>CM063522.1:13595987-16084320 GCA_032199755.1 Ambrosia artemisiifolia
ACAGAACTAAACTGAACACCAAAACCGAACGGAACGAAATGTTATTGGATTCATGACCCCAAAATATTATTTAGAGCCAAAAGTTTCATATACAAATTCATTAATAGGTAGTTATCGGAAAATTTACGCTAAAAGTTTTAGACACAAATTCACTATTTTGGAACAAGTTTTTTTAAAGGCCCAAATGTAAAACCGAAAACCAAACCATAATCTAATACATACGAAACTGAGTAAAAAAAAAGTCCGTAACCATTATGAAACCGAAAAACCAAAACTTTGGTTTTGGGCTTGTATAAGCCTAAAACCATTCCAAACTGATCCATGCACGCTCCAACTACAAATTTTATGAATTAAGGTAGAAATTATATATTCAACATATATGTTTTAGTTGTTTAAAAAGATAAGATTTTAACTATTTTTACTTATTTTATTAACCTTATTTAATTGTGTCCTAGCTCGCATAGTCGTATCAGTATGTATATTCGTTTATTTGAAAAATGGAAAGAAGTGATGCATGGGGCATGGGCTGCAAAATAAATAAGATTCTGGATTGGTTGGACAAAAGATGTATGTCGCTGTTGGGCCTGAATGGCAAATCCGGCTAACTTTTTTTCTAGAAAGGTGCATAAATCATTGATTTTTTTAACGGCGTGTTAAAATGAAACAAACTTTATCTATACTACATTATAAAGGAGGAGAGATGGCTAAAATAGTCACTTCATGTTAATTTTAAGATGACATACAAAAGGTCACAAGGTAAACAACTATCTTTTTGCCAAATCCTTCCCTTAATGCCCATATGTGCAACATTTGATTAGAATTGTACAAATAATAAATGCAAGTCATCTCTATTATTCTTTGTTTCACCTTTTGATTTTGTCATCTTTAATGAATTCAATTTGAGATTCAATGCCTCACCTTTTCCTTTTCTCATCTTCAATGATGAATTAAAATCAACATCCCTCAATTTAATCTCTAAAACCCCTCATATCATTGTCATATCACACCATTTTCTTTATTTCTCTTGGGAGCAGTCATCGAATGATATTGTTCAACACTTGTAGTCTTCACTATCGATCATTATGTTGGTAAGCCAACACTTGTAATCTTGTATATTCTTTATGTATATTTATTTATTTAGTTTTTAAGCTTTTTGTTAGTTCTTATATATGTTTTTTTTCATTATTTTGTTTGTGTTTTCTTTTACATTCTTTTTATTTCAATTTCTGTAAATTGTGGTTTCATGTTTATTATTCAATTGAATTGTTTATTTTTTAGGATCAAATTTGTTTTGTTTTGTTTAGAGACATCACAGCTCATCAAACCATTTCTATGTACATACATATTTTAGTTTATGTTATATTTATCTAAAGTACACTTATTTTCTTCTACAGTTATAATGTGATATTCGCTTCCAATTGTCATTTTCGTTTTACCCGTATGGTTTACAATAAGGAAAGGGAAGCAAATCCCAGCTTATTGACATTTGATAGTGATGTGTGTGAAAGATTTATATTGTAATCTATCTTGTCAAGGCGCATAAGCACACTCATAAGAGCTAGAAACCATGTCTTTCAGTTAACTACTCATATGGTGCGTTGAGCTGACCTTGAGCACCGCGCCCCTGGCGCGCACCTTTGACAACTTAGATTATAATTGGTGCTCACAGTCATGCATTCCCATGTCATCATTTGAGTATAAATTTGAAGTTTTGTTGATTTCACTTGAAATTTTAAAAATAAAGTACAAATTTTTCTCAATTTACTTTGAATGATAACATTAGAGCTTTACTGACAATTTTCATTTTTTATAGATCCTAAGATTATTAGGGGATGGCAAAACAATCCGAGCCTGATGGGAAGTTTGAAATATCACGCCTGTATATCGCATTGGCGTGTTCGATGGGAAGTTCGGTTGGGCAAATTGTGACTGTGTATCGCATAAGTGTGTTCGATAGGAAGTTTGGTTAAGCCAATTCATGGGAAAAATAATCTTTGTTGTGTAAAAAAAACATTACAAACAAAGAATAAGATTACAACTACGACTCACCTATGGAAATAAAAGAAGAAACATAAATGATCAAATAAGACATCTTACAATCAATTACATCACAGCTGTAAATATTCGAGGTTGTTTTTTTAAGTTTGGGTTCGAGAGTTCTGTGAAAAAATTACCCTCTTCTAATTTGGAACTAATGCTTTAATGATTTTGATACTTATTTTAAATCTTTGTGCTTTTTAATTTACAAGTATGTGTATTGGATCTTTATGACACTAAAGTTGAATTTGCCAGGTAAAATTTGTTTCATAGAAGGATTTTCCTCTCAAATTATGGTGTTGCTTTAATTGATCAATGACTGTGTGTGTATATAAGCAAGAGGAGGACTTGCTTAAGAAGCGTCAAAAGCTACGCTCCCCATATCATTTTCTTAGAACTTTATACAATAAGTCGACCTATATGAACCAAACTTTAAGGAATACATGTTTGTCGACAGGATCTATAATGTATAATCTATAATCTATAATCTATAATACATTATAAAGGAGGAGACATGGCTAAATATGTCTAAAGTGTCAAAGTTAAGATGGCATCCCGAGAGTCTCAAGTGTAATCTTCAAATTTTTATCCTCTTTGTTCCATTTATACCCTTGTGTACCACCTTTAATAGCAATTGTACAAAAAAATAATGCAACACCTTTCCTTCATACAAAGTCTTAACCCCCAATCTAAGTGTTATTACTACTATTTGTGAATGACTTAGGTGGTGTTTGTTTTTCCCCCAGAAGTACTTCTGGCCTCTTTTGTCTGCGCCGCGCAGACGCGGGCAGACGTTTAGGGTCTGCAGATTGTTTGTTTTTTGGAAGACCTCTCACTAAAAAAGGTCTTCCTGACCTCTTCTTGGTGCAGACATGGACCAAAGTCTTCCAACCTCTTCTCACATCTTCTCCCCTTCTCTTCTCTTCCTTCTTTCTCCTTCATTTCTTCTTCATCAAACAACATCATCCTCCTCCTCCTCCCTCCGCCTTCCGCCGCCGCCTCACCTCCCCCTTCCTCCTCCGCCGCCTCACGTCCCCCTTCCTCCGCCGCCTTCTCCTCCCCTCCCCTCCACCTTCCTCCGCCTCTAACTTCTCCTCCCCTCCCCCTCCAGTCGCCATCTGTCTTCTTCTCTTTCCCTGTCCATCTTTCAATTTTTATAACTCTCATGACAAAACCCACCTCCAAGTTTGTTGTTTACAGAATTATAGGCCCAGTTAATTAGCCAACATGGTGTTTCATCTAGGATTAATGTTTCATAAGATGGGTAGCAGGACATTAGACTTGATGGTGTAGAAGAAAAAGTAAATAAAGATGAGAAAATGATGATGATGAACGTCTGATGCTTTCTTTTATTTGTTTGGTCAATCATAGAGGGCTTTATGTGCATTAATATATTATATTATTTATTATTTATATTATATAATACTAATATAATAAATTAATAAAGGTGTTGGTTTACGGTGGAGGGTCACGGTTATGGTGGGTTATGGTTTTGGGTTACGCCGCAGACGTTAACAAACAAACAGTCTTCTTCTTACAGACTGCAGACGTTTGGTCCACCTCTTCTTCTGCAGATGTCTGCAGATGTGGTCCGCAGACTGCAGACATTTTACCTCTTCAAAAACAAACACCACCTTAATGAAACCCATTCAATGAATTAGGGATGAGCTCGGGTATCGGTACCAAGCGATACCGATACCGAAAACTCTCAAAACCCAATACCAATACCAATACGGAACACATACGGTACGATATCGGTTTGGTATCGGTACAATACCGGTTCATGGGGGACATTCATCAGGTGTTCCATTTTTTTAATATATTTTTTTGGCAAATTTATATTCTTGAAAATTAACTAATCATTTAAATCATCAGCCAATGCATGTTGGATTCACTAGCGACAAAGGGGGAAATACTATTGATTTGCGATGGTTCAGGTATAAATCTAATCTGCACCATGTAAGTATCCACAACGTAAATTTGTTAACTAATTTAATAACTATAATTATAAAAAACTAATTCAATAAACTCATAAATATTATTTGTTTTACATTAACGCATTTGCTGTAGAAAACTATTTTTTTAGAACACCACCAAGTAGGGTTGACGGATGGACATGAGCAGGCTTGACGGATGGACATGGGCATCGTATTGTACGTGCCTATCAGTGACTGAAGAGTGAGGAAGCATCTATGACAACCGATGAACCTTGGAGTTTGGACTCTAAAGTTCATTTTTTCTGGTTGTTCTTTTGAAAAAAACTAATAAAGTCGCCCGGTCTTAATTTAATTTAAGGATAGAATGGTAACTTACCGGTATTATTTATATATAATTTTTAATTATATTTTATGGATTATAAATTTATAAGGTTGATGCTAAAATTAAAACAAGTATGTGACAGAGAGATAATTCTTACAACTCCAACACAATTCTATTGCAAGGATATAGAGTCTCTACAAAAAGCCATTCAAGCTAATTTCACTCATGTAAGAAACTAATTACATAAATATATAAAATCTTTAATTTTATAAAAATAAATTTGCATACCGTATTATGAATCGTTAGGGATTATGGTCCGATGATGTGACCTCTTGGAAGGATTGTGATGATATTTCCACCTGCGTCAACAAGTAAGTTTTTTTTACATTGTTATTTATTTATGGACCGACTTCAATCGTTTGTTTGACATATACATTAGTTACTTGATTATTCGTTGATTAAGAATTTATATATTTTAAAATACGATATAATCATGTGAACAAATTGTCATTTTAATCTAAATACACACACACATATATATATATATGGATTTTAGGTATGCGAAAGAAAGTATAAATTTGGTATGCAAATGGGTTACAAAGGTGTTGAGGCTGACGAAACTCTTTCAGGTGATCACAATACTATGTTTCCTTCTGTAACGAACCCACTGCAACGCGTGGGCATCACCACTAGTATATTTCAAACTTAAACATATTTACACAAAATCAATATTTCAAAGTCTTTTATATTTTGCATAAGATTTGTTTCAGGTATGGGCTGATTGAAGTGGATTGGATAAATATGTTCGTGGGCTTGTAGATAATTGATGGGCTGCTGATAGCTGATGGGCTTGGATTGTAGAATAAGAAGTGAGCTGATGGCCCATAAAGATTGACGAGTTATTTGTTTAAAAGTCGTTGTGATTTGTGTTTCTTCTCAACGGTCCAGATCTATTCGTACATTTCATCAACGACTGATATTCATCTCACACGGATCGTCCTTGGCTATATAAATAGATTGTTATTTCTCTTAATCAGTTTAGATGGTTATTATTCTTTTCGAATACTCTTTGTCTTCTCAGTCTAAATCTAGGGTTTGTGAGGATTAGTCTTCAGATTCATCTCGAATCTGTAGTTCTTGTGAGTCAAGTTACATTCCAGATTTATGAGAGTTAGTTTTGTATAGAGTTCTTTGTTTTCTTTGTAATCAGTAAACTTTTAGAGTTGTAATCTTTGGTTTGAGTTTGTTTCAATAAAGATTTATATTCTGATATCATGTTTTGACATGGTATCAGAGCTCTAGGGTTAGATCGAGTTCTGATACTGATCGATCGAGTCCATTCTTGGTCGTTGTAGATACTCTGGGTTTGATATTCCGCTGTGATTGTTTGGGGCTTTGATCTGTTGTAGCTGGTGTTAGCTTGGATCTTGGTTCTTAAGGAGTGCAAATCTTCTTTGCTCTCTGGTGATCAACCCTTGAAGGTTGACACTACGAGTTTTGGAAACCCTAACTTGGGTCTATTTGGTGAGATCTTTCCTGTCTTTACTGTTTTAATAGAGTTGTCCTAAGGAGTCTATAGTTTAGGGCTGAGATCCCTGTTTTAGCTTTAGGATTGGTCTAGGTCTAGAGGCTCCCTCGTGAGGACCTGGGTCGGTACCCTTGAGGAACCGGCTATCTGGATCACCAGCGAGGCTTCGCCTGTTTGTGTTTGGGTTTAATTGTGTGTGATTTGATTGATAATTTATTTTTGACTAAGTTGTGGTGATATTTGCCTGATTAATTTGTGCTTCTGTCTATTAAGTGTTTATTGAGTTGTTATCTGTGTTGTATTGATTAATATGGCTGATAATGAGGAACCAGAAGGAGGAGGACCTAATGGTGGTGGTCCAAATTTATTAGGTCCTAATCCTGGTGGTGGTAATAATGAGACATTAATTAGCAAGTTAGATATTAGTAATCCACTTTATCTACATGCTTCTGATTCTAGTAATCTTACTATCACATCAATAAAACTTAAAGGTTTAGAGAATTATTCAGTTTGGGCAAATAGTTTAACCCTAGCACTACAGGTTAAAAATAAATGGGGCTTTATTGATAAAACATGTGTTAAATCTGAAACTGATCATGTGCTTGCTAGACAGTGGGATAGGTGTAATTCTATTGTTCTGATCTGGATTCTAAATTCTATTAGTGAAGATCTGTACATGGGACATGTGTTTTCTAAATTAGCTTGTGATGTTTGGATAGAATTGAAAGAAACATATCATAAAGTAGATGGTTCAGTTGTGTTTGATCTATATCAAAAGATTAATTCATTTAACCAAAATAGTATGTCTGTATCTGAGTATTATCACAAACTAAACATTATGTGGAAACAGTTAGATCAAATCTTGCAATTACCTGCATGTACTTGTAATGCTACTAGAGATTTCAAAAATTTTAGTAGTATGATAAAGTTGATGCAATTTCTTATGGGCTTGGACAGTGTGTATCAAAGTGTTAGGACTAGTTTATTGATTAAAGATACTTTACCCACTGTTAAGGAAGCTTTTGCTATAGTTTCTAGGGAGGAATCCCATAGAAACTCTAGCAGCAGTTCAAAAAAGGGTTCAACAATGAGTTTTGTGTCTAAAAGTAATCAAACTGTGGATTTTTCTAAAAGAATAACTAAGAATTACAATCCAAGTCTTAAGTGTACACATTGTAATAAGGTGGGACATTCAGTTGACAAATGTTTTGAGTTAATTGGATATCCACCTTGGGCCAAGCCTAGGGGAATTCAGGGAAAAAGGGTAGTTGCTAATAATGTGTGCTGTGATAAACCTGATGTTCCTGTTACTTCTCTGACTAGTGATCAACTGGCTAAACTATTGAGTCTGATTTCAGATAAATCTGTTGATCCACCTCAGAGTAATAATATTTCAGGTAGTTGGTCTTCTCCTTTCTGTGCAAATGTTTTTGCTAAACCAATTTTCTGTTTTAATGTGGGAGGGACTAAACTAAAGGTTGGGTGGATAATAGACTCAGTGGCTAATCAACATATGGTTACTAGTGAACATGATTTGATTCACTATATTGATGTTTCTGATCTAAATATACAAGTCAAACAACCTAATGGAACCAATGCTTTAGTTACTAAAATAGGTTCATTAAAATTAAATGATAAAGTAACTTTGCATGATGTTTTTGTTGTCCCTTCTTACTGTGTTAATCTCATCTCTGTGCATAAACTTGTTAAGGATAATCATCTTTTTGTTGGTTTTGATGAAAATAATTGTTATATCCAGGACTTGTCAACAAAGAAAGTCCTGGTGACTGGTAATCAACTAGAAGGATTATATTTCTGTGGTGGCTCTTTTGTGAATAATAAGGTAGGAGTTACTAATAAAGAATATAATTTGTGGCATGGTAGACTAGGGCATCCTTCTGATATAGTTTTAGAGAAACTTGAGGGTGTTCTAGGTGTCAAGGTGTCTAAGAATGTTGACCTACCTTGTGATGTGTGTCACAAGGCCAAGCAACATAGAGAACCTTTTCCTGTAAGTGACCATAAGACTTCCAACTTAGGTGAACTAATTCATCTTGATGTTTGGGGGCCTTATAGGGTTCCTAGTAAGGAGGGGTTTAGATATTTTCTAACAATTGTGGATGACTATTCTAGGGCTGTGTGGGTATGTTTAATGAAATCTAAAATTGAAGTATTTGAACATATTCAAGAGTTTGTCAATATTCTTAAAACTCAATTTTCCAAATCTGTTAAGTATTTCAGAAGTGATAATGGAACTGAGTTTGTAAATAATCAAATGATTAACTATTGTAAAACTTTGGGAATAATACATCAAACTACTTGTTCATATACTCCACAGCAGAATGGCATAGTTGAGAGAAAACATAGGCATTTGTTAAATGTGACAAGGTCTTTATTGTTTCAGAGTGATTTACCTGTTAGGTTCTGGAGTGAATGTGTGTTAACTGCTTCATATCTTATTAATAGGAACCCTTCATCAGTGCTGAATGGAAAAACACCTTATGAGCTCATATATGGTTTTAAACCCTTCCTAGGTCATTTAAAGCTGTTTGGATGTTTGTGTTTTGCTACAATTTTGAATGAGTCTGATAAACTAAAAGAAAAAGCTGAAAAGTGTGTGTTTATTGGTTATTCAAATGAAAAGAAAGGGTATAAGGTGTATAGTTTAGAAAATAAAACCATCTCTTTTTCAAGAGATGTGAAGTTTTATGAGTCCATTTTTCCCTTTAAAGATAAAACAGTTTTTGAAAAATTTAATGACTATAATAATACAGATTTAGACTCATCAAATTTTTTTAATTTTTTTGAAAATGAAACATCCATTCAGGCTGAAGAGCCCGATGATGAGGGAAGGGGTGAAGGTAAGATTGAGGTAGAGACACATGGGTCTCAGCAGTCCTTTGTTGATCATCATAATCAGAGTGAACAGTCTAGTTCACAGATTACTGATGAAAACAACAAGAGTGACAGGGTTGAGCATGTGATACCATAAGAAGAAAACAGTGTATCTGAGGGCAATGATCTAAACACACAAACCATAAGAAAGAGTTCTAGAAGTACTGTTTTTCCTAGGAAGCTTGATGACTTTATTGTAGAAGGAAAGGTCAAGTTTGGAATTGAAAAATCTGTTAATTATGCAAACTTGTCTTGTAACAATAAAGTTTTTGCTAGTATTTTAAATAAAAGTCAAGAACCTAGGAATTTCAGGGAAGCTTCTAATGATCCTAATTGGATCAAGGCCAAGAATGAGGAAATAGAAGCTTTAAATAGAAATAATACATGGACACTAGTTGACCTACCTAAAGATAGAAGTCTTGTAGGATGTAAATGGGTATACAAGATAAAATATAAGTCAAATGGTGAAATTGATAGGTTCAAGGCTAGGTTAGTTGCTAAGGGTTATAGTAAAAAACAAGGTGTAGATTTTGTGGAAACTTTTTCACCTGTGGTAAAGTTTGTGACTGTTAAATGTGTTATGGCTATAGCTGTTCAAAACAGCTGGAAGTTGTTTCAACTAGATGTTAATAATGCTTTCCTCTATGGTGATCTTATTGAGGATGTGTATATGTGTCTACCTGAAGGTTACTATTCTGATAAAGAAACTAAGGTTTGTAAGTTGAACAAATCTTTATATGGTCTTAAACAAGCTCCTAGAATGTGGAATGAGAAGCTTGTTAGTGTGTTATGTGAACTAGGTTTTGTTCAAAGCAAATGTGATTATTCACTATTTGTTAAGATTGCTAACAATGTGACTGTGTTTTTACTTGTTTATGTGGATGATATAGTATTTACTGGTAATTGTGTCAATGAACTAAATCATGTAAAAACTTGTTTGAGAGATAAGTTTTTAATAAAAGATTTAGGAGAACTGAAGTATTTTTTGGGAATAGAAGTAATTTCTCATAATGAGAGTCTTTGTCTTTCCCAAAGGAAATACTGTCTAGACCTTTTGACTGAGTATGGCATGTTAGGGTGCAAACCAGTCAATAATCCCTTGGAACCTAATCATACCTTAACAGCCATATGTGCTGGACATCCAAAAGTGTTGAATAACATTACTGGTTATCAACAACTAGTGGGGAAATTGATTTATCTGTCTCATACAAGACCAGATATTTCATATGTAGTACACTTTCTGAGTCAGTACATGCATAGACCCACTGAAGGACATTTGAGAACAGCATTAAGGCTGTTAAGGTACTTAAAAAAGGCTCCTTGAAAAGGGATTTGGTTTAGGAAATGTTCTACTTTTAATCTTTCAGCCTATTTAGATTCTGATTGGGCTAAGCGTATTGACACAAGAAAATCAGTTACTGGTTTTTGCATTTTTTTTGGAACTTCTCTTATTTCCTGGAAAAGCAAAAAACAGTCAACAATTGCTCGTTCATTAGCAGAAGCTGAGTATAGGGCTATGTGCACAACAGCATGTGAGGTAATGTACGGCTAATAAATGTTTTGAATGAATTACAGGTAAAAGTAGAAGTACCTGTTAATATGTTTTGTGATAATAGTGCAGCTATTTCCATAGCTGCAAATCCGGTATTTTTTGATAAAACAAAACATTTTGAGATAGATTTGTTCTTTTTAAGGGAATTAATTTCAAAAGGAACTATTAAAACAGTAAAGATTAGTTCTGAGAAAGAAGTTGCAGATATTATGACTAAGGGCCTTGGTGTTGGTCAACATGAAGAGCTTTGTGAATCTCTTGGAATGTTTGACCCATTTGGGTTCTAGTTGTTCAGGTTTGAAATGTATTAAGTTTGAGGAGGGGTGTTAAAATGAATAAAACTTTATATATTTCAAACTTAAACATATTTACACAAAATCAATATTTCAAATTCTTTTATATTTTGCATAAGATTTGTTTAAGGTATGGGCTGATTGAAGTGGATTGGATAAATATGTTCGTGGGCTTGTAGATAATTGATGGGCTGCTGATAGCTGATGGGCTTGGATTGTAGAATAAGAAGTGAGCTGATGGCCCATAAAGATTGACGAGTTATTTGTTTAAAAGTCGTTGTGATTTGTGTTTCTTCTCAACGGTCCAGATCTATTCGTACATTTCATCAACGACTGATATTCATCTCACACGGATCGTCCTTGGCTATATAAATAGATTGTTATTTCTCTTAATCAGTTTAGATGGTTGTTATTCTTTTTGAGTACTCTTTGTCTTCTCAGTCTAAATCTAGGGTTTGTGAGGATTAGTCTTCAGATTCATCTCGAATCTGTAGTTCTTGTGAGTCTAGTTACATTCCAGATTTATGAGAGTTAGTTTTGTATAGAGTTCTTTGTTTTCTTTGTAATCAGTAAACTTTTAGAGTTGTAATCTTTGGTTTGAGTTTGTTTCAAAAAAGATTTATATTCTGATATCATGTTTTGACACGACGACTTTCAATTTATGCAATCAGTGGTCACATCTCTCGCATAGGGAGACCCATCATCTTACTCTGGCCAATTATGTTGTATTAACCGGGCCCACACTGCTTCAGAGTCTGGCTGGGCGTTCACAAGGAAACTCACACAGGTATTTGCACGAGTGATTAACAGGGAGTGACCCCATCTATGTGTAAAACTTGTAGGTTTCAAGAGTTGAACTCCTGACCAAAGCGATTCCCAAGCCTTATCATTGTCTGGTGTCCACTTGACCATTAATAGAGATGCACAAACTGGGTTTTTTTAACCCAAAATTGAATAGGAATCGGGTCCGGGTTCGGTAAGGTAGTGCACGAACCGGTTCCGCGTACATTCAGGTTTTTGACTGGGTTTTGACTGGTTTGATCGAGTCCTTTTTCCAGGTTTACCCAGTTCCTACCTGGGTTTTGACGGCGTAGAGATGGAACCGAGTCTCACGGTTTCAGTTCGGTTCCTTTTCCTAACCCCGGGTCTGGAACTAGTGTGTATCCTGGTTCTGGGTTGAGAATACCGGAACCAGGTAGGAATCAGGTTTTCTGTGCATCTCTATTTTGAAACACATTTACCCAAATAACCGAATACACTTATTGATACTGATCCTAGTTACAAATTTTGTTTTTGGGTCGGTTTAAAATCAAAACCAATCTGGGCTTTCGATTTTAATAATTATGAATTAGGTTTTTAAAATCCCAAACCAAATAAGCTGAAAATAGAACCAATGAACGACGATAGTTGTTGAGCACTTAATTCTTACATATCATACTAATTCTCACGAGTAGCTTAGTATATCCACCTCAATGTTAGACAACACCAAAAATCCCCTTCTAGCACACTTAGCAGCTTCCCTTTTTCGTGAGGATGGTTGTAATGTGGTAACGCCCCATCTGATATAGCCAAACCCCGATGAAACACCGACCTAATCTAACTCATTCGGTGTAAAACATGAAACTCTTCATGTGTCATATTACAAAAAAAAGAGTAAGTTACCTTTTAGTCCATCCAGTTTCCTTGATAATTTAACATAAAAATATACATATAGATTAATAAAATAAATAAAAGTCAAAGCATTTACTTCAGTTAAAGGGTTTAATTAAAAGGATAATCCTAAGTAGACTAGGATTTAAGATTAAGGGCCTAAATGAAATTATGTTTCTATATAAGCAACCTTAAAGATAAACCCTAGTATCCCAGACTAAACAAAAAGTTTTTTATTAAAATTCTAACACACCCATCGTAACACCCCAATTCTCATATTGTGTTAGGTTGATTAAATTGTAATCAAACACATATTAACCGACAAGCACCTCTAACGAGGGCTAATAAAATTAAGGATATAACTCTGTTAGAGATTTCAGGTTGTCTCTTAATAAAAGTGGCTAACTACACTAACTAGATAGGCAATTAGCTTTAAAACTTGGGAACCCAAATCAAGGGAATAAGAATGACAATTTCTGAAACTTGAAAAGAAGGGCTATATGTGAACTTGTGTATACATCAGCATTAACTGATGAATGTCGACAAATACACACACTCAAGAACCACATGGAGATTTGATAATTCTGAGACAAATCCAAGGCTAGGGATTTTGCATGTTGTGAAATTCATTCATCTAGAGTCTCTCAATCCATGAGGTAACCTTTAATTTTCTGTTCATGGTGCTTTGATTGCTTATGTGAAAGATGAAATTCTGGGTTCTTGTTAAATGATGACATTGATGGTTCCTAGATGTTAGTCTAGCGACTAGGAACATTCCTTGAGTAGGAATTGATGTAAGTTGTGGCAAAAACTAGGGTTCTAAGAATCTTAGTAGGATGAAGAATGTTGGTTTTCATATTCAAGAGAAACCCTCTTCTTTAAATGGTTAATATTGTTCATGAAGATGCAATAGTTGTAGCCAGAACAAGTCTCATAACCAAACTGTGGTAATATGATGCAAAAATTGGTAAATGGTAACTAAGAGATGACATTTGGTCACAACTTCAACTATTCAGCACAAACACTCCCACCTAGCATTGGCCTCACATCAGATTGATGTGGATCACCAACGCTGGATGCATTTTCCTGTTTATTAACAAGATCCGCCTTGGGAATAATGTCCCAAGTGTGGTTTTCGAATCTGACTGGGGGAGGGCATTGCTTATAAACTGGGGAGTGCCTCTTTCTCATTCGAATCTACGATATGATCAAAAACATACTTGAAGTTGAGATAACTCTCAAGTTTCTTCTTGATTTTCTCGTATGCACAATTAACAACTGCCAACAGTTTCTTTGTATCCTCTAACTCGTTAATGTAATTGTTAATAGCAATTTGTTTATTTGAAAGTGTTTTGGATAGTTCAGAAACATTCTTTTTATACGTTTCAATTGTATTCTTAAAACCTTTTTCACTTGATCTCAAGAAATCATTGGAATGTTTGCAGTGTGTTAAATCAACTTGCTGGTTTAGATTGCCTTCCACTAACCTATCTAACATGCAATTCAGCTTATCACACTCACCACAAATGGAACTAGATGTGGAAACAGAACTGACCTAAGTTGTCAAATATGTGATCGCAATAAGAGCCTAATGAACTGCACACCTTTTAGCTATGAAATAATCAGCAAAACAAGAAGTTGAAGATTCCGAATCTACAAGAAAGGATCTTTGACTTTTCAGCAAGTCAGCTTCAGCTACCAGTGTCTCCACATCCACACAAGGTTCCTCATCGGATTCATCGTCAGAAGAACTGCGGTTTGACACAACAGACTCTTGTTTATCACTTTCAGCATTGTCTTAAACTGCCGGTTCGTTGATTTCTTCAACATAGCAAGTAACACTTCCTTGAGGAGCTTCTTCTTCCTCGATCTAAAGATTCCAGTTGAAACCTTCATCGGCCTGAATTACCAGTGCCCGAATGTTGTTGTTGTTGTTGACTTTGTGAGAGTTCTAGTTTTGATTTTGAATGGGAATAATAGCTCGTTCTGTATTTCAGTTTGGTTGAGCGGTTCTTGTTATCTCTGATTTTGATTCTGACGGTTATTCTGGTTTTGACGATTGTTGTTGAAAGGGTTTTGATTTGGCTGTTGTTGTTTAGGCTTATCACACTCCCGAGAAAAGTGATCTTTGGTGCCACAACTGTAGCACGTTACTTTGCTTTTATCAAAGTCGAACTTTGTATTGCTATTGATAAACACATCTGTTCTACCAGTTCTGTCCATGAATTCTTTAGCTCTACGAACCACATTGGCAAAATGCCACTGAATGTCTATCAAATCCATGTCATCTTTATCAATCTGTGCATAATCTTCATTTCTCAAATGTGAATTCCCAATCTGACCGGCTACCAATCCACTAAAGGAATTCACCAATGTTGATAGAAGTGCCATGTGTTCTTGTGCTACTTCTACCAAGACTTTCTTAAAACCCAAAATGTTGAGTTGTTATGGACCTGTAGGTTGTTGTTGACCTGCATTTGAGTTCAAATGGGTTGACACCTAACTAAGGTTGATTCACCACGTATTGTGGAGCACATTGATTTAATGGGTTTGTTGGAGGAGCAATGCCTTGTATGGGACAATAATTATCGAAGACAAACACTGGATCTTGATTCGTGACGAAAGAGGTCTGTGGTTTGGATCACGAAACCATAGGTTCCGAAGGAGCAGTACCATAAGAAATAGATGGATTCTAAGGAAGGAAAGCTTTGTTTGCCTTCCTGATTTCGTCAAACTCCTTGTTCTCCAGCTTGATCACAAAGTCATTTATGGAGATGCCTTCAAAACCATTCGCCTCTCGCTGTATATCCAACCATTGTTGCCAATGACTTGGCAAAGCATCCGCAAATCGCTCAACTAACTCGGCTGAAGTATACTCAACCCCGTACTGATACATCTCCGACATGAGATGACAATATCTTGTTGTTAAATCTCTCAACGGCTCTATACCAATAGCCATGAAGTTTTCGAACTCCTTTTTGAGTTGATCGGTTTTTGCTTTGCGAGCCCGGTTATTGCCATCATTTCATTTAGCTAACGCGACCCAAAGCATTTGTGAAGTTGTACATTAAGCATTGGTGCAAGATGTCTTTCAGAAGTGCTTGCTTAATTGCAGCCATTGTTTTCTTCTCTGCATTATACTTACGTCTTTGAGCTTCACTCATGTCATCGAAGGCTACAAGAATGTTAGAATTTTCAACCATTGGTCTTTGATAACCATTCTCAATTGTTGCTCATACTTCCCCATCAATTCCTTCAACGTGTGTCTTAAATCTGCCTTTCAAAGAATGATAATATGACATATGCTGAAGTTTTGGTTCCCGGTTGGAACTACTCATTTCCATATCACTTAGTATGTAATAATGATTACTTTGTTGAGTTGCGACAGCTACAAGTGCCCAATGATTCGTTCCCAAAATGAATTGTTGCTGAACATATTGTTGTGAAACTAAAGCCCATGGATTTGTTTCAGAAACTACCTGTTGTTGTTGTGGCTGCATTCGTTGCGCAGAATACGCCCACGGTTTGGTTGGAACGTTTACTGGTTGTTCATTTTGTTGTTTAGGTTGATTTAAATGTTCCCAGGGGTTAGCCATTTTAACAGTCCGAAATTCTCCAACACTTAGTTAAAAAATCAAGTTTCAATGTTTTAGGGTGAAGGGATCTTAATACAGGCGATGGGATATGATAAACAGGCGAAGGAATCAGTTTAGAGGCTAAGGGGTCAAACAAATAAGTGAAGGGATGAAAACCAGGGTGAAGGGGTTCAAACACGCGAAGGGCTGAAAAACTAGGCGAAGGGGTCACTCCTTCGTGTCCTTTTGGAAGCTCTTCGCTATATGCCCTTCGCTAGAATAGACCTCTCCGCTAGAAACAGATCCGCAGCCTAGTTTTTTTACGAAAACTGACGGATTTAGTTAAAACTCACACACATTTGATGTCATTGATGATATGATGTTTGGGAAAGATTCAAAAACACTTTAGGAACAAAACCCTTCTAAAAACACACCATTTTAAACATCAAAATACCATCAAAATCTATGAAATAGTAACTTTTGATAAACCAAGTTTTAATAAACCCAAGAACTAAAACATCTTCTGTTTTTTACCAGATTTGAAACCAAAAATCAGTGATTTGAGCCAAAGCTCTTATACCACTTGTAGGACCAAATCCGTTAATCACTTTTTTAACTCAAAGCCGAGTGTGGAATCCAAGGTTTGAGCTAGGTTTCAAGTTTGACTTTAAAGAAATATCAAGAACAATAAAAAAAAACATGAAAGAATAATCATAGAGTTGGTTTTAAATGCTTGTCTTTATTGATAAATCAAAGCATAAGTGATAAACAACAAGTACAACAGAAACCAGATAAATCAGACCAACATTCCCTTTGGTAGCCTGAAAGTGACAAGAACTATGTTTGTTCTAGGGGTGTTCATCGAATCGAATAACGAATTTTCGAATTATTCGAATCGAATTTTTTGAATAATTTATTTCTTTACTGAATTCGTATTCTATTCGAATTTGATTAAAAGCTGACGAGTTCGATTTGAATTGGTTTTCGAATAAAAAAAACTCAATTCGAATTCTATTCGAATTCGTATTAGAAACTCGAATTCGAAGTGAATTCAAATAAATTCGTTTAAGGTTAAGACTTAAGTTATGGGCTGTAGTTAGCCTTGGGCTTGGTAATGGGCTAATTTATGACTTAGGTCAAATTTATAGATTAGCTGATGTTTTAAAGTTATAGGTGTGTGTGTGTAATATTATTATGTATTATTTTTATTCGAATTTTGAATCGAATCGAATTTAAAATCATAAATTCGTATTCGATTTATTGAACTCGAATTGAATCGAATTCGAATTCTTGATCATCGAATTCTTGATAATCGAATCGAATTAAGTCGAATTTCAAAATTTTCGAATTCAAATCGAATTCTGAACACCCCTAGTTTGTTCTTTGTCAACATCTGGTTACATACTATCTGCCCTTCGCCCAGGCCCTAGAGGAAAAAGGATCTAGACCACACGAAGAGGTCCAGGCGAAGGGATGATCCCTTCGCATAATGAACCACACGAAGGATTAAGCCCTTCGTGTTCTGAAGGACCTCTTCACCTAAACAGTAATAGACACATACTTTAACATACAAACGAGCTAAGAACATCAAACAAACGTCTAATCATCATTCATACTAGGCTAGGGACATATTACAAACATGTACTAACAGAAGATCCGTCCATGAATGTGCATATATATCTTCATTTTAGTAGGATTATAGTTTTACCATTAAATCACCTTTTTGTAGTAGTGACACCTGAGATATTGTTAAGAGCACGTTAGCAGTTATTTTTGCATGTATGTATAAACCTACCCTCCTCCTCTTCTTAGCATAAGGGAGGAAAATTGTTTTTTAAGGGTGTGTCTCACCCCTGATTTTGTGAGAGAAGATTGTATGTTTAGTAGCACTCTATTCTTCTCCTATGTAGGTACCATCAAATTACTTTGCTGAAGCAAAACATATCATATCATATAGAATTTAACCATAAATGATATATTTATTACAAAAGAAACATATTATTACTGTACATAAAGAAAACATAAGAAATAGCAAACCATTCTAGACCTAGCTAGTAATTTACATAGCAAACCATTCTACTTTAACTATTATACATGTCATGAGTTTGTGCGTTTTTTATTGATGTATGATGTATGATATCAGGATTTGTAACTTCTAAGTGAAACCATTGTACAACTCTGAAGGTGTTTTTGACGATTCTCGTTGCTTCTTCTCCTCTGAAAGTAATTTTGCAAATCTGCATGTATGTTTGAACATATAGTATTAGTTTAAGATATTACAATTTACAAACAGTTTTCATGCATGCAAACTAATATCTACTAACCGTTTAAGAGCCTGGGCATTGGTCTGGCCATTTCCTATTGGCTCAGACAATCCAGTCTTTAAGTTAACTCTCGAAGCAGGTTTTGCCAGCATATTTTCACCGATTTCTCTAAGTTTCACCATGTTCTCTTTCGTTGCAACATCCACCGATGCTTCATCACCACTTAATGTGTCTTCCTGGTTTATTTGTCAATTATTTGTACAATTAATGTGAAGTAACTATATTAGGATTTTTGGTATTAGTATAGTGGTTTAGGTAGTACTTTTTAGGGATGAGCTCGGTACCGAACCGATACCGAAATCATACGGTATGGTACCGGCATGGTATCGGTATGTTCGATATCGGTATATTCGGTATTTAATACGTACCGAAATGCTCATCCCTTGTACTTCTAGATGTTTTTTTGGAACATCTTGTAAATCAATAATTCACTATATTTTTAGTAGGCTAAATTTTGCTATTCAGAATGTTTTGCGGCGCAGTTTGCCGCTCGTCTACCTGCCATACTAGTACTAGCTAGCATAATTTGCCCTTTTTTTAATGAAAAATAATAATTATACTTAAAAAAATATTCTTTAATTTTAGCATTTAAGTTACAACTTGTAAATTCAAAAATTTGGTAAAAAGCTAGAACACTTTACGTAATACGTTCTCTGTTTATTTTTCAATTTTCGCTCTACGTCTTTCAGTAAAAAAAAGGCAACTCTGGTGAAAAACTCTTAAGAAATTTGCGTGCCACCCAAGCGAACTTTGTCGAGTTTTCTTACGGAGATAGCAAACTATCTAAAAGCACATAAAAGTTTCAAAAGTTCATAAAAGTATAAGTTTCGTTCCTAAACATGCTACATAAAAAAATTATACATATATATTAAATCATTTAACGTATAGATCAAAATATGTTTGAATATTACTTGGATTCGGAGGTAATTATGTTGGGAATGAACTGCTTGAAAGAGCACAGAAATGTGGGTGTCGACCATGTCTCCACTTGCTTGAGTGAATACATCGATGATAGGGTTGGAACCGTTGTGAACCAGCCAACCAAAAAGACCCCATTTGGATGCCATTTTAGCATTGTATGGTTTTGTTTCTTTTGGTGCACCAGTGCCGATTGAGATCATGAGGAACCGACCATAATCCATAGGATTATTAGGAAAGAATTCTCGATTTTCTCTCAACACTTGTTTTGTCACTTCACTTATTGCAACGAGCATCTAAAAAAACATTGTAAAATGAAAAACGAGATCATATATTTTCTCTCTTAAATAACAAGAATAGAACAAAGCGACTTTGGCCTAGTGGTATCAATACTGTACCGGGTTATTAGCAGCAACACCACCATCAATAAGATTATATTCTTGATCATTTCCATCAGCATCGTTGTTCTTAAAGTAATAAGAGGGGAAATAGGTTGGAGCTGCTGACGTGGAGATACATATATCTGATAACTTAGCATTGTAGCATGGATTAACTTTCGCCTGTACGTTGATACAACATTCATCAGTAATTTCATTATAATATACACATCATCTTATAACGTTTTAAACATGGACATAATTCAATAAGGGAAGGAAAACTTATTAAACTAAACATTTGTCTAACTTTTTTTTCAAAATAGACATTGACTAACAGCTAAGACGTAGCTGACGTTTTTTGCCAGCTTAGCTAACGTTTGTCAATTTTGGTAAATTTGATTTGTATCTATTTTAGTAATTTTCTTATTCAATAATTAATCATGTCAGTAGAGCATATTAAACTTTTTGTGATTGAGACCTCGTAAGTGGAGAAAATGGTAGGTTGTAGACGTTGGATATCGAACGTAGGGATGACAACATTGGTTAAGGTATCGTTCAAACGAGTGTTCCCTAGTTTCTCCCTTAATAGATTACGAAGATACTTCCCGTTGTACTTTGGTCCAATTAGCCTTTTAACGGTCTTGATGATTGATCCCCATATACCCCTATATTTATGGAAATGTAAATTAGAACCTTATTAGTTTGTATTACCACAAGGCACAAACTTATAAAATTAGATTAATGAATTAGCACAATTTAAAATCGGTCATAATTTAACCATTGTTGTGGAAATATCTTTGGACCATGCTCCATATAGAACGGTACAATATCTTTGGCTGCGTAGAGAGGTCGATTGTTTTCGTCTGGAGCGGTTAACATGGATGTCACAAGACCGCCGGTGCTTGTTCCTGCAATGACGTCGAAGTAATCCGCAAGTCTAACATCGTTTCCATCCAGTTCCTACATGATTATCACATATATTTCGTTACAAGAGGGTACCTAGCTTAGAAGTCTAGTGTTTTGTGGTGGTGGAACCAGGGGGGTTAAGTGTCTTCTGTCCCCTCTGTCACTCGAATTTGTTAAGACTTATATTTAAAATATGAGTTTTTAAGAAAAATTAAATGAGTTAGACCTCGTAGTTGTATATAATAGAGAAGAAAACCTTATTTACAATACCCTACACTAAAATGTTCTTATTCGACACTTTTTTTTTCATAAGTACCATGATAAACATATACCTGAAGTTGAGATTCGAGAAAAGCAAGTATAGTGCCAGGAATGATCCCTCTAATACCTCCCCCGTCGATGCTAAGAACGGTGATAAGTTTTCCTTTTGTAGCGGGTTCAATGTGGCTTGCGTTCGCCATTGATATCTGCTTATAGCCGAAAGGTCGAGAAAAGTCTACGATATGGCAAGAAAAGATTAATCAACAAAGAATGTGATTTCGGTTGTACAAAAGAAAATCGTGTGTTAGGTCTTTATATAGAACTATATTGCTGATTGATGTGATGTAATCATAGACATCCAATATGAAGAGTTTGAAGAGTCTCTTCTCATGTAACGTGAAAACACATATAATTTATTAAGAGTTGTACATTATGTCACTTAGGAGAATAATTCTAAGTTTATCACCCTATCGATCAATATCAATGACAAAAAGGCGTGCGGCAAATTTCATTGTATATTTGCTAATTTATCTTATACAAAACTACATTTTAATTATTTAATTACCTCGAAGAGATACGTGGTCCATCGTATAAAATTTCCACAATATAAAATGTACGATTTGCACATATTTTTTTTTCTAAAGAATAATGTGTATACGTACCTTAATTTGCTAACTTGTGTCTACTCTACTATATATCTAAAGATGCACACACAAGCGCATTACACAGATATAGGGTTTATAATTTGTAGAGCTTGAATGTCTATGAATCTTATTGTGAATTGTGATCACTTTTAGGTTGAAATATTTGAATAAGGCTGCTCGGTGAGCAGACGACATACCAGCCCCGTCCTCTATTTTCAGCCCCGTCCCACTCGCTACACCGCCCCGATATGCCCCGTCCCCCTCTCCCCCGTCTTCCCCGTTCTCTCCGAGACATGAGGGACAGACCAATAGGCTAATTTCTTTTATTTTATTTTTATTTTTTTAAAAAGTATTAAATGCTTTAGACATGGGTTTTTCATGTCTGTTCACCCGACCAATATCTTAAGAATGGTGAGACACCACTTTGGTGATGTGGCAGCCTACGTGGCACTGAGACATGAGTTTTTTGATGTCTGCTCACCTAGTAGCCTAATACTCTTAAAATTCAAGTGTATTATTCAAAGAGAAATACAAGAACCAATAAACATTAATTTCTTAGAAAAATCATTAACATGATTGGACCAAAAGCCTTCTTTATACAGGTATCTCAATAAATTTAAATGGCGGTTGACATGTATAGTTTTGAAAATTATTCGGCTACATATATAATTCAAAACCCTAAAAAGAAAGCACTATTCGCATTAACTCGATTACTAAGGTTTAAATTATTTTTGAAAAGATATCAATTGGTATAACTTCTGATAAAGGAAAGACATATGCTGTGTATGAATCACTCACATATTCTTTTGAATAATATATATTTGCGAGACTTGGCATGATGGTTGATAAATAACTATTTACCATTGCTCGTACTTGTTGATTTGTAGTAAGTTGCTACAATCTACCACTGGCCACTAGTAAACTAAGTTGTTTTACCCCTTGGTTCACATGAAGGGTGCAAACGAGCCGAGCAGCTTGCGAGCTAATCGAGTTTGGCTCAGTAAAAAGCTTGAAACGAGCCAAGACTTATCGAGCCCGAGCCGAGCTTGAAATTAAAACAAAGCCCGTTTATTAATCGAGCCTGAGCTCGAGCCTGACATGTGAAGTTCGCTAGGCTCGTCGATCCTTATCGAGCCTTAGTGTATTATTAGTTTTTATTAATATTTAGTAACATTTACCCCCTCATTTAAACTAGTTTACTAAATGAGCCGAGCTTCATTTATCGAGCTCCGACACTATTATATATTATTATGTTTATTTAGTATATTAACTAAAAGATAGTAAACGAGCCGAGCCTGAGCTGGGCTCGAACCTAAGAAATTTCTAACGAACCGAGCTTGAGCTTAAAAACCAAAGTTCGATCCAGCCGAGCCAAGCTCGAGCATGAGCTCACATAAGGTTTTTGAGCTCGAGCCTGGTCGAGCTCGGGCTCAACTCGTTTGCGCCCCTAGTTCACACCTACGGTGCAACCTTGAACCACACCAATGGGGCGTAACCCCCTTGGACAGTTGGACGTACCTCCTAATACGTTGGTTCTCAAAATTACAATAGTTTCAAACAACTGTGTGCCACACACCTCCTAACTTGTATCGATATATTGTAAAATTTTGGTCTTAAGGAACCCAATTATACTACAAATAATATTCATGACTTTAAAATCACCAACCAACAACAAACTATAAGAAAATATATAAACAACGAAACACATTCATCTAACAGACTAATTATTCAGAAGGTAAACTCATATTCCCCGTCCCAATTTAAATGTCCTTTTTTCCATTTTTTATTGTCCCAAATTAAATGTCCATTTTCAAAAATAGGAATGCAATTTCCAGTTTGACCCATAAAAAACAAAACACAATCACCAATTTTAAGGATATTATTGTCATTTTACCACATACAGATTTCTTAAAATGTGTGTTTTTGGGCGGGTGGATAATCAGGTTTTGGACCCATGACATTTAAATTGGGACGGATGGAGTATATGGATCGACATAAATGTGAAAAAAGTGAAGAAACGGATTAATCGGTATAATAAAACAACCATCAAGAAACCAACCACCTTATGGTGGAGTGGTATAGAGACTCAATGATAGAAGACTCATGGCTGAAAGGTCATGGGTTTGATTCTTGAGAGAGCCGGGTTTTAATTACCAATTATTCCATTGTCGTGCTTTCGGGCGGGTGGATAGTCAGGTTTTCCCCGGAACTGGTGGACTTGGTGAAACCCGGAGCTCCCTTACATGTCTGGCTATGTCGGGTGGAAGACGTCATGATTTAACTGAGTAGGGACTCCGAATGAAGTTATTGGTGAATTTCGTTGTCTGTTAAAAAAAAAAAAACAATCATCAAGACCTTGTTTGAATAGTTTGGATTTTATTAAATTGTTGTTTTACATTATTCTATTTATATATTTCAACGAAATCTATACAATATTAGGTTGACCGAAAATTAATATTTCGATCGCAAACTTTTATTTCAATCAGGTTTTCCTTAAACGTTACTAAAACTTATCTAGCCTTTTCGATTTTGTACCAACTCAATCAACCATAGATTAAAAACCAAAAGATCTAACCAAATGAGTTTTTTTATACCAAACTGACATTTTCGTAAACCTTTTTTATTAACCAAAAGATCTAACCAAATGAGTTTTTTTTATACCAAACTGACATTTTCGTAAACCTTTTTTATTTTTGACGGGCATGTCTCTAATGTATCTAATATATGTAACAATCTTTATTCTTTATTAAATACTTAGATACCCAATTTTTTTATTTTATACGAATTTGAATTGTCATGTATATTTTGATATAACGATTATACTAAAGGGCTTCTAGTCTATTTGTATGAGAGAGCATACATAGTGGTTTCTAAAATGGTGAGTGTTCTAGTCTTATGATAGATAGAAATTTAAATTTAAGATATACTTATTAGTGCGTGAGTTTGTCATTAAAAGAAATACAAAACTAAGATTATGTTGAGAAAATGATCCTAATTTCCTGCATGCATGGCACATGACTAGCTTAAGTTTAAGTTATTTGAATTTGAATAAAAGCCGTTGGGCTAGGTGGTTAGTTGTTGAGAGTCTTCAGGAGATCTTGATTTCTAGGATGAATGGCTCCCTATATAATGCAGTCTAGTTTAGGGTAATAGTATCTCTCATTCACTTGTCTTTCATCTCATTAATAAAAGCTAGTAATCTGTGCCGACTGTTTCCTTTTGTTCTTGTTTTGTTATTGTTGTTACTACAAGTTCTTGCCAACACTTGGTATCAGAGCTTGGTATCCATGGCTGACCCAAACACCCCTCACAATCCGGTCAACCCCATTCCTGTGTTCAAAGGCGAAGGGTATGAACACTAGAGTGTTCGTATGAAAACCATTCTAAGATCCAGAGAATTATGGGAGGTTGTCAATCTAGGGATGACATATCATGGTGACAACCTTGAAAGGAATAGTCTGGAGAGGAAGAATGATGCACGTGCTATGGCTGTGATTCAAGAAGGAGTGCATGATCAACTATTCTCAAGGATTGCTTCTGCTGAGACTGCACAGGAAGCCTGAAATATCTTAAGGATGGAGTTTCAAGGTAATTCTTAGGTCCAGGCTGTGAAGTTACAAGGACTAAGGAGAGAGTTTGAGAATCTGGGGATGAAAGATGGAGAAAATGTAGGAAAATATTTCTCAAGGGTGATGTCTATTGTAGGACAAAAAAGATCCTATGGAGAAGAAGTTGCAGATCAAAATATTGTAGAAAAGGTTCTACCAAGCCTCTCAAGTAAGTTTGATTTCATAGTCCCCTCTATTGAAGTATCATATGATCTGGGTAGGTTGAGCCCAGAAAAGCTGATGGGCCTATTGCAGTCACAAGAACAAAGACTAAATTGCAGATCTGGTGAATCTGCAATCAAGATACGAGAAAAGACAGAAGAACAGGCCCTGCAAGTGTTTCAACCAACCAGAAGACAAAGTGCAGATCAAGTAAGTAGAGGACGAGGAAGAGGGAGTACTAGAGGAAGGGGTAGATGCAGATCCAATGACAGGAGAGGCCCACAATGTTATCACTGCAATAGATATGGTCATGTCAAACGTGACTGTTGGTATAATGATGATCAACAAGCCAACATGGCTGCAAATCAAGAAGATAATGAAGAGGGACACAAAGAGGTCCCACAACTGTTTATGGCTTGTGTGTCTCACCATGCCATGATGAGCACTGAGTCAGAAACTGCATCTAATAATGTGTGGTTTGTTGACTCAGGTAGCTCAAATCATATGTCAGGAATAAGAGACTTGTTTACCAATTTGAATACAAGGTTCAAACTTTCTGTCAAGATGGGAAATAAGAAGCAGATTTTAGTTGAAGGAAGAGGGACTGTCAAGGTGAGAATGCAAGATGGAAACTTTGCATTGCTAGATGATGTGTACTATGCACCTGAGTTGGAATACAACCTATTGAATGTAGGCCAGTTGATGAGAAAGGGGTATGAACTTTTGTTTAATGATGGGGCATGCTCTATAGTGCATAAGAAGTATGGTGCAGAACTTATGAAGATCCAGTTGGCACCCAACAACATGTTCCCTTTAGATGCATCAAGAGTCAAAGCTACTAAACCCAAGGTTCATGAAGATACAAGGTTATGGCATCTCAGATATGGGCACCTGGACACTTAAGGGCTGCAACAACTATATAGGAAGCAGATGGTCCATGGTCTACCTGTAATGAAAGAGATAGGTGTGTGTAAAGGATGTGCAATGGGAAAACAACATAAGCAAACCTTCCAGACAAGTACCAGAAGGGCCACTCAGCCTTTGGAAGTTGTTCATTCAGATGTCTGTGGTCCAATGCTTGTGTCTAGTCTGGGTGGAAGTAAGTATTTATTACTTTTCATTGATGATTATACACGTATGTGTTAGGTATATTTTATTGAAAGAAAGTTTGAAGATTTTACAAAATTCAAAATATTTAAAGCCTTTGTTGAAAAACAAAGTGGCCACCCAATCAAGGTGTTAAGATCAAACAGGGGAGGGGGTGAATACACTTCAAATGTGTTTAATAATTTTTGTGAACAATTTGTGGAGATGGCACAAAGCATGTGGCACACAAAGCACATGCCAGCTTATTTCTAGGCAGAGGCAGTGTCCACTGCAGTGCACATCTCAAATGTTGCACCAACAAAGCGAAATGAACACAAGACCCCCCTTCACATGTGGTCAGGTGAAGTTCCTGATGTGGAAGACTTGAGGGTATTTGGTAGTGTAGTGTATGGCTTGACTCCATCTCAACTCAGGAAGAAGTTTGTTGATCCAAAGGCTCAAAAATGCATCCTGATTGGTTATTCAAACCCTACAACAAAAGGTTATAGGATGTACAATCCTGTAACCAAACAAATAATCACCAGGTGCATGTTAAACCAGATGAAGAAGGAGAATGGGATTGGAGTCAAACAAAGACACCAGAAAATAAGCACTTGTGGGACTTTGATCTCATTGACCTCCTGTTTGGCACTTAAAATGATAGTACCAACCATGAAAATGCAGGTGGTTCAACTATGAATCATGATCATGTTAACAGTTCAAGTGAATCAGAGACAAGTTCACAACAGCAAAATGCCAGTTCCACTAGTCAAAGCCAGGGAGGGACTTCACAAGGTGAATCATCCACAAGTGTCCACAACACTCCTACCAAGCTCAGAACCTTAAGTGATATCTATGATGACACAATGCCACTACAAGACTTCAATGCCTGTCAGTTTGCTCTAAACATATTAGATCCTAGTTACTTTGAAGAAGCAGTTGCTGATGACAAATGGAGGCAGGCTACGGATGAAGAAATGAGGGCTACTGTAAAGAAGAACACCTGGGAATTGGTTGAGTAGCCACTTAAGAGAAAAGCAGTTGGGCTCAAATGGTTGTACAAAACCAAGCTGGGTCCAAATGGTGAAATCATGAAGTATAAAGCAAGACTGGTGGCCAAGGGTTATTCACAACAGAAAGGAATTGATTTTCAAGAAACATTTTCACCAGTGGCAAGGTTCGAGACCATAAGAACTGTAATTGCAGCTGCTGCTCAGTTAGGATGGATCATCTATCAACTAGATGTGAAGTCTGCTTTCTTAAATGGAAGATTAGAAGAAGAGACCTTTGTACAGCAGCCAGAAGGGTATGGATTCCTGGTCAAGAAAATAAGATATACAGGTTGCATAAGGCTTTGTATGGCCTTAAGCAGGCTCCAAGAGCATGGTATGCAAGGATTGACTCTTACTTAATGAGTCATGAGTTCAATAGAAGCTATAGTGAGCCCACTCTATATGTGAAGAAGGTCCAGTCAAGTGAAGTGTTGATTGTGTGTCTTTATGTTAATGATATTATCTATGCCAGCTCTAGCATGGATCAGGTTGTCAAGTTCAAGAAGGGAATGATGGAAGAATTTGAGATGTCAGATTAAGGACATCTCAAGTACTTCTTGGGGCTAGAGGTGCATCAGTCTAACAAAGGTGTATTTATTTGTCAATCAAAGTATGCTGCTGACATATTGAAGAAGTTTGGAATGCTTGGTTGTAAAGCTGAAGACACACCAATGAATGCAAATGAAAAATTTCAAGTGATTGATGGGAGTACAAGTACTGATGAAAGTGTGTATAGAAGTTTGATTGGAGGACTGATGTATCTCACCAACTCCAGACCAGATATAGCCTACTCAGTAAATGTTTTTATCAAGATTCATGCAAAGACCAACTAAGTTACACTTTGGTGCAGCAAAAAGGATCTTAAGGTACATTTCAGGAACAGTCCAGTATGGCATTTGGTATGAAAGAGGCAAAGAAATACAGCTGTGTGGGTACAGTGATAGTGATTGGGCTAGCTGTTTGGATGATAGAAAAAGTGTCTCTGCAAATGTGTTTTCCATGGGAAGTGGAGTAAGAGCCTAGTTATCTAAAAAGCAACACACTGTGGCACTTTCCAGCACTAAAGCTGAATATGTTGCAGCAACAAGTGCAGCATGACAAGGTATATGGCTTAGAAGAATTTTGGCTGATATGGGTCATAAGCAGCAAGGTGCAATAGTTATCTGGTGTGACAACAAGTCTACAATAGACCTGTCAAAGAACCCTGTTGTAGATGGAAGATCAAAACATATTGAGCTCAAGTTTCATTTTATTAGAGACATGGTTACACAGAAGGAAGTGGCACTTGAGTGTTGCAGTACAGAAGAACAAGTTGCTGATAAACTCACTAAGGCTCTTGCTTTTCCAAAGTTCAGTTTCTTTAGAGACAAGATGGGTGTAGTTGGATTAGGATCAAGGGAGGGTGTTGAAAAATGATCCTAATTTCCTGCATGCATGCATGGCACATGACTAGCTTAAGTTTACGTTATTTGAATTTGAATAAAAGTCGTTGGGCTAGGTGGTTAGTTGTTGAGAGTCTTCAGGAGATCCTGATTTCCAGGATGAATGGCTCCCAATATAATGCAGTCTAGTTTAGGGTAATAGTATCTCTCATTCACTTGTCTTTCATCTCATTAATAAAAACCAGTAATATGTGCCGACTATTTCCTTTTGTTCTTGTTTTGCTATTGTTGTTACTACAAGTTCTTGCTAACAGATTAGTAGTATTCTAAAGTATTTCGATTTATTGTAAAATACCCATATGCTATATATGTTGGCCGATGATATGTAGATCTTTCTGAAGTATCCTTCGAGAAGTATCCAACAAACTTTACGATTACGAGGATTACAAATGCCAAACAATTATTGTTATACATTAGAAAAAGATGGTTATGGAGTACTTGGTTACTTTGCATATATACATTTTGTGCCTCTATAATAATATTTAAATATGGAAATTTAGTTATTTACGGAAAGACGAACTGACGAAGCTTGATCTGATCTAGTTTATTTGGCAAGTCACACGTTGAAGTTTTCAGAGTGTCTGCGCTCATGCAACGTCAAGCTGCATGGTTTAGTGTTTACGTGCGTGACAACTTATCTTTTTAATATCATAATATATAATTCCTGGCCAAATTTAATAAAAGTTAACCAAAAGATCGACGCTTCATTTGAAGGATTTCCACTTTTTAATTTGCTCCACAAATTTGACACATTCAAGCCTTGTATTTAAGGGTGATTTCGACTTTCATTAGTTGTTGAATATTCATTACGAGTTTTTTTTTTTTTTAAATTAAAATGGTACGTGTCAAGTTTGAAACTTCGTTATAGTAAATAAAAAGGAATATTTCACACAATAGTAACCAAGTTTTAAAAGTGTTTTAATTAGGTTAGATAGAGTTTTTTTGTAAAAGTAGTGGATTTTTTAAGGTTTTTTGTATTTGTAGTTTGTGTCAGAAAAGTTTTTGTGAAATTGGTAGTCCCGCAATCTAAGATTGCGGGAGTCGCCTACGTGGAACGATGACTGGGCATGGCTTTTGGAGGGTTGTGGCTGAGGTGGAAGTCCCGCAATCTAAGATTGCGGGAGTGGGTTTGGATCTGGTTTTGAGTTTACATGTATTTACTTAATTACCCTTTTATTGTTTTTCTGTGTTCCAAACAGGAGAAAGTGCTCTATCTACTCCCTGTTACTACTTGGTTGGTATCAGTTAACTGTTAAGTGAAAGAAGAATATCCATCCATTCATCCATCCATTACCAAACAATGGCTACTGCTCTGTTTTCTTCTCATCTTCTACGCTCCAATTCTTCTTACAATAATTTTTTATATTGTAATTATTTGGCTGAATTTGCATCACAGTATGTGTTAGAGGAGCTTAATGTGAAGTCTGAATTTTCAAACTCACTCCCGCAATCTTAGATTGTGGGACTTCCACCTCAGCCACAACCCTCCAAAAGCCATGCCCAGTCATCGTTCCACTTAGGCGACTCCCGCAATCTTAGATTGCGGGACTACCAATTTCACAAAAACTTTTCTGACACAAACTACAAACACAAAAAACTTAAAAAAATCCACTACTTTTGCAAAAAACTCATTAGGTTATTGTTAATTTTTTTGTTTTGATTAAGTCATTAAAGTTTATTTTATGTTTTAATCTTATATAATTTACCTGAATAGCAGGTAAACTACCATTTTTTAAAAAGCATGTCAACATAATCAATAAAATAAATTAAATATAATCAAATTAATAATAGAAATAACACAAATCAAATTACTCAGATAACCATCTTCTACCTTTAGCCTTCCCGCGCCGGACCGTGCATTAACCATCCTTTAGTATTTTTTTTTAATTGTTTCATCGTTTAGGCATTGGTGTTTCATACCGTATATATATAAACATATAGGAATATACATTTAGAGTGTAAAACCTCTTATTTGGTTCTTGAATGTTAATTTACTCTTTATGTTTTCAATAAATAAACCATGGATTTGAAAAAATTAGAAGTAATTGATGTTGAATCTATACCATCAACAAATCGGAATCAAGAAGCTTTGATTTAAAAAAAAATAAAAATAAAAATTCATGATTACCAGAAAATATTTTGCAATTTGTAAAAAGTCCCTGTCATCATTTATAAACCATGTTAACATATATATAAAATATAAAAAAAATATAATTAAATGTCATTTAGGGTGGAGATGACCTTCTATACAAAGTAAAATATCTAAGATTGGAATATAAACTAAACTTAAGTGACCTGATTGAAACAAAAAAAATTATGAATGACCTAATTAGAACAATCCTGAAATTTGGTTAACATTTAACAAAGTTATCCCTAATAAAATAAGAAAATGTTGATCACTTCAAGTATGTTTTTTTTTCTCACCTTTTACTATTGAAATGATTTTTGATATATGAAAACCCGCATGGGCGTAGCATTTAAGGGGCGGGGAGGGGCGGTCGACCCCCCGATTTTTCACTCAGAATTTTTGAGTATATAATCTTCGTATGAAATTATTTTGGTATATAGGGTTTCGACCCTCCGTTTTAAAAAAAAAAATAGTTATATAAACCAAAACTTAAACTCAAAACAAAGTAAATGTAAGCCCAACAACTACATGAGCGGGATAGTAGATTCAATGAGCAAACGATAGAGTTGTTATCTCTTAGCTACTCGAGCTAGGCTTGGTAAAAAGCTCGAAACGAGCCAAGCCTTAAGCCCAAGCTTGAGCTTAAAACAAAGCGGTTCAATAGAAGTGTCAAATTGTAAATGCGGTTCGAAATTCGTACGTTAGAATTAGACTGGAAAACCGAATTCACAACTTTGTTTGGATAAGGATTTGATTTGAATAGTTGAAACAACAATCCGAATTCGTTATTAGAAATTTAAAATTTAGACAGGATTGAGTGTCGGATTTTTTCAAACAATGAACACCCTGCAACAAATAATTTTCTATTCAAAGAGAAAGTAAATTAACAAACGTTTGTTTGTGGGGGATACGCATAGAAAGCACAAGTGGTAATGAAACATTGACAAAAAGCAAGCATTTATTGTAATAGCAATGTGTTGAATTGAATTAATCGCTGTATTGTCATTGTATTTATCGCAATACATTGATTCATGCATCTTCTACTACGTCATAACGTAATGGGATGAGCATTTCGGTATTAAATACCGATACTGAACTGATTTTGATACCGAAAATACCGATACCGGTTTATTTTCGGTACCAATCCAGTATCAAGTTTTGATGAAAATTGGTATCAGTATTTTCAGTTCAGTATCGGTTTGGTAACACTATTTTACCTTAGATACTGATACGGTAATATCATACCGGTACTGAACCGATACCGTACCGTATGTTTTCAAGTATCGGTACAAAGTTTTCTCAAAAATCGGTATTGGTATCGGTTCGATACTAAGCGCATCCCTAGCTAGTGTGTAGTTCAATGGTATCAACATGTCTCTTAATGTGGAGTAACTTTTAGAATATTAGATTTAAATAATCTAAATTTTGTGTCATTGGCCAATAATAATTCAAACTTTATCGTTAGATCATGTTAATCCTAAGTAAACATATGGGTGTCAAAAATGAACCTTCGCTAACTCTGAACTAACTGGGTTAGTGAAAGCTGACGTGACAGCTTAGGTAGCATGCTGATATGGATCAGATGCTGGTTTGGCACTTGAGTTAGCATGCTGACGTGTTTTTTTTAATCCACGTTTTTTTAAATCCACATCAACTAGTGAGGCCCATGATCATCTTCCCACACCATCATTATCTTCATCTATCACCTTCTTTAATAATCAACATTCCCACACCATCATCATCTTCATCAATCAACCTACCTCTAACACCACCACCACCACCATCTCCACCGCCACCCTCCCTCTTCTCACCATCTCCTCTCTCCTCAACCACAATAATAATAATAATAATAATAATAAAATAATAGTAATAGTAATAATAGTAATAGGCTCAGATGGCTAATAAACCCTACACCTGCTTCTATCAAGACACGGAGATCACAGTCCCTGATGCTGCAAGCCGCTACCACCCACAACCGTACTACCATCGTTGCCGATGATGATGATGTTGTGGGTATGGTGGCAGTTGGAAGGGGAGGATTCGATAGATGAAGATAATGATGATGATGTTGTTGTTAATCAGATGTTTTTTTGTTTAAAAGGGCTATAAAGATGGAAAATTTGTTTTGAGCATAATGGGAATTAAAAAAAACTAAGTCATCAAACAAGCCAGTTGCTACGTCATTAGTTGGTCCACGAAAGCATGGCACCTAAGCTGCCATGTCAGTTTTCACTAACCCAGTTAGTTTAGAGTTAACGGAGGTTCATTTTTGACACCAACATGTTCACTTGGGATTATCGTGGTCCAACGTTAAAGTTTGGATTATTATTGGCCAATGGCCCAAAATTTGAATTATTAAAATCCAATACCCCTAACTTTTAAGTGGTAAAGATTCAACTTGTAGGGTTCTAACTACAGACACAACCTGAAGTATCCTAACTTCCTAAGTTCAATCTAAGGCGTTGTTTGTTTTTCTAAAAAAGGTCTGCGCAGGCTCTTACGTTAAGGATGTGCAGACATTGCTATTTTCAAATTGTTTGTTTTTTAAAAAACGTTTCTATAAAAATTGTCTGCACGGGATCTTCTTGATGCAGACTTGGCCCAACCACCTCTAAGATCTTCTGAAGTCTGCAGAGGGTTAAACATTGTCACACCACACCAATGGCGGAAACACATGGCGCAACGCTCGAAAGCATATCAAAGTCAAGATTAACACAAACCATATTTAATTAGAAATGATCATTTTTATTAAGATGTCGAAAATGAGTACCTTGTTACAAGTTTTCACAAAACAACAAACAACAAGTTCATACATGGGGGTTTTCCATCCAAGTCCCAACCCAATGGAAAATATTGATGAAACCCCGACAAGTATGCATCCGACATCCCATATTCCACCGCACTAGCCTCATATCTATTCAGCACTTAGTCACCTGAAAGATATGTTTAAAAAGACGTCAATATATAAAATATTGGTGAGTTCACATGTTTTAGCTCCATAACAACAACATTTTAACAACAACAACAAGTGCGAAACAAACACAATTAGTGTTCTTTGTAAGGAGTAGCTAGCTCCTACAAAACTACGATAACGAGCAATCCCTTGAGCCCATAACCAAACCAAGACTAATAATAATTCCCCACGAGCAGAAGTTGTTTCTCGGAAAATAACAACTTAGTTCAGAATACGTGCACCCCTGGCATACACAGTTGCATAATCGACGCTATCGATTAGGGGTGAACCTTGTCAGGTACCAATAGTACTATCCAAATATTCCTTCGGTTCTTGATTTCAACATACACACAACATACGAGTAAATGGTTACAGTAGCGAGAACTCACCCCGAATGGTGTACAAACAACAAAACCCAAGTACTCATCATACCACTTATCACATTTTAACATTTAAAAACTTTTTGACATGCAACAACATTTGACAAACATATCTTTCCTCCAAACAAAAACAGTAAAAATGGGCCGTGAAACTCACCTGAAGTACCGCGTGCAATCAAATAGCATAGAATAGCAAGTCCGAGGTCCAGCACCTACGAACGTCCTAGTGCATATAGGTCACTAAGTCTATAGCGCGTGTTATCCGGCAAGTCGTACGCCCAACTCCCAACATTACCACTAGACACAATTCCCTGTTTAATTAAACACGTGTCCTAAGATTGTTGGTGACGGATTACCCTTGTTTATAAATTACACTTATATTTCTGTATTAATTAAATCGTAATACATTATCTTCGACTCGACTCAGTTTATCGTATAATTATTTTCCCATTGAATAGTTATACTAGGATCTTATCGATCGACATTTCATTATCAACATTCGACTCGACTCACTTTACCATCTATTTATTTTCCCATTAAATAAATATACTAGGCTCTGACGCCTACAGAGCAGCAGTATAGGGAGCTGACAGTCGAGTTTCACTCGACTGTGGCATATCGTCCTGCTGACTTCCTGGGCGACGACGCCGTGACGTTTGCCCTGGGACGACGTATGTACTCGATGTCGGTGCCTGCCTTCGCTGTGCTTACTGGTCTTTATACTGACGAGGACGCACGGTCACCGGCATTCGAGCTATTACCGAGAGGAGTGATCACCGACACCACCCCTACTCGTGGAGTGTCCCAGATTAGGTTGGAGGAGTTCTGGGACACGATCGGCGATTGTGGATACACTCAGAGCATATCCGCCACCCACATCGCCGATCCAGTGATCCGATATCTTCATCGGATTATCGCGTGCACTATCCTTGCTCGCCACGACGGGCAGGATAAGTGTACTTATAGGGACCTTTTTGTTTTATATTCGATAGTGACCCGTACAGAGGTCAACATCGCGGCCATCCTTTTTGACATATTTACTGAAGGCCAGACGGCCTGGCCGCGATGTGAGGTTAGAGTTAGGTCCCTATATTGGGCAGTTGGCAGCGAGTTTGGGCGTTTTTGATAGATATCCTAGGGAGTCGCTGACTGCTGGTCCAGGTACGGAGACATATAGCCTGGATGAGATGAGGATGTCTGGCATATGCGCTCCAGACGATCCGATTCGTTGGAGTGTGGTGCCTAGGGCGCGACCACAGCGGCCGCGTCCTGATCGGGCAGAGTCCTCAGCAGCCGCGGCAGCTCGTCTTGAGCATACTGCTATGCCACTTGTTGAGCCGACCCCGCCATTTCCTCCTGTGCATTCATTGACTGATCTTCGAGATCAGATATTTGGGAGGATTGAGCAGGTGCGTAGGGAGAGTAGAGAGAGATGATCTGATGGCTCGTGCTATACGCCATATCATGGATAGTCAGGGTATTGTTGTACCTGCATATTTCCAGCCTGCAGATCAGGGAGCTTCAGCGAGCGAGCCTAGACATGATGATGATTTTTCTGCTGCTGATTAGCTCAGTTTTATGGTTGTATTTCATACTCTCTCTTAAGTTCTATTTTGATACAGTCGTGTGTATTTGATATTTTGGGATGTTTGGGATTTTGGATTGGATTGTGATATTTACTCATGCATCTTTTATTTGGATTATTTAACATTTATTTTTGGTGTGTTTTGTCTTATATTACATGTGATTGTTTTGAGAGAATTATCATCTATTTTGCTTGCGAATGGAATGCTATACAAGCGGAATGGAAATTTTGGAAGACGTCTTCATACATTGTTACATCGAAAAGGGGAGTCGTTCTAGTTCTCTTATTTATTTGTTTTTCCCATTTTTCCATTGAGGACAATGTCAATCTTAAGTGTGGGGGTGGGGAAACATAGTTTTGAGTGTGTTTAAAAAAAAAAAAAAATTTAAAAATAGTCCTTGTTAAGCGTTAAAAACAAACATTAAACTTTAATTTGGTCAAACTTAGATCGTCCGAAATGTAAATTCTTAATCATGCTTTAAATTGTGTTAGTCATATGAACTGTTTTCAACAAGTATTTTTAAGAAAATATATAGATTCATTTGATCAAATTTAACAATTTAGTGAAGACAATTATACGTACATATCGGCAACCCATATCCTACTTTGGTAAGATCTTGAGCCTTTTACACTTTACATACACATAATCATATATATTTTCATTTGTCGAGTGTAAAGCCACTTATTACTTGTTATAAAATTTGTCTAGTTGATACATGCTTAATAGTATTTATGCACTCATTTATGTTAAGGCAAAACTTAGGAAAACCTTTTCATTTTACACCAATATTTGTTAAACCCGTTTACATACCACATTACCACTAGTTACACCATTTTGAGCCTTTACCCTTTCATTTGTTAACCCACATAATTACCCAATTTTCCTAAACCCATTTTGTTCGAACTTATGAAATCCAAGTTGTAGTGTATTATTATTATTATTGCAAAAGAAAAAGAAAAGAAAGAAAATATAAAAAATAAAATAAAAAATTTGATGATTCAATATGTGTTATTAGTTCGTGTTATAAGTCGATATTCATTCGACAATGTTATAGTTATAAGTGTTTCAAATAAGGATTCGAAATTCGACTTCACCCATTTACCATTTTATCTTTTCAACCCTTTTTAACCACTTTTATCCTACCTTTACCCCAAAGCCCAAAACCATAAGTCCTTGTCATATTTTTGTGCATTTTTACATACTAGTATGATAACTTTACAAATTTATACTAACAAGTTTCAGGTCTGCTTTGGAGTGAAAAAAAAATATTAGCACATCTTTTGCTAATCCAGATATAAAACCGAGAGGAGTGAATCTTGTGAGGGGTGTGTACGTATGAATGAGTTCAAAAGATTATTAAACTTGATCAAGCGAATTTAGTTTTAAAAAGAAATATCTATTTGACTTGTTGAATCAACACATCTAATGCTTTCACCATTGAGGTATGATTTTGAATTTTAAGTAGGATGTCTTTGCGTGACCATTTTGATATTTATTTTGTTTTGAAGTGTTTTTCAGGGACTGAAAAAGATAAGTGTGGGGGTGTGATGTGAGGCCGAAAGGTCCACATCTTTGTAATCTAATTTGTTTGTTTTGTGTGTTTTTATTTGTAGTTTATCCGGGAATTAGCTATAATAAGGAGAGCGATGAAGAAGACAGAAAATATGCTAAAATGATGAAATTACGAGTCTTAAGCGAAGAAATACGAGTCGGAACGGAAGACGGAGCGCGAAACCGAAGAAAACGTCAAAGAAATTATAATTCTGATTTTTAAGCTCTGTCGCGGACCGCTTGGGAATTAATAATTCCATCGCGGTCCGCGCGAACTCTTATTATCAGACGAATTTCCTTAGGCTGTCGCGGACCGCCGGGGAATTCTTAAATCTGGCGCGGTCCGCGACAGAGACAAATGCGATTCTGAGCTGTTTCCTTTCCAGCTTGTTCAGCACTTGACGAAAATCATTAAAACCAACTCGCAACCCACTGAAGAAGACGTAAAACCTTCGGGTTTTACTCAAAATCACTAAAAATCTTGTCCAAGTTCTTCAAAATCACTCCAAGGATCGTTCTAGGTGCTATGGAGTCAAGAAACAACTCGTTTGCAGTGTTCGGAGCCGCTATGCGTGGCTAAATCTCCTCGTGGTAGCTTCTTCCCGGTGAATATTTTGTATGTTTTGTATCTTGTTATCGCTTTGTTACAAAAACTAGCATCATGACTACTTGTGTGTATTAATTAAACCACGTTTGCATGAATCAAAGTATCTTATAATTACGGCCCTTTGTATTTCAACCCGTAAGGAAGTTGGTGAGTGTTTGCGTAGGGATAACTAGGTTGACTAGCCCATATACCGGCGTTCCCTAGTTGTTATATTGATACTAAAAACCAGGGCCTCGTGACAGGAGGTGTTTAGTTAACAAACGTGACCTGTCAGCAAAACATAAAAATAGGATCTCGGGAGGAAGCTACCCATTTGTTTACTGTTGTTAAAATCAGAATTTTCGTTAGTTAAAATCTCAAACCAATCTTAAAACCGGAATTTAAGTTTATTGTCAAAAAAAATCTAAAAACTATAAAAATTGTGACATAAAATCTAGCATATTCGCCTTCAAGCCGACACCCATTCTTCGTAGGATCGACATCCTTGCTTCCCTAGTTACATTAATGTGTAAGTTTAGAAGTACTAAATATAAATTCTTTTGATAGAGGCGAGACGACAAACCTCACGTCACATATATACGTATCTTGTAGGAAGTTATACAATATAAACTTATCCGTCCATTTAACATTTTTTCCGTTAACATGTCATAGTATAAATACGTCAACGTTCAATAATTTGTATTTATATACTCGCGCCCCGAATTATACAAGTTGTTCACATGTACATTTTGTAGGAATAATTACTTGTCGTAATATCATTTTCCTACATCCAAATATATTTTTAGTTACTTTTCCTAAATTCCCAACAACATGTTTTACTTGGAATTTATAAAATAACTTTTGTATTTTCATACACCAAGACTTGGTTATTTTCAACACCAAACCTACTCCAACACTTTTATATTCCCATAGATATCAAAGTGTTCATTTTTATACAATTTTTACCAAGTCCTTTAAATTACCAACTTATGATAAAAACCTTTGTTTTTATATCATTCCAACAGGTTTGGTAATTTATATTTTATAAAATCCTATTTTATAAAAATACACTTACACAAAAATACATTTTTGTAAGATTAAAAACACTTTAATTAACAACCTTGGAAAGTTACAACTTTTCATTTTCAACACTCAACTTTACCAAAAGTCATATCCTAGCCATAAGTTTACAAAATAACATTTTACACCCTCTAACTTTTAAAGTTACCAAATGACATCCTCAACTTTTAAAAGTTATATTTTTATCATTATTCTTTCAAGAATGACAAGTTCTTACTAGACTAGTAACTTAGTTTTGTCATCTTTTTCATCATGGTTTGTTTTAGTGTTTCAACACTTTTAATAGTCCATAATGATATTATTAAGGACAATAATAGTGTATTTGGTAGAGTTTTAGTCTAAAATGTCCATTTTTGGTGTTTCAAGTTAGTAACTTTGAACATGGAACTTTTAGACCATGTAACATTTCATGGATTCATCATAATATTGTGTCTTAGATGGTCATTTTAAGATGATTAAAGTTACTCTTAAGTGTGTTCAAGTGGTTCTTATAAAAACCATCTAAAACATCTTTGAACATATGTTTATGTGAACTTTCAAAATTTACAAAAATCACTAAAAAATCTATATAAACTCACGGTCATTATCATCTTTTTATTTACCCATGTTAATCTTGTAAAAACATAAGACATTTCATGAACAAAACACCTGTTACATATTTTGTTTAGATCTTTAACACATGTAAGATTATGTTTATCTTTTTAACTTACAAAAACATTAACAATATCATACATACCCTAAGGCCCATATATCATCTTTAACACCCATTGTAGTTTTGTATTAGCATGTGTTTTATTATGTTAGAATCCATAACCCTACCCCATGTACAAATTGCCTTTAAAACATGAAAACATGAACATTCAAGATTTAAAAGACAAGATCAAGAATCTTACTACTAGCACAAGGCTAGGGAAGACAAAAACTCTTGATTTAGATGAGGTTATGTGTGTTCTTCTAAGGGTTAAGCTCCAAGCTTCCAAACACACTTAATTTAGGGATGGAATGGAAGTGATTCATGGGTGTTCTCGATTGAAAACAAAGGGGGTGGTGTTTAGGGCCTTATGGCCGTGAGTTTTCAAGGGAGGATGTGAGTTTTTATTTTTACTTTTTTTGTGTGATAATATTATGGAAGGTTTGGAAGGTTATAAGGATTACTTTTGTACCATGGATTAGATGTATCAATGGCATGCTTAAACATAATTATTTCAATTACTCCATGAAGCAACCATAGGGTGGCTTGGTGGCCACACCTAGGCAGGCCATGGGAGGCTTTGTGGGGCCCACTTCCTTTTCAAAAACATCTCCTAATTATCTAGTTAAGTTCTGACTGGTTCGATTAGGGTTTTCGGGGTTTTAACGCGTGTTTATTACGAGCTATTTAGGACATAAAATTGACTCCTAATTACCCTTAAACATTGACTAGTTTAGGCATTGGTAAGTTATTTAGGCTTTAATTGGGTGAATTTACAAGTTTTGCGTGCATCAGGTGCGATACGCGAACTTTATTCTTTACCGGGAGATTTATATTTGGAGTTTCCATTTATGGTTTTGGAGTTCCAAAACACATAATATTACATGAAAATACCCTTTATTTTATATCCTGGGTGTTCGGAATCATTTTCGGTTAATTAATTGTTACCGGGTAATCACCAACATCCGTTCTGGACAAGTTTATTTGTACGCGATTTCGCTGTGCTTTTAATTAAACAAATGCATTCCTATGAATCCTATGGGGAATTTACTATTCTCTAAAGGCTAAATTAATATAATTAATTTAGAATTGCATTTAATTACTGTTAATTACATATACTAATTTCGTACGGAAACACATCGATTTTTTCCGGGTGTCACAAAATCACCACCCACTGTCCACCACCACCACAACCCGCCACCGGCGTCCACCATTGTCCACCACCACTACCGTCCATACAACACCACCTGTTTAGAGTAGCAGTCTACAAACGTTAAAAAACATATAGTCTTCTTCTTGCTGACTGCAGAGGTTTGTTCCTCTTCTTCTACAGATGTTTGTATATGATTTAAGTATTTTATATTTATACATTGTAATCATTTACATATATATTTAATAATGGTAAATGTAATTGGTTAATAGTTACCTAATAGATGTCAGTCGGGTTTTTGGTCAGACATATTCAATGAGTAAGTTTTAAAAATTAATGGGTTTACCCGAAACCCGCGGGTATACCCGATACCCGATGGGTAATTATCCGACACAAACCCGACGGGTTTTGGGCCGGGTTTGGGACAAGCATAACTAATCGGGTATGGGGTTGGGATTACCTAAACCCGTCCCAAACCCGACCCATTGCCATCCCTAAAACTCATCAAGAATCTCCAAAGATGAAAGCCGAGGATAAAAATATTGTTTTTAGGTGTTTGTGGTATAATTCGCGTTTATCATAAGTATCCCATTGTGAATGTTGTGGATACATGAGCGATAGAATAACTAAAAAAATGTGAAATTTGTACTATAACACAATCAACATAAATGATGAACTGATGATGCACTTGAAAAATTATTATTCAATGAAGTTTTCAACGAAGATTATCGACATACATAGAAAAAATTAAATTCATGAAATTATAGCTTAGTGTCATTTTAGGGTTGAGATGATGCTTATCTCACAAAGAGTTTTTTCCAAATTAATAGCCTAGTGGAGATGGATATAATCGTGTGATTCCGATGGTTGCACAAAGATACTCTAACGTAACGTTAGTGATCTCAATTTGCCGTTAAAAAAAGCTAAAAAAATTAAAAACTAAAAACTACTTTTTATCAACATTATTGCTAATCCGTTAGAGATTATCTCTTTCTTATGGACATTCGCCCATGTATTGCAATTAAGGTACGTATTAGAAAAATAGGTATTTTTTAGATCTGATATTTATTTAAAATGTCAAATGTAATTTTCAACAAAGAAACCCAGAAGAAAATGGCAACCGCAAAGCCATCTTATAACTATATTCAATTAGTTGGCGTGGCACAAACTTATAATATAAAGAGTTAATTTAAATTAGTTGGCCTACGCATCAATGAAAACGTGTATTAATGTTTATTATTTAAATTTCAAGTACCGTGATAGTTGTGAACTAATTCAAGTTGCGCGGAACCAAAATTTCATTTTAAAAAGAGTTAATTGCTAATTTAGTTTGAGGTTTGGTCAAAAATGTCTCTTTAGTCCAAATAGTTTTTTTTTTCTCATTTGTGTCCCTAAGGTTTCTCATTTTTTATCACTTTCATCTAAACCCCTAACTTCGTTAAATGTCAGGGGGAACCAAAATTTCATTTTAAAAAGAGTTAATTGCTAATTTAGTCTTGAGGTTTGGTAAAAAATGTCAGGGGTATTTTTGTCACTTTACATATATATTTATTTTTTTTGCCATTTTCATCCAAAAACCAATTTTAAATTTTTATCTCTTTCTTTTTATCTCTCTTTCATTATAAAACCATCACAGCCACCTTCACCACCAACCACCTCCACCATCAGCATCAGCATCAGCGTCAACATCCGCCACTGTCACCATCACCGCTTCATCCACCACAGTCACCATTACCACCTGCCACCACCACAACCACCCCTCTCCAGAGCCACCCTCCATACGTTGAAGAGTGCATTAAGAGCATAACATCTAGCTAACTGAAACAAGTAGTCACCAAAAATTCAATAAACAAAATCCAAATAAATAAATTTTAAAAAATAATTAAAAAAAGGTTACAAACAATATTTTTTTATGTCCATTAATTAACATGAAACCAATAAACATATGTAGAGAGCAGGAAAATTCAAACACCTGATCATTAACGTATAATATAATTAGTACATGAAACAAGATAAAAAAATTATTCAGCGATTAGTCACCAAAAAAGATTTAAAAAACAAAATCCGCAAAACCCCTGAATTATTAAAAAAAAACAAAACAAGTAATAGCATAAACAAAAGCATCCAATCAACAAAACCCAACAAGTGTTTGAATTAAAACATAGCTTACAGTGGAAATGGAGGAATTGAGGATGATGGGTGTAGGTATGCAGGCGATTAAAGGCTCTGGAGGGGGGTGATTGTGGTGGTGGCAGGTGGTGATGGTTGATCGGCGTCGAAGTACCAATTAAAGATAAAGAGTTTATGTGTCCTATTTACCTAAAGCTAGTTATGGTAAGCAGGTTGTCGAACCACAAAGACTTAGTGGTTGGCTCCAAACTTAAGTTGACTTGAAGACATGGAAAATAAAATTTGAAAGTGATTTGATTGTTTGATTAAAAGAAACTCGCATAAACACGTAATTTAACCAGAACTAGTTATCAGTATTAAAAGAATAGTCACTTCTGGTTTCAAAGTTTAATCATCAACTAGCAAGACTTATTAATTTGTTTGCGACATGATAGATTACATAGACATAACCTAGAACAATTTTTTATTAATTAGATAGTGAAATACAATTACATCAATGGTACATCCACTACACATCTAGAGTTTCTCTAGAGTGGAATGATAACGTGTAATCATCAACATTTCATCACAATTCATGACAAATCTCAAATTATAGAACATCTACAACACTCCTAGAGTCTTTCTAGGGTGGAATGATGCTAACGGAGATTTCTACACATAAATTATGCTTCTAATTGATATAAAACATAAAAATGTTAACACAATCATAAACATCCACGTGAAAATGCATATAATTATCCAAAAATTCATGCAACAAACATAAATAAAGTCTTACAAGTCTTGATCAAACCATTACACCAGTTGTGACTATGAAATGTTTAGCCAATCATGATCTTCATTAGAACCGGATGATTGATTCGGAAGTACATACGATAAATCTTCAATTAGAACTTTGAAAATATTCTCTAGTGTCGTCCTTGAAGTCTCTAGGCCAAGAATGAATGAAATATTCCGAAAAAACCACTTTAAACTCGTTAAAAACCGACTAAAACCGTTTTTATGCTGCACCCGGCGTATGGAACGCCGGGTTTGGGAGTATGCAATGTCGGGTCAGCAAACCAAATGCCCCCGGATGAATGTGGAACGTCGGTTGAATGATAAAGTGAACTCGGGGTGTTCCAAACAAGCCTAGATCAATTTCCTAGAGTTCCTTTGAAGTGTCTAAAGCTTCATGCGATGAGTTTATAATATGGAACCATCATGCAATCTTCCACCGCTACCCCTACATGTGAAAATGCATCAAGGTAATATGTCTTGATGTAAATTAAATGCTAAAACATATATATATATATAGGGTTGGGTTATTTTGAGAACCATGGTGAGTTGAGAGAACCATAGGAACCATTGTAAGCCATTGATCACACACATCCAATGGATGAAAATCCATCTAGATTAGGTTTTGTCTTGTTGTGGAACAAAATATTTTATTACATTTTTAAAATAAAAATAACCCCTGGAAGGGTAATTTGGGGATCAAAGAAAAAAATCCCTCTCTCTTCTGCACCTCCTTTCCCCACCCTCACTGCCAAAATAGTACATCATACAAAACCCTCCTCTCTCTCTCTTGATGTTTAAAATTAAAACAAGTCTGTCTCTCTCCCCTGAATAAAATCACTCTCCCCCTGAATAAAAACATTTTTTTTTCTGAGATTCAATAAGCAATCCGTCCAGATCTCTGCGACTCGAGTTTGCCTTCGACGGGGTTGCTGTCAAATCCTCCAATCATCTGAGGTGGACCGTGTGGAGAGGACGTGTAAAACCAATGTAAGAAATCCTAGCTTTTTCCTTATTTATGTTATGCCGTTTACGATTGTTTTGTATATGTTATTTTATAAACAAATTTGTTAAATGGTGTTCCTTTGGGTTCATTATTGGAAGGGTGGGTTCATTAGGTGTACAAACTAGTTTAGGCTTTTGATAACTTAGATGTACAGTATATGAAAAATTGGGTTCATTATTGGAATCAGACTAGAAAAATACAAAATTCAATTTGATGTGAATTCAAGAATTTGAATCAAGTCCTTATCGGAACTGAGTTTTGAAGTGAACAAGTTGATTATTTGAATTTGAATCATATATTTTTTTATTTCTTATAAAATATACATAATCTTTTATTTAGAAAATATAAGTATTATATACTTTTTTCTTCATAGTTTAGGTTATTTGATTAACCGAATCAGAATCAGTTTTTTGAACTCAATACCAATTCGAATGACCCGACTAAACTGAAACCAACTTGATGAGAACCCCTATGAAATTGTAATCTAACAGTTTGTAATTGTAATCTACAACTTTTATTGATGTATTTGAAGGTCACATTGGAAGCAGAAGTGACAACTAGCAAAAAAAGGAGCTCTTGCGTTATACGGCCGACTTGGGTTTATAAGAGCAAAAAGGTTATTTAGAAACTACTTGAATGGCGTTGATGCGTTTAGACTGAAGTTGCTATTTCCGCACCCAGAATTACCATCTGCTATGTCGTCGGTTCTTGATAGTTACGAGGCAATAGACGCCAAAAAGATCATTCACTGACTCAAGTTTAGAGTAAGTTTTGTTTATATTTGATCTGTTATTGATGTAATGAAATGCTTATTTTGATCATATTGGTGTTATTGGCTGCTGCGTTCTGTCTGCAATAGTTTTGTTGCTCGTAAGATGGCATGTTACAGGTTAAGGAATCGAGTATAAGTTGTTAACTTGTTGACTAAAAAGTAAAAAGTGTTTTGTTTTCGATACTTGTATCCTAGATTTAAACAATTTAATATGGTTCAAAACTTGTTCTTGAATTGTACATGCTTCCATTAATTCAGTTGTAACATGATCACCATCTGTTTAAATCACAAAATCCTATCTTTGTGTTAACTATGCTCTTGAAGTCGAACCTATTGTAACAAATGCATTTTCAAGGGGTTGTATGGTTTTGGTTCGGTTCTATGTAAATAGGTTGCTAGTCATTCGTGCATAGTGACTTTTTGTGTTTTACAGTAATGTAAATAGGAGTAGTCTATTTTTTTTCTTTTTGGTGCTCGCTAACATATTTGCGTTTTATTGATATGTGCATAATGAAGCATGAGGTTACACTAATTTTTGGTTTTTTACGACGTTTCTGTGATGCTTACACCATCGTAATTTATGTAGAAATTATGTAAATAGTTTGTTAGTCGTTCATGCAAAGTGACTTTTGTGTTTTACAGTAACATAAATAGGATTAGTCTATGTTTTTTTTTCTTTTGGTGCACACTAACTTAATGGTGTTTTATTGTCATAATACCTATTTATTGTTTTTTTCTTTTTTTTTACAGCTTATTAGGATTTTTCAATGCAGAAAGAGGTACCCGAAGGGGCTTGTGGTAATTCATCAAAGCTGATGCCGGTGAGTATTTGTTTTGGAGTCTTTGATGATATGTCACTGACGATTAAATATTCAGAAAAGGTGTGCATCTTTTTTGTTGTTCAATCACTAATGGGTTACACCAAACGTAAACAGTTTTTTTTAGTATTCTAATAAACATTTGGGTGTTACACCAACGTAAACAGGTTTTTCATTTTTGTGGTTTATTAAATTTGTTAGGTTGGATAACGAAGAGAGGCGAATGATGATCAACATTTTAGGGAGCAAAGTTCGCGTGTTCAAGTTTTTTTATACCCTATAAGGCTTTTGTTCATGTGTGCATAATGAAGCATGAGGTTACACAAATTTTTGTTTTTTACACACGTTTTTGTTGTGTTAACACCACCGTAATTTGTGTATGGTAACGGACAATGGTTTTTATAGAGTGTTTTTTTTTTCGCAATAGGATGCAATCGATGGTATTCCGTTTGTGCATATGCAAATCTAAATCCTACACCTACCAAAACTATGTTTACCCTTTCCCGAAAATCCGCAGCGAAGCGCGGCTAAACTTACTAGTTAGAGTATATAAACACTATAAACACTATTTACATTAGTGTAAATCAAAGAGTCGTAAACATACATCTATACATGCGTATTTACGTTGGTGTAAATCAAAGAATAATCAAAGAGTCGTAAACACTATTTACCCTTCCCTGAAATGAAAGTAAAATCAGTTATGCCAAATGATTTTGTTTGAACCTTTTTTCTGTATTCTTTCTTGACGACAAAAGTGACATTTCTTTCTTGGAATCTAGACAAACCCAATGCTGAATAGTGATCTGCTGAGTTTAACAATCGAACAACTTCATCTTCAGAATCTGACCCACTGGTTGATGGTACCCCAGATCCACGGTCAGCTGGTGGATAAGACCCACCATCAGCGTGCTCTTCCTCGCCATTGAAGACACCTGGTCCACTTTACATTCTAGTTGTTTGTTCAGGGATACTGTTAGCTCTTCTATGCTCATTCACGTTATTCCTCAAAGAAGTATACAAGAGCGTGAGCGTCACTTGAGAAAAATGATAAATTCAAAACAAAGATAAGACCAAGCAAGCCAACATTGTAAACCCACTGTCATTTTTTTTGGCGTAATTTACACTAGTGTAAAAGGAGAGGATAACAACATTGGGTTTCATTTGTATCAAATTTTTGCGTGTAAACAGATATACGATGTATTGAAAATAATGTCTTTTACATAAATGTAATTACATTAGTGTATATTTTTTCACACTTGGTAGATGTTAATATTTTTACATACTCATTCCCCTGTAGATGTTTGTCCCATACTCGAAATTGAAGTTTCGAATCGTTTTAATAATCCTTCATAATTGTTTGTCTGCATCGAGCTCATCGGATGATGAAGAGGTCCATTCTTGGTAACGGTGGAGACTACCGGGGAAATCAGTAAAAAGTCCATCAACTCCCATTGTGTTTTCGTTGCGAAATGTGTATGGGTGCATCTACAAGTTACACTACAGAAGTTAACTTTGACTTTATAAGGTCAAACAAAGAAAAAGTCATCTCCATTAGTTTATAACATTCGAAGTAAATTTCAAGAACACGTCTATGATCATAATGAAGTTTAACATAATACAACTGGGAAAAATCTTTTTGTGAGGAAAAAATAACAAAATCCACATAAATTTGTACTTTTGGAAGTAAAATGTTTGACCTCAAAGTCAAACTGTGACTAATGTACCTATAGATCATGAGCGTGCTCTGGTCACAAGATCAATAGGGGTTTGAATGACTGTATGAAACATGGTTGTTCTAGCCATTCCTTTGATAAATATGAACCTTTATACCCGTACTTCATAAGGATATACACAAAAACATCTTCAAATCTCTTTCCTCTAGGCCATTTCACCTGAAAATCATGTTTAACTTCATCAATCCACCGGAATATTTTATAGATGTAAAACAGTTGATGTGTAGGTTTTATAGATTTGAATTGTTTGGTCAGGGCTTTTGAAATTGTGTAACACAGCCTAAACTAGTTCTTAAACCTGTTTTACATCTATGTAAATCAAAGAATAATCAAAGAGTCGTAAACACTATTTGCATCATCTGTGACATAATCAAAGAGTCGTAAACATACATATATACATGCGTATTTACGCTGGTGTAAAATAACCAAGAAACAAGAAAAAGGTACCTCATATGCATTTTGAAGTTTCTTAAAAGCTTCAGCAGCTTTTCCATTACCCATATTTTTATCGGGATGGACCAGCATTGCCTGATATCAAAATCAAGAAGGTTAACAGGTCATTCCTCATTCCTTTCTCTATATAATACAGATAAAATGGGACAACATTATAAACATAAAGTGTCATGTTAGCATGGCTTAAAGATTGCAGTTTCAGATTGCAATAATAAATATGTAATCAAGTATGGCACACATTGCTTGAAAAAGTCATGTTAACTTTGACTTTATAAGGTCAAACAAAGATGGTAGTTTCATATTAACTTTGACTTTATAAGGTCAAACAAAGGAAAAGTCATATCCATTAGTTTATAACATTAGAGAAGTAAAAGCATTTAAAGTACATTTTTTTTGAATAACCAACCAACCCAGCCCATTTGAAGTATGACACTGTACCATCATTCAATAAGTAAAGTGTGGAAAAGGTATACCTTATAAAAACACCTGGCGCAAAACATATGTTCCAAACTGATATATATATACACAACCGTTTACATTGGTGTAAACACCCCCGTAACACATACAAAACGTTTTGACTTAAAATGAATTAAAAAAGGAACTTATTTAATGGAAATTGTTTCCACAATCTAGGAATTTACACCGGTGTAAACCTTAAAACTAATGTATACCAGAAACTTCATTAAAGAAAATTAAAGAAATTAACCTTAGTTTTTCTGGTTCCAAAGTAGCAGAATTTGATGAATTTGTTGCCTCAGATTGTACATTCTGAGATGTCTCAGTTTGTGTAAAATCGCAAAGGCCATCCAACTGAACGGTTCGTGTAGTCTTGATCTTGTGCATATAAGCTTAACCAAAATACATCAAACATACCACCGATTAACAAGCGAACGACATATTTCATAAGTTAAGTCACAATTGAAAGTTAAAAAATTAATAAATTACAACTCCAATAACAATATTATCAGACTTAAATCTGTTAAAATTCATGAAGATAACATTTGTAATTTCAAAACCCTAAGAAACCCTAATCCTACCCATCACTAACAAGATCATAAGTCATAACAAAATTCAATTAAAGGTTACAAATCAACAATTACAATAATAATAATAATAATAATAATAATAATAATAATCATCATCATCATCATCTTCACAGGGACGATTGCAGCCATAGCCACCACCCTGACCTCCACAACCATGAACCACCACCATACCCGTTCACAATAAAACTCTTAACAGCAAAAACCTAATCAAACAATTGAACAATCAAATCCACAAAATACATAATTGATCGCTAACTTGACACAAAACAATAATAATAATAATAATAATAATAATAATAATAAACCTGATTCAGATCTGTTCCATCATCATGTTCAAAACACCACTTCGAAACCACCGCTGAAAACCCACCATCCACAAACGCCACCATTCAGATCAGTTGAGATGACAGAAAGAGAGAGAGAGAGAGTCGTGTGTGTGAGAGAGACAGAGAGAGGGTCGTGTGTGTGATAGAGACAGAGTAGTGTGTGTGTGACAGATGGAGGTGTGACGATGGTGAGCCACCGTCGAACCACCGTTGTCTTCGATGAGAGAGAGAGAGGTAGAGAGAGAGAGAGAGAGAGAGGGAGGAGTGTGTGTGTGAGAGAGAGAAGTGTGTGTGTGTCTGTGTTTATTTAAAAAAACAATCAGTAATATAAAATGTGTGGAAGTAGGGGGTGGGTGTGGGGTAGGGTAGCGATAAATTACTTTCTTGTCCTTTAATATTGTATTGATAGGTGGTATATGTGTCAGCTTGTCATTGGTCTAGAGGGGTTCTCAAGTTCTTGCAACTCAAGGGGGTTCTCACATGAACCCATTCCTATATATATATATATATATATATATATATATATATATACCATGGATCCGGATATTTTGAGAACCAAGGTGAGTTGTGAGAACCATAGGAACTCACTTTATAACCACATAGTTTTTTTAATCAAAAATGAATATGTGGTCCATAATTAATCAACAATAAAATAATAAATAAAATATTAATATAGTTACACGAGGATAAAAATCCCTTGCACCGGTGTATTTTGGCGTAAATTAATGTATTTTTTTTTAATTTTTTTTACAGCGGGGTTTACGTGTTTTACACAAGTGTAAAAAAAGAAAATTTTTTGTCGCATTTTACGTCGAGTTCCTACGAGTTCTCACAACTCGTCAAGTTCTCAAAGTATCCTAACCCTATATACCATTTAACCATACCAAATGCATACACATCAAACCTCCCCAACTTAATTCTTTTTCGTCCCGAAAAAGGCTCCTATTAGGATCACAATTAACATGCCAAGTCCTGTGAAAATTTTTTTGAATCCAAGGGATACCAATACATCAGTTGTGATTGTTCATAGACTGGTCCACTTTAAACTTGGCCCCTTTTTCTCAACCAATAATTGTGCTAGTTATTTACCAAATGCTCATTTGTCCCCACACCCACGTGTTTACAGCCAAATCTACCCAACTTTCAGATCTGTTGAAGATTTAGTAAACCATCAATCATGCATCATATTTTAAACACAATAGCACTTAATTTCCCATTTATTTAAGTTGGATTTGGCTATGAGAGCAGCTTTTGATTGTCAGGAGTTTTCTCTGCACGCGATCTACTATTTCACCATTACTTATGAGTATAAAATTCTCATTGTCTAGTTACTAGGTCAATGCTCACGCATAGCAGAAGCAACCAAATTCTCTAGGTCAACGCTCACACGTAGCAGAAGAGAAATGCAAAATGAGATTGTAATAAACAACGGTAAAGTAAATTATGTTTTTTTAGTGTCTACTATGAGGGTAGTGTGAATTGATTTTCAGAATTTTCATTCCTATTATAGATACACTTTCCTCCCAAAGTGAGAACAAACATCCTAAGTCCAATTTTACATGTAGAGGTGCATAACTTATGTAGCATGATTGGTGATAAAGAAATACAATCTCAATCTGAGTTTCGAGAGAATCAATATATGCCACTTACACCGACATGGAAACCCATAACATATATAGATTAGTAGGCATATTTGCACAAAGAAATTGATGATTTAATTGTGCCAAGCCTATCAACACATCACAAACTGGCTATACCGGTCTCCCCAGGAGTTCTACTTCATGCACATTCACTGGCCTTCTAATATCATCTCTCAATTTTACCGAAGCCAACACATAGGACACTTATCAATTATACCCATTTCATCATACATGTACTCCTAAAACAACTAATTCGTCTTCATCACAACTAGGATCCACCTACTTTACCATGAAATAAAACTTAATGCAAACCTAAATGCATAAACACACTCCCCCAAAACATAACATAGTTAATTCAAAACACCACCAAGAAGAAAATAAAATAAAATAAAAATAAAAATCACAACCACACACTCGAAAAACAATAAAAAGTGAAGGAGAGAAAACATGGACCTGGTTAAGTTGAGTCAGGAGGCGCTTCGGGAACAAACTCAGGCCTTGATGTGACCAATTGGTTTTGGGTTTGGACAAAACTTCTTTTCGTTGCAAGTCTTGCATGTTCAATCCTCCAGTGGGCTTGCTCTTTTCTTTCTTCGGCTTGCTTTTTTCTTTCCTCAGCTTGCGACTTCCTTTCTTGAGCTTGCAACTTCCTTTCTTCAGCTGCCAATTTTCTTTCATCAGCAGCCAATCTTTCTTTTTCTATCCTCCGCAAACGATTGGTCTCATATTCCTTCATGCTTCTTTCCCACAAAGCTTTTTCACCTGCTGACCACCTTCCAAAACCAACAGGATTATATCTACTAGCCGGTAACATTTCACGTATCATTTGAACTGGTCTTTCTTCCATAGAATTTTCCCCTTGTTGTTGTTCTTGTTCTGTCTCCTCTTCATCATCATCCTCATCCGATCCTTCAGATGCATCACCTCTTTCAAATATTTGACGACGTCCACTCTTCATGTCAATGAGGACACATCTTGATCTTCCCTTTCGAAAATCCCACTCATGCATATTAATTTTTTCAATACAAAATTTGGTTTGCCTTGCTTTGTACGGTTTCGCCCCTACAGATATTGCTTTTGCATTCATCAACAAGAGAGTCAGTAATCTGCAATGAGGAATTCTTTTCCTGTCATAATCCTTACACGATTCCAGCACATTAAGTAATACAAGATGTCTGAAAGATACGGTGGGTCTACCAATGATCAATGCATACAACACTCGTATTTCATAACTCCCAATCTTCTCCTTATCTCCTGCACTTGGAATGACATTCCAATTAAGAATGCATGTCAGTAATTTAGGGAGCGGTTTCAGGTCATTCCTATATAGCTTCATATCTTCCGCAATTTCATCAGCTTGAAATAATTCCCAAAAAATTGTGAGCTAGTTATCTCCTTTACCATATACCACATTTTCTTCTTATCGTAGATAACGACGACTTTTCGTCTGTGCAAGACGACTCCACCACCACCAACACCACAATCGAACCACCACAATTCATGTCGCTATCGGATGCCGCATTATTTGGTATGCCATCCATCCAAACATTACGCGTTACAGGGTATATCTTCGGAATACCAGTCACTATCTTAATTGATTGCGGAAGCACTCACAACATTATTAAACCACGAATTGCATCCAAACTCCAGCTTCATATCAAATCACTTCAACCGTTCGCAGTCATGGTTGGAAACGAGGACTTTATTCGTTGCGAAGGCCACTGTCCAGATGTTCCGGTACAATTGCAAATGTCCACATTCCAAATTCCATTTTTCATTTTTCTAGTATAAGGTGCGGACATTGTTCTTGGTATTTCTTGGCTACGAACATTGGGGTCAATAACAACTGACTTTTCGGTACCAGAAATTTCTTTCACTCACAATGGCATTACCACCACACTCCGTAGTGAACCGTTGAGCTCCCCGGTATCTTCGAGCTCGTTATCTTCATTGATTCGCTAAGGATCCGTAGCCTCACTCCATGCTTTGATCATGGATAATACCTAACTTGCACCACCAACTCCCAATTCTTTCCTTGATCCAAATATTACCAGTCTCCTAACCACTTACCAATCTATTTTTGAAACACCTCACTCCTTACCTCCAAGTCGACAACATGACCACCACATACCACTCATTGACCTTAACCAAACAGTGAATGTTAAACCTTACCATTACCTACATTTCCAAAAAAAAATCATGACCCAATTAATGACCGAAATGCTACAAGATGGTATTAGTCGTCCAACCCAAAGTCTGTTTTCTTCACTGGTTTTGCTAGTTAAAAAAAGGACGGTTCATGACGTTTTTGCGTTGATTATAGGGCGCTCAATGCAATCATAGTCCGGGATCGGTTTCCTATACCCACTATAGAGGAATTATTGGATGAATTGCATGGCGCGACTATCTTTTCCAAAATTGATCTACGTTCTAGGTATCACCAAATCCATTTTGCCGAGACCGATATACATAAAACCGCCTTTCGCACCACCGATGGTCATTACGAATTCCTTGTTATGCCATTCGGTCTTACGAATGCACCGTCCACTTTTCAAGCGGCCATGAATGATTTATTTCGCTCGGCTTTACGCAAGTTTGTTTTGGTGTTTTTTGATGATATATTTATATACAGTGCTTCCATGCAAGATCACTATTTTCATTTGCAACAAGTTTTTGAAACACTGTCACAAAATCACTTCTATGAAAAAGCATCCAAGTGTGTTTTTAGAGTCTACAAAATTTCCCTTTTGGGACACCATACATCCGCCAGCGGAGTTGCTCCAAAACCGGATAAAATTGCTTCGATTCAACATTGGCAAACTCTTACATCTTTCACTACCTTGCTGGCATTTTTGGGGTTAACCGGTTATTATCGGCGCTTTGTTCCACAATATGCAAAAATCGCTTCGGCCTTAACCGATATCCTCAAACTCAAGCAATTTTCATGGTCTGAAAAGGCTAACAGTGCATTCATTTCCTTACAAAATCACATGCAATACCTCATTACACTAGCCTTACCCGATTTTAAGTTACCCTTTGATTTAACAACAAACGCATCCGTACAAGCTATCGAAGCCGTCCTTTCTCAACACAATCGTCCCATTGCTTTTTTCTCAAAAAAAAAAAAAAACTATGTTACACCATGCACGGTCAGTCAATGTACACCAAAGAGCTATATGCCATCACTGAATCTGTTCGTAAATGGCGTCAATACCTCCTTGGTCTTAAATTTCGTATCTATACCAACCACCACAACCTTAAACACCTTCTTACCCAAACCATACAAACCCTTGAGCAACAAAAATGGGTAACCAAACTTATCGGCTATGACTTTGATATTCATTTTAAATCGGGCAAAGAAAACACCATAGCCGATGCACTGAGTCGTGTGGATATTCCGTTTATTCTGGCCATTTCTCACCCAATGGCTTCATGGCTTGATGAAGTGAAAGACTATTTTTTAAATAACCCATCCGAACAACAATTGGTTCCACATGTCTTGGCTGACCCGACTTCTTTTCCTTACCACATGTGTCGAGATGGGTTGGTATATTTGCATGGTAAAATTTTGATCCCGCCTATTGCTCACTTGCGTACCCGATTATTGCAAGAGTTCCGCTCTTCTTTTCTAGCTTGCCATGCGGGAGTCCATCGGACTTTTAAAAGGCTTTCCTCAACATTTGCTTGGTTGGGTCTTAAAAGAGATGTCACCAAATTTGTCAAGGAATCCACCGTTATAACATAACCCACATTCTTGTTATCTATGTCTCGTTTTATTTTCCGTAAAACGTTCATATTACTATTTAATTCGTTATATTATTTCTTAATCATGCCTAATGGTGTAATTAAACAAAACGGATTTTCGGGGTGTTACAACTGTTTGTCAAGCAATCAAAGTTCCAAACCATCAGCCGTATGGTTTACTTCAGCCCTTTCCCATTCCAGAATTAACATGGCAAGATATTTCCATGGATTTTATCGCAAACTTGCCATCATCAAAGGGTAAAACCACGATTTAGGTTATCGTGGACTGGCTATCCAAATTTGCCTATTTCTTTCGCTTCCAACTCAACACACAGCCATTTCTCTAGCCGCAATTTCCATGTAAGAAATTTTTCTGCTTCACGGACTTCCAAAAACCCTTGTTTCGGACCGAGATCCCTTGTTTCTTAGTTGATTTTGGCAGGAACTTTTTAAGCATACCGGTACCAAATTACTTCATTCTAGTGTTTATCATCCGCAAACGGATGGCCAAACTGAGGTTGTTAATCGTTGTCTAGAAAACTATCTCCGTGCATTCATGTTCGACAAACCGTCTTTGTGGGAAAGATACTTGTATCTTGCTGAATTTTCATATAACATGAACCATCATTCATCCATTCAAATGACTCCGTTTAAGGAGCTTTACGGACGTGAAGTATCAACAATTCATTATTATCTCATAGGCTTTACCAATAATGCTTCCATTGACTCATCCCTTACGGAACATCAATCCATTTTGAACCTTTAAAAGAATCACTTACACATGAACGTTCTAGGATGGTTAAACAAGCAAACAAGAAAAGGATGGAAAAAGAATTTGAAGTTGGTGACTTGGTTTATTTGAAGTTGCACCCATACCGCCAGAAATCCGTTCATGATCGTACAAATCATAAGCTTTCAAAACGATTCTTTGGTCCTTATAAAATCTTGGAGCGCATCAGTTAAGTGGCATATAAATTAGAGTTACCATCGGACTCTAAGATTCATCCGGTTTTTCACGTTTCATTACTCTAACTGAGTCATGGTTCATTTTCATCTTCAGACAATAATCTGGAACAATTTCTCACTGAAGATGTTATTACTGAGCTACCGGAGGCCGTATGTCACACCCTCAAATTTCCACTACGGAGTTTTACCGCGAGGTGTATGACATACCAGGATCCAAGTCAACGGTCACAATAAACAACTCTATATGAATAATACGTAGATTCCAAAACGTCACGTTTAATGTTTTTAAAACCACAGCGGAAGCTTAAATAGTTATACACACTTTTCAACAATGAAAACCAAATGTTGTGTTTGTTCAAAACATGATACTTTAAACTCTAGACGCCATGTAGACTCGTGCGCCTAGTCCGTGAAGTGCTACCTTAACGTCCTGAGAAAAACATGCCAAAAATACGTCAACATATAATGCTGGTGAGTTCACAGGTTTTTATGAAAAGCAACTTAGTTAGTTTCAAAGAATACTCCAAAGCAGACCAAACCATACGTAAACCGACCAAGAGAATACTACTCAAAGAATGCCATCCAAAATGAATACCTGTCGCTACTACGATTGGAAAACCATTACTGGACACGCATACATGAATACAAGAATACCACCTGCCCGAATACAAGAATACAAGAATACTCTAAAGAGACAACATGCACCCGTCCGACCCTCCAAGCCGACGAGTGGGGCCGGTCACGCCCAAATAGATCTATCCATATTTCCCCCGTTGTGCAACCACCGCACATTCATGGTTTTCCCCGGGACTTTAACAAATCGTATAGCAACCCAAAAGAATACCTCAATACATAAAGAATTCAAGAATACCAGAAAGTAATACCGTATTGTAACCAACGACTAACTTGTAAGCTTTACCAATCCGAGTACTTAGCAAATCATAGGTTTTATGAATACAAAAACGTAAGTTGACACACCCTTTATGAATACGAAAACGTAAATGGACACACCTTTTATGAATACGAGAACGTAAGTTGACACACCTTTTATGAATACGAAAACGTAAGTTGACACACCTTTTATGAATACGAATACGTAAGTTGACACACCTTTTATGAATACGAAAACGTAAGTTGACACACCTTTTATGAATACGAATACGTAAGTTGACACACCTTTTATGAATACGAAAACGTAAGTTGACACACCTTTTATGAATACCAAAACGTAAGTTGACACACGTTTTATGAATACCAGTACACCGCATGTTTTCTCCCCCGAAAGCAAAACCAGTAAAGAGTGGGGCCGTGAACTCACCTTAGGTTGCTTTGATTTATTATCCGACTTCAAATGTGAAAATAGGCGAATTGCTACGGATTCCCTATTTAAATGTTAACTCATAAGTACGTGTTCAAAATCGTTCAACTTAGCTTTTTGTCCAAACTTCACATAGTTCTAATGTGCTAACGTAACTCGATGTAACTATATGTAGCAAGTTGACACTACGACCCGTTGGTGAAAGTTTAGTTTTTATGTCTATACGTATAGCATACATCATCCACATATGTTCACATATCAATACATGTAACATACAAGTCAAGAAAACTACCAAACAAGTTCAAATATCAACTTTGTCAATTCTGTGATTTTTGGACAGATTCTGTGTCGTCAAATCGATTTTTGATAAAATACCAAACCAACTCATTTAACTCTCAAATTTTTACAGAACACTCTCATATGTTCATACATCAAGTTACTATTTTTATTTTGTGTCCAAAACCTTCTGAAAAATTTATAAAAATTCATGAACACAGCAAGGTCTTAAAAACGAGCTGTTTGCGACATCTTAGGAAAAGATTTATTAAAAATCATGTATTGCTCCAATTGACCTGAATCCAATTGGAGAACATCAGAATTTCATGTATCTAGTTGCTCACCAAATTTCACGATCAGAGGGTTTGTAAAACTAGAGTTATGCCCGTTTAAAGTTGACCAAAGTTTTCTGTCCGAAATCAGATTTGACATACGATTTTGTAAGCTACAAAATAAATACCTATACTTAACCAAATCAAGCATACTTGGACTTTCTGGAAAGCTTATATCACATAGCATACTCTAGGATCAAAAACTAAAAGTTTTAGATTTCAGATCATCAAGTTATCATCAAAACAAAATCGGATTTTGAATCTGCCAAGTATTAACTCTTTGATAAAATCATGTTTACAAGATTTATCTATACCAAATCTTATCAAAAACTCAATCTAACAAACTTGTACATGTACCATAGGATCAGACCTTATCAAAAACATACTCAATCTAGCTCAACATCAAGGTTTCCAACATGATCTTTCAAGCTAAACTAACATAGCACACTAGTATGTAACTTTGTGTTTCACTAGTTTATTTTTATTATCCAAACATATATAATCATATATGGATTCATTTTAGACATGTTAATATGTTCCTAGATCAGATTATAACAAAATCATACTCTTAAACATAATCAAAATAACAAGATAACAAGTTATACCTCAAGAACACAAGCTAGAACACTTAGAAATGATCAAGGGTCTTCAAAATCTTTAAAAGAACGTCAACTCTTGATTATGATTGATAAGAACACTTGAAAATCGAAGTTTATGGAGTAAAAATCGTGCAGAGGAGTTTGGAAGACGAGTTTTGCGATCAGATCTAGTTTGGTATAAATAATCAAAAAGTTTTCGTATCTAACGCTCCCGCGGACCGCGGTAGAATAATCAATCCCCGCGCGGTCCGCGGCAGAGAGCCAAATACAGCCTGTTTACTTCTGCCGCCCGCGGAGCGCGGGAGAATACTCTAATCCTCCGCGGTCCGCGGCAGGGTAAAGAAATAAAATTTTAAATTTTATTTTCAATTATTAATTTCTTTTATATATATAACAAATATATATAAAATCTTTATTTCTAATTATTAATAATCTAATTATTAATAAAAGCTTATACATATAATTCCGAGTCCCGGTCCGACCGGACTCAGTACGTTAATTCACGTATAATCACGTAATAACACATAGTTTCACGTTTATCAATTAGTATGCATTCATAATAGATTTCACCAACGTTCGGGTCTTGCTACTCACGTATATGTTACCATATGATCCTACGAATCACCGGACTCACTTAACTGATCTAGTTACGTCCCTTTTAACTAACGTTTCACTACGTAGACTCAAATAAATGTTTAACTGAAAAATGCCGGGTGTCACATCATCCCCCTGTTGAAAGAATTTTCGTTCCGAAAATTTCCCGAAGTCGAAGAGAAAGCAAATAAGAAAAAAAAAATTTCCGGGTCGTCACATCATCCCCTTGTTGAAAGGAATCTCGCCCCGAGATTCTTTCGACTCCAACAGTGATGAGTGTCGACCCCCGTGTGTGCCCAAGTAACGTTTCTCCAAAAGACAACGAGTGAAGGTCATGAATCAAAACGCGACAATGACAACCGGGAACCCGCCTCTCCAAATGTGAATACGAGACAAAAGACTTCCCCGACCGAAGGCCTACTAGAGACTACTATAATCGGTATAACTAACCCACCGGTACCGTCCAAGTAGCATCCCCAAAGACCCTCGTCGACCCAAAGAATGAGAAGTAACGGCCAACCCACAAAGGAAACACCCGAAAACACGAACACACAATAATGCGGATAAAAGTAGAACCAAAACGTAGCAAGAGGTAAGAAAGAATACGTACGGGTAACAGTGTCTGGGTCCTCCTGGTTCTCCCTAGCCCCAATAACATAAGCACGAGCAGCTACACCACCGCCCTGGTTGTTTCCTCCATTCCTTGCTGTACCTGCCTCTCCCTGATTCAGCTTTGGGCAATTTCGCTTGAAATGCCCCGTTTCACCACAATTGTAGCAACCTTGCATTCCCAGAGTCCCCTGAAGAGCAGGAACAAATCGTTGACACCGGTGGCAACGGGACTTATCACAGTCGCCCACGTGATGAAATCCACACTGATTACACTTCGGGAGCTTCCCAGCATAACCATCCTGTTTAGAGCCCGAAGAAGAAGAACCCCCATCATCAAATCTCTTACCCTGTTGAGATGCAGCTGACACAGAACCTTTCCCAACACTATCCCACTTGCGCTTGTTACCTTCAGGAGCCTTGACAGTCGCACCTCGGGCAGGCAAGATACCCTCATTCACCTTCAGATTCGTCATCAGATGAGCCGATCGAACCACTTCTGCATATGTAGGAAGATTTCCTGCAGCCACCAATCCCGCTATCTCTGGTACTAGCCCTGAAACGTAGTGCTCTATCCTCCTATACTCTGGTACGTGCAGATCAGGACACAGTACTGCCAACTCATTACGTCTCGCAGTGTACTTCTCAATCTCAGACCCCACCATCTTGAGGCTCCAAACCTCATGTTCCAATTTTTGTACCTCCTCCCTGGGACAGTACTCCCTTTTCAAAAGCTGTACAAAGTTCTCCCATGGCATGGCATAGGCTTCACCTATACCCATGTTCTTAGTGATGTTGTTCCACCAAGTCAGAGCAACATCTGTGAAGAGCCCAGCAGAATACTTCACCCGATCCTCGGGAAGGCAATTGCACATTAAGAATACGGACTCCACCTTTTCAAGCCACTTGAGCATTCCCACTGCCCCCTCGGTGCCAGAGAATTCATGGGGCTTACAGTCCCGAAACATCTTGTACGTACACATGGCTGGGGGTGGATTAACAACACCGCCGCCATGAGCATTGTGTCCTGCCTGAAAGGCAGCCTGCAGTAAGGTGTTCAGATCCTCCTGGGTTAGGTTCATCCCTCCACGACCACTGCCACCGTTGCGTCCGCCAGTACGACCACCGCCTCTACGTCCACCGCGAATTCCAGACATCTTCTGAGAAAGACAAGAAACAAACACTCAGACCCATCACCAACGCTAAACCAAAAGAATACGAAAATCCAGAATTGGGTCCAATGTGACCATTAATCCCAACCCGAGATCCACCCAGTCTTTCATGCATTTCAACTTATGATTTCGTGTGCACCCGAAATGATAAATTGCTCTACATGGTCCTCAAGGCGTGCCCCGAGCTCGAACCTCAAGTCACCCAACACCCACATCCTAGGAAGATATAACCAACTCAAAAGATCATCAAACAAGTTCCCACAACTGTAAACCCGAAGAAGAAGATAACGTGAAACTAGGAATAACCAAGAACGAGATAAGCAATGTGACACCGTGTAGTAAGGATACCGACACCCCGACAAGGTTAGTATGTTTACCAAAAGACACGACTCAAATGTATGTGACCGTCTAGTGTGTGAGACTCGGCTATAGTCTAGACTCTACATGCAGTCCTAGTTCACTATAACCATTGGCTCTGATACCAATCTGTCACACCCTCAAATTTCCACTGCGGAGTTTTACCGCGAGGTGTATGACATACCAGGATCCAAGTCAACGGTCACAATAAACAACTCTATATGAATAATACGTAGCTACCAAAACGTCACGTTTAATGTTTTTAAAACCACAGCGGAAGCTTAAATAGTTATACACACTTTTCAACAATGAAAACCAAATGTTGTGTTTGTTCAAAACATGATACTTTAAACTCTAGACGCCATGTAGACTCGTGCGCCTAGTCCGTGAAGTGCTACCTTAACGTCCTGAGAAAAACATGCCAAAAATACGTCAACATATAATGCTGGTGAGTTCACAGGTTTTTATGAAAAGCAACTTAGTTAGTTTCAAAGAATACTCCAAAGCAGACCAAACCATACGTAAACCGACCAAGAGAATACTACTCAAAGAATGCCATCCAAAATGAATACCTGTCGCTACTACGATTGGAAAACCATTACTGGACACGCATACATGAATACAAGAATACCACCTGCCCGAATACAAGAATACAAGAATACTCTAAAGAGACAACATGCACCCGTCCGACCCTCCAAGCCGACGAGTGGGGCCGGTCACGCCCAAATAGATCTATCCATATTTCCCCCGTTGTGCAACCACCGCACATTCATGGTTTTCCCCGGGACTTTAACAAATCGTATAGCAACCCAAAAGAATACCTCAATACATAAAGAATTCAAGAATACCAGAGAGTAATACCGTATTGTAACCAACGACTAACTTGTAAGCTTTACCAATCCGAGTACTTAGCAAATCATAGGTTTTATGAATACAAAAACGTAAGTTGACACACCCTTTATGAATACGAAAACGTAAATGGACACACCTTTTATGAATACGAGAACGTAAGTTGACACACCTTTTATGAATACGAAAACGTAAGTTGACACACCTTTTATGAATACGAATACGTAAGTTGACACACCTTTTATGAATACGAAAACGTAAGTTGACACACCTTTTATGAATACGAATACGTAAGTTGACACACCTTTTATGAATACGAAAACGTAAGTTGACACACCTTTTATGAATACCAAAACGTAAGTTGACACACGTTTTATGAATACCAGTACACCGCATGTTTTCTCCCCCGAAAGCAAAACCAGTAAAGAGTGGGGCCGTGAACTCACCTTAGGTTGCTTTGATTTATTATCCGACTTCAAATGTGAAAATAGGCGAATTGCTACGGATTCCCTATTTAAATGTTAACTCATAAGTACGTGTTCAAAATCGTTCAACTTAGCTTTTTGTCCAAACTTCACATAGTTCTAATGTGCTAACGTAACTCGATGTAACTATATGTAGCAAGTTGACACTACGACCCGTTGGTGAAAGTTTAGTTTTTATGTCTATACGTATAGCATACATCATCCACATATGTTCACATATCAATACATGTAACATACATCATTATCATCATCATCATCATACTCAGTTAATCCCACCTATAGCAAAGCTAAAGTAGGGTCTGAGGAGGGTAAGATGTAGACAACCTTACCTCTACCCCTAAGAATAGAGAGGCTGCTTCCAGTGAGACCCTCGGCTCAATGTGGTTTGGTATCAAGCCTTGGACATAAGGCACAAAACACTTAGCAATCGGGACAAACCCGGTCAGTGCATGTACCCCTTTGTCTTTTGGCTATCAATGCCACCACATGATGCATGATTAACCGTCCGTCGTTTTTAACGTTATTTTCACGAAATAGTAAAATAACGTTAAAACTAATGCAACTTTACTTTTGCCCCTAGAGGGCCACACATATATACATTATATGCGTACACCGTAAGAGGGCCAATACATGTAACATACAAGTCAAGAAAACTACCAAACAAGTTCAAATATCAACTTTGTCAATTCTGTGATTTTTGGACAGATTCTGTGTCGTCAAATCGATTTTTGATAAAATACCAAACCAACTCATTTAACTCTCAAATTTTTACAGAACACTCTCATATGTTCATAGATCAAGTTACTATTTTTATTTTGTGTCCAAAACCTTCTGAAAAATTTATAAAAATTCATGAACACAGCAAGGTCTTAAAAACGAGCTGTTTGCGACAGCTTAGGAAAAGATTTATTAAAAATCATGTATTGCTCCAATTGACCTGAATCCAATTGGAGAACATCAGAATTTCATGTATCTAGTTGCTCACCAAATTTCATGATCAGAGGGTTTGTAAAACTAGAGTTATGCCCGTTTAAAGTTGACTAAAGTTTTCTGTCCGAAATCAGATTTGACATACGATTTTGTAAGCTACAAAATAAATACCTATACTTAACCAAATCAAGCATACTTGGACTTTCTGAAAAGCTTATATCACATAGCATACTCTAGGATCAAAAACTAAAAGTTTTAGATTTCAGATCATCAAGTTATCATCAAAACAAAATCGGATTTTGAATCTGCCAAGTATTAACTCTTTGATAAAATCATGTTTACAAGATTTATCTATACCAAATCTTATCAAAAACTCAATCTAACAAACTTGTACATGTACCATATGATCTTTATTTTATTTTCAATTATTAATTTCTTTTATATATATAACAAATATATATAAAATCTTTATTTCTAATTATTAATAATCTAATTATTAATAAAAGCTTATACATATAATTCCGAGTCCCGGTCCGACCGGACTCAGTACGTTAATTCACGTATAATCACGTAATAACACATAGTTTCACGTTTATCAATTAGTATGCATTCATAATAGATTTCACCAACGTTCGGGTCTTGCTACTCACGTATATGTTACCATATGATCCTACGAATCACCGGACTCACTTAACTGATCTAGTTACGTCCCTTTTAACTAACGTTTCACTACGTAGACTCAAATAAATGTTTAGCTGAAAAATGCCGGGTGTCACACCGTACTCGACCATCGTGTTAATGCTTTACACCAGCCGCAATTTCTTATTAAATGGCAGGGGTACCCAATCGAAAAAGTTACCTGGGAAGATACAAATTACATTCAAAGCCAGTTTTCGAAATTTTTGGACATTGAGGACAATGTAATTTCTTCAGGGGGAGGTGATGATACAGCTAGCCCAGCAGACCTTCAGGCCCAATCATGTTCAAGCACTAATCAATCAGCCCAAGAGGAAGGCAGACCCAAAAGAGCTATTAATAAACCGAATAGATTCAAGGCTTGAGATGCACATTAGAGATTCTATTTTCTAGTTTTAATTATTTGATTAAGTCCTGCATTGTTAAGTAGTTTCATTAGGATGTGGAGCATGATAGTTAGCGGTTGCATACATGTCTCCCTAAAATAAGGAACATGGGCATTGTGGTCCAGGGCCATTGCATGTTTATTTATTGTACTTGTATGTTTTGAATAATTAACAGAAAATTGTCCCAAGGATCTCCTCTCTAAAATCTGATTTTCTTTAGGAGTTTGTATGTTTTCTCTGTAAACATAAAAACGGCCATCACGGCCAGCCCATCACGGACTGCCCTATCCACCTTAATAGGAATTACAAGAACAAAATTACATATTACAAGTCAAATGTAATAAGACAAGTCGAATGGGACCAAATTGACAACAAATGGACGAATACAAGAGAACAAGACAGTCGATTGGGAACAAATCTACAACACTAGGACGAATACAAGAGAATAAGACAATCGAAAAGATGAATCACACAACAAAAAATAAAGATCAAACATGAATCAACCAAAAAAACAAAAGAGATATCAGTGTAAACAACTATTTTTTTTTAACTCACTAGCTTTTTACCTTTTCATTATTGACTAGATTTATTAAGTTAGGGTCTTGTAAATAAAAAAAAAACCATCTTAACCCTTTGATAAATTATCCTTTATATTTAAAAATGGAGGACCATGAATAGTGCGGCAGCAGTTGGTTTGTTTTTTTATTACTTGCTAAAGGTTTATACGTTATTTAGGTGTAGGAAATCGTTTGGGATAACAAAAAACGCTCTGGATCAGTTGGATAGGGTTTTGTGGATGATTCATTCAGGGTTCGAATCCGCCTCTAGCTATAATTTTTCTTTTTTGGTTTGTTGTTAGCCACGTGGGTATGTTAGCCATGTGTTGCGTGCTTCTTCTCCTGGGTGTCATTAGACAGCTGGGCTTTTATTACCTTTTCCACACCATTCTTCCTCCTTTATCAGTTTTCTCTTTCTTCATCTTATCTTTTCAGATTCTTCCTCTTCATCCTTTTCTATCACTATTCTTTCCCTCTCTATTTCTAACGGTGGTGGTGCACCATTGTTGGTGGTGGATGTAGGGGTTTGGTCAATGTGGTTGTTCAACCGGACAGTGGTGGCGGCGGAAGGTTTCAAACCCTAATCCCCACTCCATCGCTCAACTAGAGTCTTTTGGGCAAGAGAGGGTGGGAGAGATACAAAAAAGAGAAAGAAGAGAGATAAGAGATACCTTTGTGACCTAGTGGCTATATACAGTAGTTATGTTTGTTTGAGGTTGATTTGTGTTTGTTGATTGATTTGTTTCTCTATTTCCTTTTTTCATTTCAGTTTAGTCTTTAATAGATTGGTTAATGGTTAATTGATTTAAATGATCCCCTTTATTGTTTTGGTTTTAAACCCCTGTGTTATGAATTGTTGTTTGATCTAAAGGTATTGTTTTTCAGTTTTGGTATAATTAAGGTTCGTTTCGTGGTTGCCACTGACAAGGTTTTATGGTTTTGAAGGGTTTGGTTGTTTTTGTTGTTCTTTATGATGTAGGTTTTGAAGCTTTCCTTTATGAATCTGGTGCCTAATCTGTTGAAGAAGCTCATCAATTGCGAAAAGTTGGAAGGAACTATCGGTAATCCAGATTATGTTTATTTGACTATTTGTTATTGTTTGAAGTTAATTTTGTTTAGATTTTTGGGCTAAAGAACATGTGTTACGAAAGCTGAAAGTAGTAAATTTAGGGAAAAGTTTTCCGGAAGAATTTTTTTATTTTTGATTGAGTTATGTTTCAATGGAGTAACTTATGAATTTAAGGTATACGCTTTTCTAATTAGGGCTTATGATTATTATTCTATACTTAAGATTAGGAACTATGTATGTATTCATATAGATAATTATACCAACATTCAGTTAGGTAGGTGAAGGGATAGGGAGCCTAATCCAAGTGGAGGAGGCGCCCTTATCCCCATAAGACAGGATCCTCGCGCCAGACTATGGCACAAGGATCCATTCGCGCGCTGCCAAGAAAGCATGCAGCGCAGCGCGCAAGGATAACAGCTGATAAGCAACAAGCAACACCTGATAAGCGCGTGCAGCCACGCGCGGAATCTTCCCTTATCACTTTTGGTACGAGGTACAAAAGATAACAAAAGGAAGATCCACAAGGATCTCTGACAGAGTACGCGCCAATGAGAGGGCGACAGGTGGCAAGGGTGGTCCAACCACCACTGACAAGGACGGCGACATGACTGTAGCCACGCTCCCACCATGCCATCATCTACAGTGACAGCAGACATCCCCTGCTGATTTCAGGGGCATGGTCAACGACTGTAGCAAGGACAGGGGCGTCGTCCGCCAATCAAAACTCGCCACGTGTCCTCCTCGAGCAGCAGCCATGCTGCAGAATGACATCATCCACAGTAACCTGGTTTTCCCGCCATTTCTATGGAAGGCTTGGACTTGGGCTTTGACCAGGCCCAAGTAAAGATAACTTCTCGTGGGCCTCTCGGCTAAGCCCACGAGTTCTCCTATAAATAGAAGAAGATATCTCCTTGCAAAGGGATCCGAAAATACTCATTGTAACCTAACATTATTCTCTTGTAATTCTCTCTACTTGATCGTTAATAATATTCCGGCTAGTTACAGTGGACGTAGGTCACTCTTTGACCGAACCACTTACATCTTGTGTCCTTATTCACGTAACCTCACACACACTCACATTCCTTATTCTCACCCGGGTTTAACCTAAAGGTTTGGGTAAATTATTACTCTTGGCGAACGTAAGTATTAACCACACGGTGATTAGTATTAACCACCGTGATACTTATTGTTTCTTCATTGGCGCCATCCAACGGTTAGAACTGCTCTTTTACTCATCTTTTAAACCTACCCATGGCTGAACCCAACCCCAACACTGCTGTCATAAACAGGTCCGGAGAGGTTGACACCCAACTCCCGGAGAACCAAACAACACCACACACCGTCGTCAACCAACCCACCTCAAGGCTCGAAAAACCAGTCGTTGAGGTCCAGGATGTAGATTCTGACGACGACAGCAGTGCCAGCTCCGAGGAGGACCTAGACCAGTGGCTCCTCCGTCAGAACACCAAAAATGCTGCAATCTACCAACGCAAGCTCCTGCAGCAAGCTAAGAAAAAGGGCAAGGCCCTAACTTATGATACCCCACCAAAAAAGGGGTACAAAAACAAAGATTCGACTGGCCAGGGTGATGGTTGTAGCGGGGAACTCGGCGGAGACGCCAGAGTTCGGGGCTACGCGAAGTCACGGGATGAGCCTGACAGCTATGAGTCATCCAGTAGCGACTCTGGCTACAAAGAAAAGAAACATGGTCGTCGCTCGCGCCACAACGACGAGGACGATGACTTGGTTAAGCCATTCAGGCCAAAGGCCTTCGTCGAAAAATCCAAGTTTGTCGCTCGTATAGCGACGGCTAAAATACCAAGGAAAGCTAAGCTTCCTAGCAGCATCGGTAGATACGATGGCCTGTGAGATCCTGATGACCATGTGCATGACTTCGAGGGCGCAGGTATGTCTGTAGACTGGCCTGTTCAGGTGTGGTGCCGCTTATTCGCCCAGACCTTGACAGGCGCAGCGAGGGTCTGGTTTGACAACCTCCCCGCGGGGAGTGTTAAAGACTTCGACGACCTCACCGATAAATTCGGTAGTCACTTTTCACACCTGCGCAAGCATAAAAAAGACAAGGCGCACATTCTGTTATGCCGCCGACATGATCATGAGTCCATTGAGGATTTCATCGTTCGGTTCAACAAGGAAGCCTTGCAAATAGGCTGCGGGGAGGAGCTCACGTGGGCAGCGTTCATAAACAATGTGCGCAGCCCAGAGCTAATGAAGTGCCTTATAGGCAAAGATGGCATTCCGGAGTCTTGGGACGAGCTTGTCCACTCCGCCAAAATATATGCCTCCTCAGAGAAGTCTTTTAACCAGATGCATGGTTTCCAACCGCAACACCATAATAATAATAATAAGAACAAAAACAAATCTGTATGGAGCCGCATCTCAGGCACCGCCGACGAAGGGAAATACTCCCCAGCCGGCGACGCCCGTCAGATCATAAGCCCAAAGCAAACGCGGGACCAACGTGGACACTCCAAGAAAAACCACGATTGGATCCCGCTGACAAAGACACCATCTCAGGTCCTGAAAACTGAGCAGGTCATGTTAAAGGAGCCCAATCCATTGGGAAAGCGAAGGAACGTGGACCGAAGGAAATTCTGTGAGTATCACAACGACTTCGGTCATCTCACAGACAATTGTTACAGCCTGAAGATGGAGATTGAGGTCGCGCTGAAGTCAGGTCAGCTCGGTCACCTGGTAAAAAATGTTCACCGCACTGGGAAGGGTCAAACTGGCGAAGAGAATCGGGCGGAGGGGTCGCGGAAGAAAATTCGTGACCTCAACACTCATGCCGCCACACTGGTTCCTCGTCACCACTGCAGCATGACAAGGAAGAGCAAGAACGCCCACCACGGGAAGCGCACCCGTGCGCAACCACTCGATGACTCATGGAAAGAGGCCGACGTCCTCATGCCCAAGGTCAGGGGCGGCGCTTCCTCCATTGCTCCTCTTGTCATCACCGCCGTCTTCGGACATTACCGCACGCGGTATATGTTTCTGGACGGCGGCAGTAGCACAGATATCATGTATGAGCAGTGTTTTCAACAATTGGATGCAGAAGACAAAGCAAAGCTTGTGCCAGTCAATGAACCAATCTCTGGTTTCATTCATGAGACCATTATGCCGTGGGGCATGCTCTCTCTGCCAGTAACGTGGTCAGACGGCACCCATGAGCGCACGGAGATATGCGACTTCATGGTCTTGCCAGCTACCTCCAATCATGACATACTCTTAGGTTGGGAAGGCATCGCGCGCTTCAACGGCGCACGCGATGGTCGGTTTTCCAACCAGGACAGGCATCGCCTTCATCAGAGGCAACAAAGACTGCCACACCACCGAAACCGCCAAGCCTCCAAAAATGGTCAAGACAAACACCCGCACTGAGCCGGAAAAATGGGTCCTCAACCCTAAATTTCCGGAGCAAACGGTGGTCATTGGCCATGAAATCTCCGAGACCATACGCAATCACTTGAAGCAGCTCCTAATCAACAACATGGATGTTTTCACATGGCAACCGGCTGACATGGTTGGCGTCCCTCGCGAAATAGCGGGGCATCGACTCAATGTCTACCGCTCGGTAGAGCCGATAGTGCAAAAGAAACGAAGTATGGGCCCGGAGAAAACAAAGGCCATGAACGAACAAGTCACCGAGCTGCTCAATGCGGGCATCCTCCGCCCCATCAGATACCAAACATGGGTGGCCAATCCTGTTATGGTCGCTAAAGCCAACGGAGGGTGGCGCATGTGTGTTGATTACAAGGATATCAATAAGGCGTGTCCAAAGGATTGCTATCCTTTGCCGGAAATCGATCTAAAGGTGGATTCCCTAGCACCTTACCGGTACAAGTGTTTTTTGGACGCATACAAGGGGTACCACCAGATTCAAATGGCAAAGGAAGATGAAGACAAGACAGCGTTCCGCACAGACACAGGCATTTTCTGTTACACCAAGATGCCCTTCGGCTTGAAAAACGCGGGCGCTACATACCAGCGCTTAATGGACACGGCCTTCATCAATGAAATCGGCGTACGGCTTGAAGTGTACGTCGATGACCTTGTAATCAAAAGCAATGAAGAAAGTGACATGCTCCGGGATATCCAACAAACATTTAATCAGCTGCGCAAGGTGCGCATGAAGTTGAACCCGAGCAAATATTCATTCGGAATGGAAGAGGGCAAGTTTCTGGGGGTCATCGTAACGCGGGATGGTTTCCGCACTAACCCGGAAAAAGTGCAGGCCATCGAAAGGATGCCATCACCTGCTTCCATCAAAGAGGTACAAACACTGATGGGCCGCCTTGTCGCCCTCAACCGATTCTTGTCCAATTACGCTTCAAAGTCGTTCCCATTCGTGGACACTTTGAAGAATTGTCTGAAGAAGAGCAACTTCCGCTGGACCCTAGAGGCGGAATCAGCATTCAAAGAAATGAAACAATGCCTAATGAATCTTCCGACACTAACAGCGCCTCTTCCTAAAGAACCGCTCACGCTATACTTGTCTGTCACAGAGCGGGCAATAGGCGCGGTTCTAATGGTCGACCGCAAGGGCGTGCAAACACCAATCTATTACATCAGTCGCACGCTGTTAGATGCGGAAACAAGGTATACAATCATGGAGAAGCTGGTTCTCGCTCTCGTCCACGCATCTAGAAGACTACGAAGGTACTTTCAAGGCCATCCGATAAACGTCCTCACGGACTACCGGATAGACATACTCGCCAAGCCCGAGCTGTCAGGCCGCCTGGCGAAATGGGCCATCGAGCTGGGGGAACATCTACAAACCCCGGCCCGCCATCAAAGGCCAAGTCCTCGCGGACTTCGCCACGGAAATACCTGCGGACAAGATTCAAGAATGCCAACCAGAAGAATCACCCGCACCGGCGCAAGACCCGTCGCAAAAATGGTCCTTGTACACGGACGGGGCTTCAAACGACGACGGCGCAGGCGCAGGTTTGCGCCTCATCAGCCCAGATAACCAAGAGTTCACATACGCCATCCGCCTCGACTTCAAAAGCACAAACAACGAGGCGGAATACGAAGCGTTGCTGGCAGGCCTCCGCATTGCGGAAAAAATGGGGGCCAGGCACGTGGAGGCACACGTGGACTCACTACTTGTCACGCGACAGATCAATGGATCCTACGACGCAAACGACGAAATCATGGCATTATACCTAGAACAAGCCAAACAACTCATGCGCCGATTCGATTCATGCACGGTCGAGCACATCCGGCGCAGCGAAAACAAACCCGCCGATGCGCTAAGTAAAATGGCATCCACGGTCTTCGAACATATGGCCAAAGAAGTCCGAATTGAGGTTCTAGACAAACCACCTGTTCCGCCGCGACAAGTCAACGTCATCCAAACAGGCAACGCGTCCTGGATGACCCTAATCAAGGCCTTTCTATCTTCCGGCACCCTTCCTGACGACAAGTCAGAGGCCCGGAAGATCAAACACAAAGCTTTACAATATCAACTTGTAGACGGTACCTTGTACCGCCGTTCCTACTTAGGGCCGCTGCTACGCTGCGTAGATTCCGCAGACACCTCCTTCCTCCTCAGAGACATACATGAAGGAACATGCGGATTACACGCAAGCCCAAGGATGGTAGTAGCGAAGTTGATGAACGCAGGGTACTATTGGCCGGGCATGCACGTGGACGCGGTCAACGAGTTGCGCAAATGCGACAGTTGCCAGCGCCACGCTCTGAACACCTATGCGCTAGAAAGACTTGATGGCACACCTATCCCGCGATCTTGGAATGGCGCGCAACTGCGACACTGTTATTTGTAAAACACTTGTAAAACGGCTACGCATGCCGCACTTATCAATGAAAATGGTTTCCTATCTGTACTTCTACTTGTTTTTTCCGCGCCAAGGTCTTCAAGACTTAGACAAAACTGCTGTCGGGCCAGATCCGCTGACTGTTGGCACAGCACAAGTCTTCAAGACGCGCCTCGCGCACGTCGGACTTGCAAAATTCGCCCGACAACACATCACCTTATGGTCTTCAAGACAAGTTTACTTGCCGGACTTAATGACGCGCGCCACTCGTGTAGCTAAAAACCTTGTCTTCTAAACTTGTCAAATACAAGTTGGACAAAGGAAAAACACTACACGAGCGCACAGTCAGTGGTCTTCTAGGCAAGGCTATCACGCGCCTAACTCCGACCCTATGGCACAAGTCGCGCCCCGCTATAGTCTTCAAGGCAAAAACTTAGACGCCGGACTATCTAGCGCGGCGCGCACCCTAACTTCTACTTACACACCGGGTGACGACTTGGTTAAATAAGCAAAAAAGAGTTAGAGTGAGAAACACAAGATATAAACAAACCATGAAATTTTCATTCAAAAGAAGGGACTTAAAAACCCTTTATATTTACAAGTATTTACAAGAATAAAAAGAGCGCCTAAACATTATCTACATTTGAGGTACCCTCGCCAGTGGCCTTCTGGCGTTCCTCTACCAGGCGTTTGCGCTCCATCTCCTGCGCCAGCTCATCTGATCTATCAATGAAGTACTTAAGGGCGGTAGGAGCTTAAGGGCGGTAGGAGGATCCGCATTATTGTTGCAGTCAGCTATCACCTGAAGGATGGAGAAGTCAACATTTTTGAACTTGACCAACTCCGCCTCATACTCATCCTTCAGAGGCTTCCCATAATGCTCAGCATCCTCGAGCCGCCCGCCATTCTGAGCAGCCAGGAACCCATCCTCATAACCTCCACCATACCCATAAGCTTGGGCGGTGGCGGCTATGGCAGCGACTTGGTCGCCCAATTTAGGCTCCTGCCAGAACCTCTTAAAGACCTGAAAAATGACAAACAGTTAGCAACTTAATGGCTAAAATAAGACAAACAACAAGAAGGTCATAAGAACTTACCCCAGTCATCCCATCAGTCATCAACCAATTGATGGAGTTCTGCATCTGGGTCTGGGCACTCATCGCCTCCTCCAACAAACGCTGGGCTGCCTCACACTCCTTGGCGGCCGCAGCGCGAGCTTGCTCCGAAGAGCCAAGGTCTTGCTCCAGATCCTCTTTAGCATTAAGGACCCGGATCCTCTCCTACTCCAGAAAGGAGACACGCTCGGTAGCCTTGATGAGATCAGCGTCTTTAGATTCAAGCTCCAGGCGTTTCTCCACAAACTGGGTGGTCCGCTCAGAGAGGGCCTTGCTCTTCTCCTCCAACTGACGGGTCAACACCCGACTTTCCTCTTGCGCTTCGGCCAGAGTCTCCTTTAAGCGCATTGTTTCTGCATTAGTCTTCTTGCAAGACTCTGACCACCTGTGCCTCTCTGCCGCCGCGTCCTCCTGAAGCATAATAACCTTAGCTTCTACCTCATAGGCGTGACGAAGGTACTTGGATATTTCAGCTTTGAAGGAAGCCTCTTTTTCAGCAAGGCCTGCCTTCTCCGCCTCCAAGCGTTGAATATCTCGCCACACCGCCACATCTTGGCGGCGCAGCGAGTCTATCATAGACAGTTGAGTCGCCTGATTGACGCATAAAGCAGCCATAAGATCGGCACAACTCAGTATGCCTTGGTGAGTGCGCTCATAGGGAGGCACCACCTCGCTTACAAACTCCTCGGCGGCCAAGGAGTTGGAAAATAAAGTATTTTCCCTGACCGCCCAGCGAGGGCGCCATATGGCGTCACCACCAGACCAGCAGGAACCATCATATGTTCCTGATGGCTCCCGGCTCTCAACCCTGGAAGACTCGCGCCGTGTTTGGCGCAAGCCCCACTACCACCAATGTCCGCCTCCAAGAGTACCCGTTCAAACCCATCAACTTCATGGGTCACTCCCTCGGCGCCAGCATCGGAGCGCTCCCGAGCCTCCTGCTCCTTCAATTGGCGAGCCTTCTCCAACAAGAATTGTTTTTCTTGGAGACGAAGACGTTCCGCCTCAGCTCGTTGTGCCGCCTCGGCCTTTTGTTTGGCCTCATTGGCGGCAGCTGCCTTCTCAGCCTCAGCCCTCCGAAGGGCTTCATCGGCTTCCGCCTTCTTCCTCTTAGCCTCAGCCCTCCGAAGGGCTTCATCGGCCTCAGCTTTCTTCCGCGCCTCCTCCTGCTGCACTTCCTCTTGCTCTTTCCAGAGCCTCTCTTCCTCCATCCTAGCCGCCTCCGCAGATGTAGACGTAGGAGGAGGAGTAGGAATGAACTTGGGCGCAACTGAAACGAGAAAGCAAAATATATTACAAAGAAATACAAAGACAAAAGACTTAATAAAAGCAGAAGAAAGCAACACTTACCAGGGGTCTTCTTTTTAATCAGCTTCTGGAATAAAGGCTGACGTGTGGGGGCAGCGCCAATACCCACAGAAAAAATGGGCGCAACCCCTCCTTGTTCACCACCAGAAGAGGTGGCCTTCCCCTTGCCAACATCCCCAATTGGCGTCAAGGGGGGAGCGACAGACTCAGGAATTTGGGGCACACCCTCACCCCCCTCCCCGCCAGTTGACGCCGGGGACGCTTCCTTCGAGACAGCAACGCTGCTAGAAGTGGCACCAGTTGTGCGCCTCCTCTTCCTCTTCTCCAACTTGGAGGAGCCTCCTCTTCCTCTTCTCCAACTTGGAGGACTCCCCTTCGTCCTCATCCTCAGAGGGCGGCTCATCCTTCCGGCGACGGCGCCCCTTCACAACCTCTCCTACTGAAACGGAAGAGTCCGAGTCAGAATTTGACACAAGTCTTATGGCATACTTATACTTTAGTGTTTTGGTGGTAGAAGTTGGTCGTCAGGAGATAAAAAAACATTGGCAGTCAGCGTTGTTGAGTCAGCGTTGTTGAGGAGAGAGGGCGGAGAAATGAGGGTTCGAACTAAAAAGTAGAGTTTAATTACTTTATGGAAAAATATCTTCTAGCTTGTGTATAATAAATATAGGGGTGGGTTTAGGGGTGTAAATGATGTGCAAGAGCTCGAGAGCTACTCGGGATCGGATCGGTAAAAAACTCAAACGAGCCGAGTCTTAACAAGCTGAGCTTGAAAAATGATTCGTTTAGTTATCGAGCCCGAGCTCGAGCTTTTTATACAAAGACCGTTAAGGCTCACGAGCCTAAACGAGCCCAAACAAATTTTATATTATTATTATTATTTTATTTATAGTATACCTACTATAGTAGAGAATGTTTATAGAACTAGGTTTTACCCCGGCGCGCGCGTTGCTGCGCGCCAAAGCGATGGTAGCACGTGGTGAATCGTAATCGTCAGCCCCGTAGTAAATCATTTCGATCGACGAAAACATAATCGGATACACCGCCATTGTGCTATGTCAATTGGCAGTGCATTTATTAAGATTCTTACCATGAACCTATTATCAAAACCATGGTTTGGATTATTCCATACAGGCAAGTCAGTTTTTAGCGAAATCCGTAATCAGATTTATCTAAACGAACAAAGTTGAATCGACATTTTGAGTTCATGGGTTTACATGTCTAAGCCATAAAATTTATAATGCCTTTTATAGCTAACTGTTGTATGCATATTTCGAGCATTTATAATAGTGTTTTTTTTTAAAGCAAACTATATAAAGAAAAGGAAAGTCGTAGATAATTCATGTTAATAACAATAGACTAAGCTAACTAAACAACAGAATAACTAAAAATGGCACAAAAAGTGTAACTGATGCGATATGGATGTCATAATAGGCATAAAACTATTAACAGTCAGTAGAAGGAACAAAACAAATACGAATGATACAGATGCGTATTATATTATTACCTGAGCTGCTGATCAAAAAAGTAAAGTTTCAGCGAGAAACAACGGCGCCGACGGCCATTTCTGGAGCAGATCGCCAATCGGTCGCAATGCAAAGGCACCATCACAGACGGCGACCACGTCGTACACGCGTTAATAAACAACAAAGCGGATACAAAGAAGTAAAACACCATGAACAATACACTCTGTATATATCAAACGAAACAGAAATGAAGTTGTGTCTGAAACCTATTACTTGTTGCAGAACGAAACACATCTTAACCTGTAAAATAGCAACCTAAACGATAGTAAATCAGTTCGTCTGACCAGATTATGAAGTCAACATAGCCAACCAATGCGCAACCGGCCTTTAGCATCACTTTACCAGCTATTCAAAAGCCATAGTATATTAGCAACCTTAGTCGCTACATATAGGTTTCAGATGAGACGATCAGTACAGTTAACACAATCAAGAGGCTCAGACGCACAACGGGAAGCGAATCGGTTGCGCTACAGTAACGCCATCACAACAAACAGTCACATTGTATACGCTAACATCATAGCCAGCAATCATTTCTACGGAAACACCTCGAAAAAACCTGACCCATTCGATAACTGATAGGGACTATCGCAGCGAAACACAGCATCAATAAAAGCGTTAGTAAGCACCTTAATGGCACAAACTGGTAGTACAAAGCAAGGCAGGAAAATACACCCACGACATTAGCAATGGCATTTATCATAATCAACAGGCGCGGGCAATTGACAACCACATCGTATTGCATATAAATAACGGACGCAATCAACATGTGGAAGATCATTTATCACATCGGTCAACCTCGCAATTTGCATTGTACAACGCATACAGATCATTACGGGGTCGCAGCTAATGGCTCAGATAATCTGAGAAGGCGACACGCTATTTGGTTCGCGTGTGAATCCGTCGGATGCCCCGCCAAGACGCGGAATATCTCACGGATAATTCCGCCATGGCTACATTCGAAGCGAAACCAAAAGCGGCATACCTATCATAGACGGCAAAGCAAAGGTCAGCTGAAACCAACCTGTAGCTGAGATAAATATACAAATAGCAAGACAAATCAGAAAGTAAATGAGAAGGCTCAAATACACCATTAACAAAGAAGCAAACATAGCTCGAAACATCAACTAATGGCCAAGATAATCTGAGATGGCGACACGCTATTTGGTTCGCCTGTGAATCCGTCGGCTGCCCCGCCAAGACGCGGAATATCTTACGGATAATTCCGCCATGGCTGCATGCCAAGCGAATAAGGCGCGAAACCGCAAAGCAAAGGTCACCATGCTCAAACCAATCCGTAGCCGAAGACGTCATCATAGCCGATAAATATAACCAATAGCAAGACAAAGCAAAAATTAAATGAGAAGGCTCAAATACACAAACAATCAAAGAGCATGTATCAGCGAAACTTCATTGCGATTCAAGCTACTGTGCAAAAGCCCTAAACCGGTCACCGTAACTAAATCCGATTACCGTATGTATACTGGTAAGGTGTAGTCGCAAAGAAACATGTAGTAGGGGATAAAAACATACCGGAACCGTAGCCGGTGGCGAAGTGTTTATCTCAGCGACAGGGGTAATCGAACCTGGCAGCAACAACACCACAACAAACACCGCCGCAATCATCAATCGGCCAAGCAAAGGCCAGGCAACAAAAGGAATAAAACGACAAACAAAGGCCATACACGGATAAAGCACAGATGTGTTTGACCGAAAGATCGGTTACTTTAAAACCCAAAATAAAAGCACTGAAACCGCCTTACCGGCTACTCCGGTGAACAACCGGTGGAGAAGGCAGGTGCCAGTTACTGTTTCAGCCGAAGGGAAAACCGTACAGCTGTAAGTGCAGTAGACGTGGAAGATTTTAGAGCGTTCAGATTGCTACAGTAATCGCTACTCACAAAGAATTTTGGTAATTGTATCTTTATATAATTTGGTTAACAGATGGTTTCAACTCTAGTGTTAAAAATAATAAAATCACCATGGGGTATAGCTAGGGTACAACTGTAAGATTAATAAGCAATGTTGCTAAAATTTTCTTTTGTGCTTCATACGTGATTAATTCATTTCACCTACTTACTAAATACTTTCTTTAAAAATTTAACACACTGTTGTGTTTGCCGCTTCAGTAAATACATTTTAAAAACTGTGGTCGTATTTAACACAATTATTTATTTATCGTAACCTTGTGACAAACCAAATTGATTTCGACCGAACATCGGTTGCAGTATCATTAATATCAAATATTATTTTTTAAGTTTTCTCTTTCGTTAATTATAGCGATAGTCGATACTACAACAAATCAAATCGATACCGACCGAACTTCCGCCGCGCGTAGCGCGGCGATTCTTGCTAGTTTGGTACTAGGGTGTGATGATTTAAAAGTGGTGACATTTAATGATGGCACATGATTAAGGTTACCCGTAATGGTACGTCATTGTCACATAGCCATCAATGGTTTCAATAACCACTTTCACTAAAGGGTGTGTAATGGTTTCACATAAAACTTCAACAAAATTAAGAAATATAACTTTTTTTAAAAATAAGTGTGAAGTATGTGCATGGGATTAGTCAAAACCTAGTCAAGCTTTATACCCTCTCATTCACGCCCGGGATTTGCACCACCCGACCAGCCCCACGCTTGTTCCACGCCCACTTTGGGTGAGACGGTAAAGGGCATAAGTGCATTGCACATTGTCTAAGCAACAATAATGTGTTTATTACATGACATATAGAACAAGGACCCTTTTTTCAAATCAGGACTTGATTTTCACCAAAATGTCTCCTTTATTTTCTCTCTTAATTTGTCTCTCTATATGTGAACATGAATCTCAAATCCTACAAATTCAAACATAATGGGACATGAGTTGCCCTTTTTAGACCCCAAATTCACGAGCACATCGCCCTTTCATGTTAAAGGAATCTGAAATAGTGGCTCGTGTAGTGTATCATGGGTGAACATTTGACAATTTCAACAATCCAACCGTTGGCAATGGTCACTTAAAAAAACAAATTTTCCTTATACTTTTCACACTATATAAACCATATTATCTTTACCAATTTTACTCACTATTCTCTACACTCTCTAAACTATATTCTTGCAAATTCTACTAACCTAATTCAAGCCAAGATGTATCCCTATGGAAACCAATTCATTACTAATTTTCGATCACGCCAACAAGCCACGAACCGACCAAACACCTCAAATGCCCCAAACAATTCGGTTAATTATCTGATTAATCCGGATTTTTTTTGTAAACACAAACATTCCAAATCATAACCTTTTTAGCATTATACCAAACATGCTTATGAATCCGTTGGTTTTCAACAAAACCATGTGGCTTTTCAGCACCAAGCTCCAACGTCACGAGCCTTTCATTTTCCCAAGTCACAAATTGAGGTGGTGCTGGATGCCATCGGACAAGGACGGGAACATCAAAACATAGGAATCAGTCTCACAAGAAAAAAAATGACGATGAGTTGAAGATCAAGAAAACGCATATGGCGTGGACATTGGTAAAATTAATGGGGTGACTTTTTTTTGTTTTACAAGAAAAATAAGTGTTAAAGTATCAGACTACAACTGGTTATGGAATGGTAAGAATGCCGGCTAAGTCGACACTCACATCCAACAAGAAGCTTTGGTAGAATTTCAAGCAAAAAAACCAAAAGGCTCATTCACCTACATTAGACCTTGGGATCTTTTAAGGAATAGCTCAAAATGACATGTCGTCCCGCTACCCATCACACGAAAGTGAAAGAGGTCCAAATCTACATTGTCCGCCCAAGATGCGAGCCAATCTTCGAACGCTTGAGTTAATATTGACTTGAAGAAGACGGAGGACGGGTATGAAGAAGATGACGTACCAACATTTGAAGAACTCCCACGTTCGGGGGAGGGGGTGAAAGGGCAACGAGAAAGAAAATGTATTCGTCATCCGGTGTTGACTACAACAAGCAGTTTAAAGAAATGAATCAAAGACTAGAAGCATTAATCACCATCGGAAGACAACATTGGACAATAGGCAAAAAGAGTATTTAAAGTTTGGAAATAGAACAATTCCTTATGTCGTGTATCCTCGATTAATGCAGCCTCAGATCTTATTCTCGTCCGATTAATTAGTTCTTCAAAATATCTATCAGATTATGCGTGAATGCTTTGATCAATGAATATTCGACAAGAACGCCTTCAATTAAGAAAGGATCGACAAATGGCGGTTAATCTTGAACTTTTGTCGAAACCCATCCCCATTACATTACACCAGGAGCAAGATGTGAGCTAGCTTTAGTGACGAAGCCTGAACAAATGTATAGTGGGGGTCAATACGTATAAAATTTCGGACAAATATGCGTAAATATACACTACAGACAAAAAAACAAGGGGGTCGGGGCACCCTTGCCCCCCCTTAATTAAAAGCTTCGCAAATTCCTACCTTTGAGGTTGCTTGAACGCATCAAAAGTAAATATGATCTTAATGATGATGTCGAGTAAAATATTTTATGTTATTATTTTCTATGTTATGTTATTTTTATTTTCTGACTATATTTTTTTTAATTTAAATGAAGTGTTCTATGCATTTTTTTTTAATTTAATGAATTCATTAATTTTTATATTTCGTATTTTATAAATTACTTAAAAAGTAGGATATCCTCTTTTGGATGAGGTTGGGAGTTCAACTTTAAGGGTGTATAAAAAAGGTATAAGGGGGATGGGGCGCCACCCAAATTGGTCACGGATACCCCACTACCAGCACGGTAATACCGTCGCCACCCATGCTGGTAGTGGTCCCGTGAACCAATTTCTGGTTGTGTCTAACGGGCTGGTAAAGAATGATAATAATTGCAACGGTCGAATTTAAGTATTTATTTTATTACTTTTTTGACCGTTTGAATTTATTTTATATGTAACGGTAACATTTTTTGACCGTTATTTTCAAATGGTATAAAAATATGCACGGTTTAAATAAAAAAAACAAACAACTAGATTAATTAAACTACTTTAAAACACAAACAAAACAAATGGATCCAAGGAAATCAAAGAGTGTTTCGAAGGGTGGGAGGGGAACCTCGAAATCTAAAGTCTGGGGTTCTAGTAGTCGAGGTAGAGGTTCGGGTTTGGGTTCGAGCTCGGGTACGGTTGAAGCCTATAGGCCTGTGATCAATTTTTCACAAAGCCAACCCCAAACACAACCGTCTACTCACAATTCCAACAATTCCCATAAAGTCAACCCCAGCCACAACCGTTTTATCAACAACCCCAAAGCCAACCCATTTTGTATCGATAATTTTTTACGCCGCCTCAAATAACAATATCCCAACTAGAGGACTTCGAGCTCCACCTACATGACGATGACAATGAAGAAACTGTGCCAAAGACACAGTTGTAGGAACATGGAGATGAAGAATTAGGCGATGAAGCAGAGGAGATGCTTGGTGTAGAGGATCAAGTTGTAGAAGTTGATGCGGGGGGGGGGGGGGGTGGGGTGGGGAATTCGGAAAGCGAACAAAAGTTGTGAAGTGGAATACAACACAAAAGGTTGATTTGGCAAAAAGTTTGGTGCTATTTGTCGGAGAACAGGGAGAAAAGTAACCAAAGAAGCAAATGGAGTTTTTGGAGGGCGGTCCAAAAACATTACGCAGAACTGTTGGGAGGATCCACCCGAAGAGTTGATCAAATTACTTCGAAATGGACCGCCATGAACCCACAAATGAATTCGTTCAATGGCCTTCATCAACAAGCGGTAACGATTATGATATATTTAACTTATGGTTTTATTTAATTATATAATTTTTTCTAAAATATATTTTTACTTGCTTGAATATATGAACGCTTACGAGGGAGTGGATGTAGTGATCTTAATGTCATGCAAACGGCGTAGAAAGATTACAGAAAAACTCATCCTTCTAGTTTTAATCATCAAGCGGCATGGGAAATTGTAAATGATCACGACGAGTAGAAAAAGCAAGCGTTGATTGGTGAAGAGCCATCCGATAGTCATTCCGACAAGAGACGGAAGTCTTCGGAAGGCGGTAACTATCAGGCGACTTCCTTTTCCACACCAGACGACTCCACCCCCACTAGCCACATGCCGGATCTCAATGACGATACCAACCCAACGAGGCCTAACACAAAAAGATAAGAAAGCCGCCGCCGCCGAGTCTTCAAGCAAATCATCCTGGGTTGACGAATTTGGGTCATACCGAGCGATGAAAGAAGACAAACTGAACCCAGTTGGTCACCCTACAATCTCAACAAGGAAAAAAAAAACTTTAGCGCTTTTAGAGGAACAACGCGAATTGTTGAGACAAAGGCAGTATGACCACAACTTGAATATGTATTCAAAATCACACAACCACCTCAAAAGTAAATATTTGGACTTGGTTTTGAAACGTAAAGAAGAAATAGCAGCGAAATACAATTGGGAACGTTATTGGGTTGAATGCAACGAGGAGGATGAAGGCGACGAGTAAATTTAGGCGTTTGTATGTTTATTTTAATTGATGTTTTTTGTAATTTTTTTTTTAATTTTAATGGAACGGTTTTATTTTTTAAGTTTTACAAACGGTTCTATTAAATCAAACGGTAATTAAAAAAAAAGAAAAACTAAAAAATAAAGTTTTCAGTGAAGTGAATCAGTTAAGTGCTGCCTCCCAAAAAGTGATTCCGTAAAGTGATGTGGCAGTGCAGAATTGTTTAAAATCAGATATGTGAAAAAAAACTTATGGTAGTGCCCCTTCCCCTCTAAAAAAATGGGTGTAAAAAATTAGCCGTTAAAAAAAAATTAAAAAGGTTATCCAACTTTTTTTGTGAACGGTTCGCAGAAACAAGATGGAACCGATGAGTCGTTGCATTTTCCAAAAAGTGTACTTGATTACTCATGGAAAGCTTGTTTGTCAAAGTGTCCCTTGGTTTCTCCTACAGATTTAAAATTTGAAGACAACTTCCATTCCTATATATATTCACACACTCTTAAAACATTTTTATCAAACTCCATACGTGTTTGAAGATGGCCAAGAAAGTTGAAGGAACTGCAATTGGAATTGATCTAGGAACAACATATTCATGTGTCGCAGCCTGGTTCGATAAGCACAATCGTGTCGAGATCATTCCTAATCAACAAGGTAACAAAATCACCCCGTCATGCGTTGCATGGGATGGAATAGAAATGCTAGTAGGCGAGGCTGCAAAAAATCAAAGCAGCTGGAACCCCAAAAATACTGTTTTTGGTAAGTTTTGTTTGACGACAAACACGTGTTTATAATTTTTGCATTTAATACTTTTGGTTTACTTGTGTTTGAGGTTGTAGAGTTACTTAGTCGAGTTCAACTGGTTATGCATAGTTTTGTTATGACCCCAAAATTTGAATTTAGGAATAGTGTTTCATAAAACTTAGTTTTGAAATTCAAAAATGGATAACGCCGCAACTTGTTTTTAAAATGTTTTTCAGATGTTAAACGTTTAATGGGAGCTAGATTCAGTGATGGTATAGTGCAGAAAGACATTGACACAAGACCGTTTAAGGTTATTGAAGGGTCTGGAGAAAAGCCAATCATTGTATTTGAACACGAGTCGAAAGAAAAGAAATTTTCACCTGAAGAAATATCTTCAATGATTTTAAAAAATTTGAAAGAGTCTGCTGAAGCATTTCTTGGAACAAAAGTTACCAATGTAGTGATAACGGTTCCTGCATATTTCAGTGATAAGCAACGCCAGGCGACCATGGATGCTGGTGTGTTGGCGGGCCTTAATGTCATGCGCTTGATTAATGAACCAACATCAGCGGCAATTGCTTATGGTTTAGATAGGAGTGCTGACATAAACTGTCCAGAAGAGAAAAATGTGTTGATATTTGATTTGGGTGGAGGAACCTTTGATGTGTCTCTTCTTAATATCACCAAGGGTGGTACGATTACTGTTAAAGCAGTGGGCGGTGATACTTACTTGGGTGGCGAAACTTTCGACAAGTTGATGGTAAATCATTGTGTCCAACTATTTAAGCATAAAGAAGGGAAGGATGTGAGTGAGAACGCGAAAGCGATGATGAGGTTGAAGATTGCTTGCGAGAAAGCAAAGAGGGAATTGTCATCAACAACTCAAACAGCGATTAATGTTGAGTTCTTGTATGAGGGAATTGATTTCTCAACAAGGTTCAGTAGGGCAAAGTTTGAGGAGATAAACGTTGGGTTTTTCAACACGTGTATTCAGCACGTGGAGGATTGTTTGCGTGATGGGAATATGCATAAGAATGATGTTGATGATGTGGTTATTGTTGGTGGGTCGACTCGGATCCCCAAAGTACAACAAATGCTGATGGAGTTTTTTGATGGGAAACCACTTTGTAAGAGCATTAATGCTGACGAAGCTGTCGCTTATGGTGCTGCAGTATTGGCTGCAAACTTAAGTGGTTATGGAAACAAAAAGGTGCAGGATTTGGTTCTATTAGATGTGACCCCTCTTTCTCTTGGCATCAGAGTTGATGAGGTCGATGATATGAGTGTTGTGATCCCTAGGAACACACCCATACCTACTATGAAAGAAGAGGTTTATGTTACATCCGTTGACAACCAAGAATCCGTGAGATTTGATGTATATCAAGGTGAGGGCAGAAAAACTGAAGAAAACATCTTCCTTGACACATTCAATCTTCATGATGTTCCCGCCGCGCCTGCAGGTGAACAGAAGTTAAAGGTTTGCTTTAACATAGATGTTAATGGTATTCTTCATGTTTCAGCTGAAGTTATATCCACAGGTAATAAAAAAAGTATCAGAATTGTTAAGACTGGAGTGATAAGTCGACATTGACTTCAAGAAGATGGTGGAAGTTTTGGAGCAAAAAATCAGCTCATCTATTGATGCATCCTGTCATTATGAAAAACTAAAAACAATTCAGTCTTGCTGAACCAAAGAATTGTTTGTTACTTTTTGTTTTAGTTCATTTTGTTGCAATCAATATTCAACCAGACCTATCTGACTTTGTTACAATGGCTTCTGAATTTGCTTACTACTTGTAATGTTATTCCTGCATGGTTACCTAACATATTAGCAACAACTTACATTTTGCAATTATTACTACCTGTTATATATTTTTCACAACCAAAGATAATACCAGGTGATAATAATAAGGGAAAATCACGAAAATAGCCATGACTTTTGTGTTTTTACCAAACTAGCCACCTCCTGCCTCTTGGGAGAGTCGGCTCACGATTTCCGAGACGTTTTCAAGAGTTTTCCCGTTTAACCAACCACAGCACGACACGTGTTCAAAAAATAATAAAAAAATCAAATAAAGTTGCACCTTCTCTCTCTTGTCCCTCTCTACTCTCTCTCCCTTTCACTCTCTCTCCTCTCTCTTTCTCTCTCTCTTGTTCAACTCAAACAAGTGCTGGTAGATCATACGTTTGCAATACGACCGACTAAATAGTGATTATATATGTTTGGTGTCTGAATTATTTTTGGATATACCACCGAAAAAGCTGCACCTTAATCACTATCACAAACATCCAACAAACCCCTTTATTTGAGTTCAACAAACCCACTTTTCAGTGAAGGGTAGTCTGATTCAAGAGATGTTCATCAAGAAAATACGACAGTTGATCCTCCATCATCGGACCCAGAAGTAGACCTTGAGCTCAGGTTAGGGCATACCCAATCGACAGGAAATAAGAGTGCTACAACCACTTCCTCTCGCAGTCACCATCGTCTCCGGCGACGCCTCCGCTGTTAAACGCAACCACAACCATGTTAAACGCAACCATAAACCATGTTAAACGCAACCACAACCATCTTAAACGCAACCATAAACCATGTTAAACGCAACCATAAACATGTTTAAACGCAACCACCGTCTTCTTAAACACTACGTGTATGGGTGACCGGAGACGCCTCGTCAGATGGTTCCGGCTACGCGTAATGTGCTGCTGTTAGAGTTTATGCCTTATAGGGGAGGTGAGGTTGTGGTTGTGGGGTTGCGGCCGCCGGAGCATCGCCTGAACGCCGGAGACGAACAATCTCCGGTAAGAAACTCTAACAGCAGGTGCAACTATTCTGTAATTGAAAGTCAAAGAAGGTTGGTCGATATAAGGAGTGGTATATGATATAAGGAGTGGTTGGTCGAACAATCTTCGGTAAGAAACTCAACATCTTGCTCATCTCAATTGAAAGTCACGAGAGAGAGAGAGAGAGAGAAAGAGAGAGGAGAGAGAGAGAGTAGAGAGGGACAAGAGACAAGTAGGTGCAACTTTTATTTGATTTTTTTATTATTTTTTGAACACGTGTCGTGCTGTGGTTGGTTAAACGGGAAAGCTCTTGAAGACCTCTCGGAAATCGTGAGCCGACTCTCCAAGAGGCAGGAGATGGCTATTTTGGTAAGTTGACCAAAAGTCTTGGCTATTTTCGTGATTTTCCCTTCCCTAATAATAATGTGCCTTCATACATTGTCTCATGAATCATGACATAACATTCTTGTTCATATTTGTGATTAAGGCTTATATGTTCTTAAAAATAATCTTAATTTATGTTATTCTTTGCTATATCTAGGTCTCCCTTTTCTTCAGTGTTGTAAAAAGCGGCCTAGGCGGCGCCTACGCGCTAGGCGGACACAAATATCGGAATTTAGCCCTAGTCGGTTTCCTGGGCGGTTTGGCCTTTAGGCGGAGCCTAGGCGGTCCTAGGCGGTGGTATTTTTATTTTATTTTTTTTATTTTTTTTAATTAAATTTCTAAGTATTTCTAGGTATTTTTTAGTATTATGTGTATATATCTAAGTATTTCTAATTATTATGTGTATATATCTTAACATATTTTCAAAAAACACCTAAATTTGTGTATATATATATATATAAAAATATGTATAAAATACCAAAACGCCTAATTCCGCCTAATTTTCGCCTAGTCCCGACTAGTTCCTAGGCTGGACCTCACCGCCTGCCTAGCGCCTAGTGCCTTTTGCAACCTTGCTTTTCTTTTGAGCATTGATGACTATTATCAAATTGTATGGATATCCTATGGTAGACAGTAGACGAAGCATTTGAAAGCACTGAAAGCTTTTGTAAGTTTTTTGTTAATCTCAGTCTAGTCAAACTAAAAAAACGGATGTAGTAAATTAAATGTTAAATTTGATACCAAAGGGCCTTTGGCCTGGTGGTATCAAGGTGTTGGATAAGGCTTTGCCTTTTCAAATGGTGAGGGATCAAATCCCGTGGGTGACAAAATAATTAGCCGTTCAAAAAAAAAATGTTAAATTTGATAAAAAAAATTATTTATTAGATTACAATAACTAATTAATTTTAAGTTTATAACTTGCAAGTTACTAGTACTAGAGGTGCACAAAAATACCCGGAACCGGTTCCAGGTAGGGTCGGGTATTACTTCGATCGGGTACTAAAAGAACCGGTTCCCGTTCCGGTTCCTAGCATAAAAAAACCACACCCGGTATACCCGGTTCCGGTTTTTTGCAATACCCGTTTCCGGGTATGGAACATGTTCCAGGTATACCGGGTATTGAAAAAAAACCCGGGTACAATGGGTAATCACATCGAAGGGTAGTGCGACTTAGATGATTATAACACCGTTATATAATTCTTTGAATGAGATGCGTCAATCTTGAGTTATCGAAGTGGTCAAATGACAATCCCTCTTGAATCGCAAAGTGACTCATTCCTTCCCAGACCGCCTCAACATCAAAATGCCAAATAGTCCCGTCGCTTGACATATACTTTTTGAGTATTCAGAAAACCCGCTTTCGGGTATGGTTTTTTACATTGAAATCTATACCTAGCGTACCCAGCGAGTAGGGTCGGGTACGGTTCCAATATAAACAACGGTTTTTGTAATACCTGGTTCCGGTTTTTATTTCCGGTTCTTGTTTTTTTGTGCACCTCTAACTAGTACAACATAAACATGTGGGTATCTTTTAAGCCTTCTGGGCTTGGCCAAATTTATTGTGGTTAAAAAACAATTGGGCCTGATCTAACCCCACAGTCCCGAACCCAGTCCCACTCCCACACATTAGGTTGGGACATAATCTCATTTACTTCTTTACCATGGATCATGTCTTTGGAGGCTAAAGTCGGTGAATCGGTTAATATGACATAGATCGAAGAATGGTTAAATGCTTCTTTGTAAAAGAAGTCCGAACTCTTAAAATGTTGCTCTAAGGTTGTGTGATGTAGTCTAGTGCCCCCAACAGTCCTTAACGCCTCAAACACTGTACAAGGGGTGTCAATGGCTCTCTCGTTAGTGGCATGGCGAGTGCGGGAGTGAAGGTGAGGTGTCCACTAAGGCTGTTCACGAGCCGATCCGAACGGAGCTTTGCTCGTGCTTGGCTCGTTTACAAACCGAACCGAGCGGAGCGACTCGTTTATAATCGAGCCAAAAACCGAACGAGCATTCTTCGAGCGAAAATTTTCCGAGCGAGCGCCGAGCGAGAATCGAGCTGAGAATTATATGGACGATTATAAAATTGGGATGTTTACTTCGATGTTTTCGTTGTCAGGTGACAACTAAGGTTAAAATGTCCGACGCTAACACTAATATCGAAAACCCAGTGTCCAAATACGAGGCTTAGATTAAGGCTGGTGAGGTGATGAGCATACGTCAGACAACAATTGTTGCATTGTGACGTAGGTGTGATATCAAGCGACAATTAGCGATGGACGAATGTTAACATAAAGAAGTCAAGACTTTCACCTCATGACTTATTGTTTTACTACTAAATGTAGCGTTAATTTTTTTATTGTGTTAAGTGGGTTGGTTATATTTTTTTTTGCATATACTGACTGAAATCCAATAGAATCTTATATATAAATCCATAAATTTATCTGTAAATTGTGTGAATATTTATTAATAAATAAATAAAAATTTATTCGAGCCGAACCGAGCCGAGCGTACCTTCGCTCGTGCTTGGCTCATTTACAAACCGAACCGAGCCGATCGGCTCATATACAACCGAGCGGAAAATCGAGCGAGCAATTTCCGAGCAAATTCTGAGCGAGCGGCGAGCGATCGGCGAGCACCGAGCGTTTTGAACAGCCCTAGTGTCCACCCCCTATGTCAGTTGGCTCAAACAATAAGAACCATCCAAATGCGAGGGCACCCTTAAAAGCCACACCATGTAACCTAACCTTATAATTTTAACATCTCCACTACAACACATGGATTTCACCTAATAAATACGCTACTGCATTTTTTTTATCGACATTTTGATATAAATTATATTGAAAACCGAATTGTATTCGAAACAATGATATGGTGACGAACTCAGCCGTTATCAACCAAACATCGGTATTGGTATCCCTGTTATCATAATCAAAATCGCTATCAATATTCGTCTTTATGATTTTTGATCGATGTAAAAGAAACCTTTTGTGAACCCACTAGTTTAAAACAAAAACAAAAAAGTGAACTGAAAACAAAACATAGGAAACATTATTGCAACTCTATCAAATTTAAGGATAGACTACGGCTGCCCTGCGGCAACCCTATATTCCGATTAACCGGAAGTTAACCGCAAGAAGAAGACCACCATGAAACCACCACACATGGCTGCAGCAACCGTTCACATACCACCATTCACACCGTCATCACTACCACCACCATCTCGAATATCCTCACTCCATTATCCTCCTATCTACTCAACAAACACCCATAAACTAAACATAACCCTAACAAACCCAATCAGGGTTCCATTAATATCCCACTGTACAAACCCAACAACCGATGTTTCAACAATCTCACCACCATCACAAGACGAAACCACGCCGAACAACTTGCTGCCGCCGGTTAAGAAGAAGCGGAAGCCGTACAGACGGCTCCGGCCAGGTGAAGCGCAGGGGATTACTGAAGAAATGAGGTTTGTGGCGATGAAATTGCGTGATAAGAAGCTTAAAGTTGAGACGGATAAATTAGATGAGAAAGAAAATGGTAGTGAGAGAGAAAGTGATGATGATGGTGATGGTGATGGTGGTGATGATCAGACATGGGAGCCTGAATTGGATGGGTTTTTGAGGTATTTGGTTGATAGTCAGTTTGTGTTTAGCACGATTGAGCGTATGGTTGATGAGTCTCAAGATGTTTCTTGTAAGTTTCTTTGTTTTCCCTCTCTTCAGACCCTAATTGGACTTAGTAGGAGTGTTTACGGTTCGGTTATTTCAGTTTTAATGGAAGTTCTGGACCGAACCGCTAAGTACGGTTTTTTTTTAGTTAGAACCGAACTGGCTGGATTTGTTGGGTCGGATTTAGTAGGGGTGTTCATGGACCGGTTTGGTTGTTTTTATTGGAACTAGTGGTCAGTGGTCAAATTGTGAAGTTTGGAAAGTAACTGTGCGGCTGACGGTAGATAATTAATATATAGTAATATCTTGACCGAACCGATAAGTATGGTTTTTTTCCTTGATTAAAACTGAACTGGACGGATTGGTTGGGTAGGATTGACTGGCAAACTGATCAAAACGTTTCAGTTTTGAAAGTTTGCCGGATTGTGCCTTTTTTTTTTGAATTATAACTGCCCTCGACGGATTGGTTGTGTCGGATGGACCGGCCAAACTTGTCAAAACGGTTTGGTTTTGATGGTTTGCCAGCTTGAGCCGGGTTTCCCTTTTTTTGATGCCAAACCGTACCATTACACTTTGACATTTTAGTAAATTGGTAGGTTAAAAAATAGAACAAACAGTTTTACCTTTTGAGCATTAAAGCGTTTGAAAGAAAAAAAAAGTTATTAGTACGAAATCAGCTAATGATATATACGTATTATAAACTTATACATTTGCTTGTTCATGAAATTTGATGATCGGTTGATCTAAATTGTTTACGGTTTTACTGTGATTTTGTTATTGCACAATGTTGATGAAGTTTGATGATGGATCTGGACTTGATTTCTGCAGTTGCATACTTTAGAAATAGTGGATTAGAAAGATCTGAAAGTTTTGCAAAGGATATAGAATGGCTTGGCCAACAGGATGCAACCATACCTGAACCTCTGTTTACAAGCAAGAAGTATGTTAAGTATTTGGAAGAACTTGCAGCCCAAAGTCCAATGAAGATACCAACCCAACGAGGCCTAACACAAAAAGATAAGAAAGCCGCCGCCGCCGCCGAGTCTTCAAGCAAATCATCTTGGGTTGACGAATTTGGGTCATACCGAGTGATGAAAGAAGACAAACTGAACCAGTTGGTCACCCTACAATCTCAACAAGGAAAAAAAACTTTAGCGCTTTTAGAGGAACAACGCGAATTGTTAAGACAAAGGCAGTATGACCACAACTTGAATATGTATTCAAAATCACACAACCACCTCAAAGGTAAATGTTTGGACTTGGTTTTGGAACGTAAAGAAGAAATAGCAGCGAAATACAATTGGGAACGTTATTGGGTTGAATGCAACGAGGAGGATGAAGGCGATGAGTAAATTTAGGTGTTTGTATGTTATTTTAATTGATGTTTTTTGTAATTTTTTTAATTTTAATGGAACGGTTTTATTTTTTAAGTGTTACAAACGGTTCTATTAAATCAAACGGTAATTAAAAAAAGAAAAACTAAAAAATAAAGTTTTCAATGAAATGAATCAGTTAAGTGGTGCCTCCCAAAAAGTGATTCAGTAAATTGATATGGCAGTGCAGAATTGATTAAAATCAGATATGTGAAAAAAAAACTTATGGTAGTGCCCCTTCCTCTCTAAAAAAATGGGTGTAAAAAATTAGCGGTTAAAAAAAATTAAAAAGTTATCTAACTTTTTTTGTGAACGGTTCGCAGAAACAAGATGGAACCGATGAGTCGTTGCATTTTCCAAAAAGTGTACTTGATTACTCATGGAAAGCTTGTTTGTCAAAGTGTCCCTTGGTTTCTCCTACAGATTTAAAATTTGAAGACAACTTCCATTCCTATATATATTCACACACTCTTAAAACATTTGTATCAAACTCCATACGTGTTTGAAGATGGCCAGGATAGTTGAAGGAACTGCAATTGGAATTGATCTTGGAACAACATATTCATGTGTCGCGGCCTGGTTCGATAAGCACAATCGTGTCGAGATCATTCCTAATCAACAAGGTAACAAAATCACCCCGTCATGCGTTGCATGGGATGGAATAGAAATGCTAGTAGGCGAGGCTGCAAAAAATCAAAGCAGCTGGAATCCCAAAAATACTGTTTTTGGTAAGTTTTGTTTGACAACCAACACGTGTATATACGCTTTGCATTTAATACTTTTGGTTTACAGTGTAGAGTTACTTAGTCGAGTCTAATTGGTGACTTAGTTTTGATATTCAAAAATGGCTAACGCCGCAACTTGTTTTTAAAATAATTTTCAGATGTTAAACGTTTAATGGGAGCTAGATTCAGTGATGGTATAGTGCAGAAAAACATAGACACAAGACTGTTTAAGGTTATTAAAGGGTCTGGAGAAAAGCCAATCATTGTATTTGAACACGAGTCGAAAGAAAAGAAATTTTCACCGGAAGAAATATCTTCAATGATTTTAAAAAATTTGAAAGAGTCTGCTGAAGCATTTCTTGGAACAAAAGTTACCGATGCAGTGATAACGGTTCCTGCATATTTCAGTGATAAGCAACGCCAGGCGACCATGGATGCTGGTGTGTTGGCGGGCCTTAATGTCTTGCGCTTGATTAATGAACCAACGTCAGCGGCAATTGCTTATGGTTTAGATAGGAGTGCTGACATAAACTGTCCAGAAGAGAAAAATGTGTTGATATTTGATTTGGGTGGAGGAACCTTTGATGTGTCTCTTCTTAATATCGCGAAAGGTGGTACGATTACTGTTAAAGCAGTTGGTGGTGATACTTACTTGGGTGGCGAAACTTTCGACAAGTTGATGGTAAATCATTGTGTTCAACTATTTAAGCATAAAGAAGGGAAGGGTGTGAGTGAGAACGCGAAAGCGATGATGAGGTTGAAGATTGCTTGTGAGAAAGCAAAGCGAGAATTGTCATCAACAACTCAAACAGCGATTAATGTTGAGTTCTTGTATGAGGGAATTGATTTCTCGACAAGGTTCAGTAGGGCAAAGTTTGAGGAGATAAACGTTGGGTTTTTCAACACTTGTATTCAGCACGTGGAGGATTGTTTGCGTGATGGAAATATGCACAAGAATGATATTGATGATGTGGTTATTGTTGGTGGGTCGACTCGTATTCCCAAATTACAAAAAATGTTAATGGAGTTTTTTGATGGGAAACCACTTTGTAAGAGCATTAATGCTGACGAAGCTGTCGCATATGGTGCTGCAGTGTTGGCTGCAAACTTAAGTGGTTTAGATGTGACCCCTCTTTCTCTTGGGATCAGAGTTCGTGAGCTTTATATGAGTGTAGTGATCCCTAGAAACACACCCATACCTACTATGAAAGAAGAGGTTTATGTTACATCCGTTGACAACAAAGAATCCGTGAGATTTGATGTATATCAAGGTGAGGGCAGAAAAACTGAAGAAAACATCTTCCTTGACACATTCACTCTTCATGATGTTCCCGCCGCGCCTGCATGTCAACAGAAGTTAAAGGTTTGCTTTAACATAGATGTTAATGGTATTCTTGATGTTTCAGCTGAGGTTATATCCACAGGTAATAAAAAAAGTATCAGAATTGTTAAGAGTGGAGTTATAAGTCAACAGTGACTTCAAGAAGATGGTGGAAGTTTTTGAGCAGCAACAATGAGCAAAAAAAAAATCAGCTCATCTATTGTGTTTTTATTTATAAACTTTATTGCTAAGATAAAATATTGATGCATCCTGTCGTTATGAAAAACTAGAAACAGTTCAATCCTGTCGTTTGTTACTTTCGGTTTTAGTTCATTTTGTTGCAACCAATATTCTTCAACCAGATCTATCTGAGTTTGTCATAATGGCTTCTGAATTCGCTTACTACTTGTAATGTTAGTCATGCATGGTTCTTCTTCACCAAAATACATATGTGTCGACTATACCTAACGTATTAGCAACAACCCCCTACGACATGTATAAGCATGTTTTCAACAATCAGTTCATTTAAAAACATCCTTACATTCTGCACATTATTACTACCTGTTATATATTTTTCATAACCAAAGGTAATACCAGGTGGTAATAATAAGGTGCCTTCATACATTGTCTCATGAATTATGACACATTCTTATTCACTTGTGATTAAGGCTTATGTCTCCTTTTATTTTGAACATTGTTCACTTTGATAGTTTGATTTCAGGCCTTGATGACTATTATCAAATTGTATGGATATCCTATGGTAGTCGGTAGATGAAGCATTTGAAAGGACTTCCAACTTTTTTTAAGTTTTTTTTTTGTTAATCTCAGTCTAGCCAAACTAAACAAGTTAAAGTAGAATATTAAGTAAAACAATTATCATAAGCTGGAAGCAAAATTAAAAATACGGATGTAGTAATTAAATGTTAAATTTGATAAAAAAAAATATTTACTAAATTATACTATGTATAATTACAAACGGAAGATGAATAGTTTAAGGGTTCTGTGTTTCATACACTCTTATGACATCACATTCTGGGGGAGTGACATCATATTCTGAGGTATGTGACAACCTTCTATTGGTGTGTGATATAGGCCAGGGCGTATGCTTCCTAATTAGAGGGTGTATATTCTATATAAGAACATTTTACAATGTGAACAGTTTTAATTCTTGATTGGTGCCTTTTGAGTGTCCATTTTCAGCTTGTGATCATCAATCTCATTTTCATCTTAATAGTTGAGAATATCTTTTTTATTAATCTGATACTAAAGTAGATTAATGGTTTGTATGTTTCAATATTTGATTTTCATGTATCAATAAGTTTGACAAAATTTTACTTGTAGTAAAATTGAATTTTTAAAAATGTCCTAATTGTTACAAATTTATTGTCCTTCAGGAGGTGTGGTTGGGGATATATCCCTCTTAGAAAAGGTTTTCTCACTGCCCATTCAAACTGTCAAGAGCATCCCCCCAAGCTGTCGATTGGCGTTTGTCCAGGCCTTGACAGGTGCCTTACGCAAAGTGGTGGCTTCACTAGGCTCCGTAGAAAGCTGGGTCAAACTGCTTTTATTGCCGCGGTGTACCCTGCGGGTTGTCAAACCGTCCACTAGGCAAGAGCGGAGGTCTGGGAATAGGAAATCACTGCAGTGTTGCAGCATCCTACAATCGCTTTCTTTGTGGAAAGACGGTTCTGGGTTTGCAGATCTTGTTTCTTCTCTCTTCGATTGCGCGGGGGGTGTTTCCTTTATCAAGGAGGAACCAGTGGGGAGTGAGGCTACTGAAAAGAGCCCCAATGTCAAACAGTGCCTCCGGAAAGTACGGGACAGTCATTTCACAGCTGCTGTGAAGGTGTTGTGCTCTAGTGGGGTTGCTCCTTTTGGGGATTCTACCATGAAAGCCCTCATTGATAAACATCCGGTGTTGCCTCCCCCGTCCTTGCCCTCTAACTCCGACATCATACCCGCGCTTGTTGTGGATGAGGACTGTGTGCTACGATGCATCCGATCTTTCCCTAAAGGGACTTCCTGCGGGAGGGACGGTTTGAGGGCCCAACATCTATTGGACGCCCTTAGCGGAGAGGGGTCTTTGGCTTCCATGGGTTTGCTCTCATCTATTACTGAAGTCGTCAACTTATAGCTAGGGGGTTGTGTCCCAAGGTGCTTGCTGAATTTATTGCTTCGGCCCCCCTTACCCCTCTTCTGAAACCAGATAACGGGATCCGACCCATCGCAATAGGGGCCATTTGGCGCAGACTAGTATCTAAAGTGGCAATGAGGAAGGTTGGTAAGGAAATGGCTAAGTATTTGGGGGACTTCCAATTTGGGGTAGGGACTCCAAATGGGACAGAGGCGGTGCTCCATAGTGCGAACAGGTTCCTTAACTCCTTCCATGAAGATGGTTCTTTGGCTATGCTCACTGTGGATTTTTCCAACGCGTTCAACATGATAGACCGTACTGCCCTTCTTCGAGAAGTTCTTCAGCATTGCCCGTCTATCTATTTGTGGGTCCAGTTCTTATATGCCCAGCCAGCTAGGTTGTATGTTGATAATGATTGTATCGGGGCTACTACGGGGGTTCAGCAAGGGGACCGTTTAGGTCCCCTCCTTTTCGCTTTGGCATTACACCTTATGGTTCTCCGGGTGCAAGAAAATTGTAACCTCCCATTTCATGCGTGGTACCTTGATGATGGGACAATTATCGGTGATGCCATTGATGTTGCGAATGCCTTAGACATCATCCGGAAGGAGGGACCATCCCTGGGGCTTCAACTGAATATTAAGAAAACTGAGGTGTTTTGGCCGTCTTGTAATGGGGTGAAACGTAGGGACGGGCTTTTCCCCAGTGGGATCGGCAGGCCAGAAAAAGGGGTTAAGCTCCTTGGAGGGGCTGTTAGTCGGGACTCTTACTTTATACGGGAATTAGCAGGGCGGAGAGCCTCGCGCGCGGTTGATCTTATGAAACTTTTGCCCTGCCTTAGGGATCCCCAGAGTGAACTCCTCTTGCTCAGATCTTGTATGGGGGTCGCTAAGTTGCTTTTTGGTTTGCGGACCTGCCAACCCGCCATGATGGATGAAGCAGTATCATGTTTTGACACAGGTCTGCGGAAAGCTATCGAAGACATAGTGGTATGCGGGGGTCCGTTCTTTGGTGACCTACAGTGGCGACTGGCATCCTTGCCGATGCGTTTGGGGGGATTAGGGCTCCTCTCAGCAAACGATGTTGGGGTGTATGCTTTTGTGGCATCGCGAGCTCAGTCTTGGAATCTCCAAGACCACATCTTAAGGAATAGTGGGGTTGTCGACATGGACTTGGACTACATACAGGCCCTCGAAAGGATAAATGACTTTCTCCCAGGTTTTGATATTGGCGGTTTTTCTAACAAGGACACCCCCCCCCCCCCCAAAGCCTCAGAAAACTTTGGCGAATGCCCTCTTTGGCAAAATCGCACAGAGCCTGGGTGAAACTTTTGATCTGTCCCCCCGCCAAAAGGCCGTTATTGAATGCTTGCAAAGCCCCCATGCCCAAGATTTCCTGAATGTTATCCCAATTGAAGGTTTGGGCCAAACCATGTCTAGGGTTGAATACAGGGCAATTCTTAAATATCGTTTGGCGATCCCCATGTACCATGAAGATGAAGTTTGTCCGATTTGCTGTAAGGCATGCTTGGACAAATATGGGGAACACGCGGTTCACTGTAAGGAGTTGCCTGGTTTCAAATATAGGCATGACTGGGTCTGGGACGTTCTTTGGGACATTTTAAGAAGGGCTGGGATCTCAGCCAAGAGGGAGGCTCCTGTGAATTTCCTCTCGGACCCCGCTGACGGGAGATCCACCCTACGTCCAGCAGACCTGCTTGTCTTTGGGTGGGCCGGGGGGAAACACGCTTGCGTCGACCTAACAGGTGTATCTCCCCTGGTTGGTTTGAGGGATAGTGGTTTTTTAGCAGGGCAAGCGGTGCGGAAAGCAGAGCGAAGAAAGTTGAGAAGCATGCTAAAGCTTGTGAGGAGAACCAACACGTTTTCGTTCCCCTGGCATTTGATACCTTTGGCTCTTTGGCACCGGAAGCCATCCGGTTTCTGACTAGAGTCCAACAGGTTATTCATAGCAGTGTCTCGACTCCGGGGGGCATGGGTTCGTTTTTAGTAGGTTAGGGTTTGCCATCCAGAAAGGGGTGGCGGCGCAGCTTGTTGCCCGCCTGCCCGCTATCTTGATGTAATTAGTCGCGTTTATGTGTTTATGAATGAAAAATATTTATAAAAGAATATCATAAATAATATATTGTATCCAGTGTTTTGAAAACCGGACCGGCCTCCTGGACCTGGACCGGTCCGGTTCGGGTTGTTGGACCGCTGTTACATCGAACCGGCTGAGAACCAGTGAACCACCCAGTCGAACCAGAAAACCGGGAGGTCGGACCGGAAAACCGGGAGGTTGGACCGGTTTTTGGTATTTTTTTATATTTTTTTTTGTTTTTGGGCCGGTTCGTTGGACCGGTCGAACTGGTGAACCGGCCGGGGGTCCGGTTCGATGTCCGGTCCGGTTCTGAAAACCTTGATTGTATCTGTTTTAAAAAAATATAGAAATTATTAATTTTTAACAATATCCATGTTTATTTAACCGTACTGCTTGCTTATTTTTACCGCCGTTTAAATTAAAATTTACACGGTCTATATTAACCCTTCAATATACCAAATAACAACTCTAATTATTTTTTATCTACCTTATTATAGTTAAAGCTAGCGTGTAATTTTAGAAATGTTTATTTAAGTATGTTGATTGCTTATTTTCATCGTTTTTTAGATTAAAAACTGCATGGTCTATAATAACCCAATGATATCATGTAACAAGTATATTATCGTCCATGCCCTCCTACATCCCGCCGCAAAGCGCGAGCTCCGATACTTGTTACAATAATTAATTAATTGAAGTTACAACTTGCAAGTTACAACTACAATTACATGTGGGTTTCTTTTAAGCCTCCTGGGCTTGGCCAAATTTTAGATTGGGACAAAAAAAGAATTGGGACATAAACAATTGGGCCTAATCCCCATAGTCCCAAGCCCCACTCTAACACTTTAGATTGGGACATAATCTCATTTAGTTCTTTACCATGGATCATGTCTTTGGAGGCTAAAGTTGATTCAATATGACATAGATCGAAGAATGGTTAAATGCTTCTTTGTGAAAGAACTCCGAACTCTTAAAATGTTGCTCTAAGGTTGTGTGATGTAGTCTAATGGCCCTCAACAGTTCTTAACGCCTCACACTGTCTGGGGGCGTCAATGGCTCTCTCTTGAGTGGCATAGCGAGCACGGGAGTGAAGGTGAGGTGTGTACCCCCTATGTCAGTCGGCTCAAACAATAAGAACCATCAAAATGGGAGGGGCACCCTTAAAAGCCAAACCACACCATGTAATCTAACCTTACAATTTTAACATCTCCACTACAACGCATGGATTTCACCTAATAAGTACGCGGGTGCATTTAACTTTTTTATCGACATTCTAATATAAATTATATTGAAAACCAAATTGTATTCGAAACAATGATATGGTGACGAACGGAGCCGTTATCAACCAAACAACATTGGTATTGGTATCCTTGTTAGACCAGGTGTAGCGGGGCGGGATTGAGGCCTAAAATCACAACATAGCGCCCCCAACACCATTACATGGGGGCGCTATGTGTTCCAAATCACAACAAGCGTTATAGTGATAACGCCATGCCACAAATCCTTCATCCAATCAGAAAGGGACACGTGTCCCAACGGTAATAAAAAATGGTCAAAAAAATGAGGGCCAACGGTCAAAAAAAATTAAAAAGGAACGGTTATTTTTTTTAAAACTATATATATATCCCCCTACCACTGCAAAACACACACTACAAAAATCCATTCAACCTAAAAAAACACAAGTTCAAAACACAAAAATGTTTCCGTATCGTGCACCTTTTGGGGTCCCGTCTCGCCCCGGTAGCTCGAATCCTACGAGGCCAAACACTACCCAACCGTCACCCAATATTAATTCGGGCGATTTCGACGCGAACGCAATGGGATACGCTCAACTACTTAGCATGCCGGGTCAATTTTTTCAAGGGCCAATGGGGTTTGGGTCAAACATAAACGTAAACTATGGCCCAGGTTCTCAAGAGGAGCCCGAGGTCGTGCCTGAAACTCCACGCAAGCCCGACCAACCACGTCAACCTGAGGGTTCTTAACGGGGGGGGGGGGGGGGACGCTCGCACAAATAAAAAGAAACTAACGCGCCTCGTCAAAAAAAGAAGTATGAGCGTTGGGCGAAAGACGAGGAGTTTGCTTTAGCGCGGGCTTGGCTCGACATATCGGAGGATCCCGAAGTTGGTTAGTATTTTTAAACGTGTATATATATATTTGTAATCGTGTATATATATAGTTATATGCATTTTTTTCGGATGCTTTTTTTTGTTAATCGGTTCAATTTTTTTAATATAATATTTTCTTTTGTAGAGAACTATCAAGACAAGCCGTTGTTTTGGATAAGAATTCGAGAGCTATTTTTTGCCGCCATGGGTCGAGGGGAGTATCGAGACAATGATTCGATATCGGGAAAGTGGACGGATATAAATAATAGATGTCATTTTTTTGCGGAGGTTTACCAACGTTTTAGCGACAACAGGGGCAGTGGGGAAGGTGATGATGGTGTGTTGACAAGAGCGTTGGAGGAAATGGACGCAACCCGTGGGCCGTTCGGGTATTTGAGGATTTGGGAGATGTTGAGAAAAAGTCCTAAGTGGGCTGATGTACCGCCTATGGGGTCCGATAGTAGGCGCAAAATCAGGAGAGGAAGAGGAGGAGCATCAAAACGAAGCAAAACCTCCTCGTCGCGAGATCCGGATACACCGTCATCCGATGCTCGCAATGTGAGTTTAGGTGATCCTATTAATTTGGAGGAGGACGAGGAGGAGGAGGATATTCCTAGACCACCCGGTAGAAGATCAAAAAAGGGTGGCAAGGCGGAGTCGTCTTCGGCAGGAGGTGGTGAGTTGAAGGAGGATTTTGAAGAAATGAATCGAAGACTACAAGATATTCGTGACCTTGGCCAAAGACGTTTGGAAACTATGCAGCAAAGAGTGGTCGAGAATAAAGGTTTGTCGAGATCCAAGAGGCGAGACAAAAGGAAAAGGACATTGAGTTTTTTTCCAAATCGATCAACCACCTCGAGGGAGACACCATACACCTTGCACAACTTCATAGGTAACAAATTCTTGCAAAATATAACTTCTAGTGTGTTTCGCTTTTTTTTATGATGCGTTTTTTTTTTTAAATTTGCTATTGTATTTTTTAGTTGTTTGTTTAGTTGTTTGAATTTAGTTTAATATTAGTTGTGTATTTGTAATATTATTTGTAATTTTTTTATATATTATTTGTCTTTTATTTTAATTATTTTGAATTAATTAATTAAAAATAATAATAAAATAAACAACAATCAGAAACATGGGCCTTATCTTTTTCCCACTACCACTACATCCATTTTTCATTTCAAGCTTATGCTGACTCAACTGCAACGTGGACCAATGAGAAACAGAGCAATATTAATCTTTATGATTTTTTATCAATGTAAAACAAACTTTTTTGAGTTAATAGCCAAAATCGTCTCTGAGGTTTGGTCACTTTTGCCACTTCAGTCCAAAACCCAAACGTCTTAAATCTGGGTCCGTAGGCTTTTGATTTTTTGCCACATTCGTCCCTGACACTAACCCAGTTAACTTATCTCGTTAAGTTGGGGGTATTTCTGACTTTTTGCCTACCTTCTTCTCCATTTAGACCTGCCATCATCACACACCACCACCACCACCACCACCCTCACACAACCACCACCACCACCACCCTCACACAACCACCACCCTATTCTAGAGAGAGAGACATGCGAGAGAAAGAGACAGACGAGAGAAAGAGAGAGAGGGAGACAGACGAGAGAAAGAGAGAGAGGGATCTGAGAGAGGAATCGAGGGATCTGATAGAGGAATCGAGGGATCTGAGAGAGGAATCGAGGGATCTGAGAAAGAGAGAGAGGGAGGCAGCGATTCAACCCTAAACAACCATCACCTCCGCCGCCACAACCACCCTAAACAACCATCACCTCCGCCGCCACAACCACCCTAAACAACCATCATCTCCGCCGCCTTGAACCACCCTAATCGTAACCCTAAACACCCACTCCTCCTTCGATCTATTCTCTCTATCTCTGCTCTCTCTCTCTCCTCTCTGCTCTCTATCTATCTCTCTCTGCTCTCTGCTCTCTCTCTCCTCTCTCTCTCTCTCCTCTCTGCTCTCTCTCTCCTCTCTCTCTCTCTCTGCTCTCTCCCTCTCTGCTCTCTCTCTATCTCTCTCCTCTCTCCTCTCTCTCTGCTCTCTCTCTACCTTAAAGTATGTTTTTATTTTTTTTATTTATTTAGCTTTTAAATACAAAATGTCTAAAATGCCCTCGATTTTGTAGGCAAAAAGTCAAAAATGCCCCCAGAGTTAACGAGATAAGTTAACTGGGTTAGTGTCAGGGACGAATGTGGCAAAAAAATCAAAAGCCTACGGACCCAGATTTAAGACGTTTGGGTTTTGGACTGAAGTGACAAAAGTGACAAAACCTCAGGGACGATTTTGGCTATTAACTCAACTTTTTTTTTTTGTAAACCATAGTTTAAACAAAAACAAAAAAGTGAACTGAAAACAAAACATAGGAAACATTATTGCAACTCTCTCAAATTTAAGGATAGACTACGGCTGCCCTGCGGCAACCCTCTATTCCGATTAACCGGAAGTTAACCGCAAGAATAAGACCACCATGAAACCACCACACACGGCTGCAGCAACCGTTCACATACCACCATTCACACCGTCATCACTACCACCACCATCTCGAATATCCTCACTCCATTATCCTATCTACTCAACAAACACCCATAAACTAAACATAACCCTAACAAACCCCATCAGGGTTCCATTAATCTTCTACTGTACAAACCCAACAACCGATGTTTCAACAATCTCACCATCACCACAAGACGAAACCTTGCCGAACAACTTGCTGCCGCCGGTGAAGAAGAAGCGGAAGCCGTACAGACGGCTCCGGCCAGGTGAAGCGCAGGGGATTACTGAGGAAATGAGATTTGTGGCGATGAAATTGCGTGATAAGAAGCTTAAAGTTGAGACGGATAAGTTAGATGAGAAAGAAAATGGTAGTGAGAGAGAAAGTGATGATGATGATGGTGATGATCAGACATGGGAGCCTGAATTGGATGGGTTTTTGAGGTATTTGGTTGATAGTCACTTTGTGTTTAGCACGATTGAGCGTATGGTTGATGAATCTCAAGATGTTTCTTGTAAGTTTTTGTTTTTTATCTTGCTGTAAATGTTAATTGAATGTTGGTTTCGTAGGGGTGTTTATGGTCCGGTTTGGTTGGTTTAGACGGAATTTCTGAACCGAACCGATTGGTTTACTTTTTTTTAAGATATGACTGGGCCGCTTTTTGCCAATAAGTCGATAAGTCATTTTCAAACTCAATCTCAAACACCCTCTTGGTAAATTGTACATTGAAGTGTTTAAGAAAGTAAATCATAAAAAAAATTCTTAGAGTGTAAGGAATTAGATTGATAATATAGAACGCCGGGATCATAACCCTTGTGGGGTGGGATGATCGGTATCCAATATGGATACCAGGGGCCAGAGGGTCTCCTCCACATACCCTTTATACAAAGTTATTAGGGGTGTTCAGGGTCCGGTTTTGGTCGGTTTTGACGGCATTTCTAGACCAAACTGATAAGTAGTTTTTTCTGAAAAAATAAAAATAAAACCGGACTGGCCGGATTGGTTAGGTCAGAACGATTCGTTCGGTTTTGACAGTTTGCAGGATTGAGCCGCTTTTCTTTTTGTTTTATTTTAACACCGAGCCGTACAATAAGATCTGTGAAGTTTTAGTGTTTACGAAAGGGAAAAAATAAACAGAACGAAATCGGTTAAATTAATGATATATGACGTATTATTAACGTGTAAGTTGCCTGTTCATGAAGTTTGATGATGGATTTGATCTTAATTGTGTAAGGTTGTACTGTGATTTTGTTATTGCACAATGTTCATGAACTATGAAGTTTAATGATGGTCTGTACATGATTTTTGTAGTTGCATACTTTAGAAATAGTGGATTAGAAAGATCAGAAAGTTTTGCAAAGGATATAGAATGGCTTGGCCAACAGGATGCAACCATACCCGAGCCGTTGTTTACAAGCAAGAAGTATGTCAAGTATTTAGAAGAACTTGCAGCACAAAGTCCTCCTTTGTTCTTCTGTCATCTCTACAATATTTACTTCTCACACATTGCAGGTGGTCAAGTGATTGCAAGAAAGGTAAGGTGTGTTTTTATTACCATCAATGGGGAGTGTTTGGCATTGTGTTATGGAAGTCGTAGGTCTAGTGATTGCGTATAGCAGCGAGTATTATTATATTAAGAACCATACAAACATTTGTACATAATGCTTAAATGGTGATACATAAGACGGATTCATCACTGTCTGCACAATGTAAGGATGCTTATATGGTTCTAGCAATTCTTGAATGCGCCAAATAGCATATTGTTTAATTTTGTAACTCGACTCTTTGATATCGGGCACAGGTATCTGAAAAGTTACTAGAAGGAAGAGAGCTAGCGATTTGCCAGTGGCCCGGGGACCCTGAAGAGTTGTTGAAGGGAATGCGAGATAAGCTTAACGCGTTGGGAGAGGTCTTAATCTAACTTTAGTAGTTTAGTTTTATTAACATGTATCTTATTTTTTATATGTTTTGGCATTAATTTATAAAATCTTTCATTGCAGCATTGGTCTCGAGACGAGAAGAATAAATGCTTAAAAGAAACAAGCAAGTGTTTCATGTATATGGGAACAATTATTCGTCTGATTATCATGCGCTAAACCGAAAAATTCATCAATGTATTGCTTCCTAAATCCTGTAGTCAACTGTCATTTGCCTATGAATATGATATAACTTCTATTACAAGCAACCCTACAATTTTGATCTAAATAACTAAATTATCAGTGAGACGCTGACCCATTGACTGCTGCTACCTGCAGTCTATGAGTAGGTTGGATAACAAAATGATCAACAATCCGTACAGTATTTACCGGATCTTGATGATAAGCATTTGCCCTCCATTTGCTAGGAAACTTTCTGTGATGGCTTGCTTGATGTGGCTGTCTCACTTCATTGTCCCACCCAGGATCGACCTTCCATTCCTTCGGGACCTTGTAAATCATTTTAACGACAAGTTTAGATTATTATTTGGCATGTTTTAACGTTAAAAGAAAGGAGAAAATGCTGTACCTTGTCGACTGCCAGAGTGAATATTTCAAGATCGCCATCCGTCTTGATGTGAAACCGTGTGAACGACTTGTAATTGGCGATTCTCAAGGAGGAAAATGCTTCATCAAAGTGCAGGTGAAGCCAATTGATGCAAATGTATAAATAGCTTCCAAATACAAGTGAAACCACAGGTGTTGAGAACACCCAGTAATATAGAAACACGGATGCGTAGTATATGGTTGCACCACCCCGAGAGAGGGAAATCATCCCGTTTTTGCATATATTGCTCCGTGTCACAGCCATCACCTGATTACAAGATAATTAGCGGTGTCAAATAGGTCGTGTCGTGGGCATGCGGGTTGAACCGACATGAACCAGAACATGACATGAAAATACCAGTTTATATGAAATTATTGCGTTTGAACTATAAAAACTGTCCATTTCGATATTATATTTTGATATATAGTACTCACATCTGTTCCAAGTTATAAAAAGGTTTTAAAAGAAATAATCATAAAATTAAATAGGTTAAACGGGCCAAATTGTAAACGTGTCAGGTAGCCGAACACGGCATGTTTAGGTAATAGTGGAGTGGTCGATGCAAAACAGACATCAACACGTTTAGTCTAAGCCTAAACTAGCGAATTATCTATTAGCTTCGTGTTGTGTTGGAAATTCACAGCCCTAACAATGATCAACATTCATCACACCCGAAAAGGAAGTAAAGAGTTTGAAAACCAAACCTCAGGAACATCAAAAGCTGACATTAGATACTTGATGCATGCAGGATAAAGGCCGAAAGTCCACTGCTCTATACGGGTCCGAAGGCCTGTCGGGTCAGGGAAATGCTCGCTTTCCACTTGTCTGTACCATTCATATAATGTGTGGTAACCAGAAGTTGCTAAAAGGTTGTGTTGAACGCATATCTCAACGCCTAATTCCATTAACAACATAAGAATCAAAGCAGCAGAAAGATGAGCCGACACATGCAGAAGCCCGATTAGTAGTCTCCTTTTCCGTGACACTTTTGGAGGAACGAATGATACCGCAGCCACCAATAATAATAAAGCACCCATAGATGATACATAAGATTGCCCGAGCATGTACAAAAAAGCGTCCCATATGGTGCTGAAAAAACTCCGTACATGGCCCGAAAATGTGTCATCCTTTTGTAAAATATGGCCAAGGTTGCACTGAAAAAACAAACATTACATATTATTTTATTGAAATACTTTACCGGTCAAGTTATACGATGAGTCATACGTCATACGTACTTGCGGAAACATAGAAAACGTCAATATGAAGTAAATGAACCCGCCAATGAAATCAAACTGCCAATTTTTCTTCCGGAACTTCAAGATATTTCCAAGAGCAATCTGTATAACACGAGCATACGTTTAATGATTCAGTAATAAATCATGCATACCGTTTAATCAAACAAAATAAAACAAAACCGACCCTGCTCGAATCTTCAACTTCGGGATAGGCGGCTTTCATTTCATAAGCTGTACCATATGCTTTATCAAAACCACGAAACACGTGTGTAGGATGTAAAAACGCCCCACCACAACCATTTACAAGTAAATGTTGTATAGAGTCGGGATTTTCAGTCGGAACACGAGAATGACGCATGTAATGATGTAAATCACCCGCCATACGAAGTCTACACCTTCCTTTTAAATGATCTTTAACAAGATATGAAACATTTTTTCCGGTAACATCATTCCAGTACCAATCCAAAAGCCAGTTGGGTTCATGTGTCATTATGATCACAGAATCGTTTTCTTTAACCTGAAACAAAAAAGCATTACTTATACTGAATATACACACAAACGTGCATACATCAGGGCCGATTCATTATGGGATCAACTTTAATTGTAGTGCATAAGGCGGTTATCTAACCGCATAACCACCTCTCTTTCGCCCTTCCACTATCTTTAGTAAAAAGTGCGTACAAGTGCTTATGCGGTTCCCATGACTATACTAAAACTGGTTTCGTATTGCAACACACCTCTTTGTATATATCATCAAAACATTAATAAATTTAGTTTTGGAGTTTTACCTTTTCCTTGATCAACTCCGCAAAGAACTTGAACTGATAAACATCCATGTCATTATGAAGAGCTAAATCAAGACCAAAAACCCACCATCCTTTCGGTAACTGCAAAGCAAAGTAGCTCTTCTTCTGCGGCATTAACCATCCACCTAACCAGCTTTTGTGACAAATATACCTCATAAAAGTTTGAAGTCCGTCAAACCAATCATGGTTTCCGGGGATAAGAAAGCACTGGGGCCCGTCGTATTGTTTTAAATCAGATACACCAAAGGGTAGTTCAGGCTTTTCTACAGCAATATGCACATCTTTATACCACGATGGTGATTGAAGAGCATATTCAAAAGGCCGAAAAAAACGCTTCTCGTATGTAAACGCTGACGGGTTAGGATACCTGAACCAAAACAAACCATGTTTACGTACATGCATAATTGCATACATAATGAAGGAAAGGTAAATGTGTAATTAACTTACGCAAGATCACCACCGATAAGAAGTAGGTCTCCACGAGGTAATTGGTGTAGAGATTTATTATCTATAGCATATAGTGAAGGTTGTGCAAGAAGTCGGGCAACAGAGTAAGATGAATTCCCGCCATCGCCCGTATCGGCCATGAAATCAAACCAAAGTTGATCTTTTTCACTAAATTGATCATATAAAAAGTCCTCTTTTACTCCTTCGTGGACTCTGCTCATTGCCGCCTATGGAAGAAAGCAAAATAACGTCATAAAACAACGGTTAATTTTATACATATACATATAACATATTCATTACAATTTATAAAGATATTGAACCTGCATCATTCGCATGTCAAATCTTCCAACAAATACAGTCACGGATACAAGGAGGTCGAACACAGTCTTGAATAAATCAGCTGATGTCCTGCAACATATATACAAAAATTCATGCATGCTTAAACATACATAAAGATACATACATGATATATATGAAAAGAACAAAAGATATCATACCCTGAATACCAAGGAACCATATCCAGAAAATTAGGTTTCATCTGTTTGTTCTTCAACTTCTCGGTTTTTTCGACCGATAGAGGATGAGTAAGAGCCCATCTGATAATTAGAAAAGAACATTTAAAACATGATATTTTTTTTTTTTTTGTTTGTATAAAACTGGAAGCAACCAACTTACCCTGTTGATCTTTCTACAACGTAATTAGCCATATAAAGGCCTATAAATGTTGCCCATAATGAATAAATAGGAGAAATTTCATCTGATGACTCGCATGGGCCACTGCAAGAAAACTGAAAAAAACAAAAGAAAAAAAAAATGAAACAAATAAGTTGATACATAATAAAAACCTTAATTATAAACTGAATAAAATGAAAATCACAAGGCATACTTCTCCATATATAACCCACTTAGAAAGAAGTGGATAATCACCGGCAGACCCAACTGGAGCAAACCACGATTTGCAGATTTCATCTTTTAGTTCATACATTTTAAGAAATTTTGAAAGCCATATGCTTGGTTCACCCTTCTTCAAAAGGGAAATAAAGCCAGAATCTCTTCGGCCCAATCGTTTTTCATTCAGTGCTTGATTGCCACAGTGGCTATAAAACACACAACATGCCACACTTAACACCTACACAAAGTAATCACACCATGAAAACTAAAACCATCAATGGTATATGATATCGGTCAATTTGGGTAGCGTTTAATCTCTAACGGGTCAAATGGGTATGACTGAAAAAAAAATCTTAGCTTGAAAGCAAACACATCAAATGGGTCGAAAGTAGTCTAGAGTACATTTTTATGCATTAATTATTTTACTCAAAGAAGTATATTAACATTAGCATAATGCATACATATATTCAATAATATTTGACACCCTGACTATTTATAACAAAATTTAATATAAAGTGTTTCAGGTCAACATATCCCGAAGTCAACACTCCTCAGCAATACCAAAAGTTACATGTTTGACCCGAATAAGTTACCCAACCTGAATTTTTCCAGCTCTAAAAACCTATCAATTTATTTTATAAGACGTACCGCGCAATTTTGAAAAATGGTCAACATCTCGGGTCTCCTCCCTGCGACTTGAGAAACAAGGCCCACGTACCAAAGCCCATAAAAAATTAAGTGAAAAACAATGAGTACAAAAATGGATGAAATGTATATTGTCAAAAACAATGAAAGATTCATCCTCATATCCACTCCCATTGATTGAAAACTGGGAAGATGGTATACAGCAGCCACTAATATCCATGCTATATACCTGCAAAAAAGTATCAAACAATTATTAAAAAAAAAATTCAAAAAATAAATTTAGAATTAAAAAAGAAGTAAAACTTACCATCTACTGAAATTTGAATAGCTTGGCTTAATTGTCTTCCCTACGAAAGGAGACGAAAAGAAATAGAAAAAGCCTAATAAGCAGGCGTACATCGACCACCATTTTACGTTGTTGTCTAGCTTGTGGATGAGTGTATGTATGTTGTCTGATGAGATAAAAAACAGGCAACCAATCGCGACTGCAATCATGGCGTGTCGAGAATGCTCGTGCGGGTAAGGATATGTATGTGTTAGAATTGTTCTAACTTTCTCCATAATAACAGTATCTAATCTAACAGGCCACTCAAGACAGATGATTTACAACAGTTACATATAAATAATCAGAACCCAAACCAATGTGTCAAGCAGCTCCAAGATCCTGAATAAAGTCCATAATTTAAAAAATCAGATAAAAAAATTAAAAATCTTGATTCTTTATTATCTTATTATGTAATTCTACCCCTAAAGCATCCACATCAATGATATGTATATGTAAATAAATAGCCTAAAACAGTTAAATACATAAACAGGTGATCAGAGTATCAAGATAGCTCAATTCATGGTTAAAATAATAATAACATTAATAAGTACACAATTAGGGTTTCAAGAATGGAACCCATATAAAAAGTTTCAAAATTTGTAGCTAAAAAGGGTGAATCATACAAATCAAGACATACCCATTACATGTTTTAGCACTGGAATCAACAAGAAATGCAAATTAAGGGAAAAATAGTACCTTGATGAGTAAGGAAACAGAGGATATATATGGGATTATTATTGTTATTAAATCTATAAAATAAAATGGGTGTGTTAAATGTTAATGTTATTGAGGAGTATTAGTGTCTGGGACAAACAAATTTAGAAACAATAATAATGTGTTATGTGTTCTCTTGTTTCACTTAATGTTTTCTTCAAGAATATATATGGGTTTAGAGAGAGAAAGAGAAAGTGGGTCGGTGTGATTGATATGGAAAAGAAGAAAAATGTGAAGAATGATCAGGAATAGCTTGGTTACGAAGACAACAATTTGGACACGCAGACGATGAAATAAATAAGATTGCATGCTCCACAACTCATCACGTGAGGTCGCATTCAACCATAAATGGGCCGAACCGAATAAAAACCGAGAACCGACCCGATTTTTCAGTAGACCCGAACCGGGTCTGTACTACATGTCCTCGAATCGGTCCCTATATTTCACCTATTTTAGGTTTTGGGTCGGGTCGGTTCAAAAACAATGAAAAACCAATAACCAAATGATGGATCGAAAAGTTAGAATTTGCACTGCAACCAAATCTATGGGCCCAGCGAACTAGATTCTGATAGATTAAGAATTTGCACTCCAACTCATGTCATGACTTATGTTTGTCAAACCCTAAAGTCCATTCTAATTCTAATTCAATTTATACACAAACAAACAGTATCACCCGGAGAGTATCGGCTCATAACGAATGTCCGACCTCAAATATTATCAATGTTTTAGACGCATTAATTACGAAATAAAATCTAAACTCTTGTACACAAAAACAAATCTATGAGCTCCGCGTGGATGAAACGGACAATTTTGGTATTACTGAAGTTGTTATGTTACAAGCGTCTTCTCGAAAGCACACACGAGGAATATACGACCATGATGAAATTGAAGGCATGTAGTGGTATGGGTGCATAATATCTTGGTTTTGATAGCTCGTTTCCCTAATACCACGCAAAGCAAAGGACATGACCCAGTGCCGGCTTGGGGGTGGGCGAGCCGCACCCCAGCCGAGGCACATAATTTCGGAGGGGCCCATTTTTTATATTGTAAATATACGTGTGTGTTTAAAAATTTGAAAATAAAAGCTTGTTGAGTTCTCTCTTAAATTTTAGAACTATAAAATGTATTGGTCATTTATGATATATCTAAAATCTTATAACTTATATTGGGCCAATGTAACGACCCTGGCGTCGGTGCCGGGTCGTCGGGTCGGGTTTCAGAGCTACGCAGCGGATTCGGATCATAACAGTCTTTACTCTTCCAGGATCCACGTCATCATATCTGTTGGGTTACCTGAACACATGCCAAAAATAGTTTCTGTCAACATAAAGTTGGTGAGGTCGTGTATTTTATAAAGCGAATGGCCAGTTCGTTTATTGATAATTCTTTTATAACATTCTTTTTATAAACATGCTTTACAGTTATAACTTCTGGAGGGGAAAATATATTCTATTATATCAATTCAATTATATGTCAATTCTAATATATTATTCCGATTATATTCTATTAGTTGTCATTCCTATCGATGGTACCACTCTACTTGTGGTAAATATAATTATTCTACCCTCTACTCGGGTAAGACTGGTTCTTGTCCTCTACTTGGACAAGAAAGGAAATGGCGATATACCGGTCAGTACTGTCCTTGTCGTTTCTATTATCTCCTTTCTATTATATAACTTCTATTAGTAATCATTCTATTATGTAAAGCATTATTATGTTTTCTTATAAATGACATGTATTCCCCCAAAAACATTAATAAAACAGTAAAAGTGGGGAGTTCACGATACTCACAGGTTTGCGTATATCTTCTAGCTAATCTTTTTATTATAATTATATTTCATATATATATCGATACGTGTTACGCGTGGGACTTGTTAGATTGTAATACTTAGGATATATATCATATATACGATTTATACATATAGAATTCGATATATATTAGATAGTCCTAAACTCGGGGTTCATTATTGACATGACACGGACATCCTAAATCTAGCTGGCCATTACAGCTTGGCACTCGTAAACTAATAAAGCTGGCCATTACAGCTTGGCACACGAACCTAAAAACTCTAGACACGAACTTACCCGGATGATGGTACGGCAGCAGCATATTATTATTAACCCGAGTCTAGTATATCGTTTTATATATCGAATCTTATATATATAAACATATATATTTTATATATGTTTATTATTCTCTTATTATTATTATCAACTCCGTACGTTCCCGTATTATATATATATATATATATATTCGTATAATTCTAATAATCCTCGTCTAGCTATTGGACCGGGTTCTATTCCGGGTGTTGACCGAGTCACTGAGTCGACTCAGTATCGTACTAGTATTCACCAACTTGATTATCGGTACCTCGCACAATCATAATCATTATATTAATAACCGATTATTAGATTGTATAACCAATAAATCAATATAGTAGAGCTTACCAAGATAATAACCGGATACTCCCCGGGTTATTACCGGAATATGATAGGAAGTCTTATCGAACCAGGTATCGGACCCGTCTCCCGAATTGATACCTTACAATAAATAACACAAAAACATGTTAACAATTATAATGATATTATACAATACCAAAGTGATATTGAAACTTCATATTCGGACCATGAGGAAAACCCATCGGTTTATTATCGAACATGGCTGGAGCTTAACCGAAGCTCGAACAGAAGCCACCCCGAAACCCACTCGGTCACAACCATGACATCAAAACAGAACAAAGAAGCTGGGTTACGATAGTTTATCGAGCACCCGACCCATGAACAGAAAGGACGCCGACGACAGTCACCATAGTCTGGTGACTGTCCGGTTACATAACAGAGGTGTGGGGGTTCGTTGTCTAATAACCGTAACAGCGAAGGATCAGGGTATTATCGGTGCTTACGAAGGGTTCATGACACGACTCGGTTATGATTCCCGAGCAAACAGGTGATTACAAATCCGATGACAGTCACCATGACTCGGTGACTGTCTGATTATACGGACGAGCAGAAACAAGCAGGTTTGAAGTTCAACTTGAAGGTTAACGGGTACAAATCGTAGCAGACCACGGAACAAGGAACAAGGTGGGTGATTTGACTGGGTGATTTCCGATTATATTTGGGTTAAAAATAAAGGAACAAGGTGGGGTTATTATCGGGTTGGGTTTAATCGGTTTAGAAGAGGAACGATGACTAGGTATAAAAGAGATAGAGGAGGAGAAGCTTACCGGAGGAATAGGGTGGCGACCAGCGGTGTTCCGGCAGCGGTGACCGGCGACAACGGAGGCGGCGGCGGCCTGCCATGGCTGTCCGGTACCCTGCTGCTGCTCTCTCTCTCTTGAATTCTCATATGTGGGTGTGTTTGTGAGGTATGCAGACAAATGGGAACAAGCAAGGTTTTAAAAGGAGGTATAAAACAAAAGGGGTGTTTGGCAACAAGGATAATTACTGAAACTCGGGTGTTTGGTAACGCTTATTACGCTGCACAAGGGTGTTTGGCTGTAATTCTAAATGCCGAATAGGGAGCGTTTGGTCACGATAATTTAAATTAAATAATTATAATTTAAATAATAGGATAGTCGGGTATGACCAGATCCGTTAACGAGACCCGTAACACCTCGGGGTGTTACAGTCTCCCCCCTTAGGAAATTTCGTCCCCGAAATTTGAGGTATCTTATCCTTTATACCCTTACTCTTTAAGGATATTGCAAATTTGAACCAGAATACTTGTCAACGAGACATGATCAGTTCTTATGGTTTGCGAGGAACTCGATTTCATATCAATCCAATACTATCACTTATTAGAAATGTCAGCTTGTAAGACTACATTTTTACCATTCTGCTAATCACGTTTTAACCTTTCTTGCTATAGTCATCTTAATTCAGATACATGGACTATCTGTATTTTCTGGTATGACTATTAAAGGTTTTCCGTATTGATTGATATTTTTCTTTATACTATGAACATTCTTCTTATCTTATTCCTCATTCGGACGAGGAGTAGACAGAATATTATTCTTATATAAAGACGATTTAAAACATACTTTGAGATTCTGATTGTTTTTCTTCTGAGGGATTTACAAACTTCCAGCAAACATTTCTAGAGTCACAAATCGATACGATATTCTCATCGTTTGATATTCGGATTCAATTACAATGATGGATTCTGTATAGTTCTTGGGAGATAGATACGGAAGTCCCTTCATTATCATGACTTGAATGGGATCCGAGCTACTACCTCTTTTATTCGAACTTTGGAATTTACCATCATTGTAATTCCGATTCTTAAAGAGTAGGAATAATTTCTGGTAACTATCGGATTATTTCTTACAAATTCTATCCTTTAAATTCTATCTATGTCGGTGTAATATGGTTGATCTCTGGGTTAACTCTATTCGTGGATATACTTAGGAGATTTCTCAGATCATTAAACGTATCTTATCCAGAGTCTAAAGGTACCGGAAAAGACTAATTGAACTTGTTGAATTACATGGTTTCAACAATTCCTTTTTATTATCTTGACCTACCGAAATTATATTTTTATCGGGTAATTTCTCTTAATATAGATTTTTATTCGGGTATTTATTTCTTTTGGCATATCGGATGCCTTCTGATATTATTTGGCATTTCAATTGCCTTCTCGTGATATATGGCATTTCCAATGCCTTTTTATTATCCAGACATAGGGCTGCAAACGAACTGAACTTTCAGCGAACAGTTCATGAACCGTTCGGCGGGAAGTTCGTTTGTGTTCGTTCGTTTAATAAATGAACGAACATGAACAGAGGCCACGTTCGTTCGTTTATGTTCGTGAACGTTCGGTAACATGTTCGTTTATGTTCGTTTGTTTTATGTTCATTTGTTTATGTTTGTTTGTGCTCGATAGATTAATAAGGTTTTTAATTTTTATAATTTGTCTTGATATTCTTTTACTTTTATTTATTTTACCCAAAACAATTTATATGAGGTAAATATATGTATGTGAATTCGATTTTATAAGAAAGTTAATATATGTCCGTTTGTGTTTGTTTTCGTTCATGAACACTTTTTTGTGTTTGTTTGTGTTCATTTGTGTTCATGAGCACTTGTTGTGTTCATGAATGTTCGTTTGTGTTCGTGTGCGTTCATGAACAAAATTAACAAACGAACACAAACGAACACGAACATAAGTGTTTTCTTAACAAACGAACATGAACATAAAATCTCGTTTAGTAAGTGTTCATGAACTGTTCGTGAACACATATTTTCCTTAACAAACGAACACGAACAAGGCCTTGTTCGTGTTCGTTCGGTTCGTTTGCAGCCCTATCCAGACATATCGGATGTCTTTTCAAATTGTAATTCTTTTTATTGTCGATTTATATTCTTTTATATCCAAGCGAATATTGATAATCGTTTATAGCAGATACTATAAATTCATTACTTCTATAATATATATTTTCTTGGAATAATTCTTTCTTATTTATATATTCGATCAAATTCTATACTTTCAGTGTCCAAAAACACTTTCTAATAAACTTATATATAGGCAATATATCGTATCTTCTTAATCCAATTTATTATATGCGAAGCTTATTTCATCGGAATATTCATATAGATAATTCTTGCCAGAACAGTGATTTCTTAAATTATCTCTCACGAACCTTTAATTCGGGACAGGAAATTCGTCATTCCTTGGCCGGAGAGTTTCACTGGAAAAATGAGCATAACTCTATTCATTTTTCGTTTTCACGTTAATTATACCTTGCGAATCTCTACGCGATTCCAATTGGTATTTAATCATATTTCGATATATTTGATAAATTATTTCTTTTAATAATTCGTTGGATTCTACCATTTCCGGTTTCTGAATCCATATAAATTTATATCGGTTATATTATAAGGATTTAACAAACCTATTATTTCCATCACTTCTTATTTGTGAATTTCAACTTGGTAATACTTGACCGTTTTACCAATTTGATTGTACTATAACTCACGCGAGTTTTTATACAGAAGTGGCTGCGAAGATTTGTTCATAGTATCATATATCCTTACAAAGAATTCTGTGACTTAGTGGCAAATGTCCGGATATACCTTCTGTAAGGGTCCGGATATCCTTAGCCACGGGGATTGCACATAGGACATACCACTATCTTTGGTTGGCAATCAAAAATCAATAAACTGATTTCTATGATTTGCAGAATTTAACCAATCGATGGTTTCTATTCTACGAATATATCTTTAGTCGTATTTCACAAAGGAAATTTCAACTATATTGCCAGTTTTGTGGTCGTATTCTCCATATACGATACGCTGATAATTCGGATTTATATTTCTTCTTATTATTATTTCTTATAATTCCTTTTAATATGTTCGTGACCCAAACATATTATGATCTCGATAAATTCCTACTCGAATGTTCTTGTGCCTGTGGCGTTCATAATTATGTTTGCAACCATAATTACTATTCCACCTCACCTAACATTCTAGTACTTATTTATTTCAATCACAATGTGTATGTGTCCTTTACACATTATTCTGATATTATTTTCTTTATTTTCTCTTAGATTCGAAATTATATATTCTAGAAGGAAACATGTTGATATGAGTCTAACGAAATAGACTGTCAATCGTTCAAGAATTTGATCGCGTCAGAAGATGTTCAATATAACAATCCAATCTTCTTAATATCCCTGACTTGTTCGAGTCATAGGATTAAGACGGTACTTATATTGTCGCATAATCAAGTGAGTAAGAATTCGGTTTCTTCAGTTAGATTCCAAATTATTTTTGTCACGGAATTTCGAGAATAATATTTTTGTCCAAAATATCATTTAATTCTGGAAATGATCGAGGATGACATATAACTGAGATTTTTATATAAGTACAAAGATGGGTTTAGATTATAAAACGGAATATATATAATATTTATCATTTATATCGGAATAATATCGAGGAATTTTACAATCGAACATAGATATGAAATTATACTGAAAAGACTTTTGGTATATATACGAATACGGATTCGATTAATAAATCTTCATGAAAATAACATTAAATGTGGTATGAAATATGTTTCGGTAAAATAATATGGTCGTGGTTCAATATGATTTTCATATTTCGAAACAAAGAGAATTTATAGTAACAATATTTAATCAAAATACTTGATTCAGTATAAAATAGAAATGATTAGAATGAATTCAGTAAACTTCAAAGTCATACCGAAAAATTTAAAACAACTTAAGTTATCGAAGAATCTGTCCGATTTCTGATTAAATAATTGGAGGAAATTCTTTAGAAACATAATACTCATATGTCTCTAGCATATCTGATTTTTAATAAAATTTGTGAAATTTGCGGAGTAAACATGATATTTCTGGAAACTCGATCATAGGAATGTTCAAGCTGGAACATAATATTTGTATTCTATTTATAAATACCGGAATAACCGTAAGGTTAACGATCTGAATAATTACTGAGACTGAAATAATTAGATAATTTATACGAAATTTCTGGAATATGCGACGAATGGTTATAAATCAACGAGTTTTTCTAGAGAGTGAAATACGATTTCAAAAACTCTCGTACAAGTCGATTAAATTATCGAAGAATAATGTTGTAATTTTTATATCTATTTATATATATATATACTTCTATAATTTCTGTCATTTCTTATTTATATCGGAATTTATTTTCTGATTTCTTTTAATATATCCGGTTTCTGTTCTGTATTATTTCTCATTTCTTATAGCCTTAATATCCTGTAAGATTTCCCAGAAATTAAATGTGCATATAAATTCACAATTGTGTACATAATTATCAATTTACCCCACAAAATCATTCTAGTAACATCCTGTAATGGATTCGTTTTAATTTCTAGTATACTGTTATGGTTCTCACCAACTTTATAATGGTTTGGCATTTAGGTACCCAAAAATTTTATCGTCTAATATTCTTTCACTTTATATATATTTATAATCAAAATTTCTTTTAAAAGACATTTCTGGTAGATCCTGGATTAGTAAAGATTTCAAGACTGTCATTAAGCGCCGCTCTGATACCACCTGTAACGACCCTGGCGTTGGTGCCGGGTCGTCGAGTCGGGTTTCAGAGCTACGCAGCGGATTCGAATCATAACAGTCTTTACTCTTCCAGGATCCGCGTCATCATATCTGTTGGGTTACCTGAACACATGCCAAAAATAGTTTCTGTCAACATAAAGTTGGTGAGGTCGTGTATTTTATAAAGCGAATGGCCAGTTCGTTTATTGATAATTCTTTTATAACATTCTTTTTATAAACATGCTTTACAGTTATAACTTCTGGAGGGGAAAATATATTCTATTATATCAATTCAATTATATGTCAATTCTAATATATTATTCTGATTATATTCTATTAGTTGTCATTCCTATCGATGGTACCACTCTACTTGTGGTAAATATAATTATTCCTACCCTCTACTCGGGTAAGACTGGTTCTTGTCCTCTACTTAGGGATGGCAATGGGTCGGGTTTGGGACGAGTTTATGTAATCCCAACCCCATACCCGATTAGGTATGCTTGTCCCAAACCTGGCCAAAAACCCATCGGGTTTGTGTCGGGTAATTACCCATCGGGTATCGGGTATACCCGCGGGTTTCGGGTAAACCCATTAATTTTTAAAACTTACTCATTGAGTATATCCGACCAAAAACCCGACGGACATCTATTAGGTAACTATTAACCAATTACATTTAGCATTATTAAATATACATGTAAATGATTACAATGTATAAATATAAAATACTTAAATCATATAAAAACAATCAAAGACATAGATAACAAATAGTGTACACTAATTTTTGGTAATTTTAGCACAAGATGACAATGTAGATAGACAATTAGATATATTATGCATGCATATTTAAAAAGATATATTAGAAATTATATTGGGTATCTAATCGGGTAAACGAGTATACTTTATCGGGTAATCGGTTCGGGTAAATAGGCATATCATCAAATCCCAAACCCGTCCCAAACCCGCGAAAAAAATAAAAACTAATCCCATACCCGGACCCATACCCGATTACCCGCCCCAAACCCATCCCAAATGTGTCGGGTTTCGGGTTTACCCATCGGGTTCGGGTTTGATTGCCATCCCTACCTCTACTTGGACAAGAAAGGAAATGACGATATACCGGTCAGTACTGTCCTTGTCGTTTCTATTATCCCCTTTCTATTATATAACTTCTATTAGTAATCATTCTATTATGTAAAGCATTATTATGTTTTCTTATAAATGACATGTATTCCCCCGAAAACATTAATAAAACAGTAAAAGTGGGGAGTTCACGATACTCACAGGTTTGCGTATATCTTCTAGCTAATCTTTTTATTATAATTATATTTCATATATATATATATATATCGATACGTGTTACGCGTGGGACTTGTTAGATTGTAATACTTAGGATATATATCATATATACAATTTATACATATAGTATTCGGTATATATTAGATAGTCCTAAACTCGGGGTTCATTATTGACATGACACGGACATCCTAAATCTAGCTGGCCATTACAGCTTGGCACTCGTAAACTAATAAAGCTGGCCATTACAGCTTGGCACTCGTAAACTAATAAAGCTGGCCATTACAGCTTGGCACACGAACCTAAAAACTCTAGACACGAACTTACCCGGATGATGGTTCGGCAGCAGCATATTATTATTAACCCGAGTCTAGTATATCATTTTATATATCGAATCTTATATATATAAACATATATATTTTATATATGTTTATTATTCTCTTATTATTATCAAGTCCGTACGTTCCCGTATTATATATATATTCGTATAATTCTAATAATCCTCGTCTAGCTATTAGACCGGGTTCTATTCCGGGTGTTGACCGAGTCACTGAGTCGACTCAGTATCGTACTAGTATTCACCAACTTGATTATCGGTACCTCGCACAATCATAATCATTATATTAATAACCGATTATTAGATTGTATAACCAATAAATCAATATAGTAGAGCTTACCAAGATAATAACCGGATACTCCCCGGGTTATTACCGGAATATGATAGGAAGTCTTATCGAACCGGGTATCGGACCCGTCTCCCGAATTGATACCTTACAATAATTAACACAAAAACATGTTAACAATTATAATGATATTATACAATACCAAAGTGATATTAGAACTTCATATTCGGACCATGAGGAAAACCCATCGGTTTATTATCGGACATGGCTGGAGCTTAACCGAAGCTCGAACAGAAGCCACCCCGAAACCCACTCAGTCACAACCATGACATCAAAACAGAACAAAGAAGCTGGGTTACGATAGTTTATCGAGCACCCAACCCATGAACAGAAAGGACGCCGACGACAGTCACCATAGTTCGGTGACTGTCCGGTTACATAACAGAGGTGTGGGGGTTCGTTGTCTAATAACCGTAACAGCGAAGGATCAGGGTATTATCGGTGCTTACGAAGGGTTCATGACACGACTCGGTTATGATTCCCGAGCAAATAGGTGATTACAAATCCGATTACAGTCACCATGACTCGGTGACTGTCTGATTATACGGACGAGCAGAAACAAGCAGGTTTGAAGTTCAACTTGAAGGTTAACGGGTACAAATCGTAGCAGACGACGGAAATTATTATCGGTATCCCTGAATTGGACATGGAACCCATGACAGTCACCATAACTCCGGTGACTGTCCGGTTACAAACTGAAGGTGGTTATCGGTTATTTGACTGGGTGATTTCCGATTATATTTGGGTTAAAAATAAAGGAACAAGGTGGGGTTATTATCGGGTTGGGTTTAATCGGTTTAGAAGAGGAACGATGACTAGGTATAAAAGAGATAGAGGAGGAGAAGCTTACCGGAGGAATAGGGTGGCGACCAGCGGTGTTCCGGCAGCGGTGACCGGCGACAACGGAGGCGGCGGCGGCCTGCCATGGCTGTCCGGTACCCTGCTGCTGCTCTCTCTCTCTCTCTCTTGAATTCTCATATGTGGGTGTGTTTGTGAGGTATGCAGACAAATGGGAACAAGCAAGGTTTTAAAAGGAGGTATAAAACAAAAGGGGTGTTTGGCAACGAGGATAATTACTGAAACTCGGGTGTTTGGTAACGCTTATTACGCTGCACAAGGGTGTTTGGCTGTAATTCTAAATGCCGAATAGGGAGCGTTTGGTCACGATAATTTAAATTAAATAATTATAATTTAAATAATAGGATAGTCGGGTATGACCAGATCCGTTAACGAGACCCGTAACACCTCGGGGTGTTACAGCCAAATTTGATCCAGGTTAATAATCCAAATATTCAATCATCTAATTATCTAATCTAATCTAAATAATAATATAACAATAAAAACAATGAAAAAAAATTATACGGCCAGTCATCGTTTAAAAAAAATCTAGGAGGGTTTCACGAATCATTGCTTAGCTACTATAGTATATCTTCAGGACCGGCTTTAGATTGAACATAAGGTATAAGTATTTAATAAGGATACTTAGAGCATACGACGTACATTTGTGGGCGTGAGGGAGCCCCTTATGTCGTCTCACAGTGACAATAACGTCGCATTAGGTGAGCTGAGAGGGGGTGAGCGGCTTTTTCGTGGGTCGTTTAAAGTGTGAATCAGAAAACTCCATCTTACTTCAACCAATAAGATGGTGACAACGAAGCAATTTTTTTTTGTTTTAATATTTTTTTTTGTATTATGATAGTTCATTAACATGTAATTTGATTTTTCTCAAATAATTTCTACTAGTTAGCTTTTTGAATAAAATATGAAATACGTAGTTCTTTTTTTGTACATTCTGACATAAATTTAACGAAACATACATAGTTTAAAAGCTGTTACAATTTTTTTTTAATAAAATGATATGCATTGTGAAAGAAGAATTAAAAACAAATAATCAAATTAATTAAAAACTCACTCACACTAGGTATTCCATTCCTATGTGAGTGTGAGTGGAATTTATCTCCTTCCTACACGACACTGTTCACATTCACACTCACACTCACGTAGATACGCTAGATGGCCTCCGTTTGAACGTCCACACTATCATAATTATTACTTCATCGAACTTTAAGATGACGTTTGTTTATATTGTTGATCTCCTGATATTGTTCGTGTTATCACTTTTATCCATTCATTTGCCAATTACTAAGTCACAGTTCTGTATTTGAGATAGGTTTCAAGGCAATAAGTTATGGGGAGAGATATCGTATAAAGCCCTCTTAACGTAAGAAGCGTAAGAAGCAATCTCAGCCATTAGATTAAGGATGCAGATTAAAAACCCTAACCATACCTGGGTTAAAACAGACGCACTCATTAAAATTCAGACGCACTCATCAAAATTCAGACGCACTCATCAAAATTCAGACGCACTCATCAAAATTCAGACGCACTCATCAAAATTTCAGACGCACTCATCAAAATTTCAGACGCACTCATCAAAATTTCAGACGCACTCATTGAAAGTTTGGACGCACTCATCAAAACCCAGCAAAAAAAACAAACGCACCTTTATAAAAAAACAAACGCACCTTATTAATAAGGTATTCTTCTTCCATTAATAAACGCACTTATTACATTTGTGATTCTCTTTCTTGAAATTACATCCTTCTTCATCTTTCAGATAACCCATTTAAGATTCTCTTTCTTGATCACAAAATATTACGGAGTACTAATTCAAACATACCATAACAGGGTTGCCCACTGGAGACCATGTCCTTCATGGACCCACCTCCAACTCTCATAATGAAACAATGGCATGTGATTCTCCTTTTGTTTCTGGAGGCTCTTTCTGTGTCTCGTAACCCTGCTCTGGCCCCACACTTGACGATTAGTGTCTTATACAAGGTTGGTCCATCTATCAATCAATATCCTCCCTGTCTCGTTAATATTAAACAATATCTACCCAACAACGTGCGTTTCTAAACTTGAAGGGTGCGTCAGATCTGACGCTCCAAAGCTTGAACGTGCGTCTCTAAACTTGAAGGGTGCGTCAGATCTGACGCTGGTGTATAATCCCCCAAAAAAACAGAAGCTTCATCGTTGTTGGTTTTGGAAGGAGGAGCTTCATCGTTGTTGGTTTTCGTTGTTGGCATGGTGTCAGACGAGAAGGTGAAGGATGACGTGGTGGTGTCGGGTGGTGGTTCGGTAGCGGTGCAGTGGTGGTGGTGGTGGCGGTGGCGGTGGCGGTGGTGGTGGTCAGATCTAGATCGGTCTGGAAGGAGGAGATGAGAATGGGCTACGATTTGAAGAGGGAAGGTAGGATTTATTGTGTTTAACTGTGGTTAGGTGTGGTTAGGTTAGATTGACAGGTGTCAATCTCTGGTGGCTTCTTATGCTTCTTATTTTAAGGGGCTTTATACCGTATACTTTCTCATAAGTTATAAGCGAACAAAGAAAACATAGAGCATGAAGTTATTTCACAAGAGATATTCTAATTACTTCAATATATGTTTTTTTACACGTCTCTTCAGTGTAGGGTGTTAGAAATGCATTAAGAGAGTAATATTGAACGCAAACAAGTATTTGTAGATAAAAAATAACATAGTTATGTCTTATAATGACTTGTTATCACATCAAAACACGTGTCAAAAGTCCTGCACCTTATTGATCAAGGAGAAAAGAATTAAACTTGTAATAATATATGCTAAATTCACATCATGCTTAACCCAACGGGAGACTTATTGGTGTAGGTAAATGTGAAAAAAACTGTATTGGGAACTGGAATCGAGAAAAAATACTGAAACCAGTTATTTCTATAGCCGGGTACTTTATACCTGTAACCAAACCTGGCCCTACGCTCCTACCTGTAGGGTACAGATAAGGTATACATTTTGAGCTCAATGCCTAAAACCGTACTCGATTTATACATGAAATTGATTATACCCTATACCCGTACCCGATTATACTCGATACCAATTATTTTCATACCAGATAGAATATCAGAATTATTAGAGTATGTATTTATGTTTACTTTACAACTTTTATATTTAAGTTTTTTAGAAATACATATGATGAAGCAAATAATATGTAGTTTAGTTAACTTATGCTATTGTAACTTATTTTAAATATTTTTACAAATACAAACCAAATTTAAGTTTTAAACAAATTCATTTTTTTTGTGTAAGATAAGAAAGAAAAAACTTGGTTTGTAAAACCGTATATTAATACCCGGACCCATATCCGGTTATACCCGGACCCTATTATATACCTTACCCGAGTACATAGCGTATAGTTTTTCTACTCAATACCTGTACCCGAACTCTATCGGATTTCTCTCAATGCCCGATTTTCTAATAAGCAACCATACCCGGAACTGGTTCCATATCCGTAACTAGGTATTAAAAAACCCACCTCTAGGTGTAAGTAGACCTAGTTTCATTACTTCATTAGATTGTTTCATAAGAAAGGCCCAATGCTCATAGATGGTTTCGTGGCCTATCCTAGTATCCTATCATTGTCTAAAAAGGCTGAGGCCCTAAAGCTCAAATTTGGATCCATAACTCCATAGCCCGTAGGGCCTAGAGATGCATAAAAAGACCAGTTTGGTTTCCAGACCAGTAACGGATCTAGAAAAAAATTTAGAAGTAACGTTCAAAAATAAATTTCGCCGTAGTTTTATACAATTAAACGAAATAAAATATGGTAATTTGAGTTTGGGTTTTGTTAATTTTGTATGTGCAAATGAGCCGAGCAGCTAGCGAGCTACTCGAGCCTGGAATGTGAAGATCGTAAGGCTCGTCGAGCCTTATCGAGCCTTCATGTAATATTAGTCTTAGGAAAAATTACAGAAATCGTCCTTTATGTTTACATCGTTTTTCAGTGGATGTCCTTTAACTTCAAAAGTGACTAGAATCGTCCTATATGTTTTAACATCTTTCAAGTCTCGTCCTTTAGGCCTAACCTGGTTAGTTTTTTTGGTTAAGTTTGGTCATGGGCAAAATAGTCATTTACTAGCATGTCTCCATCTTTATATAAACCCCAAACCAACCTTCTGCTCATTTGTTTTGCTCTCATAAAACAACACACACATATACTTAGAGAGAGGGAGCCGGATAGAAAGGAGAGCTGGGCGGTGGCCCTTGGCCGCGTACGGCGGTGCTCCGGCCACCATCTCCGGCGGCTTTGTTCCCACACCAACACACCCACTTCAACCTTAAGATTCGAGAGAGAGAGAACCAAGGGATATAAAGAGAGAGATGTCGAAAAGAGAGAAAGAGAGAGTAGCAGGGGAAGAAGAACGACAGATGGTGGTGGTGCACTAGGGTTTCGATTTGGGGGTTTTTGATGGCGGCGGCACATATCTGTACTGGTGGAGCTTGTCACGTTCTCCGGTGTCTGATCTGTTTAAGGTAAGATCCATCATCTATTAGGGTTATTATAGCTTGATATTAATGATGGGTTTGGGATGAATGATTGTGATGGTGGACTGTTTAGCAGAGATGGTGGAGTTGGAGGTGGTGGTTACGGTGGTGATGAAGGGTTCCGGTACTGGTTAAGGTTGTTAAGGTTAGGTAGTGATTGTTGAATGATGATGATGATGATGGTGGTGGTGGCAGATTGGCGGTAGAGGTGGTGGTGTGGCAGGTTGGTCGTAGAGGTGGTGGTTATTGAAGAATGTAAGTGGTGGTGGTGATAAAGATGATAGAGATGAGGGGCATAACTGTCATTTTGCCCTCATGTGGGGCTATATGACCAAACTTAACCAAAAAAACTAATCAGGTTAGGCCTAAAGGACGAGACTTGAAAGATTTTAAAACATATAGGACGATTCTCGTCACTTTTGAAGTTAAAGGACATCCACTGAAAAACGATGTAAACATAAAGGACGATTTCTGTAATTTTTCCTTAGTTTTATTAATATTTAATAATATTTACCCCCTCGTTTAAGTTTGTTTACTAAACGAGCCTGAGCCGAGCATCATTTATCGAGCTCCGAGCCTATTATTTATATTATTATTTTTAAATATTAACTAATAAATAGTAAACAAGCCGAGCCCGAGTTTAAGAATTTTTTAACAATCCGAGCTCGAGCCCTCATAAGTTTTTCGAGCTCAGGTTCGACTCTTTTGCACCCCTAATTTTGTTGGGTATTTTAGGGGTGTAAACGAGCCGAGCCCAAGTCTGATTGGGCTCGGGCTCGGCTCGTCATGCTTTTACGAAGCTCTAGCTCGGCTCGATTCGCGCCAAATACTTTGTGCTTGAGCTCGGCTCGGAAGTAAAACCCAAGAACTCGAGCTCGGCTCGGCTTGGTTTGAAATAATTTTAGAACAATTTTAAAGGAGCTAAAAGCTCGGCTTGAGCTCACTTCAAAGCTTAAATGAGCCAAAGCTCGGCACGCCAATGTTAAATAGTAGGTATACTATATATAAAATAATTATAATATAATTTTTTTTGGGCTCGTTTAGGCTCGCAAGTCTAAACGGTCTTTGTGTGAGAAGCTCAAGATCTGGCTCGATAACTAAACGAGTCATGTTTCAAGCTCGAGCTCGGGCTCGTTAAAGCTCAGCTCATTTGAGCTTTTTACCGAGCCGATCCCGAGTAGCTCTCAAGCCGCTGAGCATCATTTACACCCCTAGGTATTTTGTTAGTTTAGTTGGGTTTGGTATTAGTTCATTCGAGTTTGATAAAATTTTTCCGAGTGACGTAAAATTGTAGCGCAAAATTTATTTTTAAAGGTAATTACATAAAAATGATTTTAGCAGTAACGCAAAATTTATTTTAAAGGTAACATTTAACAAAAATAATAAAAAAAAAGTTTTTTTCCCACTACGCGCAAAAAACCGAGGGGCAACGGACGCGACCCCTAGCACAAATCTAGGTCCGCCCCTGTTCCAAACCAGTTTGCAACCCCACCCGATACCACATTTGAAACCACCATGATCCAAACCAATTCCAAACTTACCCAAACCGCCAGTTTTTATAGGGTTTGAATATTTTCCTCCATAATCTGATTTTGTCAAAAGATGACTAAACTGATTCGGTTTATAACCCTAACTAGTTGTGCAAAAAAACTAAAATGTACACCTCTCCTAGAGGTGAACAAAGAAACCCTGTTCTAGAATCGGAACCGGTGGAACCGGCCCGACCAACAGTGGAACCGGTTCCGGTTCCTCTTAGAAACCATAGATTCTAGCACCGGTCCCTTTATTTAGCGAAAAAACGGTCCCGAACTGGGACCGATCCCAATTACCGGTCTCAGAACTGGTTCCAACCTCAGAATGGTCCAAATTCAAGTTTTTGAATGTTGGGTTCGGTTATAAGCGTTATATAGCCATTTTTTCAACCAAAATCACCATTTTGCCACCCTTGTTTAGTATAAATAGGCTTTGGATGTTTTGGTTGATCACAACACTCAAAAACGAAAAAAAAGCCCGAAAATAAAAACATCATTTGCTGAAACGAGGTTGTTTTCAGACTCGGGGCATCGCTGACGGGGGATCCGTAAACAAAACAAAACTAAACTCAATTTAAATTTACTTTCACTTTTGTGTAATGTAAACAACTAGTTTTTATACCCGCCGCGTTGCGGCGGTGACTTAGTATAGACTACAATAAGCTTGTCTCGTTGTCAATCTAAATATACGACAAAACGTATAGTAATCCGAATTCAAATCATTAAATTGAAAACGTATTTAGAGTATCGGTTATTACAAATGATAAGTGAAGCGTCGACAAACACCACCCTTTTTCCTTTGCCCTGTTCTCGTTGGTTGCCGATTCCGGTAACGACACAGCTCGCTGACGACGGCAGCCGCTGGCCACCCCACAACATCGATTGTCATCAAGAATCTAAACCCACCGTTTTTTACTCTTCACACAAGCAATAGCTACCAAATTTATTTCCCTAACTTACTCTAGTTCACGTTCCAAAGGAAAAAATATTGAAAAAAGGGAAACGATTTTCATTTTTCTTAAAATTTTTTCACTGTCACCACCATCCTAATTACCACCATTGATTCAGCTTTGTAATAACTTTAGGAGCAGATGGAATCAAGGTTTGTTTAGGGGTTGCCACACATTCAATAAAACCCCATCTATATCGATATTAATAGAAGTCGATTTCTTTGGGACATAAAATCAAACACCTAAAGTGCAATTTACAACTAATTTAACAGTCACCTTCAATCAAGAAATTTGTTCATGATATCAACCATAAAGTTTGAAAAAACCGTTTTGAAGGCGGCATCACTTGAGGCAAATAGCATGATGCAACAATTAAGAAACGGAGAAGCTCTATCTTCAACAGACGTAACACCAATAAATGAAGTCGAGTTGCAGGGTAGCATAGAACGGTAGGGTCGCCAGATTTAGTCACACTTTGTAGCTGAAACACCGATGACCTGCCGCGGCTTTCTGACGCGATGGACGGATGTTGACCAACCCTTTTGTGTCTGCCTCTTTCTTGTTTTCGTGAGGCGATGGTCCGAGGAAGGCCGGTTTAAGTTATGATCAATAAATTACTACCGCCGAGTACCGCGGATCTTAAAAAATAGATAGAAGGAAGAGGTAGAGTAGGTAAAGAGGAGGGTGTGTTGATGGGGATGTGGTGGTGGAGAAGGTGATGGACTATGGTGATGGTGAAATGACAAAGGTTCTACAGAGATGAAAAAGGAAGTAGAGAGAAGAGAGGAAAAAGGAAAACGTAAAAGTCCCACATGGCCAATGGCAATGGCAATGGCAATGGCAATGGCAATGCACGTGACGGATGGCTCACTTTAGCATGGGCTCCCTGGTCCTAAGGACCTATTCTAAATGTAAGATTAGAGAATAAATAGTAAAATAAACTTATTACCGTACGTCATTGTTGAAACTTTGAAACGATTATAACTACTATTATAACATTATTAAAAAAAATGCATAAAAAAAGAGATCCACGATGATTTGGTAACAGAATCGATGCTAGGAAGAAACGCAATGCACATTGCAAAGAACGAAATGAAGTAGAAAACTTACTAAAAATGGTGTTTTTGTTAGACTTTTACATAATTATCGCCTAATTGATCATTTATTATTTAAATTAACCAATATGATATTACTACCCCTATATTAATTATAAGTCATTATTTGATGAGAATAATGACATAAGTTAGAATGTGTAGGGTTGCCCTTTTGGCGTCCATAATAAATGTTATGAGAGACTTATAAAACACCTTATCAAAGAACACTCTCTTACACTCTAAAATAATCCATCTAAAAAAGACACAGTAAAGTAGAACAAAGAACATCATAACGAAATCATGGTTGCACCACCATTCGCTAAGTTTACCATTCCCACATGTAAGCATCTCTTATTTGATGCTTATGTTTATCTTATTGATTGAATAAACATGATTAGGTTCTAAGTTTTGACCTATGTTTAAGAATATAATCAACATGTGGTATCAGAGCAATGTTGATTATATCAATTTTGATTACATAAATTGATCGTTTTGCTCAATCGTTGTTTCTGTGAGTTGCAATATAATGGCAATAAACAAATGACAAACAGTCTTAAGTTTAATGCAAATGAGTTCATAAAATAATTTTGTCTCTGATGAAAGATTTTTAGTGCCAAAATCTTTCCCTTGTTATAAAAAATATTATTTTTTTGTCATTCATTGCATCCCTGTTTCGCAACCAAATTGAAAACATCACCAGTGCCTTCCTGAAACCGATGCATGATATAATGTGCTTTATTTGAATTTATCATTCATTTGAAAATATTATCATTAAGAAATTTATTTGTAATCAATTTTTGAATTCATCAAAATAATGATAAACCGTTTTCATCATTAACAATGGTTTTTGATGTGTTTTCATCATTAATCTCTATTTGAAGATTCATATTATTAAATTGGTTAGTGATTACTTTTATGAAAATGTAATCGATTTTGGTTCTTTGGAAAAATTTATTTACAAAAAACCATTCTTTTACTGATTATATGTCTTGAAACAAAATTTTTACATAGAATTATGATATTTTCAATTAGATGTTTAATCTAATGGTAAATTATTTGCTTGACGTTGAAATTTTAAACGGTACCATTTCATGTAATGATGTTGGTTTGATGATACACATAGTGATTTATGAGTAATTTACATAGATATTTCATATCTTGCCCAAAGGTGTTATGTCATATTTATGTGCTTTACTTTATTAGCTACGTATGTTCATAATATCTGAATTTTGGTCAAAGCCAAAGCGAAGCAAAAATTTAGGTAGAACATTAAGCCGTTTCATAATTTATGTATGTTCATAATGTCAAAATTTTGGTCAAAGCAAAACCGAAGCCAAGTTTTGGCAAAACATTAAGTCGGCTTACTATTTACATATGTTCATAATATCTGAATTTTGGTCAAAGCCAAAGCGAAGCCACAATTCAGGTAGAACATAAAGTCAGTCTATTATGAATGTTCATAATACATAAATTTTGGTCAAAGCCACAGCGAAGCCAAAGTTAATGTAGAACATCAAGACAATATGTTATTTTGTATACGTTCATAATGCCTAAATTTTGGTCAGAGTCAAAGCGAAGCCAAAATTTTAGGTAGAACATTAAGTTGGTCTATTTTTTTGGTGTTATAATAGACTTTATCTTCAATGTACTTATTTCGTCTACTTTACTTGATTACCTCTAATAAGCTTACTTCAACTGTTCTATTTGTATTGATCTAGCATCCACTTTTAGTCCTACACTTGGAATTGAACTACCGGCTGGGGCAAACTTTTCCACATGGAGGGATACGTTTAGACTTACTCTTGGGATGGTGGATCTTGATTATGCCCTGAGACATGACGCTCCCGCTGCTCTTACTGCTGAAAGCACTGCAAATCAAAAACTAGCGCATGAAATGTGGGAGAGGTCAAACAGAATGTCTCTCATGGTTATCAAGAATTCCATCTCAAGTGCCATCAGGGGAGCTATACCTGATTCGGAGAATGCCAAAGTGTATCTAAATTCAGTTGAGGAGCAATTTAAGGGATCTTCTAAAGCACATGCGAGTTCTTTGATTCTAAAGATGCTCACCTCAAAGTACTAAGGGACTGGTGGTGTGCGTGAGCACATAATGATGATGAGTGACATGGCCCATACGTTAAAGGGATTAGATATGGAAATAAGTGATGGTTTTCTAGTGCACTTCATTATGACTTCTCTTCCTACACGTTTTAATGCTTTTAAGATCAACTATAACACTCAAAAGGATAAATGGTCAATGAGTGAGTTGATAGCAATGTGTGTGCAAGAAGAAGAATGTTTGAAACTAGAACAACCAGAGGTTGCTTACGTTACTACCACTAAGTCAACGAAAAGGAAGGGGATTTTAAAAGAGAAAGTTCTAAAGTCCAAAAGGCTAATACAAGTACTGTGTCCAGCCCTAATATCTCTAAGGGTCAGTCTCATTGCAAATTCTGCCATAAGAAAGGGCACATACAACGAGATTTCTCGAGTTCAAGGAATGGCTGACTAAGAAAGGTAGCAATGCATTTATGATAATTGAATCCTTTAATATTAATGTACCAATTAACACATGGTGGGTTGATTCTGGTTCAATGGTTCATGTAACCAATTCCATACAGGGATTCCTTACAATCCGGAGGCTGGAATGAAACCAAAGAACACTTAAAACGAGAGGAGTGGAAGAACTTGAAGTTGAGGCCGTAGGAACCGTGCAACTTATTATGAAAACTGGTCATTGTATTAAACTATATGATACATTATATGTACCGAAAATTACTCGGAATTTAGTATCAGTACCAAAGTTAGACAATGATGGTTATGAAGTTTTACATGGGCATGGAAAGGTCACTATTAGTTTAAATTCCCAAGTTCTTGGTTGTGGTCATCTGGATGGAAGTCTCTATAAGTTAGAACTAGATGATAGCTTTTCAAAATCATTGTTGTAATATAACGTAAATGAAAACATCAATAAACAAAATCGAAAACGAAAATGAAAGCATGATTTGGAAACATCATCCAAGTTGTGGCATGAACGTTTAGGCCACATTTCACGAGACAGAATGTCAAGGCTCGTGAAGGATGGTGAACTACCAAATCTTGATTTTAGTGATTTTGGAGCATGTGTTAAATGTATTAAAGGCAAAAAGATAGACAAGAATAAAAAGGGTGCCACAAGAAGTTCTAGATTATTAGAACTCATACACACTGATATTTGTGAACCTTTTTCACCTGGCATAACTGGTCATATGTCTTATATTACTTTCATAGATGATTATTCTTGGTACATGTACCTGTATTTGATTAAAGAAAAATCTGAATCACTCGATATTTTTAAAATCTTTAAGGCTGAAGTTGAAAACCAACTTAACCGTAAGATAAAAGTCATGAGATCAGATAGAGGAGGCGAGTATTATGGTCGACATACAGACATTGGTCAAGCTCCTAGTCCTTTCGTTAATTTTTGTAAGGAACATTGGTCAAGCTCTCGAATTTGACAAACTTTTTATGGACTGAGGCCTTAAAGACAGCCGTTCATATACTAAATTGGGTTCCTTCAAAATCTGTCCCTAAAACTCCTTTTGAGATTTGGACAGGATGGAAGCCAAACTTAGAGTATATGAAAGTATGGGGTTGTCCTGCCAAGGTTAAACTCTATGATCATGTGAAAAAGAAACTTGACATGAGGACCGTCAGTTGCTACTTTATAGGATATCCCGAACGATCAAAGGTGTATATATTTTACTGCCCTTCACATGTTACTCGCATAGTAGAAGCTCAACTGCTGATTTTCCAGAGGACTCTATGGTCAGTGGGAGCAGTGAAACTGAAGTATTTGATTTCCAAGAAGTGCAAGAAGAGGGGGAATGGGTTTTTCAGAGTTATCTCCTATTACACCTCTTGTACATAGCACTGCACCACCTTATGTTTCCTCAGAAATTAATGCTCTTGACATTCCTAATAATGAAGGCACATCAAACTCACAAGAGCATAACCAAATCCCTGAACCAGTTAATGAACCTGTTGAACTCGAAAATCAGCTTAGGAGGTCATCAAGGCCAAGAAGGCCCACTAATTTTGATAAATATGTAACATACCTTAATGAAGCTGATTTGGATTTAGGAAAGTATAATGATCCAACCTCTTATAATGGAGCCATTAATAGTGACAAATCTTCTGAATGGAATATAGCTATGATTGATGAGCTTGAGTCCATGAAAAAGAATGGTGTTTGGGAATTGTTGAATTACCCAAGGGTGTGAAACCCGTAGGATGTAAATGGGTTTCAAAACCAAATTAGACCCAAATGGAAATGTTGAACGTTATAAGGCACGATTGGTTGCTAAAGGCTATACTCAAAAAGAGGGAATTGATTATCAAGAGACCTTCTCACCTATCTCACGGAAGGATTCTCTAAGGATCGTTACGGCATTAGTAGCTCATTTTGATTTGGAGTTACATTAGATGGATGTTAAACCCGCTTTTCTTAATGGTGACTTACATGAGGATGTGTTCATGACTCAACCTAAAGGCTTTAAACCTGAGGGTCAGGAACACTTAGGGGCTGTTTGGCAAGCGCTGAACCAGCAAGTGCTGAATCAGTAAGAGGTCTGAATGGTTAAGAGGCTCTGAACCAGTAAGTGTTGAACTAGTAAACTGTTGTTTGGTTAAACCTCTGAACAAATACGTAAAATGACTATTTTACCCACCCCCACCCCACCCACCTACCTCTTTTTTTCTTGTTTTGACTGCACTCTTTTCCCAACCCACCCACCATCCCCATGTTATCTTATCTTTGGATTCTTTTATATCTCGTTCACATCATCAGTCATCATCACAAGTCCATATATTCATTTTCTTTTTCCTCATCTTTTTCTCTGTCTCTTTTTCTCCATCTACATCTATACAACTCCCAACCATAAAACTATCAATTACTACTCATCTCCACCGCTTCAACCATCACCTCCACATCCGGAAACCTTCGTCATAACCATCACATCATGACACAACCCGAATCATAACTCGAACCCCTAAACGCCCGACATCAGAGAGGAGAGTGGGGAGGAGAGGCGGTTGGAGGTCGGAGGAGGAAGGTTGGGGGAGGTCGGTGGTTGGAGTAGAAGGAGAGGAGGCAGAGGAGGGTGGGGTGGGGAGGAGCGACGGCGGTGGCGGTTGGTGGTCGGAGGAGGACGAGCAAAGGAGGCGGTGGGAAACCATTCAGAGGAGAGGGCAGAGGAGTCCTTTTTTTCATTCAACATCATATCTTTGCTGAACCATTCAGTCTTAATGGTTCAGTTCAGAGGCCAAGTTTTTTGCAACCAAACACCACTCACCTCTGGCCGATTCAGAGGTTATCTCTGAATGAGCCATTCAGAGGTAAACCAAACAGCCCCTTAGTCTGTAAGTTACGAAAATCCATATATGGGTTAAAACAGGCATCACGACAGTGGTACTTAAAATTTGATGAAATTATGAAGAAACAAGGTTTTATAAAAAATCAAGTGGATCAATGCACCTACCTCAAAATGAGCGGGAGAAATTTTGCTATACTTGTCCTTTATGTGGATGATATCCTTTTGACGAGTGATAGTTTAGATTTGTTGCATGAGTCAAAGCAATTACTTTCGCAAACATTTGACATGAAGGATCTTGGGGAAGCCTCTTATGTGATAGGCATCGAAATACACCGAGATCATACCAATGGGATATTAGGTTTATCCCAGAAGGCTTACATCGATCGTGTTCTTGCACGATATAACATGCAACATTGCTCTCCATCAATAGCTCCAGTAGTTATGGGAGATGTTTTTTTTTGGGTCTTTTCAATGTCCAGAAACAGAGGTAGAAAAGGAGCAAATGAGATTGATACCTTATGCTTCTGTACTTGGAAGCATAATGTATGCTCAAGTCTGCACTCGTCCAGATATCGCATATATTGCTGGAATGCTGGGCCGCTATCAATCTAATCCCGGCCTAGATCATTGGAAAGCAGGAAAGAAAGTGTTGCGATATCTACAAGGAACAAAAGACTATAAATTGACATACAGAAGAACTGATAACTTGGAAGTAGTGGGCTATTCTGATTCTGACTTTGCTAAATGCAAAGATGATAAGAAATAAACTTTGGGGTACATCTTTATGCTTGCAGACGGACCAATTTCATGGAGGAGTCATAAGCAACAATTAACAACCACCTCAACAATGATGGCATAATATGTTGCAGTGTACAATGCAACGTGCCATGGGATGTTGTTAAGAAATCTCATCATTGGACTCAAAGTTGTTAACTCCATATCACGACCTTTGAAGATTTACTGTGACAACTCAGCCGCTGTTAGTTTCTCAAACAGTACCAGTTCGAGCGGAGCTGGTTTATACCTTGATACAAAGTTTTTGTTCGTACGAGAACGAGTAGAGGAAAATAATCTTTGTATCGAGTACATAAGCACAAAAGATATGCTAGCGGATCCGATGACTAAAGGTCTACCACCCAAGACTTTTCAAGAATTTATAATGAGAATGGGCTTTAATAAAGACCTAATGTAATAGCATACAGTGTGTCTGAACGATTATAATTTCCTCGAATGCTTTGTTTTATCTATGCTAATGCTTGTGCGCACCTTATCATTTATGGACAAAACTTATGCAAGGGTTTTACTTTAGTCATTTTGGTTTTAAGATTAATTGTCTTCAATTCGAATGACTGTAACTATCTGCTATAGTTCCAACATGAAACTTGATAAGTGTTTCAGACTTGGCCAAACTTACTTAAACATTCATCATAAAATGATCAACTGGCCAAGTGGGAGAATGTTAGACTTTTACATAATTATGGCCTAATTGATCATTTATTATTTAAATTAACCAATATGATATTACTATCCCTATATTAATTATAAGTCATTATTTGATGGGAATAATGACATAAGTTAGAATATGTAGGGTTGCCCTTTTGTTGTCCATAATAAGTGTTATGAGAGACTTATAAAACACCTTATCAAAGAACACTCTCTTACACTCTAAAATAATCCATCTAAAAGAGACATAATAAAGTGGAACCAAGAACATCATAAGGAAATCATGGCTGCACCACCATCCACTAAGTTTACCATTCCAACATGTAAGTATCTCTTATTTGATGCTTATGTTTATGTTATTGATTGAATAAACATGATTAGGTTCTAAGTTTTGACCTATGTTTAAGGATATAATCAACAGTTTTGAGTAGTTTTTAGTGAAGAAGAGAGAGGTTACAGTAAACAATTAGACATGATGCAGAGTTGTAGTGAAGAATGAGGACGGACTATGGAGGAAACGGTAATGAGAGGAGAGTGATGAAATGATTTTTTTTTGAAGGGTAGTGTTTCAGTGGTAAAGATGTCCCTTTGAAAGTACCCCTGCCCAGGATCGAATCCCTCCCCACACAGGTTTCTCCTTTCAAACCCAATGGTTATTTTTTGGTGAAGCAAGGATTCTAACCTGAGACCCCCTGACAGGAACCCCACTAATGTGGGTAAACCTTCCCACCTCCGTTACAACCACTGGGCTACAACATCATTGGCGAGTGTTGAAATGATGGTTGAGTGTTTTAGGCATTTGGCCGTTATCAGTCTTCAATTCAATTTCAAAAAAAATTTGAATTTATTTTTATCTTCAATCCGCGCACCGGCGAAAACAATAATGTTGTCGTGGAAAAATTAAAATTAAAATATAACCCGATTTGTGACGGGATTTTTTTGATTTTTTTTCTTCATTTCATTTTCCATGTTTTTTGTTTCGAAATCTTAAAAAAATAACAAAAGTCGTAATTTTATGTTTATTTTTTTCTCATCAGCTTATATTTTTTTTAATTGTGCGCGCAAGAACCGATTCCGAAACCGAAACCAGTCTTTGGAACCGACGGAACCGGTGGCGAAACCGAACCAAACCGGAACAGAAATTGGTTCCGAACGGAACCAACACTATTGCGGGCCGGTCGGAACCATAACCGGTTCCACCAAAAAAACCAATTTGTTCACCACGACCGAAAGTTCACTTGAAAATATTGGGCTTGTTCACATATAAAATATAAAAATGTTCACATATAAAATAAAAAAAAAATTATAATCACACTCTTTCAAGTTTCATGTGTGATCACTAAAAAGTAAATAGCACAATCCAAAGTTATCCAAAAAAATAAGCTCTAGAGCAAGACCATTACCAACAACATATTTTCCACAAGATATTTTATGGGAACTAAGCTGTAAACAAGTGGATATGATAGGGAACTTCGATCACTTCACAGTTCACATGGAGGACGCACCAAGTTTCCGAGAACCCAAGCTTATATGCGGTCACTATTGCGCTACTCGCGGATGCACATATCGTGCTGCTCCCAACTCCCAGGATAGTAAAGTTTTAACATAAAGAGGTTTGTATATTTCTGTATATCAAATACATATAGGTTCCTGTACAAAGTACATTTTTCGTACAAAGTGTGAGAAGTCTATATAGTCATTGTGTTTTAAAGTTTGTCTATAATGTTTTTTATTCCTTTTGCATTGATTTATAGAGAAAAGCACCAAACGTTACAATTTAAAACACAATCAAATGTATTCTAGACATTAAATTTAAAACACTTTGATTACTTTCTTCGTAGGGTGTTTTAGATTGCATGTTGAGAATACATCAATTAGTGTTTTAAATTGTTAATTTTTGTGTTTTTCTATATAACACTATGCTAAAGGAACATAAAACATCATGCCTAAAATTTAAAACACAATGCCTATATAGACTTCTCACACTTTGTACGAAAAATGCACTTTGTACAGGAACCCCACCCTCAAATACAATCCTATACACGAGAATGTATAAATAATAAAACCTAACCCTATTTAACCCAAACAGACTTAATAATCCTAAATTAAAATACCTGTTATAACATTCTAAAATTTTAAATCAATTGAAAATAGGTGAGATAAAGTTGAAGTATGAATTACCTAACTAGCAATAGTGTAATCAATAATGGGTATCAAAAGTGTATAATGGACTAAAAGAAACTTCCACAGCTTGAGGAACCAATATCAACCGCCCTTTATTCCCAAAGATTCCAAGTACATACCACAACGTGAGGAACCAATAATTTTGTCTAAGTGTGTATATATATACATAGGGGAGGGATAAAATGAAAACCCTCTTGAATTGAAAAAACCTATGAAAACTCATGTAAAAAATGTTAAATTCTTTTTTTTTTTTTTTGAAAAAATAACAATTAATGTAAAATATACGTTTTTAAGCATCTGGGCAAAAAAAAGCGTCGATGATGTTTTTTTAAAAAAAATAAATAAAGTTGCGCTGTTCACATATGTTTTCAGTTATTTAGCTATTGTAAACATATGTTTGTAGCAACTTTGTTTATCTTTTAAAATAAATCCTGTCGGTGCTTTTTTTTTTTTTTGCCCAAAACGATTAAAAACATGTATTTTACATTGGATATTTTTTTTCAAAAAAAAAAAAAAAAACCCATGTAAAAAACATGTATTTTACCTTTGGGGGCCTTGCCCCCGAAGCCATCCGATTTCTAGATCAGGTACAAAAGGTGACACATAGTAATTGCTCGACAGCCAGGGACCAAAGTTTTATTTTTAATATTTGTGGGTTTATTACAAAAAAAATATATATAATGTATTATGTTTAAAAAAAAATAATGTTTTTTACAGGGTTTTTAAAGGTTTTCTCAACTTAAAAGGGTTTTCATTTTATACTTGACCTATATATATATATATAAGGAAAATATCATGTGAAAACTCATTCTTATAGTGAAAACTGTGGAAACTCTGACTTCCCAATCCCAAGCTTTTTTTATGAAAATTTTAGGGCTTGTATTATACATGATTTTAAGCATTTTTAGTCAAAAAAATCAAAAAAACACCGAGCCGTTTTCAACTTCTCCAACATATATCATCTTCTTCGCCCCTTTAGGTTTCCACCTTCTGATCACCATGGCACATATCGGATTATACTACTAACCACTTTTTTGCACTTCTTCTTTCTTCTTTCCGCTTTACTACTCTATTAAAAATCTAGAGGGTCAAATTACAAAAACTAACTAGATGACGGATTAACGCTTACATGGATGGTCACCGGCCGGAGGGTCTCCTAACCCCCTGTAGTTCCGTCCCTGTTAATGTTTATCATTATGTCATTTGTTCTTTTTTTTCTCACATTAATTTTTCTTCTCGTTTGATCCCCTCTCTCTCTATATTTTCCAAAAGTAGAAACAGTTTATTCTAATATTATATTACAAATTTACAATTACAAATATTACTACTTAATTGATAACACGTATTCATACTATGAATCCAAAAAGTGTATGCAACTTAGAAGTATAATTGCATATCTATCCCACAACGTGGGATCTTTAGTATTGCAACTTGTAATATTTATCATAAAAGTGCTTCTTTTGTTGTACACCGATAAACTTTATAAACCACGGCACCAACATGGTTCTTGTGGACCTCTATTTACAGTTATTGATGCATACAGTACAATCCTCAGCATTTGATAGTGGTTCTCTATGTTGGCAGTGTACTTTTATACACAAGTTTGTCAACGATCTAAAGATCGATTTCAGAGTTTGAGAGATTTTCGGCACCAAATCACATGTTGAAAAGTGCCAAAGTGGTTCTAACTTAACATGATCGAGAGGGCCGCATGCCGATTAATCGATCTAAAAACAGCGTGTAGCGTTTTTGAAGGCTTTTCCTCTGAATCTTTCCATCGGCACCTTAGACCACCCGTAGGGGTTTTCTCATTTTCACGCCCTTGTTCACCTTGGATTAATTCGATTGGCTCCAAAAAATAGGCAATTTATACGCCCAAAATCTTGTGTATTTTTTTCCAGCCAAAATCAATCTGTGAAGGAAACGCCCTAGGGGCGGTGTGCGAGGCATTATGGGGCGTTATGGGATTACCACTACACATGGTCTTAGACGACTGGCATTGAATCATCATTGCATGATATATATTTTTTTTTTCGAAATTACCTTGCATAAATATTATACATTATATCATATTTGAATTATGCTTCATTTTAATAATTGAATTTTAATCTAAATTGACCTTTTACTATTTAAATAAAAAAAGTTACTAGAATATTTGGTTAAAAATCATCATTCTTGCAAAATTGATAAGCCCATCTTTTTAGCTTAACCCATTCAAAATTATTTCTATAAATGTTAATTAAAAGTCACAAATTATTTCCTACAAATTTGTATTTATTCTGATTTATATATCTTAATTTGTAGATCGATGTTCTTACGTATACTTATCAAGAATTCGAAAACGTACGTAAAATGTATATATAAAATCGAAGTTTAGTTATCGCTTTATCATAGCATCGTTTTACTAATATAAGAAGACAAAAATGTGTAACGTAGTGATGCCTTAGACGAGAAAGATTATGTTGGGAGTCGTATATATGTAAGTATGTGATGTATATATGTTTATTGAAGTCTTGTTGATGAACAAGAAATGCTAGTAAAGTTGACGATTAAAAAAAATCCACTAAAATGTTTGCGTATATGAATTGAACAACATCATAGATTGGTTCATTTTCATTTGCCTATATATACATAACCTAAATAGGCATCACTTACTTGCAAGCAATATACACAGCCAAAAAAACCACTACCCCCCCCCCCCCCCCCCCCCCCCCCCCCCTCACTTTTTCCTCCATTATATCCTCACACACCCACTCATGAGTAGTTGCAAGATACCAAACATGAAGTACTTTGCACTTGTAGTGCTACTACTAGGAGCAACATTTCTTTTCACTTCTGGTGAAGGAAGAGCATTGAGTCTCGAGAGTATCGGTACAACAACCCACCAAAGGGCTAGTGAAGTGACACCGATCTCTACGGACAATGACCATGGACAGGATTCAGGTTTTGTAGTTAAAACTGAGGAAGATTATCGCCCAACCACACCTGGACATAGTCCTGGCGCTGGTCACTCGATTGGCCCAACTGCCTTTGATCCTTAGCCTTGATGATGCCGATACAACAACTACTATATATGTTCTATTATTTCTTTTCATATATAATATTTGCATTGCATGCATGCATGCATGCAAGCTTTGTTTGTAGCTAAAGAACTATGAAGGAGATAGAAGGGTCAAGATGGTAACAAGAGAACACCATATGGAACAAGTAGTGTGGCATGCATTCAATTGGTTCGACTTTGTTATAATTGTTTTTGTTTTCTCCTTCTCATAAAAGGCAAATGTATTGCTTGTATATATCTTTATGTTAGGTATGTGTATTAATCTATATATTATGTAATCATCTTTGAAATGATATGTTAGTATTGCAGAATTTGAATTTCAAAAATTTAAGCAATTGTGAAAGTGTATATGCAAAAGTAGTCCAACTTTACCGTACAATCACGTTTATTAATTAGAGGTGCACTAAAAGGTATTTTCATTGCAGACAACCTTTTTAAATTGTATTATTGACTTGAATACTATAGGTGTTGTAATTGGAATATGCATACTTATAATCTATAAATAAAATTAACAAGTGTTTTGTATTAACCCAAGTAATCAATCCAATTTATTTAAATTAATAATAATTCCTTATAATTTTGACCTAACAAAGTCTTTTAGTAAAGGTCACTAGGAGTAAAGACAAATTGAGCTTCAATGATTTTCTTAAGACAATTGTGCATTAATGGGAACTTAAACATACAAAATGCCCATTGCTTTTAAGTATTGAAATTTATGGCTAATTGCATAAAAATAATAATAATATAAAAGTAACTTGATCAAATTCCTTTTAACATGATACAATTGTGTTTTGCTACGGAACACTATTGCTGCAAGCGCTGCTTAATTATGAACTGCTAATTGCAAAGTTCTGTCCATTCACTACCGTGGCTAGAGTTTTAGGGTGTAACATCACGACCGAATCAATTTTTAGTTAGTTTTTCACACTTGGATTCGAACCATTAAGTGTAACTCGTTTTATATAAATACTTATATCTAGTTGTATTTGTTGGAACCAATAGGATCGATCACGTTCACAAAGAACTTGTACACAAAAAAAAGAACAAGAGATAACCTTGGACACTAAGTCACGTTTATTAAAATAATCAAAACCACACATAATACAATGATCATACACCTCTATTTATACTAATAATAATTTGTATCCTAGTCTAATTCTAACTCCTAATAATACTCAAACACATTACTATATAATTATCTCTAATTCACTAAGAATTATCTTTATCTTATTTTCCAACTTTCACATATGAACCATTTAACCCTTCGACTTCTTGGTTCATAAATTCAAACACCTTTTAACAATCAAGATTAATTCCAACATTCTCCCCCTTAATCTTGATTCATGTACCTTCCAAGATCTTGAATTCCACGTAGTGCTCTCATCTCTTCAACTTTAACTCTAGGATTACCATCCTTTTTTCCTTCTTTTCGGTTTACCCATCAGTCACAAAGACCACTATCTTTTACCGCCATAATTGATATGACAGTCCTATCTCGCTCGTCATCATCATGAGAACAATCACGATCTTCATCTCTTCTAGCATTAACACGAACACACATTGTTACTAACACATTTGTCACACAGACTCAATCACCCTCTTGAATCACACAGATTCTCTATTTTAAATCACTTAGATTCAACTCGTCACGGAGACTTCTCTTGATCGACTTCACACAGTTCCACTAAGGATTTCGATCGACTTTTCTTTCTTCTTAGTTCACCCAGAACTTTAACGAACACAAAGTTCTTTTCTTGACCACCTTCCACACAGTTTGGTGTCTTTTTCTTTGATCACACAGATTTTGGTTCACCTAGAACTCCTCTCCGGTTTCACTAAGAATTCCGGTTAACTCTCGGTTTCACACAGAATGTCCGATTATCTCCTGGTCACACACAGAACCGCTCACTCTTTTCGGTTTCACTAAGAACCCCCCGATCACACACACAGTCACACGTAGAACCTTCTAATCAGCACTTCGGCTTCACAAAGAAATCCGATCACTACTTCGGCTTCACCTAGAAATCTGATTAACTCGCACGGTTACACGAAGAACCTGATCGACCTTTACACAGATGCCGATCACACTTATCGGTTTCACTAAGATACCGATTACTTCCTACGATTTCACCTAGAAAATCTAATCTATTCCGCGTCTTCACAATAGACTTGATGACACACAACAACAAAATAAATTAAATCAAGCCTTCCCCCCTTTCTTTGTTTCCGTGTCAAGAAAACCCAATGCTTATCTCCTTTGTTTTAAATTGTTTCACGCCACCCTTTTTTTCTTTGACTTTTGACAATATCCTATATCTCACCAATACTTATACACCCATTCAAGTTTCAAAAAAAAAAAAAAAAAAAAAAACTTATATACCCATTCACTCTTTTCTTTTCCAATTAATTCCACCGTCTCTTTAGCTTTATTCGATTCCTCCAAATATCGTTGTTGCAGCCTTCTATCAATTCGTCTCCTTGGTTCCACACAGGATCCACTCTTCTCGGTTTCACAAAGAAACTACTTGTATTGTTCTTTACACGGAAGCACACGGTTTTACACAAAAACAAACTCGATCAATCTTCACGGCTTTCACAAAGAAACGCTTGGTGGCTTTGATTACTTCTTCTCAACACGTATTGATCTTCGTCTCTAGATCTTGGCTTCACCGGTTGATTCACACAGAATCTTCAAACGTCCTTGAGCTTAACCAAGCTCTGATACCAATTGTTGGAACCAATAGGATCGATCACGTTCACAAAGAACTTGTACACAAAAAAAAGAACAAGAGATAACCTTGGACACTAAGTCACGTTTATTAAAATAATCAAAACCACACATAATACAATGATCATACACCTCTATTTATACTAATAATAATTTGTATCCTAGTCTAATTCTAACTCCTAATAATACTCAAACACATTACTATATAATTATCTCTAATTCACTAAGAATTATCTTTATCTTATTTTCCAACTTTCACATATGAACCATTTAACCCTTCGACTTCTTGGTTCATAAATTCAAATACCTTTTAACAATCAAGATTAATTCCAACAGTATTCCCGTAATCTATATAAATAAAAGTTCTTGTTATTTATTTCCGTGGACATAGTGTACATCGATTAAGTGTCGTTCTTGAATCTCTTGATAAGAATTTATTTGGAAATTGTTTGGGTCGTGCAAGGAAACGACTATAAAACATAAACAATTAAACACAAATACTCAAAAGTTTTCTTTATATTCAATCAACTCACCTAGAGTTTACAAAAAACACACACAAACACCATCAAGACTCAACAACTAACTATGAGATTGAGAGAGATGAGTATCCCATTCGCCCCAAGGCCCTGGGGGCTAGGTTCATTCACATGGGGTATCTCATACTCATGTAACATTACCAAAATTACAATGTTGCCCCTCGGGCAACCAAACTCAATCTAAACAATGAAAACGACTATAAAGCTACAATACTAAGCTATGGACATGATGAGATGCAACGTTTTCTTTCAGTTTTGTCAAAATAAGGGAAACAATAGTACATGCATTTTTCAAAGGGTGACTATAAATACATAGTGAGAAAAAAATAGAAAGTCGTAGTAATGGTATCAAATGGAGTCTGGCCGAACTCCTTCAAGCGGTACTGGAACTGTCTCAACGAACCATACAATCTTAGTTTTTGGTTTTTGATTTTTTAGATTTTTAGATTGTAGTTTTTAGAATTTGTATTATATCACTGTGTCTTTTATATTGCATTCCGTCTTTTCTTTATTTCGTTATTGTGTCACGTTTGTGATTCATTGTGTCATATCTGTGATTCATTGTGCCTTTTTTCCTTTACGTCGTGTTATATTTATTAGCATTGTGTTATATTTTTTGACTCATTGTGTTATATTTTGTGATCCATTGTGTTTTTTGTATCCTTCCCACTTTTCTCATTTTTGTTACACTGTGTAAGATAACTTGACCCTTAAACAAAAACCCGATGCACATGGTGGTATAGGATTTAACATGTTGCAAAAAATTACGGATGCAATTAGACAATTAGCTTACGGTACTAATTCTAACATAATAGATGAATATTAAAAAATGTCAGGACGAGCGGCGAAGGAAAGTCTTCATCAATTTAGTGACTAAGTTATTGAACTCTATGTAAAAAAGTATTTGAGAAAACCTACGTTTAGTGACACACAAAATTTTTTTGAGTTTCATGATGATAGGCATGGTTTCTCTAAGATGGGTTGTAGTATAGATTATAAGGAATCGGAGGGGGAAGTTTGTCTAATTGCGTGGCACGGCTAAACACACTAGTGGACATCATAAAAAACTGGCTATGATGCTTAAAATGGTTGTATCACATGATCTTTGATTTTGGCATGCATTCTTTGGTGAGGCCACTTCAAATAACGATGTAAATATTATCAATCAACCACCTATTTCAACGACTATATAAATGAGGTTGGACCGAATGACTCTTGAAGAAACAACAAGTTTAACTTACCTTATACGGGAGGTAAGTATGGTTTAAAACTCATGTTGTTGCAGGTTATAATCCTTTGCATCACTTGTGGCTTCAATCGAACTTACAAAGAAAAAAATGAAAGGCCAAGTAAAGGGAGGTGACGGCCTAAGTCCTATGACTCGTGATAGTAGACACAAAAAATGGTGTTGGCTTGCTTATAGCAACATAATATTGTTCTCTACAAAGAAGGGGTAGGCTCCTTTATATAGGACATGCATGGGCTAAACATCACTACCCATAACCACGATGATGGCACGATGATGGGCTTGGGCCCGGATTATGGGTTTGCCTCCCTTCGGCCCATAAAATGAGTACAATATCACGTGGTAATTAGTGCTGATGTGAGAGAAAAAATGTATCGCCCTGCCATAATTCCACGTGGCAAAATGTGATTGGGCGCAGACGGCGATTCTTCTGACATAACATGTTGACAATCGGGTGGCGTCTGCCGTGACGTCTGGACTGTAGCAGGTGGCCATGCGTCTGCAGTACTCTGACGGGTACTGTACAAAGCATGGTGGAAGCATGGAAGCAGTCACGTCACTGTTCACTGTCAGGGGGTTGTTGGACCACCCCTTACACGTGTTGTCTTCTGATTGGCATAGCATGCGCCGTGCATCTGACCGGATCTTCTTGATTTCTGATCGTTCGTACATTTTCGTACTGGAGGGCGATGTTTCCTTATTGTCCCACGCGTATGTCCACACACGAAGATTCCTTCCTGCTGTTGACGTCACCGTGTTACAATCCTACGCAGAAATTTGTACCCGCGCAGGATTTGATCCACAGACATCAAGGATTTGATGTCTTTTATCGAATAAGGTTGTAATCCACGCTGAAATTTGATCCGAGAAAACCTAGGAGTTGGCGTATTTAATGTGATAGAGTTATGATCCACACTAGGATTAGGAACCCTATCCCTTCACCTCTTTTTTTGTAAACGATGTGATGTACAAAAATGAGTATTATATAGCGGATGGTATTTACCCTAACTATGTTGTGATTGTAAAAGTGTTTACACGAGATACAATGTTAGATGAAAAGAGAACAAAGTTTAACAAAGTTCCAATGGCAGTAGGAAAAGACGTTGAACGAGCTTTTAGTGTTTTGCATAAACGATGGCGCATTTTAAGGATGCCATGTAGGATTATGGGAGAATATAGAATTAGAAATGCGATTTACGCGTACATTATTTTACAAAACATGATTTAGGATGATGAAAGACTCAAATTTTGCCAATACTACAAAGATGATATGCAACCAAATATTGTAGTCATTGGTGAAGAAGCGAGACTAGTAAACCGACGCGATATCTTAAGAAATAGACGTATCACAATCTTTGAGCGGATTTAGTTTAACATACCTGGCATCTTCCACAGTACAATGACGATGACGACGCTAATAATTAGACTATGCAATTCGGTTTTCTTTTTTATCTATGTATTCTTTTTAATTTTATGTAATTTTTTTATTATAAATGTTATTAATGTAAATGTCTTTTTTATTTAATTGTTTTGTTTTTTATACAACAACAAAAATAAAAAATAATCTAATTAAAAAGAAAATACATTCCCTGTGTCCTTCCTCATCACTTCATGGTTTTTGGGCTTTGGATGACAAAGCTTCCTTACATATTGCCTTGCCTACATCTTGGGGTCAGTTTCGTATGGGGTAATGGATTGGATGCGAGAATGGAATGGACAAGGTAATGGAATGGATCACTACCATGTGCCTAACGCAAAACCATTGTTCAGCACTTGGAAAAAGCCTTGAAACAGCTTCAATAATTCCCTGAAACACAAGACAAATCTCTAAAACACACAACCCTGATCCTATCACCCTCATCCTTAACTATTTTTAATTGTCTCCTTGATACAACTGTGTGTCTTTTAATCAGTTTCTTCACCTTTACCTTGCTTCCAAATATTTGACCTATAACGAACTGTCCATCATCAGCATAATCCTGTCTAAGCTTCCTTAGTTTTTTCTTCCTAATGTTGCTAATGTTTTCAATATCACTAGCATATCTAATCCATTATTGTCAGTAAGCAGAGGGTGGAGACCATTATCTAAATTAGTACCAAGTAATCTAAAATGGAAATAATGAGCAACATCATCATTGTAGCCTAACTTTCGCCTAACCAGTCCCAGTTCATACAAACTAAACATGTTGTCCAATAAATCAACCATGCTTAGCTCCCCATTTTCATACCTTCTGCCTGGAAAATCAGTGAAATAACCTCCATGATATAGATTGATCGAAAATAGGGTTGGATACAATTCTGCATTATAAATCAGTTTTAGGTTAGAAAATAAAAAAAATACAAATTTATCATCTATGAAGATCAGTGTTTGGTAGATACCCTAAACATCGTTGATATCATACTCATCATCATCAGTTCGTATATAAAATCTCTCTACTGGTGCTCCATCGTCGTCCATTTTGCTGATCATAGTGAGTTTGGGTTAATTGAAGAGTGTAGGTTGGAAGTGAGGGTTTGTAATGAAAGAGTGATTTGAAAAGTGATGTTTTATTTAGATGTTTTAAACGAGAGGAGTTAAAAAGACCAAAATACCCTCACATGATATGCACGTGAGGGAACTTAACCAAGATTATTAATTGAGTTAGTGAAAAAGGTTGTAATCTGTAGCAAAATCAATAGGTAAAGGTTGTTTTGAGTGCAAATGAAACATAAAGGTTGGAACCTGCAATTTTGGCCAAACATAAAGGTTGATTTATGTAATATTGTCAATAATATATATAACTTCAGTGGATGTAGCACAACCATTGTATGAAGTTCTTCCCGTACATGGTATTCAAGGCGTTCCAAACGTATCAAGCAACAATCACTGCAGACCAAACTTTTCTTTAATCCACTACCAAAGAACATAATAAAAATTCTTTAAAATAACCATATAAATTTGTAAAATATGGGTGCCACTAAACTTACCGAATGTGTTATATTTTCAAGAGAATCAACAATACAATGTGCATAATCATAACTTGGGTAGATACACCACTTGTCTCCAGCATGTGGATGTGTACGCTGGAAAAAGATGGTTGCAGAAACAAGTTCACCTGAAGAAATTGTTTGTATTTCATGACATATGGCTTCAAGTGAGCAATAGTATCTTGAACTTTCTTGTGCACCCAAAGTAGGAAGAAAAAAACAATTAAACAAACTATAGTTGATCTATACTGATTGATACGACATGCGGTTTAAGGGTTTATAGTCAAACTATAATCGACACTCATTCCACAACAATTCCATCTACATATCATCTAAAAACATAAACCCTTATCAGCTATAGTTTCCCCCTTATCTATACCCACATATTCAGATTACTTTCATTCCCCCTATCTTTCCCCACATATTCCTCACATCTTATTTTTTTCAATCTTCTGCTTATATCTATGAATATATTACATTTTAAAAACATTCTGAACATACCGTTAAAATGAGCGTATTTTTGTAAACATATCAATGTAAATTTTATTCGACATCGAGATGCATAATATATTGTACAAGTCAATCATGCATTAATGTACAAGTCCTTTAATACATTACAAGTCCCATGGCAACCAAGGAAGTTAAAACAAAATGAAAATGCTATAATTTTGAAATTTGGGCACTATCTTTTTGCGGGAAGATAGTGGCTGCTGAATAACACATGGGAGTCTATTGTTGGTTGCCCATGTTTTAACCCAACTATAAAAGAAACGTACTGTCTAACAAAAACTATACCTTTTCTGGGCAAAGTTACTATGTTGTTCACACTTGCATACATGGGCATGAAGATTGTTATAAAAAAAAAATCCAGCAGTCTTTTAATGTAAGTTAAATCATAACCTTATATTGTTGGGTGCTTTCTTTAGTCTAGAATTGTAGTTAAAAAGATGTTATTTTTTTTAATACAAGGATAAACCTATTTATAAATGTGAAGTTGTTGCACTGGTTAACAATGGTCAACATCGGATCAACAATGAAGATGAAAACACTCAACCGTCAACCAAAACAGTTTCAGAAATTAAGGTTTGTGTACTTAACTGTTAACTTATGCTCATAAGCATTTTGTTCAAAGTGTTGACTACTTTATACTAAAACTGTAGTTAAAAAAGATGTTTTAATGTTTTTTTATACAAGGAGGAACCTACTTACCAACATGAAGTTGTTGCACCCATTAACAATTGTGAACATCAAATTAACAATGAAGATGAACATATTCAACCATCCGCAAAAATTGTTTCAGAAATTAAGGTTTGTGTATTAATTCATAACATTCTATGAAAATATTTGCTTACAAATAAATTTTAGTTTTGCAGGAAACAAAGGACACACATTCATCAGCTTATGTGGCCTTCTAAATGAAATAAGTGAGGCAGTAATATCAAACAGTTTTCATGTTACATTTAATTTTTAACCAATTACTAATTTATTAACATTGTTATGATAGAAGCAAAAGGCTATCAAATTTAACAAGAGATTGGAAAATCTTGCTAAGTGGAATTTGGGGGAAGTTATAGATGTGAGTAGCAGTGAGGAGGAGCCTGTAGAGGATGTGGCTAATACTGCAGACTCAATAGCGTCCGTTTATACTTTAGTATTAATTATTATCTGCTATGTTTTTTAATGTTACTTTGAACCTTGTTTAGAAAGTAGAAGAGCTTTAAGCCTAAATCAATATATGTTGTGTTTTTTTTACTCTTTGAATCGTGTTTTATAAATATTAGTGTTATGCAAGTGACTTGAATCATATATTTCTGAGTTATTATTAAGATTATTAATTATTTTGTCACATTATACTTTTATCAACTATAAATACAGATTTATATAGATGTTTGATCTGTATGAAATTTTTTTGGCTCGGATACAACCCAGTTGGCCATATAACGATGTAGATGACAACAATTTTGAACAAACCTGAATAAGATTAAGTATTTTGCGAGTCTGGGAAAAGATAAGAACATGGTAACATGGTACCTTCAGGAATCAGATTATACTGCAATAGAAATCACAAAAGAACTATCACTTGTTGTGCTATGAAGCACACGTTTAATAACAACTCAAGGTTATTTGATAAAGAGCGTCACACGAGAAAAAAAATATATAAATATTTTATACGTGTATTGCATCAGAATTCTTTGGTATATACGATATTTTGTATGGATATTTAACAAAATCCTAAAATCCAGCTATTTTATAGCTATATTTAATCCCTATTATGTATATTGTAACAACGTTATATGGTATATACACTATTTTGAATTTTGAATGGATATTTAACAAAACCCTAAAATCCAACAATTTTATAGCTATATTTAATTGCTATTTATATTAAAACAAATAAAAAACCTAAAGTCCTGCTATTTTTCACGTTAGGAAGACGCCAACTGTGATGTATTGTATGAAAAAAGACTAAAATAATCTTGATAAACATAAGAAAATATTAATAAAGGACTATTTTATTATGATTACCTTATTACTATCTATATATGTTTTGGTCAGGTTAAAACAGTAGGAAAATATTTATATTGATCCTAAATTTAGGAAGTGAGGGGAGTAGGAGAGTGGGGTACATAAGAATAAATCGAAACACTAAACATATTCAACACACTCAAACACTTTCTATGAAAATATTTATTCATAATAATTAATAAAGTCTTAATATACATAAAAAACTATTATTAGTAATGGAAATAAGAATATTATTTGTAAAACTATTAATAATAATTTGTAAAACTATTAATACTTATTACTATCTATATGTGTTATGGTCAGGTTAAAACAACAGGAAAAAAACTGAACTGAAAATCAGTTATCTACGTTTGATAGTCATATATTTTAGGAAGTGGGGGTCTATAGTTATCTACTATTTTGTTGATTTTTAAGTTCTCCATCTTTATTTTATATCCACTATTTTATGGACGAATAATTATACTAAATTTATCATTCTTCTAAAACATGTTTATAGATAATTCCTATTTTGTTAAAAATGTACGTCAACACAAAATTCAGGTATAAAAGTTATATGATCATACAACACCTTTTGAGGTTAATTAAAATAAATAAAACTGAAATACCTGCCATTGTTGACCATTTCCTTTAGAAGCTAAAAATCCAATTTATCATGTTTTGAGCCAATTCACTTATCAAAAGCCTAGTTGTCTTTGTTTTGCCCACTAAAATGTAGGTTTATACCCCTGGAAAAAGAAATCATGTAAAACTATTCACCTACAAATTTGATACTTTTTACATAGTAAATCCATAATATTATGAAAGTAATCTGAATATGAAATTGCGTGTTTTTACATAGTAAATCCACATATTCAGATTACTTTCATTCCCCCCTCTTATCTATACCCACGGCCTCTTCTAAGTTAGTTCAACATTTGTACCCTTGGTTTGATAAACTTTTCTTCTTTTTGGAAGGTTAACAAATTTTTCATTTGAGTCAAACAAGATTAGTAACCCAGACACTATGATAAGGTTGTGTGTGCTGAAATCCCTGACATTGTATGTCATCCACAACTATACGAGGTTGTTGTAAAGCACATGATTCATGGTCCACGTGGAAATCTACGAAGAGATAGTCCTTGCATGCAAGGTGATCCAAAAGTATGTCGTTTTTGTTACCCGAGACAATTTAGTGAGCAAACAACACAAGGAGACGATGCATATCCATTATATCGAAGGAGAAACAATGGAATAAAGGTGGATGTATGAGGAAAAACTCTTGACAATAGATGGGTTGTTCCTTATAACCCAAGCCTTTTAATGATGTTCAACTGCCACATCAATGTCGAGGTTTGCTCAAGTATAAAATCTGTGAAATATTTGTTCAAGTATGTTTACAAAGGACATGACTAACAAGTTATTCAAATCGATCCAGACGGACCAGATGTTATCAATGAAATAAAGAGATTTCAGGATGCATGCTACATATCGCCCCCAAAAGCTATGTGGCATATTTTTTCTTTCCCCCTTTCTTAGATTTATCCTGCTGTTTTAGCCTTACAACTTCATCTCCCGAATAAGCAAATGGTTGGATTTAGAGAAAATGATACCATGTCGAAAATTATTAATAGGGAAAGAGATAACGAAACCATGTTGACACCATTTTTTCTGAAAAATAGAGAGGATGTCACGGCTAGGCAATATTTGTATAAAGATTTTCCAAAACACTTCACATGGAATGGGGCTGAATGTTCTTGGAATCCTCGTATACTTAAGCCTCAAAGAGGTTGTATTGTTTCTGTTAATCCAGCGAAAGGAGAAAGGTATTACTTACGTCTACTTTTATCAAATGTCAAAGGACCCACTTCTTTTGAAGATCTTCGCACTGTTAATAGGGTCAGGCACACGAAATTTCGAAAAGCAGCTCTTGAGATAGGCCTAATAGAAAATGATGATAGTTTGTCGCAATGCCTCATCGAAGCTTCTCTATTTCAATTTCCAAATGCTCATAGAAGGTTATTCGCAAACATAATGATTTTCTGTGAACTTGGGTATATTCGTAAATGACGTGTGCGTAACTATACATATTTTACAATGGATTTTAACACACGTTTTGCTTTAATATTTATAAAAATGGTTTCGACCTTCATATTAAAACACACACACTAGGGCAAGTGTACCCTGTCATATATGTAGTAAGAACAGATAAGAACCAAGTATCGATCCATGGACGCGCGCGGAGCAATTGTACTAAGACTCTATCACCGATTTACCAGTAGGAAAAGATAAGTTTGAGTTTTTGTTTAAAACTAAATTAATTCTAAAACATGTAAATAACATATATAAGACTCCAAAATAGAAAATATAACTATAAACACAACCCTAGCATGTCATCTACAAATCATACAAAACACAGACGTGTGATCAACATTCCCATTTTCCAACAGTTAGTGTCCTTCTCAGGCATCCTAACATGACAACTATACAGAAAGCTAACACGAATACACACGCTAACCACTTCAAGTTGTTCATTAGCGAGCAGCTGATATAATCTCATGTGGGTCTTTAAATAAAGGTTAGTATCACCTTTCGGGAGTCCTCAACCGCACTAGTTCGGGAAAGCAATATCGAATACACAATACGACCACCTAAACTAGCATAAAGTAGATCATTTCACAACCTATTCCATTTTACCAACTTTGAACACAAATCTACTAAGATCGCTATTTTTACCAAAATAACTAACAAAGATATTTAACCGTGTCAAAGATTGGTAACAACACCATTAAGCTTTTAAAACTCTTTTACGTGCCGGTAAACATTCATAATCATCATTCAAGCGACTTTAACCAAACCAATACCCGGTTACAGTTTCATGGTGTAAACTTTATCAACAAGTTAACTAGTTTACTACCGGACGATTAAACGGACGGTTTCTTCAACAAGTAATCCGCCTAACACATTCGACAATCATCAAAGTCACTAAAACATAATCATAAATCCAACAACAACGAGACAAGGTTGCGCTATGATCATCAAGATTCAAACATGAAAAACGCCAAATTCATACAAAACTTGATTACATACGATTGTTTTAACTACTAACTGATACTAATGTTCTTGCCCGTAGGCGTACGATTAACTAAAATAACATCACAATAGCATACAAAATCAGATTTGGATCTTAAAAAGCTAAAAGGATCAAACCATAAGAATGCTAAAGAGATGGATTGGATGATGATGGATGGATCGGATGGATTCCAGAGCTTGTTCCACGCCTATGCAGCACTTCGTTAGCCCCGAAAATCGCCAGAAATCGCCCCCCAAAGGTCCAATCCTTGATCAGTGGGCTGAATGGGCTATTTAAAAGCTGAACAGAGGGTTCGAGCGGCCGCGCGAAGATTTGGAGCGGCCGCTCGCTTCTTCCCAGGCAAGTGGACGAGTGCTGTGATGACGTAGGCCTTCTAGAAGGTTGCTGAAAAAATCTGGAGAATCGCGCGGCCGCGCGAAACTTTGGATCGGCCGCGCGAAAAGTCTGAAGTCCTGTTTGCGCGCTGAAAACTCCGTTTTTTCGTCTGTTATGCTTCCGGGACATCGTTTAAGACCTGTATTCATAAAGATACCCAAATAAGTACCAATTCATCGTGTATCAGGCCCAAAAACGTATATAAACGGGAGTTAAACGGGGGCTTTTATATGTATAAATTGACGCATATCAAACATCCCCACACTTGAACTTTGCTTGTCCTCAAGCAAACAACAAAACAGAAATAAAACGAAAAACTCGCCAAAAGGCAACAAAGACAAAATATAACCTGTACAAACGATAATAATCAAAGCCCACATAAGATATAAACAGGGGACAAGATACTCAAAAGCAACGACTCGCATTCGATCCACAAAGCGTGCTAACCCGTACACGACTCACAATGTTCACACACACTCGGTTTTATTTATGAAACATACGTGTAATGTGTATGTGTAAATCGCTCCATCGCCAAGACAATGAATCGTGTAATATCATAAGCTTGTCAAAAGATCTAGTCTTCACCAACTAACGTGTGAAATAGCACAAATCAAGAGGTCTTATGAGGGTTGTAATGTCAGGCAAGGGTAAGGGTGTGGAATGGATATATAAACAGTGACGAAATGGCTAAAACTCGGCGGTTAAGTCTAACTAAACTGAAGCAAAAACTACTATACAATACATACGCAAACATAACCGAATTGTATTCCAATCGAGCTAAACATACAACTTCTTACTTTATTGCCCCAAAAACTGCTCGAACACTGCTAATTCACCCTATTTTAGGGTATACTATTTTTCTGGATTTTTCTGATTTTTTTTTCTTTAGCTTTTCTTTTTTTTTTTCTTTTTTTTAATTTTTAATTTTTTTTCTTTTTTTTCTTTTTAATAACAAGCTTACAATACTGAATATAACTGAAAACTATAACGAGAATATACACAAAACACGGGATCTAAAAGCCCGAACATGAACTATTTACAATGCAAAAATGAGTCAAACATTAACCTAAACCGAGTTTTAACACAAAAGGTTTAAAAGAAAAAGGCCAAATTTGGTTTAGTGGTGAAATGGTGTGGTGAATAAGAAAAAACACGGGATTATGCTCAACATGGTTAACTAGGGGATAATTTTTTTTGGGTGCGAGAAACAGATAGAACGAAAAGAAAAGGCTAAATCAAAAGGGTATCCTAAATGCCTCAATCATTTTCATACAATCTCACACGAATCTGGTCTAAACAAGCATGCTAATGACAAGTTCTAAATGGCACAAAACATCCGGCTCACTCGATAAGCATGTCAAAGAAATGAAATTTATACTAATAGGCTCAAATGCTCACGTAACCGGAAGGAAATGGGTGCAAATGTACAGATTTAGTATGCTAGTTTCATGTCCGTTTGTCGCGCCTCAAGTTATTTTTATCAAAAATTTGTTAGGCTTGATGTTTATTATAAATATATACATATATGTACTTACAAAGTTTTTTTTTTTTTTTGATATATATAAGTAAAAACACAAGAGGACAAACTTGAACATTATATAATCCCTCCCCACACTTAAACGTCACATTGTCCCCAATGTGAAAAATAGAAAGCGTTTATGAATTAGCTAACTATTGTGTGAAAAGGGAGAATAATACTCCCCTGGTGGTGATAACCCGAAAAGTATGGTGACTGCATTGAGCATCCATACCGGTGCTAGCCTTTTCCTGCACTATCACCATTCTTGCCAAAAGGAAAATACATCAAACACATCCATTCATCATCACACTTATGAAGTTTTCAAACAAATTTGGAATTTTGAACACCTACGCGCTATGATTTTGCAAAATCGTTTTAAATTCAAGTTATCCCGCGAAAGGTGTTTTAAAAACCAAATTATTATGAAGTATCATAGAACTTGGGGCGCGTTTGTTTAATTATGAAGAACGCCCCAAAGTTTTACGAACAAAACTATCTAAACTACAATCAAAACACTAACAATCTTAAAGTTTTGGGGTTTTGTTAAACATTTATGAAGGAAACTCCAAGAAATCAAGATCATGAACAACAAATTATAACCTAAAACATATGAGGAATTTGGGGATGTTTAAACATTTAAGAAGAATCCCCAAAATTCCAAGAACAAACCTAAATTACACTAACATCTACACTAGCATACAACCCTATTATGAAATTAATCTACATTTATACTAAACTATACTAAACACAAGGTTATAAAATCACACAAATCTTTAAAAAATTTCGGATTTGGTTTAAACATTATGAAGAAAACCCAAAAACTCAAAGATTTGGACAACAATAACCTCTAATCTAAACTATCAAAGCATACAATCCATTCAAGAACACTAGGGTTTTTTAAACATTATGAAGGGACCCTAAAATCATGAAAAGATTGCAAAAATTTAAACTAATCTACACTAGAACAAGAAAAATAACAAGAAAGAGGAAGACCCATACCTTGATTTGAAGAATTGATGTGGAATTGAAAGGTGTTTGTGTGTGTGTTCTTGAGTGGAAGTTGCAAGTGCTCGCTCTGTTTCGACACAAACAACCAACTTACCTGTTTTGCTACGCTTCTTAGTAAAATAACACGGTTTTGAAGCGACTTTCCACACAATCATCTGGCGCGAATCAATCCTGGCTAAAAACATTACGAAGTTATAGGACATTTCTGCCCTTGCACATCGCTACATTTTGCTCGAGTGAGTGAGTCGATAGCTGAACTCGGTTTTCCACGCGCGTTTAGCCGCGCGGTCGTGGGGGTCGTGGAATTCAAGTATTTCCACATCCGGGTCAAACGGGCCTGAATTGAATGGCCTTGATCGCTACCCATTGACTTTCAAACTCAGTCCAACTTGGACTTTGACTTCTAGGAATGGCCGTTTTTCATTAAAAATTTTCTTTAAGATTGCTTTCGCCCGAATGGAGATTGAGTACGGGCGAGATGATCGATCGAGCAATGAACAGACATTGGCCATCCCCATACTTAAACTGACGCAATGTACAAAATAATTATAGAAGAAATAATTACAGACTCGATTTAAGAAAAATGGAAGAGATATACACAGATAAACATACTAAAAACTATACACTAAACTTAAATTATGATAATATATAAAATATGAAAATATACAATATTTTCAGCGAAATCTGAGTCGCTCGCGCATCGCGAAGAAGTATAGACCGCTTCTCGCGTGGCGCAAGTGACTACAATGACTCAAGGCGCTCGCGCGTTGCAATAAGATAAAGACCGTCTTTTGCTTGCGCAAAAACAACCCTTTTTCACCGAAAATCAATATAACGGAAGTTGATGGATAGAAACGATGATGGATGCTAATGTATTGAGTTAAAAACGGAAGATAGCGGTTATTCACGTCACGCGAAGGACTCTTGTGATCCTATTCGCGTATCGCGAACAATAAAAGATAAAACCCGGGGTAATTAGGAACTCGCTTAAAGCGGAACCATAAGCCCAACTTCTTTGCAAATCGCAAGGACGTATTTTTCACAGAAAATTATTTTTATTAAAACCACTTCTATATAAAATAAATTTCCCAATTTTTCTTAACCCAAACCATTCATAAAAGCATCCGAACCATCAAATTTAAACATAGCATACCCAGACTTCCATTGTATATTTAAGTAAAATAAAAAGTATATATACATAACAATCAAATAAAAACCAATAGAATCAATAAAATGAACAGAAACAAACAGACAAAGCATAAAACTATTCAAAGCATGAAATTAATAATTAGTTCAAATACGAACAAATAAATCTAATCAATCAAATAAACAATAAATCAAATTCATAAATAAACCAATAAATCCAATAATCAATCAATTAAATCTATCAACATCCTAATGAACGAATAATCAATCAAACAATCCTATAAGCAGATAAATGAACGAATATGTGTGCAAACCTATGAACCAATCTAAAATCAATCCAAAATATCAACAGACAGATAAATCAAATAAACAATCAAAGAATCATATATGCAAATAAATGAATGAAATTACGAATCAACGAAGTATAAACAAGTATTCACAAGCATGTACACTAGTAAAAAGTTGACTCGGTTCGTTCCTAAAGCTCGTCGCGTCCCCGGCAACGGCGCCAAAAACTTGACGTGTGCGTAACTATACATATTTTACAATGGATTTTAACACACGTTTTGCTTTAATATTTATAAAAATGGTTTCGACCTTCATATTAAAACACACACACTAGGGCAAGTGTACCCTGTCATATATGTAGTAAGAACAGATAAGAACCAAGTATCGATCCATGGACACGCGCGGAGCAATTGTACTAAGACTCTATCACCGATTTACCAGTAGGAAAAGATAAGTTTGAGTTTTTGTTTAAAACTAAATTAATTCTAAAACATGTAAATAACATATATAAGACTCCAAAATAGAAAATATAACTATAAACACAACCCTAGCATGTCATCTACAAATCATACGAAACACAGACGTGTGATTAACATTCCCATTTTCCAACAGTTAGTGTCCTTCTCAGGTATCCTAACATGACAACTATACAGAAAGCTAACACGAATACACACGCTAACCACTTCAAGTTGTTCATTAGCGAGCAGCTGATATAATCTCATGTGGGTCTTTAAATAAAGGTTAGTATCACCTTTCGGGAGTCCTCAACCGCACTAGTTCGGGAAAGCAATATCAAATACACAATACGACCACCTAAACTAGCATAAAGTAGATCATTTCACAACCTATTCCATTTTACCAACTTTGAACACAAATCTACTAAGATCGCTATTTTTACCAAAATAACTAACAAAGATATTTAACCGTGTCAAAGATTGGTAACAACACCATTAAGCTTTTAAAACTCTTTTACGTGCCGGTAAACATTCATAATCATCATTCAAGCGACTTTAACCAAACCAATACCCGGTTACAGTTTCATGGTGTAAACTTTATCAACAAGTTAACTAGTTTACTACCGGACGATTAAACAGACGGTTTCTTCAACAAGTAATCCGCCTAACACATTCGACAATCATCAAAGTCACTAAAACATAATCATAAATCCAACAACAACGAGACAAGGTTGCGCTATGATCATCAAGATTCAAACATGAAAAACGCCAAATTCATACAAAACTTGATTACATACTAACGATTGTTTTAACTACTAACTGATACTAATGTTCTTGCTCGTAGGCGTACGATTAACTAAAATAACATCACAATAGCATACAAAATCAGATTTGGATCTTAAAAAGCTAAAAGGATCAAACCATAAGAATGCTAAAGAGATGGATTGGATGATGATGGATGGATCGGATGGATTCCAGAGCTTGTTCCACGCCTATGCAGCACTTCGTTAGCCCCGAAAATCGCCAGAAATCGCCCCCCAAAGGTCCAATCCTTGATCAGTGGGCTGAATGGGCTATTTAAAAGCTGAACAGAGGGTTCGAGCGGCCGCGCGAAGATTTGGAGCGGCCGCTCGCTTCTTCCCAGGCAAGTGGACGAGTGCTGTGATGACGTAGGCCTTCTAGAAGGTTGCTGAAAAAATCTGGAGAATCGCGCGGCCGCGCGAAACTTTGGATCGGCCGCGCGAAAAGTCTGAAGTCCTGTTTGCGCGCTGAAAACTCCGTTTTTTCGTCTGTTATGCTTCCGGAACATCGTTTAAGACCTGTATTCATAAAGATACCCAAATAAGTACCAATTCATCGTGTATCAGGCCCAAAAACGTATATAAACGGGAGTTAAACGGGGGCTTTTATATGTATAAATTGACGCATATCAGTAAACTATGGAATGAGCACTTTGATGCACTATCTGAAGATCACCGATTACATTGTCAAAGTGTGGAACGCGTTCAAAATATGGTTCTTACTCACATTACGGTCATCCTACGGTCCATGGGTATAAATATCGATGATTTCGATTTTCCAAACCAAATAGAAGACCACTTACAATATGCAACTCACCGTGAGGTACAAGAGGAGTACGAGATTGTTGTGGAAACTGAACACTTACATGACAAAGATAAGCTTAATTTAGACCTAAAAAGAGTGTTTGACAAGATCATGGTGCATGTGGATAATGATCGTCCAGGTGTTTTCTTTATAGATGGTCCCGTGGAACGGGAAAGACATTTCTGTACAAAGCTATGCTAGCTCAAATTCGTTCACGTGGACATATTGCTCTTGTGACTGCTTCATCAAGTGCCACAGCTAATAATATGCCAGGAGGAAGAACGGCTCACTCAAGATTTAATTAAGATTCCCCTGTGTGTTAATAAAAATTCAATGTGCAACATAAAAAACCAAAGTGGGGTAGCTGAACTTATAAGGTCCTCAAAATTAATCATATGGGATGAGGCGTGGCAAAATGACAAGCGGTAGAGGCAGTTGATCGAACATTACAAGACATTATAGGCGTTAGGCTCCCATTTGGAGGCCAGATAATAGTAATGGGAGGTGATTTCAGATAAGTGTTCTCGGTTATTAAACGAGGAACTAGGGCACAAATTGTAGACTCTAGCATACGAATGTCTCCTCTTTGGTCAAGTACAAAAAAAATGCGGTTAACAATAAATATAAGAGCATTGAATGATCCTTTGTATTCTGATTTTATCTTATGAGTCGGTGATGGAACTGAAAAACTGATCGAAGGAAAATATATCGACATACCAAACGACATGACAATTCCATTTATAGGCAGACAAAACTCTATAACAGAACTTATCAATGCCATTTTTCCGTCCTTCAAAAGAATATACATTCTTATGATATATAATATCAAGAGCAATATTGTCCACTAAAAATGATAGTGTTGACGAGATTAATGATCAAATGATTGACATGTTTCAAGGAGAGGAAAAGGTGTACTACAGTTTTGATGAAGCTGAAGACGATCACCACAACTTATATCCGGTCGAGTTCTTGAACTCGCTAAATGTTAGTGGTTTGCCGCCTCATAAACTTCGTTTAAAAATCGGCTGCCCCATAATATTTTTAAGGAATATCGATCCATCACATGGTCTATGTAATGGCACCAGATTGACATGTAAAGGCTTTTAGCGCAATGTTATTGATGCAGAGATAGTTGTCGGGCAACATATGAGAAAGAGAGTATTTCTGCCAAGAATACCTTTATGTCTTTCTGAGGATGACATGTTCCCATTCAAGTTGAAAAGAAAACAGTTTCCTGTTCTTCTGAGCTTTTCAATGACAATAAACAGAGCTCAGGGTCAAACAATTCCCCATGTTGGTGTATATATTCCAGATTCTGTATTTTCGCATGGTCAACTTTATGTGGCACTATCAAGATGAATATCACGTGAAAATACAAAAGTGTTAGTAAAAGATAATATCATAATATAAATCTCAACTACCATTACATGATTATCTCCAGGATTGATTCTTTCAATTATTGTGTTGACTTTGTATTAAATGTATTTTATTTATTTCCTTATGTATGTAATTGTAACCTTTTATATAATATCAATTCAAATCTCTTTTTAATCAGAGAGAATTCGATCATTTCATGGCATAAGCCAGGGTACCTTTCCTTTGATCTTCTTGTTTCTTTCGAACCCTACCCATGGCCCCTACTGTATCCGCGTCCTCTTCCTCCTCTACCTTCGAATCCAAACTTCCGATGGCAACCATTTTACACATGATTACCATAAAACTCTTCACCTCTAATTATCTTTCTTGGAAATATCAAATTCTTCCTCTCCTTGCTAACCAGGGCCTAATCGGCCATGTTAATGGTGCTTCTCTTCTGCCTCCCACTACTGTCCTGATCGAGAGCCAAGAATAATTTCTTGTGTCTCTTCGGCCTCCGTCTCCTGCTTCGGTCGCATTCACATCCCATCGGCCCTCGGGTCATAGTCAAAACCGGTCCCGCAATGTTCCTTCTTCTTCCCGTGGACAGCCTACTCAATCTTCTGCTAAGTGAAATCGTCGCCCACTACGTTGTCAATTCTGCCGAACAAATGGGCATTATGCAAACAAATGTCCCAAACTCGCATCCTTTGCTACTTCGGCCTCCTCTGATGAGGATCTTGTTCATGCGTTTCACTCCAAGTGCAATGTTCATGATGATGTTCTTGATTGGGCCACGGATAGCGGGGCTGATCTTCACATGACTGATGACACCGGTAAGCTTCATTCTTTTTCACCATATAATGGTAAAAATTCTGTTGTTTTTGGAATTGGTCTATCTTTTCCCATCTCTCATAAAGGTCATGTATCAATTAACAAAACCATTCCTTTTAAAGATGTCCTCGTTGTTCCGAAAATAACAAGGAATCTTCTTTCGGTTAGCAAGTTGACCAAAGATTATCCCGTTGATGTGCTTTTCTCAGATGCGTTTTTTGTTTTTAAGGACCTGAAAACAAGCAAACCGCTCGCTGAAGGACGATGTGAGAATGGACTTTATGTGATTCGGGATAAATCTTTTGCTTTTGTTGCTTCTGTTTCATCTAATAAATCCTCATTTGAATTGTGGCATAATCGTTTGGGACATGTTGCTTTTGACACTATTTCTATTTTGCAAAAACTTGGTTGTTTGTCGTTTACATCTATTTTGCCTAAACCAAATATTTGCTCTCATTGTCAACTTGCGAAAGCACATAAATTACCATTTACTCTAAATGAAAAACGTGCTTCTCATCCCCTTGATCTCGTTCATTGTGATCTATGGGGACCCTCACCAATTATAAGGATAGATGGCTACAAATACTATGTTGTGTTTATTGATGATTGCTCTCATTTTTCATGGTTGTATCCACTTAAAAGTAAAAATGAGTTCTACACAATTTTGCAAACCTTTTTGCGTCTTGTTCAAACTCAATTTTCACGGAAAATTAAAGTTTTCCAGAGTGACGGTGGTACCGAATTTGTAAATCAAAACGTGCATAAAATCTTTGATGAAAATGGCACTTTTCACCGTCTTTCTTGTCCATATACTGCACCTCAAAATGGACAAGCCGAGCGAAAGCATCGTTATATCGTTGATACATGTCTAGCCATGCTCTTTCATGCCCGTGTTCCTATTGAACAATGGGTAGAAGCTTTTAGTACCGCCACTTACATTATTAATCGCTTACCCACAAAAGTTTTGAAAAACAAATCTCCTTTTGACATTCTTTTTTTCCACACAACCCTCCTATAATAATTTTCGGGTATTTGGTTGTTGTGTCTCCCATACTTACGTGACTATGCCCCTCATAAACTCGCTCCTCGAAGCATTCCTTGTGTTTTTCTCGGCTGTGCTCCTCAATACCAGGGGTACAAGTGCTTTGATCCTACCTCGTCTCATATTTGTATCATGAGACATGCTCGGTTTTATGACACTCATTTTCCCTTCAATAATACGTCCTCTCAAACCGACATCACCAAACTTTTTTTATCAACCTTTCATGAACCCACTTCCCTCTACCAACCCACTACTCAACCTTTGGCTCCTACACCCGAGCCCAAAACCGCATCCATAACACTCCCCTCATGTTCTCTTTGTAAAGACCCAATCCCCTCTCAATCCAATGTTCCTTCTACCTTCCAGCCCACTATCGATCAAACCTTCATAGCTGTTGGCCTGCTTCTCCTACTTCTTCTCAGCCCACTACTAGGCCTGCTTCTCTGAATTCTTCCCAACCCGGAACTGGTCCTGCAGCTTCTCATCCTACTTCCTCTTCCCAGCCTGATATTCCCATCCCAATTCCTCCATAATCTCTCATCCTCACCCACAACAGCATCAACTCGAACCATCGCATCCCATGGTAACATGCTCCAAAGTTGGTACCTTTAAACCCAATCCTAAACACACCTCTTATCTTTCTAATGTTATGCACTCGTGTCTTCATGTTGCTCTTCTTAGCAATGTTGATCCCAAAGGTTTCAAGAGTGCGTCCAAACATCATCATTGGATGCAAGCTATGCGTGACGAACTAAATGCACTCAATCAAAACCACACATGGACACTTGTGCCTCGCCCATCTTCGACAAATTTTGTTGGTTCTAAATGGGTGTTTCGTACCAAATATCATTCGGATGGGACATTAGATGGGCATAATGTGACACCCGGAAAACTCCGGTAACTAACTTTTTGAAAACTTAGTAAGTCTACCTTAGCGAGTCGCGCATACATTACACATGACAGGGTCAGTCGAGTCGAGTCGTACATCATTGGGGTTTTAACACACGCAAGTCTTGAGTCCCGGGAATTGGTGAACGAGTGTAAACGTGTTTATTTTCATGTATTATGTGTTTATAATCATTATGTGACTTGTCGGTATGTGAAAACGTGTTAACATATGTTAAAACGGGGTTTAACGCGCAAAATACACAGAACAAGACCCTGCAGGCGATTAGGGAGCCCTAATCGCCTTCAGGGGGCGATTAGCATGTCTTAAAGGGTGATTGGGACTTCCTAAGGGGCGATTAGGGCTAATCGCCTGATAGGGAAGGCGATTAGCAGCCCTAATCGCCTGATAAGGCTGCACAATCGCCTGACGTGTTTTAAACGACTAGAAATGCCTATAAATACCACCCTTGACCTCCAAAACACCATTTGTGCAACCCTAGCCGTCCCATAACCCATACCAACACACAAACACCCTCTGGAACTCGTTTTTACATCAAAACAACCATTTCCAAGCTTATTCCATCATTTTCTCTTAAATCCAAGGTGTGTTCTTCAAACCCAAACCTTTAAATGATTATATTTTGTTCCCTAAAAGTCCAGACCTGACTTATAAATGTTTTTGTCTTTGAAAATCCATTTAAAACCATTTTTAAACAAACCCAAACCTTTATGCGTGTTATATGTGTTATTTGTGTTTAAAGGTAGGATTTTTAGGATTGAAACATGATTGTTCTTGCGTTATTAAAGTGTTTATGACTGTTATGAGTTAGTATGATGATGTTCTAGGAGTTTGGATGGTTTTGGTTGTGTATTGTTGATGTTTGATGTTTTGACCCATTTGAATGATTTTGAATGATTAAGGATGCTATGAGGTGTGTTGTTGATTGTATGATGTTAGGGTTTGCTTTAGGATGATGCTAGAGCAGTAGGATACTATCGAACAACGTGGTTATGTGATGAAATCAGGATATTTGCTATTTAGGGCAAGTTCTTGCATGTTGATGTGATGTTTACATGTTAAGTTACTATTTTGGGAAAACGCTCGCATTCGGGACTGTTAGAATGATGAAAACTTAGAGGTTTTGCTTGATATATGTTTGTTAATGTGTTAGGATTGATTTTGGGTGTTTACACATGTTTCGGATCTGATTTGGAGGGTTAAACGCGCGAAATTGCGTCGCGCAGCAGCTGCAGGCGATTAGCCCTCTTAGCAGGCGATTAGCCTTCCCAATCGCATGCTAAGGCAGGCGATTAGCCCTCTTAGCATGCGATTAGCCCCTCAATCGCATGCTAAGGTAGGCGATTAGCCTCACAATCGCCTGTTGACCATCCCCAATCACCAGTTGACTTTTCCTAATTGCATGCTAAGTTCCTAATCGCGTGTACTGCGGTTATAAGTGTATTTTGACATTCCGAAACCCGATTTGACACCTAGGAACATGATAGGAACCCCGTGACATGCCTAGTAGCATAGTAACACGTGTATGGACTTGTTTGTGCGTTATTTGACCTGTGTGTTAGACTCGTTGAACTTTAACACATGTTAAGTACTATGTTGCATGATTTGTGTATGTTTGAGTATGAGATGAACACGTGGAATGTCGGTTAACCAATGGGATGTCGAGTCTTGTCTTACGTAGTCTGGTTGTCGGTCAAACACGCTTTTCGGACACATAATGGTCATGGACTGGACTTAGGGACTAATGAACCCGACGGGTTATTAGTCTAACTTAACACATATCTTATGATAGGTCGCCACTAGTTGGGGCTATCATATCTTACAAATGGTTTGCTCATATCACATAAACGGTTTACTCATTTAACAGAAGACGCAATCTAAGGTGAGTTCACGGCCCCACATTTTACGGTTTTTGCTTTCGGGGGAGAAACATGCTTAAAACTCTTTTATGACTTATGGCTCTTTTTCACGTTATACTATGGCTTACATATTATTACTATACGGTTCATCAAAAAGTCCCTTAGAAACCACTAACATGGGAATATGGCGGGGAAATGTGGATAGCGCTATTGGGAACTGACAAGCCCCACTCGACGGCTGGAGGCCGAGCGGGTGCATATTGTCTCTAATAAAACAAGGTCTACCGGTGATGACGGTAGCCCATAGGAAACTAAGGGTCAGTACACGGCTCAGTTAGCAATGGTTTCACCCGTATGAGTATCTTATTCTGCGCCTAGCTAGCGTTCTCACAAGCATAGTAGTAACAGTGATGGTAACGGTTTTCGAAGGATCACTTTAAACGTTTAAATAAAACCTGTGAACTCACCAACATTATATGTTGACTCTTTTAGCATGTTTTCTCAGGTCGCTAAGGTAGCAGCTGTCAGATAGGCGCACGGAGTCGCACTGGAGTCGTCTCGCGTCTAGGGTCTCATTTGCATGTTTTGGAATTGTTAACTTTTAAACTTATGTTTTATTTCTGCATGACTTTTGTAAACTCTGAATGCTTCCGCGCTGTCAAATGTTGGTTTTAATATTATGCATGGTTTTTGTTTACGTATGTTTTTACATTTAGACGTCGTTTATTGTGACCGTTGACTTGGATCCTGGTGTGTCACGCGCCTCGCGGTAGAACTCCGCACGTGGGAATTTGAGGGTGTGACAGATTGGTATCAGAGTGGGAACTTGTTTGTTGATCTTTTGAGTTGGTTATATCTTCCTAAGATGTGGGTACCGGGTGACTTGAGGTTCGAGCTCGGGGCACGCCTTGAGGACCATGTAGAGCAATTTATCATTTCGGGTGCACACGAAATCATAAGTTGAAATGCATGGAAGACTTGGTGGATCTCGTGTTGGGATTAATGGTCACATTCGAACCCGATCTTAGACTTTTCATATTCTCTTGGTTTAGCATTGGTGTTGCATCTGAGTGTTTGTTTCTTACTTTCTCAGAAGATGTCAGGACGCACTGGTGGACGACGTGGAGGCCGCACTGGCGGGGGTAGAGGTGGTGGTAACATCACCCTGACGTATGATGAGCTCAATGAGATGATGCAGCAACAGTTGGGCGTTGCACTAGCTGCTTTTCAGGCTGCCCAGCAGACTTTCATGGGTGCTACTGCTCCTCCGGTTCAGGCGGGTGTTGCCTATAAGCGATTTAAGGATTGTCAGCCCCTCAGCTTCCAGGGTTCGGAGGGAGCTGTGGAGTTGCTTCGGTGGTTGGAGAAGACTGAGTCGGTGTTTGCTTTATGTGAGACTCCAGCAGTGGATTGGGTGAAGTTTGCTTCGGGGACTTTTGTAGGACCCGCCCTGACGTGGTGGAACTGCGTCACTCAGACGCTTGGTCTCGGGGAGGCCAACGCCATGCCTTGGGCGGATTTTGTGCGTAGGTTGAAGGATGAGTACTGCCCGCGGGAGGAGATTAAGAGGTTGGAACAGGAATACGGGAATCTTAAGATGGTGGGTTCTGAGGTTGAGGAGTACACGATCAGGCACAACGAGTTAGCAGTGATGTGTCCAGGTTTGTCGACGCCAGCGTACAGGAGGATAGAGCAGTATCTTGCGGGTTTGGTGCCAGAGATTGCTGGGTTGGTGTCTGCTAGGGATCCTACTACCATGTCAGAGGCTGTGCGGTCGGCTACTAAGATGACCAACTTGAAGATTACAGAGGGTGTCTTGCCTCCTAGAGGCTCTTCTGTGAAGGCGCCAGTGGATAACAAGAGGAAGTGGGAAAGTGTGGAAAAGAGTTCAGCGGTGGTTCAGCGACAACCGACGGCGAAGAAGGCTGAAGCTTCAGGGTCAGCGTCGGATCGGAAACAAGGGGGCTATGCTGGGAAGAGCCCTAAGTGTGGGCGTTGTGGTTTTCATCACTATGGTACTTGTGAGAGTTTTCGTTGTGAGCGTTGTCAGCGGACGGGGCATCTTGCGAAGGATTGTAGGGTCAACCTTTCGTCCAGGGCGACTCAGACTGCTGCTGCTACTACCCCTGCTCCACAGGGGAACCAGGGTTGCTTTCATTGTGGAGAAGCGGGGCACTTCAAGCGAAGCTGTCCAAAGTTGAATCAAGGGGGCACAGGGACTGCAGGGAAGGATGGAGACAATGAAGGCGGTGGCCGGATTACTCGTGCTCATGCTTATGTGATCGGTGCTAGGGAGAACCAGGTGGACCCAGACAGTGTTACCCGTACGTATTCTTTCTTATCTCTTGTTACGCTTTGGTTTTACTTTTATCCGCATCGTCGTGTGTTCGTGTCTTCGGGTGTTTTCTTTATGGTTTGGTCTCTGTTTCTCATTATTTGGGTCGATGAGGGTCCTTTGGGGATACTACTTGGACGGTGCCGGTGGGTTAGTTATACCGATCGTAGTAGTCTCCAGTAGGCCTTCGATCGGGGGTCTTTTGTCTCATATTCACATTTGGGGAAGTGGTTTCCCGGTTGTACTGTCACGTTTTGGTTCACTACCTTCACTCGTTGTATTTTGGGGAAACGTTACTTGGGCACACACAGAGGTCGACACTCATCACTGTGAAACCGAAAGAATCTTGGGACGAGATTCCTTTCAACAGGGGGATGATGTGACGACCCGGAAAATTTTTCTTCTTATTTGTTTTCTCTCTTCGACTTCGGGAAATTTTCGGGACGAAAATTCTTTCAACAGGGGGATGATGTGACACCCGGCAAACTCCGGTAACTAACTTTTTGAAAACTTAGTAAGTCTACCTTAGCGAGTCGCGCATACATTACACATGACAGGGTCAGTCGAGTCGAGTCGTACATCATTGGGGTTTTAACACACGCAAGTCTCGAGTCCCGGGAATTGGTGAACGAGTGTGAACGTGTTTATTTTCATGTATTATGTGTTTATAATCATTATGTGACTTGTCGGTATGTGAAAACGTGTTAGCATATGTTAAAACGGGGTTTAACGCGCAAAATACACAGAACCAGACCCTGCAGGCGATTAGGGAGCCCTAATCGCCTTCAGGGGGCGATTAGCATGTCTTAAAGGGCGATTGGGACTTCCTAAGGGGCGATTAGGGCTAATCGCCTGATAGGGAAGGCGATTAGCAGCCCTAATCGTTTGATAAGGCTGCACAATCGCCTGACGTGTTTTAAACGACTAGAAACGCCTATAAATACCACCCTTGACCTCCAAAACACCATTTGTGCAACCCTAGCCGTCCCATAAACCATACCAACACACAAACACCCTCTGGAACTCGTTTTTACATCAAAACAACCATTTCCAAGCTTATTCCATCATTTTCTCTTAAATCCAAGGTGTGTTCTTCAAACCCAAACCTTTAAATGATTATATTTTGTTCCCTAAAAGTCCAGACCTGACTTATAAATGTTTTTGTCTTTGAAAATCCATTTAAAACCGTTTTTAAACAAACCCAAACCTTTATGCGTGTTATATGTGTTATTTGTGTTTAAAGGTAGGATTTTTAGGATTGAAACATGATTGTTCTTGTGTTATTAAAGTGTTTATGACTGTTATGAGTTAGTATGATGATGTTCTAGGAGTTTGGATGGTTTTGGTTGTGTATTGTTGATGATTGATGTTTTGACCCATTTGAATGATTTTGAATGATTAAGGATGCTATGAGGTGTGTTATTGATTGTATGATGTTAGGGTTTGCTCTAGGATGATGCTAGAGCAGTGGGATACTATCGGACAACGTGGTTATGTGATGAAATCTGGATATTTGCTATTTAGGGCAAGTTCTTGCATGTTGATGTGATGTTTACATGTTAAGTTACTATTTTGGGAAAACGCTCGCATTCGGGACTGTTAGAATGATGAAAACTTAGAGGTTTTGCTTGATATATGTTTGTTAATGTGTTAGGATTGATTTTGGGTGTTTACACATGTTTCGGATCTGATTTGGAGGGTTAAACGCGCGAAATTGCGTCGCGCAGCAGCTGCAGGCGATTAGCCCTCTTAGCAGGCGATTAGCCTTCCCAATCGCATGCTAAGGCAGGCGATTAGCCCTCTTAGCATGCGATTAGCCCCTCAATCGCATGCTAAGGTAGGCGATTAGCCTCACAATCGCCTGTTGACCATCCCCAATCACCAGTTGACTTTTCCTAATTGCATGCTAAGTTCCTAATCGCGTGTACTGCTGTTATAAGTGTATTTTGACATTCCGAAACCCGATTTGACACCTAGGAACATGATAGGAACCCCGTGACATGCCTAGTAGCATAGTAACACGTGTATGGACTTGTTTGTGCGTTATTTGACCTATGTTTTAGACTCGTTGAACTTTAACACATGTTAAGTACTATGTTGCATGATTTGTGTATGTTTGAGTATGAGATGAACACGTGGAATGTCGGGTCACCAATGGGATGTCGAGTCTTGTCTTACGTAGTCTGGTTGTCGGTCAAACACGCTTTTCGGACACATAATGGTCATGGACTGGACTTAGGGACTAATGAACCCGACGGGTTATTAGTCTAACTTAACACATATCTTATGATAGGTCGCCACTAGTTGGGGCTATCATATCTTACAAACGTTTTGCTCATATCACATAAACGGTTTACTCATTTAACAGAAGACGCAATCTAAGGTGAGTTCACGGCCCCACATTTTACGGTTTTTGCTTTCGGGGGAGAAACATGCTTAAAACTCTTTTATGACTTATGGCTCTTTTTCACGTTATACTATGGCTTACATATTATTACTATACGGTTCATCAAAAAGTCCCTTAGAAACCACTAACATGGGAATATGGCGGGGAAATGTGGATAGAGCTATTGGGAACTGACAAGCCCCACTCGACGGCTGGAGGCCGAGCGGGTGCATATTGTCTCTAATAAAACAAGGTCTACCGGTGATGACGGTAGCCCATAGGAAACTAAGGGTCAGTACACGGCTCAGTTAACAATGGTTTCACCCATATGAGTATCTTATTCTGCGCCTAGCTAGCGTTCTCACAAGCATAGTAGTAACAGTGATGGTAATGGTTTTCGAAGGATCACTTTAAACGTTTAAATAAAACCTGTGAACTCACCAACATTATATGTTGACTCTTTTAGCATGTTTTCTCAGGTCGCTAAGGTAGCAGCTGTCAGATAGGCGCACGGAGTCGCACTGGAGTCGTCTCGCGTCTAGGGTCTCATTTGCATGTTTTGGAATTGTTAACTTTTAAACTTATGTTTTATTTCTGCATGACTTTTGTAAACTCTGAATGCTTCCGCGCTGTCAAATGTTGGTTTTAATATTATGCATGGTTTTTGTTTATGTATGTTTTTACATTTAGACGTCGTTTATTGTGACCGTTGACTTGGATCCTGGTGTGTCACGCGCCTCGCCGTAGAACTCCACACGTGGGAATTTGAGGGTGTGATAGATTGGTATCAGAGTGGGAACTTGTTTGTTGATCTTTTGAGTTGGTTATATCTTCCTAAGATGTGGGTGAGGTTCGAGCTCGGGGCACGCCTTGAGGACCATGTAGAGCAATTTATCATTTCGGGTGCACACGAAATCATAAGTTGAAATGCTTGGAAGACTTGGTGGATCTCGTGTTGGGATTAATGGTCACATTCGAACCCGATCTTAGACTTTTCATATTCTCTTGGTTTAGCATTGGTGTTGCATCTGAGTGTTTGTTTCTTACTTTCTCAGAAGATGTCAGGACGCACTGGTGGACGACGTGGAGGCCGCACTGGCGGGGGTAGAGGTGGTGGTAACATCACCCTGACGTATGATGAGCTCAATGAGATGATGCAGCAACAGTTGGGCGTTGCACTAGCTGCTTTTCAGGCTGCCCAGCAGACTTTCATGGGTGCTACTGCTCCTCCGGTTCAGGCGGGTGTTGCCTATAAGCGATTTAAGGATTGTCAGCCCCTCAGCTTCCAGGGTACGGAGGGAGTTGTGGAGTTGCTTCGGTGGTTGGAGAAGACTGAGTCGGTGTTTGCTTTATGTGAGACTCCAGCAGTGGATTGGGTGAAGTTTGCTTCGGGGACTTTTGTAGGACCCGCCCTGACGTGGTGGAACTGCGTCACTCAGACGCTTGGTCTCGGGGAGGCCAACGCCATGCCTTGGGCGGATTTTGTGCGTAGGTTGAAGGATGAGTACTGCCCGTGGGAGGAGATTAAGAGGTTGGAACAGGAATACGGGAATCTTAAGATGGTGGGTTCTGAGGTTGAGGAGTACACGATCAGGCACAACGAGTTAGCAGTGATGTGTCCAGGTTTGTCGACGCCAGAGTACAGGAGGATAGAGCAGTATCTTGCGGGTTTGGTGCCAGAGATTGCTGGGTTGGTGTCTGCTAGGGATCCTACTACCATGTCAGAGGCTGTGCGGTCGGCTACTAAGATGACCAACTTGAAGATTACAGAGGGTGTCTTGCCTCCTAGAGGCTCTTCTGTGAAGGCGCCAGTGGATAACAAGAGGAAGTGGGAAAGTGTGGAAAAGAGTTCAGCGGTGGTTCAGCGACAACCGGCGGCGAAGAAGGCTGAAGCTTCAGGGTCAGCGTCGGATCAGAAACAAGGGGGCTATGCTGGGAAGAGCCCTAAGTGTGGGCGTTGTGGTTTTCATCACTATGGTACTTGTGAGAGTTTTCGTTGTGAGCGTTGTCAGCGGACGGGGCATCTTGCGAAGGATTGTAGGGTCAACCTTTCGTCCAGGGCGACTCAGACTGCTGCTGCTACTACCCCTGCTCCACAGGGGAACCAGGGTTGTTTTCATTGTGGAGAAGCGGGGCACTTCAAGCAAAGCTGTCCAAAGTTGAATCAAGGGGGCACAGGGACTACAGGGAAGGATGGAGACAATTTGTAGATGCGTTTTGCGACTAGTGATTAGATTGTTAACATGTGTTAAAATAGGCTGAAGGGGCGAAGGTAACAAGAATGGGCGAAGGTGAATGATAAGGGGGCAAAGGTAGAATATCAGTGGACGAATCTGGATGGAACTACACTGAGAGACACATTCGACCACTTGTAGTGGGCGAATGTGGAAAAGACTCACGTTCGACCAGTTGAAAGGGGCGAACGTGCAGGTCCTATATATAGATTTTGTGATTTTGTAAGTTTAAGTGAGTCATTTGGTGTGTGTGTTTTTGAGGTGTGTTCCAGAGAGGTTTGAGAGAGTTTATGTGTGTGCTAGATTAACTGTAATTGAGTTGTAATCAAGTATTTGAAAGAGTTAATCTATGAAAAGCTTTGAAAATGACTTTGATTGTGTTTTGATTTGAGTTTACATCAGTTTGTTCTAAGCTAGGGTTTCCGCACCTGGTTTAGTAACTTGTATGATCATATAATCCTGTTTTCGTGTCAAATTACTTCCTCTACAAAGTGGTATCAGAGCATAGAGGATCATACAACAACAAATTGATAAACTCAGAGCTGATTTGGACATTATTTTCATCAATTCACATCTGTTTTCACATAAAAATGGTTTTTGAGTGTTTTTGAAAGAATTAGAGTTGATTTTGTGGATAAAATTCAAAATTCCAAGTATTAAAGTTGTTCCAAATCATCTCCGAAGCAAAACCTAATCAAGATCATTCAAATTCACAAACTTTTGAAAATCAGAGATCAAAATAACCGTTTTTCAAAGTGTAACCGTTTTTCAAAAGTCAATATGGGCGAACCTGGAGTGTTTTGGTCGAAGGTGTGAGTTTTTGGGCGAACCTGAGTGAAATTTTGGGCGAACCTAGGGATTAGTGGGCGAACCTAGAATTTTTCAGTTGAGTTTTTCACTTTCGGGTCTACTTTTTCACATTCGGCTGATCGGGGGTACGAACGTAGAATCAAAACGGGCGAACCTGAAACCTTTTTGGGCGAACGTGGAAAGTGTCAGTGTGTTTTCACTTTCTGGTGAGATTTTACATTCGGGAGAGAATTTCTGGGCGAACCTGAAACAAAAGGGACGAACCTGAAGCACATTTTGGGCGAACCTAAGAGTTAGTTTTTGGAAAATTTTCTAAGTGTTGAATTTCTCGAAGTTCGTGATCATGTGGCGTTTCCAGACTACTCCTACACCAGCAACTACACAACCACAACAGCAGGTGATGGACCCATGGACAGTGGCAGCACAGAAGACGAGCACACAGTCTTCGCAACCGGTTAACTACATGACTCAAAGTGCACCTCCAGCACCACAGTCTGACTACTGGGGAGTAGCAGCAGCGGTGGTAAACACTCAAACTACAAATGCTATTTCCACACTGATTAATGATTTGTCTTCAGGTAGCGGGAATCGGCCACCGAAGCTTATGGAGATTCAAGAATACAATCAGTGGCAGAAAAAGTTCAAGATACATTTGGAAGGCATGGGAGTGGAAGGTGCTGAAGCATGGAATATGATTGCTAAAGGTTACACACCACCAGTTTTGGAGAACACAGGTGAACTAGTGCCATTGGAGAGCATGGCTGAGGATGAGAAAAAGAAGTTTGCTGTGGAAAAGAAGGCGTTTTCCCAATTGACACAGGCAATCACAAATGATCTTTTGCATCAGTTTGGGACTTGCACAACTTCTAAGGCACTGTGGGATATGCTTAAAAGGAAGCATGATGGAAATGAGAAGACTAGAAGTTTGAGGACAGAAGAACTTATAAAGGAGTTTGAGAATTTTTCTTATGTTGGAAATGAAACTTTGAAAGAACTAACTCCTAGATATAATCATTTGTTATCTGAATTGTCTAGCTATGGTATACAGATTCCTATGGCAAAGCAGGTGGACAAGTTTGCAGATGCATTACCACCAAACTGGGATCAGCATGTGGAAGTTCTGAAGGAGAAGGATGCTTATCAATACTGGTCTATTCAGGAGTTCATTGAGAAGCTGGAAAACAAAGAATTGGAAGAAAAGAGGAAGGCTAGGAGAGCACAGATTCCTCAGAATCCAAACTTATACTTTGGAGGATCTTCAGTTCCAGTGAGTACAAGTTTAGGAGGGCTAGTTACACCACATGTTGCATGTATATCCAATGCTGTGGAATCACCTACCATTAACTACCATCAACAAACTTCATCTTTATCACAACCATCACCACAAGTTCCATACAACTATTCATACATTCCACCATTCTCCCCAAAACAACAAGCAGCTTTCTACACTGCTAGCCAATCTCAACAACAACCAATGAACCAATCTAATCAACAAACGGTGGTTTTGGAGACATCTAATCTTGGAAATGTGACAGTTGAAGTTGCTCAGCAACACATTGCATTAGTTTCTGCTATGGTCTCATCCTACAATGGATTAGTTGCTAGTCAAATTGGGAATAACAACTTGACCAATGAAGACTACGCACAGATTGACAAGGAGGAGATGGAACTCATTGATATTCAATGGGCCTTTGCAAGCATAATGCGAAGAGCAACGGAGTTTATTGAGAAGACAGGTAGAACAGACTTGGGAACTTCTCCTAACACAACCTACGGGTTCAATAAGGAGAAAGTGACTTGTTTTAACTGTGGAGGGAAAGGTCACTTTAAAAGAGAATGCACCCAGCCACCAAAACAAGGCAATAGAAACCCATTCAATGCCACCTATCAGAACCGTCAACAACAAAACCAAAACCAAGTTTCTTACCAAAACAACAACAACAACTACCAAAACCGTCAAAACAACTTTAATAACAACCAAAATAGACAACCAAACACACCAAACCAGACACAAAACCAAACACCAAACAATTCTAACCGAACAGTCATACCAATCACTACACCAAATGAACAACAACAAAATACCAATCAAGCATTGGTGACTCAACAAGATGAGAGGTTTGACTGGTCGAGTATACAGATTGGTGTTGAGGAAATCACTACTGGGGGCAATGTGGCTTGTGTTGCATATCAGGTTGATATTGAAGATTCAGTAATGGTGGAAGAGAAGGTAGAAACTGAGGTTGAAAGTGATGAGTCTGAGGCTGAGATGGATGTGGAAACTGAACCTGTTAAAGTTAATGCTGAGGTTGATGTTGAAGTTCAAACTGAAGAGACAAATTCTGGAGTTGTGCTTGATACTGTTTCTAATATTCCTGAGGAGTGTGATTCGGTTTATTCTGATTCAGACAATGAATCGGATACGGAAGCAAGTGTTAATTCTCTAGATGAAGATATCGATCAGTTGCTTGCAGAAGCGGATTTTCTGATGACAAGGAAGTCGCGCATTGCAGATGATGCTTTCACAAAGATTGATTATTCCAGATTCTTTGCAGGAAAGGAAGCTCATTTTGCATTAATGGCCATGACTGATCCGCCAAAACCTGTAAGTTCTGCATGTAGTACTGATAATACAAGTGAAAAATACTGTGGTACATGTGATAGATTGACTGAGGAGATTAAACAACTCCGTGTTCAACGTGATAGTGCTATCATGAACAGTCAATCTACTCGCAAAGAGTTGAATGCTTTTAACAAAGTATTAGATGGCTACAAAAAGGACATTTCCGACTTGAAAAACACTTTGTCTTTAAAACAATTGGCAATTAACAACTATATCAATGAAATTGAAAACACCAAGTTGGAAATGGCAGCCATCAAATGCTTTGCTGAGAAGGTAAACAAAAAAACTGGAAAGCTATAAGCATATTGCTTATGTGGTAGACCACATCATTGATGATAAAACCACCAATTATCGGGCTGTACCATCTCCGGTTCTCTTTGAAAACCATAATTGTCACCAAGTGACACCGGAGAGTTCGGTAAAATCTGATTCAGCATCGGAAAATGAATCTAATACCTCGAGTATTGGTGATCCAAATTCCGATGTTAGACCGATTTTAGGTATCAATGATGAGGGTGTTACTGCTGAGAGTGTAGATTCAGACTCAGAGAGTGATGATACTGGTTGTAGCCAAACTGTTAATGCATGTGAAATTCCAAAAGAAAATCACATCATTACAAATGAACCAGTTTCATCATCTCAAATTGTGATTCCGATGAGAAGTGTTCATCATGTGAATAAGTCTGAAAAGAATGTTGTGAAGAAAGATCTTAATGTGGTTAAGAAAGATCTTGAAAAGAATGATAAAAACGAACAATGTGACAAACCTGTCAAGGTGTTCTATCGGATGGAAGGATCCGATAAGATTATCTCTGACGAGGACTTTCCAATTAAAGATGTTAACTATGCTAAAATTGAAAAGATTTGGCAAGAAAGTACCATTTGGTTCCCAAAACATGAGAGAACAAATGAGATTCCACCAGCTTTATTAAAGAAGTTGTATTTGGATGTTCCTCAAGAACCAAAGGTCCATGTCACAGAGTTTGTTAAACCCAAAAACAGAGCTAATGGTTTTAATGAGCCTACTTACTCAAAAGGGCCACTCCCTGAGAGTTTAAGGAAGCAACAGTACAATGATCAATATCCTGTTAGATCATTTGCTCAACCAAATGCTCCGAATGTTTTTGAAGAGTACCGTGCGTGCTTTAAATGTGGGGAACGAGGGCATTTACTTGCTCAGTGCCCATATGTAAGGCATAAGAGGCACGAGGTGGAAGTGAGGAATTCCATGAGAAAACCGATTGATCATTATGTGCCACCACATAGGAGAGTTGTTCCTCAACAACCACAACCGTTTTATAATCATTACAATTTTCAAATGAGGAACACTCGTCCAATGCACTATGATCGAAGGAATCGGATTGCTATGGAACACTCATGGAGGAAGCCTGTGGTGAATACAACAGTTGATAGGCAAAAGGTTCCACCGAAACCGATTGTCAAATCAAATGTTGGACCTAAGTCTGTTAAATCAGATAAGGTTACCAAGAGAGTTACATTTGCTAATCCTGTTCAGAAACCGACTGAGAACTCAAAGTCTCAGATTCGAATCCTGAAAAGGTCTGAACAATCTTGGACACCCAATGGTACTCCAGGAGCCTCAACTTCAAGGGTTAATGAGAGAAAGGAAACTGTTTTGAACAATCAGAAAAAGATTGATCAAAAAGTTGTTCAAAATAATTGTGAAAATGTTACTATGAAACCTGATGTTCAAAGACCCAAGACTCAGGCTTGGGTCCCCCGAAAGAACTAACTGATTTACTTTTTGTGTGCAGGGAGCTTCAGCTGGCCCTATTAGCAGTCTTTGGATTGTTGATAGTGGAGCTTCAGGCCACATGACAGGGGATCTTGCGTTGCTGTTCGACGTAAAGAACATCAATGGAGGGTATGTAGCTTTCGCGGGAAATAAAGGTGGATATATCACAATGGAAGGAAGTGTGAGCAATGGGATAGTGAGTTTCGAGCGGATTTCGTATGTAAAGCAAATAGACTATAATCTGTTGAGTGTCAGTCAAATATGTGACAAGCAATTTACTGTGCATTTTGATGACAAATCCTGTTATATTCTGAAACCGGGTTTTACAATTCCTAAAGAGTGGATAATGTTGAAGGCACCTCGCGTCAACAATCTATACATTCTTGATATGTCCAAGGCGATGACATCACAGGGGCAGATAACATGCTTTTTGTCCAAGGCGACAGAGAAAGAATCGATAATGTGGCACCGAAGAATGGGGCACATTCATCTGAAGAAAATGAATCAACTTGTGAGAAATGGACTTGTCGATGGAGTAAACATGAAACATTTCCATCTGAATGACAAGTGTGTTAGTTGTAAAAAGGGGAAGCAACACAAACAGTCCCACAAAGTGAAAAAGGTTAACTCTGTTGAGATGCCACTTGAGCGACTGCACATGGATCTTTTCGGACCGGTCAAGCGCAAAAGTCATCTTGGAGAGCTTTATTGTTTAGTCGTCACTGACGATTACTCAAGATTTTCATGGGTGATGTGTTTGCAGAATAAAAGCGACACTTTTATCAATCTAAAAGTTCTGTTCACTCGACTGGAGAATCTCTACAATGTGAAGATTAAGAGAATTCGGAGTGACAATGGGACGGAGTTCAAAAATGCCAAGATGGATGAACTTTGTGAAAACAAAGGGATACATCATGAATATTCAGCTCCGTACACCCCTCAACAGAACGGTGTTGCTGAACGAAAGAATAGGACTCTAATTGAAGCGGCTAGAACAATGCTTGCTGATTCAAATCTTCCAGTAATGTTCTGGAATGAGGCGATTTATGCAGCAAATTACACATTAAATCGGGTTCTAACAGTGAAGAAGTTTGGTAAAACATCTTATGAGCTGTTACACCGAAGGAAGCCGAACTTAGAGTATCTAGAACCTTTTGGGGCGCCATGTACTATGTTGAATCCAAGCGAAAAGTTTAGTCCTAAAGCCGAGGAGGGTTACTTTGTTGGATATGCAACCCCGCTCAAACGGGTATACAACAAGCGAACTCGTCGTGTGGAAGACTGGGCTAACGTGGAAGTTCAACGATATACTCAAAATATTCAAGGCACGGGTCCTGATTGGATGTTTGATTACAAAGATTTCTTTGAATCATTCAATCTAGATAGCTCGGTTGAAGAAGCTGTTATTCGATTACTTTATGAGTGTGAAAATGCAACAACTTCACCGTTGGTGCGTCCGATCACCGTGAACCCCCTACCAGTTTCTAATGATACCAATGCTCCTATACAAGAGGAAGAAGTATTTCAAGAGGCTTCAACTTCTTTAGACACTTCAGAATCTGAAGATGAACAATTTGAAGAAGCTATTCTTGATCAAGCTGAAGAACCAGAGGCACCGCCAGTGAACCCAACTCCAACTTCAGATGTGGCTTCATCATCAAATACGGGTCATGATCTGGATGCTGTAGAGAACTTGACTGTTCAGACGGGAGTGCAAGTACCTGATTATCCGGAATCTCGGATTCATCGTATTCACCCGCTGGAGCAAGTTATCGGTGATCCTGGAAGCAGTGTTATGACCAGAGGGCAGCTTAAAAGCGTTAATTCGCCAGAGAGTTTTGGTGCTTTAGCTTTATATGCCAAAATTCAACAATCTGGTAGTCAAAATGATTGGTCGTTTGCGTGTTATGTGTCGCAGGTAGAGCCAAGGACATACAAGGACGCTTTGAAGGATGATGCCTGGGTGGAAGCTATGCAGGAGGAGTTATTACAATTCCAGAAATTGGGAGTTTGGACACTCACGGACTTGCCGCCGGATAGGAAGAAGATTGGCACCAAATGGGTGTTTAAGTGTAAGAAGGATGATCGTGGGGTAATTGTTCGTAACAAAGCCAGATTGGTCGTGCAGGGTTTCCATCAAATCGAAGGGATTGATTATAACGAAATCTATGCACCGGTAGCACGAATCGAAGCTATTCGGATGTTCCTCGCGTTTGCTTCCTATAAGAAATTCAAAGTTTATCAAATGGACGTGAAAAGCGCATTTCTGTACGGGAAAGTCAAGGAAGAGGTGTATGTAGGGCAGCCACCAGGCTTTGAGGACCCAATCCACCGGGATAAGGTCTACGTGTTGAACAAAGCTCTTTATGGCTTGCACCAAGCTCCGAGGCAGTGGTACGAGGAGCTAAGTACATACCTCATCTCCAAAGGATTTAAGCGCGGCATCGTCGATTGCACCCTCTTTACGAAAAAGACGGGAGATGATTTGCTTCTAGTACAGATATACGTTGATGATATAATATTTGGTTCAACTAATGAACTTTTATGCAGGGAGTTCGAAACTGTCATGCAGGAAAAGTTCGAAATGAGCGCAATGGGGGAGATGCAGTTTTTCCTAGGCTTGCAGGTGGACCAAAGACCCGACGGGATCTTCATTCACCAGACGAAATATGTCTCCGACATCTTGAGCCGGTTCCAGATGGAGGACTCAAAGCCGATGGATACCCCGATTCAACCCAATCACGGGATTGGAGTGGACGCTAAGGGGGAGCTGACGGATCCTTTTACATACAGAGCAATCATCGGATCTCTGATGTATTTGACGGCGTCTCGACCAGATATTATGTACGCAACGTGTCTCTGTGCCCGTTATCAATCGAAGCCGAAACAAAGTCATCTGACGGCGGTCAAGCGTATCCTTCGATATCTGAAGGGTTGTCCCTCAAAAGGACTTTGGTACCCTAATGATGATAATTTTGATTTCATATCTTTTAGTGATGCAGATTGGGGCGGCTGTGACAAAGATAGCAAATCTACTACAGCTGGTTGCCAGTTTTTCGGGAGCAGGTTAATCACCTGGCAATGCAAGAAACAGACTTCCGTAGCACAATCTACCTGTGAAGCCGAGTACATTGCAGCCTCGAGTTGCTGTTCGCAAGTTCTCTGGATTCAACAACAAATGGTGGATTACGGTTTGCAGTTTCTTAAAACTCCTATTTACTGTGACAACGAAGCCGCAATTGCATTAACTAAAAATTCGGAAAATCATTCTAAAGCGAAACACATCCGGATCAAATATCATTTTATCCGTGATTGTTACGCTAAGGAATTGATCGATATGATCAAAATTCATACTGACTACCAACGTGCAGATCTATTTACTAAAGCTTTTGACCGTTCACGCTTTGAATATCTTTTAAAAGTAAACAATATAAAGGAAAAACAGGACTAATCGGCACCTCGGTTTATCGCTTTTTAGTTTTTAGTTTTTATATTTTGCTAATTGGGAATTTCTCTTTGCTAATTGGGAATTTCTCTTTACTATCGTAATCCTCAAAGAAGTTGATGCTTTCGAGGGGATTGTTTAATCCTCAAAGAAGTTGATGCTTTCGAGTGGATTGTTTCTTTCAAATTTTTGTTTTTATTTTTTCAGAAAAATCAAAAATCTCAAAAATATGTTCTTTATTTTAGGGGGAGCCATTTTATCAGAAAAACCAAAAACATTATAAAATTCAAAAAGACCTAAAAATTAGAAAATCAAAAATGATTTCCTGGTAAAACAGAGGAAATGATAGTACATCAGTGGGGATCTGACACAGGCTAAAGAATTGTATAGTTTATGAGGCGTGTGTTGATTACGTGTGATATGCTGATAGGCTTCGTAGACTAAATATTGCGTGCATTAGTGATATAAACATAACGAACTACGCGTTCGTGGCTGAACACCTCATGGGCATATGGTCTTAGTACCGTAATTTCGTTTGATAGGATTGCCAAAATCTGAGGTTTCGGGTCGTTATGTTATGGTTATCCGGGATATTCTGATAAACTTTTGTCGTATTGATTTACGGACCTAGTTTTATCAGAATATTTGCAAAAAGAGCTTAATTGCCAAAACCGGAAGTTACCGAATTGAGGAACTTTATGTTTTAATTGATCATAGATCATTATTACATCGTATTGATCATCTGATGCAAATCAGTGATTAATATCAGCCTCAACCTAGTGTATACGCACATGTTACTCTGCTGCATTCAATTGCTGACCTGTACACCTCTGTGCTATATACTTTGTAACTTTTACGGATAACTCTGGCATAATCACGCGTTACGACGAAGCTTTGTGCAATTACTTGATACGGGAGTATGTCGTGTGTGTGGGCACCACATCGTATTAGTCTAATACACCTAACTCGTATCATTTTAAAGCATTGCGTAATTGTCTACATGTGAGCTTATGTGGACCACAATATCAGCAATTGCCGTATCACATACTGTTTCTAATGATAATATTAAACATAAAGATCAACGCAGTGATCAGATTTCTCAGAAAACTGATATGATCCTCTGACCGGATTTCACAAAATGTTTACTGCTTTCATTTACTTTGATACATTTTATTTTGTTGCTATTTACTTTTATTGTCAAAAAGATACAAAATCCAAAAAGATTTTAGGTGGGTTTTGATAAAATTTTAGAAAAATCCAAAATTTTTGCATTTCTGCTTTATTTTTTATAACCGGGAATGCTTGATAGTCAATTTCTGAGATTTGACAACACCAACTGGGCTTTGTATCATTCTAAAAGTGAAAATTTGTGTTTTGGAAGCTTAACGGATTGAAAAATGTTGAATGGGATTCGAATTTGTGGTTTGGCAAAATTTTTAAAATTTTCTATTCCACATTCGCCCTTAAATGGGACGAATGTAGAAAATTTTCTACCTTCGGGTGTGTTGCAAATGGGCGAATGTGGCTCTTTTCTCAATTCCACTTTCGGGTGCCACAGTTCTACCCTCGTGTCATTAAATTGGGGCGAAGGTGGAAGACTTTTATGTTCGTCCAGGAGCAACGGGCGAAGGTGGCTCCTATATATAAGCCTCTTGCAGATTCGACCCCTCACTTATAATTTTTCAAAATTTTTCTCAATACCAGAAACTTGTTGATTTTGTTTCTCCTGCTTGTGTGTTTTGTTCCCTATATTATTCTGATCATTTTCATATAACAATTACAGGTAATGACCAAGGAATGAAGCCGGAATCATTAGTTTTCTTAACCGAACCTAGGGTTTTAGAGTTCATGTATTTTCAGTGATTGTTAATGCATAATTTTGATACACGTTCATTCTATATCAGTTTTAGGGGGAGATGTATAAAAGAATTAGATTAATAACACTGTTTAGGACTGATTGATCGATTGAATACACAAAAACCCTAATTCTTAATGAAAACTGATATAAAATGAAATTTAAGGGAAATTGATGGTTTGCGAGTCTTAGTCGGCCATGTTAGAATAGTTCCTGATCAAAATTAAGGGTTAAGAACATGTTTTGAAAATTTTCAAATTTTTGGGTATAATCCATTTCACCTTCGGTTCGTCGATTGGACGAAGGTGGAACAGGGTGGACGAAGGTAATTCAAAAAGGGGCGAATGTGATTTTTAACCTAAAACATTCCACATTCGGCCAACAGATTGCACCTTCGGCCACAAAATTCTACATTCGACCAGAAATTTTGGGCGAATGTGGAAATCCAAAAACCTAAAATTTTGAATTTTTGTCGATTTCGTGTTTTGACGCTTGTTTTTGATTTTATGTCTCAGATGGCTGAGGAACAAGTAAATGTTGAGATTCCTGTTGAGACTGTTGTTCCTGATCCTGTTCCAGAAACTGTTCAAGAAGGAGAATCATCAAGCGGAAGTAAATGGCCGTTTGAGAAGAATCACAACTGTTGTGCATATCTGGGAGACGTTGAGAAGAATGTGGAGTTTACAGAGATCATCAAATTCCTGAAAAGATGCAGAGTGGTTTATGCCTTGGCTACACCAACTATTATCTACAAGGATATAGTTGAGGATTTCTACAACAACGCCAAGTATGATTACTTTGACAATCAGACGATCATTAAGAGCAAGATTCAAGGAATGGAGATGTTTATTACTGAGGCAGACATCAGAGAAGCTCTCCAGATCAAGTTTGAAGTTAGTGAGGATCCAAGAGAGTTGTCATGGACTGAGCAGAAAGCCTGTTTCCTAAGGATGAAATACAAAGGACCGATCACTGATGGTTCTATGTACAAAGGGAAACTGGGAGTGCAGTTTAAGTATTTTGCTCATGTCATTATACACGTGTTTGGATGTGTTAGTGGAGGATACGATGTGATGAGGAAGAGTTTGAGTTCGTTAATGGTTGCGTTGACTCTCAACAAACCATTTAACGTTGCTGGGATGATTTTAGATCATATGTTAGAGATGTTGAAAGGGTTGAAGGTTAAGAAGTTCATGCTTTACCCTAGATTCCTTATGATGATTTTTGATCACAAGTATCCACACCTGAAGAAAGATCCAACACAGATACTTGCTATGGATCACATGAACATTAGAACCTTGGCTAGAATGAAAGGTTATAAGGGTGTGCCTGATAATGAGAGACCACCTTACAGAAGGTTGTTTGGAGCCTTGGCTAGAGAGGATTACAATGATCCAGGGAAGAACACAGCAAGGCATCCTGATAGTGATAGTGACAATGATGATCCTTTAGTATACGCTGATGCAAGTACGAAGAGGAAAAGACAAGTAGTCAATCCTGGAGCCAAAGGGAAGGGCAAAGGAAAGACTGAGCAAGGAAGTTCAAAACAACAAGCTGTGAGAAAGAAATCTACTGCAAAGAAAGGTACAAGTTTGGTAGATGAAGAGTCTGTTGATTCAGAAGAAACAGAGACTGAAGAACAATGGGATTCAGATGCTGAAAATGTCCGGACTACCAAACAAAAGGCCACTTTGGTTGGTGAGTCTGAATCACTAAACAGATCAATTGAAGAAGCTAAGAAGAGCAAGCAATCTATTGGTGCTGAAGATGAAGGGTTAACTGTGAATTTGGACGAGTTGAATGAAGGTGAAACTGTAGTAGTAAATTTGCCCAAGCCGAAACACAAAACCATGGCCAAGAAAACAAGTTCTAAGCAACTTAGAGAGAAAGAATTAAACCAACTTTTGAGAGGGAAGAGATTACCTGAAGCTGGTACATCATCAAAACAATCTTCACCAGCAACAAAGAAGCAAAAGACTAAAGAGGCAACAACATTACCAGTGGATGAGTTCAATATAGCACTGGATAATGTACTTGATATGTTCACAAAGCCTCAGAAAGGGAAAGAAGTGGAAGTTGAGCCATCAAAGTCAAAGTCCAAGTCAAAGAAAGTCACTGTGGATGACGAAGTGATGAAGCAAGTGAATAAAAAAATGGACGACATGATGAAGATGTTAGTGGCTCAGCAAGCTGAGATTGCCAAGTTCAAGCAGAATGAGGAGAAGATGCTTCAGATCGTAGTAGCTTCTAAGTCTAATCAAGATGAGATAGACGAGAAAGTGAAGAAGCTAGAAGCTAAGAATAAGAAGCTTGAAGGAAAGTGTTTGAGAAACAAGAACAGGTACAAGGCTATAAAAGAGGATAATAAAGAATTGAAGGCTGAAAACAAACGTCTTAGTGAGTTGATAGACAATCTGTACAATGTTGCACCCAAGTTGAAAGAGGGTGAGGAGGATAAAGAGAAAGAAGTTGAACAGGTTGACTTTGAACCATCTGAATCTGACAAAGAGGAAGATGAGGATGATGAGGATGAAGAATCGGAAAAGAGTGATGATGGAGATGATGATAATGATGATGATGATGATGCTGAAGGTTCGGGAAGTCAAAAGGAGGATGAGAGTAGCAGTAGTGATGATAATGATGGAGGAGATGATACTTCGAAGTTTACATTTGAGAAGAGACTACCTTCAAAGAAGAAGAAAGACACAGGTGAGTCAAGTTCAAAGAAGAAGAGTGAGAATGTTGATTCTGATGAGAGTGTGTTTTGGAATGAGAAGGTGAGGTCTTTATCTGACGATGCTAAACAAGTTTACAAGGACATGTTAGAAAGAAGAGAATGGACCATTGAGTTCACAGGTCGTTTTGCTGAAATATTCCAAACTGATGATATGCGATATGAATTGGAATATAACGATCCTGATTTGGAAGAAGGGGAAGTACCTGCATCTGTGGCAAAGGAGATCCTAGATGGGCTTGCACAGAGGGTAGGGAAAACATTTGAAGAATTTATTGTTGATGAGTCGATTCCACATATTCCTGAAAAGGATATTGGAAGTCACTCTGATGATAAAGACACCCCTGAGTTTGAAGAAGTTGAAATAGAGGATATCACACATGAGGAATACCCACAATACTTCAGACAAACAGACGAAGATTTGGTGTTTCCTGATTTTACTGAGATTCCTAATACGTCTGCAAAAAGAAAGGCAAAGAAGAGAAGTGCAGAGTTTGTAGAGAAGGTATTTGGAACTAATATGCCTGAATCTTCAAATAAGACTGATGAATTGAAGGATTATTTGAAGAAGTTAAGACTGATGGATGAAAACCGACCGAAGCCTGAAGCTCAAGGAAACTTTTATAGGTTTCACAATGCGAAGTTCAGAGGCAGAGCTCTAGGATGGACATACTTAAGCAGGCTAAAGTGTCTAGCTGCTAAGTGGGAATCTGGAATCTTGTACTTTTACAGATTCATTGACTTGCTAACTCTACCGTACTGGGCGGTTAGAGATTTGTGCAGATTCCAAATGTCGGGTGCTTCAGTGAATAATTCACATGTCGGTTGGTGTGCAGACAAGCTGGTTTGGGAAAGTAGAACTAAGTGGAACAGATTCAAACCACAATATCCCCGGAGGAAAGTTCACAGGGATATTGATCCCAGAACCAAGCTGAAACGGGTTACCTTGATTTATAAGGCACCTGAAGTGATGAGAAAGATACCTTTGATGCCTATGCCGCAACACTTCAGTGCTGACTTCATTTTCTGGTATTATGATTGGAGGAAGGCAGAAGCGGTGATCGTGTTGAGAGATGGAAAGGACAAATACAAACATGTTCATGTATTTGATCCTATGTGGTTGATCAATTGCACCTTCGAAGACATCATCATGCTCTTTTATAATCCGATTCATCATGAGCCGAACGATGCAGATCAAGCAAAGAAATACACACAAGTTGTTGGTGTTTGCTTTGCTTATGATATTAATGCTGGTAGTAATTTGGAGGGAAAGCTTGGCAAGATGGTGAAGATGGCGAATGTGTCAAAGCCGGTAAAGAGAAGGTTAGAGCCTGAGATGACGAAAGAACAGAAGAGTTTGCTCAGAATCAAGTTGCTGAACAAAGCCATGGATGAGGACAGAAAACGATCTAATCAATAGTCGAGGGGGAGTTTGTAGATGCGTTTTGCGACTAGTGATTAGATTGTTAACATGTGTTAAAATAGGCTGAAGGGGCGAAGGTAACAAGAATGGGCGAAGGTGAATGATAAGGGGGCAAAGGTAGAATATCAGTGGACGAATCTGGATGGAACTACACTGAGAGACACATTCGACCACTTGTAGTGGGCGAATGTGGAAAAGACTCACGTTCGACCAGTTGAAAGGGGCGAACGTGCAGGTCCTATATATAGATTTTGTGATTTTGTAAGTTTAAGTGAGTCATTTGGTGTGTGTGTTTTTGAGGTGTGTTCCAGAGAGGTTTGAGAGAGTTTATGTGTGTGCTAGATTAACTGTAATTGAGTTGTAATCAAGTATTTGAAAGAGTTAATCTATGAAAAGCTTTGAAAATGACTTTGATTGTGTTTTGATTTGAGTTTACATCAGTTTGTTCTAAGCTAGGGTTTCCGCACCTGGTTTAGTAACTTGTATGATCATATAATCCTGTTTTCGTGTCAAATTACTTCCTCTACAAGGCGGTGGCCGGATTACTCGTGCTCATGCTTATGTGATCGGTGCTAGGGAGAACCAGGTGGACCCAGACAGTGTTACCCGTACGTATTCTTTCTTATCTCTTGTTACGCTTTGGTTTTACTTTTATCCGCATCATCGTGTGTTCGTGTCTTCGGGTGTTTTCTTTATGGTTTGGTCTCTGTTTCTCATTATTTGGGTCGATGAGGGTCCTTTGGGGATACTACTTGGACGGTGCCGGTGGGTTAGTTATACCGATCGTAGTAGTCTCCAGTAGGCCTTCGATCGGGGGTCTTTTGTCTCATATTCACATTTGGGGAAGTGGTTTCCCGGTTGTACTGTCACGTTTTGGTTCACTACCTTCACTCGTTGTATTTTGGGGAAACGTTACTTGGGCACACACAGAGGTCGACACTCATCACTGTGATGCCGAAAGAATCTCGGGACGAGATTCCTTTCAACAGGGGGATGATGTGACGACCCGGAAAATTTTTCTTCTTATTTGTTTTCTCTCTTTGACTTCGGGAAATTTTCGGGACGAAAATTCTTTCAACAGGGGGATGATGTGACACCCGGCAAACTCCGGTAACTAACTTTTTGAAAACTTAGTAAGTCTACCTTAGCGAGTCGCGCATACATTACACATGACAGGGTCAGTCGAGTCGAGTCGTACATCATTGGGGTTTTAACACACGCAAGTCTCGAGTCCCGGGAATTGGTGAACGAGTGTGAACGTATTTATTTTCATGTATTATGTGTTTATAATCATTATGTGACTTGTCGGTTTGTGAAAACATGTTAACATATGTTAAAACGGGGTTTAACGCGCAAAATACACAGAACCAGACCCTGCAGGCGATTAGGGAGCCCTAATCGCCTTCAGGGGTGCGATTAGCATGTCTTGAAGGGCGATTGGGACTTCCTAAGGGGCGATTAGGGCTAATCGCCTGATAGGGAAGGCGATTAGCAGCCCTAATCGCCTGATAAGGCTGCACAATCGCCTGACGTGTATTAAACGACTAGAAACGCCTATAAATACCACCCTTGACCTCCAAAACACCATTTGTGCAACCCTAGCCGTCCCATAACCCATACCAACACACAAACACCCTCTGGAACTCGTTTTTACATCAAAACAACCATTTCCAAGCTTATTCCATCATTTTCTCTTAAATCCATGGTGTGTTCTTCAAACCCAAACCTTTAAATGATTATATTTTGTTCCCTAAAAGTCCAGACCTGACTTATAAATGTTTTTGTCTTTGAAAATCCATTTAAAACCGTTTTTAAACAAACCCAAACCTTTATGCGTGTTATATGTGTTATTTGTGTTTAAAGCTAGGATTTTTAGGATTGAAACATGATTGTTCTTGTGTTATTAAAGTGTTTATGACTGTTATGAGTTAGTATGATGATGTTCTAGGAGTTTGGATAGTTTTGGTTGTGTATTGTTGATGTTTGATGTTTTGACCCATTTGAATGATTTTGAATGATTAAGGATGCTATGAGGTGTGTTGTTGATTGTATGATGTTAGGGTTTGCTTTAGGATGATGCTAGAGCAGTAGGATACTATAGAACAACGTGGTTATGTGATGAAATCTGGATATTTGCTATTTAGGGCAAGTTCTTGCATGTTGATGTGATGTTTACATGTTAAGTTACTATTTTGGGAAAACGCTCGCATTCGGGACTGTTAGAATGATGAAAACTTAGGGGTTTTGCTTGATATATGTTTGTTAATGTGTTAGGATTGATTTTGGGTGTTTACACATGTTTCGGATCTTATTTGGAGGGTTAAACGCGCGAAATTGCGTCGCGCAGCAGCTGAAGGCGATTAGCCCTCTTAGTAGGCGATTAGCCTTCCCAATCGCATGCTAAGGCAGGCGATTAGCCCTCTTAGCATGCGATTAGCCCCTCAATCGCATGCTAAGGTAGGCGATTAGCCTCACAATCGCCTGTTGACCATCCCCAATCACCAGTTGACTTTTCCTAATTGCATGCTAAGTTCCTAATCGCGTGTACTGCTGTTATAAGTGTATTTTGACATTCCGAAACCCGATTTGACACCTAGGAACATGATAGGAACCCCATGACATGCCTAGTAGCATAGTAACACGTGTATGGACTTGTTTGTGCGTTATTTGACCTATGTGTTAGACTCGTTGAACTTTAACACATGTTAAGTACTAAGTTGCATGATTTGTGTATGTTTGAGTATGAGATGAACACGTGGAATGTCGGGTCACCAATGGGATGTCGAGTCTTGTCTTACGTAGTCTGGTTGTCGGTCAAACACGCTTTTCGGACACATAATGGTCATGGACTGGACTTAGGGACTAATGAACCCGACGGGTTATTAGTCTAACTTAACACATATCTTATGATAGGTCGCCACTAGTTGGGGCTATCATATCTTACAAACGGTTTGCTCATATCACATAAACGGTTTACTCATTTAACAGAAGACGCAATCTAAGGTGAGTTCACGGCCCCACATTTTACGGTTTTTGCTTTCGGGGGAGAAACATGCTTAAAACTCTTTTATGACTTATGTCTCTTTTTCACGTTATACTATGGCTTACATATTATTACTATACGGTTCATCAAAAAGTCCCTTAGAAACCACTAACATGGGAATATGGCGGGGAAATGTGGATAGCGCTATTGGGAACTGACAAGCCCCACTCGACGGCTGGAGGCCGGGCGGGTGCATATTGTCTCTAATAAAACAAGGTCTACCGGTGATGACGGTAGCCCATAGGAAACTAAGGGTCAGTACACGGCTCAGTTAGCAATGGTTTCACCCGTATGAGTATCTTATTCTGCGCCTAGCTAGCGTTCTCACAAGCATAGTAGTAACAGTGATGGTAACGGTTTTCGAAGGATCACTTTAAACGTTTAAATAAAACCTGTGAACTCACCAGCATTATATGTTGACTCTTTTAGCATGTTTTCTCAGGTCGCTAAGGTAGCAACTGTCAGATAGGCGCACGGAGTCGCACTGGAGTCGTCTCGCATCTAGGGTCTCATTTGCATGTTTTGGAATTGTTAACTTTTGAACTTATGTTTTATTTCTGCATGACTTTTGTTAACTCTGAATGCTTCCGCACTGTCAAATGTTGGTTTTAATATTATGCATGGTTTTTTTTACGTATGTTTTTACATTTAGACGTCGTTTATTGTGACCGTTGACTTGGATCCTGGTGTGTCACGCGCCTAGCGGTAGAACTCCGCACGTGGGAATTTGAGGGTGTGACACATAAAGCTCGTCTCAAGGCCCAAGGGTTTACACAAATCCCGGATCTTGATTTCATCACACCTTTAGTCCCATGGTTAAAGCTTTTACAATTCGCATTGTTTCTTTCTCTAGCCGTCATAAATCGATAGTCTCTTCATCAATTAGACGCGAACAATGCTTTTCTTAATGGGACTTTATCCGAAACCGTCTTCATGGAGAGACCTCCCGGCTTTGTTGACCAACGCTTCCCAACTCATGTTTGCAAGCTCAACAAGGCTCTCTATGGCCTCAAACAAGCTCCTCGTGCTTGGTTTCATCGCCTTAGCTCCTTTCTCACATCCTATGGCTTCACATGTAGTCGTGCAGATCCATCCCTTTTCGTTTTTCATCAAGATGACCTTATTATGTACTTACTCGTTTATGTTGACGATCTCATTCTCACCGGGATTAATGCCATGTTACTTTGTAACTTCACCACCCGTCTACATAATGAATTTGCAATCAAGGATCTAGGCTCCTTGAATTATTTTCTTGGCCTCGAAGTCCTTAACACAACCGATGGTCTCTTCCTCACTCAAACCAAATACGCGAATGACATTCTCATTCGTGCCGGTCTAACCGAAGCCAAACCTGCTCCCACTCCTCTCTCCACATCCGACTCTTTCCTCTTGGATGGTGAACCTTTTTCGGACCCTACCACCTATCGCTCTCTCGTTGGCGCTCTTCAATACTTGACTATAACTTGGCCTAACATATCTTATGTAGTTAACCAGACATGTCAACATCTTCATGCTCCCACTACTAAGCACTTTCAACTAGTTAAGCGCATTCTAAGATATGTCAAGGGCACCATTTCGCATGGTCTAGTTTTCACTCGTCCCGTGTCTAACCTGATGTAGCTGTCGTGGGCTAATCAAAAACAAGTATTTATGACTTAAATACATATACTAGTACGGGTAAGTAAGGTCGTCTCCACAGGGAACGCGTGGTCAGTATAAGTTTTAAAATTAAATTAATAAACTATTGATCTTGAGTTGGAATTTTGGTTGATTAAAAATGAGTAAACAATTTAAAATTAAAGAGTTATCAAATTAAGAAAAAGTAACTTCCACCCGGGATCCAGGTTATAGACTTTAACATAAACTTAGTTTAATTAGTAGAACACCATATAGACATGGCCTTGGGATTTATGAGTTGAATTAACAACTAAGGACAGTTTTTAATAATAACCGTACAACCTAATTGTCCGCTCAAAAATATCAATTACCCGCCAATTACCACCCCGCTAACAATGCAAGAAATTGCCAATACGTTTGGTAAAAGACAGACAATTCAAATATAAATAAACGTTTCAACAACTCAAACACAAGTGGTCAAGATATACCAGTTCAGAATGTAAATAAACTTAGTCTAATGAAAAAAATACTAAAAACCGTTCACCCGGGGAAAGTCACAAAGAGTTTAGCCACACATGGTCATCATTCGATCTTCAAAATTCTTGTGTCTCAAGCTGATCAGTCGTCCACAGATTGTGTCAGATCCCCTCCACTCCTCTGCGATTAAATGTTGTCTCCAAAGAATGTTAAAAAGTCAATCCCCTCCACCAAAAGATAATTGCCGTTTAAAAATCCTTGCCCTCCAAGAAAGTTGGAGCCCATTGGGCCGTAACCACTAGGTCACGATTCTTTACTTTTATTTTTTATTTATTTATTTATTATATAATTATTATTAGTTTATTATTATGACTCCGTTCTCGACTCGGGTGTTCTTGACTTGACCAAAGTTGTTCGTTTACGCTCCAAAGTCCTGAACACCTGCTCTCAAGTGCTTGTGTCCCGATTAAAATTCTTTCGTTTTGAGTTCATTATCCATGAACACCTACAAAACACATACGCAATAATAAATAACTAAGACGGACTAAAAGCACACAATAAAGGACTAAAATATATACAAAATTAACATATTAACAAGGTGTGTTTCACAACACATCACACCCCCACACTTATCTTTTTTCGTCTCGAAAAAATTATATACACTCTGCTCAAGACATTATCACAAACCAGCACCCCAGTCGCTCCATCATACCCTAGCTAAGGTCCAAAGTCATACCCCATTTACAGATCAGCATTAGATGTGTTAATTCAGCAAGTCAAAGTTATTGTCATTTTAAAAACAGAATTTACCCGACTAAACCTAACATGCTTTCGGTTTTTATTCTCATGCAACACACCCCTCACAATTTTTCACTCCACTCGGTTTAATATCTGGACTAGCATGTAATGCGCTAGTATTAATCACTCAAAACAATGTATGCAACTCTGTTATCATAGACTTGTATGACAATCACACCTTAACTATAGACAATGCACATATCTAAAGGACTTACAGGTTTTGGGCTTAGGGTAAAGGTAGGAAATTTTGGCTAAAAGTGGTTCAAAAGAAAAGGGTTCAACATGATTGACAATCCTTATTCTCACAATACACACAAATAAACATAACTTTGGTCATAATTAACCATAACAAACAAACTTCTATTTTCGTATTTTTTTTTTCTTTTTTCTCTTTTTTTTTTTTTTTTTTCTTTTTTTTTTTTCCTTCATATATATATTTTTCTTCAACATTTAATCAAACTCAAACGCATAAACACAAACATAGAACACACTGGATGTCATCAGTTTTCTTAACAATGGTTAACGGGTCGATTTGGGTAATTTTATAGGTTTAACAAACGAAAAGGTTTAGGCTCAACATGGGCTACTAGGGTAATATTGTGGGTAAACAGGTTAATCACATAAACAAATACACGGGTATCAAACAAAAAGGGTAATCCTAAATCGCCTTTATCATGTACGTGCATATCTAGTCTACAACCTTGGCATGTATCAAATCACACAAGTTCTGCAACAGAGAAACATCTGGCCTACACTCAACAAATAAAAATATATATGTATTAATCTATCATCTAGTAGGCTCAATATCTCACAAAGTGGGTAAATGGGTTGCCGATGTGTGCATGCTTTTATTACCAATAGCTTGTTAAACCTAGTCAGGCAATTCTAAACATTTTTCTTAAAAAGACCTGCTGAAAACGGTTCATATTACTTTTCCACAAATTAGGCCATGACTAAGGATCTACTGCCAAAACAATCAAGAAACGACTAGTAGGCACCGAAAGAGCTGCTTTATGTCTGATTAGAATGCTTTTTAGGAACAATTTCCAAGACATTTTCAAGGTTTTCTATTTTTTTTTTATTTTTTTAGACTCAAAAATAAATAAAACTGAAATTTCCCCACCCCCACACTTGAACGACACATTGTCCTCAATGTGAACTAAGGAATAAAATAAAGCAGAAATAAAACTAATGTACAACAATAGAAAGGAACGGACTCCCCTGGATATAAGCAGTGCGCGCATGAGTCTCGTTCAATTCCTCCCAATGCGACCGTATAGCATTTCATTCGCGGCCGTTAACAAACCTGCAACATTCGCGGTTACAAGATCGACTTCGCCCGAATGGAGATTGAGTGTGGGCGAGGCGATCTATTCATACAATTAATCTCATGACAAAATATCCCTCAAACAACTCCCTAAATCCTCTTAGATTCGACCGATTATGTTCTTATGAAACTTCCAAGGCTACCCCCCACACTTGGCATCAAATGTTTGCAATTGCAACTAATAATCATTTGCTTTACTCGACATAACTCCACTTTCGAATCATCCTTATAGACAATCAATCCATTAGCAAAGTCACCCACTAATGACTTACAACTTTACTCGACAAGAATGTTAACTTCATAAGTACTTCCTCACACTAAATCTCGTTTGTCCTCAAGTTGTATTAAGAAATGCTTAATCAAACTAACTCAAAGATAAGTATCTTATAATGATTTGCCCATATAAACAAAGTAAAACCACAACCACTTTAAACAAATAACTTGTCCAACCTTACAGCGTTGCATTCTTAACAAGACTATAGTGGTAACCAAAGCACATAAACAATATTCATCATGTCTGCAAGTCAACCTACCATATACATTCCTCAATTCCTTTAGTACCCACATTCCGTATCCCACTATCCCACATGAAAAATAGCTAAAAAAAAAGTTGATTCTTATCCACCACAAGTAACTAGCAGAACAATTAACACAATACATATTGATCCGACACTATAGACTAAAAAAATTAAAAAAAAAAAGTAAATAAATAAATAAATAATAAAAAAAATTAAAATTAAAGGAAACGTACCTTGTTAGCGACGAAACCACACTATACAGAAATCAAAGGACTCCACACGGGTCTGATTTGGGGTCGTTGGGTGTCGGTGAAGCAGAGGTGGGTCGGTTTACGGTGGGTTTTGAAGGTGTGAGTCGTAGGTGGACTGTGAGGGTGGAAACGGTAGTAATGGAGGAATTTCGGTGGTGGTTCGTGTGACAATGGAATGTGTGGATGGTTGCTTTTGTGACAGATGGTGACGGCGGAGGTGGAACGAAGCTGGGTTAGGTTGGAAGGAGAAGGTGGAAGATGAGGGTGGTTATGGAGGAAGGTGTAATTTAAAGACAGGGACGGTGGTCTTCAGTGGTGAACGACGAGTGGCTGACTGGTGGTTGTGGGTCGGGTGAAGGTGGAGGGTTAGGTTTTGATTGTAGAAGGGAAGGAGGTGATAGTTGATGTTGTGAGAAGGGATAGTATGTTAGGGTTTGCAATTGGGGAAGAAAGAAGATGCCTGTTTTGTAATCTTTTTTTTTTTAAAAGTAAATACGCGACCCTCATATTTTGTACCCCAAAATACGCGACCCGCGTATTTCCTTGTTGACAGAAAGTTTCCCACGTTTTGTACTTAGAAAAATTTTGATCTTTTTCAATTTTAACATACCTGACACCTCTAAAACCCATTCCCATGCCCCATTAACATGTAAACTTACCTGAGCTCCTGTTGGTGATGATTTCCCGTATCGAAAAGGTTGCGATTTCCTGAATAACTTGAAAACACACAAAAAACACAACCGAAAACAAACAAAAACCAACGAAAAAAAGAAAAAAAAAGAAAGAAAAAAAAATATACAAACTCTACAGTTAAACATACCTGGTACTTTGTTCTCATGGTGGTCTAGTGGGATGTTTGCGTCCCAATGCCTCCAGGTATGTGCTCCTCCAGCACTCAGGTAGATCATCCACAGTCTTCCAGATTGGTCCAAACAATGCCAACCTATGCTTCTCTTTATCAAATTCAGGTGGCTTCTTGGCTTTCTTTTTCCTTCTCTTTCTTGTGTCGTCTTCATCGACTACCTCAATCCTATTGATCATAAAACACTCCTCTTCGGATTGATTAGTAGTTAAATTGGAAAACACATTAAAACACAACTCCTTTTTCCCAAACCTCATAGTGACCAATCCACTAGCACAATTAATGATAGCATGAACAGTTGCTAGGAATGGTCTACCTAAAATGACTGTAGACTGTGTATTTTTCGCATTCGGCTCACCATCTAAAACCAAGAAGTCAACTGGGTATTGGCAACCTTCCACCTTCACTATGACATTAGTCAACATTCCCCTAGGCTGTATAGGCTTTTGATCAGCCAACACCATGGTGGTATTGACTTTCTTTAAAGGACCAAAGTTAAATTTGTCATATAAACTGCCCGGGAGAATACTGACACAAGCTCCAAGATCTAAAAGTGCCCGGTCAATGCTAATATCCCCAATTCGGATTGAAATAAGGGGCACTCCCGGATCTTGGAGTTTAGGTGGACCTTGTTTACCCAAACCTGATGTTAAATCTGGCTTCAATAAAGCCAAGGGGAAGGGGACAACCTTAACTCCCCCACACTTATCCTTGGACTCAGTGGGGTTTTCGTTAAAATACTTTTCACAAAACCTCTTTTTAAGATTTTTCATTTCAGTTTTAGTTTGTGAAATTTTAACCTGACCACCACCATTTTCTGACCCATCACTAACATCAGTAGAGAGAAGACTTACAGCATTAATTTGCACAGTTCTAGTAGTCTTAGACCCTGCTTGTTGATGTTGTGGGTTGAGGGTAGTGTCACTAGGAAGCTTACCTGGGTCTCTCCTATTCTGAGCCATCTCTGATGCTAGCTGAGTCACTTGCTTTTCCAAGGTCTGGTATGCTTTAGCCTGCAACTCCTGTTCCTTTCTGATCTGCTTCAGCATCTCCAAAACTTCATTTGTTGACCCACTAGACTGATTACCCGCTCTGCCTTGATCAGAACCCTGCTGGTAATTTCTCTGACTTCCTCTATTATAACCTCCTTGGTTCTGGTTATTGTACCCAAGCTGTCTGTTCTGGTATGACTGTCCTCCTTGACCATAGACCATGTTTACCTCTTCTTCTGCTGCTCTGTACCGATCTGGACAATCCTGTGTAGAATGGCCCAATTCACTGCACACCCGACATACTGGATAAGACTGAGCTGCATGTAGTGTGTCTTTTCCTCCCAAACCTTTCAAACTCGCCAATTGCCTTTCCAATATTTCCTTCTCCTTCTCTAACTGAGCCACCCTGGCACTTGTAGCACTTGTATTGGTTGGTTTAGTGACTGGATGTTTTTTCTTTCGATCAGATTGGGCCTGTCTCTTGGAGTCTGCAGCTACCGTCTCTAAATATTCCCAGTCCACATCAACATGATTCCTTAGAAAAGTGCCCCCAGTAGTAGCCTTGATATCCCTGATATCATCATTGGACAACCCATCATGAAAAGCAACGATCAACTCCCATTTTTGAATACCATGATGTGGGCAATTCCTCAACAGCTGATTAAATCTCTTCCATGCTTCATAAAATAATTCACCTGGTAACTGTTGGAATTCCCTAATGGTTGTCCTAGCTTCACTAGTCCTCTGAGGAGTATAATATTCTTCTAAAAATTGTTGTTGTAACTCCTCCCAGTTATAGACACTTGCAGATGGTAAAGATGTAAACCAATTACGTGCAGCATCCTTTAATGAAAACTGAAATAACACCAACTTTACCTGATCTGGTGTAAACCCATGACCTCCAACCATCCCACATACCGCCTCAAACTCTGTTATGTGTGCATAAGGCTCCTCGCTACCCTTCCCGTGAAAGTTGGGAAGCATATTCAGAACGTGATGTTTAACCTCAAAAGTCCTACCCCCACGAGCTACGGGCATAACAATAGGTGATGAATTGGGTGCTATATGAGGTCTAAAGTGACTGTCCACTCCTCTAACGTGAGGATCCTGTACTCGTGGACGCCTTTGCCTGTGTGGAGGGTTCATTGGTGCCCTGTTCACCCTAGGTGGGTTTTGATACCCACGTCCACCTTGATCCCTGTTCAGTGGTAGATCATACTGACCTCCTTGATTCTCCCCATAATCTTCCTCATCAGTCCACTCCTGACCATTATCGTAAGATTCCTGATATTCCCCATCATCCCATTCTTCTACTCTGGCTCGAATATTATCTTCATTGAAAATACTGTCTGCCCTATGTGGATGTGGCTCTCGGTTCAGGTGAGTGGATTGGGTTCCTGAACGATCTCTATGAACAACCCGAAGTGGGTTAGGCTGTGGTGGAATATTTTGTGGTGCTGGGTTAAATGGTTGAGCTGGTGGTTGATCTGGTGGAGGTTGGTTAAATTGTGGAAAGGGTGGTAGTGACATATTTGGTAAGGGATTTTGTTGTGGTGGTTGCTGGTTACCCTGGTTGGCAAGATTACTGTGATTGCTCATATTTGATGATGATGTCTCTATCTCTGCTAACTCACTTGGACCAATTTTTTTATGATGAAGTGTCCGGTTCTTTCTAGCAGTTTTCTCAATTTCAGGATCAAAAATTAGAGGTGAAGTCTTTCCTGAACGACGTGTATGATGCATGCAATTTTAAGTCACCTGCACACAGACAAACAAACAACTTTGCGTAATACCGAACTAAACAAGAAAACTAAAATAAATAAAATAAAAGAAAATTATTTTTGGGTTTTTTTTTTAATTTAATTTTTTAGAAAAATAAAAGTAACAAGAAAACTAAACTAAGCGCACGTGTTCCCCGGCAACGGCGCCATTTTGATGTAGCTGTCGTGGGCTAATCAAAAACAAGTATTTATGACTTAAATACATATACTAGTACGGGTAAGTAAGGTCGTCTCCACAGGGAACGCGTGGTCAGTATAAGTTTTAAAATTAAATTAATAAACTATTGATCTTGAGTTGGAATTTTGGTTGATTAAAAATGAGTAAACAATTTAAAATTAAAGAGTTATCAAATTAAGAAAAAGTAACTTCCACCCGGGATCCAGGTTATTGACTTTAACATAAACTTAGTTTAATTAGTAGAACACCATATAGACATGGCCTTGGGATTTATGAGTTGAATTAACAACTAAGGACAGTTTTTAATAATAACCGTACAACCTAATTGTCCGCTCAAAAATATCAATTACCCGCCAATTACCACCCCGCTAACAATGCAAGAAATTGCCAATACGTTTGGTAAAAGACAGACAATTCAAATATAAATAAACGTTTCAACAACTCAAACACAAGTGGTCAAGATATACCAGTTCAGAATGTAAATAAACTTAGTCTAATGAAAAAAATACTAAAAACCGTTCACCCGGGGAAAGTCACAAAGAGTTTAGCCACACATGGTCATCATTCGATCTTCAAAATTCTTGTGTCTCAAGCTGATCAGTCGTCCACAGATTGTGTCAGATCCCCTCCACTCCTCTGCGATTAAATGTTGTCTCCAAAGAATGTTAAAAAGTCAATCCCCTCCACCAAAAGATAATTGCCGTTTAAAAATCCTTGCCCTCCAAGAAAGTTGGAGCCCATTGGGCCGTAACCACTAGGTCACGATTCTTTACTTTTATTTTTTATTTATTTATTTATTATATAATTATTATTAGTTTATTATTATGACTCCGTTCTCGACTCGGGTGTTCTTGACTTGACCAAAGTTGTTCGTTTACGCTCCAAAGTCCTGAACACCTGCTCTCAAGTGCTTGTGTCCCGATTAAAATTCTTTCGTTTTGAGTTCATTATCCATGAACACCTACAAAACACATACGCAATAATAAATAACTAAGACGGACTAAAAGCACACAATAAAGGACTAAAATATATACAAAATTAACATATTAACAAGGTGTGTTTCACAACACATCATAACCCCATCTTAGGGTACTCGAATGCCGATTGGGCACGGTGTATCGAAACAAGAAGATCAACCTATGGCTATTCTATATTTTTAGGAGGAAATTTGGTTTCATGGAGTGCTAAGAAGCAGCCGACTGTTTCTCGTTCTAGTTGTGAGTCGGAATATAGGGCAATGGCGAATGCTGCAGCTGAAATTGTTTGGATCACTCACTTGCTTAAAGAACTTCATGCTTTACCATCGACTCACCCTACTTTGTTATGCGACAACAAAAGTGCTTTGTTCATAAGTCAGAATCCCGTTTCTCACAAACGGGCCAAACACATTGACTTGGATTATTACTTCGTTAGAGAACTTCTTATGTCTGGGAAATTACACACTAAGTTTGTTCCTACCAAGCTTCAACTTGCAGATATTTTCACCAAGAGCCTACCGCGTCCGCAGTTTGAATATTTTCGTGACTTGCTTCGGGTTCAATCTCCGCCGTTTCGCTTGCAGGGGGATAAAAGATAATATGATATTATAAATCTCAACTACCATTACATGATTATCTCCAAGATTGATTCTTTCAATTATTGTGTTGACTTTGTATTAAATGTATTTTATTTATTTCCTCATGTATGTAATTGTAACATTCTATATAATATCAATTCAAATCTCTCTTTAATCAGAGAGAATTCGATCCTTTCAGTTTGTACACGCTGCCAAAGATTTTAGACGAGATGGAATATACACCTCAAATGTTGTCTATCGGGAGGTGTTACAAGATGGATGAAATGCTTTTGAACATAAACGTAATGATTTTTAATGCATTTTGTAGGTTTAAGCAAATAAATTATATTTATATATTTACAACATATTTTTATGTTATCAGTGATGAAAGAAGGACAAGAAACTTCTGGTATATGTTTTTATAACAGTCTCGATGATGAAGAACGGCTGCCGGAAAATTTGGATGCGGTCATTGAAGTGTGTAAGACTCACGACTAATTTACAACTTACCATGATGCAAGTGGTTGATAACTAGATTTTATTTTAAATTTTTATGGCTATATATGCATGTACATTTATTCATATGCAACAATGGTTTTTATACATACTTGATACTTTTCTTATGCCAATTGTTATTTAATTGATTGATATATGTAAGTCTAATGACAATGTTAGCATTTAAATGAATCTTTGAGTCCCATCATGTTGTCATTGCCTAAGTGATGCGTTCCTGCCGTAACGCGTGGGCACCCTACTAGTGTTTTTTTAAACGTCAATGCATTTTGACAATTTGATAGCCTCTCAAAGAGCGACTAATGGCTCTTAATCCTCTCCTCAAGTTCGAATCGTTTCTATTGGTGCTCCCCTATATTTACATAATTGCCCTTAGTAAAGTCAATAATTTTACTCACGATCACAACAATTTAATATTGTTCCCACCACGGTTGATCACTTGAACACGTCCAATATTGTCTTGACTAAATACATATATTTATTATCTTAAATCAAAATTAAATAAGTAGATAGAAGGTGATGCTTGCATTATAAAGAGAAGCTCCCACGTTAACATATAATGACGCACTACAACCTGTCTTACTAGTGGTTTACCTTCTTAAATCAAGGCAGGCACCCTCTTCATAAAAATTTGTTTATTTATTATTTTCCATTTTTTACATAGTTGAAGATGAATAACAGATCAAAAAGATATTCACAGTCCATGAGGACTCCATTTAAAGATTCTAAGGTAATTGTGTTATCTATTTGTAAGGTGTTTAATGAAAGTCTTTGTGTCTGTTTTGTTATTGCATTCTATGTCATTGAGTTTTATGTGGTTGATATGCAAATGCAGGTAGAGTTTGAGAAGACTAACACAAGCAGAAGATGTTATGCAGGGAAAGATAGAAAAATGGCATTGCAACAAGATGTACTTTGCTGTCACCATTGACTTTTTATTTGTGTTTTGAATATCTGTTAATTATAATGGTTTTGGGATTCTATTTACAGGTAGAGAAACTTAAAAAGCGGCTTGCGCACGAAGAGAATGTTCATAGGGCTTTAGAACGGGCCTTGACCCGACCGTTAGGGGCTCTTCCTCGCCTTCCTCCTTATCTCTCTCCAGAGGTAGGACACTGGCTCCCTTCATTGTCAGTTGCTTTACATTTTATGAAACTATTTGGTTATTTATAGTTATTTAGTTGATCGTTGTTATGCGATGTGTTCATGTTTATGTGTTGATCCTGCTCTTGAATACTTGAATCAGCGACTTAAAATGCATACTTTCTGATAAGAATCATACTGATATTTGTTGAATTAATTATAAACTAAACTTTAGTATTTATTGTAAATATATGTATGTATGTATGCGTATTGACCCATGTAAATGTTTGTAAATAATTAGGAACTTAGTATGCTAGTTATGTTAGATTATTATGCGAACAAATGGGCTCAAAGGAAGGAACTCATTCGGAACAGATGTGCAGTCTCAAGACATGAATACAAAAGGCGCGACTCAATGCCTGCATAACACTAAAATGACCATACTACCCTTGACAGTTATTGACAGTTAATTGGTGGGAAATGAAGAGACACCGGTTGTTCCAAAACTGTCGAAGACATGTCTGTTAGATTTGTATATATAGGACAGAAATGTACTTTGTAGAATCACCAAGATTGTTCAACAAGAATCAATCCAAAACATTTGTTCGAAAACTGCAAGTTTTATCCTTTATTTTCTGTCCAAACCGAAGCATACACTATCAGTAATCAAATTCTATACGAAGTTGTTCAAATCTGTTTCATTGTTCTTTTGTTTCCTGTTAGAAATTCGCTGCACATCAGATTGTTATTCCAACAATATTTCTATCGCGAATGAATGAAATGAGGTTGATTTATCTGTCAAGATTTTTTAGGGACCGATTAGTGATCAAGCGTACGTGCTGGGTTATAAACATAACATTGCGTACAAGTTCTTATTATATAATTCTGTGTATTGACAGACATTGGAACTCCTAGCGGAAGTGGCTGTTTTGGAAGAAGAAGTTGTAAAGCTAGAAGAGCAAGTGGTTCAGCTTAGGCAAAATCAATACGAGGAAGCTATCCGCGTTTCTTTCTTGAAGAGGAATCTTGAAAACTCATCTGATTTTCAAGAAAATCATCCTACAAAAGATTCAAAAAACACAAATTCAACTACGAACAATCAGCAATGTCCAAATCCGAAATTCCAAATGGTTAAATCATTATCGAAAAGATCTCAGATTGACCATATGGCGGCAGAAAGATATCTGGATACACGAAAATTACAGGTACCTGTTGATTTTATATCTTTTGGAAAAATGTTTGGCTAATTAGTTTCCTTTTTTTTTTTTTTGTAGTTTGAAAAGGGAGTTTCAGAAGATGACGGGCCGAATAAGATTTCAGAAAGTATCTTAAAATGCTTGATGTTTGTTTTTGCAAGAATGAGCTCAAATTCGGCCGTGAAAATGACAGAAATGTTACCTTCATTAGCATCATGTGAGAATCCATGGGCAATGGATTTTAAGGATCCTTATGATATCTTTTATCAATTTGAGAACACGGATATTGGTCCATATAAGTACTTGTATGAAGTGGAAGCAACCACTATCAATAAGAACCGAACAACGATCTCTGTGTTCATAGCACAACGACTGAAGTAAGTACTTGATAGTTATATGATTTCTTGTTTTTGTTTGTAGATATGTGATGTTGTTTCTTGATTTTTCAGGATCCTGCTAGACAAACTTGCATTGGTCAACCTAACAAGCCTCACACATCAAGAGAAGCTTGCTTTCTGGATCAATATATATAATGCGTGCATGATGAATGTATTTGATTAACTTTCTGAGTAATTTGTTTTCATTTACTGGTTGTGTGTTAGTTTAAACTAATCTTGATATATCGTGTGATGGTATCAGGCGTTTCTTGAACATGGAATACCAGGGACACCTGAGCGAGTTGTTGAACTAATGCAGGAGGTAATGCACACACACTTTTACTTTTGAATGAGTATGAAATTTGAGGTGGAAAGATGTAAAACCGGGTTCATGACAAATGGCTTTTGAGTAGAGATAGGGATGGGTCGATTGACAAACACTTTTTTGCATATGAGAAAATTTTAAGTATTTAATGCGTTTGATAAACTGGTTTAAGAAGCTGTATGCCTTAAAAGTAGCATTTTAATAACTTTTAAACCATTTGAGTTTTTTGACCCATTTCCTTTCTATCTATTTGTTTCGGATTTGACCCATTTGAGATAAAAACACAATCCAAAAAGACCCATGAAGTAAATGGGCTGTAATTGTCACCTCGGTAGCCATATATGTTGCCTTACTCTTACTCTTTACTCATCAGGCAAAAATAAATGTTGGTGGTCATCTTTTAAATGCGTTTAGCATTGAACATTTCATACTACGACTCCCCTGTCACACAAAATACGTAAGTGAACCCCCTCATAGTCATCTATTTTCTTTACTCAATTACCCGCAAACTATGAAATCTTAAATTGATTACATAATTCGTCCTTAACGCTGCAGACTTCGCCAAAGGGTTTCAAAAACGATGAATTAACAGCAAGAAGCATATTTGGGTTGGAGTTGTCTGAACCACTAGTAACATTTGCATTATCATGCGGAAGCTGGTCCTCCCCCGCTGTAAGTTATCAATCCAGCCACATGTTAAATGAAAAAAAAGATAGTGAGTGAATCTATTATAAAGTATTTTATTTGTACAAATAATAAACTTTTTTAGGCCCGTGAGCCTAGTCAAGCTCAGTATGTGAATCTCTTACTTGAGCTCATTTCTTAAATGAGCTTCAGTTTACACTCGAGCTCGTTTAATTTAAGCTCTGCTCAACTCAAGCTTTTCGCTAGCATATCTCTCATTTACACTCTTAAAACACTATACAATCCAGTAGATTTACTAGAAAAGATAGATTTATAATATCACTCTCTATTTTGCACCATCTTATATAATATTTTGATATTTTCTGTAATTAAGGTAAGAGTGTACACTGCTTCTGAAGTTGAAAATGAACTCGAAGTTGCAAAAAGAGAGTATTTGGAGGCAGCGGTTGGGATCTCAACCACAAAGAAACAGCTAACGATACCAAAACTGTTGGATTGGTATATGTTTGATTTTGCTAAGGACATGGAGTCTTTTCTTAACTGGGTATGCCTGCAATTGCCTAGTGAAGTTGGCAAAGTAGCAGTGAAGTGTCTTGAAAGAAAAACTAGCGAACCACTTTCGGATCATGTACAGGTTAGCCCTTATGAGTTCCATTTCAGGTACCTTTTATACAAGTAATACTTTTGGCAAATATACAAATCTGTATAGAAAATAGATATCTGTATATGATCCAAATCATCAAACTAATTACATATGTGTTTTGACACAATCTGATTCTTGTTATATATGGATGAATTAATGTTGGGTTATATATCTTAAGACATTGTTTTAATTAAATGTTACCTTCTTAGAGCATTGGTTGTGACTGTTTCATAAGGTATTTAATTTGTAAAAATATTAAAGAGGTGATATTTAATTCATGAACCCTTTAATTTAATTGAGGATATGGAACTGAATGAGTAAAATATATATACATACATAAATATAAACATCTTATTATCGAAAAACATTTAGGAAGTGTACAAACTACAAAGGCTCTCGGAGATGACACATGCACATGCATAGTTTTTATAATGTACTTGCGAATGTTTATGGAAATTTCAGTGTTTAGCAAACAATTACATAAATAAAAGGTATATATCTAGATGTAACAATTGCCGTTCAAAAAAAAAAGTATAGATCTAGCATTCATCCGTCTCGTACAATCTTTTTTAAGGTTTATCGGTTTGCTTGCATTTGTTTGGGATTCAATCCTATGAACTTAGACGCACCAATTGTAATATAATGGTTTGAGATAGGGGTGTAAACGAGCCGAGCCGAGCCCGAGCTCGACTGGGCTCGAGTTCGGCTCGTCATGCTTTTCTGAGGCTCGAGCTCGGCTCGAAAGTAAAACCTAAGAGCTCGAGCTCGGCTCGGCTCGAGATAATTTAAAAATAATTTTAAATGACCTAAAAGCTTGGTTCGAACTCGTTTCAATAGCTTAAATGAGCAAAAGCTCGGCTCGAGCTCGCTCACCAATATTATTAATTAAAATTGAACATGTTCAAAGGACAAATTTGCATATACAAAAAAAAAAGAAATAATAAAACATTTGTTTGGGCTCGTTTAGGCTCGCGAGCCTAAACGAGCTTTGTATATAAGGCTCGAGCTCGGGCTCGATAACTAAACGAGACATATTTCAAGCTCGAACTCGGGCTCGGGCTTGATAAGGCTTGGTTCGTTCGAGCTTTTTACCGAGCCGATCTCGAGTAGCTCTCGAGCCGCTACATGTCATTTACACCCCTAGTTTGAGACACCATTATATGCATATGCATCAAAACTTTTTATATAAAGGGTGAATCTACTTGTCCCATAGACAACAAAGCCATTTACATTGAGAAAATTTTGTGGATGAATGGTTGAGATTGTGGGATTAAGAGATATTTTTTATTTCTTTTTAATAACAAATGTTACATCTACTGTTGTTTACAAACTATATGAACACTTTTTAGATGTTTCCCGCCATATAATTTCTACACAAGAAATTAGGTTATATAGAACCTTATCCTGATTTCCACCATCTTCGTAAGTCTTCTAACCAAGTGTCTTGCTAAGCGTTTGTACTATCCAAACACACCTTTAGCGTTTACTGGTGCCTCGATTCTTAAACTCATGTTTCTATCCTATAATCTAATCTTCAACTTTGACTAAAGTGCTTAAACTTCAATCTTGTAACTTATAAATCTAGTATGAGAAACACATACGTTAATAGACCATTTCCCGGTTTGTCTTACAACATGAAAATATTATTCCAGATGATCTTGCGATTAATGTTATTGTTTCAAAGCTTTTAGTGATATCTATTGAGCTGACAAACATTCTAAAAACGTTTAGGGGGCAAATCATGAGGGCCTTTCGGATCGTGGATCAAATCTGGATTAAAAATTGTTATTTATGATTATGAGTATGCACAAAATGTGTAGGGAATCTCGGTGGAAACAGGGTGGGTGGGGCTGTAAACAAACCAAATGTTCGGCGAACAGTTTGTGAACTGTTCGGCAGGAAGTTCGTTTGTGTTCGTTCGTTTAATAAATGAACGAACACAAACAAAAAATTCCGTTCGTTCAACTAAAAAAACGAACATGAACAGTAGTCGCGTTCGTTTGTTTATGTTCGTGAACGTTCGGTTACATGTTCGTGTGTGACGACCCGGAAAATTTTTCTTCTTATTTGTTTTCTCTCTTCGACTTCGGGAAATTTTTGGGACGAAAATTCTTTCAACAGGGGGATGATGTGACACCCGGCAAACTCCGGTAACTAACTTTTTGAAAACTTAGTAAGTCTACCTTAGCGAGTCGCGCATACATTACACATGACAAGGTCAGTCGAGTCGAGTCGTGCATCATTGGGGTTTTAACACACGCAAGTCTCGAGTCTCGGGAATTGGTGAACGAGTGTGAACGTGTTTGTTTTCATGTATTATGTGTTTATAATCATTATGTGACTTATCGGTATGTGTATACGTGTTTACATACGTTAAAACGATGATTACACGCAATTGCATGACATTATAGGTGATTACGCGTAATTGCATGATATTAGGGGGTGATTAGCCCTAATTGCATGCTGATAGGAGGTGATTAGCCCTAATCACATGAAATATCAGGCGATTAGCCCTAATCACATGAAATATCAGGCGATTAGCCCTAATCACATAAAATATCAGGCGATTAGCCCTAATCACATGAAATATCAGGCGATTAGCCCTAATCACATGAAATATCAGGCGATTAGGCCCTAATCGCATGAAATATCAGGCGATTAGGAGCCCTAATCGCATGTAGTTGTTGCACAATCGCCTGACGTGTTTTAAACGACTAGAAACGCCTATAAATACCACCCTTGACCTCTAAAACACCATTTGTGCAACCCTAGCCGTCCCATAACATTACCCAACACACAAACACCCTCTGGAACTCGCTTTTGCATCAAAACAACCATTTCCAAGCTTATTCCATCATTTTCTCTTAAATCCAAGGTGTGTTCTTCAAACCCAAACCTTTAAATGATTATATTTTGTTCCCTAAAAGTCCAGACCTGACTTATAAATGTTTTTGTCTTTGAAAATCCATTTAAAACCGTTTTTAAACAAACCCAAACCTTTATGTCTGTTATATGTGTTATTTGTGTTTAAAGGTAGGATTTTTAGGATTGAAACGTGATTGTTTTTGTGTTATTAAGGTGTTTATGGCTGTTACAAGTTAGTATGATGATGTTCTAGGAGTTTGGATGGTTTTGGTTGTGTATTGTTGATGTTTGATATTTGACCCATTTGAAGGATTTTGAACGATTAAGGATGCTATGAGGTGTGTTGTTGATTGTATGATGTTAGGGTTTGCTTTAGGATGATGCTAGAGCAGTAGGATACTATCGGACAACGTGGTTATGTGATGAAATCTGGATATTTGCTATTTAGGGCAAGTTCTTGCATGTTGATGTGATGTTTACATGTTAAGTTACTATTTTGGGAAAACGCTCGCATTCGGGACTGTTAGAATGATGAAAACTTAGGGGTTTTGCTTGAAATATGTTTGTTAAGGTGTTAGGATTGATATTGGGTGTTTACGCATGCTTCGGATCTGATCTGGAAGGTTAAACGCGTGAAATTGCATTGCGCAGCTGCAGCAGGCGATTAGCATCACAATCGCCTGCTGTTATAGGCGATTAGGCCCCTTAAGGGGCGATTAGCATCCCAAACGCATGCTATTATAGGCGATTAGCATGCTAATTGCCTGTTGACCATCCCCAATCACATGTTGACTTTTCCTAATTGCATGCTAAGTTCCTAATCGCGTGTACTGCTGTTATAAGTGTATTTTGACATTCCGAAACCCGATTTGACACCTAGGAACATGATAGGAACCCCGTGACATGCCTAGTAACATAGTAACACATGTATGGACTTGTTTGTGCGTTAATTGACCTATGTGTTAGACACGTTGAACTTTATCACATGTTAAGCACTAAGTTGCATGTTTTGTGTATGTTTGTGCATGAGACGAACACGTGGAGTCTCGGGTCACCAATGGGATGTCGAGTCTTGTACATTTGGTCAGTTTAACAGTCAACGCATTTTCAAACGAACCTGGTTATGGTCTGGGCATCTAGGGACTAACTAACCTACGGGTTATTAGTCTAAGTACTTGTAACTGTCATATGTTAGGTCGCCGCTTTACGGGGCTAGCATAGCTTGTTGGTTTAAATCATTTTCGAAGTAACGCAACCTAAGGTGAGTTCACGGCCCCTCTTTTATCTGTTTTCTTTCGGGGGAGAAACATGCCACGCAATTTAACAAACTCAACGCTTTTGTATAGACATGTAACTCTTTTGAAAACGCTTTACTCGTTTTGAACACACAACTCTTTTGGAAAGTAAATTGTTGTAAACATGCAACGCTTTTGAAACACTTTTGGAATGCAACACTTTTGGAAAGCAACACTTTTGGAATGCAACGCTTTTGAAACACAACTCTTTTGATTTACAACACTTTTGATGACTACACGACGAAACAAGGAAGTCCCTGGGGGAAACCATGAATGTGTTGGGCACAACGGGGAAATGTGGATAGATCTATTGGGCCTGACAAACCCCACCCGTCGGCTGGGAGCCGGGCGGGTGCATATTGTCTCTAGTTTAGCAACATAAGCAACTCAAACACGGGCAGCAACACAAGCAACGCTGTCAGTAGTGGTTTCAGCATCACAGTCGTGGTAGTAGTAGGAAACGCTTGTTTGTTTGTTTAATGCATCTCATGACATGGTATTTTGTGATCAACGCTCAACACACGAAAACTAATTGTAAACTTAAAACCTGTGAACTCACCAGCATTATATGTTGACCCGTTTTTGGCATGATTTCTCAGGTCGCTAAGGTAGCAGCATCTCAGGGCTTAGGCGCACGCGTCTGCACGGCGTCTAGTTTAGGTTTCATGGTTTTGTTATCGAACGAGTTTGGATACTTTTGGGTTTCGTTTTGTAAAACAATGCTTCCGCTGTTATGTCAAAATGGTTTGAACTTGTGTTTTGAATTTACTTATGTCTCATATAGTGTTGTTTATTGTGACCGTTGACTTGGATCCTGGTGTGTCACACGCCTCGCGGTAGAACTCCGCAGGTGGAAATTTGAGGGTGTGACATCGTGTATGTTTGTTTTTGTTCGATAGTTCATTAGGGTTTTTAATTTTTTATATTTAATTTAAATATTTCAAATTTCACAGTGGTAGATTATTTAACATATATTAGTGTATCACATGTTAATATTACTTTAACTACTTTGATTAACTGTTATTTTTGGTGGATTAAACGAGGATTTCAGGTTTAATACCATACCTCTGTATTTTAAGAAGACATTATGTGATAGAGATTATGTCATGTATATTTGAGTAATTGGATTAGTATATTCTAGTCGAACAATATTAGCGATGAAAAATGCGAATTTTCAGAATTTAATGTGTTAGTTTGTGCTCAATTTTGTTCAGTAATGCCAATTTGTGTTTGTTTACATTCATTTGTGTTTGTTTGTGTTCGTTTTTGTCTGACACCTAAATTTTGCAAATAAATACAAGCGAACACGAACAAAAATCTCGTTCGGTAAGTGTTCATGAACAGTTCGTGAACACGTTATTTTCTCAACAAACGAACACGAACAAAAAATCCCGTTCGGTAAGTGTTCGTGAACAGTTCGCGAACACGTTAATTCCTTAAGAAACGAACACGTACAAGGTCTTGTTCGTGTTCGTTTACAGCCCTAAGGGTGGGAGAAAACAAATATGCACACAAATAATAATCTGTTTTCCACACTGAAAATGTTGATACAACATCGGTATTTATACCCTTGCAAGAGTCAGCTAAGTAACCGTTTTTTAACTACCAAATAACTAAGTAACCAACATAACTACCTATCGATAAATCTGATTTCTAAACATAGTTGATTTTTATGGTGACTTGATTATCTTGATTATAATTATCCAACAAAGCATAGAAAGATTCAGAGAGGTATTCATGATATATGGATACATGAAATAAGTGAGAAACATATATTAGGGTATTGGGTTCGGGTAAAAGTTATTCTCTAATCTATACTATATTATAATATATATAAGTAAACAAAACATATAATTTTACATGTTTTACATAATACTAGTACGGTGTCCGCCTAACGTGTCAAGGGAACAACCACATCTACAGGTATATATGGTTCTGTTCAATTTAGCTATTAGCCTCAAACAAAACCAAAGTCATCGGTTAGCTGATCTTATTAACCAAACAACAATCGGTTTGGTTTAGTTGATTAGATTGTCGATTTTCAGTTTGGTAAAGTTAATTTTGGTTAGCAACCAAAACCAAACTTTGGCTATAATTTTAACTTCAAAGTACAAGAAACGGAGGTATAAAGGTTGAAAATATATGAATATATAATGGTTCAGTTTTGGTTTGATTAATTTTAGTTAACTAAAGGTACAAAAATTGTTAATTTTAAGTTAATTCCGTTTTTGTTTAATTCAGGTTTCGGGGTATTTTGGTTCTACTTTGATTAACGGTTCAGTTATTTCTCACTCCGAGATATTATTAATTACGTAACACCTCATCCGTGCATAGGTTTATGATAAAAGTTACAAAATCATCCGTGCTAGTAAGTCGCGTAATGTGACTGTTAGTTTTTGTAGAAACGCTTAATTAAATAAACTAAAACTTTAAATATCTGCTAACTTGTGATTAAAACCCCACCACTTTACTAACAAAACCCAAACCAACATGTGACTAAATAAACTAAAACCTTAAACCTATGTTGACCTTTTACCCATGAACACGATTAACCCAACATCAGTGTGATAGGGCAGCCAGCACATAGGTAAATGATGTTCGGCTGCCCTACACAAATTACCAAACCAGTGATGAAAAGTTTAGCCACATGCATGCACGAAATAGTTTTATGTCAACTTTGGGAATGTACTTTTTGGCGCAACACATGCATGTATGAGTGATATATTTTCAAATGGATTCCACATTTTATTGCAACAAATAAAGTGCAAGAGGACTTATATAACACCTAGAACATAAAGAGGCAAGAAGCCTATAAGCAAAAAAGTTAGATAGAAAAAACAAATCACTTAAAACATACGTGCATCCAATAATATCCTAAATGAGCCTTAATACTCAATAGGTACTTACCACTTGATTTAGATTGCCCTTCCAAACAAGCTTCACATCCCCAAACTTTACTAAATTAATAAGGTATTCAAAAAATTAAATACAAATTTAAGAACCAAACAAATTTTAAAATAGCACCCGGTTGGGAATTGACATCTTGAATGAATGATTATCATGTAAATATGCAATGGAAAGTTGAAATTTAATCACATTAATTGATAGTTCAATTGTGTTCATAAATTTCGTCGGTTATGGTTTCACCAAGAGTCTAGGAGAAGAGACCATAATATCATTTAGAGAGAAGGTGATGCATCATAATATCGTGTAAGGAGAAATTGATGCATATCGCGTCTTAATCTCGCGTTCATATCACGTCTTAATCTCGCATGGAAATGACACTTTTATCATAAAGAGATACATATTAATATAGTATAGATATAGTCATATAGATATAGATTAAAATCTAGGTAATTATAATTTTCAGTTTAAAGTATTGCATTGGTATAGTTTTTTTTTATTATTATTAATTTGAATAAAATTATCATATTATGTGATTAGTGGTGTTTATTTTACCTGTCATATTATGTGGTCATCCTCTAGTATTGTATTACGTGTATATATATACTAGATTATATCCCGGGAACGTCCTGGGGTTGAGAAATCGAATATGACATATTAATTTTACATATGAAATAGAATGATTCACTTTACAGTTACATGCAAGAAAGCTTTGGGTAGCACCTAACCTAAAACAATTAAAAATGTAACTCCAATGTTAACGCCTAACCTTAAACAATGTAACTCTAATATTAATATCTAACCTAAAACAATGTATAACTTCAATGCTAACGCATGTTGAAAAAATAGAATTCATATTTATTTATTTGAACATAATTAGTGACGTGCCTATACATGATTAATGATTTACCTCAACACTTTGTTTTTTTTTCTTGTATGAACAAAACCCCACAAAAATATAGTCGTTTTTTTCTTCGTTTTTTATATAGCACTATGGTACTCGTTAGAAAGATAAAAAAACGCTCGTTAATTTGGTGTAATTTTTTTCTTGAAAAAATCTCGTATATAAAAGATATTAATGTTTAAAAATTATGGGAGGAAATATAAGAGAGAAAAATCCAATTTTATTTTTAAATTTTTTTTTCCTAAAATATCTCAATGCCACATGGGATGACACATGACACACTTAAGGAGGAGAATGCCTCTTTAAGTGTCATGTCATTAAAATGGCTTTGGTTTATTATATGTATAGATAGATTACGTGTAGCTTAGGAGGATAGATAAGACATATTTTTAAAAGAGTAAATTGCCAAATTTGTCCCTGAGGTTCGGTCAATATTGCTACATCCATCAAAAATAAGAATTTTTGACACCTGGGCCACTATAGTTACAAATCTAGTGCTAAATCCGTCCAATTTACAAACTCAGGTAAAAAATGTCGTTAACTCGAGGGCATTATGGTCATTTCCCATCATTTTTATCATATAAGACAAGAAAAATTAAAAAACAGTTGCCCAGAGTCAAAGCTGGGATCAAAGCCGATTCAAATCCTTGTAGATAGACACACAACCATCTGGTCTCCATAAGATTTGGTGTTTTATTTCATTTCGAAAAGATTTTATATAAACATTAACCCGGGTCACCTTCCCCAACCTAAATCATAAGAACCCTAACTCTCCAATTGCGTTAATTACTATTTCTCTGCTTATTTGATAGCTAAACTTAGTTGTTGTTCAGTAGTTTGTCTTGAATTTAAACTTGCATATAAGCTGATTGTTACTGTGTTATGTTGATTCTTGGCTGTAAATAAACAAATTATTATAATTCTGTAGGAAAAATTGAAAAGATTTCCTCTTTTCTTGCATAAAGCAACCAACTTTATGAATTATAACAACTTTGAGCTAGTAGAACGTGTGCTACTATCCCTTGCAATGGTACAGATTCGTAACATTGCTAATGCCAGCATCAAAAAAATGATAAACATTCAAGAGAGTCGACTATTTCAACTATTTTCGGCTTGTAACATTTCTAATCCCAGCATCAGTGATTGCCCAAGTAATTTCTTCTTCTTACGAATTATATAAACATTAACCTGGTAATAACCCTCTATTCGTTTTGGGTTTGGATTCGTAATTAACCAGATTGGAGAATTAGGGTTCTTAGGATTTAGGTTGGGGAAGATGACTCAGGTTAATGTTTATATAAAATCGTTTCAAAATCAAATACAACACCAAATCTGATGCAGGCCAGATGGTTGTGTGTCTTCAAGGGTTTTAACCGGGTTTGATCCTAGGTTTGACTCTGGTCAATCATTTTTTTTTAATTTTTATTGTAATTATATGATAAAAATGATGGGAAACGACCATACTGCCCTCGAGTTAACGATATTTTTTAACCGAGTTTGTAAATTAGATGGATTTAGCATTAGATTTGTAACTATAGTAGCCTAGGTGTCAAAAGTTTTTATTTTGGATGGATGTAGCAATATTGACCAAACCTTAGGGACGAATTTGACCATTTACTCTTTTTAAAATTTTAATCTATTTAATCATAGATGATAGTAAAACAGAAACATGTGTCTACTCATAATTTTTCCCACACTCAGGGCCGGCTTTAGCATAAGTAAAATGAAGCTAGGGCTTTAGGCCCCAAAATTTGAAGGGCCCCCAATAATTCGTGAAACCAGAGGATTCCGACTCTCCGGCCGGCTACGTTTTCTTCACCGGAGATCCAATGACCGGTTTTTTGGTGTGTTATTTAGTGTTTCACCCTTCAACATGTCAGTAAACCAGATAAAATAAATGATAAAAGTTGGCAAAGTTTAGATCTGAGGTTTTTTTTTTCCTACGAGGACGCTGGTAGGTAAGAGCTAGAAGATGAATTGCAGTGGAAAACTCAAAAATAAAGTAATACTTTACTAGTTACTTTTCTATTCTACCAATGCAGTATTTGAATATAAATATTCTTCTCTGTCTTTTCGAAGCTTATAGCATTAACATTTTAGTAAAGGTTTCTATTTTGTTTAATTTTTTATTTTAAGTTTATGGGTATGTTTGGCAAAACTAGCTGGTAGCTGCAAGCTGAAAGCTGGTAGCTGGTAGCTGCAAGCTGTTAGCTGGAAGCTGGTAGCTGGTAGCTTTTTAAATATATTTTGGTGTTTGGCAGAGTAGCTGAAGCTTTTAATAAAATGTATAAAATGACCAAAATGGGTATAATTAAAAGCTTATAAAGAAAGTTTTTATTTTATTTTTAAAATAGAATGGGTATTTGTGTCATTTACTAATTAAAAGCTTGTAGCTAGTAGAGCTTTTTCTTAAAAGCTACTACTAGTAGCTTTTCACTATAGAGCTTTTTCTCCAACCTAAAAGCTTCCAGCACCTTCAACCAAACAAGGCTTTTTATTGAGTAGGAGCTTTTTCTTAAAAGCTTGAAGCTTGAAGCTCTTAAAAGCTCTTAAAAACTCCTTGCCAAACATACCCTATATAAATTTCAATAATCTGCTATAAGTTAGGCCCGGTCTATTTCAACCTCCTCACCTTCTATTTTCACCCCCCATCAAAGCGCCTCGCTTAGGCCTAAGCGAGGCGCTTTGCCCCCATTTCGAGTAGGTCAGTACGAGGTCAGAAAAAGCTGAAATTTTAAAAGCGAGGCGCCTCGCTTAGGCCTAAGCGAGGCGCTTCGAATCTAACTTTATTTTTTGGTAGTTTTTTGGTGTTTTAAATTTTAAAAGCGAAGCGCCTCGCTTAGGCCTAAGCTAGGCGCTTTACCCCCAAAGCACCTCTCTTTGGCCAAAGCTAGGTGCTTTGGCCCTTTTATTTAAAAAAATATATATACCATTTTAATTAAATTTAAATGGTTTTACTTAATTAAAAAAATATTTTAATTCATTTTTAATTGTTTTAACTAGTTTCCAATCAAAGAAAAATTAGTTTGGCGTGTTTCGGTTCGTTTATTGCTCGTTTGTGGTTTTTAGAACAAACAACCGAGAATGAACAACTTTCATAAATATATGTACGTAACACATGAAGTGTGCAATCAATACCATGTTTTACCAAATTTCAAATTTTACATCTCTAATCGATATACTAGACTTCCGGACATTGTTTAACGCGTTTTGGTTCGTTTAGTTGCTCGTTTCAGAGCAAACAACCGAGTATGAACAACTTTCAAAAATCAATGTACGTAGCACATGAAGAGTGCAACGAATACCATATCTTATCAAATTTCAAATTTTACATCTCTAATCGATATACTGGACTTTCGGACCTTGTTTGACGCGGTTTGGTTCGTTTAATTGCTCGTTTGTGGTTTTCAGAACAAACAACGGCGAATGAACAACTTTCATAAATAATAATATAACTTTTAAAGCCAGGAGCTTTATCCCCAATTAAACTATCATTAATAACTCTAAAAGTGTTAAATTTTTATGTTTATTTTAAAAGAAATAATAATAACCTACAAATTGTTGTGTGTTAGGTATAGTCCGAGCACCACATACTTTGATTCATCAAAGTTGTACAAAGCTGATCAGGCCCGGATACGAACCGAACCGATTTTGAACTGACCGGCCCGTTATCCACCCGGATCGTAACAACCTGATCAGGTCCGGATACGAACCGTACCGGTTTTGAACTGACCGGCCCGTTATCCACCCAGATTGTATCGACCCGATCAGGTACGGTAACGAACCGTACCGGTTTTGAACTGACCGGCCTGTTATCCACCCAGACTGTATCGACCTGATCAGGTCCGGTAACGAACCGTACCGGTTTCGAACTGACCGCCCGGTAACGAACTGTATCGATTTCGAACTGACCGGCCCGTTATCCACCCGGATCGTATCAACCTGATCAGGCCCGGATACGACCTCTGAACCGGTACAACGAACTCTGAAGGTTTGCGCGTTAGCGCCGATCCGATTGTTAAAAGTATCAAGACTATGAAATTAGTAAAACAACTTTTTAGTTGTTATCGGAGAGATAGCTGTCAACTATGAAGGCAACCTGATAAAGGCTAAACACGAGTGTAATCAAACAAGGTGCTATGAAAACTACCAACGATCAATTATAATATAGTCCGGAAGTCAAGCATATAAATTAAACATGCAAAAATTATGTTCTGAAAAATATGGGTATCGAATGTATAGTCGGAGGACCACGTACAATGATTCATCAAAGTTGTACAAAGCTGGATGTTTCTACTGAAAAACCCAAACGAGCAATAAACGAAGCAAAACGCCTCAAACAAATTTTATTGGCTTGTAAACAACTTAAAAGAACTAAAAATGAATTAAAATTATTTTTTGGTCAATAACAGATAATTTTAAATAATTAAAAGAAATTAATTTTTTTTAAAAAAGGCCAAAGCGCCTAGCTTTGGCCAAAGCTAGGCGCTTGAGTGGTTTGATTAGACCACAGGCGCCTAGCTTTGACCAAAGCTAGGCGTTTTGGCTTTTTTTTTTTTTAAAATGAATTTCTTTTAATTCTTAAAAATTATCTGTTATTGACCAAAAAATAATTTTAATTCATTTTTATTTCTTTTAAGTTGTTTCCAAGCCAAGAAAATTTGTTTGAGGCGTTTCGCTTCGTTTATTGCTCGTTTGGGTTTTCAGTAGAACCATCCAACTTTGTACAACTTTGATGAATCATTGTACGTGGTCCTCCGACTAAACCTAACATACAACAATTTGTTTTAATTCATTTTTAAGTGTTTTTAATTACTTTTCAATCAATGAAGGTCCTCATATTTTAGTAACATTTTAGATTAAATGGGATTTAGAACAACCACATGTCGAGAAATGATAATTTTCAAATATTGCAGATCAGGGTGTTACCAAGTATATCAAGAAATGATAATTTTCAAATATTGCAGATCAAGGTGTTACCAAGCATGTCAAGAAATGATAATTTTCAAATATTACACTCGTGTTCAGCCTTTATCAGGTTGCCTTCATCGTTGACAGCTATCTCTCCGATAACAACTGAATTTTACTTGCTTGCCTGAAAAGTTGTTTTACTAATTTCATAGTCTTGATACTTCAAGGTACCATGGATCGTATCGACCTGATCAGTTCCGGTAACGAACCGTACCGGTTTTGAACTGACCGCCCGGTAACAAACGTACCGGTTTCGAACTGACCGGCTCGTTATCCACCCGGACTGTATCGACCTGATCAGGTCCGGTAACGAACCGTACCGGTTTCAAACTGACCGCCCGGTAACGAACCGTACCAGTTTCGAACTGACCGGCCCGTTATCCACCCGGAAATGTATCAACCCAATCAGGTCCGGTAACGAATCGCACCGGTTTCGAACTGACCGCCCGGTAATGAACAGTACTGGTTTCGAACTGACCGGCCCGTTATCCACCCGGACCGTATCGACCCGATCAGGTCCGGTAACGAACCGTACCAATTTCGAACTGACCGGCCCATTATCCACCCGTTGAGGTGCTTAAGAAACAAGAAATTAGACGAACCAAACTGCGCCAAACAAGGTCCGAAAGTCCAGTATATCGATTAGAGATGTAAAATTTGAAATTTGATAAGACATGGTATTGATTGCACTCTTTATGTGCTACGTATATTCATTTATGAAAGTTGTTCATACTCGGTTGTTTGCTCTGAAACGAGCAATTAAACGAACCAAAACGCGTTAAAAAATGTCCGGAAGCCTAGTATATCGATTAGAGATGTAAAATCTGAAATTTGGTAATACATGGTATTGATTGCACACTTCATGTGTTACGTACATATATTTATGAAAGTTGTTCATTCTCGGTTGTTTGTTCTGAAAATAACAAACGAGCAATAAACGAACCGAAACACGCCAAACTAATTTTTCTTTGAATGGAAACAAGTTAAAACAATTAAAAATGAATTAAAATATTTTTTTAATTAAGTAAAACCATTTAAATCTAATTAAAACAATATATTTTTTTTAAATAAAAGGGCCAAAGCACCTAGCTTTGGCCAAAGAGAGGTGCTTTGGGGGTAAATCTAGAAAACATGTCCAGATTCATCCCCCCTAGAAAAAAAGGGGTCAAAGCGCCTCGCTTTGGCCTAAGCGAGGCGCTTTGAAGTTGTTTTTTGCTTTTCTCGATAAAGCAGTCAACCTAGTACCACGATTTGACCCAAAGCGCATCGCTTTGGGCAAAGCGAGGCGCTTTGAAGGGGGGTTGAAATAGAACCCAGGGGATGTAAATAGAATTGTCCTATAAGTTATTTAGTTATATTTATATACAAAATATGTATTGATAAAAATAGGGCATTATCGTAGAAATAAGAATAGTATTTTTTTTTTGATGAAAATTTAATGAAAATAAGAATAGTATATTAATGAAAATTTTAATCATGACTTCTTTTTGTTTTTTTTTTGTGTTGATATGTTATTTAGAGAAGTACAATTATAAAAAAATAATAATAAAAATAAATAACTGAAAATTGCAACACTCCATAAAAAATATCGGAAAAAGGCCTCCATTTCACTGTTTGCTTTAGGCCCCGAGAAACGTTGAGCCGGCCCTGCCCACACTTTCTAAAAAATAGATTTATCTCTTTACACAGATTCAAATCGGGACTATTAAATCAAACATATTTTAGCCTTCAATAATCAATAGGAAATTAAGAGTTAACCCTCAACTGAAGCATAATTCAAGAGTGAAAAAAGTGCTTTCTTTGGTCTCTATATATATATATATATTTTTTTTGACATTTAAGGGTTTTATTTTTTTGAAGGTTAACTTTCATTCAAACACAAGGCCGACTATCTCCAAGACGGAGATATCGACCCAAAACAAATTACATCAACTCGAACTTACACCATTTATCCCAATCTACCGTATCCTTTTTAAATCTACATCTATACCGTAAAAAACCAATAACTTTAACATCCGACACAACCTCAACGACCTTAGCTCTTTTGCTTTGGAAAATCCTCTCATTTCTCCACTTCCAAATTCGCCAACATGTAATTATAACTATCCCGTGTAAGATCGTCTTCTTCATGGTAGTAGCGGTTATGCTTTTGTATAGCTCAAGCAAATCTTTGACTGAAAACGCAAATATACTCGGAATACCACACCATTTAGAAATCAAATGCCACACACCCGCCACTAAACCACAAGCCGTAAACAAATGCTCCGCGGATTCCTCTCCCTCATCGCATAAACAACATATACAATCATCCCCTAACATGTTCCTCCTTTGTAAAGCTACTTTAGTCGGAAGCCTATCCATTTCCGCACGCCACATAAAAATATTACACTTGTTCGGGATCCATTTACACCATCTAAAAATGAACCTTCCACTCAAATCTGTTTTACCTGGTAACCATTCCTTAGCTGAAGCAACTGAGAATATGTCTTCATTTTGTACATCCATTTCCACACATCTTGGTTTCTATTAAGACTTCTTCCTTGAACCAATCTCTCATAATACTCCTTTTCTTTTAATTCTGTTTCGGAAGAAGGCATTCTCACCAAATGCCAAGCTATAAAAAACTCGCCTCCACCCTTCACCAACCGATCGGCCACTCTACACATTTTATCCTTCTCCAATCTAAACAGTTGAGGGAACTTATATTTAAGCGGCTCCTCACCACACCAATAGTCCAACCAAAAACGAAGTTGATGCCCATTTCCCACACTACCAAAAAACATACGATCCAACCCAACTCCTTCAACTTTTAACTTTGAACCAAATGAACTAATATTCTTCCAAACACCCGTTATAGTTTTGTTAATCGAAACAATTTCCCATTTACGGACCGACCCATGTATAGCATCAATTGTTTTCCTCCATAAGGATTTCGGCTCAGTCTTGTACCTCCATATCCATTTTAGAAGCAACACTTTATTAGACACTTCCAGTTTAGTAACTCCCAAACCGCCATTTTTTTAGGACAGGCTACCCTATCCCAAGAAACCCAATTCGTCTTCCGAGCCTCAACCGAGCCGCCCCACAAAAAATTCCTTATTAAAGCCTCAAGCTCTTAATGATCCCCAACGGAGCTTTGAACAAAGAAAAGTAATATGTAGGAAGACTTTCCAAAACCGATTTAACAAGCACAAGACGACCTCCTATAGATAAAGTATTCGCTTTCCATTTGGATAGCCTACTCCGAAAGGTTTCTATCACCGGCTCCCAGTTAGCTAACCTGTTCATATTTGCCCCCACCTTTATCCCTAAATAAGTAAACGGAATATCCCCTTTTTTACACCCGGGCGACAGAGCCTCGGCTTGAACCGCTTCACTCCCGACATCAACTCCATACAAAACCGATTTGTGAATATTAAACTTTAACCCGGAACATAAGAAAAAAATACGAAGCATGAGTTTCATATTCACAAAATTACTTCCCGACCACCTCCCCATCACCATAGCATCATCAGCGTATAAAAGATGAGATAACATTGGCCCCTCATTGGTGAACCGAATACCTTCTAACTACCCCACATTACATGCATTCTTTATGATACACGAGAAGGCCTCCATCACAAATAAAAATAAGAAAGGCTAAATAGGATCTCCTTGTCTTATCCCTTTACAACACTGAAACTCAAAGGTCGGTGATCCATTAACTAAAACCGAAGACCGAGCAGATTCCAACACTCCACGAATCCACTTACACCACAACTCAGGAAAATTCATTTGTTTAAGAATAGATATAAGAAAATCTCAATTCACGTTGTCATAGGCTTTTTCAAAATCTATCTTAAACAAAAAAATATCGATACCACTCTTTTTAGCCCACAAAAGAATCTCATTTTCCACCAATGCCGATTGTGTGTCAGAAACAATATCCCCCATAACCTTCTTCAGTCTGTTTGCTAACACCTTCGAGACCGCTTTAGAAATAATACCAATCAAATTAATTGGTCTATAATCATTCAAAGCAATAGGATCTGCAATCTTTGGAACCAACGTTATATAAGACGAACCCACACCTCTACCGAAAACCTCCACGTCATGATAGTTCCGAAAAATATAGACGAAATCGGCTTCAAATAATTCCCATGATAAATCGAAAATTGAACCCATCAGGACCTGGCGCCTTATCATCTCGGCACTCGAACACTGCATCTTTGATTTCTTTGACCGAAAATGGAGCCGTTAAAGCGATACCTTCCTGTGTGGACAACTTCTTCAAGCCGTGACATCTTAGATTAGGACGAGAAGGCATCGATTCCATGAACTTTCCTCTAAAATACCCCAACATCTATATTTTGACAAGATTCGGGCGAGTCATCCAATTCCCATTAATCGTTAGCCCTGGAATAAAGTTAGCAATCTTTCGTTTATTAATAATACCATGGAAAAATCTAGAGTTCTCATCACCCAACTTCGGCCACTTACCTCTCGCCTTTTGCCTAAGATCCATACTGTTAATATTCTCCAATACCGCACGTCTCTTTCTAGCTTCCTCCCAAATCCACTGCTCATCTTCACCCAAGTCTCTATCCTCGAGAATACCTTCGAAATGCTCTATTTCCTTCTTCACAATATTCAGCTCTTCCATTTCTTTATCACGCGTACTTGTAACCCATTCCTTAATAACACTTTTCAATGCTTTGAATTTATTCATCAACATGACATCAGCATCCCCTTTACCATTGAAATTATTCATCGCCTCCTTCACCAAAGTGACAAACTCGGGACGCTCTAACCATGAATTAAAGAATCGAAAAGGCTTAGAACTGAAACTCTTGGACACCGTTTTAAGAACAATAGGACAATGATCCGACTTATCCCTAGATAAAGCCCGATATTGCGTCAAAGGCCACTCGTTCAACACATCCCAAGTAACCAAGATACGGTCGATGCGACTAAGTTTATCACCCGAAATACACGTGAATTTCTTTCCTTTCAAACCATACTCATGGAGATTATTATCAATGATAAACTGATTAAAATAATTTGCGACCACTGCGTTAAACTTAGAATTCCTCCTTTCCGAACGATATCTAACCGCATTAAAATCTCCGGAAAGAAACCACATACCACTACCATTACGGATGATCATCCTAGTATCATCCCATAAAGATATCTTTAGAACCGCATTTTGTGGAGCATAAATGTTTAAAATGTTTGAAATCACCCCACTCCCTTTAATTAAACCAGAAACAAGAAGAAAATACCTCGCCTTTCTTATAGTCGTAACCTCGAAGACTGAAGGATCCCATAACGTAAGCAATCCCCTCGATCTCCCTTGCGACTCCACATAATCATAGCGCACTAAACCCCTTCCCCAAAAGTTTTCACAGACCTCCGAAGACAAAACCGCATGTTGAGTTTCCTGTAACAGCAAAAATGTCGCTTTGTTTTGCACCCTCAAATTACTAACCCACCCACTTTTACTTGGAACCCCCATACCTCGTACGTTCAAAGACAAAATATTCATGATTGAGCGTTTTGATACCCTTCCTCCCTTACCATATTCTGAATCTGAGAAACAAACTCCGCAACATTTTTGGCTCCAAGGTCTTTACCAATATTCACAGTACATTCAACTTCTTGTACCTCCTTCCTCCTACTTTCTTCAAGCCAAGTATCTACACCAACTTCTACCTCGTTCCCACCATCTCTATATGAATTATTACACTCCCTCCTTTCCAATCCAATACGCTTATTCAAATTCGGGGTAAGAAAAACATTACCATTCAAGCTCTCTTCCACCGCCCGTTCACTTCACACGATATTGTAGGAGGTCCGTTCCATATCAAAGGGTTAAGATCAAACGGGTTAGAGTCTTCTCGAGCTCTTTTCTTCGGTCGTTCTTGGCCTTGGGGAGACACCTTTTTAGGTCGATTGTTAACTTTCTTCATGTACTTCCTCTTATCCACACCTCCTCTATTAGAGTTCGCCAACGTAATGTTTATACTAGGCACATTCTCACCCGACCTTTCGCCATTAATTGCCGAATGATTATCACCAATTTTAGATAACGAATCCTCCTCATCATTTGCACCTTTTACCACATTATCCAAATCAACCTCGTTACTCCTACCATTATCCTCAGAACCTGATTTACCGGACTTATTATTAATCTTATTCCCTTCATGAATGTCCATCGACCCATCCTCCGAGCAAGACAATCCATCGTCCAAGTCTTCGATACATTCCGGAATCCACTCTCCAACATCCTCTTCAACCCAAACCAATAATGAGTTTCCTCTCCAAGACAAATTAATTCTATCATTTATCCTATGAGGGAGATTACTCAGTACCCCTACATACACAAATGAAAAATCCCGATCCTCCTCTGAAACCTGAGCCGGTTGAACAACTATACCATACCGTTTACCAATAACATTAAACACCGGCTCCATCGATAAATGCACAGGTACCCCACGAATCTTTATCCATGCAACCCTTTCTTATGTAACCGTTTGCCCCGTCCAATTTTCTAAAGTTTCGAACCACTTGAGCCAAACATCATTCTCCATAAATAATTGACGTCCACCACCATCTTTAAACAATAATAAAACATGGAAACCTCCTAGATACTTAATATTAATAGACCATCCTTCGAATGAATTAAGCAAACCTCTCATGTTAGTCAATGTCTTCAAGTCTCGAACCTTCGCCAGAAGAGCATTCCCAGTCCAAGAAAGGAACGCAAACACGTTATCATCCAGTTTCACCTCTTTCTCCTCCTCCTCCGGAGCTGCTTCTCTATTCAGAAGTGTGTCGCAAAAAGTTCTTTTTCCCACTCCTACCTCCCTGACATTTACCCTTCCACTCGTCCCTACCTCCTTCTCCACAGGTTGCACAATGATGCCTTTTTTGACATACTGTGTACCACCATTATTCCTACCTCTTTGTTCCTCTCCTTTAAGATCCACAACCTCCCCATCAACAAACCTTGCCAATGCCACATAAACCATATAGCTTCCTATCCAAACATCCTTCATATCATCTTCAAGTTTAATAGGATCCCTTACGTTACAAAACGAGACAAAAGCAAATCTCTTCCACCACCGATCAAGTTTTCTAGCGATATAATAACCCTCATAATCCCTGTAACCCTTTAAGACTTCTTTCAGATCCATCGAAGAACATCTAGGAGGCACATTCGATACAAAGAACTTCGTTACACCCATGCTTTTCTTCGGCTGATCTTTAGCATAGTTCTTCTTCGAAACCCTTCTTCCATGACGAGACGGTACATCGTACCAAACATCTTGCTTGAATCTTACTTGATTAACCATCTCCGACTTTTTCGGAGGAAAACCTTTGAGAGGTTTAATATGTGAAAACACTATGTTTTCAAGATGCAATGTCTTCTAACACCTATACGGATACACCATGTTTAAGTTTGGTCTATAATTATTTGATAATTCTTATTTAGACTATATTTGTATTTAAATTATCTGGCTAGAACTAGCTATTCTTATTCAATAAAAAATATCTTTTTAGAAGGGAAAATCACTAAAATAAACATTGACCTTCTCAAATTATCAAAATAAACATGTTTAACGGCTAAATTCTAGGGGGTTCACTTATTACAAGACTATGCCAATTTATTACATGTGTTCAACCGGCTAAACACTAGCCGTGATATCCAACCAATTAAGAACCTACACTACACCACGTGCCTCTTCAACCTTTAGAGGCTAATATATAGGGGTTACATTTAGATTTTTTTTATTGAAACGGCTAAACCTTTAAGAGTTTTATTAAAAATGGCTAATCTTTAGGGGGGTTAAATTTATTTTGGATTATTTTTTTATTGAAACTGCTATATACTTTAGGGGCTAAATTATAAGGGCTAAACATGGCTAAGGTTTAGGGGCTTCAACTTTAGTGGCTAATATATGGGGGCTAAATTTAGATTTTTTATTGAAATGGCTAAAGCTTTGAGAATTTTATTGAAAATGGCTAATCTTTAGGGGCCTAAATTTATTTAAGATTTTTTTTTATTGAAACTGCTATACACTTTAGGGGGGACTAAATTATAAAGGCCAAACATGGCTAAGGTTTAGGGGCTTGCTTATAAGGTTTTGTGTCACTTGTTTCATGTTTCAAAATGTGTCTGTAAAGTTTAAAGATTTAGGCTAGATCTTAGCCGGTTGAAGTTTATAGTCGCAATATATTAGCCATTTTAGAGTTTGGCATGTGTACATTTTTAATTGCTTTAAAGTTTTGGGCTCATAGTTTTAAACAGCTACACTTTATAGCCATTTAAGACAAGTGTCAATTACTGGTCTTATCGTTTTCTGTGAACCCTCTAGAATTTAGTCGTCAAACATGTTTATTTTGGTAATTAAAGGAGTTCAATGTTTATTTTAGTGATTTTCCATTCTAGAAAAGTATAGGCATATCATGTGTTTTAGTCATAGAATCATTTTTTCTTCAAGGAAACGAAACACTTCATGCCTTCTAAAGGGTCCATGGGTTTTATTTGGCTCCTCACACCCAACTGTAATAATATACTTTTAATATATTACATAAAATAATTATTAATGTTTTAGAAAAAGGTTTTTCTTTTATGTAAACTTTATTATACATATTTAAACTTTTTAAACTTTGTATTCATTTCAATATTTTATAATAACATTTTTATAAACTTTTAGTAATTGGCCATCATTAATACTTGAACAGTGTATATGTACACAGATAATTTTAATGTGTGTATACATCTATATGCAAGCACACACGTTTAGCTGAAAAATCAAACAGTGTGAGAATCCAATTAAAATATAAAAAGTATATAAAGATAAGATATTAAATTTTTTGTCTTTCAATTTAATTAATTCCTCTTTCATCTCTTGATCTCTAAACTACTCTTAGAGCACATCCATCCAGCAAATGTATGTGATGAGTGTAAGTAGTTGTGAGTGAAGGAAAGAGAAAATATTTGGTGGAAACACTGTTTCACCCTAAATATAAAAAGTTACTGTTCACCCCTATATATATTTTAATATTTTTGTAAGTAGTTGTGAGTGAGGAGAGAGAAAATATAATGATAAAAGTATGAAAAAGTATTATTATTTTAATTAGGAGAGATAAGATTTAAGGGTGAAGGCCAATGACCTCCAACCCAGCTAGGGAGAGGTGGGAGGGCTTACCTCTTCGGAGGGTTCCCGCCCGGGCTTGGTCTTGAGTTTGAATCTTGCACACCACGAAAAAATTCCCTGTAACGGTTTGAGATAACTTCAAAGTGGACACCGGTGCGTGGGTAGTGATTCGAACTCGGGTCGAGGGGTTGTCTGTCGATTGGTTTCACCGCTAAAGCATACCTTCCAAAAAAAAAAGATTTAAGGGTGAAGTGGTGATTTTTAATATAATTTGATAGATGGGATTTGGTGGACGGGATGTTAATGCTCTTATAAAAAAAAATTGTACATATGCCTAAATGATAAAGCTTACACATATGTAAACTGCAAACTAAAATATGTGTAAAATTTTATATCATGTGAATACATGTAAATTTACAACTATACCCGTCCAGTTCTATAAATAGCAAAACTATTGGTAGGTCCAGGTTGTAATAGGACGTAGACAAACCTTACCTTTATGCTGATGGATAGAGAGACTGCTTATAGAAAAACATCATCCACCAAAACAAGCAACCAACAAACGAACATGACTTAAAAAAAGTAGAAAAAAGGCTACTAATAACAAAAGAACTAGTACGTGTCAGTCAGTCAAGTCAGAGTAACATGGTAAAAATAAAACACGTATAACATCCTAAAATAGCATATCACATAAATACAAAGAGATAGTCACATGAAAAGTCTACCTAAAGCGTTCGTCTAAGTCCCTAAGACACATTTAAGATACATATTTATCTTTCCCTAAAATTCTTAACCTTAATCATATGTCTCTAGAAACTTCTGTCATGGACCAAGTCATATATAAGAGAGGTGCAACTCTAGCAAATTTTATCTAATCCGCTCATCTCAAATCAATTTAGGTCAGCCTCCATTCCTCTTCCCTCTATGGTGTGGGTTAATGCCTAAACATTATGTGTATAACATAAATTATTTTATTATTTTTAACATACTAATATATTTAAAATAAAAATGCATTTACATATCTGAGATACTAAACAAAAACTAATTATCATACTTTTATGCATAATAATTAACTAGTTTCGTAAGGCACTTTGGCTTGTTAAACTTGGTATATTAAACTTGTGTTAAGATTTAACCCTGTTTGAACTTTTAATAAGCGGGTTACAAGTGGATCGTTTACAATACCTTTACAATCATAACAACAAAGCGAAAGGAGTCGGTTTAGAATACATGATACATAATTGTGCATAATCTTGTCTCCCACCTTCATCAAAGCCTATATGAATCTTGTTGGTCCTTGTAATTCACATGTTAATTTCCAAACAGCGGAAAATCATGTAAATACTAAATAGTTACTTTGACTTTTTTTTTTGAACGGCCAACAAAGATTTTATTCCACCAACGCTAGCGGGGTACTAGCAAATCACCCGGTACAAACAAAACAAACCATACACCAAAATCAGAACTAGACATCAACATAAAGGCCAAAAAGAAACGACCCACCTACTAATTAAAAGCACGCCACCTATTCCAATCGAGATCAAAGTTTTTAGATCTCGCCTTGACCCAAAAAAGACTCCTAGACTTTATTTCCCCCATGATGCTATGTAACGAACATGCTTTTTGCTTAAAAATCACCTCGTTCCGAGTCTTCCAAATACACCAAATCGTAGTTAAACAAATCGCATAGAAGACTTTCCTCTTGCCTTTTGAGCCTCCAATCTGTTCATGTAGCAACAATAAATCCTTGAACTGAAAGGCATAAACACTTCCCACCTTGCACCATTGAGAAACGAGTTGCCATACTGACTGAGCGAAATGACAAGATACAAACAAGTGTTCCACATTTTCTGGCAGCTCACCGCATATCGAACAAACATTTGACCCCACATTGACATTCCTCCTAATTAATGCTTCTTTAGTCGGTAACCTATTTAACCTTGCTCTCCAAGCGACAATCCAAACTTTGCGCGGCACCCACGAGTTACTTTGGACCACAAAATCAGCAACGAAATGATTGTTCCTCCACATAATCTTTTTCAGTTCAGCAGCCGAGAACCCAACAGCTTCACCCAACCCAAAAACCCATTTGTCCCCCTCATTAGTGATAACCGGACACTGAATCGCAGCCAAAAAAGACTGCAACTCAGCCTCTGCAGCAGCCCCCAACCCATTTGCGACCCACCCCCAAGCCCAACCCAGCCCCGATGCATGAACCCTATCCGCAACGACTGCGAACTTATTTGTTTCAGCAGCAAACAGCAGCGGAAACTGAGACGCCAGGGGAATCCCCGACGCCCAAGCATCCAGCCAAAAGGATATACCCAACCCATTCCCCACCTGCCCAATTATTGCACGACCAATATCGACGCCCCTGTCTTTAAGATTCTGAACCGCACCAGCAATGTTTTTCCACGGACCCGGGGCAGACAACCGCACCGGAATTGAATTCCACTCTCTAGTCGTGTGGTGTATCACCCAAACAACTTTCCTCCATAAGGCTTTTTGATCAATCTTGAACCTCCACCACCACTTTGCTAGTAAGGCCAAATTTGCATCCTTTAACGATCCAAAGCCAAGACCACCCGCTTCCGTTGGCTCTATCACATAATCCCACGCAATCCAATTCATACGTGCTTGTTCTTCCGAGCCACCCCAAAAAAATACCCTCCTTAATCTATCCAAATCCTCTAACACCTTGATTGGAGCCTTATAGAGCGAGAAGAAGTACGTTGGAAGAGCACTAAGCACCGACTTTATTAAGACCACCCGACCCCCAAACGAGAGGTTTTTCGCTTTCCAATTAGAAAGTTTCCTACGAAATGCCTCGACCACCGGTTCCCAGTGTTTCACCAGGTTCATATTTGCTCCCACAACCAACCCCAAATACGTAAAAGGTAGTTTCCCCAGCTTGCATTTTAACACGTCCGCCATAATTTGACCCTTCTGGTTACTAACCCCGATTCCAAATACACTACACTTACTAAGATTTACCTTCAGCCCAGAAACGAGGTAGAAACACCTCAAAATCCGTTTCAAATTAATTGCATTGGACATGGACCATTCGCCTAGAAAAACTACATCATCGGCGTATAACAAGTGTGATAGCATCATACTCCCGTCTCCCACTACCAAACCTCTAAAAAGACCTATCTCGCAAGCCCGTTTTATTGTGCTCGACAACGCCTCCATTACCAGAACGAACAAAAATGGTGACAAAGGATCACCCTGTCTCAAACCCCGACTGCACACAAATTCATTTGTTGGGGAACCGTTCACCAATACAGATGCCCGGGCCGAAGAAACAATCGCCATGATCCACCTAATCCACAGACGCGGGAAATTCATTTGCGAGAGTACCGATTCCAGGAAACCCCAATGCACCGAATCGTAAGCCTTATCAATGTCAACCTTAAAGACCATTCCGCACCTTTTAACTCTTTTCATCCAGCCTATTACTTCGTTCAGCATTAGTGGTCCGTCAATTATGTTCCGTCCAGCCAAGAAAGCCGATTGCTCACTGGACACCAATTTACCGATTACGCCTTTAAGTCTAGACGGTCTTTTGATTAAATTTAAAAAAATATACTTTTTTATCCTTAATAAAAATTACAAAATCTTAAAAAACAAACCAATTGGGTTATAAAATGCAGCCTAAAATTAAGCACGTTACATTACTGTGAGAGAGTCCAACACTCCAACGACACATTAGACTGGGTGTACTCGAGCGCGATTTGGGCGTTATTTTCCAATATAGCGCCCCATAACGCCCCAACACCATTACATGGGGGCGCTATGGGGGCAAAAGGAGGCCCAGGCGTGATGTGTTTAGCGCCAGACAACAAACCCAACCACCAATCATTTTCCTACAACTCACTCTCTCTCTCTCCTCCTCTCTCATCCTCCTATTTGTTTATTATTTGTTTATTATTTTTTTAATTTAAAAAATAAAAACGAAATAACGCCCCCCACTACACCCCCATTTTGAATTAAACCCCCATGTTGACTCAGCTGCCACGTGGACCAATCAGAAAGAGGGGCGTTATATTTTCCCACTTCCACTACACATGGCCTTAGACCCAAATTCATAGAACATTGCATTAGACCATGTGGGGGGAGGGGGAGATTACATTATTAAGCAAACTAGATAACCACAAATTACACCCATTTTAAGATAGGATACAAAAAGATCGACCAAGGCTAAATTCTTACCCCTCCTTCAACTCCTAATCATCAAAGGGAAAAAGAGAATAAATAATAAACTCTTTACACTATAAACCATACAATTTAGTTTTAGTAATTTTAGTTTTTTTTTTCTAATAACTTGCCACAAAGAAACTAAACATATTGTTGTAATTTATTTGTTTTTCTCAACGTTCTCACATTAGTATTTTGAAAAACGAAGTTATATTCGAAATAAATCATTTAATTTTTTACCATTGAATTATCGGGATTTGTTTTTCTCAACGTTCCTAAAACAAATTTTTAACCCATTTAACTTTTTAGTGATTTTATTTTTCTTTAACACCTTGCTTGTGTTATCTTTTCATAAAAAATTAAAATGTGGTTGATTTTTTTCTCAGATGTTGGTTTTTTTTATTAAGAACAAAACAGACTATGTATCTTATTTGTTATCGTGATGTCAAATGTTATAGTTTAATACGAAAACGCACTTACCACTTTTCTTAATGACACCTCGCAGCGTAGCACGAGTCCCAGCTAGTAGATATCGTTTCTTTAATTATTAGTAGTTATGGTATCATTAACCAAAATAAATTTAATATAAATTAATTATCATTTTTCAGATAAACTTCATTTTCTATTTAAAAGCTCGATCCCCGATACCCTGTGCCACCCCGTCTTCTGCTCGATCCCCAATACCCTGTGCCCGTCTTCTGCTCCGGCAACCAGCCCGTCTTCTGGTCGGCCGACTCTTGATACAGGGAGGAAGAGAGAGAGACGAGTGAGAGAGAGTTAGGGGTAGAGAGAGAGAGCTTGAGAGGTAGGGGTAGAGAGAGAGAGAGCTTGTTGTTGTATGAGAAAATGAAACATATGAAGAAGATAAGCTTTTAAATAGCTAGGGTAGATGGAGACATTAAATGACTATTTTGCCCTCATGTGCAAGGCACATGACCAAATTTAACCAAAAAATCTAACCAAGTTAGTACTAAAGGACGAGACTTGAAATATTTTACAACATAAAGGACGATTTTCATCACTTTTGAAGTTTAAGGACACCTACTGAAAAAACAGGTAAACATAAAGGACCATTTCTGTAATTTTTCCAAGTTTTTTTTAACATTTCTTGATGTTCATACGTGTTATGAGATTACATTATATTTTATTTAGCTTGTGCAATAAACGTGCTTTTGAAGACATGTTATTTTATTATTAGGTATATAGAATTACATTTATTTAATCAGTATAATACATGAGAAACTTCCTAGTTTTATAGTAGTACAATTTATAAAAACCTTGACTAGCAACGAGTTCGTTAGATGAGAAACGAATTACAAAGCCATGAAAGAGTATCTTTTTTTTTTAAGAAACTAGCCCAACTAAAATTGACTTGACAATTCCTATTAACGAACCATAAGTATGTAAGAGAAAATAACTAGAAAATCAAAAATGGGATCTCGAGTCTTGTTCACCTTCTAAAACATCAGAACATTCCCGAAACACCATATAACCTACCATTTAATTGATTGGACTTGCAGTTGCACACGTCCGAAATTGGAAATATAACCATTTACAATGGATATCCAAGTCTTCGCAATCTTGCCAATGGATAGCCCAACTGGTAAAGGCATAAGCCTCTTTTTTATTTTGGGAACAGTCGCAGGACATTAAGCCTCAAACTCAAGACCAATGGCCTGTGAGGCGCTACTAATATATATCACGTCCCGCCTCGAGTTCGAGGCACCCCACATAACACCTATTGCACCAATTCCCTAAAAAAACCCCACAAGCCAAAGAGTCGAACTCATGACCTTATAGATAAAACCAGGTTGACTCCACCAGCTGGGCTGGCTTCACCTTAGCACAAGCCTCTTAAATGGAAGGTCTCAAGTTCGATACTTGTGCAATGGAGTATTTAAATAATATTGGTGTAAAGTTCCAACGACTCCCCTCTCACGCAACATGAACATAGTGTGGATGGAAGATCTATGCCTTTGTCAATCAAATTTAGCCCACTATTATTATGTTTACTTTATGCAATGCTTGAAAAACCTACATTATCACTACTGTTTTGTTAGGTTTTATTTTTTTAGTAACTGTTTAAAAAAAGTTAATGTATTCACTTACAAACTTGTTATTTTGTGAAATGAAAATATGAAGCTGCCAAAAAGACAAGTCTACAAGAAGAGACACTGAAAGCAGAACTTAATCATTGACATTAACACATGTTGTTGGGAAGACAAGAAGCCGGCTGTTTTCTTTGACTCACTCCAATCTCCTATTTCCTCCCTTCATAACTATAACCACATTGTATGTTATATCGTTAACAACTTAACACACAACATGGAGGTCATATCACCGGTCATGACCACCCAACCAAACCCTTTTCGGGCCACCGTCCCATTTGCATGGGAGAACAAACCCGGTGTACCCAACCCATACTATACATTTCTTGATCAAGATTTTGCATTTGATGTCAGTGAAGAGTTTGTTAGTGATTCGGTTTCGGCTGAAGAGTTATTTGATGGTGGTGTGATCAAGTTTTCTTCTTTTGGTGATTTACCGGTTTCATGTAGAAGTAGAAGAACACAATCTTTGTCTACTGATCATAGGGGATGGAAGGTTCCATGGGATGATCAAGAAGAAAAGGAGATCAAACAACAATCACCAGCAACAAAAAACATAAAACCTCAGTTGGTTTCATCGTTTTCTACTCTTTCGGCTTCTTCATCTAGGAAAGGATCGAAAAGATGGAGCTTCAAGAACTTGTTTTTGTTTAGAAGTGCATCGGATGGGCGTGCTATGGAACGCGACCCATTGAAGAAATATTCGGCCATTTTAAGAAAACATGATGAGGAGTTTATGAGATCAAGTGTAAGGTCCGTTGAGCCCGGAACACATGGGTCAGGGTCGAAGCGAAGGGGACCCGTGTCAGCTCATGAGTTGCATTATAAGGTCAACCGGGCGGTTGCTAATGACATGAAGAAGAAAACGTTCTTGCCATATAAACAAGGTATTCTAGGAAGATCAGCCTTTAATCCAAGTGTTCATGCACTTTCAAATGGTTTTGGGGTTGCTCATCATAATAGGGAATGAATTTTGTTACTATTCTGTTTTGTGAGAAAATGAATATATAAATTATAATAAATTTAATTTATAATTGTGTAAGTTGATCGATCCAACATTTAAATCAAGGCATTGATCATTAGTATAATAAAATTTCAGGAGTGCATTATAGTTCTTATGTTTTGTTTTGTTACACTGCAAATTTTTGTGGATTATTATATAGCATATAGTAACACCAAGAAAATGTATTCGTTATTATTGCTTAACAATCCTTATAACATTACTGGAAAGGTTCTCCTTGCATTGACAAATTTTGACTTAGTAACGGACCCACATTTATTTTTTAGGGCTACAAACGAAGGGTTTAGCCAAACTTTTAAGGGGTGTGATCGGGATTTTCGCTTATAAAATACACTATTTTTTTATGAGGGCGCTCACCCGTTAAAAGTTCCAACTTCCAAGGACACCGCACGACTCTTGTAAAACAAGTTCGTAGCATTTGTCTACAAAAGATAGTGATGGCATAAATGTCGTGAAATGATACTAAGACCATGTGTAGTGAGGGCTTTATATATAAAGCCCCCCTTTCTGATTGGTCCACGTGGCAGCTGAATCAGCATGTAGAGAGAAACTGAAAAAAGGGTGTAGTGGTAGGGGCTTTATAAATAAAGCCCCTATTAATATTTTATTATATTTTTTAAAGTAAAAAATTAATAAGAGAGAGAGAGTGTATGATGTGGCATGATGTGATTGGGTGGGGGATAATTGCACCGGGGCCATAGTCATGACGCCAAAACAACTTTTTGAAAAATATAGCCCCCGTAACGGTGTGGGGGGCTTTATTTTTTTAAATAGCGCCCAAAATCTATCCCACTACAGTGGGTCTAACGGATCAAAACAAGCGCCCGACAAGTTTAATACTTTTAGGGAAAGTGAAATGATGCTCAGCAAAAGTAAATAAAAAAGTATTTTTACACATTTTTATGTAGAAATATATCTAAAAATATGTCAATACAATATAAACTTTGAAACTTGAAACTTGAAAGTTACAAAGGAATGCAATAGTTTGGTCCTAATGAATGGGCCGAACCACCAATTATATATGCAAGAATCTTTGACCCACCGAGTGCTTTAATTGGGCTCCTAGTAAACTACAACGGTAAACAGAAGTTTTGCGTAATATGATTGAGTGATAGCTACCTCCATCATTAGAGTTTTACGTTCTGATTTAGGTTTTAAGGTTAAATCGAGAGTTACCTATGGGTTTAGTGGTTCAGTGGTAGATTGCTTCTAGGAGCACCCAGTGGGGAGGTCATCGGTTCAAGTCCTACAAGGAGTAAAAAAAATATGTAACTTGCCTTTTAAAAAAAAGGTTAAATCGTGAGCCATATCATTTTTGGTATCGTTACCTGTACCCATTCTTGCCAATTTTTTGAGACCAGTATTTTCGGTAACGGTATCAGTTCGGTGCCAGCATAATAATACCACGTCCCCCAACAATGCGCATGTGTAAACCGCATCCCGCGGCAACGCGCGGGTAACTACCCTCTAGTTATGATCCAAATTTATGATGGAAGTCATTTATATTATACAGTAGCAACTACTAGCAATGGGACAATGGGCCTGAAGCCCATCTATTAGTTTAAGACATAATAAATGGGTAGAGATTAAAAAAGAAACAGATTTGGGATCCGAAATCGGTTTGAAAACCCATTGAAACATATTAGGAAACTGCTTTGCAAATTGCAATGAAACTTAAGTGATCTTTTGTTTGTGATCATCATAAGTTCCTTTGGGGATATGATATTCTGCTAATAAACTGTTGCATCCTAGCTCTTAACACTTGGCATTGCACCAAATCTTGTACAACTAAACCAAAAGATCGAAGTTGACCAATGCCAGATGTAACAACATACAAAGTCAACATTCATATTTTAATATTTGATTTATTAATAATCTGCTTTTGACTTTTAGAGATTGGGATGTGATTTCAACAATTCTAGTAGATCATAACACTCTATTGGAAGATACAGTTGACCTTCTGTGGTTTTCATATATTCTTTGAATTGTACATATGAAAGCCAATATATTAGTATTTGACTTGAAATTATGAACAACATTTACATGGCAAACACCCGTTATACATTGACCTTCCATTGTTTTACTTTGAGCTCCATAGGAGTGTTAACACCCATAATTAATTACTCAACAATCAACTCGAAAAACCCGGGTCCCAGAAGGTCTCTTGGTCTTCCTTGTCTTCAGCTGCAATGAATAGGAATAATTAGGCGATTAAAGAGCGACTTTAATTGGCTTAATGTGCACCTTTAATTGACTTAATGAGCAGCCAACAGTTTCATCTCTTGGTGTGTTGGTGTGTTAACTCTATAAAACACCGCATAGTTATGTGCAGAATACACATAACAGAATTTACGAACCACTTACACTGTCACCATTCACAGAAGGTCTCTTGGTCTTCCTGGTCTTCAGCAGCAATGAATAGGAATAATTAGGCGATTAAAGAGCGACTTTAATTGGCTTAATGTGCACCTTTAATTGGCTTAATGAGCAGCCAACAGTTTCATCTCTTGGTGTGTTGGTGTGTTAACTCTATAAAACACCGCATAGTTTTGTGCAGAATACACATAACAGAATTCACGAACCACTTACACTGTCACCATTCACAGAAGCTGCAACCAGACTTTCGATTATTTTTCAGGCAAATGGGATAGTCCGGCAGTGCACCATAGCCACTGTTAGCAACCGGTGTACTCTGGGAACAAACGACGAATCTGTTTAAAGGAATTGTGTTCAACACAAGCCCGGTTCTGTTTATTAATCTGTTTACTTTCTTCCTGTTTGTTTGTTTCAGAATCATCTCCATTTTGCTGTAAGGTTTCTAACAAATTATCCCCCACATGAATGGGAGTTATTCTCAGAAACAACCTCATTCTGATTAAATTTCAACAGTTGAGTTTTGCATACGATAGGTAGGTGTGACCTTTTGAGCTTTCGCTCATGAAACGCACTTAGCCCGCTTGCTCTGAGTAGACGGTGATGTCTTTGAACTCGTCTGCCGTTTGTGTAGACGACAATACACTTCATACAAGACTCTCCCTGACAACTTCAAGTCCTTATAGTTGTGTCCGTTATGGTCATGGACACGTGCCTGGTTCTGCGAGAGCTCTTAGGTATTGTGCCCCAACAATACCCTTCGAAGCGACCCCACTTCTCTCTCACATAGGTGATTCACTGGGACTGGTTACCTCAGTCAAATCATTAAAATCCATAGGCTTATCCTCAACCTTGTCACTTTTAGGAATGGACTAGGAAGCTTACCAGATTCCTATGGCAAACTCCCATTTTCAAAGCGTGAGATTTATAGCAACTCTTCCCCCACAGTGACCTCACATGTTCATACAATTATGTTGTCTTATTGAACTAAGATCTTGGGATCTCCAGTCAGCTGAGTTAGGTTTCCCTCGCATGAACTTAATTTTTCAAGGGCTTTAGTCCCATTCCCACATACGACTTCTGAACTAACTCTCTACTTAAGCCTTTTGTTAGCGAATCCGCGATGTTATCCTTTGACTTCACATAGTCAACAGTGATAACTCCTGTAGAGATTAGTTGTCGTACTGTATTATGCCTACGTCTTATATGCTTGTTTTTACCGTTATACATTATGCTATGAGCTCTGCCAATTGCCGATTGGCTATCACAATGTATGCATATGGCCGATGTCAGCTTCGGCCACCTTGGTATATCCTCAACAAATTGACGTAGCCATTCTACCTCTTCACCTCATCATCATACTCAGTTTATCCCACCTATATCAAAGCTAAGGTAGGGTCTGAGGAGGGTAAGATGTAGACAGCCTTACCTCTACCCCTAAGAATAGAGAGGCTGCTTCCAGTGAGACTCCCGACTCGATGTGGTTTGGTATCAAGCCTTGGACATAAGACACAGAACACTTAGCAATCAGGACAGACCCGATCAGTGCATGTACCCCTTTGTCTTTTGGCTATCAACGCCACCACATGATGCATGATTAACCGCCCGTTGTTTTAACGTTATTTTCACGAAATTTGTAAAATAACGTTAAAACTAGTGCAACTTTACTAGTGCAACTACCTCTTCACCTACTTTACTGAAAGCGATGAATTCTGATTCCATCGTGGATCTAGCAATTACAGTTTTCTTAGATGACTTCCACGATATCGCTGCACCTCCAAGTGTGAACACATACCGACTCGTTGCTCTAGAATCATTCGTGTCAGATATCCAATTTGCATCGCAGTAACCTTCAATAACTGCTGGATATCTACTATAATGCAGCCCGTAATCTCGTGTGTATCTCAAGTACCAAAGCACCCGTGTCATGCAACCCTAATGATTTGAACTTGGGTTGCTTGTGTATCTACTTAGCTTTCTTACAACATATGCTAAGTCTGGTCTAGTACAACTCATTAGATACATCAAGCTGCCAATAATTCTTGAGTACTCTAATTGGTTAACAGTCTCGCCTCGATTTTTAGCTAGATGTTGACTCGTGTCATTGGGAGTTCTAGTCACATTAGAGTCATTTGCATTGAACTTCTCAAGAATTTTGTCCACATAATGAGACTGACTAATCACAAGTCCATTATGGGTTCGTGTGATTTGTACTCCCAAAATCATGTTCGCTAATCCCATATGTTTCATGTCAAACCTTGCTCTCAGGACGTCCTTTGTAGATTTAATCATTTTCTCATTACTACCAGCAATGAGCATGTCATCCACAAACAGACACAAGATGACATATCCATCTGGTGTGTCTTATGCATACACACACTTGTCACATTCGTTGATCTTAAACCCAGAATCGAGCATGACATGATCGAACTTTTGATGCCATTGTTTAGGAGCTTGTTTCAAACCATACAAGGATTTTACAAGCTTGCATACTTTCTTTTCTGGTCCCTTGGCTATGAAACCCTTGGGTTGTTCCATGTAAATCTCTTCCTCTAGATTCCATTCAAGAAATCCGTTTTCACATCAATTTGGTGAACTTCCAAATTTCTAATGGCTGTAATGGCAAGGACCATCCTGATGGATGTTATTCGCGTAACAGGCATATATGTGTCGAAATAATCCATGCCTTCTCACTGTTTATATCCTTTGATCACCAATCTTGCCTTGTATTTATCAATGGTGCCATCTGGCTTCATCTTTTTCTTGAAGATCCATCGATATCCTAGTGGCTTGCATCCCGCAGGAAGATCCACTAGTTCCCAGATGTGGTTTTGTAAAAAGAATCTATTTCACATTTTATGGCCTCCTTCCGCTGAGGTTCATCCGAGGAATTTACCTCTTGTCGGTAAGTGTGCGGTTCCTCGACCATATAGGTGAGGAAATCTGGACCAAAGGATTTTTCAGTCCTTTGTGTTTTACTCCTTCAAATTTCACCTTCATCGATTTGAGGTTCATCATTTGCAACCTCTTCTCTTGAAACACTTTTCCCCAGTTGAATTTGATGGGCCCCGTTCATCATCTAGAACACTCTCCTCAATTGGGTTTGGTGAACCCATTATAGGCCTATCTAAGCATGGTAATATGTGCTCAAACCAAGAAGCATCCTTAGATTCCAATATAGTGACGTTAGACACTCTAGGATTCTTCGAGTTATGCACAAGAAAACGAAGTGGACCACCCAAACGAGTGTATATAATGAGCACACAATCTACAGTTTTGGGTCCTATCACAAGACACTATAGTGGTGTTACAACCACCTTAGCTAGACACCCCCACACTCGCAAGTGTTTGTATGACGGTTTGATTCCCGTCCATAATTCATACGCTGTTACTTCCTTCTTCTTATGGGGAATTAAATTTAGAATGAAATTTGTTGATAACAGTGCTTCCCCCCACATGTCCTCGCTCACCCCAGAGCTTATCAACATGGCATTCATCATTTCTTTCAATGTTTGGTTTTTCCGTTTTGCCATGCCATTTGATTGTGGTGAGTAAGGAGGTGTGAGTTCATGTATGATTCCACTTTTTGCACAAAGATCAGCAAAAGGTGAAACATACTCACCACCTCTATCACTCCTCACCTTTTTATCATTCGGTTAAGTTGATTTTCAACTTCGGCCTTGAACACAACAAATTTGTCATTAGCCTCGTCCTTACTCTTAAGTAAGTACACATAGCAAAATCGTGTGCTATCATCAATGAATGTTATGAAATACTTGTTCCCACATTTAGTAGGAATAACTTTCAAATCACACAAATCTGTGTGGATCAAATCAAGGGGACGAGTGATTCGTTCAACCTTTTTGAACGACGTTCGTGTTTGTTTTGCTTCGGCACAAGTTTCACATTTATAGTTTGAGTCAATATCAATTTTTGGTATGCTATTCAATTTAATCATGTGACGAATAGAATTAAAATTCACATGACCTAGTCTACCATGCCACACATTAGAAGACTCAAGCAAGTAAGCAGAACTAGCGTTATTCATTCCATTCATGATGGTTACATTCAACTTGAACATACCATTATGGGCAGAGCCCTTACCAACATACATACCACTTTTGATCAACACGACCTTATCAGACTCAAACACCATTTTAAAACCAAACTTTTTCAACTGCCAACCCGACACGAGATTCTTACAAATCTCAGGAATATACAACACATTGGACAAATTAAGTTCCTTTCCCGAAGTCATCTTCAAGATCACATTTCCATCCCCTTTTATATCAGCAGTTGCAGAAACTCCCATAAAGAGCTTTTCACCAGTAACCTCCTTGAAGGTGTTGAACAAGCTATTGTCAAAGCAAACATGCTGGGTTGCCCCGGTATCAACCCACCAATCATTGGCATCCGTACCAACCAGATTTACTTCGGTAACCATCATTGACAAATTAGAAATCATAGCAACAAGCTTATCAATCATGTTTGCTTGTTGGGCATTTTTCTTCTTGGGAAGCTTGTATTCACTTGCTTTATGCCCTGGTTTGTCACAATTATAACACGTTCCATTGAACTTCTGCTTTCCAACTCCACCTTTAGGTCCAAGGTGGGAGCTCTTCCTGTTGGTTTTCTTAAACCCAGCCCGTTTGTTGCTTTTGTTACCCTTTGATGATTGACCATGTTCAACCACATTAGCTTTAGCGGTTTCGGGAATGACGTTCCTCTTTTGAGCAACCTTGTTATATTCTTCAATACGAAGACGTACAACCAAGTCTTCAATGGTCATTTCCTTTCGCTTATGCTTCAAATAATTCTTGAAATCAATCCAACTTTGTGGCAATTTCTCAATAATAGCCGCAACTTGGAATGTCTCGCTAAGCACCATTCCTTCCGCATGAATATCATGAAGAATAACTTGTAATTATTGGACTTGACTCATGATCTATTTTTGAGTCCACCATAGAAAAATCCAGGAACTTAGCCACCACAAATTTCTTTGTGCCCGCATCTTCAGATTTATATTTTCATTCCAAAGATTCCCATAACTCTTTGGCTTTCGCGGCTTTGCAATACACATTGTAAAGTGAATCCACCATTCCATTAAGGGCATAGTTCCGGCACAGAAAATCCGAATGATTCCAAGCATGAATGCACTCACAGTTTGAGTGTCCATTTCCTCTTCAGTGACACGAGGAACAGATTCGGTCAAGAACCTCGCAAGCTTCAACGTTGTCAAATAAAAGAGCATCTTTTGTTGCCAACATTTGAAGTTCACACCAGCGAACTTCTCTGGTTTTTCAGTGTGGCTCGCTACCGCAGTAGGCAACGGTGCCACTAAGCTAGTGGTAACAGCAACAGCATGAGTGAACACTGCAGAAACTCCAACGGCAGAGGAGTTCGGGAGAAGAGCGGTAGTCATGGGCTACGAGTTCTCCATTACTGAAAAATAATCAAAACTGTTAGAACAAAAATCTGTTTAAGTTTGTTAGAAACCTTACAGCAAAATGGAGATGATTCTGAAACAAACAATGAGGAAGAAAGTAAACAAATTAATAAAAAGAACCGAGCTTATGTTGAACACAATTCCATTAAACAAATTCGTCGTCTGTTCCTTGGTACACCGGTTGCTAACAGTGGCTAAGGTGCACTGTCGGACTATCCCACTTGCCTGAAAAATAATCGAAAGCCTGGTTGCAGCTTCTGTGAATGGTGACAGTGTAAGTGGTTCGTGAATTCTGTTGTGTGTATTCTGCACAAGACTATGCAGTGTATTACAGAGTTAACACACCAACACACCAAGAGACGAAACTGTTGGCTGCTCATTAAGCCAATTAAAGCTGCACATTAAGCCAATTAAAGTCGCTCTTTAATCGCCTAATTATTCCTATTCATTGTAGCTGAAGACAAGGAAGACCAAGAGACCTTCTGGAAGCTCTTTAAGTTACAGAATAAAAAAATAAACGGGTAGCAAAAACCAGTGTCATGCGAACCCGGGTTTTTTGAGTTGCGTTCGTGTCCGCAACTCGTCGCGTTGGTTCATGAATTTTTCCCGAACCAGAACCCATTTTTGCACCCCTCCTGCGCGCGCGGGTAGGTTTCAGAGTATAATGTAACACAAAGAATTTAATCTCTTCCATTTGGTTTTACCTTATAAACTCATCCATCTTTATCTCCCAACCAATGTGGGACAAGCCAAACTCACAATTCACATACAAATTTCCAACATAAAGTACAACTAGATTCTAGAGACACTCCCTAACTATATCAACTTCCTCTATTTAACATCCCACCCCTCGATGCGGATTAAAAAGTTCTTGATTTCTTAGGCTCTACGTAAACGCGGGTAAGCCTTAATTAGCGAAGATATTAACTAAGTGGTAAAGGAACTTACAACACACGGGCTAATGTGTTTTTACACTTTTGGAGCATATATTGACTTTTTTCTCATTGATATTGTACAAGATTATACATTACGTGCATGACCAAAATGTTACAAAGAATAGTTGTGGCTTGTAAAGGAGGATAAACCACTTCTATGCATACTTCCCTCAATAGTAGAATGAGATAACATACGGACATTTCAAAGCCCAAATTATCAACAAAGGCATGACTATGCCAATTATGCCAATTGTCCAAGAAAACGAAATCGGGTCTAATCAAAGTCAAGTGAGCTGAGCTTATTTAATATGTTTTCGGGTCATGGTTCGACCCGCTGGGATAAAACAATAGCAGCTGGAAACTGGAAAGGTGGGGAGCAGTATTTAATCCCATTAACTAATGAAATTAGAAAGTCAGAGGAGTTATTGTCCCCTTGGTTTATCTACTCTCGTGGTTTTTCATTTTGATTGTTCTTGTTTTTATTATTAAACTTATGTAATTTTGAGACATGCCCCTCTCGAATCGGGCCAATCTTTCTAGTTTCGTGTTTCTACCCTTAAATCTTATCATTTGGTTCCATTGCCGGGAAATTCGGCATGGTGCAGACTCGGAATTCAAGCGAAGGTAGTAACTAACTAGATCCAATTGCCGCTCAATTGGCGGCCATTGCTGCAAAATTGGAATCAATAGAAAAAGGAAGATATTGCTGCGTTGAAATCAGGAGAACGATCCAAGGGAAGCCGTTATGATGAAGGAGAAAGCTCTGGGAGAAATCAACAAGCCTACAAACCCTATAACAAAATTGAATTCCCTCCTTTTAGTGGTGGAGATCCACGAGGTTGGGTATTGAAGGCAGAAAAATATTTCAGGTATTAATGAATTCCAGATGATGAGAAAGTCAAAATTGCTTCTATGCACTTAGAAGGGGATGCATTGGACCTTTATTATTGGCTCTCTACGGACCAATCAATCACCTTATGGGAGGATTTGGTTCAGGCCTTTACAAAAAAATTTGCACCTGCTGAATTCCAGAACCTAGATGAATTTCTATGTAGTATTAAGCAAACCGGGCCTGTCCAAGAGTACAGGCAAGAGTTTGCTAAAAGATCCTCCCAAGTCTCGAATTGGCCAGAACATTGCCTTCTATGCATTTTTCTCAACGGCCTTAAAAAAAATTGAAAGCAGATGTGCGGATTCACAAACCTTGCACGGTCTATAATGCTATGAGTTTGGCATTCGAATTCAAGTCCAAGACCAATTACAATAGATCAGAAAAAAATACAAAAATTGGCCCTAGCCAAAAGGGTTCATTATCAGATCCCAAACCTACCACTTCTTCATTAGTACCAGCCCCTGTTTTGAGAAAGCCTCCACTTCGCATTACCGATGCTGAAAAACAGAACAGGTATCTTAAAGGCGAGTGGTTTAGATGCGGGGATAAATATGGACCAGGTCATAGATGCAAAGTCGGTACTTTTAAGCTTTTGAATGCAAAGAACCAAACGAGGAGTCTCTTGATCAGGAAATTTCTAAATCATATGATAAAACAGAGGACGTTGCTAAAATAAGTTTACACGCCATCTTGGGCAAATCCCATCCTACCACAATGAAGGTACACGGAACTCTTAATGCTACTGAAATTCTCATCCATATAGATGGCGGGTCAACACATAACTTTATTTATAATGTGTTGACATCGGAATTGATATTAACCTCCCAACCTCTGCCACCTTTTGGAGTCCAAATAGGCAATGGTGATATGATTCGTTGTAGCATGGTTTGCAAAGATTTATCGATTCAAATATCTGATCTTTCAATTGTGCAAGGCTTTTATCCCTTTTCCATAGGTGGGGCTGATTTGGTGTTGGGAATCCAGTGGTTAGCCACCTTATATACCGTCCAAGCAAATTGGAAAGAGATGTTTGTGATCTTTACCATAGAGAGGAAAAGGTACAAGTTGCAAAGAGTTAGAGCTATCCTCGGAGGCCCGCCTTTACCCCGTGTTCTATGTATCTATGCTCAAACCAGTGCATGGTTCTCTCCCGATCTCACAATTAGCACCACTGCCTATTACAAAGGATTGGGAAATTGATTTAACACCTTAATCTATCATTGACCACCACTGGATTTCTGAAGCTGGTCAGCCTGTTCTGGAACTACTGATTGAATGGAGTCATCGTCCTATTGAAAAAGCTACATGGGAATCGTATGATTTGTAAGCGGAGCAATTTCCTCAATCCCGCCTTGAGGACAAGGAGTTTTACCGGGCAGGAAGTAATGATACAAATCTCAAGGTTTATTCAAGAAAACAAAATCGGGTCAAATCAATGTCAAGTGAGCTGAGTTTTTTTAATTATGTTTTCGGGTCATGGGTCGACCCGCTGGGACAAGATGATAGCAGCTGGAAACTGGAAAGAGGGGAGTAGTATTTAATCCCATTAATTGATGAAGTTAGAAAGTCAGAGGAGTTATCATCCCCTTAGTTTATCTACCCTCTTGGTTTTTTATTTTAATTGTTCTTGTTTTTATTATCAAACTTGTTATGTAATTTGGAGACATCGCCCCTCTCGAATCGGGCCAATGTTTCCAGTTTAATTCAATCCAGTTTCCTGTTTCTACCCTTAAATCTTATCACATACCTTGTTGTTTTTGTTTGTTTGCGAGTCAAAGATATATTCTTAATTCGGTGGGCGATCGATGGTGATGAAAATTCGGCGTTCAATCATGGTGTTATTAACGGTAGAAGGGCCAAAAACAACATTTCGGGTTGATGGCGAAGGGTGAGTGGGTTAACAAGTCTTCGCTTGTTAAAAAGGAAATTTATTCGTATTTTCGAAATAAATTTTCTTCTAAAATTGATTTCGCCTGGAACTAATATGCGAGAGTGTTAAAAGGTTGCCAGAGGATTGCACCAGTGAGTTAACGATTCCATTCTCAAAAGAATAAATCAAGTGCGCGGTTTTTTATTGTGGTAGTGATAAAGCTTCGGGTCCCGACTGATTCAACTTTTATTTTCTGAAACATTTATGGGCATTTTTCAAAGGCGATTTTCAAGAACTGTTAGCCGGTTTTTTTTCATGGTGGGCGGATTAATCGTGGCTGTTCCACAACCTTCATTACACTTATTCCGAAGTTGAAGACTCCTATCGGTCTCCGGGATTATCGGCCGATCTCCTTAATAGGTGTTATTAGCAAGGTAATCTCAAAAGTTCTTGCGAATCGGATGAAGAAGGTGTTAGGTTGGGTGATTTATTATACGCAAAGTGTGTTCTTAAAATGGTGTTACATTTTAGATGGGCTTCTTATGATGAATGGACTTATTGCTTGATGAAGAAATATAATAAAAAAGCGTATATGCTTAAGATAGATTTTTGAAAAAGCTTATGATAATGTTGATTGGGATTTTTTTAATGTCTATTATGAGGCAGATGGGTTTTCCTAGTAGATGGTGCATGTGGATTGAAGGGATCCTTCACTCGGCTAGATCCTCCGTGTTAGTCAATGGTGTGCCAACCTACGATTTTCAGTGTTTCAAAGGTTTGCGCCAGGGAGACCCTATTTCTCCTTTTCTTTTCCTAATTGTGATGGAAGGTTTTTCATGTGTCATTAATAAGGCGATTGAGTTATGAGAGATTGAAGGAATTAAAGTGTTCAACAATGGGCCGGTATTATCCCATTTATTCTATGCAGATGATGCCCTTTTGGTGGGTAAGTGGTCGAAGTCAAACATAGAAAAAATGGCTAGACTCCTTAGAGTGTTTCACATATGCTCTGGATTAAAGATGAATTTACATAAATCGAATATTTATAGTGTTGGTGTAGAGGATGAGGAGTTGAACGATATCGTTAAAGTGATTGGATGTAGAAAAGGGTATTTCCCATTTGATTATCTCGGCATTAAAGTGGGTGCTATTATGAATAGAATAAGCCAATGGCAGCCGATTATTGATAAATGTCGCAATCGGCTTTCCAAATGGAAAGCTAAAACTCTTTCTATAGGGGGCGGCTTACTTTAATTAAATTGGTTTTGGCTAATTTACCGATTTATTATTTTTCAATATACAAAGCACTGATGAAGGTTATTGAATGTTTGGAAGGTTTCATGAAACGATTTTTATGGAGCGGACACGATGTTGCAAAAAAAATTCATTGGGTTTCATGGGAAGTTGTCACTACCCCAAAGAAAGATGGCGGATTAGGCGTTTCAAAATTAAAAGATGTTAATTCCGCATTACTTGCAAAATCGGCTTGGAGGTTTAAAACGGGCACCGAAATCTTTGGTGTAAGGTGGTCGAGGAATGCCATGGTCGTAGAGGGTATTGGGAATTTCTCCCGGTTAATAAACAAATGACCGGATGTTGGAGGAATATCGCCTCTTTTCTTAATTCCTTTGTTATTCAAGAATGTAAAATAAGTTTATTTTTAAAGGGAAGTGTGGGCGACAGGAAGAACATAAGATTGTGGTTTGACCGATGGCCGGGGGATCAACCTCTGAAGGAGAAATGGCCAGAATTGTACGCGATAGCTGCAGATAAAAACTACAGCTTGCAGAGGGCTGTGGAGGAATATAGGAATTGCGTATGGGGCCGCAGAAGGTCGCCTAGTAATGCTGTGGAAATGTTTCAACTTGAGATAATGGCAGAAGAGCTTGATAAGGTGCAATTCGCTGATATGGAAGACGTTTGGAGATGGGAAGGATGGGATGGTGGTATCTTCTCTGTAGCTGATTGTAATAAACAAATCCGAAAAGGAAGAGATGTTCGTAGAGTGTTTCATATGAAGTGGGTTTCGTGGGTTCCATTAAAAGTGAAGGTTTTTATTTGGAGAGCCGAGTTTGATCGTATTCCTACTAAAGCGACATTCGTTAAGAGAAAGATAAATGTTTCCGATGTTTCATGTCCTTTGTGTAACACGGACATAGAGACGACAAAACACATTTACATAGGTTGTGGTTTCACCTTCGTCGTCTGTGCAGTGATCGGGAGCTGGTGCACAATTAATTCGGTCATTACCTTTCATCTGTCTGATTTGCTGCGCATTGGGTCATTTGCAGCAGGTAATGGTTGGGCTAAAAAGGTTATAAACGGGATCATTATGGTTACAATGTGAGGGATTTGGAAGGCAAGGAATAACAAGATATTTGGTAGTAAAGAACCAAAGGTTGCGGACATAGTTGTGAGTGTGAAATCATTAACTTTTTTATGGCTTAAGAATAGGTCGTGGTTCAAGGACATTAGATGAAATGAGTGGATCGTTTTTCCTTTATACATGTTGTAATGTTTTTTTGGGCCGGTCCTTGTTTTGAGGACGAGCCCTGATTTTAATGAAGTTCACCTTAAAAAAAAAAAAAAAAAAAAAACCTTAGAGCATTCACAACCCGTCCCCCATCCCCAACCATATAATTTAAGGAAAAATCATAGTTTTCTAAATTTGCCTACCACTTTTGCAAATTCTCTCACATCCCATTCCCCATTCATATCCCCTATAAGCTTTTTTTATTATTATTTTATTTCTTTACAACAAATATTAATTCACTCCACCTTTCATTTGTATTATTTATTATTATTAAATGATATGGGGAAAGGATGGAAGACCCCATATATGGGGGCTCAACACAGGTTTTTTGTAAATTTTAGAAATGGGGTATGGGGTGAGGGGTTGGGATGGAGTGAGTTTTTATGAGATTTTCTTAAAATTTAAAGAATGGGGAAGGGAATGAGGGATGAGTTGTGAATGCTCTTATTGTACTGCCATTGTTGCCATATATACAAGAATGCTAACAAAATATTAGATTTTATTTTGAGGGGCCATAGAAGTCCTCGAAGTGCCAATGTACCCGCAATTATATGACACATTTAAAAAAAACTACGTTGATTTTTGGAATGTTGTTTGGTTAATCTATTATTATTACTTAACTTATGGCCAATGATCTCCAGCCCAGCTGGTTTGAGATAGGAAGGTTAACCTCCTTGGAGGATTCCTGCCCGGGTTTGGTTTCAGGTTCGAATCTCACGTTCCACCGAAAAAATAACCGTTTAGGTTTGAAAGGAGAAACCCGTGTGGTGCTATAGGATTCGATCATGGGCAGTGATCGCTTTGCAACACAGAATTTACCGCTAAAACACTACTCTCCAAAAAAAACTTATGAGTCAAAACTGATTCATACTAATAACATTTGAATACTTAGCTGCCATAAAAATAATCGGTAACCTTGCTCTAACCTGACCGTTGTGATTAAATCATTTTAACATGTTAGTAAAGTTGATCATTTAACTTGACACTAATAACCCGTTCTGACCTATTACACAACTCAAAGTAACCGCAGATGATTATCACTGTCAGTTTAAGGGGCTGTTTGGCAAGTGCTGAACCAGTAAGTGCTGAATCAATAAGAGGTCTGAATGGTTAAGAGGCTCTGAACCAGTAAGTGCTGAATCAATTTAGAGCTGTTTGGCTGTATCTCTGAATGACTGTGCAGAATGACTATTTTACCCCTCTGAACTATTATGTGCTGAATGAATGTATCTGTTTGGCCAGAGTTCTGAATAGTGTACAAATTGATGAAAAATTGTAAAAGTAAAATACAAAACGTCATAGAAAATCCAAATTAAACATAAATCCTTTAACATCCATGGAAACATACGAAAATCCAAATACAAAATAACACAACATACGAAATCCAAATACAAATAACACAACTCTGCATACAATTTTAATTTGATGAAGCATTTGAAAGCAACTGATTAGCAATCTGGTCACGTAAAGAATTCATATAGTCAATACCTTGTGAACCCCACTCTATGTCATGAACTATCAGGCCATCATTTTCCCCACTTTGCATTTCATGAAACATCGTGTTCTCATCATACTCCATAAATAACTGATCATAAATATTGCATTTCCTTATAAAATTATGGACGGCGAAACAAGCAATCACTATGTCTCTTTGTATTGGAAAAGAAAAGGGAGCCATTTGCTTTAGGATTGGGAATCTCGCCTTTAGAACACCATATGCACGTTCAATGACATTTCTTAGTTGTGCGTGAGCATGATTGAATCTTTCTTCCTTAGTTAACGCACGTTGCCGTCGAAAATCGGCTAACCAATACCTCGTACCACGGTAAGGAGTCATAAATCCACGAGTGTTGGTGTACGCAGCGTCACAAAGGTAATACTTATCTGTATCAATATCAAAACTATCATATAAAAAACAAATAATGTATGAAATGAACATTGAAGAATGGTTAAAAACCTGGTGGCGGGAAAGGAAAGCCAGAATTTGGGTTGAATGCAACTTCTTTTAAAACTCGTGAATCATGTGCAATTCCCTCCCATCCGGCCCATACGAATGTGAATATCATATCAAAGTCACAAATTGCTAATACATTTTGAAAGCATTCACCTTTTCCTCTTCCCCTGTAACGAGTCTGTTGATCAGCAGGCACAATCGCATGTATAAGCGTTCCATCTAAGGCACCTATTGCTCCAGGAAATATTTCTTTTAGCTTTCTATGTCGTTCGGAGTTATTTGCGCTTACATTGGAAGATGTTGGAACTACAACTTCTCTTGCGAAATTCATCATTGCCTTTAGGACCTCATGAAAACATCTATGAATTGTTTCTGTTGAGTGTTGGAACCTTCGTTTAACCATTCGAAAACGTTCATTATGTCCAATGACCATCAAAAACATAGCCAACTTTTCTTCCAAGGTTATTGACTTACTACTTTGCAACCAATTTTTTTGTTTAAAATGATTGCACAACAATATAAATGCATCACGTGAAAGACGCATCATCTCATGACATTGTGTAGAAGTACCATGCAATAATTCTTGCGTGTATTCATGACCGGTTAATGCCGAATTCAAGTCTCTTATCCTTTTAACATTTATTCTCGAGGCTAATGAGACCCAATACCAACAATAGATAATGATAACTATAATCTCATCGTCCGAAGCCATAAGATACCTATCATAACATAAATAAACTATATCATCCACATAAACATCCATAAGATACATCCAAAACATAAACATCCATGACATAACATCCAAAACATAATATCCATAACATAACATCCATAACATAACATCCAAAAAAAAAAACAATCAAAGCATAACATCCAAAACATAACATCCATAACATAACAACCAAAAAAAAAAAAACATTCAAAGCACAAACTTAGTTAAACAATCCATACTTCGCTCCCGCATTCTTAACCCATTTCTCACAATTCTGCGGCTTAAGACGTACCCACAGTTTCCTAAGATCGGCACTCTCACCAAAAAGCAAAAGCGCAGTTTCGTATTTCGCATCCGAATCATCCCAACCCAATGTCTCCAACTTCGCCAAACATGCATCCATATCATCAGAAACTGCTTGTTTCTCGTGAATCATCATTCCAACCAACTTGCTAATATCTTCACCAACATCTATGAGCTTTGACTCTAATGTTGCCTTATGTTTTCGTTTCTCTCCTTTTTCTTTTTTTTGGGACCGAATACTTGACTCCTGACTAACACCTTTACCTGGGGAATCCACTTGAGTGCATTCGACATCCACACCATCCAAATTTTGCTCATTCACTTCCTCAGAAGGATGAGGAAGCGTAGCACTTGGCCCCCAACTATCAAACCCATTTGAAGTAGACCCCTCATACAATTGACAACAAAGCTCGGGGTAAGCAAGTGGCGCAGTTCTCAAAGCTTCTACATACTTGTTAGACTGTGTGAAGAAATATTTTAAAATACTATAATATTAATGAAATATACCACTACTAATTATTAGTATAAAACAAATACCTTCATCTCAATTTGCCACTCTTCTTCTGACAAGTTAAAAGTGTTTGTAACTGGATCATAGACATTCCCGGTTTTGTTTTTAAGCTTTAACCAAGCTGAAAATTTTCCTTTTACAAAATCATAGTGATTCTTCATTTGACGTTGGTCCACTATGAAATTGTTTTGAGTTTTCAATTTTTCAGCTACAGGTTTCCACGACGCTTGTTTAAGACTACTTCCCTCACGTCCATTAACGGTTACTTCATGAACACATGCTTCAAGAAAGGTTTTTTCAACACCTTCTTGCTTCCAATTAATCCTAATCCTTTTTGCCATTTCTTTGGATATTGGTACCTAAAGATAAGGGATTTAAACCACCTCAATCATACCAACTATCCAATATTTCTAATATAACAACTACTAACAATCAACATACAACATAAAGAAAACATGCATCTTTTTTCATACCAATATCCATAACATAGAACAACCTATTTCTAAAAGCACAAACCAATCAACATACAACATAAAGAAAACATGCATCTTTTTCATACCAACATCCATAACATAGAACAACCTATTTCTAAAAGCACAAACCAATCAACATACAACATAAAGAAAACATGCATCTTTTTCATACCAACATCCATAACATAGAACAACCTATTTCTAAAAGCACAAACCAATCAACATACAACATAGCCAAAACATGCATCTTTTTTATACCAACATCCAACATAGAACAACCTATTTCTAAAAACACAAACCAATTCAAGCATAATCAATAATAAATTCAGAAAAAAAAAATAAAAAAAAACCTAACTGGGAAATTTCAGAAAAATAAAAAAAAAATTCAGTAAAAAAATAAACAAAAAAATTCAGAAAAAAATAAACAAAATATTTCGATTAATGGGCTGTTTATATAAACAAAAAATTTCAGAAAAAAATAAACAAAAAAAATTCAGTAAAATAAACAACATCCCACAAGAAATTTCAGAAAAATAAACAACATCCCCTAAAATCCCACAAAGTGTTCGAACAAGCATAGATCGATTAATGGGTAGGGCTGTTTATATGCTTAATAGAAAAAAAAAAAAAAACATACCTGGTGACGCGAGCTGAGGAAGGAAAGAGGGAAGAGGAGGGCGGAGGGACCGGCGGCGCTGAGGGAGGAGGAGGAGGAGGGCAGGCGGCAGGCGGAGGTGGTGAGGGCAGGGGTGGGGGCGGAGGGTTGGGGGTTGAGAGAATGGGTAGGGTTTGTTTTGTTTTGTGGTGAGAAGAAGGGTATGCTTGTCTATTTTTCATTCAGCATGTGTATGTGTCTGTATCATTCAGACTGAAAGCTTTTCATTAAGAGGTTAATATTTTTGCAACCAAACAAGCTTGCCTCTGTCCGAATAAGAGGCTAGCCTCTTAATGAATCATTAAGAGGCTAAACAAACAGCCCCTAAATATAAAGTTATGATTTATGAATGTTTCATTGAGTATTACTTTTGTTTATTTGGTATACGTATTTTGCATATGAATTAATTAATCAATTCATTAGTACCACCATTTAGCTAACCTATTAATGGAATTTGAAGTCAACCCATTTTAGTATAATGACATGGTATAGTTTTTGGTTGATTGTGACTAAGCTATTAATTTTTTTAAAATTAACTAATGATTTTGAAGTCAAATATGTTTCCGTAGGTTCTAATTAATCACAATTATTTTATGTGAAAAAGGACTAATTAATATTTAATCTATAAGTTTGCGTTAAGAGGCCTTTTTCATGCACAAAATTAATATAAACATGTCAATGGTAATAATTAGGTTTACATATTAGAATAAGTAATAGAAAATGGTATGCTTTCTACTAGAAATAAAGAATCTCAGGCGTACTTACTAAACAAACCAACACGTTTAGAGTTGCAAGAGTCAAATGTCATTAGGGACATTTGAGTACGTATAATACAAAAAACGTTTAACGAGCGCTTTTATTTTATATGTTTGTATACTAATTACTCTAAGATTATTACGTGGGTTTTCTAATTCTACAATTCTCTGCCTTTTTACTCTCTCTAGCATCTTTAATTTTGTGTATTATAAAATTTTCTTACTTTTTCATCACTATAGTTCTTGATGTTGCCACAATTATGTATATTCATCACAAACATGTCGTTGGACTTGATCGAATTCATGTTGTGTGTTATTACAATAGATGCATAAAAATGTATTACTTCATTTTCTTTTAAATAACAAATCCTAAGTTGTTATGTACACAATCTAATATTAGTGGTCATATATATTTTCCTAATGGTTGTATTTAGTTTTGTTGTTCGTAAATTAGTTTGTTAGCAAATTATCAAAATCTCGAAGAATAATAGGAACTTGTTAGTAACTTTAAAAAATCGACCCAACAATCTTGTAATTTCTATCAAACCACGTGCACACACTTGTATATCTGCTTTCTCCAATTTAGGGTTTATCTAAAGGTTTGCTATGATGTATATCTAATCTTTCTTGCTTTTCACCTAGTGTCAAATGCAAGGGATTTCAATCGGTCATATGTCAAGTGTCATTATCCTTATGATATATTGCATTGGAATGAACCTCGTCATTGTTATGTCACATATCATGGGGTTGGTGCTCTGTGGTATACACGTTTAGTGGTCTCTCTTCTAGGGTCGAGAAAGTTAAGATGATCCTTGAAGAACCATGTGTTGCAATTGTAGGTGGTGGAAACACCCACAAAAATTATCAGGATGACTAATGTGGTGTTATTTCACATTCCCCCGTTAACAAGCTCAGCGACACTAAGCAAAGGGGGCGGTGTATATATCCCACCGGTGCAGAATGCCACCTAAGCTCCCCGACCCCATACTAGTTAGCCTAAGCTACACTCCTCACTTGCTAATCCTTCAAGGTATGATCCCCTTCATAATATTGCACGTCTTTTACATATTTTTTTTAGATCCGTGTGTTTTGTGTTTTCTAGGTTAAATATTTGGGGGTTTCTTCATAAACCTATAATAAACCCACGAATCTTGTTAGTTTTTGTTTAAAGTATGTTAGATTTTTGTTAATCTTAATGAAACCATGCCCTTCCCCACCTAAATATGTTGTTTTATGAGTTTTAATGATAAATGTAGATGATTTGGGTGATTTTTGTTGAAAAATTTTGAAAATCTACGGCCGTGCACCTAACCCGCACGACCGTGCAGGGTGAGGTGCACTGGCTCAGGCACTGGCAGTGCAGCTCGGAATCACCGAGCTGAACTGACCTGCACGGTCGTGCGACTTAAGTGAATGACCGTGCGTGCCGAGAAACTTAGGTTGCAGTGCAGCCTCTGGCCTGCTAACCAAACAGACCCGCACGACCGTGCACCTCAGGTGCACGGCCATGCAGGTTAACCATAATCAGGTCAGAACATACGTAGGTCCGCTTTGCACAACCAGTACCTCATTTTTTATAATACTAACAGCTGGAACTTTTATTTGAATGAAATGAATAAACAAATTTACAAACAATGTTTCCCTGGATAACAATAAGAGTAAATTATTTGTAAACTGAATTTTAATGTTTCTTTCCCCACAAAACCTTAAACTAAAACGGTATATATTTTTATATTATAATGAACGTTAAAATAAAACATTATTAAATAAGTACAGTGGACGTATGAAGTAGTATATATTAAAAAAAAAAATGCCGACAAAGAGAGAGAAGGGGAGATCGTGCGGTGCAGCTCCCAATAGGTTACAAAACCTGTCAAATGTGAAACATAAAGCGTGTATTAGGTTAATAATATTTTAAGCCGTAGAAATCGGCAGAATGAATGGGTGGGGTGAAATTGTCAATTCATGGCTAGGTTCACATAATCTTTAAACCCTATAAGATTATCCGTTGTGGCTCGCCAGCGAGCAGTCGCGAGTCACAATTTAATATACGTGGATAGCTTGGACCATAACATTCTCAAGCTATCAACCCTGCGAGCTAGCCGAAGCTACCACACTCGCGTGTGGTAGCGGGTCAAAAAGAGCCGCTGGCTGGTCAAATGTTACCGTCGGCTGGTCAAATGTTACCGTTGGCTGCCGACCGTTGGCAGCCAACTCCCTATTTTTGGCAACCTACATATTTCAACTCTCACATCACACAAACTAGCAAAAAAAAACTTCTTTCTCTCGACTACAAAATGGCTTTGCAATGGAATGATTTGTCTTTGTCCGACTCGTCCGAAGAAGACGACTTGATTATGGAAGTGGGTAGGATAACGGTTGAGTACCTCATAGCACGGTCTCGAAGAAGAAGGAATCCGGTGCTAACCCGACAGCCGGCCCTTGACCGTGACAGAGAGGGAGCAAACGATATCTTGTACCGTCACTACTTCAGCCCGGATCCTGTGTATACTGAAGATCATTTTAGGCGACGCTTTCGAATGCGTAGACAATTATTCATGCGTATATCAATGATTTGTCGGAGCGTTATCCTTTTTTTCAACAAAGAGTAGACGCAAGGGGCCGACTCGGGTTCACCTCCCTACAAAAATGTATGGCCGCTATTCGGCCGCTAGCCTACGGGATTGCATCAGACGCAATGGACGAGTATATTGCCATGTCCGAAAAAGTTGCGCGTGACTCTCTTCATTTTTTTGTCAGGTATATCTCTTTTTACTAGTTTAGTCACATTTTTTTTACACTTTTATTATCATACGTCGTTTTAAAATATGTACATATATATACATATATATATATTTTTGCGTAGGGATCATATCTATTTACTCACAACGGTATTTGCGTAAACTAACCATGTATGATATCCAACACATATACGAGGTTCATGGTGAGAAACATGGCTTTCCCGGCATTCTTGGTAGTCTTGATTGTACGCATGTTGGTTGGGCTATGTGTCCTACGGCCTGGCGAGGTCAGTTTCATCGGGGTGATCATTCTGGGCCTAGTGTCATACTTGAAGCGGTGGCCTCGCATGATCTTTGGTTTTGGCATGCTCTTTTTGGAGTTTCCGGGTCAAATGACGACTTAAATGTTATCGACCAATCACCTATATTCGATAACATTATCGACGGGGTTGAGCCGCCCCAATCATTTTACGCAAATAATGTAAATTTCAAGTACGGCTACTACTTGGTTGATGGTATTTACAACGAATGGGCGACACTTGTTCAAGCTTTCTCGTCACAACTCGAAGACAAACGCAAGTACTTTACAAAGAAACAAGAGTCGGCAAGGAAAGATATTGAAAGAGCGTTTGGCGTTCTTAAAAAAAGATTTGCTTTGATTGCAAACCCAATAAGGTTTTGGACACGAGAGAGGATCATGGACGTCGTCTATACTTATATTATTCTACATAACATGATATTGGAGGACCGAGGCTTGGCGATTTGTCAAAATTACCAAGGTGATGTCCCACGTGCCGAATCAACAATCGATAATAACCAAAGACTCGACAACATAAGGAATCTCAAGAACCGTGAGATACACGGAAACCTCCGCCATGAATTAGTCGAGCATTTGTGGGCTAGACGTCTCGATGATGTTGTGTTAGATTAGTTTTTATTTTTTTATAGTTTATTGTAAACATTAATCTAATTTTCAGTTAACTTTATTTTTTGTTTAATATAATTTTGACAAATTTAGAAAGTATGAAAAAAATAAAAAATACAAAAAAACTCTATAAAGCTGCTGCTCACCTCTAGCCACAACAGCATCAGGTGAGTACGCAGAAGCTTTATCACCTTGCCAACTGGGCGCTGACATGGCGCAATAAAAGGATAAAGCTTGTGCTCACCTCTAGCCACAACGGATAGTCTAAGCTGGATTGAACATAAAGTGCTTGAGATGAAATATATATCTAAATTATGATCATGTTTTAAATTTCAATGTACACTATATTGGAAGTTTATAAACTTCGTGGGATTTTGATTAAATGTTGGAAGGATTTGCAACAATTTAATTTTGATGTAATGTAACTTGGTTTTTTGGGAGTCTCCGCCTTGGAAATTTCCCGTTGGTTAGTGTGGTTTTATAAAGTTTGCCTTTCAAAAAACAAAATGTTGGAAGAGTTCGTTAACGTTTAAACAGATGATAGAAATGTGATTTTTTTATGTATATATCTATGAAAGGTAAAATGGTTTTAATAATCCTATCTTTTAAGGTTAGCCGATAATAGTCCTAATTTATTCTTGCCACGAATCGCATCTTTTACATATTTTTGTCTCATTGGTAAGCTGTTAACTCTCACTAACGCCGTTTATTTTTTATGATGTGACATCTGACTCGGACGATGACGTAGATTTTTTTGCTAGCATGGACATGTAGGGCTGTAAACGAACCAAACGAATAGGAACTAAGCCTTGTTCATGTTCGTTTGTAAAGGAAATAACGTGTTCACGAACTGTTCATGAACCCTTACCAAACGAGATTTTATGTTCGTGTTTGTTTGTTAAGGAAATAACGTGTTCACGAACTGTTCGTGAATAATTACCGAACGAGATTTCTGTTCATGTTCATTTGTTAAGGAAATGAACCTTTTCATTTTCGTTTGTGTTTATTTGTTAAATTTAGGTGTTGAACAGAAGTGAACACAACTGAACGTAAACGAACACAAACAAACATTAATGAACAAAACCAAGCACAAACTAACACATTGTAGATTCCGAATAAAATCAGCATTTTTCATCACAAACATTATCCGCCCAAACTATACTAATCCAATTACTCAAATATATTTCACATAATCTTGATCACATAACGTCTCATAAAAACACAAAATTATCATGTTAAACTTGATATCGTTGTTTAATCCACCCAAAATAATAAGTAATCAAAATAGGTAAGCAACATTAATATGTGATACACTAATATATACATATATTAAATAATCCACTACTAGGAAATTTGAAGTAGTTCACTTAACAATAAAATGTTAAAAACCCCAATGAATTATCAAACATCAACAAACATGTTATCGAACATTCACGAACATAAATGAACAAACGTGGCCTCTATTCATGTTTGTTTAACTAATCGAACATAAATTCATGTTTGTGTTCGTTCATTTATTAAACAAACGAACACAAACAAACTTTCGCCGAATAATTCACGAACGGTTTGCTGAACGTTTGGTTTGTTTACAGCCCTATGGACATGACTTGGACGATATGTGGATAATGATGTTGGAAAAAGAGAGCCCATGTAAAAAAAAATCCATGTCATCGTCCAAGTGAGACGTCACGTCATAAAAAAACGACGTTAGCGGGAGTTAATGGAGGACCAATTCATAAGACAAAATTATTGAAAATGTGGGACTAGTGGCGAAAGAATAGACTCAGTTGAGATTATTATTGGTTACCCACCCTAAAAAAGTAAGATTATTTAAATCCATTTTGCCGATATAAAATGAATGTCAAAGGGATTAGTGTTTGTTTTTCTGCAGTAAGATATCACAGCTACTTGTTGTCGATCTATGTATGCCGACTGGCTTGGATCTTCACCACCAATCATTTCTAATATTCATTATTTTAGAAGGTATAATATAGTCGACGTCAACTTATCATTGCTTTTGCCAGTTTATAAGATGTCAAAACGATATGGTATAATGCTTATTTTATACTTTTGTTAACTTGTTTATTATATACGTTATGTTAACTAATTATACATATATTTTCTAGGGAAAAGTTCAATTGATAACTCATAGTTAGGGAGAGAACTCGAGAACTCCTACTTAAATTAAGAAAAAAATAAAAAAAAATCATAACTTAAAATTTAAGTCAAAAACCAAAAATCTGGTTCGGAGCTTCTCTTTTCCCACGTCATCACCATTCAGAAAAAAATTAAAAAAAAATAAAATATATAAAAAAATATGCGACTTCTAATGCACGTGTGTAGTAAATGTCCGGTTAGCTTTAGGGTTTAGTTTTTGGGTTTAGTTTAGCTTTTAGGGTTAGTTTTTTTTAACGGGTATGACGTGGGAAAAAGAAGCTCCGAACTAGTTTTCTATTTTTTTACTTAAATTTTGAGTTATGATTTTTTTATTATTATTTTTTGTATTTAGTTAGGAGTTCTCGAGTTCTCTCCCTAAAGTGAGTTCTCTATTAACCGTCCCCATATTTTCTATGCTCCATATGTATGTCTAGTTTTTATTGTAATAATGCTATTAAGCATTCTACTTGGTTTCGAATTGTTTATTTTCATAAACAATAACACTTGCAGGAAGCTCGACTTGTGTATATTTATTTCCAATGTAATGCTAATGCAATGTGATCATACAAATTTTGTCCATTTATTTCAGTATGATATATGCATGGTTTACATTTTTTTTGGAGAATATATTGGTAAATTCTCATGTCAAAGTTGGCCTTTTGTTAGCAAATAACAAAAATATAGAACACACGTCTTGTAAAATATCTCAAATCTCTACACAAGGATTGGATTAGGTTTATGAGCATCCTAGGGGACAAAGATCATTCTTTCTTGTTATAATGTCCCATTTCTAGGAATAAAACCGCCCTTAGAATTTTTAATATTTTGTTTATATGAAACTCATAAAAAATAATTTATTAAGGAATTTCCTACTCATACATATGTACAACAATAACACAAATAAACAAATTTATGTTAAATACTTACAATATGTGCGTGCAATATTTTTTACGACAAATAGGAACAATATAACAATTTCTTATGGGTTGACTATTTAAAAACTGTGTATAATATGAAAAACGCACGTTACTAGAAAGAACGCTTTTACCTAAGAAAAATTCATCTACCAATCAAACAAAATCCTAAACATTCAAAAAAGGAAAAAAAAAATCATAAAGGTTGTCTTTGATTCATTGGTGATCACCAACATAGCAAACAAAATACCGAAAAAAGAAATAGAAAAAGACATACTTTTTAAATGTTATCGATGATTATGTATTGATACAAGTTAATTTGCTTATCTTTGTAGCGTACTTGCACATTAAAATACTTCTTTTAATATGTATAATTACTCATGACCTCTTGGTCTAGTGGTATGGTGTTCCCTCTTACAAATGTGAGGTTGTGGGTTCAAATCATTGCAAATACAAGGTTAGGTAGAAATAAGGTGGTATAAATATTTGCCGTTCAAAAAAAATATATGTATAATTTAATGCATTTATATATATTCTTTGGAACTGATCATACACTTTGACAGATTTGTACGCTCTTGTTAATTTATACATGTTGTAGTCGTAAGATTATGTAAATATTTCTAATTTTCAGGAAATTGTGAATAATTCTAATTAAAAAGCTATTACCAATGGCATACCGAAAGTATAAACTTTCTATACTCAAACACATACTAGACCAATCTCAATCACAATACATAACAATAATGGAAATACAACCACAACAGAAGAAATAACGACAAAACATGTGATAAAATCTTATTAAACCAACCCAAAGAATTTACCCCTCAGAAACCCTAGAATTCTACAATAATAAAACTCAAAGAACAATACAAAGTCATTAGTGTCAACAAATGATAAATCAGTTGACACAAAGAATGAAACAAATACAATACACAATTACTTATAATGATTGAAAACCCTAAAGAATACAGGAAACTCTAGTTGAAAATACATGTGAGAGAGATAAACAAGAGAGAGAAACAACAAGCTAATATATATTACTTATAATGATTGAAAACCCTAAACAATACAGGAAACTCTAGACGAAAATACAGATAAAAAGAGAAAAATGTGAGAGAGATAAACAAGAGAGAGAAACAACAAGTTATATATACCAGCTCCAGAAGGTTCCATCTCTCGAGACAATCAAACAGATCTTAGCCATTAAACTCTAACTACTTGATATAATCTAAGCCATCCATTCATAACCATCTGATAAACATACAATACCCCAAATAGCAAACCCAATGATATTAACATATGAATTATTATGTTATATTCATATAATATATTTTAACATTCCCCCTTAATTCATATGTTAAACATGTCATGCATACCTAGCTTCTTACACAAATACTCACGTTGAACACTTCCCAAACCTTTGGTGAAAATGTCAGTTGTTTGTTCCTCTGACCCAATCTTAATACTTTCAATAATACCATTATAAATCTTTTCCCTTATAAAATGCAAATCGATTTCAAAATGTTTAGTTCTTTCATGGAATACAAGATTTGCAGCAATGGCTATTGCTGCTTTGCTATCACAAAACAGTTTCATAGGAAGTTTAACATCTATGCCTAATTCTTTAAGCAAGTTCATTAACCAAATAAGTTCATAAGAAGCAGAACACATGGCTCGATACTCAGCCTTAGCTGTGGATCGAGATACGGTGCTCTGTTTCATGCTCTTCCAAGAAACAAGACAATCTCCTAAGAAAACACAAAAGCCAGTAATGGACTTTCTGGTTGTCAAACATTTTGCCCAGTAGAGTCTACATAAGCCTTTAAATCAAAACTTTTACCTCTTTTAAACAGTATACCTTTTCCAGGAGCTTGCTTTTAGTACCTTAGTAATCTTAAAGCAACCTGTAAGTGACCTGTTGTTGGCTTATGCATAAGTTGACTTAAAAACTGGACAATATAACTTATATCTTGTCTAGTTAAAGACAGATATATCAACTTACCAATAAGCTTCTGAAAACCGCTAATGTTTCAAAGAGGCTTGTTAGACTTTTCACTTTTAACCCTTACTGAATAGTTTTGCTCAATAGGTGTAGACACAGGCTTACAACCTAGATAGCCAAACTCATTTAGTAATTTTAAACAATATTTCCTTTTACTAAGACAAATACCAGAGTTTTCATACAATACTTCTAATCCAAGGAAATATTTCAACTTACGCATGTCTTTTATTTGAAAATTATCACTTAGAAACCTTTTAATTTTCCTAATTTCAGACTCATTGTTACCAATTATAACAATGTCATCAACATAAACCAATAACACAATGAAAACATTTTCATTTGACTTAACAAACATAGAATAGTCACAAACACTTTGAACAAATCATATTTCTAACAACACATTTGTCAGTTTTTCATTCCACTTTCTGGGTGCTTGTTTTAACTCATACAAAGATTTGACTAATTTACAAACTTTGGTATCATCTTTTGAATGATAACCCTCGGGCAGAGTCATGTATACATCTTCAGTAATTGAACCATACAAGAAAACATTATTAATGTCAAGTTGAAAAAGTGGCTAATTATTCTCAACCACTAGACTAATGATAACTCTAACAGTTACCATTTTTTACCATAGGAGAAAAGGTTTCACCAAAATTCAATCCTTCTCTTTGGTTATAACCCTTTGCAACTAATCTAGCCTTAGAACTCTCAACCTCCCCATTAGCCTAAGACCCATTTACATCCTATTGGTTTTCTACCTTTAGGCAATTAATACAAGGTCCAAGTTTGATTTCTATATAATGCTTCCATTTCAACATTCATAGCTTCAACCCATCTAGGATTAGTTGAAGCTTGACTATAACTGTTAGGTTCAACAACTTTATTCAGACTAGACGCAAAATATTTGTTTTCAAAAGATAAATTAGAGTAATTTACAACTCTTTTAACTCGATACTTAACATTACCTTCAACAACAAAATCATCAAACTTTTTAGGCTAAACCGTCAACCCCCCCCCCCCCCCTTCTATATACATATATAATTTTCGTATCCTCATGGCTGGGTAGATAAATGTTTGTTTTTTTGCGATTATTTTTTAACAGGAATTGCTTAATATCAAAAGCTTATTACACGGAATCCCATTTTTTAGAACGAGTTGAAGGAGTAGCATTAGTGGTGGAGAGGAAGCAATAAATTGGGGTTTGTCGGGACCAATGCTACGAACTTCCAGAATACAATGGGATCTTCGTAAAGTTGATCATTATGAGTGTTACAATGAATTTGATTGCGAAGTCCAATATTAGCAAAAGGAGGGGGATTCATTAGCTCGTTATTTAGTATGAATCAGTGAAATGACAAAATCCATAAAAATTATTCAAGAGGCCCTAGAAGGAATTTCGGGAGGGCAATTGTTTAATTTTAATGGGCTACTTCATATTTTAATCAGGAATCTTTGCAATAAAAAGTGATAGTCACCATCTTATCTCATGATTGAAGTTTAGACTCTTAAGACCCTACAAAAGCATATTATATCATCTTAATTATATGAATTATATACAATCCTCTATCAAATTAATAATCCCCTTTTGTATTCCTTTTAGGTAAACTAGATGGATTCAAATTAGTTTAGTTTAACTTACAACTTAAAAAGGTTACATATTTAACAATACATTCTAATATAAGTCAATTACTAATATTTTCAAATAAGAAAATAATATTTTAGACTCTAGTTTTTCTTTCTTTCTTTCTTTTCTTTTTTTCTTAACAGATGGGTGGCATCCCTTTCGATCATTTTAAATGTGAGTAAACAAAAGGAAAAAAATAATAGTGTTTAAAATATCTATTTTACTTGGTCATCTCAAATGGCTAAATTAATTTTAACTAGTTATACTCCCCGCGCTTCGCGGCGGGAATATGGTCATTATCAGTTTGGCGGGTCGTTATCAGTTTGGCTTGTTGAATAAAACATCAAAATAAAATAAGGTCTGCGAAATCGAACCCACAACTTGCACAATGAGTCGCAAACTGTTTTAATAACCTAAAAGACAAATTATTCCAGCTAACCCTTTACGATGCAAAAAAAATAAAACATGTTACATGATGATAGTTGCAACCAATATTCACTCTGAGCATTTACAAAAGGACAAACTGGTTAGCGTATGAATCTGTCGGCTGCCCCGCCAAGACACGGAATATCTCACGAATAAGTCTGCCATGGCTGCATGCCAAGTGAATAACACACGAAACCAAGAACGACATGCCTATGATAGGCGGCAAAGCAAAAATCACGATGTTCAAACCAATCTATAGGTAAAGATTTCATCATAGTCGCACGACAAACACAACCAATGGCAACGCAATCAATTTGGTTTTGCAACGCTTGCATAACCTCAACCTGCAATGTCAACATCCATGTACCTAAAAAGAGTTAGTTGAACGCTGTAAAGTAAAGAAACGAACATTTGGCAGCAAGTTTTCTAAGATCATAACATTCCAGCATTACATCTTGTATATAATATTGAATGTATGACCATAATTTTAATGGAACGACTTTATTCTTCTACGAAACACGACACCGGTCGACAACGCAAATCCAAACCAAAAACATGATAATGTAAGAATTAAATCGCAATGGTAAACATCAGAGCAATTACATGACAACACACATATAAGCAAACAACAATCAAGCCATATGCAAGATAAGTATCCATCATTTTATTAGCTCATATTATTTCTTTTTTATTAGTAGATCAAATTCGTACACCACTGATCCAAAACTTCAAATTCACAAAACCCACAAATAATTTCGAAGGAACAAAGTAAAAAAAATCAAAATATTTTTACATAACAATAATTTATTGTTGCATCATGACACTACCAAAGTACAAAAAGATTAACATTAAGTAACAGATATGGGAGGCTAATATGTGAAGTCTAATAAGTCATTAGATTTTTATTTATAAAAGTAGAACTCTTGCAAAATAGTTGAAAGGAAATTAGGACGCATTAGGTGACCACGTCGTATCGTCGGTCTTCTACTCTTCTTCCTTCAAAGCTCAAACTAATATGAAAAATTACAAACACTTGCATATGACTTACTCTACACACATACACACTCAGTCACACAAACATTGATTATTATCTCTACAACCAATCATTCATCAAATCCTTCTAATTCCCCCCAATTCACATATTTGTAAATTTGTAACAATACCTTGCTTGAACCCAAATTTTTATAGAATAATGATATAATATGAAGTAATACGAATACAAAAAAAGTTGTATGAGAGTACAGATCTGAAGATAAAGGTTGGAGATTAAACACATAATACCTTGATCGGAATCCGGAAAGAGGCTGATGTCCATTGCTTAAGTAATAATATTTGATCTATACAGATTCGAGAAATGCAAGCGTAATCGGTGGTTCGCAACCACAATCGACAAACAACGACACCATACACGCCGCCGCCGTAGATGGTCGGAACCGCTCGGGGTGCAACTAAGGCAAAGAAAAGAATATTAAGGTGGAAAAGATAGTGGGTGCCATTAAGCTCCATCAGTCGTCACCATCCCCTCTCCGTCTCACAAACTGCTATTCTTTCTTCTTCGAGGTGGAAAAGATAGTGGTAGTGGGAACTGAGATACATGTCTTGTGTGTCAATTAAGAGCTGTACCAAGCTAGGGTGAGAAAAAGACACGCGTACACCAAAACACACACGTGTACAACACTAAAGAAAACGAAAAAAAAGACCGACCAACATGACTCGAACCTGAGCAACTTTTGAAAACAAACAAACACCACACCACCACAACACCAAGCAGCTTTCTTAACCAAATTAGAAACCATTTGTATATATTCAATTCAGGCTAGAAAAAAAACACTATTCATCTTTGGTTTTCAATAATACATAGTATAATGGATATAAACCTCATGGGCAAAATAATAATTAATTTTATAACAATTTCGTTGTGTGTTGTACTTTACTCGGTAGTTATGTCCCACAGTGGACTCTTGATTTTAAAATACATATGTGCAAAATAGACCTACCAATAATTGAATAATTAGCAATTAATTAATCAAGTCAACCCACACTAACATACTTCATAAAGAGTATATATATGTTTCTCAACATCTCCAACCTCATACCACATTTCAAATCATTTTTTTTCTAACATCATTAATCTTTTCTCTAAGTTCTTCGAACCCTAAATCTCTTAACAAAATGGAGTCTTTTGGAACCTTTTTAGATGAAGAATGGGAAAGTTTGAGCATAATGTTTTCAAGTGAGCAAGATCATGGTTTGAACTTTGAAACTCCTCCCATTGTTTCATCTGTAATGACTGACTCCATCATTGCTAATCCATCCTTCATTAACAATCATGATCTTAGCTATGCTTATGAAAATGTAAACCCTAATTTCTACCATGATTTCTCTCAAGAAACTAATGGCATTGCAGCCTCTTTTCCCTACCCATCTTCTAATTATCTTACTTCTCTAGTACCAACTAACGGTGCTTGTGATCACGAACCAGTCGAATTTTACGACGAAATGATCAATAGCAACTCCTCATTACTTGCACAAGTTTTTTCTAATGATACAATGGAAGAACATCTATGCTTGAAACAAAATATTAGTATCCAGAATTCAGTCGATCCATTGTCCGTCCCAACCATGGATAAACTCGAGCACACGCCTGCAAAGAGGAAGCTTGAAATGCAGGAATCACCAAATGTAGTTGAAGACAAAGTCAACGATGATAAACTGAAGAAAACTAGGGTTTCAAAAGATAATGTGAGTATTTAGTATTTTACTATTTTGTTGTGGTTATTGTGAGGTTATGGAATTATTTTAATATTGTACAGTCACATATTTGAAGAAAGTTTAATAATTTATTTTCTTTTTTGGACAGAAAACTAAAAAGAAAGTGCAGCCAAAGAAGAAGCAGAAGGTAATGGATGCTGAAGTAAATGTCAAAGGAAATGATGTAGAAGGGGGTAATGCACCGATTGCGAGTTCCAGTTCTTGCAGCTCTGAGGATGATTTAAATGGAGGTGCTGCAATAAATTCTAACTACAAAACTAGAGCTGGTAGAGGTGCAGCAACTGATCCTCAAAGCCTCTATGCAAGGGTGAGTGCGGATCATTTGATGAATATCCATTTTTTTGTAGTTAATTTTTCGCGTTCGCCTTATGAAATGATGATGGAATTAACATTTGTTTTGTTTGGATTACAGAAAAGAAGAGAGAGGATAAATGAGAGACTAAAAGTCCTTCAAAACCTAGTACCAAATGGAACCAAGGTTGACATAAGCACAATGCTTGAAGAAGCTGTCCAATATGTGAAGTTCTTGCAACTCCAAATTAAGGTATATATAATTCATCAAGCTTATTATAAACCATAACCTAAAAAAATAAAAGTAATAATATTAATAAGAGCGGAACCAGAACTTTTTATTCACTGAGACGTACACTATAGCTGTCTCTTCTCAACGGGTTATACGTTTTTATTTAAATAATATAAATATAAAATTTTATATATAAAATTCTAACAAATTCTGAATGACATTAATTTCATCGATCTAATCATGAACCCTATGCATGCAGCTGCTGAGCTCTGATGAAATGTGGATGTATGCTCCCATAGCTTATAATGGGATGGACATGGGTCTCTACAAGAAGCTTTCACAATCTTGAAATTACTAAATTTTTATTTCATTTCCCGATTAATTAATTATTAATAAGTTAACCAAACAGACGAAGAGATTATATATCTGTTCTGACTAATTGTAATTATAAATTCATTTTTTTTCTAGTCGTGAGAAGTAATCTCATGGTCATAATTTATATGTATATCAGCAAAATATTGTGTTGATTGAATATTAACTAATAAATTTTTCCGTTATAGCGGTGGCAAGCTTATTTTATTTGAAAGTCGTGTTCTTTAGTTTCAAGATCCATTAATTTTATATTTCAGTCTAGTGAACTCTAATAGCTTAGTTATACTAAATAAATATGTTTAACTACGATCTCCATATCATGATCGTTGCCAAATAAGTTGATTATAAATAGCTTATTTGCTAAATATATATGTATTGAATTCATGTATTGATTCACGTACAACCAACGATATAGGTCGATCGATATGTGCTTATGATTATTGTTATTTTAAAACTTGCAATTATTATTACTTACTTCATCTAGGATGCAAATATTGGTTTACATGTGTTTTAGTATTGTTCCATTTGGTCAGTGGTCCTAATTAATACCTTTGGATATCTTTTCAAATCAACTGAAATACTTCTGGTCTATTTGTTATCCCATGCGCGAAGAGAAATCAAGTCCAAATGATCATACAATCACCATCATTGATTTTATCTTCTTTAATTATTCTTGTTTAATCCTTAATTTCATATATAATTTGTAGGTGCTGTTTGATGATAAAACCAAGCAAATATCCCCATAATTCTTAGAGTATCCAAAATAGTCATGGTGGTTTGGAATTTCAAACAGCCAAAACCGCCATATCAACATGCCACAACATTCCAAACCCACTTTTTCCTATAATAAACAATTCCAAACCTCCACGTTATCATCTTTTTTCCTTTGTATTTAAACTATATCGAATTTATACTCTATTTATGATTTATTTAATTAAAATATTACTTATTTTTTTTAATAAATACTATATTTATTAATTTAAAAAAATGAAAAATAATCTTTTGTTGTTTATATGAAAGTTTATTAAATAAAAAATAAAAATTTAAATAAAAATAATATTTAATAGTTTTGAATCAGGATTCTGACTCTGACGGTCGGGGGTTGATGATTAGTTTAATTATGTAGTTTGCTGAACTTAAAGTATCTTGTTTATTTAACTATGTAATGGCCATTGGGGTTGGTGGCCCAATGGTAAAAGCAAAGCTTCTAAGAACACCTAAGGGGGAGGTCATGAGTTCAAGTCCCATAAGGAGAAGAAATTTGCCGTTCAAAAAAAAAATTTAACTATGTAATGTTTTTTATTTTAAAATTTATGCTATTTTTAATTTATATATTTTATTTTGTAATTTATATTTTTAAATTTATATTTTATGGTACTTTTAAATAGTTTGAAATGAGTTTATTTATTTATAAAAAATGTGGTTAGAAAAAATTAACGAAAACTTTCTTTTTAAAAATAATTAGAAAGGTTATTTAATTGAGGGGAACCCACATTTGCATTTCCGGGCCCGTTCGATTGTATGAACCAAACCAATGCCACCAAATTAAGCTCCCCCAATGGTTCACTCATCTATTTGTAAAGTATGGAACAAACCATACTATTGTGGATGCTCTTAGTTTTCACATATAATTTAGGTGTAGTTTGATGATAAAACCAAACTATTAGCCCATTTCGGTTTAGATACATATTATGTAGAACGGTACTATTCCAATCCCTACTCGAACACCTAATACAAAAATCCAAACAACTACCATGGAGACTCACCCATGTATATAGGGTTTATATCACATTCACATAAAGAAGACCCAAGGTATTAGAGAAATAATCCACATCTACTTATGATATAACTATCAAGGTGTCTGTGTGATGCAGCAAAAAACGCATACACCACCACGTGTGCATGGTTCAATCGATTCGATTATTGTCATCAACAAAAGTCAAAACTGAAGTTGTCAGTTTTATTTTATTAACCAATCAGTTTTTAGTTAGTCAGTACAGTTTATTAGGTTAGATTGACGGTTTTGTCCTCAGCTCGTTTAATGTTGGTTAATAGCCAAAACTAAACTTTTGAATATCTTAAAATGCACTTCCCTAATTAAGGGTGGAAGGGACACTACTTTAATATCCACAAATCCTACATTACCACCTCATTTATACTATCAAATACATCACACCACACCTACCAATCATAATCCCTCATAATTATATTCCCTCACAACCACTAACAAAAGTCAAGTAACCAAGCGGGTTTATGTAGCCGTGAGCCACCACCCACATGCCTACCCGCAAAGAGTGGTAGCGGTGTTTTCGCGTGGATTCGAACCCTCAAGCCCTTACTCACAGGGCACCCCATCTCCGAGATAGTATGGATACATTACTATAGAGTATGATCAATGATGAAGTTGTAATATCCGCATTTTTTCGCTTATTGTAATTTAGATTCAGTGATATATTAATCGTCGGAAATGTTATATACTTTCGTTTTATCCATTTTTTACACGTATACTTACATATATACAAAAGTACATGCATACATAACATATATTAATAATTTACTAGCATGAACCTGCGCGTTGCGGCGGGGCTGCACTGTGTTTGGCTGTTGCTTTTAGTCAATCAGGTTGTTAGTGTTGTACATTATACAAACATATTGATAATGTGTATTATATGATCGGAGGGCGTACAATTTTAGTAGAAAGTAGGTGTAGATGTTGTAGTAGAATAACACGTTAAGTTTGTAATAAATATCATGCGGTGTAAAATTAACCCACAATTTGAAACAATAGATGACACCATAGAGTTTTCTAAATACAAAAAACATAAGTGAAAAATAATGATTAAAAGAAATACAATCAGAAAACCTAACGGCGTAGTCTTATAAGTTAGAACCCAACATCGCTAAAAAATATATAAACCATCAAATCCCAATATGTTATTTAGACCATAATGCTTCGTGAACTTCATTGTACAAGATCACTTGATGCATAATATATTTTTATTTATAACTATACCTAATGCCACAACCTGATCACAATGCGGCGAACCAAGCCCATAGCTCCTCTGATAAACATGGAAGTTCTTACAAATCTTAACAAATATTTACTTCTCGATCATGATTACAAGATGATAAAATTTTATATGCACTACATAGGCACACCATACCTTGTAATTCTGTCACCTTGATATACTCTGATGATATCCAAATAATATTTGTTGGTTTTAAATCCATATATATAAGGTGTAAATCATGCATATATAACTGCAAGAAAAATAGGCATAAGAAATTAAAGAGTCAAAAGAAAATTATTAATGCGGTCATGGGTATAGAAGACCCAACGGATCATATAAAGGGTTGGTGCCGTTTCTTGCCAACTGTGACATTGTATCAATCATTTGATCTATTCGAATGCAAGTGTTGTTAATATATGTTTTCTCTAATCTTTCAAGTGTGTATAGATCTGCGAGTGTGAGTATTCTAATCCAATATCTTACAAGTGATTACAATATTTAGAGATGCATTTACATATTACAATCGAAACCAACCAATGACTACAAATGTGCAAATTGACAATACAATAAAATTAAAATGAAAAATTACCATCCAACAATAACTTCTTTTGGATTAACCTTTTGGTGAGACGGCCACATATTGTGATGATAATCTATATCCAAAGCAACCTTCCAACATTATACAACAAACATCACAAATAAAAAACTTGTTTACAATAAGAACTAACAATTGGCAAGTCAGCATAAGGAATATAAGAGATTCAATCAAGGCTAATAACCTGATCAGACGATTCATTGTGAGGAACGACATACGAATTACGACATCAACATTGCCGTCAGAGAGAATAGATTCAAGAAGAGTTCCGATGACGCGTTCAAAATTTTAAAATGTCTATAAACTATTGAAAATAGAAAAGAGGCATCAGATCTTCCAATTCAGAGTAGAATCACAATACCCATGTGAATATTATATGAGTATTCAACTCAATAATAAACATCATTTGCCCTATTTTTCGTCAGACTTTAACCTTTAAAAACAAAAAAGAACATCATAAAATAATGAAGGAAATGAGGAAAATAAAAGAAAAAAGGATTAGAACACAAAGAGTGAAGAACATCAATGGCGTAATTAATTTTCAAAAGACTACGGCGCTTGATTGATTAGGCTTCAAAAGGTTGATATATTATTTATAGGGTGAGTTACTGCAATTGATGATGATAAAAGCTTGAATTGATGATTTTGTGTTGATGATCGGCTCCTCAGTCGGTTCAGTTGGTAGAGCAACCATTTATGAAGAGTAATGGATTGCTTTCAATTGCATTTAAGGTGATGAATTGACGTGCGCGCTAGTATGCATATTTTTCAATGGTTTTAACACACGTTTCTGCTTTAATATTTATATAAATGGTTTAGACCTTAATATTAAAACACACACAATAGGGCAAGTGTACCCTGTCATATATGTAGTAATGTACAGATAAGAACCAAATATCGATCCATGGACGCGCGCGGAGCAATGGTACTAAAACTCTATCCCCGATTCACCAGTAGGAAAAGACAGTTTGAGTTTGTTTATAACTAGATTAATTCTAAAACATGTAAATAACTTAACTACGACTCCAAATAGAAAATAAAACTATATAAACTATAATACGCCAATCCTAGCATGTCATCTAAATATAATAAGAAATAAAGGCGTGATCAACATTCCCATTTTCCGACAGTTAGTTTCCCTTTCGGGCATCCTAACATGACAACTATACAGAAAGCTAACACGAATACACACGTTAACCACTTCAAGTTGTTTATTAGCGCGCAGCTGATAAGATCTCATGAGAATCTTTAAAGATAAGTTAGTATCACCTTTCGGGAGTCCTCAACCGCACTAGTTAAGGAAAGCAATATCGAATACACAATACGACCACCTAGACTAGCATAAAGTAGAGCATTTCACAACCTATTCCATTTTACCAACTTTGAACACAAATATACTAAGATCGCCATTTTCACCAAAATAACTAACAAAGATCTTTAACCGTGTCAAAGATTGGTAACAACACCATTAAGCTTTTAAGACTCTTTTACGTGCCGGTAAACATCTATAATCATTATCCGAGTGACTTTAACCAAACCAATACCCGGTTACAGTTTCATGGTGTAAACTTTATCAACAAGTTAACTAGTTTACTATCGGACGATTAAACGAACGGTTTCTTCAACAAGTAATCCGCCTAACACATTCGACAATCATCAAAGTCATCCAAACACAACTACAAATCTAACAACAATGAAACAAGGTTGCACTATGATCATCAAGATTCAAACATGAAAAACGCCAAATTCATACAAAACATGATTTCATACAAACAATTGTTTTAACTACTAACTAATACTAATGTTCTTGCCCGTAGGCGTACGATTAACTAAAATAACATCAAAATAGCAAACAAAATCAGATTTGGATCTAAGAAAGCTTTAAAGGATCAAACCATAAGATTGCTAAAGAGATGGATTGGATGATGACGGATGGATCGGATGGATTCCCGAGCTTGTTCCACACCTGTGCAGCACTTTGTTAGCCCAGAAAATCGCCTCAGATCGTCTCTCCAAAACCCAATAATCGAACAGTGAGGTCTGCTCTGTTCTTATACAACTTTTGGTTTTGTGCATGGCCGTGCAACTAAAGTGCACGGTCGTGCACTTTAACTTTTTGATCTGACGTGCAAGCGGGCAAGTGGCTACGAAGTCTCTGAAAATATCTTTGAATCCCGCACGGTCGTGCACCTAGGGTGCACGGTCGTGCGGGTCTGGTGATGGCCGGGTGCCTAGGCTGCACTGCCTGGTGCACTGGCAGTGCACCCGAGAAGTCTTAGTCGCACGGGCTTCTGCACGGTGGTGCTGATCATGGTGCCCGAGAACCTGATGTGCACCCCGAGTCGCACTGGCAGTGCACACCTTCTGTGTCCGAGCCAAATGAGTCTGCACGGGGGTGCACCTGGGGTGCACGACCGTGCACTATTTCCAGACTTGGCTGATTTTGTAGAAACTTTCCGTCTTGTACGATTTTCGCCCGATTTCTTCGACTTTGCTCGTGGGACGTCGTTTAAGACCTGCAATAAACATATGATGCGGTTAAGTACCGAATGCGTGCAATTATGGTCGAAAACGCGTAATTTGGGAGTTTTACCGGGGATTTAAATATGTATATTTTAACGTATATCATGAATGACAATTTGTTAATGAATGCTAAAGTAAAGGGGATTATTCTCAAGGAGTTGCATTATTGTTTTGTACAATAGCTATCAAAGGTGGTACATAAGCGTATAAATGAAAGAAATGGGGTAAAAATTTGAGTATTACACTTGAGGCTTTTGGGATGCCATCTTAAAATGGTAGTGAAATTACCTTGATGTCCATCTAGAATACATTATATAATAGTATAGATATAGATAAAGGTTTTTCTTTATTAACCTTTTCCATAAACATTTACCAATTACTAACCACATCCATTAACAATTTTCAGCCACTTTTAACTCCCAACTACCTATTCATTTAATGTCCGACCACCATCAACCAACTAACACTCTTAATTACTAAACTTTAATATCCCACCTATAAATACTCATCCCTAATACTTCTAATTTCTTACACCACTCTCAAATCGCTTCCAAATCTCCAAAATTCTCTCAAGGATTATCGAAGTTCATCATCCACATTTTTGGTAAAAAAAAACATTGTTCCAAGCTTTGTTTTTCTTTTTGTTTCTTTCTTTAAACTACTTGGGTAAACCTCTAGGAACTTACCTCTTGTTTACAAAGGTAAACATCATGAGTAAGTCACCTTATTTGAGGTTATAAAGCTAGTTATTTTTTTTTTCTAAAAATCTACCTAGCTTCTTTCTTGTTTTTATGACCTAAGGAAAACAAGTGAGTAAACCAAACCAAGTTCTTCAACTTGTAATGTTAAAAGATTTGAGTTAAGGTATTGGTGTGAACAATGAGACTTTAGTCCTACAAATTGGATTCCACATACCTCACTAGATTACTTAATTAATTTGTTTAATTATGCAATATCCCTTCTTGTATTCGTGACCATCTGAATCATTCTTGTGATGGTTTGTGCATTGGTAGATCCTAGAGGTTAAATGGATGGAATTCGTCCTACCTCCCATACATGACATTATATGACTAAAATATAAGTACATGTATGTAATATTAAATCTGAGAACCAAACCATGATACCATCCAAAATGATGGTTGAATATTATGTGTTAAGGTAAATATCATCTTAGTTTTAGATTCCACAAATTTAGACTTCTAAGGGTGACTTGGTGCCCATGAAAATACAATAAAACATAGTGTCCAAATGAGTGTCTAAACAAGATGAACTTTTTGTACTTTCATACTATTAAATTTCAAAATATATTATATCCTCAACTCCATAAACTCACACCATTCGTTTCCCATTTTAAGGTAACTTTGGTGCTCCAACCTACAAACTCGCTTAATATCACCTTGTGAAAAGCATTCGCAAGCCATGAGTATACTTGACCCATTTACACTTAAAAAACTCGTGGGTTGCAACATGTAAAATTATTAAATTCACTATCACGCACACAATTAATCCGATGCAAACGCTCAACCCTTAAACATGCTTATTTGTTATGTTACTTGTATGATACATGCTAAAATAATTATTCTTAGCTATGTATCATTAACTTTGCAAGACTCTGTTAACATGTATAGTGTTATAGGAGTAGCACATTGCCTCGTTTATGGGTCATTATTAAGTATTTAATCAATCACGCCTTATTGCTTTGGTGATAAGGATACCTTATGGTCTTTCACTTAGGTGTTAGATTACGCTAGTGCAATCTTTGGTTTGATAGTAGTTTTTGCATGCTATAATGAATGTCCCATAATTTAGTATATATTAACATGTGGATCGAGTTATTCAATCATTATATTATGTATGTAATCAAACTAGTATGCTCACCGATATAATTTGCGTTGACGGATATTTTATACATGTTGCAGAAAATGCTTGATGATGTGAGAGGAGAAAATACTATTTAGGATTCAGACTTAGAAACAAATGAATGTATCTTATATTTTATGTTATTGCTTGTCGTATTTTCCCTTAGAACAATTTGTACTTCATTGAATCTTAGAAATGAAATATTGAATTTTAAATTATTATCACAATTCAGTTTTATGACGTCTTTGAACAATCTATCAAAAGACACGCCACGATGTATTCCGCCATCGGTTGGGGTGTGACAACTGAAGTTACCCATGATGTTTGGGTAAAGCCACACTTACGTCAATGGAGAAGATGGACATTTATAGACGACTAAAGTGTATCTATAACAACTTAAAATTTATGATAACAACCTTCACGTCCAATATTTCAATCCGTTTCTAGACCATATCATAACTCAAGTTATCAAGCAAATCCCAAATGCCCATGGGGTGAATCAGCTTCCACTTAAAATGGTTGGTTGTTACAGGTGCCTCCCCCTCCCCATATGAGTTAAATTGTTGGCTTTGAGAAAAGGGGGTATCCATTTCTTATCCCTCCCATCCTTAAACCCTCTCCTTCATATGAGCGTCACACTACATTTCTTCTTTCCTAACCATCTCTAAACCCATAATGTCACACCCTCAAATTCCACGTGTGGGGTTTTACCGCAAGGCGCATGACACACCGAGATCCAAGTCAACGGTCACAATAAACGACAACTAAATGTAAAATACATAAGTCAACCCATTAAGTTTTTAATATCAATAAAACCGATAGCGGAAGCATAATCATGTTTACAAACCAAGATAAAGTAAACGTAGTCTGAAATATTTATTTAAAACATGCAACTAGAAGACCCTAGAAGCCATGCAAGACCCGTGCGCCTAGTCCGTTAGCTAGACGTTAAGTATCGTTAAAAATGTCAACATATAATGCTGGTGAGCTCACAGGTTTTATTTAAACGATTCCATAAGTTTTAAAGATCATTCCCGATACTACCATGTTATAAGAACGTTAGCTAGACGTTAAGTATCGTTACTACTATGGTTAAAAACCATTACTGACATGTATCCCCAATGTATGCCCAGAAAGTTGAGCTACCGTCATCCTCGGTAAGCCCAAAAGTTAGAGACAATATGCACCCGACCGGCCTCCAACCGAACCGGGTGGGGTTTGTCAACCTAACAGATCTATCCACATTTCCCTCGTTATGTACACCCACATATTCATGGTTTCCCCTCGGACTTCCAAATGAAACGGCCATATAGTAAACAACAATAACCATAGTATAACATGACCTTTATGAAATCCAAAGTACGTAGCATGTTTCTCCCCTCAAAGTAAAATCAGTAAAAAGTGGGGCTATGACACTCACCTTAGGTTGTGTTCTTCTTAATAAACAATAGACAATGTAATGACAGTCCCTAGCGTTGGCGACCTATCATTAAATGCATATAAGTACCTGGACTATTAACCCCCAGGTCAACTAATCCCTAAATGTCCAGACCATAACCATGTACATTTGAAAACATGTTTTGAACGTTAATCTGACCACACAAGACAAGACAAGACCCGACATCCCATTGGTGACCGACATCCCACGTGATAGCCAAATACAAGAAGTCAAGCAATCATACGCAACTATGCACATAAAACGCACAATAGTTCACCAAGTCTAGCATACAGCTCACATATTGCATATACGAGTCCGAACACATGTTATCAGGTTTCTAGGCATGCCACGGGGTTCTACATATGTTCCTAGGTGTCAAACCATGTTTCGGGATCTTAAAATACAATTACAACAACAAAACACATGATTAGGCATCAAAACACGCGATTAGGAATCAAAGAGGCAATTAGGAAATCAAACAGGAAATTAGGAATCCTTTTCGCCCCTGTTACAGGCGAATAGGAGCCTACTCACCCCCTACAACAGGCGAGTAGCTTCCTACTCGCCCCCTGCAGTCCAGGAGTTACTTTGATTAACCGCATTTAATATAAGTTCAAGACACATAAGAGCCCTAACCATATTTCGACTTGTTTGCGCGTTCGACCCTCCAAATCAGATCTGAAACATGTAAAAACACCCAACATCAATCCAAAATCATCAAACAACATATTCTAAATGAAAACCCCCAATTTATCATCAGTCTATCACCCTAATTGCAAGCATTTCCCAAAATGGAATAATATTATGAAAACATCACATCAAGCATGCATAATTTACCCTAAATGGCAAATATTTGGATTTCATCACATAACAACGTTGTAATTCATCATCCTACTGTCACTACATCATTCTAGCATAAACCTTATTATCAAGCAACCATCAAACCAATCTATATCATCCTAGATTCCCATAAATCACCCAAACGGGTCAAAATGGATATTATCATCAAAACACCTTAATAACCCTTCAATATCTTAGGAAATCATCCTATCAACTCATATATATCAGTAACACATTAAACACGTAAGAATCTTCAAGTTTTAATAATCAGAAACCATTTCTTGCATGAATACATCACATAGAACAATTATGAAGGATTAGACTTGTTTTAAAAACTAATTTCAAAGGTTTTCAAAGACACAAACTTCACAAAACTAGGTCTAGACCTTCAGGGACCAAAATAACAACATGATAAAGGCTTAGGATGGATAACACACCTTAGGTTTTGCTAAAGAGGATGTGTAAGCTTGGAAGTGATAGGTTTTAGAGCAAAAACGAGTTCTAGAGGTTGATTATGGTGTGAGAGAGGTTTGGGACGAGTTAGGGTTTCACAAATGATGTTTCACAAGCCAAGAGTGGTATTTATAGGTGTTCCAGGTCGTTCCTGATATTACACGCGAGTAGGATTTGCAGGTGGCAATTAGGATTGCTAATCGCCCCTGTTACAGGCAAGTAGGGTCCTACTTGTCCCTTATAACAGACGAGTAGCTTCCTACTCGCCCCTGCATGTGGTGATTAGGAATCCTAATTGCCCCTGCAGGTGTGTGTGGGTTATCTGCTCGCTAAACACTATTTTAACACATATAAGCACATATTTACATACCGACAAGTTATATAATGATCATAAACACATAATTGATGATAACTAACACGTTCACATTTGTTCACCAATCCCTGGGACTCGAGACCTGCATGTGTGCATTAATCCGACAATTCTACAAATCACCAATCCTTGTACACATGGTTATGGACCGACCCCTGATAATCCCTTGGACCATCGTAACGACTCCTGATGATTCCCTAAACCATCATAACGACTCAACTGACCCAGTTAAGTGTAATGTATGCATGACTCGCTAAGGTAGACGTACTAGTTTGACAAAAGTTACTAAACTGAGTTTGCCGGGTGTCGCACATAATATTTGTCTTTCCCATCGCCTCACCAAGCAAGTTAAGAGAGCAAAATGTAAAAGTGGAGAGAATAAAACAATTGAGATAGGCTCGAAATGTTCACACTGATCGGGTGAGTTTTGGGTAGTGTTGCAACAACTGAGGGGGTGTTCTCATGCTACCTACGTTCGACATCTTCCTTGAACAATATATTGTGCTATAATGGTGCTTAGGCGTGATTTCTCATGAAGATTCATTCTAGATTTTGGAAAAAAAGAATATTTTCTTGAAACCGTAACTCTCCATACTTCAAAGTAGAGTAAATGTGACGTGTCATGACGTGTATAGAAATATTAACTATTTTAGGTCATTTTTAACAAATATTTAAGCTTTAAGTTTATATACACGATAAAATACAATCACTTCTACAACACGTTAGGGCAAGTGCAGCCATCGATGACGTAGTATTGCAAAGGTAAGATACCAAGATCGTTCAAGGACATAAACGCTTTCAATACCAATTATCAACATCTAGTCCAACCAAAATGTGAGCTTTCAAAAGGTTTTAAACATAGCAAATAAAGATTAAACAATAACAAGAAGAATTACTTGGATCCGACTTCCTAATAATATCTAAATTAACTTCTTTGGTATGACTAATGAATTACATTACATGTGAGTAGTATTGGTATTTGGCACTTGTGTGTTTGTAGTTACCTTAAACTTATTGTAAATCATAAGAACAGGTTCACTTTTAGAATGGGATTCTAATGTTGTCATAGTTTGTTTTATTTTCATCTTATTTAATTATTTCTTTTAGATGAGGATATGTGGAGAAGGTACTGCAATTTTAAAGGCACTACCTTAGTTCTTGGTCATGTAGAAAACATATTCCGCATCATCGCATGGGTATAATACTAAGTTTATACACTTTAAAAGTGGTAAGCAATGCAACCATCATCATCAATGTCAACATACTTAGTAAATCCCACTAATAGCAAAGCTAAGGTATGATCTGAGGAATGTAAGATGTAGACAATTTTACCTCTACCCCCTAGGAATAGATAGGCTACTACCAGTGATACCCCCCGGCTTGATATTAGTTTTGCATCAAGCCTTGAATATAAGACACATAACACTCAACAATCGGGATAAGCCGATTCGTGCATGTACCCCATTGTCTTTTAGCTATCAACGCCACCACATGATGCATGATTAAACGTCACCTGTGTTAACTCAGTTAATATGTCGATTATCAGTTCGGTTACGTTTACATTCGGTTAATTACCAAAAACAAAACTTTTGCAAGTTTATAAACATAATATAGTTAATCAAGTGTTTTGTACATTTTTCAAGAATGCGAATACCCGAAAACACATGAAAAGACATAAAATACCTACGGAATACATAAAATATGAAATAGTTACATAGATATACATGAAATAGATAGAAAATACATTAAAATATGTTTCAAATACCTGGATATACATGAAAAACATATAAATATATAACTATATATTCGGTTTCGGTCATGGAATAAGGGAAAACCATAACCGAGTTATTCGATTTTGGCCATATTTTAACCGTAACCGATCGGTTAATTTGCTTTCAATTATTTTCATTTCAGTTTTGGGTTTTTTCAGTTATCGGTTTTCATATGCTCACCCCTAACCCTGACCACACATATTGATCAGTTCCTATGCGGTAATCAGTACCTCACTGCCGGGATTTTTGGGAAATTGTTCAAACAATTCGGTCAGAGTCAAAGTCAATCAAAATCGTTCCTAGTCAGAAATAATCATGGCTAGTCGGTGCTTATTGGATTGTTTTTATAATTGTTTAAAAAACCAGCAGAGCCTCCAACAAATGATTTCCCGAAGCATTTGAGAGGGTGCTTTAGGGTTTTGTTGTTTTGAACGTTCTTTAAGGAACTTTAACTGATGTTTTATAATATTAGCAATATAACCCTCAAATTCACATAATTTATTTTTTAGGCTTAAGTTTTTCTTTATCTATTTTTACTTTATTTTTATATGTAAGCCTTTATTAATAGCAATAAAAGCAGATTATAATGTTTTATCTTAGAGTTAAAAATGAAATAAAATAAGTTGTAGAACAATAAAAACAAACTTATATGGATTATAATGTGAAGGTTGAAGTAACATTTTCATATTGATGTGTGTGTATATATATATATACATATATATATATATATATATAAAACGGAGGAGAATCAAATGAGAAGAAACTTAATGTGAGAATAAAAAAAAAAGAAATGACTCATTAAATACTTTAACTCTTCTTATTTTAATTATTATTATATCTATAATTAATTAGTTACTAACACTTTATCTTACACATTAGCAAAAATTTTCCAATACATATCAAAATTCATCCTATATGTATCAAAATTATAATATGTTTATCCTAAACATATCTCGCGATATCATTTGTTTAATTATCCTACACACATAAAAATTCATCTTACATATGTCATTCATATATCAAAATTATCACTCACTCTAAATTAGGTTTGCTTTGAAAGAATATATTTTAAGAATCAATTATAAGTTTCATTTATTTAATTAGTTTTGGAGAGTTACAAAAAATTAATAATTTGTTTAAAATAAAATACAACTATTAAATGGAATATTTCTATTGGTTTAAATTTGTTGTTTTAGTTGTTACAAAATATTTTCTTCTCATTTGAACTCTCTACTTTGGAAAATTACATATAAAAATTCTAATCCGTTTAATTCTAATTTATACTTAGGCGGCATCCCACCGCCCGACTAACGCCTAGCGATGTTCACTAACACTATATGCGTTAGGCTATGTGTTTTTGTGGCTCAATGTGTGCACAAATATTATCCTCTCATTTAGCGCCACCTGGACGCTTACGTGGCAGTGGATAAAGTTTCAAGCTCAATTATTTAACCTTGTTGTGGCTCAAGGCGAGCAGTGGCTTTATCGAGTTTTTTTTAAACGTTATATCTAAAAATGTGATCTAATAGTATAATTAAAAGACAAATTAAATAATAAGACATAGAATATTAAAATTAATAAAAAACATAGACATCATTAATAAAAAAATACATAAAAAACTACTCGTTATTGTTTTGCTTGTCTTCAAATTCCTTTGCGATATGCTACAGTTCTCTTTCAAGTATTGTTCGACGACTAATGGGGAGGTTGCTAAAGTCCTTCGTAAGAAAGTCTATGTTCCTTATTCTTATTTAGAAGCTTTCGCTTGCGTCGTAATCTCGATACTACTTGTTATTTTCCTAATCTCCATCGAGAATTCGGCATCAGCTTCATTAACTTGTTTTTTCGCCAGTCTCTTCCAAGTGGTCTACGTGAAGACAAGTCAACAGTCTCCTCAACGTTTAGGTCTATCCTCACATGAGCATCCGAGCTTGTAGAGGAGACGAATCTAGCTGAAGAAGTAGTTCCGTCTGCATTGAGCCTCCCTGGCTCATTTACTTGACCGTAATTAGCTCGACCTATTTCGAACAATTGCAAAGAATTCTCCACAAGAAGTCATCATCCCACGTTTTTGTGGTCTTGTATTTGCGAAAAACCTCTTGCTTCCGTTCTTTACAAGTAAATTTGTAGACTTCAAGATCGCTATTACTACTTGCTCGCATTTGGTTACTGTCACACCCTCAAAATCCACTTGCGGAGTTTTACCGCGAGGCGCATGACAAACCAGGATCCAAGTCAACGATCACAATAAACAAGTCTAAATGAACATATGCAATTTCAAAAACATAGATTAAAATTCCCAAATAACAGCGGAAGCTTATTCTCAAAACATAATCAAAAGTAATCCAAAATATTCAGTATTTGAAAACCATGCAACCCTAACTAGACGCCGTGCAGACGCGTGCGCCCTAGTCCCATAGTGCTACCTTAGCGACCTGAGAAAACATGTAAGAGTTACGTCAGCACAAAAATGCTGGTGAGTTCACAGGTTTGTAAAATAAAGTACCAAGTTCAACCTGTCCATACTATATAAAATTGTAAACCAAAGTACGCTAGCTAGGCGTATGTTTTGTTTCTACTACGATTGGAAAACCATTACTAACTCGCAAACCAGATGTTGTGCCCGAATAGTAAACCTGTTCCTGTTTGAGAAAATATGCACCCGCCCGGCTCTCCAAGCCGACGAGTAGGGTTGGTCACTCCCAATAAATCTATTCACATTTCCCCGTTGTGCTAACCCGCACATTCATGGTTTCCCCCGGGACTTCCAAAGATCGTATAGTAAACCATAGAAACCCATAGTGTGACACCCGGCAAATTCAAGTTAACAACGTCGTCTAGATTAAAGTCTACCTTAGCGAGTCACGCGTATTCTGTACTTAACTGGGTTAGTTGAGTCGGGTTATGGTTCGGGAACTGTTATGGGAGTCTAGGGAATCATTAGATGTTGGCCTAGAGGATCGTTAGATGTCAGTCCTTAACCAAGTGTACAAGGGGTGACGATTCGGAGAATATGAACATGCAAGTCTCGAGTCCCGGGAATTGGTGAACGAGTGTGAATGTGTTTATTTACAAGTGTTATGTGTTTACAATCATTATGTGACTTGTCGGTATGTGAAAATGTGTTAACATATGTTAAAACGGGGTTTAACGCGCAAAATACTTGGAACGGGACACTATAGGCGATTAGGGTGAGCTAATCACCTATAGGGTGGCGATTAGCTCACCCCAGATGGCGAGTAGGCCACACCAGGTGGCGATTAGCTGCCTCTAGGTGGCGAGTAGGGGGCTAATCGCCTAAGGGGGTGGCGATTAGCAGCCCTAATCGCCTGCAACTGGACCATAATCGCCTGCAACGTGGATTACGACTAAAAACGACTATAAATACAATATTTGACCTCCTAAACTTCATAACACTAACCCTAGTCGCCCCACAACTCATCCCAACACCCACATAACCTCTGGAACACGAGTTTGGATCAAACAACTCGATTTCAAGCATATTTCATCAATCTTTCACAATCCTAAGGTGTGGTTTTCATCCATGCAACCTTGTTAATGTTTTTATTCAAAACCCTAATGTTCCAGACCTGGTTTCAAACAATTGTATCTTCTGAAAATCGTTAATATTCATTATTGTGTGGATTCTAAGTGCTATGCATGTTGTATGTGTATGTTTTGATGAAAAGATAGGATTTTGATGATCAAGAAGGGTTATTAACATGTGATTAGGGTGGTTACTGAATATTGATGTTGATAATATGTGGAAATCTGATTGATTGTTTATTAGGGTTGTGTTTACGCATGTTAGTGTGATGATTACATGATACTTGTGTTATGTTTTAGAAGCATGATTGCATCCAGGGCTGCTAGAACAAGGTTAAACGATGTATTTTGATCTGAACATGTTTAGGATACTTGTTGGTTTGATATTGGAGGTTTACACACGTTCTAGGGTTGATTTGGAGTGTTAAACGCGCGAAAAACCGGAACAGCTGGGTAGCATGCGATTAGCAAGGCTAATCGCCTAAGGGTTAGGCGATTAGCAAGCTAATCGCCTGCTATGAGAGGCTAATCGCCTGATATGCATGCAATTAGGGGCTAATCGCCTGCTATGTTGTGTCTTTGCATGCTGCATGACCCTAATTGCATGCAAACTCAAAAATTTGCATGTCACATGACCCTAATCGCCTACACTGTAGGCGATTAGCATTCATAATTGCCTGTTGACCAACGTAATTGCTAGTTGACTTTTCCTAATCGCCTGTACTGCTGCTGTATGTATATTTTAGCATTCCGAGACCCGTTTTGACACCTAGGAACATGCTAGGAACCCCGTAACATGTCTAATAACTCAGTAACATGTGTTCGGGTCAGTAACGCGTTAATTGAACTATGTGCTAGAACTTGTTGGACTGTAACGTATGTTAAGTGTGACTGCATGATTGTGTGTTTGTGAGTACTAGTGTAACACGGGAAGTCTCGGGTCACCAATGGGATGTCGAGTCTTGTACATTTGGTCATGTTAACAGTGAACGTGTTTTCAAACAAACTTGGTTATGGTCTGGACATCTAGGGACTAACTAACCTAAGGGTTATTAGTCTAAGTACTTGTAACTGTCATATGTTAGGTCGCTGTTTTACGGGACTATCATAGCTTGTTGAACTATTCTATTATCTGAAGTTAACGCAACCTAAGGTGAGTTTACGGCCCCACTTTACTTGGTTTTCGTTTTCGGGGGAGAAAACATGTGTTAAACAACTATTTGGTAACAACTGTCATACTATGGGTTTTCAAACGGTTTACTATACGATCTTTGGAAGTCCCGGGGGGAACCATGAATGTGCTGGTTTGCACAACGGGGAAATGTGAATAGCGCTATTGGGAGTGACCAACCCCACCCGTCGGCATGGAGCGCCGGGCGGGTGCATATTGTCTCAAACAGGAACAGGTTTACTATTCGGGCACAACATCTGGTTTGCGAGTTAGTAATGGTTTTCCAATCGTAGTAGTAATGGTACATGCGCCTAGCTAGCGTACTTGGTTTACAATTATTATAGTATGGACAGGTTATACTTGGAACTTTGATTACAAACCTGTAAACTCACCAGCATTTTTGTGCTGACGTAAACTCTTACATGTTTTCTCAGGTCGCTAAGGTAGCAAACTGGAACTAGGGCGCACGCGTCTGCACGGCGTCTAGTTAGAGTTGCATGGTTTTGAACATTAAACATTTGGTTTTATTTTGTTTACGTAACTACATTTAGCTTCCGCTGATGTTTGGGATTTTTAAACTATGTTTTTGAAATTCATTTAGTATTGTTTATTGTGATCATTGACTTGGATCCTGGTTTGTCATGCGCCTCGTGGTAAAACTCCGCAAGTGGATTTTGAGGGTGTGACAGATTGGTATCAGAGCCAATGGTTATAGTGAACTAGGACTGCATGTAGAGTCTAGTCTATAACTGAGTCGCACACACTAGATGATCACATGGTACTAAACTTTATACTGGGTTACTTATAGACTTGTCGGGGTGTCTCTAAATCATCTTACCCTTCTGTGTTACATCATCCATTCTCTTTTACTGGGTTACTTGCTTACTAGACAGTGAGGTACATTGGGGTTAACTGCATACTCTTGAGATTGGTCCAAGACTCGGACATCTCCCTTCCTACCCCAATAGAAACCCTTGTCATGAACTACCGTAGTATTACGGTGTATAGCTAGGAATCTATGTCCGGTGATTTTGTAGTCCCAAAATACTAGATCTTAAGTGTGCACTAGATTGTTATCAACTAGAAACACCTATTTGTTAGGTGTTTTAGTTGATTAATCAAGACAAGTTAAAGAACTAGATGAAGATTATAAAAACCGACACACAAGAAACATAAAGACACGATTCCATTAAAGATTTCTGCTTCAAACAACCATGGATAAGTTCGCACTATTCTAGATAAGTTCGCACCTTTAACTTGTGCTCTCAAAGATACATCGAAAACCCTAACCCTAGCTGCACAAATGAGCTTCTATTTATAGGGGAATGCTGAGGACTGCGAACTTAACAATAAGTACGCAGTCTCCGTCTAATAAGTGCGCAGTCTAGGGTTTCTTCACTACAACTATGCTTTAATTACATATCTAACCCTCCAACTCTAACATATAACTAAACATGGTTAAACCTGGTAACTGTGGTCTCATATTAACCCAACAATACTCCCCCTAGACCACAGCTACCAGTACTACACAATCAATCTATCTCGACATCACTCAACTCCCCCTCTTCTCTTGCTTGCTGTGCCGGGAGTGCTTGAACTATGCTTTCTTCAATGATTGGTTCTTCAGTATGAGGTGCTTCAGCATGTGTTTCTTCAGTGGATGGCATTTCAGTGGGTGGCTCTTGAATGAATAACTCAGCTAGATCTACAGTTGTTTGATCTTGCTGAGTCTCTGGAGCTGTGCTTGGAGAGACTGGTGGTACTTGTGAAGGCTCAGGTTCAGGATCAACTGTTGCTGGAGAAGCTTGTGTTTGAACCTCTGGAGTAACTTCAGCTTCTGATTTCTTTGCAGCAGCAGCAGCAGCAGCTAGCGCTCTGTCATCTTTCGCTTTGTCAGCTGCGTTGATCCTCGCCACCAGATCGATCAGTTCTTGCTTTCGCTTCAACGCTCTTTCCACAGCCCTTCTAAACAAGACAGCTTCTTCAAATAACACGTTACCAGCACCAACATTTATCTGATTAGCAAAGAGAGTAGTTAAATCAGATGGATTCAGAGCAAACACGTCCACTGGGTCAACTATTCTCAATGCCTCTGTATCATCTCTCAGTTTGATTACAGCTTCACCGGTTTTGCTATCATAAAACCACTTCTTGAAATCCGCCAAAAGTACAGGAAGCTCTGGACGAATGGGAACCCTAGTGACGACATCTGGAGGGTCTATCACGTAGGTTATCATTCCCCGTCCGGTGGCAGGATCAATTCTTTTCTTTGACATCCTTCGCCTTGGCTTCTGTGGCTTCCAGTTCTTGAAGTCACGTGCACATTCATCTTCAATAAACACAGACACCATGTCAGCAGTGGTATCCCCAGAATGGTTTAGAAAAGGTGTTCTGCACATCTCTCGAATGTCCCATCTTGGTAGGGACTTCAGATTAGGTCGTCCCTTGAAATACTGAATCACACCTCCCCTTCGCTTCACAAAGAAAAGACGTTTAAACCCATCATATCCCCAGCAGACAACTCTTTCTTGATGAGATGCACGAGTATGGTGAATGGTCTGGTGCAACGCAGGAATGGTGATTGGTCTTCTTGGAAACCAACTTGCTCTCTCAGGATCCAATACGTACCCATCATCCATCTCATACACTGTGTTTTCCCCCGCACCGATTTCTACAAACGTCTCAGGCATCTCGTCTTCACTGATCTCATCTACATCACTCTCTTCCTCCTTTCTTTCTTTCTCCTTTTCTTCTTCCATAAATTTCCCGAAATCAAACACTTCATCAAACGTCAATTTTGGAGCATCGGTACCCTGAGTCTTTAACTCCTGAAGCATATCAAACATCTTCATCTGTACCTCAGTCTGAAACTTTATCAGATAGCGCTGATCTTTAACCACCTTTTCAAGACTTCGGTTCTTGTGCTTCAACTTCTTTAGCTTCTTTCTCAACTCCTGATTATTATAGATTTGATTCTTCAACATACAGATTTCCTTGGCAGCATTCTTTCCCACTTCCTTAGATAACTTCTCATATAATTCTTGATGCACCGGTTTTTGACGAGATGCACCAGGAACAGACGAGGAAGGTACTGATTGTTTCTTTGCGGGAGGCTTGGGAATAGGAGGTCTTGCTGACGAAGGGCCAGGCCTGGCAGTAGAGGGCCCTGGCCTGTCAGTGGAAGGTCCAGGTTGACCCTCCATACCAAACATTGACTCCAAAATCGCTTCATTTTCCTCATCTTCTTCTGTCATAACCCGTGGTCTTTCAGACTCGGGCAGCTGTTCTCTCCTCCTTCTTCTTTCTGCCTTTGCAATTTCAGCATTCTGTCTGGCAGCCTCAGCTATTTCAAGTTCCTCGGGAGTCAATGATTCTCTCCCTTCCTGTAGTAAACCAGTAGGCCTGTTTCTTTTGGTCGGCCTCTGAGGAACAGGATCAGATGCTGCTCTTTTACCAACCGATCTTTCTCGGGCAACTTCTTCAGCAGTGTGCTGAGGCACTGTAGTAGCAGGAACAGTAGTAGCAGGTTCAGTAGGAGCCGGTTCAGTAGGTTCAGGTTCGGTTGCAGTTGGTTGTTGAGTTCTAGCAGCATATTGTCTTCTTCTCTTCATCTCACTGTACAGCTTCATAACAACTGGATAGCGTTGAGCAGAGTACATGCTTTCCAGCAGGGGTTCCCAATCAGGTGTGTTGCACTCAGTGAAGAATCGTGCACCCTTGGCAAAACCGTATTTATCACCAAGGGGCAGATCCTTATGTTGAGAATCGATCATCATCTGAACAAATCGGGGATACATCGTCCACTTCTTCTTTTCAGCTTGGGCATTCTTCACCATACAATCAAATACCAATCCCGACAGATTAAAAGGCTCATTCTTGCAGACTTTAATCATGGCTGTTGCCCAGTCGGGACTGAGTGCATTATAACCCCCTTTTCGGTGACATAAAGACATCAGAAATACATGACAGATAAGCTTCCAATCTCTGGTTAAATGACTCTTTTTGATATCACCCCTTGCATCGAAGTCTCCTTTGTATCCAAAATTCAGGAACTCTTGATGAATCACAGTCTTCGGTAGAGATCTAACAGTCTCTGGTTGATCCTGAAATCTTAGAACCTTTCTCACTGTGTCTTCTGTGATGATAACTGCCTTGTTTCTTACTGTGGCTTTAATCCTCTTGACACGTGCCACTGTCTCCACTCTAGCAGATCGCCAGAAGTCTTCAATGTGAGAACTGTAGACTTCAACTTGCTGCTCTACTGCATATCCGATCCTGCTTCTCCTGATCCATGCAACTACGTCCCGAAACTTTGAATCATCAGTTTCCAGAATTATCGGCTGGTTATGCATTCCTCTAGAATCCCATTCAAGAGCCATCTGTGTTGGACACGTGCACGAAAATTAAGTTAAAATTTTGATTTTGAATTGACTAATGACAGACACTTCATTTTCTTTGACGGACGACGTACTTAGACTAGGTTTGATTTTAAGTTGGTTTTACGTGTGTTATTCATTTTATGGATTAGATTTTAAAGTGTGTATGACATGTTTCGTTTTTCATTTTAACAGTCATTTTAGTCCAGTTTCAGTTTTAAGGATTAATGAGTCAAGGTACGTAGTCCGGTCAAATGTCCTGAAAAGTCAAGTCACTGGTCAACAATTTGGTCCAAGATTAAGTCCACAGATTAAGTTCGCAGTCCAAATCAGGACTGAGTACTTGTTGCTTGGTACGCAGTCACCGGATACAGGTGAATCAAGTACGCAGTCAGGGATTCGGGCATGGTAACGGCTTAGGGTGAGATCTCAAATCTGCGTACTAGACTAGTACGCAGACACCTAAACTTTCGTTTAGGATTTCAAGTTCACACCCAAGTACGCAGTCACATTAGGGTTTTGATTCTTGAATCATATGAAGCAAGTGCGCATTCATATGAAACAAGTGCGCAGTTCATCAGATTTTTTAAGTGCGCAGTTCTTGAAACCCCAAATCCTTCAACTGCTTTTACTGATTTCAACCTCAGATCCTGTTATACACAACGAAAACTGGTTAGAATCTTTGAAATACCTTATCAAATCACACAAACACGTAAAGAAAATAGAGGGAATGGATCAAAGGTGGTGTACAACGGTGGTTTAGTGGTGGTTTTCTTGGTGGTTCGGGAAGAAGACGACGGCAGTTGATGGTGGTGAAAACTTTAGGGTTTTGAAAAATAAAAAGTTAAAATGAGAAATTTAACTGCGTATTTATAGGAATAGTGATTGGGCCGCGTACTTGACCTTTAAGTGCGCAGGCCCATAAGCCAGGTCAAGTACGCGAGCCCAAAAAGTCTTATTAATCTTTTAAGTTCGCAAGGCCCAATTAAGACTTTAAGAGCTGTTAAGTGCGCAGGCCCATAAACACGAAAATAGCCTTTTTAACCAAAGATTTGAGTTTAGAGATCAACCGTTTCTCACCTTTTGCATCAAGATCATACCAGTCATACCTGCCAGACCACGTTTCAACTTTCCGTTGGATAGCTGTAGCCCAAGAAAAACTGTCGGTATATCTGTCCACTTAAATCCATGCCTCTCGTCTTTCAACATACTTTATATGATGATCTTTATCATGTTTTGGTAATATTGACGACATGTTAATGGACCCCACTTGTGCCAGGTGTAAGCCTACCAATCCTCAAGGTTTATTGAGATATAATGATGAGAGCTTCAGGTCTATGTTTCCATAAGCAGAGAAGATGATCATTATGTCAATCAGATGATGAGAGCTTCAGGTCTATGTTCCCATAACAGAGAAGATGATCATCTGATTGCTTTTTGAGCTATCTATATGTTTGCACGTCACTAACATTGCGTGTCTTTTGTTGCTCATTTTGATTTTAATAGCCCCGCTTTGGTAGCTTGCACTCTTAGGTGTCTTTTGATTGCTTATGCACAAAATTTTCTGTGTCTTTTGATCTCTCAACCTGTGTATGACCGGACTCAGCTTGTGCAGACCTGAAACACAGTGGGAATCCAGCACCTCGTGTAGACTCTTTAGTTTGTCATCTTTTAGCAGTTTACTCAATTCCAGGCTGAATCTACCGACATGTCGTTGCTTGAAGCCACAACGTCCTCTGGGTCCTATTCACATGCTGACAAATATGATTAGTCCCTATCATTTCTTGATTGTTTTTGAAAAAGTTTTTAAAACTTGCAAATTTAGGGTTTAAAACTTGCAAATTTAGGGATCTACCGGTTTATTTCTCCCCCAAAAATCTTTATTTTATTTTAAAACATAAGATTTTTCTATAATTTATTTACAAAGTAAAGTTTTTTTTTTTTTTTTTTTTTTTTTTTTTTAAATCATTCAAAGTTGATCATTTCTAACCAAGTTACCAACTGACGAAAACGGGTTTTGTCGAAAGCTTTGGTAAAGATATCTGCCTTTTGATCAGCAGTATCGATAGGCAACACCTGAATGTACCCCTTGTCGTGCGCATCGCGAATTGAATGAATCCGAATTTCAATATGTTTAGTTTTCGAATGATCAATTGGATTCTTCACGATGTCACGACAGGCATCATTATCAATGTAGATAGGGGTTCTCATGATATTCAAACCATAATCCAACAGCTGATTTTGGATCCACAACACTTGACAGCAACAACTGGATGCGGCTGTGTACTCAGCTTGAGCAGTAGATATCGACACAGTGGTCTGCTTCTTGCTTTGCCATGACACGAGCCGGTTCCCCAGAAATTGACAGCCACCAGAGACAGACTTTCGGTCAATCCTGCAACCTGCATGATCACTATCAGAGTACGCAATTAGGTCAAAATTGTCACTCTTAGGATACCATAAACCAAGTTTTGGTGTTCCTTTGAGGTAGCGGAAGATTCTTTTGACTGCAGTCTCATGAGATTGCTTTGGATTTGACTGAAAACGAGCACAGCATCCAACTGCCCACATGATGTCCGGTCTGCTGGCTGTAAGATACATCAAGGAGCCAATCATAGAACGGTACGTGTGCGGGTTCACAGAAGGTCCTTCAAGATCTGGTACAAGTGTTGTTTGAGCTGCAAAAGGAGTGTTGGATGGTTTGCAATCCGACAGGTTGTACTTCGCTAGAATGTCTCTTGTGTACTTTGCTTGATGGATGAGAATGCCGTCTTCTTTCTGTTGGACTTCGAGACCTAAGAAAAATGATAGTTCTCCCATCATGCTCATTTCAAATTGAGACTTCATGATGCTTTCAAATTCCCTGCACAAATTTTCGTCAGTTGAACCAAAGATAATATCATCAACATAAATCTGAACAAGGATAGAATGTTTGTTGACTTCTTTGGTGAACAAGGTCATGTCGATCTTCCCTCTCGTGTATCCATTTTGTAACAGATATGAAGACAAGGTCTCATACCAAGCTCTAGGAGCTTGATGGAGACCATAGAGAGCCTTGTCCAGCTTGTAGTATCTGTTTGGATGATGAGGGTCTTCGAATCCGGGCGGTTGACACACATAGACTTCTTCTTTGATCTTCCCATATAAGAAAGCGCTCTTCACGTCCATCTGAAAGACTTTAAAATTTCGATATGAAGCATATGCTAAGAAGATGCGTATGGCTTCAAGTCGAGCTACTGGAGCGAAGACTTCCTCATAGTCAATCCCCTCCTGCTGACGAAATCCTTGAACAACCAGACGAGCTTTGTTCTTGATCACCACGCCACGTTCATCCATCTTGTTGCGAAAGACCCATCTTGTCCCAATAGGATATTTTCCTTCAGGCAGATCAACAAGCTCCCACACTTTGAGCTTTCTGAACTGAAACAGTTCTTCTTGCATGGCCTCAACCCAGCTTGCATCTCTAACTGCGTCTTCAATGCTGAATGGTACTGTTTGAGATAAGAATGCTGAGAGAGCGGTGTTGAGCTTGTCTGTCTGATTTCTGGTAAGAACACCCTCACTGATTGGTCCAATAACATTTTCAATTGGATGGTTCTTAGAAGATTTAAATCCCATATTTTCTTCTTCTTGCACTTGAAGAGGAAGGTTCGATAGATGATCTCCAGGCATAGAAGAACTGGATGGATCATTTACAGACTGCTGATTTGATTGTGTTCCTTCAGCATTTGACGTGCTTTCAGGAATGTTAGAGGTTTCAGCAGTAGTATCACCATTATTAAGTTGAGGAACAATAGGATCAGCAACCAGAGGAGAGAAACGGGTGGTAAACGGTGCGACTTCATCATCAGAAGAGTAGAGAATATTTCCAAAGGGAGAAGAGCTTGTGGCTTGATTTTCAGGAGCTGGTTCTGCATGAGCTTGCTGTTCAGGAATGACAAAGTGATTGAACACAACATCCACGTCAAAGAACCAGTCAGGACCGGTTCCAACGTTGGTAGAGTTGGATTCTTGCCAGTCAACATAAAAGGATTCCAGAACCATCTTGGTGCGTTTGTTGTATACTCGATAAGCCTTTTGACTAGACGAGTATCCAACAAAGAAACATTCGTCTCCAACAGCATCAAACTTCATGATATTCTCAAAGTTGTTTAGAAGAGTGCAGGAACATCCAAACGGCCTGAAATAATCAATGAGAGGTTTTCTTTTGAAAAGCAATTCATAAGCTGTTTTCCCACGAGGCTTGACAATCAAGACCCTGTTAAGAACATAACAGGCGGTATTCACAGCTTCTGCCCAGAAGATGATCGGTAACTTAGAGTCAATGAGCATGGTTCTGGCAGCTTCAATAAGCGTACGATTCTTCCTTTCAGCCACTCCATTTTGCTGAGGAGTCCTTGTAGCACTATATTGGAGATGAATTCCTTTCCCGCTGCAGAACGTTACAAAAGTTTGGTTCTTGAATTCTGTTCCATGATCACTTCTGATTGACTTTACTTTTAACTTGATTATATTCTCGATCAAAGGAACGAACAGCATCAAGGTCTCAGCAGCCTCACTCTTGAATTCCAAGAAGTACACCCATGTAAAGCGAGAGAAGTCATCTGTAATCACCAAACAGTAAGACTTTTTACCCAAGCTTTTTACACTGATAGGACCAAAAAGATCCATATGTAATAATTGAAGAGGTGAGTCAATTGAGTTCACTGTTTTGGACTTGTGCGATTTCTTATGTTGTTTACCTTTGGCACATGCTAAACATTTTTCAGAAAAAGGGAATTCTTTGGAAGGAAGACCTCTGACTAGATTAAGTTTAGAAAGTTTGTTTATGTTTTTAAAGTTAACATGACCTAATCGCCTGTGCCATAACAGTGACTCTGACTCGGATGCCTTTGATAGTAGACAAGTCATTGGTTGTTCAGACTTGGCATCCCTCATGTTTATCACATAAGTATTGTTTTGTCTGGGGGCTTTTAGCATGATCATGTCAGTGGATGGTTTAAATCCTGGCTTTAGGAAGATGCATTCCATGTCGTTAAACAACACTGAGATTCCTTTGTCACAGACTTGTGATACACTCAATAGATTGTAGCACAGTTCTGGAACATAGTTGACGTCCTCAAGTGTTAGCGCGTCAGAGACTACATCTCCTATGCCAACGATCTTTCCACCCTTCTCATTTCCAGCGAACGCTACAAATTCTCCATCGATGAACCGATAGTTCTTGAGGAGTTCTTTCAGTCCTGTCATGTGTCTTGAAGCGCCGCTGTCGACATGCCATAGATATCTCATGAGAGCTATCAGCCATTTTTGTAATTTATTCTGCACATACAAAAACAAAAGAGGAACAAAGCTAAACTAAAGAAAATCTATGTACAGTGGAGATTTTGCCTGAAACTTAAGTAACTTTGGGAATCCAAGTTTGTTTAATTTTTGATCTGTCATGGTTTTCTCCCAAAGTTGACTCTTGTTTCTTCCAAATTTGTGTATTTTTAACAAAACTTTTTACGGTTTCTTGAAGATTTCTTAATTGATCCGAAAAAGAGTTTTGTGTTTTGACATCTTTTTGTGATTTAGGTTTTATGTGACAGTTCTTGACCACGTGACCCTCTTTTCCACATCTGAAGCATTTAGAATGCTTAGGCTTGATCTTAGGAGAAGATCTGGATGATGATGGTTGTGATGTTCTTTTCTTGATCTTGTTTGATCTTGAGCTTTCGGTTGAGCTTGATTCTTCCCTGTTGCTACTTGATTCTTCATTGATGTCTAGATTAGTTAAGCTGCAGCTGCTTTCTGTATCACTCAGTAATTCTTCAGAACTCGAGGTACCTGTTTCACTTTGTGATTTTTCAGAACCTGATACATCTGTGGATGAGGGGATAAATTCTGGGATCTCCTCAGTGAGAAATTTCCCAAACCTGTTACGCTTAAGTTCTGGCACAAACACAGATGGTTTGACCACATGATTATCATCAGAGAATGCAGCATTAAGATCAACACACACAGGAATAACATTTTCAACACAAACATTAGATCGTTTGATAGGAGGCTTCCTATCATCGGGAGCCACAGCCCCTTTTAAATCAAGTTTACAGTCATCCAACCTAGTTAAACTATTACAGTCATCCATCCTAGGCAAACTATTACAGTCATCCGATTTAGTTAAAGTTTTACATTCATCCAAAATAGAATTGTTTTTCGAATTTTCATTGTTCCAGATAAACCAATTCACTGTTGAGTAATTGGCACCCGGATGTCCTAAACCCACTGTCTGGCCACCACAACACACATCATCCTCCACCTGAGCCTGTTGGGTCACATCTGCATTACTTTTACTTATGTTAGTATTTGACTCAGATTCATCACATTTATATTCAAAAAGGTCATTTTTTGGATGAGGTGATGGAATGGGTATGTATTCACTTTGGCTCAAGGGTAAGAATAGAGATCTTTCGATTCCATTCTTATCCTTATATCCAATTCCATCCTTTACGAATGATTGTCTCCCACACTCGATTATATCAGCTTGAGCCCGTTTGCTCACATTCCATTTATCCACAACAATTTGAAGACGAGTTGTCTCATTTCTAGATTTCTCTAGTTTTGAGGTTAAATCGTTTATCAGAAAATCTTTCTTAAGCACAAATTCTTTTAAAGTTTGCATTTCAGCTAGAGTTGCATTTAACTTTCGCTGATATGCCCACTCATTTTCTTTCATTTCAGTATTTATTTTACGAATGTCATCCATTTCTCTTAAAACTCGTCTGTTGTGTGATAAACAGTATGCGACAGCTGTAACACACCTAGGTGAGCACAGTTTAGATTTAATTTCTAGAGGAATATTTACCATGTCCCTTTCCTCAGCTTTCTTAGAAGAACTTTTCACCTCCTCAGCGACCTTCTCAGATGAAGTCTTCTCAGCTATCAGCGCCTCCTCTCTTTTCTCATCATTCACCTTCTCATCAGTCAACACACTCTTCAACCCGGCATACTTCTGCATTTCCCCCTTTAGAACCTCAGCAGATGATCCTTCAACAGAGCTCACACCATTAGAAGATTTGGTGCAGATTGTGGCCATCAGGGCTTTGTTCACCTCAACTTCAGCAGCAGCTGCCTCTTCTCCCCAGTCGAAATCTTCAACAACCAAAGCCTTTTGTGGTTCCTTATCGTTTCCCTCATTACCATCGGTTATGGCCACCAACCTCTTTGCAGGCTTGATTTCAGCTTGGTTCAGTGTGGGGCATTCGTACTTGAAATGCCCGAGGACCTTGCAGTTGTAACACCTGATCTTGGACTTATCAAACCCAGCCTTTCCCATACCAACTCTTCTTCCGGTTCTGTCTTGAAAACGCTTCACTCGTAAAGTGATCATAGCCATCTGCCATTTCAAATCCATCTCTTCCATGTCATCTGGGTCAACCTGGTACATATCCTCTGGAGACATCATCTCATTCTTAATTTCTCCTGTCTTCAAAGCTTCAAAACTGCTCATGAAAGAGTTGAAAAGTTCCACATGTTCAGCAGCCAGTTTAGCAGCCTGTGGAGTTAGAGTCTTTGCAGCCCTTTCAGAATACATTGGAGCTTTCCCAGAACTTGAACTACCAATCCCTGCAGAATCCACATACGAATGCAACGAACTTGAACTCATATCACCAATTGGGGCCATCAAAGCCAGATTCTTCATAGCACTGCTGGAAGTCACCTTCGGGACAGTCTGATTCATTTCTCTTTTAGTGATGTCCATCTCAAATGATTTCAGAGTGTTTATGAGATCTGCCAAAGTAGACTGAGCATCCAAGTAGTCCTTTTTGATCAACATACATTGGACACTCCACTCCTTTGGGAGAGAATCGAGCAGCTTCTTGATAGAATTGCGGTTGTTTACAGGAATACCCGCTTTCTTCATCTTGGTCAACAAATTCATGAACCTGTCAATGTGTGAAGACAGACTCTCACCACGAATACTTCCAAACATATCGTACTCCTTTTGAATCATATCTTGTTTGTTTTGCCTCATCTCAGCATTGCCTTCATAATACTCACTCAGAGCAAACCACAGATCGTGCGCTGATCCGTATTCTTCAAACATATTGTAAACATCATTTGACAAAGCCATGGTGAGAGCACCGTAGGCTTTGTGATCTCTCTGCAACAGTTGTTTGTCGAGATCAGTGTATGTAGTGGGATCAGTGTTGAACACTTCTCCAGCATCAGTGGTTCTGGTGGGAATGTGAGGTCCGAGCTGGACTGAGTTCCATTGGGTGTGATCGTTGACAAAGTAGAAAGCTTTCATTCTGTTCTTCCATGTGCCATAGTCTTCTGCACCCATCAACTTGGGAATACGTGTTATAGTGCCGGTTTCAAGTTCAGCTTGAGTTATGGGGTTAACTTGGAATGAGTTGTTACCAGACATGATTTAAGATTGATTTTAGGGTTTTGATTGAATTGATTAGCAAGTTATAGTCCAAAGTCCTTGAAAAGTCAAAACAGTCCACAAGTACGCAGTCAAGTACGCACTCAGCTCAAGTTCACAGTTTGCACAAGTTCGCAGTCTAAGTTCGCAGATCTTGGAAACCTGAAACAAATAAAAAGCAAAGATAAGTCCCTGATTCTCCTGTTAAGTACGCAGTCCCTGTAGCACACACACTTTGGCTTAAGTTCGCAGTTCAGCCAAGTCAGAGCAGCACAAGTACTCAGTCTTGACTGATCAGCCTGCGCACTTGTACAAGTACGCAGACACTTAAACTCTCGTTTAAGATTTAAGTTCGCAGTAACCCTAGCCAAGTGCTCAGAAAATGCACCTTTTCAGTAAGTTCGCACACCAACTAGAGATTTCAGATAAGTATGCAGAAACCCTAGTTGTGGTGCCAGGAGAGAGAAAGCTATAAAGCCTTGTGTAAATTTAAGTGCTCACACAGACACAAGTGCACACACTTTTGGATTAAGTGCGCAGCTGTGGCTGTTAATAAGTGCACACCTTGAAATATCAAGTATGCAACTTATGAGCTAAGTACTCAACTCTTGAAACAAGTGCTCACAAGCAAGAAACAAGTTCACACTCTATGAGCTAAGTTCGCACTCTTGAAGCCAGTACTCACAAGCAAGAAACAAGTTCACACTTTATGAGTTAAGTGCGCACAATTAAGTACGCAGATACGGCTGTTGAGATTTTTAACTTACCAAAAACATGTCCAAGAGATTTTCAATTGTTTTGAAGCTCTTGAATGATGTTTCTACTGAAAATAATAACTTTTAAACACCTTAGAAACACTTTTCACGAGATTTTAAGGCAAAACAATGAAAGTATTCAAACTTTGATAAACACTAAAATTTTGAAAAACTTGAAAGTAAAAACTAACAAGGAGGGTTTTGATATCTTTAGATAGATACAATCTCGAGCACAGAGGCTCTGATACCAAATTGTAGTCCCAAAATACTAGATCTTAAGTGTGCACTAGATTGTTATCAACTAGAAACACCTATTTGTTAGGTGTTTTAGTTGATTAATCAAGACAAGTTAAAGAACTAGATGAAGATTATAAAAACCGACACACAAGAAACATAAAGACACGATTCCATTAAAGATTTCTGCTTCAAACAACCATGGATAAGTTCGCACTATTCTAGATAAGTTCGCACCTTTAACTTGTGCTCTCAAAGATACATCGAAAACCCTAACCCTAGCTGCACAAATGAGCTTCTATTTATAGGGGAATGCTGAGGACTGCGAACTTAACAATAAGTACGCAGTCTCCGTCTAATAAGTGCGCAGTCTAGGGTTTCTTCACTACAACTATGCTTTAATTACATATCTAACCCTCCAACTCTAACATATAACTAAACATGGTTAAACCTGGTAACTGTAAACCGAATGGATAGTCCTGGGTTGGATCTAGCTTTGATCTTGTAAACGCTAGTGGTTATCATTGGCTGTGAAACTAAATTTTCTCGTCCTTTTTGCCAGAATCATGTCTGGAGCACGAGGAGGACGTGGAGGTGGTCGCAATGGTGGGCGTGGTAATGGTGGTCGTGGGGGTGTGAACCTCACGCAGGATGACTTGAACAACTTGCTGCAGGCTGCCTTCCAGCTAGGGCAAAATGGCGGTAAGTTGACCTAACCACTTCTATCTCATCGGAGAACTTTGTTTACATTTCCCGTGGTTTTCTTACGTGTTTCTTTACAGGTGGTCATGTTAATCCACCACCACCACCCATGTGCACCTACAAAATGTTTCGGGACTGCAAGCCCCATGAGTTCTCGGGTACTGAGGGTGCAGTAGGTTTGCTCAGGTGGTTGGAGAAAGTGGAGTCTGTTTTCCTGATGTGTAACTGTCTCCCTGAGGATCGAGTCAAGTATTCTGCTGGGTTGCTCCAGGATGTTGCGTTGACCTGGTGGAACGATATGACCCAGACTATGGGTATAGGGGAGGCTTATGCTATGCCTTGGGAGAACTTTGTGCAACTGCTGAAGAGGGAGTACTGTCCCAGGGAGGAGATTCAAAAGCTGGAACACGAGGTGTGGAACCTCAAAATGTCTGGGTCAGAAATCGAGAAGTATACTGTGAGGCGGAACGAGTTGGCTGTACTTTGTCCTGATCTACATGTGCCGGAATATAGGAGGATTGAGCATTATATCTCGGGTCTTGTGCCAGAAATCGCAGGGTTGGTGGCTGCGGGGAATCTTCCTACCTACGCGGAGGTGGTCCGATCTGCTCATAGGATGACTAACTTGAAGGTGAGTGAGGGTATCTTGCCTGCCAAAGGTTCAACTGCTAAGGCTCCAGAGAGCAACAAGCGAAAGTGGGATAATGATGTGAAGAGTTCTACACCAGCGCCAGCTCAACAGGGGAAAAGGTTTGATAGTGGGGGTTCGTCTTCATCGGGTTCTAAGCCAAGTAGTGGTTATGTAGGGAAGTTACCGAAATGCAATAAGTGTGGACGCCATCATCATGGGAGTTGCGACAACAATCGTTGCCATCGCTGCCAGAAGTTGGGGCATTTTGCCAAAGACTGTAGGGCGACTCTTCCATCGACTCAGGCCCCAACTACTACTCCGACTTCTACTACTCAGGGGACTGCGGGTAAGCAGGGATGTTTTCACTGTGGGGAAACGGGGCATTACAAGAAAGAGTGTCCAAAGCTGAAACAGGGAGGGAACGGGAATGGTAATGGGAATGGAAATGGTAACAACGGGGGCGGAAACAGGAACGCACGTGCCTTCGTTATTGGGACTGCAGAGGCAAGACAGGACCCTGACACAGTCACTGGTACGTTTCTTCTCAACGATCGCTCTGTTAGTGTTTTATTTGACTCTGGTGCCGATAAAAGTTTCATATCTGTGGAAGTTAGTCGTTTGCTTGATGTAGTACCTGTTCCTCTAGAGGCTAAATATATTATAGAATTGGCGGACGGTAAGAAGATAGAAGCTACTAGCGTTCTTCGGGAGTGTCACATAGAGTTGTCGGGTTTGTCTTTTCCTATCGACCTTATGCCGGTATCTTTGGGTAGTTTTGACGTGGTTATAGGCATGGATTGGTTGTCGCTGTATCGCGCTGAGATCGTTTGTTACGACAAGGTCATCCGGATTCCTCTCCCTGATGGAGAATTTCTTTCTGTGTACGGGGACAAGAGCGGTGCTCCGCTAAGTCTCATCTCTAGCATGAAAGCCCTTAAGTATCTTCGGAAGGGTTATTCGGCTGTTCTAGCACTTCTATCTGTTTCCACTATCAGCGAGAAGAAGATCGACGATATCCCGGTTGTACGCGAGTTTTCTGATGTCTTTCCTGATGATTTATCTGGTCTTCCTCCCCATCGTCAGGTCGAGTTCGGTATTGATCTTGTACCTGGCGCTGCTCCTATTGCTCGGGCCCCCTACCGTCTTGCACCTCCTGAGATGCAAGAATTGTCTAACCAGTTACAGGAACTCTTGGATAAGGGTTTCATCAGACCTAGTTCTTCCCCTTGGGGAGCCCCGATTTTGTTTGTTAAGAAGAAGGATGGCAGTTTTCGACTGTGTGTGGATTATAGAGAATTGAACAAGGTGACCATCAAGAATCGCTATCCTCTTCCTCGTATTGATGACCTATTTGACCAACTCCAGGGTTCTAGCTATTATTCCAAGATTGATCTAAGGTCCGGTTATCACCAGTTGCGCGTAAGGGAAGCTGATGTTGCTAAGACTGCCTTTCGTACACGTTATGGCCATTTCGAGTTCTTGGTCATGCCTTTTGGTCTCACTAACGCACCGGCGGTTTTCATGGATTTGATGAACCGCGTTTGTAAACCGTATCTTGACAAGTTCGTTATCGTGTTTATTGATGACATTCTGATCTATTCCAAGAACGAGACCGAACATGGGGAACATCTACGGTTAGTTTTGGAACTCTTACGACGAGAACAACTGTACGCCAAGTTCTCGAAGTGCGATTTTTGGTTACGCGAAGTCCAATTCCTAGGGCATGTAGTCAATGAACTGGGAATCCATGTTGATCCAGCTAAGATCGAAGCGATCAAGGACTGGGAAGCACCGAAGACGCCAACTGAGGTGCGGCAATTCCTAGGCCTTGCGGGTTATTATCGTCGTTTCATTAAGGGGTTCTCGAAGGTCGCTCAACCCCTCACCACTCTTACTCAGAAGGATAGAAAATTCGACTGGGGTGAACCACAGGAGTCCGCATTCCAAAAACTGAAGACTAAGCTTTGTTCTGCTCCTATCTTGTCCTTGCCTGAAGGCACTGAGGATTTTGTTGTTTACTGTGATGCTTCTATTCATGGTCTCGGTTGCGTGTTGATGCAACGCGAGAAGGTGATTGCGTACGCTTCTCGTCAACTCAAAGTGCACGAGAGGAACTACACTACCCATGATTTGGAATTGGGTGCGGTGGTGTTCGCGTTGAAAATTTGGAGGCATTACTTGTACGGTACCAAATGCACCATCTACACCGATCACAAGAGTCTCCAGCACATTTTTGACCAACAGCACCTGAACATACGACAGCGCCGTTGGGTTGAACTCCTGAACGACTATGACTGTGCCATTAAGTACCATCCTGGCAAGGCGAATGTTGTGGCAGACGCCTTGAGCAGGAAGGAATCGACAAACCCTCGTCGCGTTCGGGCGTTGCAACTCACAATCCATTCCTCTCTGCCTGATCAACTCCGTTCTGCTCAGTCAGAAGCCTTGAAGGAGGAAAACCTTAAGGCTGAAACTATGCACGGTGCCGACAAACATCTCGAGCAAAGGCCTGATGGCCTGCGCTACTTCGCAGAACGCGTCTGGGTTCCTTTATTCGGGGGACTTCGGGAGCTGGTTCTTGATGAAGCTCACAAGTCTCGGTATTCCATTCATCCTGGTTCAGACAAGATGTACCAGGATCTAAAAATACTGTACTGGTGGCCAAACATGAGGGCGGATATAGCCTCATACGTGAGTAAGTGCTTGACCTGTGCTAAGGTCAAGGTGGAATACCAGAAACCGTCGGGTCTATTGCAACAACCCGAAATTCCAGAGTGGAAATGGGAACGGATTACAATGGACTTTGTCACACAATTACCTAAGTCACCGAGCGGGAATGATAAGATATGGGTGATTGTCGACCGTTTGACGAAATCAGCCCATTTCCTTGCTATTAAGGAGACCGACACCATGGATCGGTTGGCTCGTTTATATCTGAAAGAAGTTGTCTCTAAGCATGGGGTACCAGTTTCTATTATTTCGGATCGTGATTCTCATTTTACTTCGCATTTCTGGAAGTCTTTGCATAAGGCTTTGGGTACCCAGTTGGACATGAGTACAGCTTACCATCCACAAACTGACGGTCAGAGTGAGCGTACAATTCAAACTCTAGAAGACATGCTGCGGGCATGTGTGATCGATTTTGGCAAAGGTTGGGAAGCTCACTTACCGTTAGTAGAATTCTCTTACAACAACAGTTATCATACGAGCATCAAAGCAGCTCCGTTCGAGGCATTGTACGGACGGAAATGCAGGTCTCCTCTCTGTTGGGCCGAAGTGGGTGAGAGTCAGCTCACTGGGCCAGAACTGGTGTACGAGACTTCTGAGAAGATCGTACAGATTCGGAATCGATTGGCAGCGGCACGGGATCGACAGAAGAGCTATGCTGATCATCGCCGTAAGCCATTGGAGTTTCAAGTTGGTGACAAAGTGCTTCTAAGGGTTTCACCGTGGAAGGGCGTCATACGCTTTGGGAAGTGTGGCAAACTTAACCCGCGGTATGTCGGTCCATTTACGATCCTGGAACGGATCGGACCGGTGGCATATCGACTTGATTTACCGACGGAGCTCGGTAACGTACATAACGTCTTCCACGTATCTAACCTGAAGAAGTGTCTGGCTGACGAGTCTCTCATTGTTCCACTAGAAGAGATCAAGGTTGATGATCGTCTTCGGATAGTGGAGGAACCAGTCGAGATCCTTGATTACAAGATTCGCAGTCTACGTCACAGTAAGATTCGCATTGTTAAGGTTCGATGGAACTCGAACCGGGGACCGGAATACACTTGGGAACGCGAGGATCAGATGAAGTCTAAGTATCCTCATCTCTTTCCTAAAGAGGCATTCGAGTCGAGACACGTTACCACTGCAACGGAATGAATCTCGGGGCGAGATTCCTTTTAACGTGGGGATGATGTGACAACTCGGGTAATTCTCTCTCTTGGTTTCTATTTTTGTCTGTTTCTTTTGTTCATACTCTTGGTACTTACATAATTTTCGGGACGAAAATTCTTTTAACGTGGGGATGATGTGACACCCGGCAAATTCAAGTTAACAACGTCGTCTAGATTAAAGTCTACCTTAGCGAGTCACGCGTATTCTGTACTTAACTGGGTTAGTTGAGTCGGGTTATGGTTCGGGAACTGTTATGGGAGTCTAGGGAATCATTAGATGTTGGCCTAGAGGATCGTTAGATGTCAGTCCTTAACCAAGTGTACAAGGGGTGACGATTCGGAGAATATGAACATGCAAGTCTCGAGTCCCGGGAATTGGTGAACGAGTGTGAATGTGTTTATTTACAAGTGTTATGTGTTTACAATCATTATGTGACTTGTCGGTATGTGAAAATGTGTTAACATATGTTAAAACGGGGTTTAACGCGCAAAATACTTGGAACGGGACACTATAGGCGATTAGGGTGAGCTAATCACCTATAGGGTGGCGATTAGCTCACCCCAGATGGCGAGTAGGCCACACCAGGTGGCGATTAGCTGCCTCTAGGTGGCGAGTAGGGGGCTAATCGCCTAAGGGGGTGGCGATTAGCAGCCCTAATCGCCTGCAACTGGACCATAATCGCCTGCAACGTGGATTACGACTAAAAACGACTATAAATACAATATTTGACCTCCAAAACTTCATAACACTAACCCTAGTCGCCCCACAACTCATCCCAACACCCACATAACCTCTGGAACACGAGTTTGGATCAAACAACTCGATTTCAAGCATATTTCATCAATCTTTCACAATCCTAAGGTGTGGTTTTCATCCATGCAACCTTGTTAATGTTTTTATTCAAAACCCTAATGTTCCAGACCTGGTTTCAAACAATTGTATCTTCTGAAAATCGTTAATATTCATTATTGTGTGGATTCTAAGTGCTATGCATGTTGTATGTGTATGTTTTGATGAAAAGATAGGATTTTGATGATCAAGAAGGGTTATTAACATGTGATTAGGGTGGTTACTGAATATTGATGTTGATAATATGTGGAAATCTGATTGATTGTTTATTAGGGTTGTGTTTACGCATGTTAGTGTGATGATTACATGATACTTGTGTTATGTTTTAGAAGCATGATTGCATCCAGGGCTGCTAGAACAAGGTTAAACGATGTATTTTGATCTGAACATGTTTAGGATACTTGTTGGTTTGATATTGGAGGTTTACACACGTTCTAGGGTTGATTTGGAGTGTTAAACGCGCGAAAAACCGGAACAGCTGGGTAGCATGCGATTAGCAAGGCTAATCGCCTAAGGGTTAGGCGATTAGCAAGCTAATCGCCTGCTATGAGAGGCTAATCGCCTGATATGCATGCAATTAGGGGCTAATCGCCTGCTATGTTGTGTCTTTGCATGCTGCATGACCCTAATTGCATGCAAACTCAAAAATTTGCATGTCACATGACCCTAATCGCCTACACTGTAGGCGATTAGCATTCATAATTGCCTGTTGACCAACGTAATTGCTAGTTGACTTTTCCTAATCGCCTGTACTGCTGCTGTATGTATATTTTAGCATTCCGAGACCCGTTTTGACACCTAGGAACATGCTAGGAACCCCGTAACATGTCTAATAACTCAGTAACATGTGTTCGGGTCAGTAACGCGTTAATTGAACTATGTGCTAGAACTTGTTGGACTGTAACGTATGTTAAGTGTGACTGCATGATTGTGTGTTTGTGAGTACTAGTGTAACACGGGAAGTCTCGGGTCACCAATGGGATGTCGAGTCTTGTACATTTGGTCATGTTAACAGTGAACGTGTTTTCAAACAAACTTGGTTATGGTCTGGACATCTAGGGACTAACTAACCTAAGGGTTATTAGTCTAAGTACTTGTAACTGTCATATGTTAGGTCGCTGTTTTACGGGACTAGCATAGCTTGTTGAACTATTCTATTATCTGAAGTTAACGCAACCTAAGGTGAGTTTACGGCCCCACTTTACTTGGTTTTCGTTTTCGGGGGAGAAAACATGTGTTAAACAACTATTTGGTAACAACTGTCATACTATGGGTTTTCAAACGGTTTACTATACGATCTTTGGAAGTCCCGGGGGGAACCATGAATGTGCTGGTTTGCACAACGGGGAAATGTGAATAGCGCTATTGGGAGTGACCAACCCCACCCGTCGGCATGGAGCGCCGGGCGGGTGCATATTGTCTCAAACAGGAACAGGTTTACTATTCGGGCACAACATCTGGTTTGCGAGTTAGTAATGGTTTTCCAATCGTAGTAGTAATGGTACATGCGCCTAGCTAGCGTACTTGGTTTACAATTATTATAGTATGGACAGGTTATACTTGGAACTTTGATTACAAACCTGTAAACTCACCAGCATTTTTGTGCTGACGTAAACTCTTACATGTTTTCTCAGGTCGCTAAGGTAGCAAACTGGAACTAGGGCGCACGCGTCTGCACGGCGTCTAGTTAGAGTTGCATGGTTTTGAACATTAAACATTTGGTTTTATTTTGTTTACGTAACTACATTTAGCTTCCGCTGATGTTTGGGATTTTTAAACTATGTTTTTGAAATTCATTTAGTATTGTTTATTGTGATCATTGACTTGGATCCTGGTTTGTCATGCGCCTCGTGGTAAAACTCCGCAAGTGGATTTTGAGGGTGTGACACATAGTATGACAGTTGTTACCAAAACATAAGTTTAACACATGTTTTCTCCCCCAAAAAGTGAAACCAGTTAAAAGTGGGGCCGTGAACTCACCTTAGGTTGCGTTACTTCGTATTATGAATAAAATCAGCAAGCTATGCTAGCCTCGTAAAGCGGCGACCTAACATATGACAGTTACAAGTACTTAGACTAATAACCCGTAGGTTAGTTAGTCCCTAGATGTCCAGACCATAACCAAGTTTGTTTGAAAACACTGTGACTGTTAAACTAACCCAATGTACAAGACTCGACATCCCATTGGTGACCCGAGACTCCCTGTGTTATACTTGCACCCTCAAACACACAATCATGCAATCACACTTAACATACGTTAAAGTCCAACAAGTTCTAGCACATAGTTCAATTATCACATAAATAAGTCCGAGCACATGTTACTAAGTTATTAGGTATGATACGGGGTTCCTAGCATGTTCCTAGGTGTCACATCGGGTCCCGGAATGCTAAAATACACTTACAGCAGCAGTATAGGCGATTAGGAAAAGTCAACTAGCAATTACGTAGGTCAACAGGCGATTATGAGGGCTAATCGCCTATACTATAGGCGATTAGGGTCATGTGGTATGCAAATCAGGAGTTATTAGGCGATTAGGGTCGTAAGACATGCAATTCAGGACTTAACTAGCAATTAGGATCACAATTGCATGCAACGAAGGCAATTAGCTCCCAATCACCTATGCTATAGGCGATTAGGCTGCCTTAACAGGCGATTAGCCTCCTAATCGCCTATAGCATAGGCGATTAGGGTCCATAATCGCCTTCAGCACATCTGTTCCGGTTTTTCGCGCGTTTAACCCTCCAAATCAAATCCAGAACGTGTGGAAACATCAAATATCAATCAAACAACAATACCAAACATGTTTCAATCAAAATCCTTAGTTTAACATCGTTCTACCAGCCCTGAATGCAACCATGTTTCCCCATAATAATACACGTAGCATGAAACATCACATTAACATGCATAATCGTAACCCTAATGAACAATTACTCAGATTTCATCAACATGCTATCATCATCAATCTGTAAATACCTTAATATTATGCTAACAATCCTTTTTGAGTCACAACAAACCTATCTTTTAATTATAATTAACACATACAACATGCATAATAGTTAGAATCCAATTAACAACGATTATTAACGAATTTCAGAAGACAAAAACGTTCATAAACAGGTCTGGACCATTAGGGATTCAATAAAAACGTTAATAAAGGTTGCATGAGTGAAAACCACACCTTAGGTTTATGATAGATTGACGTAGTAGGCTTGAAAACGTGTAGTTTGATCCAAAATCGTGTTCCAGAGGTTGTGTGTGTGTTGGGGCGAGTTGTGGGACGGCTAGGGTTGTTATAATGAAGTTTAGGAGGTCAAGTGTTGTATTTATAGTCGTTTTTAGTCGCCAGGTACGTTGCAGGCGATTGTGCAGCTTTTACAGGCGATTAGGGCTGCTAATCGCCTTCACTATAGGCGATTAGCCCCCAATCGCCTATAGACAAGTCCCAATCGCCTACCATTTAAGGCTAATCGCCTCCCTATAGGCGATTAGGCCTCCCTAATCGCCTGTAGGGGTTGGTTCCGTGTATTTGGCGCGTTAAACCCCGTTTTAACATATGTTAACACATTTTCACATACCGACAAGTCACATAATGATTGTAAACACATAATACTTGCAAACAAACACATTCACACTCGTTCACCAATTCCCGGGACTCGAGACTTGTATGTTCCCTATGCTTTGACGATTCTACGAATCGTCACCCCTTATACACTTGGTTAAGGACTGACATCTAACGATTCTCTAGACTGACATCTAACGATCCTCTAGACTAAATTAACAGTTCCCGAACCATAACACGACTCAACTAACCCAGTTAAGTATGATATACGCGTGACTCGCTAAGGTAGACTTTGACCTAGACAACGTTGTTAACCTGAATTTGCCGGGTGTCACAGTTACTATTATTATGAATATTCGTAAACAAGCCCACGTACTTTCGAATTACTACCACTTCCATTCACTCCCCACTTCTTTATAGAAAACGTCATTTTTTTTCCAACATACTTTCACCTTTTGAAAGTCCGCTACAAACATGACAAGTCTTTCGTAAACAGAAAAATCAATATATATATATATATATACACACACACCGGCTTGTTGATATTCGGAAATTTCAATGCACTACACAAACTCTATTTTCTCTTCTTTTGTCCACAGCGTCACTTGTCGTTTCAGACGTGTATCTTGTTCGGCCGTTTGGGTCACCTTTCTTGAAGTTCCACCTCTCCCGCCCTTTTTATCCACGTTTTTTTGGCCGAAATCTTGTGGTGGTTGCGTATTTGGAATAAGAAAATCCGGAGACGGGAGTGGCATTTGGCTAAGGTTGTGGTCAAATTCCGTGTTGGTATCACACCCCTCGTGTTCCGTAATGAAATCTAGACCCGGTGAGTAACAACCATCCCAATTCGCATCCATTTCAGTGTGAAGATGTGTTTGTAGTTTAAAATTTGACGGTTTGAATGTTTGTGAGTTTGTAAAGGATTTGATTAGTTTTTATAAAAGTTTTGAACTGTTTTTTTAACCTTAAAACAGCCATTGGCCAATAGTTATTTTGTCAGGCTAGCCCATGCGACCTGGGTAGCGTGTACTCACTTGCGGGCAGCTTCACATGGGTATATTATAGTGTTCGCGAGCCACGGGTGAATCGATCGCTTGTTCGCGCCAGCTCGCTGACGCACCATAGCACATGGTCTTGTATAGTGTCACCGCATGTGTTAGAAAAATCAACTTTGTGTGTAGTGAAGCGTTTTACAATTGTTCCTCCCTTCTTCCCAATTTCGTCGAACGTTCATATATACACCGTCGAAATCTTCTTCATCTCCTAAAACCCTAACAAAATCACACACACACACACCTCTCTAATGTCGACCCATCAACGATACTCTAACAAGGGCTTACCCAATAAAACCCACCAACAAAGATTCATACCCAAATCATCCCAACCCATAACCCCAAACCCGAATCCGAATCCGACCCTATCCGATTCTCTTCGAAAGCAACAATCTGTATCATCGTCTAGTAGTTCCAGTGGCAATTTTGTAAATTACTTGCCACAAGATGAGGCGGTTGCAGCAGGTTTAGGTGCTAAAGAAGGAGGTTTGGATCCAGTGGAGTCTCAAAGAGTTGTTGATTTGTTGAATAAAGAGTGTTCTCGGTTGTTGAAGCTAAATCCTAAAGATTTTTGGAAACAAGGTTTTATTTGTTTATTTGTTTTCATTGTGTTGGTTACTTGATTGCATTGATTTGGTTATGTGATTGCATTGGTTGATCTTCACTGGTTTGGTTGTTTTATGTTTGATTGGTGTTAGATGTGTGTGGAAGAAGTTGCTTCATTATATTGGTTGATCTTTTGGGGTTTAAGAACACATGGTTGTTAAGTGATTTTGCACTAGATTGGTTCTTTGAAATTAGTTGTATATGTTGCTTATGTAATTGACTAAGGTATCAGCTAACCGTTACCGGTAACCCCCTATATGCTGGTTGTAGCCAACCTATTGATGTGAGTTGGTATGTATACGTACGTATAGATGGTGGTAGACGTAGCTATACAGGCGTATAAAGGTGAACATACAGGCGTATAGAGGGGGTGGGTGTACGTTTAGCATAACTTTTGACTAGTTGGCATTTTTTTGGCGTTCGTAATTGGATTGAAATGTGGTAGTGGTCAGATACAAATAAGAGTTTGGTGTTTCAAATTTTCAATAGTATAGCGTTGATCTACCATGCTTTGTGAAAACACATTATCACTTAAAATCATCAATTTCTTGGTGTTTATCTTCTTGATATGGTTTCAGTGGCTAATGATACTTCGCTTCATGCTTTTCTTGAGAGTTTCTTGAAGTATAGAAGTAGGTGGTATGACTTTCCTTATCGTGGAGCCAAGGGAATAGTTGCAGGAGTGATTGTCGGTGAGCATGAGCTAAACCGACGTGTGTTTATGATTCTCTATCGCATGTATGTTTAAGTTTTCTTTTTTTTTTTGTTTTTGAGTCCAACAATTGTTTGGTAGTATCATTTACATCGTGGTTGCGTTATGTTTACTGTGAAGGTCTTCAAATAGGGATCCTGGTGCCAAGGCATCCGACAGTCTAAGTGCAAAAGATCACGCAGGTGTGTTTACCTGTTTACTCTTTTGTCTTTTCCATTTTAGTTCAGTTTGCTCATAAATTTTGACTTACCACTGTTCAATACTATTTCCCTAGCTTTTTTTATTAGTTCTTCCTTGTTCTACTACAATTCGATCATATCCTGAACCTAATCTCCGGTCTCCCTCACCGATCAGCCCCTTGCAAACGCCACATTGCCTCATTTTTCCGGTAACACATGTGAAACCCTCACCCCTGATCTCGGATCCACTCCTTTCTCTGGGGCTCCGATCGTTTTTCTGACGGAAAGTGCAATTCACTCTCTTGAAATATTTGCCAGCTTATTAAATTTATGTGGTGTTGGATTATGAAAGCTATGCTTTTATTGACATGTTAATATTTGATCACATCATTGTTTACCAGATATGTATGTAGTTATTTTGCAGGAAAAGAAGTTGCTCGACTTGCCTAAGTTGCTAGATATATGTGCCATATATGGTCATGAGAATGAAGAGTTGACCCGATTAATTGTAAGTGGTTACAAACACGTGGATGTCATGAAATGTTTTTGGTTGACTAAACATATATATCTATTGATATGTGTTTTGATCATTTTTAAGGTGTCTTCAACACACCCATGATCAGTGTGGCATTGTGGGTCATTTTGATTTGTTTATTTAGAAGAAGATGATTTATCATCGTTGTAGTTTAACAGTCTGGTTTGTATTTATTTCTCCATCAGGTTAATAACGCAATAAAGGCCCAACCTTCAATCCACGACAGTTTTACTGCTGCTATTTCTCATTTTCTTAACATAGTTCATACCATGTTTGAGCGATGCATGACATCTTTAGAGGTATTTTTTATTTTCTATTTACTTAATTATTTATTTTTGATAAACGTCTTTATCTTTCGTCGTATTTGCTTGTTAGATAGCTTAAATTTTCATCTGTTGGGCCTAAGTATAGGTTCTATTTTCATCCCGTGAAGCCCAAGACACTAGTTTCACTCGACTTCACACCGACTATCTTGAGGTGACTTAACTATCTTTAATTGTCATCATCATACTCAGTTTGTAATGTCATTAACTTATAACTGATGCTATCGTATATTTTACATGTTCCCTATTTTAGATAATGGATTTTATAAATGATGCTATTGTATCAATGGATGCTCTGGTTACCGCTTACAATTATGCATCGGTCTACTTTTCTTCCCTTGTTGAAACAAGGTAAACACTTTTGGCCAAGACTCGTACAGCCAATTGTATTTTTTATTTTTATTTGTATTTTATTTTCGTCGCAGCTATGGAAGTGATGAAATGGTGAAACTTCTTGCAAGACTGCATGATTCTTTGTTGCCAGCTTTGCAGCAAGGATTCCGAATAATATTTACAGCAGAAAAAGATAAACTGGCAGAAGTTGTTGTTAGCCTGAAGATGTTAGCATCTAGAATAGTTAAATTTAGTTGGAATTTATTGAATCATAGTTACTTAAGTGAAGACGTGTTTAAAGAACGCGCTTATTTTCCATTTTCTTCCAAGATATTCCCAGCCCAAGTGGAAGATCCGGTTATCCGTTCAGACATTTTGGTTCAGACATTTCGGGAAATAAGTGAAGAATGTTCAACCGTTCACGAGGGTAAGAACGCAATGTCATTGCTTCAAAGTGTTGAAAAGAGCTACCAATTAATGAGTAGACTCGAGTTACTAGGGAATCAAGGGTGGATCTTGATGGATGACGAACAATTGCGGTTTCTTTCTGGAATCATATCGGTTTCTAATAGCGCGAATATATTACATTTGCCATCAAATAAAGCGGTGGCAATGGATGAAGATAATGCAATAACTGAATCAAAAATCAGTCAAGTGAAAGACTTGTTTCCTGATTATGGTAATGGTTTTATTTCGGCTTGTCTGGAAGTGTATAATGACAACCCTGAGGAAGTTATTCAGAGGATTCTAGAAGGAACTCTTGATAAGGATCTCCAGTCTCTTGATACTACCCTAGCGGTGCTGCCGGCCAAACCCACCGCTCCGCCGGTGGGCATAAAAGATAAAGGAAAAGGGAAGTTAGTTGAACCTGAACTTGATTATGCGCTGCCAAAACCACAAATCGAGGGTCCATCTTCTACATCATCTTCTTCTTCGGTTGGAAGATTTGTAAGAAAATCTACAGCAAATGTACCTGATTCAGAGATTCTTAATTCCAAAGATGAAAAGTCAAAATCTTTTGCTCTTAAGTCACTTCTCGAGTATGAAGACGAATACGATGATTCATTTGATGATCTTGGTTTAAGCGTCGGTGATACAGGGCTTGACGATTTGAGTGAAAAGGTAACTTCTAATGAGGTTTCGGCTTCAGATGCTTCTAAGTGGGGGTCAAGACAAAAACCTCAGTTTTACGTGAAAGATGGTAAGAACTACAGTTATAAAGTATCAGGTTCAGTGGCGGCTGCAAATTACAACGAAGCATCAATAGTTAATCAAGCACAGAAAGAACTGATTCACGGGCTTGGGCGTGGAGGTAACGTCCCATTAGGTGCAGCACAGAAGGTGATGGAAGTAAATGAAAGAAAATATGATGGGGAGCAGATCGACAAAAAAGACGTTAATGCCCCCATAAGATCAAACAGAGGGCAGTATGATGAGCAAGGCGGACGTGGGAGAGGGAGAGGACGGGGTAGGGGTAATATTGGAAAAGAACAAAATATGAACCCCGAGTCGAATGAAGGGGGTGGTGGGAGAGGGAGAGGATGGGGTAGGGGTAGTATTGGAAAAGAACAAAATGTGACCCCCGATTCAAATGAAGGGGAGGATAGTAACGGGTCTATTGGTGAACGGGGTAGAGGCGGTAGAGGGAGAGGCGGGCGGAGAGGAGGTGGGAGGAGTAATAACTACAGGAAAGACCAAGCTATGAAAAAACACCTTTCTGGACTTGGCGGCTTTTGAGGGCATATAAACCGTTATTTTGTGGTATATGAAAGACATGATAGGTATCAGTCATTCGAATATGATCTAAGCGTCAAAATATGGTTTCTTTAAATATTGCGACTTATGTTTTCTATAGCTACTCCCCCTGTTTTTTGGTCTTCAATACTATAATGTTGGTTTAAAGATTATGATATGTGATACAGAGTTTTGAAGTTATTGATGTACAGTATTTACATTCTCACAACTCTACAATGTTAGATGTAATATGTGCATTATGAGAACTCCATAATGGTCATAGGAAGAAGACATAAATGAGTGGCTTACAATATAAACATGAGACACAGATAACAAATATAGTATATATTGATATCCTATGTTCTCAACCAAACTACTGGTGTAATTAACACCACTAGTTTCCCTCAACATTTTCAATACAAGTGAAGCCTCAAATTATGCATAAAAAACTTCTAACCAACTCTCCTTTTATCACCAAATAGTAACAAGTTTCAATTATATTGTTGATCAATGGATTTACCACTAATAACACTTTAGGCTCTGCTTCTTAAATAATCTTGGATAAAATAAGGTTCCAGAATTGTAGCAACACGCATCTCACTAATCATCAAACCCAGAAGCATAATGACCCGCATTCTTATCCTGCTCAAAATAATACCACCCAAGAAACACAAAAACGAAATTAATTTCATATTCACAAAAGTAATTATCTAGCGGTAATAAACAACTATAATTAAAGAAAAGGGTCTCATAAAAGAATCTGCTTTGATGTACAAGTGTCATACGAGTTTGCTACCCGAAGTGTAGAACTAAATATTACATAGCATTTCAGGGTATCCAATTGAACCAGAAAGGGCCAATGTTCAATCCTTGGCAAGGGCGTGATTTAAATTTATTGGTATAATAGTATAGGGGATGTAACATTTGCTATTCAAAAAAAAATATATATAAATCAGGAAGGACTTGCCTGTGACAACATTCGCTGCTTGTTCAGATATTGTGTCCTTGCTTTATTGAGAGCCGAATTTGGAGATTTGTACATCCTCTGTACCAGGAGAAAAAGGCTTTTTAAAAACTAAATAATGCGAAAAACTAAGAAGATTCATGTTAACAAGAAAGCGTATTGACTATTAGTCAGTTATATCTAAAAAAACACCCAATAATAACAAGACTGTTAAATATTATGGACCACAAGTTGACAAGCCAAGTATTTTCCAGCTAAAAGTAGGATCTGCATTTTATCACTAATATACAACATTACAACAAAAGTTCCAAGTATTTGTTTTGTATTTTTTATGTAATTATTAATGTTATTAAATAAAATATTAATCCATAACCATATAAATCTATCACTCTGGAAGGAAAAGCAGCAATGAATTATATAAACAAATATTCAGAAAAATAATGTTATATTTTAGTATCAACAAACCTTTTCAGTCCCAGATACACGATCTCCACCAGGGTGAAGGCTTTTCTTTGGTGTGAAGTCAAACACCTCATGAAGAAATTCATTTTCCTGTTTAAATGAAACAAATGAACGGACCACGGTTTTAAATAAAACCGGTCTTCATAGTTCATATAGATATAATAAATAGAATAAGTTTAAACTAAAAGGGTCAAACCTGCATGTGTTTGATGAATCCTCCTCGGAGAAAACGCTTTATAAAGTTAAGCTGTCAATATATTGATACTTTAGAACATGAAGGACATAGGTATATAAAGTAACACAACAATTTTTCGATCAAATCATTTTAACCAAAAAGAGATAGACAATTGTTATAACAATATCGTTTTGGACAAATAGCGTATGGTCAGCCTGGCCATTTTGACCTGACCCAGCCCGCCCATAGTGCCACCTATGGTAAATAAGCAACGTTATACAAACCTGTACCAACTGGCACCATGTTGTGGTGGTAAGTGACTCTCCTCCAATCTTCACAGAAGTTTCTGGACTATAACCGTCCTATTTATTACAGAAAGAGAAATAAAAATTGTTAATAACACAATTTAACACGAATGCAATGTGTTTTAGATACTATTTCTACAAAAATACCTCAAGAAACTCTAGAATGTCCCGGAATGTGTTCCGCTGGTTGTTAAGATCCTTTTTCGCAGAACCCTTCCCGCCCGCTTCAACAGCAAGATTCTTCACTTGATTCAAGATTTTAGCTTTCAGACCTTGAATATGGGTTACGTCTTGTACGGAAAACTTTTCAAGATTTCCAATTTCAAAAATAAGTGCAAGTGCTTCGCCAGCAACAATACGAACAGATCTGTCATCTTTCTCTAAAAGGGTTGAAAGATATGAAATTGACCTGTGTAAGTCTACAAATATTAGCTCACAGTTCTCTATTGAAAATTTTAGAGGCGGAAATTTCAACCCATTAACTAATATGGGTTGATTGGGTTGTGTTTTATTTCAAACGGGTCAGAATCTGCTTACCCTTGCCAACTTTTGGGATCAAGTGTGGAACCATCCATTGTTGTGAGAAGAAGTGACCAAGCAGATACCATGGCAGCTATTACTGGCGGTGATGGTTTAGTGGCAACAACCTGAAATTTTCATGTTTTTAGAATTCCACGATAAAGTCAACAAGCAATAGATAGATAACCATACAAAGAGATGCATACATTGGGACCCAATTTAGGGTGGACAACTTGCCACATTATTTGCATGCACTTATCGGTTTCTACCGCTTCATTTCCACCAACAAAAGTTATCACGGCCAAACAATCTAGCAACTACAGTACATATCAACCATAATTAATAAATCATCAAATTAAAGTTATTTAATAGACAAAAAAAACATAAAACCAGACGAGGTTATATGCTAATCTACCGATGCTATCTTTGATGAATCAGAACGAGATTTGAGAGCCTCTGAAATGGGAGAAATTGCTTCTTCTAGTATTTCTTGAGCTTTCTTACCAGGACCAGCAGTTAGAGACAATAATCCTGTTAACATAAAATAGTATAAATGAACCATGTTGTATAACACACGACTAAAATAATCAAATCAATATTATTTGAAAAAGAAGCAGCATTAATATGTACCTATGGCATGTGATGCCAAAGCTACCTCTTTTGAGGAACCCTTCTTGATAGAATTAAGACACTGATGCAACATCGTCGCAAATCTAACCAAAAAAACAAAAATGCTCAAACCATTCATTAATAAAGTTAAAATCCTTATATAGAAAGCATAAGTGCACAAATGTTCTTACTTCTTTTCGACAAATTCATGAGGCAAGTTGCTACTAAAACCCTCTATCATTGCCACCAAAGCCTTCTCCCTTGTTGACCCCCTTTAAGCACACACACAAAAAAAAAATACATCACAAATTATGCCAACGCAAATATCGTGAATATAATTACTCAAATCCCTCAATACTATTTCACAAATTCTAAGGAAAAAATGTTCATTTATTAAAATTTTGCATTTTAATAAGCAATTTGGTTAGTTTCCAATAAAACTACATATGCAATAGTCAAAATTCAAATTAATTTTTTTTTTAAAAAAATACCTTTTCTCAAACAAAGCATCTAAACTTTGATCAAGCACACTCTCTTTATCCGTTTGCACATCCTCCCCACCCGTCCCCATCATCTGCTCCGACCGACTAGTCGACGCAGAACTCACACTATCCGTATCATCGCTATCAAGCATTGCAGCATTCTTCCTCTGAACACGACCTGTAAAAACCCACACCAATAAACACCATGATCTCAACCCTCCATCAAACCTAACTCAAACTTTTACCCAAAATTATAAAAAAACAAAAACAAAAAAAAAACAAAATTAACCAGAGCCTCAAAAAACCTCAAAAAACCTTGGCGAATGCCCTTTATGGCAAAATCGCTCAGAGCCTGGGTGAAGTTTTTGGTTTGTCCCCCCGTCAGAGGGCGGTTATTGAATGCTTGCAAAGCCCCCATGCTCAAGATTTCCTGACTGTTATCCCGATCGAAGGTCTAGGCCAAAGCATGTCCGCTATTGAATACAGGGCCATTCTTAAATATCGTCTGATGATCCCAATGTACCAAGATGATGAAATATGTCCGATTTGCCGTAAGGCCTGCCTGGATGAATACGGGGAACATGCGGTTCATTGTAAGGAGTTACCCGGTTTCAAATATCGGCATGATTGGGTTCGAGACATTCTGTGGGATATTTTAAGACGGGCTGGGATCTCAGCCAAAAAGGAGGCCCCTGTGAACTTCCTCTCGGATCCAGCAGAAGGGCGATCCACCCTACGACCAGCAGATCTCCTTGTCTTTGGGTGGGCCGGGGGGAAGCATGCTTGTGTTGACCTGACGGGTGTATCTCCCCTAGTTGGGTTGAGGGACAGTGGCTTTGTAGCAGGGCAAGCGGCGCGGAAAGCAGAGGCAAAGAAGGTAGAAAAACATGCTAAAGCCTGCGAGGAGAACCAACATGTTTTTGTACCCTTGGCTTTTGATACCTTTGGCTCATTGGCACCGGAGGCTATCCGTTTCCTGACCAGGGTTCAGCGGGTTATTCATAGTAGTGCCTCGGTTCCGGGTGGGCAGGGTTACGTTTTTAGTAGATTAGGATTTGCTATTCAGAAAGGGGTGGCGGCGCAGCTTGTTGCCCGCCTACCCGTTATCCTAATGTAATTTTCTTTGTCCTGGGAAAAAGCAAATTAACCAAACAAAGCCTCTTTTTTTGTTTAATATCTCTAGTTATCACCTAAAAACTAAAATGACGATTACAATAAAGTGGCAGGTAAACGGACAACAACCTGCATTTAAATAGCAAAACCTATGCAACTAAAAACAAAACTTTGGGTCTTACGAGACGAAAAATTACTATGCACGACCCGTAAAACCATGTTAAGAGACCTAATTCAAATAAATCCAATCCATTAACAAAATTGCCATCAACAAATTACAAAACCACACATAAACAAACAATTGTAAAAAAAACAAAAAATACTTACGTTGTTTACCCATTGAAGAAAGGTTGTAAAGAAGTAAAGAAAACCGTTAGAAGGAAATACAAGGGAGATGATGAAGAGGGTACGGGGAAAAAACTAAATTGGAAAGAAGAAACGAATAAAGAACAATAAACCCAGATGTTATTATTGAATTGGAAGACGATTGATCCATAAAGGTTTGATCTTTGGATGAAAAAATGAAGGGATCGGATGAAATTTGTTGGTTATGTGGTTTAAGAGAAGGAGGATGATTGTGGTTGAAAAGAAGAGGGTATATGCATACCAACCCAAACCCAAAGCCAAATACAGGTAGGAGTTTAGGGTCGGTGATGCAGCCGTGTTTGACTTTAACAAATTGAATGAATTTGGTGGTTAAACGCATCGTAGAATATTCTTGGTTTCTACCATCATTATTAATCATGCTTCTTGTGTTTTTTTCTTCATTAATTTTAACCACGTGTAAACCCGTGTGAAAACACGGGCAGTTTTGAATTATAATTTCACTTACCAATTTTATTAAACAGCGAATCACGATACATTTTTTTTTGTAAAAGGATTCAAAACTACATAAGAATATATAACCCTAGAAATAAAAGAGAAATGTACATTAAATGGTATTACCAGGTAAATAGAAAAGAATAAAAAGAATTAAGATATTAATTAAAGGACTGTAAACACGTACATCATATTAGCTGCAGCTTCATCTACTTTTCTCTTTGGTGTACAACTGCGATTCAATCCAAATTACCCAAATGAGAGCTCTTAACCGAGTCAAACGGAATGAAATATGCATCACCTCCTTCATTTGCATCCCAAATTGAAGATACAATGGTAGGATTGAAGGTATTATTGCCATTTTAATGGGTGCAACATCAAGTGAATCAAAATTTAATAAAACACGTGGCTGACATTGGCAAGTAATGTGGTGGTTGATCAACGGAATTGGTATCTTATATATGAGATAAGCTTTCACTTAAGGTTTATCCAAACGATAATCGTGTTAAATGCATCATTCTATCTTCTTTCACTTCAGGTTTTCCTCAACCTGAAATAGTTAAATAATCATCAAGTAACCACGTACATCATCAGAGTTCAATCATTTATTTAAGTAGAAAAATAGTGCATTTTTACTACATTTTATGGCTGCCAAAAATGCAGTCTTTGCTGCATTATTCTTTACTCTTTTGACACATTTCAAGGTTTGTTTGATTGGTTTTCTTGCTGTCAAAAGAGCGCATAATGCCCAGATCTTATGCAGTTTTTGCTTAAGCTATATTGCTATCAAAAGCACATTTTGGAATGTTTTATTACTATCAAAATTCTTTTAAAATAGTGCAGTTTTACTACATTTTATGGCTGCCAAAAGTGTAGTCTTTGCTGCGTTATTGTTGTCAAACAAATCATAAGTTCACATTACAAAAGTACGAAGGAGGTAAAGATATGTACTAAAGTTTACTTTCTTTAACCGCTGTTGCTCCTTATCGTCATTCGCTGCTACAACATTGCCTACCACCAATCTTCACCATCCACTTCTATAAGCCGCTGATATGAACTGCCAATAATCAAATTTTTGGAACACAATTATTGATGAAATTTATAGATTTTTTTGAGTGTTTTAAAGTTTAATAGAAATTTAAAAAGTTGCTTAGTTGGGCAAAGAAATGCCTAGTTGCTTACTATTATAGACTTAACATATAAGATGTTTTCAATCTATTCCAGCCCGGCCCTGCATATATAGCAAAAAAAACACTTAAACAATGCAATAGAAAACATAAAAAAACTAAAAAAGAATCAAGGGCACTATGTTCTTCATCATCTGTTGAAGCCAACCACTGCTAGAGCTTCAACTGACCTTCTTTACAGTAGACTCTGTTTCTTCAGAGTAGATGTTGTCTTCAACAGCCTTTACATGTCAACAGACATTTCAACCAATGATATATTTGAGATGATAACTCTGTTTGACCATGGTTGACAGACTTTGTGACAAACTTTGTGTTTTCACCTTAGGCTGTTGGGAGAGCAGACGAGACCACTGCCCCGTCCCACCTTAAATGCCCCGTTCCACCACCCAACACCGCCCCACTGGCCCGTTCGAGACAGCCCCGTCTCTCACGTCCTCCGTGAGACGGTAGGGACGCACCAATCAGAGGCCGAGCTTTTTTTTTAATGCTTGAGACATGGGTTTTTCATGTCTGCACACCCCACCCATGTCTCAAGAATATTGAGACACCACTTTGGTGATGTGGCAGCCTACGTGGCACTGAGACATGGGTTTTTTGGTGTCTGCTTACCCACTAGCCTTATTTCTAACAGTTTTTACCTTAACTGTTGGGACGAAGAGGATTGACGAAACCACCTTTTGATAACCTTAGTCTATTCCATATCTGCCTAAGTATAGAACTGCTGAAGAACAAAATGAAGAAGTACTGAAGAACAAACACAAAGTACTGAAGAGTAAACTCATCAGAAGTTCTGAAGTCTAACCAGACATTTCACTGAAGAACTACTGAAGACAAACTGCTCATCAGCAGTTTGTCACTCATCAGCACTTTCATTCAGAAGCTTCTAACCGACTGAAGATCAGCAGTTTTACTATTATATTGTTTTGTTAAAGTCTTGATTTCAAGTTTCAATGTACAGACTGTAGTAACCTTATCTTAGCATAATATCTTTGTTAAATATCTTAGATTACTTCAGACTACAGTTTAGTACATTAGTCTATAAATAGATGAGTTTGTTCATCTATTTTCATATGTGATTTTGTGTAAAATCTTTGAACTTATATTGAAATCCTTCGGGCTTTAAACTTATAATTTCCACTTCACATCTGAGAAACATAAACTGATATTACTGCTTTATACTTTGATCATTTATTGTTTCTCATTTATTGTTCAGTCAAGGGGGAGTAATAACTCCTCATCAAAGTGATCTTTTAGACCTTTGAACACTTGTATTTCCGCTGCTTAATAACTCATATATAAATCTGATAAACACATAAGTGTTCATATAAACAGCCACTGATCCAACAATTGGTATCAGAGCATCTGGTTAATCTGATCAAAATCAATCTAACAAATTGAGATTCAGACACAGGCTCAATATTGATATTCAATAAAAAGGATAAAAGGCTCACTTTTTAAATCCATCACTTTAAGAAAGTATTGACAAATCCAAACTTCTTAAAAATGGATCCCTACAATACTGGATCTGCCAACAAACCTCCTATGTTAGTCAGAAATGAATATAACATATGGTCTAAAAGGTTGGCACATACTATTTCACAAACAAACACTGGCTGTTGGAGGTCTGTAGTTTTTGGACCTCACAAACCAGTTGTTACTGATCCAGAGGGTAAGACTGAAAGACCAAAGGATCCAAAAGAATACACGGAGGAAGATTTCCTAAAGTTTGAGCTTGATGCAAAAGCTTTCTCCATGTTGGCTATGGCTCTCCCAAACGAAATTTATGCTGGCCTTTTACATTGTGAAAGTGCCAAAGAGCTGTGGGACTGCCTAAAAGAGCAGTTTGCAGGAACTGCTGAGGTGATAGCCAACATCAGAGAAATACTGGCTCAACAATATGAAACTTTTACTCACATAGAGGGTGAAACTTTAACTCAACAGTTTGAAAGATTTTCTTCACTCATCTCTGAGTTAAAAATAAACAATCAGACCTATACAACTGAGTCTATGTTGCATAGATTTTTAAGGTCTTTACCTTCAAAATGGGAAACTTACTCAATAGTCCTCAGAACCAGTTCAGATTTTAACACCTTGAACCTAACTAGGTTACATGGTAAATTACTAACTTTTGAAAGAGAAATCAATCAAAAGAAAAAGTTGCAAGAATCTGGTAAAACTGCTGATGACTATACTCCGGGTAGCACAGCCTTATTAGGACATGACTCACCATCCTGTTCTAATAATTTTGGTTCTTTTGACCACATTGACATAACAGCTGGGATCTCATCAGATGGATCTTTCCCAGCTTATGACAATGAAGAACTAAGTCAAACTGCTGACAACATGTGTTTCATCATGGATGATTTAAAATACTTTAGCAGTGATGACTTAGAAGAAATGGAAATATTGCACCAACTGGCCTTGTTAAGCTTAAAAACTAACAAATTTTACAAAAGATCAGGAAGGAAATTTCCAGGACTAAACAATTCAACAAAAGTTGGTTTTGACAAATCTAAATTGAGATGTCATAAGTGTCAGAAGTTGGGACACTTTGCTAGAGAGTGTAGAAGCTCTAGCTATAACCAACCAATGTCCTCTGGAAATCAATATAACCCCTCATATAATAGGAATAATGGAACTAATGGGAGTGCTCATTTTGTACAGGCACAAGCTCCAAATGTCCAATATGTGCCACAAGTACAATATGTACAGATGCCTGCTCAACAACAACAGCAGCTCATGCCTCCATTTCCAACTGCTCAACTTCCTGCACAAACTCAACAACCCCCTCAGCAACAAAGCTTATTTACCTCAGGGTATGTTGACTGGAGCAGTCTTCCTTATGACACATCAGAATGCAGTCAGGATGCAGACAATAAGGTCTATGATGTCAACTGGGGAGAACCTGATAATGGCAGAAAGAACTTTGCCTTAATGGCTTTTGAAGGATACTCTTCAAATTCTGCTCTAACACAGGTATCACAACAATCTCTGTTAAAGCTTTGCACTAAATCTTGCAAAGAATCATTTGCTTTAATTAGAGAAACCAATGTGCATTTACAAGGCAAATCCAATGACATGGAAAGAAAATACACACAAATGAAGTGTGATTTGGAAAGAAAAGTCATGTTGAAAAACAAAGAAATTTCCAAACTAAATGATAAATCCATTGAAACAGAAGCACAAATTAAAACCATGATAGACAGCCTAGGAAAAGTCAGACAAGAGCTTGCTGACACCAAGGTTGATTGTGAAAAATGGGTTGAGTCTTGTAAAGGGTATCAAATGTTACTTAACAAACAAACTGCAGCCAATGTTAAGTTTGGCATTGGATATACCCACACTGAATCACCAACAGATTTCACCCACAAAACTGATAATGATGGGAAGAAATTGATTCAAACTTCTGATATGGAGGAATGCACATCCTACCATCAGAACTTCCTCAAAAAGGGAAGTACTGCAGAAGTTAAAACTACTGACAATAAGCCATCAGCAGTTTCAACTACATCAGGAGTTGAGACCCTGAAAACTGCTGATGACCTATTTCAAAAATCAGATTTTGTCAGTAAATTGCCTTCCAGTTCTCTTGATCTATCTAAAAGGAAAGAGAAGGCAAAAGCATGTGAAATATGTGGTCTGTTTAACCACATAACTGAACTTTGCAAATTTAGAAAGGTAAATCAGTTAAATAAACAAAGACAACAACTGATTGTGGGAAAACAGATAAAACAAGATTTTCAAAATACCTTTTTTCCCAACAAACAACAATCAAACAAAACCCTTTCTAAGAAGAAGCCTTTATCTCAACAAAGGTCATCTTCTCAAAATTCAATTTCAGAAGTTTCACCTAACCCATCAGCAGATTCACAAACTGCTGAAGTTAAAGATTTGATAAACCTGGTCAAACTTCTGATGACCAAAGTTGATGGTGGAAACCAAAAAGAACCCACCATTGTTCTTAATGACAAATCCATTGCCAAAAAGACATGGATTACTAAAAATGGTCCACAACAAGCTGCACCTGTTCTCAAGAGCAAACCCAAAGCCAAACTGGCTTGGGTTGCCAAAACTAACTAATTTGCTATCTTGTGCAGAGAGTCTCCAGAGGTTTGAACAGCATATGGTATGTGGATAGTGGAGGCTCAATGCACATGACTGGATGAAGATACCTGATAAACAATTTTATCAGTCAAAGAGAAGGATCTGTGTCCTTTGGGAACAATGCCAAGGGATATGTGCTAGGATATGGCAATGTATCCTCAGGCAAAATGCAGTTTGACAAGGTCAATCTGGTTGAAAACCTTGAGTACAACTTGCTGAGTGTCTCTCAAATGTGTGACAAAGGATATTCTTCCTTTTTCACAAAGACAGCATGCAAGATCATATCACCAGAAGGCCAGAAGTTGATAGAGAAGATCATTGAAGATCATACTTTGCTGATTGCCAAAAGATGTGGTAATGTCTATGCAGTAGACATTGAAAAAGACAAAGTATTGAACAAAACTGCCTGTTTCTTCTCAAAGGCATCAACTTCAGAAAATGATCTCTGGCATAGGAGACTTGGCCATGTGAACTTTAAAACCATCAATAAAGTCACAAAAATGGGCTTGGTCAGAGGTCTACCTTTGAAGGAATATCAGTGCAAAGAACACTGTGTTTCCTGTCTTAAAGGTAAACAGCATAAGTCCTCTTATAAGTCTATTGAAGAATCAAAAACAACTGCATGTCTTCAACTACTCCATATGGACTTATTTGGACCAGTCAAGATTATGAGCCTTGGTAAGAAGAAGTACTGCTTGGTCATCATTGATGACTACTCAAGATTCACATGGGTCTTCTTCTTATATTCCAAGGATGAGGCAGCTGAGATCATCAAGTTCTTTATTCTACAAGTAGAGAAGCAATACTCTCTATCTGTCAAAGTCATCAGGAGTGACAATGGGACAGAGTTCAGGAACAAAACTCTGGATGAATTTTGTCTGTCTAAAGGGATTGTTAGACAGTTCAGCATTCCCAGAACTCCTGAACAAAATGGTGTGGTAGAAAGAAAGAACAGAACATTAATTGAAGCAGCCAGAACAATGTTAGCTGATTCAGGCCTACCTTTGTATTTTTGGGCTGAAGCAGTCAACACTGCATGTTATGTTCAGAATAGAGTCCTTATCAACAAGAGACATACCAAGACTGCCTATGAAATTCTTCATGGCATTAAGCCCCTTATCTCCTTCTTCAGGGCTTTTGGATGTCAATGTTTTATCCTCAACATCAAAGACTCTATCTCTAAGTTTGCTGCAAAAGTTGACACAGGTTATTTTCTTGGTTATTCTCCTTTGAGAAAAGCTTACAAAGTTTTCAATTCAAGAACCAGGATAGTAGAAGAAACACTGAATGTCAAGTTCAATGAATCAAAACACACTCTTATTCCAGCAAATCCTGCTGAATTATTTGATCTTGACAGTTTTCATTTCGGACCTGAAAAGACTGTTGAATCATCCAAACCTCCTCAAAATGGTTTTCAAGGATTTGAAGATGATAGTCCTGCACCATGGACTCCAAACACAGTCAGAAGATCAACTATTAAACCTTCAGAAGTTTCAATAGCTTCTACTTCAGGAACTACTGATGAACATTTTGAAACTACTGATTCAGCTGAACCGAAAACTCCTGAAGTTCAAATAACAGCTGAACCAGATATTATCAATCTCAGTGGTTTATTTGAAGAACCTGTAGAGCCATCATCCAATACAGGTTTACAACAACTGATTGAACACAAGGATCATCCATTAGAACAAATCATGGGTGATATTGCATCAGGGGTACTCACAAGAAACCAGCTCTCCAACTTTTGCTTATTCTCAGCATTCATCTCTCAGTTGGAACCAAAGAAGTATCAAGAAGCCCTCAAAGACAACAATTGGGTGCAAGCAATGCAAGAAGAATTGCTTCAATTCAAGAAACAACAGGTTTGGGAAATCTGTCCCTTACCTGACAACAAGCAACCAATTGGCACAAGATGGGTCTTCAGAAACAAATCAGATGAGGCTGGTATGATCATCAAGAACAAAGCAAGACTAGTGGTACAAGGTTATTCCCAAGAGGAAGGAATTGATTATGATGAAACCTTTGCACCAGTTGCAAGACTTGAAGCTATCAGGTTATTTTTAGCTTATGCAATTTCCAACAACATTAAAGTTTATCAAATGGATGTCAAAAGTGCATTTTTGTATGGAAAAATAAAAGAGGAAGTGTATGTCTGTCAACCTCCAGGGTTTGAGGATCCTTCTCATCCTGATTGGGTTTACAGACTTGACAAAGCTCTTTATGGGCTAAAACAGGCTCCAAGAGCCTGGTATGAAACACTTTCCAACTTTTTACTAAAGAATCACTTCTCAAGGGGATCCATTGATAAAACTCTTTTCATAAAACATGTTGGAAATCATGTCTTACTTGTTCAAATATATGTTGATGATATCATTTTTGGTTCAACAAATTCAAAACTGTGTGAAGAATTTAAGAAACTCATGCAATCAAAATTTGAAATGAGTACAATGGGAGAATTGCAGTACTTTTTGGGACTGCAAATCAAACAACAGTCAAATGGAACATTTATACATCAATCAAAATATGTTAAAGAATTATTGAACAAATTTTCTTTACAAGACTGTAAAACATGTTCCACTCCCATGACACCAATCACACAAGTTGAACCAGATGATCAAGGGAAACACATTGATCAAACCATGTATAGATGTATGATAGGTTCTCTTTTATATCTAACTGCTTCTAGACCAGATATCATGTTTTCAACTTGTGTATGTGCTAGATACCAATCTGCACCAAGAGAATCTCATCTAATTGCAGTCAAAAGAATCTTCAGATATCTGAAAGGAACTCCTACTTTAGGGATTTGGTATCCTGCTTCAAGCAATACCAAGTTAACTGCTTTTTCAGATAGTGACTATGCAGGCTGCAAAATGTCAAGAAAATCAACATCTGGTGGTTGTCAATTCTTAGGAAACTGTCTGGTGTCCTGGCAATCAAAGAAACAAACATCTGTGGCAACTTCAACAGCTGAAGCTGAATACATTGCTGCTGCAAGCTGTACTTCACATATACAATGGCTCCAATATCAACTGCTTGATTATGGAATCAAAGAGACCAAGACCCCACTTTTAGTAGACAGCAAATCTGCCATTAGCATCATTCAAAATCCTGTTCAGTTTTCAAAGACTAAACACATTGAAATCAGGTATCATTTCATAAGAGATTGCTATGAAAAAGGCAAGATTGAGGTGAAGCATGTCACAACAGCCAATCAAATAGCTGACATTTTCACCAAACCCCTTGATTCAACAACTTTTCAGAGGTTAGTATCCATGCTTGGGATGTTAAACTTAGAAGAAAGTCTGTAAGTGTTTCACTTTTTAATTCTGCACATATTTTATTTTTCACTTACATACTTATCTGTCACAAAACCTCTGAAGACCAAAAATTTGAGAAAAGAGAAAGTTCTGATGAACAAATTTTGAAAACTACTGATAAACATCAAAATGGGATATTTTCAAAATGGATGTAACTACTGATGAAAATCAGAAGTTAGAAAAGTGTTTTAAAAGTCATCTGCATCAGCAGTTGAAACTGCTGATGAGATAACTAAAACCACTGATGAAGAAACCTTTCTTCTTCAGCAGTTTGACTAAAAGGGTAAAACAGACTTTTCACTCGTCAGAAGTTTGACCTAGTCGGTTAAAAACTTCTGATAAATACCCTGTTCCAACACTTATCCATTCAAAAAGCAAAATTCCCTCTTTCTCTCTCAAATTCAAAGCAAAACCCCTTCTCTAACCTAAAAATCACTGTTCGATCAAAAACATCCATGGCTCTCGTGTTAAAACAGGGACACAACCAAAGAGGCTACTTTGTTAAAGATGAAGCCTGGTCCCAGTATGATGAGATACTTGATCTCATCATGAAATCCCAATATTATGATGCTTTCACCATTGATCCACCCATTCATGAAGAAACTCTTAATGAGTTCTGGGCAAATTCAGAGACAGTGAAAGTAAACAATGAAGTGATTTCCCTCAAATCTTCCATAAAAGGGAAACTGATGGCCATCTCACCAGAAACACTAAGCATCAGGCTTGGTTTGAAGGATTCTGAGGCACCTGAGCATATTCCAACCTCAGATATTCATCTGACCATGACAGAGTGTGGCTATCAAGGTACTTTGGCACAAGCAACAGTTTACAAAAAATATTTTGACCCACAATATAAACTGTTATTTCATTATATTATTATGTGTCTTAGTCCAAAAACTGGGTCAATAGATCAGATGCCTTCAACTTTTCAACCTATTTTTCATTCCATCATAAATGAAACTTCTTTCAAGGCATCAAAACTGTTTTTCAATGAACTGGTTTTACATCATGAAAATGATAAAAAGAAATTTTTGTTGTATCCAAGGTTTGTTATGCAGTGCATAATAAAAGAACTTGGTGAGGGAGTACTTGAGGGAGAAGCAACAACTTTAAATCCTTTAACTTCTCAAGTATTCTCTAGGCACAACAAACCAGCACTTTTGCTAGAAGATGACCAAGGGGAAGAACAACCCATCCCCAAGGAACCCACATCTTCCAAACCTAAAAAGAAAACTAAGAAGCCTAAACAACAAAAACCAAAAACAACCAAGTCACTGAAAAAGAAAGTTCAGGAAGTGGAGAAACCTGAAACTACTGATGTGCAATCTGCACTTGAAAAGGAAGTGGCTGAAACATCCTCTCAGCACACTCCTTCTCCACCACCAAAAAGAAAACCTGTCATAGTTATATTTAAAAGAAAAAGATTTAAGAAACAAATAACTGTTGACCCTGCTTTTGAAACTGCTGAAAACATTCCTAAACCCACCCAAACTCCTGAACACCAACCCATCACAACTACTGAACCTGAACCCTCACATACAACCATAGAAATTGCCCAACTTCTCTCAGGACTTAAAGGAACCCATTCACCACATGTCACTCCCCTTACAACACATCAAATTGGGGAGATACCTTCAGAAGTTGACATGAATGTGGATCCCTTTAGCCCAACACAGAGAGATGAGGATGAACAAGAGTTTGTAAGCCCAAACTTGCAAACTTTTGATACTTTTGAGGCTGCTACTACTCACTTATCACCCAGTGGTGAACCTGAGGACAGTAGTAACATAGCTAAGACCTCAAATTTGGCAACTACTGATGAAGGCCTAAGGCCAGAGGTAGGAAAACCTCAGAACCAAGACAAAGAGGTTCATGAGACTACTGGTTTGGGTCCAGCTCATGATATAACTGATCCTGCCCTCTCTGAGGACACTATCAGGGATTCAGATGATTCCATTAAGTTGGTTGATGAATCAAAAATTCCACAAACTGAATTGACGGTTGACATTGAAGGTCCTGAATCTAAGGTCTCCAAGCTCAAGAAGCTGGTCACCAAAGATCAGGTTAAAGACCAGTTAGCCCAAAAATCCCCACAACTGGCATCTTCAGAGCAATCTGAAGATCACCCAAAAAGCACCCCTTCATCAAAACAACCTACCCAATTCACTGGGCTCACAAGCATAGATCTGAACCAACTATGCAGCCCAGATGGTCCCCTGTATCGGGCACTCAAACAAATCATAACTGATCAACTCAAACCCTTCACAACTGCTTGGGAGTTAAAAGCTAACAATCAGTTTGGGTTGATCAACTCGAGACTTGCAGAGTTGAACAAGAAGATGGATGAAACACAAGATCAACTGGCAAGGTTGTCTGCTGCAACATCTCATTCTATTAGGCTTCCAGAAGTGGATGAAGCCAAAAAGGGGGAGATGATTAAGGAACCAACAGATGCTACACAAAGACAAAATCCTGATCAAGAAGCTGATAGACCAACACAAAGACCAGGAAAAGAAGTAGCACCAGAGTTCAAGTTATCTAAGGCATCAGAGGGAACTACTGATTACATTTCTCAAACTACTGAAGACAATCCTTCAGCAGTTGTGACTCCACCTACCACATCAGCAGTTCTACCTCCTAAACCATCATCAGAAGTTCCTAAGGCAACTGAAAAAGAACCTGCTCCCACTCCTTTGCCTACAACAACTTCCACAGCTGTCTTAAACCCTACTCCCATCAGCATGTCAAAAGACTTATTAGAGAAGAGTTTGAAAGAAGCTGCTAAGAAGGCAAAAGAAGACAGAGTATGGAACAGCCTAGAAACTAGAGAAGACTTGAGCTTTGAAGAAAAACTGATCAAGTACCAAGAGAAACTTGATGAGCTTGAGGCTGAAGAGAGAGCACTTGAAGCTGTTGCTGAAGAAGACAAAAGAGCACAACTTATAGCATTCATTACAAAGAACTCCAAATCCAAACAAGTGGCCCTCAAAAGACTCTCAACACAAGAGCTGACAAGAAGAGCACAGATGCTATCTGATAGAATAGCAACTGAAAATGAGAGGAAAGCCAAAAGAGCTGAAGTGATTGAAGAATTAGTGGCTAATGGCTATGGTTCAAAAGCCTCAATCAGCAAATGGAAAGAACAAACTCTCTATGAGGCTTACAAGAAATTCAAAGCAAAGAAAGTTGCTGAACCAGAAAGATTTGAAAGCCAAGAAGTCCAAACAACTTCTATTGTCAAAAGACCATCTGGTACATTAAGAAGGCCAGCCACCAAAAGAAAAGCAGATGGAGATCCCATTGTCAAGACTGACTTCAAAATGATTCTGTTAGAAGGAGATCAGTTGGTACATGGTGATTTTGATGTTGAAGAGAAACCCATCTTAACCCAATTCAGAGACAAGACTACCTATGCTTATCAGTTACAACAATCCATCCAAGAGAAGACACATACAAGGGTTGTTACAGAGCATCACCTGCCCAACATGCCAATCCAAGGTGCTGCTGAATTACAAGGAAGTCAAGAATCTCACCTGAGAGTCACCGAAATAGAAGACATTCCTCAATCAGGTCAACCTAAGGAAACAGGCTTGGTTTCCTATGCCTCTGACTTTGACAGGTCAAAGGTAAACATTGTAAAATGGTCATTTACTGAATCCAACTCAGTACTTGTGACCAGGAGAGACCGTTCAAGTAAGGTCTATAGAAACTCAAAGGAGTTGAGTGTTTTATCGTCCAAAGACCTTCTCACCATTCAACATTTAACACCTGAACTTGGTCCTCTCACTGAGCAACAAAGATGTACTCTTACCACCCGGATGACAGCAGAGATCTGGAGGATGCTAGAAGAGAGAAAAGGACAACAATAAAGGATAGATAAGGTTTTGGCTTCATCAATCCAGGGGGAGATTGTTGGGACGAAGAGGATTGAAACCACCTTTTGATAACCTTAGTCTATTCCATATCTGCCTAAGTATAGAACTGCTGAAGAACAAAATGAAGAAGTACTGAAGAACAAACACAAAGTACTGAAGAGTAAACTCATCAGAAGTTCTGAAGTCTAACCAGACATTTCACTGAAGAACTACTGAAGACAAACTGCTCATCAGCAGTTTGTCACTCATCAGCACTTTCATTCAGAAGCTTCTAACCGACTGAAGATCAGCAGTTTTACTATTATATTGTTTTGTTAAAGTCTTGATTTCAAGTTTCAATATACAGACTGTAGTAACCTTATCTTAGCATAATATCTTTGTTAAATATCTTAGATTACTTCAGACTACAGTTTAGTACATTAGTCTATAAATAGATGAGTTTGTTCATCTATTTTCATATGTGATTTTGTGTAAAATCTTTGAACTTATATTGAAATCCTTCGGGCTTTAAACTTATAATTTCCACTTCACATCTGAGAAACATAAACTGATATTACTGCTTTATACTTTGATCATTTATTGTTTCTCATTTATTGTTCAGTCAAGGGGGAGTAATAACTCCTCATCAAAGTGATCTTTTAGACCTTTGAACACTTGTATTTCCGCTGCTTAATAACTCATATATAAATCTGATAAACACATAAGTGTTCATATAAACAGCCACTGATCCAACATTAACCACTGTCAAGCACTAACCATTGTTGGCTATTAACCACTTATATATCTTAGATGATAACTCTGTTTGACCATCGTTGACAGACTTTATGTGACAGACTTTGTTTTTTCACCTTATTTCTAACAGTTTTCACCTTAACCACTGTCAAGCAGTAACCACTGTTGAGTATTAACAATATTCGAATATACAACCAATATTTACACAACCAATACTATTTTGATTTTGTGTTTTCACCTTATTTCTAACAGTTTTCACCTTAACCACTGTCAAGCAGTAACCACTGTTGAGTATTAATAATATTCGAATATACAACCAATATTTACACAACCAATACTATTTTGACTTTTAATGTCAGACCAACTCATTTCAACTACAAAATCCATATGAATTCTTTAAAGTTTAGCTAAAAAGATTCATAGAAATTCAAACTTTATTAGCTGAAATTATCATATAACTTTGTGCTATGAAATCATAACATAATCCATGGTTTTATCTCCACAAATGATTAAATCATAACAAACCAAAAACATAACTCAACAAAAGCTTAAAACAAATATAATAAAACGCTAAAATCTTCTCCTATTTCCTTGCTTCCAGCTTCCAAACAACAACATTAGCACCTCCCTTTGGTGAAATATCGTTGATTGTATCCCCTTTCTCTCCTCAATAGTTCTTCTTCACACATGGAGGTATTCTGCAAGAAAACCCATCTGAAGGGGTAGTGCCCCAAATCCCAGCGAGGATACAAACCCTACCCCACAAACTTAGCCCAAAGTTGTTAACACTCCGTGGAGTCTTCCATAGCGCTAGCCATAAAACGCTAAACAAGATAAAGGATAACGGATCTCTGCGGAGTTCCCATCAGCGCTAAGCATAAAACCAAGAGGATGATGGTTGCAATTGGTTTTTGGATTTAAGTAAAAAATGTAAAGCATGATGATGATGATATCAAAATGGATGCAGCCTAAAGCGTCCGTGCAAGCCTCCTTGCGTAACATGGCGAGGGCTGGCGCCGACTAATCAGAGGATGACACGTGTCAGCGATGGCCCGCCAAGTCTAAACACGAGCAGTAAAGGTGCAACCCCCTTTATCCCCACTTGCTGCACTGTTCACCTTTGTGTCAGGCGTCACATCAGACGACCTTCCAAAAGGAGCAGACTGTCGCAGTCAGAGAAGATCCGCCCGCGGCCAATAGCATCGCATCACGTGGACCATTGGCAGGCCGGGACACCTTTCTCTCTCCCCTGCATTAATTACATTTAGACTGATTACAATTACTCGGTCCATTACTAACTGATTGGGCCAAAAGGAGGCAAGCCCATAACCCGTGCCCAAGCCTATCGTCGTGGTTATGGGTTAATGATGTCCGGCCAATGTACTTCCTATATAAAGGAGCTCACACCTCCTTTGTTAATGACTTCAGAGAAATCGATCAAACATTATGACAACTCACCAAGCCAACACCATTTTTTGTGCCTGCCATTATGAGTCATTATGACATCTAGGCGGTCGCCTCTTTTCGTGTTGCCCACTTGTCCTATTCTTTCAGGATTTCGTTCAAGCCATGAGTGGTGAGCAAAGGATTAAACCCTACAACAACCACAAGAGTACCACTGTACTGATCTCCCTTGAGGTAATTATCACTCGTGTTTCTTCACCATCGTTAACTTCTATAAAGACAATCAGCAAAGTGCTGCTAATCTTCTGGCAACTTAGTAATTTCTGAATTTGGTAATGTATATGCTAGCATGTGATTATAATGTTCCAATTTAACATTTTGGTTTTTAATTATTCACAAAGAAGAAGGCCATTCTCACTTACATTGGGCAGATATATAACTAATCAAATCAATAAACAGCAGTCCGCATATAAAAACTTTTAAATTTAGGAAACTGATGCCAAAGGAGATAGCTCCCCGTTTTAAGGTGTTTAGTATTTTGTATAACTCGATTACCAGGCTGATCATGAAGTATCCATGGCCTTCACTTGACAGACTTCTGAAGCTTCTCAACATCAATGTCAGTTCAAATGCCTACAAAATTATCCATGAATGAGACAACTATGTAGCATTGGGACGGGTATGAGACTAGGGTACGGGGACAATACGGGTTTTAGTTCAAGTCATGAGTGGGGAGAAAAGGATTATACCCTACAACAACCACGAGAGTAACACTATAATGATCTCCCTTGAGGTAAGTATCACTCGTTGTTTCTTCGCCATCGTTAACTTCTATAAAGACAATCAACAAAGTGCTGCTAATCTTCTGGCAACTTAGTAATTTCTGAATTTGGTAATATATATGCTAGCATGTGATTATACCGTTCCAATTTAACATTTTGGTTTTAAATTATTCATAAAGAAAAAGGCCATTCTCACTTATAGTAGGCAGATATATAATTAATCAAATCAATAGACAATAGTCTGTGTCACACCCCGCCAAGGCGGAAACACGAGGATGTGATTCGAAAGGTTTTCAAGAACAAGGTTCGAGCAATACGCAAGATGTATAGTAAATGGATACCATCAAAAGGGCATACGTAGTCATAAATTATTAAAATAACATCACATTGTCTGAAAACTGAAATATTGTCTGGAACCTCATGATTCAAATACCAAGACAAAATACGACTGACATGACCCAACCACTGATGGTACCACTGAGTGTAAGCTCAAACCCAACTCTTAAGTCTCTGCCCCGCATGATTAGTTACCTGAAAAACATGCATAAAAGATTTGTCAACACAATGTCGGTGAGTTCACATGTTTTATTGTACTATGTAAAGTGCTCGTGAAATTCGTGTATAACCAATCATAGGCTAGCTAAGCGAATGATTACTTTGCACCCGACTTGTGCACCCTTGTTTTAGTTACATGGGGCCATATTTCGTGCACGTGACAATCATTATTGTTTCATGTGTACTTTGTATGGTTTCAAGAAATCCGGGTGTTTCATTGTAAAATGGTATCCATTGCAAACAAAATGGGCCCCACATGTTGTCACGGGTTATAAGTTGTTCCCAATCTAGCACGTGTGGTCGTTTTATGGCAAACGAGTGTTTTAACATATGTTTGTGCCTTTTAATATCAAAAGTTAGTGCTAACATACATTATGGCTTTCTTAACACATGTTATTATGGTATAGTCAAAACCTTTTAGTGATATTGGCTTCAAATTAGATTGTTTCGAGTATCCAAAACAACTTGCTCGTGTTCATCAACATATAATTGAATGTTTACAAGTACGTGTTAGTGTGTTTTTGGTGAAATCCTGTATTTTGATCCTCAAAATGTAGTGATGTGCCAAGCATATATATATAAACATTTGTTTTGATTTAAAATCGATCCCTTAACAACCATTAATAATGTGTGACGTTTGTAAACATCAGTCATGATGTGGTGGTATCCTCTACATTAACTTGTGTTGCATATATGTGTGATCTATATATATGCGATTGTATATGTTTGAATATGTGAGTGATTGAAATCAATTAACAATAAGCAAGAATATGCTCATGAAATTCATTAGCTTGTGTGCGACTAGGGTCGATTACAAGGTGTTTAGGGGGTCGAGGGTCGGGTAACAAGAGGGCCGATTGTTAGCTAGTTATAAACAATGATAATGAGTTTGAACAGATACCTAGTTGTCACAAAGTGAGCGTCAATTGCTTGGGTCCTTGGTGAGCTTCCAACTCTTGATTACAGTGGCTAGAATTGAAGAGTGGTTAGGGTGTTGGTGAGGTGGTGATCGGCCGAGATTAAGCCAAGAAAGAATGAGTGTTTTGTGTGTGGAAATGAGGATGATCTAGTGTCTTTATATAGGGGCCTCATGGAATGGTGACAAAAACAAACAAGGCAACTTCATCTTCTTGAATGGAGTTATGCATAAGGAACTCTATCATGATTTGGTGATTCTATGCAAACTCCATCTCTTGTCCCTTTCTTGAAGGTGTTGGCCGATTGCTTATTACCCCAAAGAAGTTAGTTGTCATGCATGAAACATGGTATGAACACATTTGTCTTACTTCCATTTTTGTATAAGGAATGTTGGTCACTCATGATGTAATCCCTTTTGTCCCTATCTTTGCCTTTTGGTGGATAAGAATCAAAGCAAAATTGGCAAGAGATAAAGCGTTGGTAGAAGGTGATAAGAGGTTAAGGCCTTTCTTGGTATAATCATAGTTGTCGAGGTGAAAGTGACCCATGATTGGGTTTGGTTTTCGGCTAAGAGTCATCAAGGAAAAAGAGGATTTGATTTGGTAAGTACAAGGTGTCATTGGTATGTCTTTATGTCAAGTCACTATCAAGTGAAGGTTTGTGTTGTCCTTGTTAGTCGATCATCATCATCATCATCACCCTTATGTAAAGCTTTGGCCGAAATGTATCCATCATATAAGGGGCATGAGATCTCACTTAGAGGTGGTGATCAAGGAAGTAAATTTCCTATTTTAGTTAAGACAATGACATCTCATATAGATAATGATAGTTTAATGATGGTGATGTTTTCTTGTTTCCATACTTTTGCCGATTGTGTATCCACAAATGTGGAAGTTTATGTGTGCAAAAGTGAGTTGGTGAAAGTGTGGATTTAACTAAAAAGGTGAAAGGTGTGGACATTCCTTGATAAGGACAAGTGATTGTTGTTTTGGTGGCGACTTCAGCTAGAACATACACACATATGTACGTATGATCTTGTCTCTTTTTTGCCTTGTATATGTGCCGAGTGTGTGTGTGTGTATATATATATCCATTGTGTTGTCCAATTCAATGATAAGATCACTTGAATCTCTATATGTAGATCATTCCACTTATCATTATGTGTTTGTTCATGGTTCTTGGAATTCGGCTATATGCACATTAATGAGCACACGAGTTGGTCATATTAGATATATAGTCGTGTGATTGTGCAATTGTGTATATATTTATATATGTGTGTGTGTGTGTTGGTCTTGAATCTATACCTTAGTTGAAGTGTGATCCAATCGTATGTAGTGTGTGAGTCGGTACAGTGTTGTTGGATAATAACATGCGATATCATAAGGTGTAATTGATTATTGAGGCCAAAATATAACTTAGTTTTGTTAAGAGGCTCGAGGACAATATTTACATGTATTAAATTCCACAAGTTATGAACACATGTTATTAGATGTTAACACATGATAATTTTTGTGATCTACATACGTGTGTTAGTGAGGAGTTATAATATGTTATGGAGTTTTAATATCTAGTTATCACACACATTTGTTCTTTGGGAGTGCTTCATGATTTGTGTAGTTTTCCACTTGGGCGTTGTCACGTGTATTTGTTGTTTTTTTCATGTGGATGAATCGGGTATCCGGTTGCTCTCTATTGAGCGTGTGATTGGCTTGACTATTTCAACGCCAGTTGTCTTGTATAGTCCGGGTGTTGTATGCATAAACGAGTAATTTATTGAGTTTCCACAACAACTCATACTTTACTAGACTAGGAGGGGGTAAAATGTATGCAAAATGTCTAATCATGCACATGAAATGACAATTATAAGCAAAAAGTGTACGGATGTTGACTTGGATCGTTGACTGGTGTCACAGTGTACATATAAAAACTTTTAAATTTAGGAAACTGATGCCAAAGGAGATAGCTCACCGTTTTAAGATGTTTAGTATTTGGTATAACTCGATTACTAGTCTGATCATGAAGTATCCATGGCCTTCGCTTGACAGGCTTCTGAAGCTTCTCAACATCAATGTCAGTTCAAATGCTGATGTGCCGAGATTTTAACATGTTTTATGCACATATTTTCACCTGTTTTGTACCCAAAATCGTGCTTTTATCTTAGTTTTATCATGATTTACCTTTCTTTGTTGATAATTGCAGGATTTGAGGTCGAAAAGTGAAAAGAAGTGAAAACGGCACAAAAAGGCAAGGAATTGAAGACTTAGAAACTATGTCAGATGCAGCACGGCCGTGCTTACTTAGAAGCTGTGTCAGATGCAGCACGACCGTGCTTACGGCCGTGCACCTGTCCCGGGTCAACAAGTCAACATTTCCAAATTAGTAGCAGGCAAAAAGTCATCATTACCGACCTGCATGGGCGTGCATCTTGATATGTGCTCCCCAAGGCTTCAACCGACCAAGTCTGGCAGGTGTACTAACCTGCACGGGCATGCGAATCCTTGGCACGGGCGTGCACAACCTGACGACCAACAGATTCTACTCAAAAGGACTCTGTAATAGTACCAGCTATGGAGCATGGGCGTGCCACATCAAGAAGCACGGGCGTGCAGGACCTGATTTGCCTATAAATGAGGCCTCCACCACACTTTGATCATCCCATTCTATCCCATTCCACCCGATTCTCCCCCACATTTCTGCTATCTTAGGGTCTTGTAAGGAACCTTTGGAGCTTGTGATCACTCCATAAAGTCCTTAGATTGTGAGAGCTTTGAGAGAAACCACAAAAGATCATCCAAACACCTCTAAATCCCCTATCAAGCCTCACCATGTTTTGTTATCAAAACCAATCTTGTGAGTTCGTTGTAATGCCAATTCTTGGCTAGGATTATAGAGTGTTGCTAGGGTGAAGACTATTTTGGCATGGATTATATAGTTTATATTTAGTATTGAGTGGTGCATTTTGTTCTCATTTAATTCTTTCTACTATAACTTTGTTTGATGAATTAATTAAACAATCAACTAGTACTTGGTCTTGTAGGTGTTTTGATAGAAAGTGGAGGAACTTACAAGTGTAACCGTGGAGTGTAACAACCCGCGCACTTGTAAGCTAACCTTAACTCCACGTGTAGAGATTGGCCCATTTGTGTTTGGAAACATTCACACTTTCTGGCTTGATCCTCGGCTATCGAAATCTCACTTAGAGTCGGTATGGTCTTTATACTTGGTACCAGTGATAAGCCAAGACTTGGTCATGGGACTAGCTTCATGGTCTATGTGATAGCTTTGGCGCAAACCAAGAATTGGTGAACCCGTGTTGGAAGCGAACGGTCTTTATTCTCTTCCATTACTATATTGTCGCACAATTAGTAATAGTCCAATCACTTTTTGAAAAAATAATTAATCTAAGTAGAGGATGAGCATGTGCGAACCAGCCACGACTCCTCTTGATTTCAAGTGAAAACTTGTTCGGCCATGCTTCGGCCACCGGCAAGTTATTCATAAAAGTATAGAGTTGTCAGATGTCAATATCGCAACATTGGGGGTTGGTTTCTTTGGGGTTGGGTTAACACAGTCTCGGGAACTCCTCCCCTCATTGTTGAGAAGTGAGTTTGGCAGACCTGGAAGACCCTCAAAATAACAAATGAGAACATAAAATGTCTTTAGAGTTATGCAGTAATGCGCACCTACGACAAAACACTTAATTAAATATTTACTGTTGATTCATGCCAAGACAAGTCGGATCCTCAAGAAACACTTTTATTTGGATATTGATTTTCTTCTCGGTTACTTTCTTTTCCTCCCACTTTCATTTATCTTTACTTTTATTTAAGCAACTTAAAAACTGAGTAGGGAAAGTCGTGTCCTTGGGTTCGATACTCGGTACTTGCGTATGTCTATACTATATTCGATAGGTACACTTGCTTATTGTGTGGGTTTAGAACAACTTGCATTTTTCGTCTTATTTTTACAAATTTAAAAACCCACGCTATCAAATGCCTACAAAATTATCCATGAAGGAGCCAACTATGTAGCACTGGGACAGGTACGGGACTGGGGTACGAGGACAATACGGGAACGGGGAACGTCAAAGCTCAAAAATCCAATATACGGGTACGTCAAAGGTACGACAATAAAAAATACAAAAAACAAAAATGTATTTGAAAAATAACCATTTATAATTTATAATACATATTTAATAAACAAAATTAACAATTGGTTATTTGTTAAATTAAATGAAAATAAAAGTAAATTAAAAGGACTTTAATTTATTATTATTAATAATTAATTTTACAATAAAGAAATACTGATAAACACACATAATTTACTGGAAAATTTGAATTGACAGAATTCACCACTTTACCAGCATAGACTTTTTTTATATAGGCATTATTTTATTAAAATACCTCATCACATGTGAGTATTTACATATTTTGCCATCATCTTCCTCACTAAAGCCCTTGCTTTCCTCCTGTAACCCTATTTGCACATATCAGCTATGAACGTTTCCTTGCCGCATCAGGCACGAATCCGACGCTATGTGGGGTTAAAAACCCTAAAAGTTAATCGAAACATTTAGGAAACTTCGGGGAAACGTCCCCCCAATCCTCCATAACCGGAAACGGGCATGAAACGTTTCCTTGCCATTTCCGACACATTTCCGTCCCCAATGAGCTTCTGAAATGGGTACGACCCCAAAAATGGCATCCCGGTGCATCATAGTGAGCCAATATAATCACATACATATGTATGTGATTATATTGGTTCTGTCGTGTTGTGTCCGAAATTCACACCTCAGGTTCTAGATTTGAAATTCATTATCACCCATGTGATTTTAATGGTAAATATCATACCCATATGAAGCTTGTTTATCTGTTAAGAAGCCTCTTGTAAATATATCTTACCCATAAGTGTCCACCATTATAATCCTACATAACCAAAAGTAGACCTATTATTCGATAATAAAGATTCACACAAGAAGTAGCAGAAATGAAAATGAATTTAGCAAAAAGATAAGAATTTCAAGGTTTGTTTTTAGGTTTTTGATGATTAGAGTTTTCATTTGATCATGTTTTTTGTTGGATGTAATGATCAATTTGTTTTTTTTATGATAAACTAAGTTGATAATTAAGGTTTTTGATGAACAAGTTTAATGCAGTGAAGAAGGTTGTTAATGAGAGTGTGTTACACATCCTTAATTAATAGTGATCAAATGTTTATTACTATTTACTATGTTGTTAAGAGTGTGTTAGTGAGAGTGACTAGGAGTGTGTTAATGTTTACTATACTTCATTCTGATTATGTTAGATTTTGCTTGTATATTAAGAGTATCCCATTCTTGATCTAATGTTGTTAGTTTGTATGCATACATTACGTAGTGTGTTAAGTTTAGATATGTTAATATGTATGCAAATTGTTTTTCAATATGCAAGTTCTTAGAGTGTATATATACACTGATCTGATGTTGCATATTGATATGATGTTGTTAGTGTGTATGCATACAGTTAGTTTAGATATGTTAGTGTGTATGCATTAGTGATTTAATGTGTATACATACAGTGATTTTATTGACGTTGTTGTTAGTGATCTGAATTGATTTTAACGCATAAGATATGTTAGTGTGTATGCATTGTTAGTTTACTAATGTTACTTTTCTTAATGATGTGATCTGATGTTAATGATGTATGCATACTAATTTGATGTTGTTAGTGTATTAAGCAGAGCACATTTCTTAGATCTAATGTCGTTAGTGTGTATGCATACCCATGTTGGATCATCTTAATCATGCTTTGATGTTGTTAATGATGTTAAGAAACAAATTTGTTAAGATGGTATATATGAGTTGTTATTAAGGACAAGATTAGTTGTTGCTTGGTGCACTTAATCATGGTTGATGTTAACAATTCAATATGAATGTGGAGGGAAACAAAAATGAGGAAAATAACAACTAGCAAACACATGGATGCAGATTGAATTCCAGAAGGACTCAATTAACTTATCTATTTGTTATTATGGTCTTCTAACAGATGTGAATGTGTAGCTTGGTTTAGTTCTCTAGTGGTTTATTGGTCTCGAGATTGTCTCATGACTCATGAGGGGCACTATTTTATTTATTCCAAAATGCGTTGTTGGGATAATACTCATAATATATGTGGATGAAACCAAATTATGTAGCTATAAAACATTCCAAAATGGAAATTTTCATTTTTCTATAATCCACTAGAACTGATAACATATACAAATCTTATTGCAAATGAGTAACGATAAAATAGGATAAAGATCAATTAGGAACTCTTTCAAGTTGTGAGAACAGTCTTCAAGTTGTAAGAACTGGAAAACTCCTACCTCTCGAACTTTCTTTCAAATTATATTGTATTTCCAAATTAACCTTATGTTTTTTCCCCAAATCTCATGCTTGAAAGCACATGAGTTCGTTAAGCCGTTAAGGCTTACAAACACATACACACACAAACCCCTTCGTATATGAGTCTACACATAGTATACGTCTCCTAAGCCTCATTCGTATTGTAACACTTCAAATCATGCCGAATACCAAAAGAAATTTTGTACAAGAAGATGATGTATGTATATGTGTGAAATACTAAGACATATTTCTCGCCTACACAGAAATTGGTCCTGTCTAATATCCGCTGTCAGGTTAGTAATATGCGCTGTCAAAAGAAAAGGGCATCGTCTTTGGTCGTTGTGTCATTTGTGGCTGCAGGTATGAGTTGTAATGTGTGTGCTCTCAGGCTACAATCCTGTTGCTGGTTTATTTCAAATGTGTCAGCTCTTTAAACAATATGATTAATCTATCATTTATCAAATTGCAGCTTAACTTGCAAAATTCTGGTTTGGTTACAATTCAAAACCAAACCTATATCCTATTTTTATTTTGATAACCAATCATCTTGGTTACAAATGGTTTGGTTTTTTCTATCAAGACACAGTTTGCTTAATTCGGTTAAGAAAGTATCTTTTAATTCGAGTTCAATTTTCAATCAGGTTTTGGGTCACAAATCAAAAACAAGTCTCTTATATATAGAAGGATGGGTAATATATTATTTATAATAAATAAATAAATAAAGGATGTGGTATATGTTGTTTCCGTTCCATTTTGTATCTGCATGTAACCATATCCGAACCAGAAAACTCAGTTTTATAAAAGGACCATAACCATACCGCCTAATTCTGAATTATTGGTTCGGTTTTCTGGACTCTTTTTTTTCAATTCAAAACCAGTAAATTTCCATGCTTGCACACTTACCTCCATGAGTGTCAAAGTTGATAGCAGATCCTTGCACTGATCAAGCAAAGAACATTCAGTTTTCATAGCACTAGCAAGTTCAGATGTCATTAAATTCGCATTTTCCACCTGTTACAAAATTATAAAAACAAACGATTTTAGTATAAAGGTTTTAAAAAAAGAAACAAAAATGAAGTCCTAAAGATGATATATTTTTGGATATATTTTTTTAGATCCAATCCAATTAACCTTGGTTACTAAAGAGCATATTGAGAGAGCCATAGCCTGCATTGTATCAGCAGCTGAACAAACTGCATCTTTCAAATCCTGCATATCTGCCTGTAAAAGTAAAACCAATGAAGTTTGGACATTATTTTAAAAAGATATTATCAGTTTCATACCTTTGCACCAGACAAAACTGGGAGACAAAGAGAGCTTGACTCGAGAGCCTCAATAGCCCCAGCTAAGGAGATTGAGTAATCTTTGTCGGTTAGATCCCAATCGTCTAAATGCAACATCTGCATTTGTGAAATAAGAAAATGAAGAATAAATGTCACATATGAGAAGGCAATTTAACCATATAATCCAAATCACATTGATGCGAAGCTGATCTAGGAATTGTTATATTCATATTTGGACCCTACTTAAAACATGAATAACAATTGATATTTCAAGATTTAACAATATCTATAAAAATGGGAATTTCCAGAAATTCTTACCTGTTTCTTGAGTAGAGAGTGTAACTTTAAGTTGTGCTTCAGTTGTTGCAACTGCAGCCGTTTAGATATGACAGAATGCCACAACTTTGAAATAGTGACCCATGCGTTATATAGAGTTTTCTGAAACAAATTTGTAATGATTATATAAAAGATAAATAAAACAAATTGTTCCAAAAGTAAAAACTAAAGTAACACCAATGGCTTTTGTAAAGGCCAATTGTATATAAAGCACATGTACTTTTATCTTATTTATCTTATTTTGTAACAACCTTTCTATATATCCAAAAATGAAATTCAATCATTAAAGGAGAGAAGTAAGACAAAACAATAAAAAAAATCATAATGATAGGTTATTAACTTGGGTCAACTTGTGATCCAAATAGAAAATGAGTTGATAATTGGGTGAACTTGATCATTATGTCTTTGCCACCACCCTCTTATTGCCTATGTCCACCCTCAAGAGTCAAAACGTTAGACCCCCTCGTTCACTGCTTACACTCGCCGCCTCCATCTACTGTCTACTGTGATGGCTGTGCCTTCATCGGTCTACCATCATGGTCACTGCCGTTGTCTACCATCAAAACTGTCATTATCACCTACCGTCTACCACGGTGGTAGCCACTTCATGTTTTGTCTACCTCCTTCATCAACAGCTTCGGTTTGAGAGAGAGAGAGAGTGTGTGTGTGTGTGTCTCTAAAGAAGCTTTTGAAACGTTATAGATATAAAGTTAGCAAGAGATATGTATGAACATTAGCCCCAAGTTAGCCCAAAACCAACCCTGCCCATGAGAGAACCTTATGCACTTGGTATTATAATTTAATATATAGTTTTAATTGGGATTTTAAATCAGCGAAATTTAATCCAAATCGAGTTGAATCTTTATTCAGTCTCTCCATTGTGACCCGAACTAGTAAACCCACCATTAGGCTAGCCGAGTTAACCCATCCGTTTTAACAAGCTAAATAATATACAAGAAGTAATTTGATAAACAAAATGTAGTTAAATTTGTTAAATGGAAATAGGAGTCTATTTGATCAGTAAAGTTAAAGTAGCAATGTCAATGATAAATGAAAGAAAGAGAAACAAATAAGAGGATTAATAACAAAGTTTATATGAATTTCCAAGATCCAAACTAACCATTCTTAATATTTCATCCAAAAGCCATTAAATCCACTCTACATGTAATCATATAACCATGATAACATACAACTTTTAACAATTATTTCAAACAATTGGCTACCTTTATAATAATTATCAACACTAAAGATCAGTAACCAAATAGAGGAACTTAATTATATAAAACATGTTACCTTAGCAGCTGCTCGCTGGACCAGCATAGCAGCATCCGCTCTAGCATTCGCAAACCGCCACTGCAAATGCTTATTATGCAACACTCTCAACACATGTACATCTACAACCTTCTTCTCCCCAACCTTCCCTCTCTTCACATCAGCACTAAAACTCAAAACCGAAACCGTATTCCCTAAACCATCATCCTTTGGCACACAAAATGCCGATCTTCCTCCTCCTTCTCCTCGCAGTACTACCTTAGCACCCTCCTGTCCAACCTTACGTCCAAAACTCATCTTCTTGGTCTTCAACAATTGCGGTGTTGCTGAAACACCAACCGGCTGCACTCGCCTTAACAGATTAATCGTCTCCTGCCAAAACCTAGCTGGCACCACGATTGCCCTTGGACCAGCTCGAACATGACCTAGACTACTGCTAGAGGAAACACTCTCTGGATCAGAATCAGTACGATCAGATTCATCATAATCGCGTATAGTTTCCGGTTTTATATGGTCTAGTTTCGTCTCATCGGTAATAGATTTACGTAGAACCGGTCTAACCGTCTCGGGAGCTTTCTTCTTTTCCCGCGTAAAGTTGTTTAAACCGTTATTCGCCGGTTTTTCAACCTTACTAACCGGAAGTGCAAACGATTCGCCTTGAAACGAAACGGATAAACTTCTAGCGGAAGTTTTGGTTAGGATCTTCGCACTCGATGATAATTCAACGGTCCTAGGATGATGATTTGAGCGGTTAGTGACCGGAGATGGTGACGTCACCGGTGAGGGGAACCTGTTGGTGGTGGTAGGAAGATGTTTAAGTTTTTGGCGGCGTTGCGGAGGACTGGCATTGTTGTTGTTAGATACGAGTGGTGCACGATTAGGTTTAGCTGGAGATGGTGGTTTAGGTGGTGGTGGTGTAGGGGTAGAAGAGAGATCAGCAACCATTGGTTTTGTTTTAAACTAGTTGTGAATATGGAGAACAGGGAGGGATATTGCTGTTGAATTGTGTCTGATTAAGGTATATATAGTGGTATTAGTGATTTAATATTAGTGCCTAATTATTATTAATACGGCGTTGTAAGGCTTTCCAAAAAAAATATATATATATTAATATAGACGTTAGAAGCTTTAAAAAAAATACAGTACGTTAGAACAATATATTTTCAAGAAGGGAAAATCACTCAAAATAAATATCGACCTCCTCTAATCACTAAAATAAATACAGAAAAACTATCTTTCCAAAAATATTTCCAAAGATATTCAAATATACCAATAAACATTGGGTTTTTTATTTTTTTTCACTCAGAGTCACTTGCAACCGCATACAAAATATGGGGTTTTCTCTTACAAAATTATGAGAGACCAAATGTGATTGCTCTTGATGGCTAAACTCTAGGGAGTATACGGAAAACGATAAATGCAGTGAACAACACATGTTTTAAATAATTTAGCCTCTTAAAGATTAGCCTTTTACAATAAAACTCCCATACTAGTCGTTTCAATAAAAATTTAAATTTTCAAAATAATTTTTATTTAATATTTTAATAAATTATAGGGAAGAATTAACTAGAAGTTACGGGGAAAACAAATGGCTAGAACTTAGTAGGTGAAATGAAGGAAACGGCTAGTTATGGGGGAGAAACGAATGGCTAGAACTTTAGGATGAATGAACTAGACGGCTAAAAAAGTTAAAGCCTAGAAGTTAGGGAAACCGCTGGAAGTAGCTAAGCCAAGCCAAGCTATTGGAATGAAACTTGAAGGTGGCTAGAGAAGAATAAAGCCCTATATATTAGACGCTTAGGTTTGCACTAGCATATGTAGCTTGTTAAGTGGTTAGATATCACGGCTAAAGCTTAGCTAACAGAATACGTGTAACAAACTGCTTGGCTTGTTTTTCGTAAATCCCCTAGAGTTTAGCCTGAAAATATGTTCATTTTGGTAAATCAAGGATAGTCTGTGTCTATTTAAGCGATTTTCCTTTTCATAAACTATGTGTAAAAAAAACTAAATATTGCACTTTAAACAACTAGGAAGATTAAAATAAAACCTTTCTGAATATGAATAAGGAGGGGACCTCACTTGGCTGAAATATATGTTTTAGAAAGTCATATTTTAAGGAAAAAGAAAGAGCAAAGTAAAGCTTCATCCATGAGATTTGTGGTAACCTCCAAAAGTCCAGGTTAACCAACAAAATAAATTACCAATCACTCTTCTAGAGGTCAAAAGATGATCATGGATATATCATTTCCTTTTGTTTTTGTGCCTCCACAAATGCATAATCTACCTTTAAGTTAATCTTAAGCTACACTATATCATCTTATTTTATTTTTAAATGTGGGGTACTAAACCAACTAACCCCATCTCCTCACTCAAACTTCTATCAATTGGCACATGTTAAACTTGCTAAACTTATAAAAACAAATATTTATTTATCAGATCATATTTATATAATAAAAAACAAGATGTAATCGTTAAAAAGGATCCACATTATAAGTGTGTTATTTTTTAACATCCATCACGGGAATAATAGTTTTTAAACAAATAGAGGACATCATTATAGCAGTTAAACTTGTTCCGCGAGTCTTAAGTTAACAAAGTAGTAATTCTAACATATTAGTGAAAAATAAATTATGAATTAAGAGTTGATTACTTAGAGATTACTTGATATTATATTAGTATTAAAGTAAGAGGTGTTTGTTAGTATCATGACCAACTTTTGATAGTGATAAATATGGTGATCCTTGCTTAATCCCATAGGTCAACAACTTCCCAAACTACATACATATATACATCATAACATCACATGTATGTTTCTTGATTACTTTTAGTTATTTACAACCATAATATTCGAGTCTTATATAAAATATATGGTGTGTTTGATCATTTTTAAAGAAACTTTGGAAGATAATGAGTTGAAAAGAAGGGTAGTTGAGAAGTGGTAGATGAGCACACAACTAGAAATAGAAAGGGGGGTCAAGAATAACTTGATATTGAAGAATGTTTTTTATGTCATGTGTAGGGTCCATACCTACTTACCTACAAAGCTACTTGGCAATACCAGTTTAGAAGAAGATGTTTCGTTTCTATTACCAGCTTGAAACAATAGCTCAACTACTTACACTCTTAATTTATGGATAGATTGGGTTGTGTTGGTACTTCTAATACAATTAATTTGTGTATTATAATTAGTCAGTTAAAAAACTTATAAACAATGGATCGGTTGATGATGACAAAGGCGAAGGATAATGGGCGTCAGGGGTCCGTTTTTTTTCTTATTGGTGGAAGTTTGTGATTTTCGTAAGTAATTTTTATATGAATTGAATCCGGCCTCTACCGATTTGATCTTCTGGACCTCACTGATAGGAATCAACTTTAAGCCCTAATTGCAAGTAAATCGAAAAATGTCCGTACATGCTTCAATTGTTTTAAAACAAAAGGTTTTTTTTTAATGGTTTCGGGAGTTGATACTTTCTTGTAGCTACTTAGCTAGTTAGCTTTGTATAAGCATGTGTGATATGTGATATTAGATGAAACCTTCTCAAAAGATAGAATAGTTAAATATGGTGAAGTCTGTCATGTAAATATCGAAGATGTACTTTTTTTTAACGGACCACAAATAAAAGCCCGGCTATCCGGGGTAACTCAATGGGAAATAGCCTGCGATTGCAGACAACGTAGGTAGGGTTGAGCAAATTAACCGCTATAACCGCTAACCGAACTATAACCGATATAACCGAACCGATTTTAACCGATAACCAACATAACCAATGGTTATGGTTATGAAACTTCTTTAACCGACAAAGCGATTATGCTTATGGTTATGAAGCTTTGGTTAACCGATATAGCCACACCGAACCGAACTTGTAATGTTAAGTTTATGTAATAATTTTATGTTTTACATTAACTATGTAGAGGTTTCATACTATAATAAAAGTTTGTTATTAACAAAATGATCTTGATGTAGTGTTCTTTTTTATGATGAAATAAACTTGTAATCAAAGGCTTAAGTATGTTTTTTTTGCTAATATATTTTTAAAAGGGATCCCATATTGGTAGTATAACTAGAAAATGTAGTTTTGATTGCCTTATAAAAAATATCCCAAGCTAAGTCAAACATTGTAGGTTCCGGATTTTTTAGACCCATTAGGTTTTAAGTTTATACTTTAGTCGAAAGTTAGTTTTCGTTGATTTTTGGTTAATAACCGAAATAAACATAACCGAACCATTACCGAATTCATAACCGATTAACCATAACCGAAGTTTGGTTATGGTTAAGGAAATTCCATAACCAAACTAGCAATTATGGTTACGGTTAATGATAAAAGCCGAACCAAACTGATCCATGCACACCCCTAAGCGTAGGGTAGCCCAAGCTCACCATCTCCAGTTTCGTGGAAAACCTAGCGCCCGAAGACCCACTGCGATAAAACTATGTTGGGATTAGATTCAAACTTTAGACCTCCTGCCTTTAACCTAAATCTTTACTTCTCCTCTAATACAAGTTGAGCTACAACTCATTAGCATTATTGAAGATGTAAGGCTATGGCGTGTGGTCACATTTCCGCCTTTCATCCCCCTTATCCATATCAGTGCTACGTCATTTCCCCTTCCCCTTCCCCTCCCCCTTTTAAGGGAAATGGTTTCCCCTTCCCTCTTCCTTTTTTTTATCATTTTTCTTTTTTATTTATTTATAGATTTTATATCTCATTAATATTTTTTTCATTAAAATTAAAAAACAAAATACATAGAAAATTAAAAAAACCCCGAAAATACATTAAAAAACGAAAATACACTAAAAACTAAAAAGGGAATGCTCCTCCAAGCCATTTTTTTGCAATTTTGTCTTTTAATTTCTCTGTTACCGCACGTTCCTTCTCTGAAGGCCCTCGAGACTTTGTTTCACCAGCGCGAATTCTGTTGTGTCCTATTTCGAAAGATCCATTTCGAGGCGTTTCCTTTCCAACTGTAGCCTCTCCATACCCCTCGCTGTGGCTTCTTCCTTTTCCTTCTTTCTCTCCATGTACCTCTCTGCTTGCTCTTGCGTAAATTCATTAAAGTTTTTAAGCAACTCTTCAATTTTCTCCACCGCCTTATCTTTTGAAGCGGAACCGCTAGCAGTAGCCTTTCCTTTTGAGCTCGAGGCCACGTTCTTGGCGCGGTCCCTTCCAATCGGCTTCTCTGTCTCAGGTGTTAGTGCCTCGTCTTCAAACTCTGGGTCGTCATTTATATTGATAGCACAACGCGCATCCGACCCACCACCACTGTAACTCCCCGATGCGCTCATTTTTGTCCTCTTAGCTTGTTCCACCTCATTAGGCACAACTTTAAACTTTTCACACTTGCTAAAAATCTCATACGCTTTCATGTATGCCCACGCCCCGTTGTTCTTGGTGTATCTTTCAATAGCCAACTTCAACACGTTGTCATCACTTTGGCCCGAGGTACGATTATTCCAAGCACTTTGATAGAAAGCCGCAAAAGTTTGACATTTTCCCATCATCTCCCAACACTTGGTACTAACGGAGTGAACCTTTCGATATAGCTCACGTTGTAATAACTTGAAGAAATCAACAACTTGGCTCCAAAAACCATCCCTTTTCCGATTTGTAGCTCCAATTATTTTAAAAAAAAGTTAGTAACAACTTATTAAAACCAAAAATATCTAAAAAAGAATTAAAATTTTACCTAGTATTGGATCGGTAGAAACGTTTACCCAAGCTCGTGCTAGCGCCTTCAACTCAATGGGCGTCCAAGGAATGCTATCTGCCTTCGTACTAGGGCCTTCATCTTGGCCTCGTTTTTTCACTTTTTTGCGGGGTTTTGGGGGGGCGGTTGGGTTTCGGGTACATGATCATCGTGCGCTGCCAAAGAAACGAAATCGTGCTCGTGTTGTGTTTGTGTTTCATGTAGTGTTTGTGTTTGACCATTGTTATTGACCTGTGCATCACATTTAGTTATCGTAACATCACTGTCAACCACAATATGACCCGTAGCTAACTCCACGCCACTGATATACACCAACAGACCACCGTTAATGACTGATGCAGCGCCTCCGGACACAATAACCTCACTAGAAATTACCGTATTCTCATTCAAAGTTAAATGGTTCAAACATCCAGAATCGACAATCCACTCGCCAAGTCGATTTGTTTTCAACTCGGTTGTCACGGTTAGCTTCGTGACTTCTTCAACTTGGGCCATGTTCGATTCAACATCCCATGATTCCTCGGTATAATTTTTATACTTGCTTAATTTCTCCTTTTCACCGGTTAGATGATTCGAGCACCCGGAATCAATAATCCAATCATCAAAATCATTACCACGTTCTTCGGTTGAATCCGACAAAGCAAGAACAGGTGCATCATGCGCATAGTAAGCTTCAGCGTCCCCTTGCTTCTTCTTCTTATGTTGTCGCTACATTGCCTTCGTCGATTTGTTTTTCTGGACAATCCTTTGACATATGACCTTTCACACCACAATTGTAGCACTTGAAGGGAAACTTTTTGCCCGACTTCTAATTTTTCTTGTCATCGGCTTCTTGATTGTTCTCATGGTTTTGATACCTTTGATTGCTTCCTCTTCTTGATCGATCATGTTTATCCTTTTGATTAGACCCGCAATATGGTTTATTTTTACCCCTGCCCCGACCAGCATATAGAGTCGTATCCTCTTTCTTGGCTTGGTCGCTTACCACCACTCCTGCCATCTGCTTGGTTAGAGCTTCTTGGGCAGCAAGTAGATTTTCGAATTCAACTAACGAAGGTTGCGTGGGCCACCCTTGAACCGCTGCAACAAAACTTCGATATTCTGGCTTGAGCCCGTGGATAATAATCCGCTTCATACGAGCTTCACCAATTCGAGCTTGTTGGTCTAGTTCCCCAATCTCCCTACACGAGGACTTTACCTTATGAAAGTATTGAGGAACCGTCTGATCCTTTTGGCTTACAGAGAGCAACTCGTTCTCGAGAAATTGCAGCTTGGCGTCATTCTTCTTCGAGAATAAAGTAGCCAAAGCATCTGAGGCTTGCTTTGGTGTTTCGTAGTCTCGAACATACTCCAGAAGCTCCTCGTCGATAGTTGTCTTCAGAATAAACATCGACCTTCCAACTTTGACCTTCCACTTGTGAATCGCCCCATTAGTATCAACCCTTGGTTATGTCGTGTTCTCACCGTTAACAGCCTCCCACAAATCCATTCCCTGTAGATACGAAGTCATACACGTGGACCATGTGTTGTAATTCGAGTTGTTTAACTTCTTCACGCTACCGGGACCTTGGAATTCCGCCATGACTAATGGGTTGGCTCTGATACCACTTGTTAAACTTTTCACAAGTGATTCAGATCTTCAACTCGCTTGTTATTGTCAACACACCAAGCAAACTTGACACACAAGTTGCATAAACTTTATGCGACACTTTGTTTATTACTAACGTAAACGAATTACACAAAACAAAGAACAAGATAAGAATTAGTCTATGACTTAGATGGGTTTATATAGCCATCGTACAAGACTCATAACCAACCTAGACTTCCTATTCTAAATCTGTTCTACCATTTGAATTAATTAATAATTAATTATTAAACTAACCGATAAACATCAAAATAATAAACATATTATTATTTTGAATTAGCCAATAATGATGTTCGAGCTCCCTTATCCAAAGTTGCATTCTTTTCAATAATTCAAACAGGTATTTTTTTCATAAACTAATTGTTCTTGTTGTATTGGAAATGGGCCGCTTCATACAAGTTGGGCCACTTCAGAGGCATGAAATAAGCTGGACCACTTCATAGGCTTGAAATAAGCCTATAAGAACTCTGTCTTTTGATGATGTATTCCAATAAGATCACCTTCCAAGTTCCAACGCTTCTATGGATTGTGAGAAAAAAATAATAATGTATTTTCGTTTTATGTATTGTTTTCGATCGAGTTTTATCTTTATTTTTTGGGTTTATTTTTTTGATTGTGATACCAAATGCTGGTACCATACCAATATTGTAATAAATCGAACCAATACCAATTGAATTATTCTCGTAACCTGCAAGGGGAATAGCACTTGTTCATGTTTAAACATGAAATATTCCCATAAAGGCATAAAATACACTAATAAGAAGTTGTTTGGTATCCTCTTAATCAGCCTCTTAACCATTCAGTTCTGAATCATTCAGCATTCAGACTGTTTGTTTCAGCATCTGAATGGAATGGTTAAGTGTTGAACCATTAAACTAATAAGGGATGTTGAATGATTCAGCTCTTAACCATTCAGATCATCTTAATGATTCAATACTTAATCAACCAAACAACCCCTAATTTGATTTATGTGATTAACACTTTTATATTTACTTAAATAACTCTACTTAAATAACTGCCACTCAAAGCCTTTTCATATTCTATTACTAGAAAAAAATTTGGCAAAGAAATCAATTCCGTTAAAGAAAACATAATATTGTTTATATAATTTTGACCACATGGACTAGTCATTCATTTTTATCTATTGAAACTACTTTACAACTAACTATCCAATGTTATCTATTGAAAAAAATGCGAAAATTAATATGTCAAACTTGATAATTTCCCTCCCAAACACATGTCGAAAATTTCCTTTTATCACAGGCAGCATATTAGTGCATGTTTAGTTCATCATTGACTTTAGAAACAATATTTATAAATCTTATTTTGATTGCTTTCAGGAACAAAGGTTTTGATGTTTGATATTATCCAGGTAAGTATAGTATGATTTCAGTTTAAAATTTTATTACTAATATGATTCTTATTCTTGCTATTTCTTTGATTACTTTGTTCATGTTATCCATAATTCTTATACATATTTTTTTTTTAATTTCGAATTGGAGGAACATGTCTAAAAGATCTTCAGTTGAGCATTCATCTTCATGTTTTCCAAATCCTGTCAACAATAATGAAACACTCGATGGTAACATACCTATTACTTATGTATAATGTTAGTTTAAACATAGGTATCCGCTAATGAAGAATTTGATTTAGTTTCTTATAATGTTGCTTCAATTGTTTGTAGGTAATTTAACAAGAACACCTTTGTCACAGATTACAAATGGTATGGATCAAACATGAAATTTTAACTTTAGTCTAATTTTCGGCCAACATTCTTTTTTTGTAAACAATGTTAAGTGATATTCTTTTTCATGCTCATGTGGATGCTTTTTTACAGTTATTACTCCGGACCCTGTTAGTCCTAATAGAGCTTCTGTGAATCGGAAAGTTAGAAGGATATATTTGGATAAAAGAAAATGTAACGAAAGTGAAAACATTGAAAACTCTAATAGCAATTTATCTACATCCGAAATAAGGTTGTCGATTCTAAAGGATAAAGAAAATACAACGGCTCATAGATATGCGCTTAGGAGTTCGCGTAGTACTCCTACCACAATAAACCAAATAAGTTCGTTGAATAATATCGGCAGTGGTATGTGTTTTAAATTTTAAAATACACTAACATTTACTTATATTAACATTTGTTAATATATTTATAATGTCGAGAATTTGTTTTATGTTAAGGTACATTTGTTCGTATCGAAAATGATAGTACGCCATCAAGTTCTACTGCCCAATTCGTAATGTCTTCAATGGTAACGAGATCTGCAAATTCATTTTGCGGAAATGAAAGTTCGTGTTTAACAAAGTTATCGGTCGGGAAGCGTAAGTTTGTAAGTAAGGCAAGTAATATTAATGTTGTACCAATGATTGACATGACAGAAGATTTAGAAGATGATCAAGAGACAATCAGAGGTATCTCTAAAGGTATTCCATGATTAATACATTTGTAATATTTTGAAGTTACTTGAATCATTTTTTTTTCTAAATTGTTTCGTCATTACTTTGTAAAAAATTTTAATTATAGATTACGTAGATCATGGGGATCAAGATGTTAAATGTGGAATTTGTAATGCAACATTATGGAAACTTGAGGCCGGTAAAGGAAAAATAACTCTTCAGAAGGTTTGTTATTCTATATGTTGTGGTTACGGGCGTGTAGAGCTACCTGATTTTAAAGATGCCACATTAAGTTATCAAGATCTGTTTCGGGGCAAAGATGATATAAGCAAGTATTTCCTATTGAACATCCGTCGCTTTAATTCTATGTTCTCTTTTACTTCTATGGGTGGAACGATTGATTCAACAATCAATACGGGAAATGCTCCTTATATATTCCGACTTGGTGGGCAAAATTACCATAGAATGGGAAGCCTTCTTCCAAAAGAAGGAGAACAGCCAAAATTTCATCAGCTTTATATATATGATACCGATAATGAAGTGACAAATAGACATTCGTTATTCAGGTATGTATTCCTAAGAGTATTTTTTTTTTTACTTTATATTTTTTTTTGGTTTTGTAACAATTATTTATTGAATAATGTTTAACATGAAGGTATTTTTTTTGTAGAGGTGAGAAACGGAATGGATCTAATAAATGTTCAAAGACATTAGATATTGCCATAATTGAAGCTTTGAAGGTTATGTTAGACAACAACAACCAGCTTGTGAAATCTTATAGGATGGTACGAGACTCTTTTAAGGAAAATCCTCATGTTAATCTTAAGCTCCGTCTCATTTGTGAGAGAGTAGAAGATGGTAGGACATATAATTTACCAACAGCTTCTGAAGTAGCTGCTTTGATCTTGGGAGACATTACTGAAGCTCTTGGTAAGCGAGATATTATTGTTGAAAAAAACAATGGTTTTCTAAAGCGTATTAGTGAGTTGCATCCATCATATTTGGCTCTTCAATATCCGCTTTTGTTTCCGTATGGTGAGGATTGTTACCGAGTAGATATTCCACATAGAAAAACAGCGGATTCAGAATCAAGTAAACGTCCGTTTTGTACAATGCGAGAATTTTTTTCATACCATGTTCAAGATAGGGTAGACAAATTCTCATTGATTCTAAATGCAGGAAGATTGTTTCAGCAATTTTTGGTGGATTCGTACACCATGATTGAAACTGAGCGACTTAACTTTGTACGTTACTCGCAAAATGATCTTAGGTGTGACACATATGAGAATATTCAGAATCAGCATAAGGATGGGAATAAAGATTTTTCCAAGTCGGGGAAACGTGTAATACTACCTTCATCTTTTACTGGTGGAGCTCGGTATATGATGCAAAATTACCTAGATGCAATGGCTCTCTGTAAGTGGTACGGCTACCCGGATTTTTTTATCACTATTACATGTAATCCGAAATGGCCGGAGGTAAGAAGGTTTCTTAAGGATAAAACCATTAAGTCGGAAGATAGGCCTGATATTCTATGCCGATTATTTAAAATGAAGCTTGATACATTTTTGAAAGATTTAAAGGATAAGGCAGTTCTAGGAAAAGTTCAAGCAGGTATTTTCTTATCCAATACGAATTAAAACATTAAGTTAGTACATTTATAATTCTTTTTTTTTAATAAACAAATTTACAATTTTCGACTATGATAATACATAGGCATTAGCGTGTAAGTGAAGTACTGTTATTTGCAATAGTTCATAAAAATGTAATTATATTTATACAAGCGTAATATTCGTGCTGCACTTTTCTAATTGAAAACGTTTTTACTTTATTTATGTAGTTGTTTACACAGTGGAGTTTCAAAAACGTGGTCTTCCACATGCTCACATTTGCTTATTCATGGATGTTGATCACAAGCTTCCCACTGTTGATCATATAGAACCGTTTATATCCGCTGAGATTCCTGATAAAAAAGAAGATCCGGAATTGCATCTCCTTGTGAGTGAGTACATGATGCACGGTCCATGTGGAGAAGCGAATATGAAGTCTCCATGTATGCGTGACAGGAAATGCACGAAAAAGTTTCCAAAGAAGTTTTCACCAGAAACGTGTATTGATTCTAAAGGTTATCCGATATACAGGAGACGAGATTCTGGTATTTTTGTTCAGAAAGGTGATGTTCAGTTGGATAATAGATACGTTGTTCCATATAATAAGTATCTTTTAAAAAGATATCAGGCTCATATCAATGTAGAATGGTGCAACCAGGCAGGTTCTATTAAATATTTGTTCAAGTATATAAACAAAGGACCTGATAAAGCGTCTATGGCTATTGTACAAGATGATAAGCAAGATGATGTTGAACAACCAAAGGATGAGATAAAGGAATATTATGATGTTCGATACATATCTGCATGTGAAGCATCATGGAGAATTTTTAAATTTGAAGTTCATTACAGATATCCTGCTGTTACTCGACTTCCTTTTCATCTTCCAGGTCAACAGAATGTGGTATATGGCGCAGAGGATGATGTTGAGGATGTTCTAAAAAAAAGTTCTGTGGCTTCATCAATGTTTTTAGGCTGGATGAAGCTTAATGAAACTGATCCAGTTGCAAGAGAGCTTAGCTATGTGGAATTACCAACAAAATTTGTGTGGAAGCTTAATAAACGTTGTTGGCAGACAAGGATTACAGGTCGTACAATTGGTCGTGTTCATTCAGTTTCTCCAGCTCTTGGAGAGGCTTATTTTTTGAGGATTCTTCTTAACAAAGTGAAAGGACCGAAATGCTTTGAGGATATTAGAAGTTATAATGGTGAAATATTTCCTACATTCAGAGATGCCTGCTTTGCACGTGGACTTCTAGATGATGATATGGAGTACATTGAGGCGATTAGAGAAGCAAATCTTAGTGGGGATGGTCGTTTTCTTCGTGCTTTGTTTGGAACAATGCTTTTGTGTAATACTCTTTCGAGACCAGATTTTGTTTGGGAGCAAACATGGACAATTTTATCTGATGGAATTCTGTATGCACGAGAAAAAAATTCTAATGTTCAAGGTACAATTATAAACTTTTTTTACTGTTACATGTTATTTATATTAGATCACCCACTGATTGACAAAAGTGTCCATGTTTTTCAGCCTGATCTCACATGCCTTTAACTGTCCTTAATATAATACCCATCTTGACCCATTACAAGCCCAACGGTTCTGCCACTCTACTGTTTACTAATAAAAAGAAAGTAGATTAAAGCTGATGAATTCGAAACAGTTTATGTAGTTTAAACAGTTAGATCAGCCACTGATTGACATTGGCTGTATTAAAGTTCGACCATGTTTATGTAGTTTAAACAGTTATAGTTTAAACAGTTATTGTTGTGAACGTATTTGCTTTTATATTATTTTAAGCTATTGCATATCGTTTTTCAATGTTTTAGGTTTATCGCTTACCGAAGAACAGCTAAAGAATTTGACTTTGTCTGAGATTGAAAAATATTTGCTACGAAATAACTCAAGTTTAAAGAGATTTCCATGTATGCCTTTTCCTGATGATCAATCAATAGCTTGCGCTCAGAATCGTCTAATCAATGAGGAGTTGAATTATGATCGTACAGAATTAGTTAATGAATTTGATCCCATGTTTAACTCATTAACTAATGAACAGAGAAAAGTTTTTGATGAAATTATGCAAGCTGTAGATGGTCAGAAAGGAGGTATTTTCTTTGTGTATGGTTATGGTGGAACTGGAAAAACGTATCTATGGAAGACATTATCAACTGCAATACGAGGTAAGGGTGATATTGTGTTAAACGTTGCATCAAGTGGTATTGCATCTTTGCTACTGTCAGGAGGTAGGACCGCACATTCCCGCTTTCATATTCCTATTAATGTTAATGAAGATTCAGTATGCAACATCACAGTAAACAGTCCTATTGCTCATTTATTGAAAGAAACTAAATTGATTATATGGGACGAAGCTCCGATGATACATAGGCATGCAATTGAAGCACTTGATAGGTCAATGTCAGATTTATTCAATGTTGGTGATTCGACAGATGCTGAGACACCATTTGGAGGAAAAGTTTTTGTTTTTGGTGGTGATTTTAGACAAATCCTTCCCGTTGTTCCAAACGGAAGTAGGCAACAAATTGTTAATGCATCTTTAAGCTCTTCTTATTTATGGAACCAATGTAAGGTGCTAAGGTTAACTAAGAACATGAGGCTGACCGTTGGATCTAATGCGAGTGATTTGAAAGAAACTTCAGAATTTGCAAAATGGTTGTTGGACATTGGTGAAGGGAAGGTTGGAGGTGATAACGATGGCGAAGCAATTATAGAAATTCCTTATGATCTCTTAATACAGCCGTCGTCTGATCCGATTCAAAGTCTGATTGATTTTGTTTATCCAGATGTTCTACAAAACTACACAAATCCTGAATTTTTTCGTGAACGTGCAATTTTGGCTCCTAAAAATGAAGTGGTCCATGAGATTAATGATCGTTTGCTATCTATATTTCCTGGTGAAGAAAAAGAGTACTTGAGCTCGGATTGTCTTTGTCCCGATGAGGAGAGAAATGACGAGATAAATGATGATGTATACTCTCCTGATGTTCTAAACAAACTGAAAGCATCTGGGTTGCCTAATCATCGTTTGCTGTTGAAGGTTGGTGTTCCTGTTATGCTGTTAAGAAATATTGATCAACAGAATGGATTGTGCAATGGTACAAGGCTACAAATTAAATCACTTGGTAAACGTGTTATAGAGGCTGAAATAATATCAGGAGGTACCATTGGAACCCGAACTTATATTCCAAGAATTACTATGATACCATCTGACAAAAAAATTCCATTGAAGTTCCAGAGAAGGCAGTTTCCCATATGTGTTTGCTTCGCAATGACGATCAATAAAAGTCAAGGACAATCACTTGCTCGAGTTGGTTTGTTTTTAAAACAACCTGTATTCACCCATGGACAGTTATATGTTGCTCTTTTAAGAGTAAAGAGTAGATCCGGAGCAAAGGTACTAATTTTAGACGAAAATGGTGAAGCTACGAATAAGACGAGCAATGTTGTTTACAAAGAAGTCTTTAGACACTTAAAGTAATTTAATTTTGTTTTTATATGTATCATGAACGTCATTTTATTTAATGTTAAGCGCAATAGGTGCCGTCTTTGTATTCGATTTTATAATGGCTTAGTGTCATGCGTTTAATGGTATGTTTCAATGGTTTCACTCAAGTTTATAAACGGGACTCTGCAGATTTACATAATGATCTGCAGTAATACTGGTCGCTGGATGTTTTGGATTCTGGGTTCTAATACTGGTCGCTGCATGTTTTGTAGGGTGACCCGGTTTGTTCTTTTCCTTGTGATTATAAAACCGATAAGTCAAACGCATGTTTTGGATTATCACCAAAACAAATACAAATCTCTTATCACCAATTTGAATTTAATTTTTAAACATATTAATCAATATGTTCTTATCCATTTATCTTTATATCTCTATGACTTTTTTTATCCTTGTGACTCTAAAACCGATCGGTCAAAGAATGAATGTTTTGGATTATCACCAAAACAAATACAAATCTCTTATCACCAACTTGAATTTAATTTTTAAACATATTAATCAATATGTTCTTATCCATTTATCTTTATATCTCTATGACTTTCATTAACTATTTGTTTATAAAGTGAATTCAGTCTAATGTTTTTATCACATATGCAAGAAAAATCGATATTAGAACTGTTATAAGACAAGTCTGCGGTAAGTTTCATATTTTTTAACAGGTAATTTTTATAGATCATTGATAATATGTTGTTTTGAGTTTAAATATGTTGTTTTGAGTTCAAATTTATCAAGTCTGATGTTATGGAATTTATTGTTTCTAAATCGATTTTTAAATATGTTGTTTTCGATTATAAGCTTCTGATAATACAACCGCTTGGTAAGCTTCAACGTTTTGAACTGTGTTAAACGATTTTGCAATGATATATAACAATACATCATTCGTAATATGTAATGTTCTTTTGTAATCCTAGTGTGTATCTATATTTTGACCAAGTAACTATTGATGTTATTAATTAGACATTATTGACTAACAATATTGATTGTTCTTCTATGGTAGACTGTGTAACTCCAGTTACAGATATAAGTAATTGAGCTGCCATACATTCAGTCTGATAAAGAATTAGCAATAATCCTTTAACACTGCACTTTATATTGAAGCCTTTACCAGTCCCGTAAAATTTGTGGTTGTCTGATGGTTTGTATATTTTTTCTGTTGTAATATGTTGTTCTCACAGAAACTTTACAAACAAACTCAACATGGTTCACGGATTTATTACTACTTCTGAAAGCAGTTCTGTAGCAAATTACAACAAATCAAACAATGAAGGTACAATTCTATTCAAACAAAACAATATATTCACTTTATTACAAGAATACAATTTATTTTAATCTCATCATATTAACCACTTTCATGTTATTGATCCTATTGAAGTAATCAGCATTTCAAGTGATGAATCTACTGCTTCTGAAAATTTGCATGGCATTATAGTTGACGACTATGATGATGTTGAACCTGTTGCTAATATACAGCTTGAAAAATATATTACCAGCAATTTCGTAATACCTCATTTCAATATTTCTAATTAATTGTTATTACTAATAATTACAATTTAATCATATTTCTATTATGCTTTAAATTTTGTACTTATTTATTATTTCAGAGATTTCCTATGACGTTTGGCAAAAGCGCGGAATTTGAACATGGGGAAAAAATTCATCTACATTTTGAAGATCAAATTTACTTCAATGCCAAACTTCGAGCTGAATCTTCAGGAAAGGGTGTCAGGTTTGCTATTTGTTAATGGAAAACGTGCATGAAGAAACTTGGATTAATTGAAGGATGGAAGTATCTTTTAAGATATGAAAAGGATGAAGGCTTATTGGGTTTTTATATTGCGTAGAAACTATTATATAACTATGTTAAGTTTCAATTTTTTGCCATGTTTGTTTGGGTTAAAACTTAAATGTTACTTCATGTGGTATGTTTAGTTTAAGACTCTTGCTAATATAATTTGGTAGTCTTCCAGCAGTATACAGCTTAGTGTGTGAAGACAAAATGATCACACTATCAAAAACTTTAGTGACAGATTAGAGATCGAACAAGCGAAGACCATTTATATGGTGGATCTTATAGTTGGGTTTGAGCAAATTGATTATTTTGGATCCTGATTACGCTATCCAGGGTTGGTTTTGTACTTCATGCGAGCTCTTCAGCAGCTGTATGAATAATGCTTAGTGTCTCTTTGACCCGAATAGTGAGACGGTTCAATCCTAAGAAAGACCCATCTGATGCCAAACTTTAGACCGAAAAATAATCGTTAATCTAAAAATTTCAATAATCAAATGAAAACGTAACTTACTTGAAAAGGAATAATAAGTTATATTCGTTATAAAATAAGATAGTGGGAATCCCGTGCATCGCACGGGTACTAAGCTAGTATTGTTTATATAATTTTGACCACATGGACTAGTCATGGGGTGGAAGTCCCTTTTCCTCCACCATGTAGGCGCCGCATAGGCAAGAGGGTTTTGCCCTTCATATAGAAAAAAACGGGTGGTGATGAAGGGCAAGGAGCAAAAAATCAACCAATCAAAATACATCATTCAAAAACAAACTAAAGTGGGTGTGCCCAACAACATGGGTTTCCCCCACATCCAAAAGGGGTCACGCCGGAGGAAAAGGGGAGGGGGTGGTCACAAGGGCGTGGGGGCTTTACTCTTTCCATTTCCACGCTCCACACCATGGAGTCTAATAAGAGAAGTTACAAAAGTTCCTAATTCCGTATCGTATTACTCCTAAAAATATTTTTTATTGTGGCATCATTCAAACGGAATATAAACCAATACATGTTCCAAAACATACAAAATATATACATTCTCTTAGCAACGAGTTTCAAGATAATAACCATCACTTGGTTGATCGCTAGCGTGCTAAGGTCCGTGGTCATTCGGTGCAGATGGCGGGGGTTTGGGGATGTAAGGCACAGGGGGAACGTCATGTTGAATTGGTCCATGCCTTATTGATGCCTTTGAACTTGGAACCGGATCAATTGGGCGATAATCGAGCAAATCAATGTTGCTTGCATTACCCTGATCGTCATGGTCAGCATTTATGTTCTCCTGTGGAGTATAATAACTTGTTACATATGCATGACTTGTGTTTAGTAGCTTCTAATTCCTACTATTATCACTACAAGGTAGAGTAATGGTTTGTGTAGCCATGGTTCCGGATAGGGGTGCTTAACGGGTATTGTTTGAGGGTTGGCTTGTACAACCTGACCCGAACTCGAAAATTTTACATGAACCCGAATCTGAAAATTGTGTCATACATATGAACCCGAACCCGATCTGAATATTCTCGGGTTGACCCGAACCTGACCCCTTCAACATGATTTTTTTTCGTAAACTAACATATTAAATTAAAATTTTACTACAAAATACACAAACGTATATAAAACATGTATGTTTTATTTATAAATCTCATACCAATTTTTATTTTAAGTTAAAAGTGTAGCATAAAATATCTAACCAATTTAATTTATATAACAAATAGGTTAAACGGGTCAACCCCACCAACCCGTCTGGGTTGACCCGACCCGTTTGGCTAAACTGATTCGCGGGTTCAACCTGAAACTGACCCGAACCCATTTAAACTAAACCCAAACCCGCTAATTTCGTTTTAGATTCGGGTCGTGTAAAAAATTCACACCCGTAGATCCGAATATATGTCTGGAAAACGTTTATTAGATTTGCTTTTAGAAATGTTAGGATCCATCCTGGCTGGAAAGTGGAAACTGTCATGGATATTCGGTTTTGAAGTTGTATTTCTAGTAGTGTATATTCGGTTTTGAAGCAGGTAAAGTGAATACATGTTAGGAGAAATATTATAAATCATTACCTTGAGTTTCCTACAATTGTGTACCTTTACTTTCATACTTGCATCTCCATACGCTGAAGCATATAAAAATTGAAAGGGAAAAAGGTGAGTTAATTTCTTTTTTATTTTGTCTTGAAGCAAATTATATATGGTGTTTTTAAATGTGACATATAAGACACTCATGCAACCTTTACACGCGACTTAAATTATCTTATACACAATCTACAAGTGCATTATGCGGTTCTCACAGTTCTCAACATAGTGTTGATTTAAAAAGAACGTGTCCCATATCTATACATATAATAAACCAAAGTCATTTTAATGACATGGCATTCAAAGAGACATTCTCCTCCTTAAGTGTGTCATCCCATGTAGCATTGAGATATTTTAGGAAAAAAAAATTTAAAAATAAAATTGGATTTTTCTCTCTTATGTTTCCTCTCATAATTTTTAAACATTAATATCTTTTATATACGAGATTTTTTCAAGAAAAAAATTACACCAAATTAACCAGCGTTTTTTTATCTTTCCAACGAGTACCATAGTGCTATATAAAAAACGGAGAAAAAAACGACTATTTTTTTGTCGGGTTTTGTTCATACAGGAAAAAAAAACAAAGTGTTGAGGTAAATCATTAGTCATGTATAGGCAAGTCACTAATTATGTTCAAATTAGTAAATATGAATTCTATTTTCAATATGCGTTAGCATTGAAGTTATACATTGTTTTAGGTTAGATATTAATAATAGAGTTATACATTGTTAAGGTTAGACGTTAACATTGGAGATACATTTTTAATTGTTTTAGGTTAGGTGCTACCCAAAGCTTTCTAGCATGTAACTGTAAAGTGAATCATTCTATTTCATATGTAAAATTAATATGTCATATTAGATTTCTCAACCCCGGGACGTTCCCGGGGTAATCTAGTGTATCATAACTCATTGGTTCTCGCACAATCTACAAGTGCTTTATGCGATTCTCACAGTTCTCAACATGTGCATACGTATAGCGCGTTTATTTCAAGACTAATATTATGCTGAAATTCCCATAATTCATTGGTTCTGAAATAAAGACTATCAAGATAAAACCAACGACATTGTTAAAAAATCTATAAGATTGTAAATGAACCGAACGTCCAGCAAACCGTCCATGAACCAAGAAATTCGTTTTGCCTTTTTTTCTCCATGTGGGAACTAGTTTATCTGCTTTTATATATGACGGATGGAAAGAAACGAATCTACTTAGTCAATCAAAAAAGAAAAAGATAAACAGTAAATATAATAGAATAGAAATTACCAGGAAATGAGGAAGAAATCATCAGAAACATGAAGAAGAAGAAGACGACGACGAGCATTCCAAAACCATTCATGATGAAATAAGAAATAAAAAATGGAGGATGATACGTCTTCCCTTTAAATACAAAGTTAACAACTGAACCAGAACAGCAACAACTAGCCACAAAATCAGGAAATTTTTGGGCCTTTGTCCAGTCTACTATAAATATAAAAAAATAAAACCCATCACCAAATAAACCCAAAATTACGTATATGTGTGCTGGATACAGCGGTGGCAATTTGCAGAGATAAATTAGTCGGTAATAGAAGAGCTCGAATTTAATGGCAATAGCACTGAGTGAAGAGCATCTGAAAGTGTGCACTGCAGGGTATCGTGCATTGGCTTTGGACACGATCATATATAAATTTTCGTTCTAGAGTTTTGTCTGGTTGTACCATTAAAGTTTTTTTACCGATATTGAATCGAGTGACAGGATAGGAAGTTTGGGTTTTCTTTTAGCGAATTGAATCGTGTTTTATCTTTAGTTTTTTATTTATTACAAGAAAGCTGGTAGAAATTATATATATATTAAACGGAGCGTTCTTAGAAATAGTCATTTTTTTAACTTTTTGTTTGCCCCACTTTTTTTTTTTTCTTTGTTAAGTTTTTTTTTTTTACGTTTTTGTCACCAACTTTTTGGTTAGGTTTTTTTCCCTATTTTGCCACACTTTATTTATTTTTCCTTTCTTTAGGTTCTTTTTTCCCCGTTTTGGCCACAAACTTTTTTGTTACGTTTTATTTTCCCCCATTTTTTCCCCGTTTTGATCACCAACTTTTTGGTTAAGTTTTTTTCCCCATCTTGGCCACAATTTAATTTTTTTTTTTTGCGTACTGTCTGTCTGCGTTCGTATAGTACTTTCGTCTCCGTTCGTCCGCAATACCCGTTCTTTAACCCAACTTGCTCTACGTTCGTATAGTGTTTTCGTCTACGTTCGTATAGTATTTTTTACATAGTGTTAGTCTACGTTCGTATAGTACGTTCGTCTCCGTTCGTCTACGTTTTCTTTACGTAGTGTTCGTCTACATTCGTATTGTACTTTCGTCTCCGTTCGTCTACGTTTTTTTACGTAGTGTTCGTCTATGTTCATATAGTATTTTCGTCTCCGTTCATCTGCAACACCTGATCTTTTCGTCCCCGTCCGTCTACGTTTTTTTACGTAGTTTTCATCTACGTTCGTATAATATTTTCGTCTCCGTTCATCTGTTGCGTTCTTTCTTGCCGATTTTCCTGGTTTTGGTCATTGTTTCGTTGTTACGTAACACGATTTTGCGCCTCCATCTTACACCGCTGTTAGCACAGTTGTGGCACAACGCGGCACAGGATATATCGCGCAGCGCGCGATCATTAAAACACCTAGTTTTTTTAAAGAACGCGATACATCATCACGAAAATAGACATGTTAATAAAACATACATCGGCTAAAATAGACATGTTCAAACCAATCAGTCAGGAGATGACTAATATGATTCGCAACAAGCTAAGATGGATGGCTATAATTAATTTAGCCGTCATAAAAACCTTGAAAAGTACCAGCCCAAATTTAAAATCTTGAGTCTCTTTTGGACTTCTAATATAAAGCTATGGGTTGTTTGGGGTTATTTAAAGACTAATTGGTCTAAGAGCATCTCCAACCATGAGGTTTATCATGGTTTATCAAATGGACGGACCGAAGAGCAACATCACCATTGGAGGAGTTGGACCATGGATGGTCCGTCCAATACATTGGACCAGTCTGAAGGAGTTTATAGTGGGGCCTACAGTATACTTTAATATTAATTAAAAAAATGGTTTTTTTGTGAGTGGGGTATAAATTAAATAAAAGGAAAAGTAGGTAATGAGGTGAAGGTTTGTAATGGTTTGGGGTTGGAGGAAAAAAGTGGGGTTTGGTTTGAAATGGTTTAAAATGATGTAGCGTGCTGACATGACAGTTTATATGGTTTATGCTAACCAGCATTGGAGATGCTCTAAGTAGCCAAAAAGAAAGGCTCGCCACGGGTCAGGATCTTTAGGTCTCACTGTCGTATGACAAATCATTGTCGTTCAGTTGATGCACCCACCCACCCAAGGAGCATGTCACAACGAGCACGCAGAAAAAAAAACATACTGCCATAAATTGAGGCAGTTGAAGCGCTTTTATTTGGCAGCCATGAAGACAAGGCCATATTCGCAAAGGCGGTTACTCATCTCACTAACAGAAATACAAATAGGATGTAAAACGCCACTTCCACAATTGTCCCGTCTCCCTGCTTCATGCTCCTCGAGATTTAAATCCCTCAAACCCACATTTACGCTACCTCGATCGTGGCTATGGCAAGCTAAGGTTCATTTCATGTGTTGCATTTGCATACACCATCAAAATTCAAAATGGTTTTGAATATGGTCATCCTAATTTTAAAACCAGAAAACATCAAATTTGTGGGATTTCTAAGTTGCAAACTAATTTTGACTGACATCTCGTCCAAGTTAGAAACTAAAATCATTGCCAGTTAAGAAATTAGTGTTTATGAAAAAGGTTCATTAAATGATATTATAAATTAATAAAAGAACTTGGGGATAATTTTCGTTATATGAATGAATGGATAGGCCTGCAGGATTAATCTTGTAAGTGGATTTAATTTTTTTTTCATGTCTAAAACCTAATTGGTGTAAATGTTTGTGCAGATGCACACCTTACATATAGTATAAAAGAATCATCAAACATGTAAATGTTTGTAAAGATTACTAATTATAATGGGCATTCACATTCAAAGAAAACCTTTAGGATAAATATAATGGCCTCATGGATGATAACTAGTTTCTTTTCCAAAACATGAAATAAGAAAAGCGCATTCGATCTTATATATTATTGCAACCAGAAGTCATTCATTACCAAACATCTTTAAACATACGCAGGAAAGATAACAAGTTATATAAAAACGCGATAATATTATAAACATATTCCACAAACCATTTGTTTAACGAAGCCGACGCATGTCACATAGTCGTCTCGGATCATTTCTTGAGATGAGGGAAGCAAGTGTACACATCAGCTTTTGGGTGTTTTGCTTCAGCATGTTCCCTGCATTTCACCTCTGATGTTGTGCATATGAAGGTTTGCATGCATACCTTGCACTAATATCAATCAAACCACACTATCAGATTCATGGCTATAAACTTATTAATTTTAAGACAAGTTAGCATTTTCTAGGGGTGCAAACAAGTCGAGCTCGGGCTCGAATCAGGCTCGGATCGTTTAGTATCTACTAGTTAATATATTAAATAAAAATAATATATATAATAGGCTTGAGAGCTCGATTTATGAAGCTCAACTCGGGCTCGTTAGTAAGCAAGTTTAAATGAGGGGTAAATATTATTAAATTAAATATTAACGATAAAACTAATATTATACTAAGGTCGACGAGCCTCACATGCTAGGCTCGAGCTTGAGCTCGATTAATAAACGAGCTTTGTTTTAGGCTCAAGCTTGGCTCGGGCTCGATAAGGTTCGGCTTGTTTCAAGCTTTTTACCGAGCCGAGCTCAAGTAGCTCGCGAGTTGCTCGGCTCATTTGCACCCCTAGCATTTTCACTTAAAATGGAGTAAGAAACCCCAAATAATAAATGTAAGATGACAACAGCAACTAAAGAACATAGAATAGCCAGGGGCCAAGGTTGGGTCGTGTATGAGAAACGTGCAAAGCTAAGAGAAAAACAAACACATAATTGTACGACAGTAACTTCGTAAATGAGTAAAAAAAAAATCTAAATCACAGTAGCGGTGACTCATGAGTCGAAGATGAGAGAAACCTTTAGCTATGATGTAGTGAGTAGTCTCAAAAACTTTTAATGACCTTTGAAGAAAAAGCTTCCTCGGGTTTCTTTAAAGGCTCACAACTACTCCACAAGGCACCCCGGCTGAAATATGTTTATATCGTCCCACTTAACATAGTTTCCGACCCTGAGGCGGGAGACGTACACGACAACCAGCACATCACTTTGAAGATATTGAGGCGGAGCAATCCCAAAAGATGGCATCGAAGCGCACACTTTGCCGGAGGTGTGTCATTCATGCACTTTATGTAATCTGGCTTCAATCACTAAAGTCAAATGACAAGCTTGGAGTTCTCAAACCAAACCAATTGGGAGTTGCAGCAAAAATGGTGTTAACAAATTATTGCTGTTAGACGCATTACCCAGGTTTAATCTATCTTCTTTTTCAAGAGTTCTATTCTACACTCTACAGTTCCATTCGATATTCTTCTTCTCCATGTGAGGCACATTGCATAGATCTTAAGTTGGATAATGTCAGAAAACAAATACCAAAAGTGAACTTGTTTAAAGAATGCAATGTTCACAAATGGATGCACATCCAACAATGTTCCTCTAGTGAACATGATGAAGACGTTCACAAAACAAAGGAGCTTGCATAGGGCATTGTTACAAGATTTGCTATATCCCCTCTTCTCCAATTTCACAACCAACAAACAATTTGAGAAAAAAAACATGATCATTTCTCAAGAATGGGTAGAGAATAAGTGTTCGAAGGATCCAAAGGCCAAAAGAAGTTGAGTCTATCGTTTTACAAGAATCATTTTAGAGAAATACATTATACACTCTCAAGTTAACAGGTCCTTGGGTTAGCATCCTTATGGTTGACTATGAAGGAAAGCCAGTCATAGGTTACATCTACAAGGCCAAGGAGAGGACTAAAAAGGAGTATTAAGAACTCTTAAGGAAAAATAAAAGACTTCTATAATTCTATGATAAAACTTTTGATATCACACAGAATGGATGGAAATGTCAACTTCACCAAATGTTGAATTCCGCATAATATTACTTAAACCCGTCTATCTTTTATGATGATATGAAACATATCTCAGAGGACAGAGATGTTAAGGGTGGTTTATTATCTTGCATAGGAAGATTGTCTTGAGGTGTAGAAGACGAACATAAGATCAATTGAGAACTTGTTACACATCAAAATGTCGAAGGGCTTTTTGGTAGAAATGTCTCTATTAGGCAAAAAAAACTACCGAAAATCACAAACACACATATTTTTTCTACTGTAGTACCATATATAGTGCATTATATACTCACTTGTTTTCGAGTAGGCAGATTATATGCTGCTAGAAAGCGCATTGATTGCACTGAGCGAAGATAAGGGGGTTGATTCATGTCAAATGACATGTGGTGTAAATGTGCAATGTTGAGATGTCGTCTATGCAACCTTAAAGGACACATTCAATGATTTTGTCTCAAACGAAGATTGCAAAATGTTATTTGCGTATAAAGAACTCGCCTTACATGTAATGATGTTGAGTACAAAGTACACGTTCCTAGTGGGCTCATAAAGATAGAACTTAATATCTTATTAAGCACATAATACCAAAAGTGGGATGTATGTACATTTAGAGGGCAATGATCATGTTGTTTACAAGAGATGCCAATCTGAATAGGCTGCATGTACCATCGCTTCATGTGAATTACTAGATTCGAGGAAGATAGAGACGATCCTTGATTTTGAGACGGGCAAAGTAAAAGTTCTACTAACACCATATCTCTTAACCAAGAGGTTTAGTCGACCATACATCATCAACCCAATTACAAGCCTCACTACCATTGTGTAAACCAAACTAGAAAAGATGATCAAAAAGGACGTCTGTTCAGTTTACTCTGAAGTTAAAGGTTTCTTTGATAGATTCTTGAATCGCCACCTCTTTATCGTCTTTTCAAGGGAGGCAGGGACGTCACTTTTCTTCGTTTTTCCTAGATAATTTATTTTATTTAGTGATACTTTTTTTCAACGAGATATATATGTGTGCTTTTTCTTTATGAAGACTTTTCTTTAGCTTCTAGACTTTGTTGTGTCTTTTTTCCGGCGAGTCACAGTGGTGCTGTCTACTTAGCTTGATGTAAACGCTTCAACCGTGGTACCCTTTTGCCTTTTCAACCCTTCCTGATTACCACTGATCTATATTCTTTTTGTCTGTTAAAACTGGTCTAATTTTTTCATGTATGTTTCCCTCTAATGATTCTTTTGTTTAAGGACAAAACATACAACCATCCACCTCTTGCTTTTTTAGTCAAAGATCACCTAACCCACTGATTTCAAAAATTAAACGTTTTATCTTTTCAAATAACATACGCCCCACTTACGGTGTGCGCATATAATGTATATATGTGTGGCCCTCGGGGGGCAAAAGTAAAGTTGCACTAGTTTTAACGTTATTTTACTAATTTCGTGAAAATAACGTTAAAAACGACGGACGGTTAATCATGCATCATGTGGTGGCGTTGATAGCCAAAAGACAAAGGGGTACATGCACCGATCGGGTTTGTCCCGATTGCTAAGTGTTTTGTGCCTTATGTCCAAGGCTTGATACCAAACCACATCGAGCCGGGGGTCTCACTGGAAGCAGCCTCTCTACTCTTAGGGATAGAGGTAAGGCTGTCTACATCTTACCCTTCTCAGACCCTACCTTAGCTTTGCTATAGGTGGGATAAACTGAGTATGGTGATGATGATGATGATGATGATGATGATCTTTTCAAATAACAAAGAAGCCCCAGTGGGAGATCTTGACAAAAATGCACAATTAATAAATAAAAAGTGCATAAGGTTCATAAGATCCCTAAAATGCCAAAGTCTGTCTATAAAACCAAGCCCACTAAGCTAGCTGTAGTTACCTAGGTTACTGACAGTAAATTAATGAAATTTTTAGGGCCTCAAATGATAAACGCCAATAAGAAAGAAATGCAAGTGATTACAAGAGATAAAGGGTACAAGCATGGTGGTAAAAATCGCGCCTAGCCTCCGATTAATCGCTAGTCGGAGGTTAACCGTTAGACGGTCAACAGTGGTCAAATCCAGTCCTAATCTGCCAAAAACTGGTGGGAGTCTAACGATTCTGGCCAAAACCAGTAAATTCTGGCGATTAATCCTATCTACTTCAAAATATGAGTCGAGGAAGGTGCTAAAACACGTCTATTTAAAAAAAACTACATATAAAATATGCATATATACATATAGAACTGAAAACTACATTTAAACTCTCAATCCGATTAATCTTGATTAATCCTGATTATCATTAGTCGGAACCTCACCGACTGACTAGCACGTAGCGATTCTTACAACACTGGTGCCTACAAGTAACTAAATAGGTAAAAACACTTCTTTTTGGCGAGTACTTGTAAGAGATAAATACATACACAAGTATGAATCTATGAAATGGGTCGGCCCCAATACCTCCCGTTTTATATAGCCATCCACAATTCAAATGGATGTCCAACACCAAGATCTATTCAATCTAATAGCTACAAACTGATCTTTATAATATCATTATCTATAAATTATATTATATAAACTTTTTATCAGAAAAAAGCTTCAACATACTTCCATCTTATAATTAAGACTAGACTTTCAAAACATATCAAATTTAATAAGTAAAAAACTTTAAACAGATTTAAACAGTTACAGATAAAATTAAAAAAAAATAAAAAACAAACCTGGATGTTCATAGCTTTCTTGTTGGCTTCAAGTTGACTACCTGAACACACAGGTCAATAAGATTTTTTGATGGCAAAATTAAAAAAAAAAATTGTAAAAAAGAGAGAGATAAAAGGAAGGAAGGAAGGATTAGGATTAGGAATAGAGGGTGGGTACCTTTGGAAGCAGCTTTAGCTTTCTCGAGATTCCTCTCACGGGCTGTCTTCGACTTCTGTGCATTTCCTCCGCCCATCGTCGCCGGAACCCTAATTCGATACGATTTATTGTTTTGTAATCGGAGTCCTCGTTTTGGGTGCAACCCACAGGATTTTGTGACTTCTATTATATACGAGAACAAACATGAGCATATTAAGGTTTATGCGTGTGGGGACGTCGTCCCGGTTTGTGGGGATCGTCTCACATCGGCTCTAAGACGACGTCCCTGGATCGTGTAAATTGTTTAAATTATGACGTTTTAAACGGGCCTTGGTATTTGTATGTCGTATGTGATTACGTTATTTTTTAAGGGGAGAACTAACCTAGGAAAACCATTCCTACACCCTGACTAATTCACTTGAGGATGGTCCTCTCTTGTGATGATGTGGCAGCTGATGTAGGGGAGTTTCTACCGGCCTATTTTATTTATTCCAAAATGCGTTGTTGGGATAATACTCATAATATATGTGGATGAAACCAAATTATGTAGCTATAAAACATTCCAAAATGAAAATTTTCATTTTTCTATAATCCACTAGAACTGATAACATATACAAATCTTATTGCAAATGAGTAACGATAAAATAGGATAAAGATCAATTAGGAACTCTTTCAAGTTGTGAGAACAGTCTTCAAGTTGTAAGAACTGGAAAACTCCTACCTCTCGAACTTTCTTTCAAATTATATTGTATTTCCAAATTAACCTTATGTTTTTTTCCCCAAATCTCATGCTTGAAAACACATGAGTTCGTTAAGCCGTTAAGGTTTACAAACACACACACACACACACACAAACCCCTTCGTATATGAGTCTACACATAGTATACGTCTCCTAAGCCTCATTCGTATTGTAACACTTCAAATCATGCCGAATACCAAAAGAAATTTTGTACAAGAAGATGATGTATGTATATGTGTGAAATACTAAGACATATTTCTCGCCTACACAGAAATTGGTCCTGTCTAATATCCGCTGTCGGGTTAGTAATATGCGCTGTCAAAAGAAAAGGGCATCGTCTTTGGTCGTTGTGTCATTTGTGGCTGCAGGTATGAGTTGTAATGTGTGTGCTCTCAGGCTACAATCCTGTTGCTGGTTTATTTCAAATGTGTCAGCTCTTTAAACAATATGATTAATCTATCATTTATCAAATTGCAGCTTAACTTGCAAAATTCTGGTTTGGTTACAATTCAAAACCAAACCTATATCCTATTTTTATTTTGATAACCAATCATCTTGGTTACAAATGGTTTGGTTTTTTCTATCAAGACACAGTTTGCTTAATTCGGTTAAGAAAGAATCTTTTAATTCGAGTTCAATTTTCAATCAGGTTTTGGGTCACAAATCAAAAACAAGTCTCTTATATATAGAAGGATGGGTAATATATTATTTACAATAAATAAATAAATAAAGGATGTGGTATATGTTGTTTCCGTTCCATTTTGTATCTGCATGTAACCATATCCGAACCATAAAACTCAGTTTTATAAAAGGACCATAACCATACCGCCTAATTCTGAATTATTGGTTCGGTTTTCTGGACTCTTTTTTTTTTCAATTCAAAACTAGTAAATTTCCATGCTTGCACACTTACCTCCATGAGTGTCAAAGTTGATAGCAGATCCTTGCACTGATCAAGCAAAGAACATTCAGTTTTCATAGCACTAGCAAGTTCAGATGTCATTAAATTCGCATTTTCCACCTGTTACAAAATTATAAAAACAAACGATTTTAGTATAAAGGTTTTAAAAAAAGAAACAAAAATGAAGTCCTAAAGATGATATATTTTTGGATATATTTTTTTAGATCCAATCCAATTAACCTTGGTTACTAAAGAGCATATTGAGAGAGCCATAGCCTGCATTGTATCAGCAGCTGAACAAACTGCATCTTTCAAATCCTGCATATCTGCCTGTAAAAGTAAAACCAATGAATTTTGGACATTATTTTAAAAAGATATTATCAGTTTCATACCTTTGCACCAGACAAAACTGGGAGACAAAGAGAGCTTGACTCGAGAGCCTCAATAGCCCCAGCTAAGGAGATTGAGTAATCTTTGTCGGTTAGATCCCAATCGTCTAAATGCAACATCTACATTTGTGAAATAAGAAAATGAAGAATAAATGTCACATATGAGAAGGCAATTTAACCATATAATCCAAATCACATTGATGCGAAGCTGATCTAGGAATTGTTATATTCATATTTGGACCCTACTTAAAACATGAATAACAATTGATATTTCAAGATTTAACAATATCTATAAAAATGGGAATTTCCAGAAATTCTTACCTGTTTCTTGAGTAGAGAGTGTAACTTTAAGTTGTGCTTCAGTTGTTGCAACTGCAGTCGTTTAGATATGACAGAATGCCACAACTTTGAAATAGTGACCCATGCGTTATATAGAGTTTTCTGAAACAAATTTGTAATGATTATATAAAAGATAAATAAAACAAATTGTTCCAAAAGTAAAAACTAAAGTAACACCAATGGCTTTTGTAAAGGCCAATTGTATATAAAGCACATGTACTTTTATCTTATTTATCTTATTTTGTAACAACCTTTCTATATATCCAAAAATGAAATTCAATCATTAAAGGAGAGAAGTAAGACAAAACAATAAAAAAAAAATCATAATGATAGGTTATTAACTTGGGTCAACTTGTGATCCAAATAGAAAATGAGTTGATAATTGGGTGAACTTGATCATTATGTCTTTGCTACCACCCTCTTATTGCCTTTGTCCACCCTCAAGAGTCAAAACGTTAGACCCCCTCGTTCACTGCTTACACTCGCCGCCTCCATCTACTGTCTACTGTGATGGCTGTGCCTTCATCGGTCTACCATCATGGTCACTGCCGTTGTCTACCATCAAAACTGTCATTATCACCTACCGTCTACCACGGTGGTAGCCACTTCATGTTTTGTCTACCTCCTTCATCAACAGCTTCGGTTTGAGAGAGAGAGAGAGTCTGTGTGTGTCTCTAAAGAAGCTTTTGAAACGTTATAGATATAAAGTTAGCAAGAGATATGTATGAACATTAGCCCCAAGTTAGCCCAAAACCAACCCTGCCCATGAGAGAACCTTATGCACTTGGTATTATAATTTAATATATAGTTTTAATTGGGATTTTAAATCAGCGAAATTTAATCCAAATCGAGTTGAATCTTTATTCAGTCTCTCCATTGTGACCCGAACTAGTAAACCCACCATTAGGCTAGCCGAGTTAACCCATCCGTTTTAACAAGCTAAATAATATACAAGTAATTTGATAAACAAAATGTAGTTAAATTTGTTAAATGGAAATAGGAGTCTATTTGATCAGTAAAGTTAAAGTAGCAATGTCAATGATAAATGAAAGAAAGAGAAACAAATAAGAGGATTAATAACAAAGTTTATATGAATTTCCAAGATCCAAACTAACCATTCTTAATATTTCATCCAAAAGCCATTAAATCCACTCTACATGTAATCATATAACCATGATAACATACAACTTTTAACAATTATTTCAAACAATTGGCTACCTTTATAATAATTATCAACACTAAAGATCAGTAACCAAATAGAGGAACTTATACAAAACATGTTACCTTAGCAGCTGCTCGCTGGACCAGCATAGCAGCATCCGCTCTAGCATTCGCAAACCGCCACTGCAAATGCTTATTATGCAACACTCTCAACACATGTACATCTACAACCTTCTTTTCCCCAACCTTCCCTCTCTTCACATCACCACAAAAACTCAAAACCGAAACCGTATTCCCTAAACCATCATCCTTTGGCATACAAAATGCCGATCTTCCTCCTCCTTCTCCTCGCGGTACTACCATAGCACCCTCCTGTCCAACCTTACGTCCAAGACTCATCTTCTTGGTCTTCAACAATTGCGGTGTTGCTGAAACACCAACCGGCTGCACTCGCCTTAACAGATTAATCGTCTCCTGCCAAAACCTAGCTGGCACCACGATTGCCCTAGGACCAGCTCGAACATGACCTAGACTACTGCTAGAGGAAACACTCTCTGGATCAGAATCAGTACGATCAGATTCATCATAATCGCGTATAGTTTCCGGTTTTATATTGTCTAGTTTCGTCTCATCGGTAATAGATTTACGTAGAACCGGTCTAACCGTCTCGGGAGCTTTCTTCTTTTCCCGCGTAAAGTTGTTTAAACCGTTATTAGCCGGTTTTTCAACCTTACTAACCGGAAGTGCAAACGATTCGCCTTGAAACGAAACCGATAAACTTCTAGCGGAGGTTTTGGTTAGGATCTTTGCACTCGATGATAATTCAACGGTCCTAGGATGATGATTTGAACGGTTAGTGACCGGAGATGGTGACGTCACCGGTGAGGGGAACCTGTTGGTGGTGGTAGGAAGATGTTTAAGTTTTTGGCGGCGTTGCGGAGGACTGGCATTGTTGTTGTTAGATACGAGTGGTGCACGATTAGGTTTAGCTGGAGATGGTGGTTTAGGTGGTGGTGGTGTAGGGGTAGAAGAGAGATCAGCAACCATTGGTTTTGTTTTAAACTAGTTGTGAATATGGAGAACAGGGAGGGATATTGCTGTTGAATTGTGTCTGATTAAGGTATATATAGTGGTATTAGTGATTTAATATTAGTGGCTAATTATTATTAATACGGCTTTGTAAGGCTTTCCAAATATATATATACTAGCTATCTACCCCGGGAAGGTCCCGGGGTTGAAAATCCTAATATGACTTAATAAAAAATAATAAAAGAAGAACAAACCTCACCTCCCAATCCAATCCACCACCAAGCTACAATTACCAAACTTAACCACCACAGCAATAACTTTAGCTGCAGCCACCATCATAGCCACCAGCACCATCCCTCCATCCTTAGCAGCGGAATCCTACGCCACATACTACGGTACTGCAGCTAGCGCAGCTAACTACGGTGGCTACGGTGGAAATTCAGACAAGAATGTAAACAATCTTTCAATACATGTATCAATTCTCTTAACAAATTAAACTAAACTGATATAAATTAAACTTAACTCAACCTAACAAAACTCACCTTGAAATAAATAATGGAACTTACATAACCACCAATACCTCTATCAAATCTGTTAAGAGTAAACTTAAGTGACATAAATTAAGCTTAACTGAATGTAAGTAAACTCAACTTAAAGTAACTAATGAAACATGTAACTCAACTCAGCTTTAAGTACCTAATGAAACATAAATCTATTATACTATACAACTCAACTGACATTGAACAGACCTATGAGTAATAGATGTAAACAATCTTTCAATACATGTATCAGTTCTCTTAACAAATTAAACTAAACTGATATAAATTAAACTTAACTCAACCTAACAAAACTCACCTTGAAATAAATAATGAAACTTACATAACCACTACAAAATTGGAAGATGTAGCCTATCAATTCTGTTAACAAATTACACTACAATCACATAAATTCAACTGAACTCAAGGTACCTAAACTCACCTTTAAGTAAAGAATTATACCTAAATATATTACTATACAAAGCAAGTGACATTCAATAGATATATTCGTAACAGATAAAAGCAATAAACCATAAAAACAATCAAAATAATAATTAAAAACCAATATAAACAATCAACAATAATAATTAAAAAGCACTACAAAATTTAGGAAAAAAATAAATCGAACCAAACTGGAGAGACCAATCATGTTGTCATCCACCATCTTCCCACTTGATCCATCGTTCTTGAAATAAAATAAAAAACAATTGTATAGATTCGATAGGAGTAAAACTAAAATAATAAATAATAAAATTGTAATAATGGAAAAAAGTGTACCTTGCACATGTTGGGAGGACAAAGACTGCAACCATGAGGTGACCCGTGAAAATCATGGAAAGGCAAAATCCTTAACTTTCCTTCATCGGGGAATCACTCCTGCAAATAGACAGGTTCTTCTTTTCTTCCTTTCAATTTCACTCATATTAAGTTCCGATCCAATATTATTATATACCAAACCAGATCTCAAATCCCATGTATGTATGCTTTATATAATTGTTAATAACCTACTATCCTCGTCTCCGAGAAACTCGGTGACGCAGGACTCGATCTGTTAAAAACATTTGCTAACGTGGATTGTTCGTATAACTTGAGTCCTGAGGAGCTTTGTACGAAGATATCGTTATGTGACGCGTTGATATTCAAATCGGTTCTCCAAGAGGGCAATTGATCATCAGCTTGGTGTAAGGGTGTTTCCAAAAGATTGTATTGATGTTTGCGGGGTCAGCGTGTGTGTATTGTGTTTGGCGGCAGATGAGCAGGAGAGGTGGTGTAAGGTTTTTAGGGTTTGGGAGAGTGAATGAGGAGGTTAGGATTTAATAACTTTAGGGTTTTATCTTTTTCTCTTTTTTTAATTAAAAAAACGAAATAATTAAAAAACACCAAAAACATTCATTAAGGATGCCATGTGGCACTATAGAGGGGAGGTTGGAGGCACCATTGAACGCCACGTCAGCAAAAGGGCTTTGTTTTATATATATATATATATATATATATATATATATATATATATATATATATATAGACGTTAGAAGCTTTAAAAAAAATACAGTACGTTAGAACAATATATTTTCAAGAAGGGAAAATCACTCAAAATAAATATAAATATCGACCTCCTCTAATCACTAAAATAAATACAGAAAAACTGTCTTTCCAAAAATATTTGCAAAGATATTCAAATATACCAATAAACATTGGGTTTTTTATTTTTTTTTCACTCACAATCACTCACAACCGCATACAAAATTTGGGGTTTTCTCTCACAAAATTATGAGAGACCAAATGTGATTGCTCTTGATGGCTAAACTCTAGGGAGTATACGGAAAACGATAAATGCAGTGAACAACACATGTTTTAAATAATTTAGCCTCTTAAAGATTAGCCTTTTACAATGAAACTCCCATACTAGTCGTTTCAATAAAAATTTAAATTTGCAAAATAATTTTTATTTAATATTTTGATAAATTATAGGGAAGAATTAACTAGAAGTTAGGGGGGAAACAAATGGCTAGAACTTAATAGGTGAAATGAAGGAAACGGCTAGTTATGGGGGAGAAATGAATGGCTAGAACTTTGGGATGAATGAACTAGACGGCTAAAAAAGTTAAAGCCTAGAAGTTAGGGAAACTGCTGGAAGTGGCTAAGCCAAGCCAAGCTATTGGAATGAAACTTGAAGGTGGCTAGAGAAGAATAAAGCCCTATATATTAGACGCTTAGGTTTGCACTAGCATGTGTAGCTTGTTAAGTGGTTAGATATCACGGCTAAAGCTTAGCTAACAGAATACGTGTAACAAACTGCTTGGCTTGTTTTTCGTAAATCCTCTAGAGTTTAGCCTGAAAATATGTTTATTTTAGTAAATCAAGGATAGTCTGTGTCTATTTAAGCGATTTTCCTTCTCATAAACTACGTGTAAAAAAAACTAAATATTGCACTTTCCCGCTAAACAACTAGGAAGATTAAAATAAAACCTTTCTGAATATGAATAAGGAGGGGACCTCACTTGGCTGAAATATATGTTTTAGAAAGTCATATTTTAAGGAAAAAGAAAGAGCAAAGTAAAAGCTTCATCCATGAGATTTGTGGTAACCTCCAAAAGTCCAGGTTAACCAACAAAATAAATTACCAATCACTCTTTTAGAGGTCAAAAGATGATCATGGATATATCATTTCCTTTTGTTTTTGTGCCTCCACAAATGCATAATCTACCTTTAAGTTAATTTTAAGCTACAATATATCATCTTATTTTATTTTTAAATGTGGGGTACTATACCAACTAACCCCATCTCCTCACTCAAACTTCTATCAATTGGCACATGTTAAACTTGTTAAACTTATAAAATAAATATTATTTATCAGATCATATTTATATAATAAAAAAACAAGATGTAATCGTTAAAAAGGATCCACATTATAAGTGTGTTATTTATTAACATCCATCACGGTAATAATAGTTTTTAAACAAATAGGGGACATCATTATAGCAGTTAAACTTGTCCCGCGAGTCTTAAGTTAACAAAGTAATAATTCTAACATCTTAGTGAAAAATAAATTATGAATTAAGAGCTGATTACTTAGAGATTACTTGATATTATATTAGTATTAAAGTAAGAGGTGTTTGTTAGTATCATGACCAACTTTTGATAGTGATAAATATGGTGATCCTTGCTTAATCCCATAGGTCAACAACTTCCCAAACTACATACACACATCATAACATCACATGTATGTTTCTAGATTACTTTTAGTTATTTACAACTATAATACTCGAGTCTTATATAAAATATATGGTGTGTTTGATCATTTTTAAAGAAACTTTGGAAGCTAATGAGTTGAAAAGAAGGGTAGTTGAGAAGTGGTAGATGAGCACACAACTAGAAATAGAAAGGGGGGTCAAGAATAACTTGATATTGAAGAATGTTTTTTATGTCATGTGTAGGGTCCATACCTACTTACCTACAAAGCTACTTGGCAATACCAGTTTAGAAGAAGATGTTTCGTTTCTATTACCAGCTTGAAACAATAGCTCAACTACTTACACTCTAATTTATGGATAGATTGGGTTGTGTTGATACTTCTTATACAATTAATTTGTGTATTATAATTAGTCAGTTAAAAAACTTCTAAACAATGGATCGGTTGATGATGACAAAGGCGAAGGATAATGGGCGTCAGGGGTGCCCCGACCCCTCCGTTTTTTTTCTTATTGAAGTTTGTGATTTTCGTAGGTAATTTTTATATGAATTGAATCTGGCCTCTACCGATTTGATCTTCTGGACCTCACTGATAGGAATCAACTTTAAGCCCTAATTGCAAGTAAATCGAAAAATGTCCGTACATGCTTCAATTGTTTTAAAACAAAAGGTTTTTTTTAATGGTTTCGGGAGTTGGATACTTTCTTGTAGCTACTAGGGCTGTCCAAAAAGCTCGTGGCTCGGAGCTCGCTCGAAGCTCGCTCGGATTTAGCTCGAAAAAAGCTCGCTCGATATGGCTCGGTTTGAAACTGAGCCGAGCCGGCTCGGATCGGTTAGAAAGTGAGCCTAGCTCGGCTCGGTTCGTAACGAGCCGAGCTGGCTCGGTTTGGCTCGAATAATTCTAATTTTTAATATATATTTTTTTATATACATATAATATATTACCAAAATGTAAAACAAGATGGAGAATATGCTACAAATTTAATATTTGGTAACAGTGGCATGGAGATTCTTTGCTTGGGATTGAAGTTATAGCTAATCAAGTTATTTAAATAAACTTAATACTACTTTTGATCCAAGTACTCAAGTTAATTCGTATGTTGATGAACTTATACTGTATTCCATTGAAATTTGAGACTTATTTTGTACTTGCTTGAACTTGATTTTAAAGTGCAATGTATAAGGTTGAACTTATTTTAGTTGTCTTATTTTTAACTATTGAATAATAGTTTAAACTATTGAATTTTGAAAGCCATTTTTCTTTTTTCTTTTTATATTCGAGCCAAACCAAGCCGAGCCGAGTCGGCTCGGTTTAAAACCAAGCCGAGCTCGAGTTTTGATTTTCAGCTCGGTTTCAAATCCGAGCCGAGCCGAGCTGGCTCGGTTTATAACCAAGCCGAGCGCGAGCTTGGCCTGGCTCGACTCGGTTCAGCTCATGAACAGCCCTAGTAGCTACTTAGCTAGTTAGCTTTGTATAAGCATGTGTAATATGTGATATTAGATGAAACCTTCTCAAAAGATAGAATAGTTAAATATGGTGAAGTTTGTCATGTAAATATCGAAGATGTACTTTTTTTTAACGCACCACAAATAAAAGCCCGGCTATTCGGGGTAACTTAATGGGAAATAGCCTGCGATTGCAGACAACGTAGGTAGGGTTGAGCAAATTAACCGCTATAACCGCTAACCGAACTATAACCGACATAACCGAACCGATAACCAACATAACCAATGGTTATGGTTATGAAACTTCTTTAACCGACAAAGCGATTATGCTTATGGTTATGAAGCTTTGGTTAACCGATATAGCCACACCGAACCGAACTTGTAATGTTAAGTTTATGTAATAAATTTATGTTTTACATTAACTATGTAGAGGTTTCATACTATAATAAAAGTTTGTTATTAACAAAATGATCTTGATGTAGTGTTCTTTTTTATGATGAAATAAACTTGTAATCAAAGGCTTAAGTATGTTTTTTTGCTAATATCTTTTTAAAAGGGATCTCATATTGGTAGTATAACTAGAAAATGTAGTTTTGACTGCCTTATAAAAAATATCCCAAGCTAAGTCAAACATTGTAGGTTCCGGATTTTTTAGACCCATTAGGTTTTAAGTTTATACTTTAGTCGAAAGTTAGTTTTCGTTGATTTTTGGTTAATAACCGAAATAAACATAAACGAACCATTACCGAATTCATAACCGATTAACCATAACCGAAGTTTGGTTATGGTTAAGGAAATTCCATAACCAAACTAGCAATTATGGTTACCGTTAATGATAAAAACCGAACCAAACTGATCCATGCACACCCCTAAGCGTAGGGTAGCCCAAGCTCACCATCTCCAGTTTCGTGGAAAACCTAGCGCCCGAAGACCCACTGCGATAAAACTATGTTGGGATTAGATTCGAACTTTAGACCTCTTGCCTTTAACCTAAATCTTTACTTCTCCTCTAATACAAGTTGAGCTACAACTCATTGGCAATATTGAAGATGTAAGGCTATGGGGTGTGGTCACCTTTCCCCCTTTCGTCCCCCTTATCCATATCAGTGCTACGTCATTTCCCCTTCCCCTCCTCTTTTTAAGGGAAATGGTTTCCCCTTCCCCCTTCCTTTTTTTTATCATTTTTCTTTTTTATTTATTTATAGATTTTATATTTCACTAATATTTTTTCATTAAAATTAAAAAACAAAATACATAGAAAATTAAAAAAAAAAACCCGAAAATACATTAAAAAACTAAAAAGGTAACGCTCCTCCAAGCCATTTTTTTGCAATTTTGTCTTTTAATTTCTCTGTTACCGCACGTTCCGTCTCTGAAGGCCCTCGAGACTTTGTTTCATCAGCGCGAATTCTGTTGTATCCTGTTTCGAAAGATCGAGGCGTTTCCTTTCCAACTGTAGCCTCTCCATATCCTTGCTGCGGCTTCTTCCTTCTCCTTCTTTCTTTCCATGTACCTCTCCGCTTGCTCTTGCGTAAATTCATTAAAGTTTTTAAGCAACTCTTCAATTTTCTCCACCGCCTTATCTTTTGAAGCGGAACCGCTAGCAGTAGCCTTTCCTTTTGAGCTCGAGGCGACGTTCTTGGCGCGGTCCCTTCCAATCGGCCTCTCGGTCTCAGGTGTTGGTGCCTCGTCTTCAAACTCTGGGTCGTCATTTATATTGATAGCACAACGCACATCCGACCCACCACCACTGTAACTCCCCGATGCGCTCATTTTTGTCCTCTTAGCTTGTTCCACCTCATTAGGCACCACTTTAAACTTTTCACACTTGCTAAAAATCTCATACGCTTTCATGTATGCCCACGCCCCGTTGTTCTTGGTGTATCTTTCAATAGCCAACTTCAACACGTTGTCATCACTTTGGCCCGAGGTACGATTATTCCAAGCACTTTGATAGAAAGCCGCAAAAGTTTGACATTTTCCCATCATCTCCCAACACTTGGTACTAACGGAGTGAACCTTTCGATATAGCTCACGTTGTAATAACTTGAAGAAATCAACAACTTGGCTCAAAAAACCATCCCTTTTCCGATTTGTAGCTACAATTATTTAAAAAAAAAAAGTTAGTAACAACTTATTAAAACAAAAAATATCTAAAAAAGAATTAAAATTTTACCTAGTATTGGATCGGTAGAAACGTTTACCCAAGCTCGTGCTAGTGCCTTCAACTCAATGGGCGTCCAAGGAATGTTATCCGCCTTCGTACTAGGGCCTTCATCTTGGCCTCGTTTTTTCCCCTTTTTTGCGGGTTTGGGGGGGGGGTTGGGTTTCGGGTACATGATCATCGTGCGCGGCCAAAGAAACGAAATCGTGCTCGTGTTGTGTTTGTGTTTCAGGTAGTGTTTGTGTTTGACCATTGTTATTGACATGTGCATCATATTTAGTTATCGTAACATCAGTGTCAACCACAATATCACCCGTAGCTAACTCCACGCCACTGATATACACCAACAGACCACCGTTAATGACTGATGCAGCGCCTCCGGACACAATAACCTCACTAGAAATTACCGTATTCTCATTCAAAGTTAAATGGTTCAAACATCCAGAATCGAAAATCCACTCGCCAAGTCGATTTGTTTTCAATTCGGTTGTCACGGTTAGCGTCGTGACTTCTTCAACTTGGGCCATGTTCGATTCAACATCCCATGATTCCTCGGTATAATTTTTATACTTGCTTAATTTCTCCTTTTCACCGGTTAGATGATTCGAGCACCCGGGATCAATAATCCAATCATCAAACTCATTACCACGTTCTTCGGTTGAAGCCGACAAAGCAAGAACAGGTGCATCATGCGCATAGTAAGCTTCAGCGTCCCCTTGCTTCTTCTTCTTGTGTTGTCGCTACATTGCCTTCGTCGATTTGTTTTTCTGGACAATCCTTTGACATATGACCTTTCACACCACAATTGTAGCACTTGAAGGGAAACTTTTTGCCCGACTTCTGATTTTTCTTGTCATCGGCTTCTTGATTGTTCTCATGGTTTTGATACCTTTGATTGCTTCCTCTTCTTGATCGATCATGTTTATCCTTTTGATTAGACCCGCGATATGGTTTATTTTTACCCCTGCCCCGACCAGCATATAGAGCCGTATCCTCTTTCTTGGCTTGGTCGCTTACCACCACTCCTGCCATCTGCTTGGTTAGAGCTTCTTGGCAGCAAGTAGATTTTCGAATTCAACTAACGAAGGTTGCGTGGGCCACCCTTGAACCGCTGCAACAAAACTTCGATATTCTGGCTTGAGCCCGTGGATAATAATCCGCTTCATACGAGCTTCACCAATTCGAGCTTGTTGGTCTAGTTCCCCGATCTCCCTACACGAGGACTTTACCTTATGAAAGTATTGAGGAACCGTCTGATCCTTTTGGCTTACAGAGAGCAACTCGTTCTCGAGTAATTGCAGCTTGGCGTCATTCTTCTTCGAGAATAAAGCAGCCAAAGCATCCGAGGCTTGCTTTGGTGTTTCGTAGTCTCGAACATACTCTAGAAGCTCCTCGTCGATAGTTGTCTTCAGAATAAACATCGACCTTCCAACTTTGACCTTCCACTTGTGAATCGCCCCATTAGTATCAACCCTTGGTTATGTCGTGTTCTCACCGTTAACAACCTCCCACAAATCCATTCCCTGTAGATACGAAGTCATACACGTGGACCATGTGTTGTAATTCGAGTTGTTTAACTTCTTCACGCTACCGGGACCTTGGAATTCCGCCATGACTAATGGGTTGGCTCTGATACCACTTGTTAAACTTTTCACAAGTGATTCAGATCTTCAACTCGCTTGTTATTGTCAACACACCAAGCAAACTTGACACACAAGTTGCATAAACTTTATGCGACACTTTGTTTATTACTAACGTAAACGAATTACACAAAACAAAGAACAAAATAAGAATTAGTCTATGACTTAGATGGGTTTATATAGCCATCGTACAAGACTCATAACCAACCTAGACTTCCTATTCTAAATCTGTTCTACCATTTGAATTAATTAATTATTAAACTAACTGATAAACATCAAAATAATAAACATATTATTATTTTGAATTAGCCAATAATGATGTTCCAGCTCCCTTATCCAAAGCTGCATTCTTTTCAATAATTCTAACAAGTATCTATCTATAACTTATAATAAAAGAATTGAATATTGATGAGGTGGCATTCAAGGGAGGCCTCAACCCTCCTTTGAATGTGCCATGTGGCACGTTGAGGTTAGAGTTTTTAATTTAGTTTTTTATTTTGTTTTCATCAATTCTCCTACACTTATCTAAGCCTAATCTCTTTAATAATTTAAAAACAAATTTAGATTTTTCTCTCTAATGTTTCCTCCCATCATTTTTAAACGTTAATATCTTTTATATACGAGATTTTTTAAAGAAAAAAATTACACCAAATTAACGAGCGTTTTATTATCTTTCCAACGAATACCATAATGCCATATAAAAAACGGAGAAAAAAACGACTATTTTTTATGGGGTTTCGTTCATACAGGAAAAAAACACAAAGTGTTCAGTTTATTTATTAATCATGTTTTTTTTCTTTTAAACCAGGTATCTATATACAATGTTGAAATTTAGCCCAATCGTCATGCTATCATTGGAATTTTACTCTTCTAAAGATGGATAGGTATACTTCATCGAGAGAAGTTAGAAGAAAGAATCGTGCAACACTGCAACACATGGTGTCACCTTATAGCAAGGTTATTTTTTTATTTATTTAATTACAAGAGTAATAATTATTACTATTAGTATTAGTATTATTAGAATGGTTATATTTTTTAACTCCGGGACACTCCCAGGATAAAAGCTAGTCTTTTCATAAACTAATTGTTCTTGTTGTATTGGAAATGGGCCGCTTCATACAAGTTGGGCCACTTCAGAGGCATGAAATAAGCTGGACCACTTCATAGGCATGAAATAAGCCTATAAGAACTCTTTCTTTTGATGATGTATTCCAATAAGATCACCTTCCAAGTTCCAACGCTTCTATGGATTGTGAGAAAAAATAATAATGTATTTTCGTTTTATGTATTGTTTTCGATCGAGTTTTATCTTTATTTTTTGGGTTTATTTTTTTGATTGTGATACCAAATGCTGGTACCATACCAATATTGTAATGAATCGAACCAATACCAATTGAATTATTGTCGCAACCTGCAAGGGGAATAGCACTTGTTCATGTTTAAACATGAAATATTCCCATAAAGGCATAAAATACACTAATAAGAAGCTGTTTGGTAGTCTCTTAACCATTCAGTTCAGTCTCTTAACCATTCGGTTCTGAATCATTCAACATTCAGACTGTTTGTTTCAGCATCTGAATGGAATGGTTAAGTGTTGAACCATTCAGACTGTTTGTTTCAGCTAATAAGGGATGTTGAATCATTCAGCATTCGGTTCTGAATCATTCAGCATTCAGACTGTTTGTTTCAGCTAATAAGGGATGTTGAATGATTCAGCTCTTAACCATTCAGAGCCTCTTAACCATTCAGATCATCTTAATTATTCAGCACTTAATCAACCAAACAACCCCTAATTTGATTTATGTGATTAACACTTTTATATTTACTTAAAACTACTTAAATAACTCTACTTAAATAACTGCCACTCAAAGCCTTTTCATATTCTATTACTAGAAAAAAATTTGGCAAAGAAATCAATTCCGTTAAAGAAAACATAATATTGTTTATATAATTTAGACCACATGGACTAGTCATGGGGTGGAAGTCCCTTTTCCTCCACCATGTAGGCGCCGCATAGGCAAGAGGGTTTTGCCCTTCATCTATATTATCTTATTAAGGAGGAGTGATGTACAAGATAGTAATTTTGTACACCATCCAACTATTGTAGCAAGATGTACAAGTGAATCAAGCTTATATAATAAGGGTATAATTGAAACTTTTTGTACAATTAAGACACTTAGAAGGATATCATTGTAAATTTACATGATCTCATACCTCACATCTCAAAAACATGTTCCATTCTTACCCTCATGTGTATCTAAAGCGACTGAAAACCAATTCCCGTAATCAATTGTGATGAACCTGTTATCACCATCAATACATCAATAACTCCACATCAATTGAAGGTTCGCATTCAATGTAATCTATGGAACTTAATCGTTACCTTTAATTCGTCCTTTCAGTTGAAACCCAACAGCCATGAATATAATATATTTATAGATTAGCTGACGAAGGTGACAGAGATACATGGAGACAGAAACAGAAGACTATTATAATTTTTGCTCACCGGCGGCTTCAAGCAACAATTCCTGTGATTTATTTCTCAATTCATAGGGTTTGTTCTTGCTTCTTATTTTCTTTATATTTGCTTCATTTGTTTTTGAGTTTTTGATTGATTCAGGTCTCCTTTGATTGGTAAGAGTCTCAAAGGTATGGTTTATTTCTTAATAGTTAGTGTTTGTTCTTGCTTGTACTTTTCTTTTTATTTGCTTAATTTGTTTTTGGGTTTTTGATTTTGATTGTTTCTAATGTTTTTCCAAGTCGGTTCTTTGTTGTTCTTTTCTTTTTATTTTCTTAATACACTCACCGGAAAGATATGGAATTAGATTTAATGTTTCATTTTTAGCCTTTGAACAAAACTGGTAAGTAAATTTGCTTATTTTGTTTTGGTTGAATAAGGTAGATTCAAAATCTGATGAGATTGGAACTGCTAAAAGTTACATGTTTGCTAAACATGCTAAGATGAAAGGTAATACACACATTATGTTTGAGAAATATTATGTCTTTTGCTTGATTTGTTTGCTATTTAGGCATTGTAATGTGACATCGGTTCTAGGTTTAACAGAAATCGATTCAAATACAGTGAGATTTTTATGCCTGCTTGATCATGCAAAACCGATGACATGGTACATTGATTTTGATTATCGTTTAAAATCAAATAATTTTGTGTTTATCTGAGTTAAATTGTTTTGGTGCTTAGAACCTCACAGAATTGAGTTTCTTAAAATATTGGATATGTAGGTAATGTTGCATTTATCTTATAAAAGTTCTTACATGCCTTCTTCATATTTTGTTATTTTTATCATTGCTCCTATCGATCTCAAATGAGTAGTTTAACATAGATTTAAAACATGAAAAGTCTGAATTTGCGGACCCTTTTATCCAGGTAGTATGTGTTTACATAATTTCTTGTGACTTTGTGTGATGAACTGGGTTTTAAAAAGCGTACATGAGGTGCGAGGCGTAACAAGGCGCTGCCTAGGGCACCTCAAGGATTTGCACTTACCCATTTTTCTGAATGAGCAAGAAAAAAGCACATTTTTTTGACATTTTTTGGTTTTTTTCCCCTGAGGCGCGCGCCTCTCGGACACCATGTGTTTTTATGCATAAAAATATTGTACCTTGGTGTTTTTGGCTTCTACATATAGGTAAAATCATATAAAAACCTTATTTAAAGCTATATATTTTGGGTAAATGAAACTAAAAACCTATGGGATATATATGAGATTATAAGAAAAAATTATATAATTTGTGCGCGCTTCGGGTACGAAAAGCCCACCGCTTTTGCACTTAGTGCGTTGCGCTTAGATGTCATCGCTTTTGTGCGCCTAGCGCTTTTTAAAACCAAGGTGATGAAAAAGTTTCACATGGTTTCATCTACATATAAAAGGTTATTTGTATGCATCAGTCCGTCCATCCAGTTTTTCCCCATATTCCTCTCAGTAAGATGTTTTATGTGTGAAACTCTCTCACTTCAATTTGATATGCTTGATGTTGTAGTTGAGTATTAGGCATGACATGCTACAAAAAAAATTAAGTAAATAAAAATAAATAGCAGGTTTTTGTGATTTGCTGATGTCTATACTTACGACTGTATAAAGAGTTGATACAAGAACATGATCTTGCAAACTTTTAAGCTATATTATTTGAATAAATGTTTGTGTTCTATCTAGCATTGGCAATATTACTCTTTTCCTAATATAAATGGACAGTTTGAATCAATGCATAGTTTAGTGAGTGTGTTTGACCATAAGCCAAGTATGTGGTTTTTAATAAGCACCTGTTGTGTCTAATATGATTGCAAAAACAGAAAAATTGTGTTCTTTCTGTAGTAATCTAATTTTTTTTTCCAATGTGATAATATAGGAGGTTTTGTGCATTAAAGGTACTCCATACTACTCCATATGTCCCACAATAGTTTTCATTATAATTTTATTTTTTGCATTGTTCTCTACATTGTTAATCATTTTTAAAAAAGTGATTAGCGGGCCATCATGTTATAACAGTTCACGGTATGCAAACCTCAAGAATTATGTGCTTTTCGCCCTTTTATACATGTTTTTTTTGTGACATTACAGGTTAAGAAGGAAAAAAAGAGTATGAAAAGAACCGTCTTAAACAGTATAGTTGGAACTATGGACTTGAGCATCCGTCAATATCTGCAAGGAGAAACTTATCCTGTGAAGGGGAGAATGAATTGTTTAGAGCATAAGGGAACGGCGGCGAAAAAAATGGCAATGAAGGGATTAAATTTTATAATAGCTTGCTAAATTTGCTATAAGGTTTGTCCATTTCTCATGGGCAATTAGTTAACTTTCATGTAGGTACAAATCTTGTTTTGTTTTTGTCCTACTCAGTTGGATATACAAGAGTCTTAATGATTGGATTTTGTAGATTTATGAAGCAAAGCAAGGGTTGCGACTGCAGCTCATAATTAATATTATGTTCTCAACAAGAAAATTTTATTCACCCCATCATCTATACACCGTTTATTTATTGTTGGCAACAACTGGGGTCAAAGATATATATTTGACGATCTGCATTTGGTTTTGTAAACTTATAAGCTGAGTTTAACTACAGGTTGGGATTGTGCAATTGCATAATAATGTCTATGTAAAAAACATTATATAGGTTGAGATTGTGAAATTGCATAATCATGTTAAGCCTGGTCACTCTGTTCCAACCCATATAGATTAGTTTTGCAACTTTGTTTTAATTAAAGATGGTAATTTTGACTCATTTGTTTATACATGGGTCAATTCGTCTTATGCTTTATGACTATATCTCTAACCCAAAAGAGTTGGACTTTGGGTCAACCGAACCCAACCTATACTACAACAGTAACCCGTTAACCAAACCGCCCTACCACTTACTTTGCATCCTCTAAATTTAAACTTTAACCTACCACATGAGAACACATTTCTTTTGCAAATTAGTAGTCCTTTATTTTTATTATGTGAATAGTTATGAATCAAGTAACCTATGAACTTTGCAATATAACTTGCCAGACTTTAACATGTTTGCTGCAATTCCATGATGTGAAATGTATTGTGCTTCAACAGCATTTAATATTTAATCATACTTGTGTACATCTAAAGGTCCAACCGACCCATCTTGCCACATGTACTGTGATGTAATAATTTCTGACATGTGACTAATGAATATGGTAGAGTTCCTGGATAGTGAGGCAGAGTTTTGGAAGCACCACTCGCCTCATTGGTAGTTTCTCAAGCTTAAGATAGGTTCTGGCTCAGCTCGTGTATTATTTATTAGTTATACATTAAATAAAAATAATATAAATAATAGGCTTCATTAGGCTTGTGACATCGATAAGTGACGCTCAGACTCATTTACTAAACAAACTTATTTTTAGGTTGGGATTCGGCTCATTTAGTAAATGTGGGTTAAATATTATTAAATACTAATAAAATATCCCCCACATCAAGTTATTGTTCATAGTAGTTTACATATTAATAGATAGGGTAATCAATTTTTACAAGAAGGCTCGATAAGGCTTGACGAGCCTGCCAAACTTCACATGCCAGGCTTAAGCTTGCGCTTGATAAATAAACGGCTTCACATATATTGATTATTAATGCATTTATTGCTTACGTTAATATGATGTTTACTGGATTAATATAATTTAAAGCCAACACTCAAATTTATGCATACATTGATATTTAATTCGGATTAAAAATCATTTTTCCTTCGTCATGTTAAGGATTTAAACTTAGGGTAATACTATATAAACAAACATATATTCAGTTTTGAAAAAGAAAAACAGTTGCTTAATTCAAACTGAATATACTAAACTCATTTAACTTGTTTAAAATTCACATATATGAAGGCAACTATAAATGTGCTAATAACACATTCGTTACATATGGGAGGCTAGGTGGTACACTTTCTCTTGATATGACTTATCATATTAACACTTTACTATCTTCAACCACCAAATACCATTTGAACCTATTAATATGAGAACGGGTCAATTCGAATCATATTATATTTGGTATCACTAAAGCATATAGTGTTTGGAATGGGATTGAATTAGAGTATGGACGTGTACAAAATTATGCCCGTATATAAACGATACATTTGACATATGATATCATTATTGTTAATAAGGTTGTAAATTAACCTACATTTGGTGTTTTTAATGAAATTTTCTTTTGGTTTAATAAATTGGCTCTTCGTATAGAAATTCTAGACTTTCTTTCATATGGAAATTCTAGACTTTCTTTACATGTTTACGGCTATTTCTCGTTGAATGGAATAAAATGTTAGAAATCCGGAGTACTAAGTTGTGATTCACAATAGACATCATAATTGAATCTATATCAGTATGAGCTGGGACACCCGCTGCAACGCGCGGGCATTCCCACTAGTATAGAAAAAAAAGGGGGTGGTGATGAAGGGCAAGGAGCAAAAATTCAACCAATCAAAATACATCATTCAAAAACAAACTAAAGTGGGTGTGCCAACAACATGGGTTTCCCCCACATCCAAAAGGGGTCACGTCGGAGGAAGAGGGGAGGGGTGGTCACAAGGGCATGGGGGCTTTGCTCTTTCCATTTCCACGCTCCACACCGTGGAGTCTAATAAGAGAAGTTACAAAAGTTCCTAATTCCGTATCTTATTACTCCTAAAATTCTTTTTTATAGTGGCATCATTCAAACAGAATATAAACCATTACATGTTCCAAAACATACAAAATATACACATTCTCTTAGCAACGACTTTCAAGATAATAACCATCACTTGGTTGATAGCTAGCGTGCTAAGGTCGGTGGTCATTCGGTGCAGATGGCGGTGGTTTGGGGATATAAGGCACAAGGGGAACGTCATGTTGAATTGGTCCATGCCTTATTGATGCCTTTGAACTTGGAACCGGATCAATTGGGCGATAATCGAGCAAATCAATGTTGCTTGCATTACCCTGATCGTAATGTTCAGCATTTATGTTCTCCTGTGGAGTTTAATAACTTGTTACATATGTATCACTTGTGTTTAGTAGCTTCTAATTCCTACCATTATCACCACAAGGTAGAGTAATGGTTTGCGTATCCATGGTTCCGGATAGGGGTGCTTAACGGGTATTGTTTGAGGGTTGGTTGGTCCAACCTAACCCGAACCCGAAAATTTTACATGAACCCGAATCCGAACCCGAAAATTTTACATGAACCCGAATCCGAACCCGATCTGAATATTCTTGGGTTGACCAGAACCCGACTTCTTCAACACGATTTTTTTCGTAAACTAACATATTGAAAATAAAATTTTACTACAAAATACACAGACGTATATAAAACATGTATGTCTTATTTATAAAATTTCATACCAATTTCTATTTTAAGTTATAAGTGTAACAGAAAATACTTGACCAATTTAATTTATAATATAAAACATATTGTAAAAGAACAATATATAGTAACAAATAGGTTAAACGGGTCAACCCACCAACCCGCCCGGGTTGAGCCAACCCGTCTGGCTAAATGGGTTCGCAAGTTCAACTTGAAATTGACCCGAACCTATTTAGACTAAACTCAAACCCGCTAATTTCATGTTAGGTTCGGGTCTTGTCAAAAATTCACCCCCATAGTTCTGGATATACGTTTGGAATACGTTTATTAGATTTGCTTTTAAAAATGTTAGGATCCATCCTGTCTGGAAACTGTCATGGATAGATGTGTCATTCAATTAAAGTTGTATTTCTAGTAGTGTATATTCGGTACGGTTTTGAATCAGGTAAAAGTGAATACATGTTAGGGGAAATATTATAAATCATTACCTTGAGTTTCCTACAATTGTGTACCTTTACTTTCATACTTGCATCTCCATACCCTGAAGCATATAAAAATTGAAAGGGAAAAAGGTGAGTTAATTTCTTTTTTATTTTGTATTGAAGCAAATTATACATGGTATTTTAAATGTGATACATAAGACAATCATGCAAGTGTTACACTTACTCTCTCTTGTGACTTTAATCTATAACTTACAATAAAAGAATTGAACTTTGATGATTTGACATTCAATGGAGGTCTCAACTCCTCCTTAAATGTGCCACGTGGCATCATGTAGGATTTTTTAATTTTTGAGTTTTTTTAATAAATCTATATATATTATAATTATTTTAGGAAAAGATAAGAATTTAAAAACAAAATTAAATTTTCTCTCTAATGTTTCCTCCTATAACTTTTAAACGTTAATATCTTTTATATACGAGATTTTTTAAAGAAAAAAATTACACCAAATTAACGAACGTTTTATTATCTTTCCAACGAGTACCATAGTGCTATATAAAAAACGGAGAAAAAAAATAACTATTTTTGTGGGGTTTTGTTTTCAAATATATTTTACTCTACTAATAAATCACAAACGATAAACATAACTTAATAGGCAGAGATTCCTTTTTTTATATTTAAATATGATAACTTATGGCAGAAATTTGTTTAAAATAAATAATAATATTATTATTATTATTATTATTATTATTATTATTATTATTCATTAATCATGTATTGACAAATCATTAATTATGTTGTCATATTAGATATTTTATTATGTTATATTAGATATTTCAACCCCGGGACACTCTCGGGATAAAAGCTAGTTATCTTATACACACAATCCAAAACCGTATTATGTGATTCTCACAGTTTTCAATAGGGGTGGCAAAATGGGTAGGTTGGGTTGGTTTGGGTGTTGGGTTAGGATGGGTTTAGGTTAGGATGGGTTTAGGTTAGGATGGGTAAATTAAAAAAATGGGTTAGGATGGGTTGGGTCAGGATGGGTTTGGGTCTGGATGGTTTGGATTCGGATAGGTTCACATCAAAGTAGATTAAATTTTTTTTAAAAGACTAAAATAACAATAAAAAATAAAAAATTTAAAAAGTAAAAAAAAATTTCAACCCGACTGACCCGTTATCAATCCGGATGGGGCCGGTAACGACCGGAGTATTTCGACCCGACCGGGCCCGTTAGCGACCCGAACTGTTTCGACCTGACCGGATCCGTTAGCGACCATGATCGTTTCGTCGGACTCGTCAACGACCGCGCCATTTCGAACCGGCCGGGCCCGGTAGCGACTCGGACTGTTTCGACCCGACGGGGCCCGATAATGACCCAGACCATTTCAACCTGACTAGTCCCGTAGCGACCTGGACCGTTTCGACCCGACCGGGCCCGGTAACGACCCAGACCATTTCAACCTGACCCGTCCCGTAGCGACCCGGACTGTTTCGACCGAGCCAAGCCCGGTAGCGACCCAGACCGTTTCAACCTGACCCGTCCCGTAGGGACCCGGACCGACCTTTTCGACCCGACCGGGCCGGTAACGACCCAAACCATTTCAACATGACTCGTCCCGTAGCGACCCGGACTGTTTCGACCCAGTCAGGCCCGGGTAGCGACCCAGACCGTTTTGACCCGATCCGGCCCGGTAACGACCCAGACCGTTTCAACCTGACTCGTCCCGTAGCGACCCGGACTGTTTCGACCCGACCGGGCCCGGTAGCGATCCGGACCGTTTCTACCCGACCGGGCCCGGTAACAACCCAGACCGTTTCAGCCTGACCCGTCCCGTAGGGACCCGGACCGTTTCAACCCGAACGGGCCCGGTAGCGACCCGGACCGTTTTTAGCCGACCAGGCCCGGTAACGACCCAGATCGTTTCAACCTGACCTGTCTCGTAGCGACCCGGACTGTTTCGACCGAGCCAGGCCCGGTAGCGACCCGAACCGTTTTGACCCGATCTGGCCCGGTAATGACCCAGATCGTTTCAACCTGACTCGTCCCGTAGTGACCCGGAATGTTTTTGGTGCTGGGTGAGTTTTAATTCAAATTTGTATGGTTATCTAAAAATACCCATCCTGACCCATTTGTTTTTTTGACATACCCATCCTAACCCACTTACTTATTTTTTACAATTAAAATTACCCATCCTAACCCCCTTGAAAATTATACTAAACCCATTTCAACCCACAAGGTCAAATTTTAAACCCAAAATAACCCATACTCAACTAGATGGGTTGAAATTGCCAGGTCTAGTTTTCAACATGGTGTTGACATAAAAAGAACGTGTCCCTTATGTATCATAACTCATTGGGTCGAAATAAAGACTAACAATATAAAACCAACGACAATGTTAAACAATCTATAGATTGTAAATGAACCAAACGTCCAACAAACCGTCCATGAACCATTCTACTCTATTTATTTTTTTTATCTAGACCTTTTACCTTTTTTTCTTCATGTGGGAACTAGTTTATCTAGTTTTATCAATGACCGAAGGAAAGAAACGAATCCGTTTAGAGAGTGTTTGGGATTGCGTTCAAAAAGTGCTTATTGATTTATTGGCTTCTTCAAAAAGCACTTTTGGTTTTGACTTTTTGACATAGGTTGAAAAACTGTTTTCAAGAAGTAAGGCTGCCAAACACTTTTTTTAAAACAACTTATTGACTCATGGTTTTCCCTCTACAAAAGCTAATCCAAACACTTTCTTAAAAACTGTTTTTCAAAAAACTATAAATCAGTAAGCTCTTTTGATAAAAACACTTTTGGAGTTAAATAAGCAATCCCAAACACCCTATTAATAAGACCATGTGTAGTGGGGTTTGAAAAATTTAAGACCCCCCTCTTCTGATTGGTCCACGTGGCAGCTGAGTCAGCATGAGGCGTTAATTCAAAATGGGGTGTAGTGGGAGGGAGAAAATTGGGGACGCTATTATTAAAAAAAAAATAGATGACAATGACTGTTGAACAATACACCATCACCACAGCCATCTTCTTCTTCATCACCATCACCGTCACCTTCACCGCCATCTTCTTCTTCATCACCACACGTTCTTCATCGCAGCCATCTTCTTCTTCATCACCATCACCGTCACCTTCACCGTACACCATCACCATCGCCGTACACCATCACCGTCACCTTCACACCAGGTTGGGAAGAAATGACTGTTGAACAATACATGTGTCGACATTTGATTGGTTGGTCAATTATTGTTCCCGCGCTATAAATTAAACGCTCGAGCATGATTTGCAACCTTAGCGCCCCTACGTAATGGTGTAGGGGGCGCGAAAATCGAATTAGCACCGTGGATACGCTCCACTACGCATGGTCTAGACAGTAAATATAATAGAATAGAAATTACCAGGAAGTGAGGAACAAATCAGAAACATGAAGAACAAGACGAGCAATCCAAAACCATTCATGATGAAATTAAAATCGAAGATAATGCGTCTTCCCTTTGTAATTTATATACCAAGTTAACAACTGAACCAGAACAGCAACAACTAGCCACAAAATCAGGAAAATTTTCGGCCCATGTCCAGTCCACTATAAATATAAAAAAAAAATAAAACCCATTACCAAATAAACCCAAAATTACGTATATGTGTGCTGGATACAGCGGTGGCAATTTGCAGAGATAAATGAGTCGGTAATAGAAGAGCTCGAATTTAATGGCCATTGCACTCAGTGAAGAGCATCTGAACGTGTGCACTGCAGGGTATCGTGTATTGGCTTTGGACACGATCATAAATTTTGTCTAGAGTTTTGTCTGGTTGTGCCATTAAAGTTTTTTTTTTTACCGACATTGAATCGAGTCACAGGATAGGAAGTTTGGGTTTTCTTTTAGCGAATTTAATTGAATCGTGTTTTATCTTTAGTTTTTTATTTATTACAAGAAAGCTGGAAGAAAATTTTTTAAAGAAAGAGATACATCATCACAAAAATAGACATGTTAATAAAACATACATCGACTTTCATTCTATGCTAAAATAGACATGTTCAAACCAATCCGTCACGAGATGACTAACATGATTCGCAAGCTATAAGATGGATGGCTATAATTTAGCCGTCATAAAAACATTGAAAAGTACTAGCACAAATTTGAAATCTTGAGTCTCTTTATTTGGACTTGTAATATAAAGCTATGAGGTAGCGTTTGGTATGATGGAATGGAAGGGGGAATGGAATGGACCATTACGTGGTAATGAAAAATAGTGTGTTTGGTTGGTTAAAGGAATGGAATCACCCATTCCACAAGGCATTCCATTCCCTCAAAACCATTCCATCCACCCCCCCCCCCCCCCATGTTTTTTTTTCATTCAATCCCTCATTCACCCTTCACTAACAACACCATAACCCACCAACCACCACCACCACCCACCACCATCATCACCACCCACCACCACCGCCGTCACCACTCACCACCTACCACCGTCGCCCACCACCGTTGCCGCCACCACCCACCACCACCGTCGTCACCACCCACCACCGCCGTTGCCGCCACTCACTACCTTCAGCCACCCACCACCGTCACCCACCCACCGCCGCCATCTAACACCACCCACCGTCGACCACCACCTACCATCGTCGCCCACCACTCACCATCGTCACCCACCCTCGCTGTCACCACCCATCACTGTCGTCGCCGCCATCAACCACCACCACCCACTACCTTCACCCACCCATCACCGCCGCCACCCACCATCATAGCCATCCATCTCCACCCATCGCCATCTTCGCCCGCCACCCACCATCGTCGCCCACTCTCGCTGTCACCACCCATCACTGTCGGCGCCGCCATCAACCACCATCACCCACTACCTTCACCCACCCAACACCACCGCCACCCACCATCACCGCCATCCATCTCCACCCATCGCCATCTTCGCCACCACCCACCACCATACTACCACCACACACCACCACATACCATCACTGCCACCAACCACCACCTACCACCACTACTACTCACCATCGTCGCCCACCCGCCATCACCGCCACTGACCACCACTCACCACCGATTGTATTCCTTCATCTTTTCGTACCTATCCAACAACATAAAATAATGTTTTGTTTCATTCCCACATGGCAACCAAACAAGACATGGAATGGTAATGATCCATTTCATTACCTTGTCCATTCCATTACCTCTTCCATTCCATTCCCTCATCCATTCCATTACGTCATACCAAACAGACCCGAGTTGTTCGGGGTTATTTAAAGATTAATGGGTCTAAGTAGCCAAAAAGAAAGGCTTGCCACGGGTCAGGATCTTTAGGTCTCACTGTCGTATGACAAATCATTGTCGTTCAGTTGATGCCCCCACCCACCCAAGGAGCATGTCACAACGAGCACGCAGAAAAAAAAAACATACTGCCATAAATTGAGGCGGTTGAAGCGCTTTTATTTGGCAGCCAGGAAGACAAGGCCACATTCGCAAAGGCGGTTACTCATCTCACCAACAGAAATACAAATAGGATGTAAAACGCCATTTCCACAATTGTCCCGTCTCCCTGCTTCATGCTCCTCGAGATTTAAATCCCTCAAACCCACATTTTTGCTCGCCTCGGTCGTGGCTATGGCAGCAAAAGGTTCATTTCATGTGTTGCATACACCATCAAAATGGTTTTGAATATGGCCATCCTAATTTTAAAACCGGAAAACATCAAATTTGTGGGATTTCCAAGTTGCAACTAATTTTGATTGACATCTTGTCCAAGTTAGAAACTAAAATCATTGCCAGTTAAGAAATTAGTGTTTCTGAAAAAGGTTCATTAGATGATATTATGAGTTAAGAAAAGAACTTGGGGATTTAATCTCACATCCTTATGTGATTTACCCTTTTGTCAATGAAGAAAAATTATCGGAAAAAAAAATGTCTAAAACATAATTGGTGTAAATGTTTGTGCAGATGAATACCTTACATATAGTATAAAAGAATCATCAATCATGTAAATGTTTGTAAAGATTATTAATTATAATCATGTAAATTGTTAAATATAATGGGCATTCACATTCAAAGAAAACCTTCAGGATAAATATAATGGCATCATGGATGATAACTAGTTTCTTTTCCAAAACATGAAATAAGAAAAGCGCATTCGATCTTATATATTATTGCAACCAGAAGTCATTCATTACCAAACATCTTAAACATACGCAGGAAAGATAACAAGTTATATAAAAACGCGATAATATTATAAACATATTCCACAAACCATTTGTTTAACGAAGCCGACGCATGTCACATAGTCGTCTCGGATCATTTCTTGAGATGAGGGAAGCAAGTGTACACATCAGCTTTTGGGTGTTTTGCTTCAGCATGTTCCCTGCATTTCACCTCTGATGTTGTGCATATGAAGGTTTGCATGCATACCTTGCACTAGTATCAATCAAACCACACTATCAGATCATGCCTATTTAAACTTATTAATTTTAAGACACGTTAGCATTTTCTAGGGGTGCAAACGAGTCGAGCTCGAATCAGGCTCGGCTCGTTTAGTATCTACTAGTTAATATATTAAATAAAAATAATATATATAATAGGCTCGCGAGCTTGATTTATGAAGCTCAAGTCGGGCTCGTTAGTAAGCAAGTTTAAACTAGGGGTAAATATTATTAATGTAAAGATTAATAATAAAACTAATATTATACTAAGGCTCGACGAGCCTCACATGCCAGGCTCGAGCTTGGGCTCAATTAATAAATGAGTTTTGCTTTAGGCTCAAGCTTGGCTCGGCCTCGATAAGGCTCTCAGCCTGTTTCGAGCTTTTTACCGAGCCGAGCAAGAGTAGCTCACGAGTTGCTTGGCTCATTTGCACCCCTAGCATTTTCACTTAAAATGGAGTAAGAAGACCCAAATAATAAACGTAAGATGACAATCATCATACGACAACTAAAGAATATAGAATAGCCAAGGGCAAGGGTCGGGTATGAGAAACGTGCAAAACTAAGAAAAACAAACACATAATTGTACGACAGTAACTTCATGAATGAGTAAAAAAATCTAAATCACAGCAGCGGTGACTCATGAGTCGAAGATGAGAGAAACCTTTAGCTATGATGTAGTGAGTAGTCTCAAAAACTTTTAATGACCTTTGAAGAAAAAGCTTCCTCAGGTTTCTTTAAAGGCTTACAACTACTCCACAAGGCACCCCGGCTGAAATATGTTTGTATCGTCCCACTTAACATAGTTTCCGACCCTGAGGCGGGAGGCGCACACGACAACCAGCACATCACTTTGAAGATATTGAGGCAGAGCAATCCCAAAAGGCGGCATCGAAGCGCACGCTTTGCCGGAGGCGTGTCATTCATGCACTTCATGTAATCTGGCTTCAATCACTGAAGTCAAATGACGCACTTGAGAGTTCTCAAATCAACCATTTGGGAGTTGCAGCAAAAACGGTGTTAACAAATTATTGCTGTTACCATTCAGAGTTGCAGTAAAAGCCAGAATAAATTCAGACGCATCACCCAGGTTTAATCTATCTTCTTTTTCAGAGGACGGAGATGTTATGGGTGGTGTATTTATCTTGCATAGGAAGATTGTCTTGAGGTGTAGAAGACGAACATGAGATCAATTGAGAACTTGTTACATATCAAAATGTTGAAGGGCTTTTTGGTAGAAATGTCTTGAGCAAAAAAAACTCCCGAAAATTACACACACATATATTTTTTCTACTGTAGTACCATATATAGCCCATTATATACTCACTTGTTTTCGAGTAGGCAGATTATATGCTGCTAGAGGGCGCATTGACTGCACTGAACGAAGATAATGTGGTTGATCCATGTCAAATGACATGTGGTGCAAATGTGCAACGTTGACATGTTCTATGCAACCTTAAAGGACAGTCAATGATTTTGTCTCAAAAGTAGATTGCAAAAGGTTATTTGCGTATAAAGAACTCGCCTTACATGTTATGGTGTTGAGTACAAAGTACACGTTCCTAGTGGGCTCATAAAGATAGATCTTAATATCTTATTAAGCACATAATACCAAAAGTGGGATGTATGTACATTTAGAGGGCAATGATCATGTTGTTTACAAGAGATGCCAACTGGGTTTTAAAAAGCGCGCCTAGGCGCGAGGCACATCAAGGCTCAGCCTAGGGCGCCTCAGGGCTTTGCGCCTATTCTTTTTCCCAAAGGTGCGCGCCTCAGGCGCTTTTTTGTCAAATTTCAGGCGCTTTTCTCCCTGAGGTGCGCGCCTCACGTAACCTGGGTATTTTTTATGCATAAAAATGTTGTACCTTGGTGTTTTTGGCTTGTACATATAGGTAAAATCACATAAAAACCTTATTTATAGCTCTATTTTGGGTAAATGAAGCTAAAAACTCATGAAATATATATGGGATATATAAAAAAAATTATATAAATAGTGTGCGCTTCGGGTACGAAAATCCCACGCTTTTTGCGCTTTGCGCGATGCGCTTAGACCTCGTCGCTTTTGTGCGCCTGGCGCTTTTAAAACCAAGGATGCCAATCTGAATAGGCTGCATGCACCATCAGCTTGATGTGAATTACTAGATTCGAGGAAGATACAGACGATCCTTGATTTTGAGACAGGCAAAGTAAAAGTTCTACAAACATCATATCGCTTAACCAAGGGGTTTAGTCGGCCATACATAATCAACCCAATTACAAGCCTCACTACCATTGTGTAAACCAAACTAGAAAAGATGGTCAAAAAGTATGTGTGTTCAGTTTACTCTGATGCTAAAGGTTTCTTTGACAGATACTTGAATCGCCACCTCTTTATCGTCTTTCCAAGGGAGGCAGGGACGTCACTTTTCTTCGCTTTTCCTATATAATTTATTTTATTTAGTGAAACTTTTTTCAACGAGATATATATGTGTGCTTTTTCTTTAGGAAGACTTTTCTTTAGCTTCTAGACTTTGTTGTGTCTTTTTTCCAACGAGTCACAGCGGTGTTATCTACTTAGCTTGATGTAAACACTTCAACCGTGGTACCCTTTTGCCTTTTCAACCCTTCCTGATTACCACTGATCTATATTCTTTTTGTCTGTTAAAACTGGCCTAATTTTTTCATGTATGTTTCCCTCTAATGATTCTTTTGTTGAAGCCATAGTTTGAAGAAACGGGTGAAGTGTGCGCCTCGAGGCGCGCCTCAAGGCGAAACTCTAAGAAAACGAGTCTGAGGCGCACCTCATGGGGTTCAGATCATAGTTACCTAAATCGCGGTTCGCTTCGGTACGGGTACGAGGTTCGGGTACGCAATTCGCTAGAGCTGACGTATTCGGTACGGAGGGGGGTAGGTTCATTTCGGTACGAACCGGTACGATGTACCATGTAGTCCGGTACGGTTTAGCGATAATGTAGTAGAATATATTAAAAATATAAAAAATAACTATTTATAATTTATATTATGTATAGTAATATAATGTTAATTTTATACTTTTTATGTATAAATTTTTTAGTATAAGTACCAAATGTAAACTAGTGAAGAGATTGGGGGTTCATGTTTAAATACACAAACTAATTTTGCACCTTTTATGTTAAATTACAAGTTTTATGAACTAAATGTTGAGTATTAAAAGAGAGAGGGGTTAAATGTTAATATTATTAAACTTTTAACCCTAGAAAAGAAGCTGCCGCTTCTCCTTTCTTCTTCATATTTCTTCTTCATACACACACCAGTCAACTCTCTCTCAAATCCCTTTCTTCTTCATCCTAGTTTCCGGCAAAAAAAAGGCACAGCACCGGCGTCAGAAGTCGTCTTCCGTTTCAATCTATCGATCCAGTTAACATACCCAACAACGATCGGAACGATTGGAAGTTCAAACAGGAGCACCGTACCGTGCGATTGCAGTCGCGTACCAAAGGCGATTCGGTACGAAACGAATTCCGTTTGGGTACAGCGCGATCCAATACGAATTCGCGCCTGTTTGAGCGAATTTGGTAACTATGGTTCAGATTGTACATACGCCTCCAAGGGTCCATTATTTCATTTTTGATGCGTGTTTTTGATGTTTTAGACTTTTCTAGGTCAAGTATTTTATTTTTTATACACATAATTTTATAAATTATATTTATTTTTTGACTGCGCCTCGGTTCGCCTCGAGGCTCGTTTCCGTTCTTTAAACTTTGGTTGAAGCACAAAACATACAACCATCCACCTCTTGTTTTTTAGTCAAAGATCACCTAACCCATTGGTTTCAACAATTAAATGTTTATCTTTTCAAATAACAAAGAAGCCCCAGTGAGAGATCTTGACAAAGATCCACAATTAATAAATAAAAAGTGCATAAGGTCCCTAAAATGCCAATGTCTGTCTATAAAACCAAGCCCACTAAGCTAGCTATACTTACCTAGGTTACTGACAGTACAAGAAGTTTAAATTTATGAAACTTTTAGGGCCTCAAAATATAAATGCCAATAAGAAAGAAATACAAGTGATTACAAGAGATAATTGGTACAAGCATGGTGGTAAAAATCATGCCTAGCCTCCAATTAGTTGTCGATTAATCGCTAGTCGGAGGTTCACCAAGTAATTTCATGTAATCGGCCCATTAACCGCTAGACGGTCAACAGTGGTCAAATCCAGTCCTAATCGGCCAAAAACTGGTGGGACTCTAGCGATTCTGGCCAAAACCAGTAAATTCTGGCGATTAATCCTATCTACTTCAAAATATGAATCGGGGAAGGTGCTAAAACACTTCTATTTAAAAAAAACTACATATAAAATATGCATATATACATATAGAACTGAAAACTACATTTAAACTCTCAATCCGATTAATCTTGATTAATCCTGATTATCATTAGTCGGAACCTCACCGACTGACTAGCACGCAGCGATTCTTACAACACTGGTGCCTACAAGTAACTAAATAGGTAAAAACACTTCTTTTTGGCGAGTACTTGTAAGAGATAAATACATACACAAGTATGAATCTATGAAATGGGTCGGCCCCAATACCTCCCGTTTTATATAGCCATCCACAATTCAAATGGATGTCCAACACCAAGATCTATTCAATCTAATAGCTACAAACTGATCTTTATAATATCATTATCGATAAATTATATTATATAAACTTTTTATCAGAAAAAAGCTTCAACATACTTCCATCTTATAATTAAGACTAGACTTTCAAAACATATCAAATTTAATAAGTAAAAAACTTTAAACAGATTTAAACAGTTACAGATAAAAAAAATAAAAAAAAATTAAAAACAAACCTGGATGTTCATAGCTTTCTTGTTGGCTTCAAGTTGACTACCTGAACACACAGATCAATAAGATTTTTTGATGGCAAAATTAAAAAAAATGGTAAAAAAAGAGAGAGATAAAAGGAAGGAAGGAAGGATTAGGATTAGGAATAGAGGGTGGGTACCTTTGGAAGCAGCTTTAGCTTTCTCGAGATTCCTCTCACGGGCTGTCTTCGACTTCTGTGCATTTCCTCCGCCCATCGTCGCCGGAACCCTAATTCGATACGATTTATGGTTTTTTTCTTTTTTTTTTTTGTAATCAGAGACCTCGTTTTGGGTGAAACCCACAGGATTTTGTGACTTGTATTATATATACGAGAACAAACATGAGCATATTAAGAAGGCAGGCTTATGCGTGTGGGGACGTCCACGGCCTGTCCGGCTCGTGGGGATTATCCCACACCGCCCCTGATATCCCCGGCTCGTGTAAATCGTTTAAAAAATGACGTTTTAGACGGGCCTTGGTATTTGTATGTTGTATATTATTATGTTATGTTATTTTTTTAAAGGGAGGACTAGTCCATCCGCACATCCTTGACTTGTCCATTTGAGAATGGTTCTCCCTTGTGATGATGTGGCAGTTGATGTAGAGGCTAGTTTCCACACCTACCAACCTCATAAACGTTTTTTTTAATATTATTTTTTTTTAACTGAGAAGCTTTCATTAAAACCTTTTTAATTCCGTATTTACCTTACATAAGGATTTTAACCTACAATTTCACATTTATAAGGGGACATCATATCACTAAACCAATATCTAATAGTTATACAAAACTTACACTTATATTACTAGTTACTAGTAACAATTTGGAAATAGAAAGGATTAATTTGTCTAACTTGCTTTTATATGTTTTTTATTATGTTATATGACAAAAATAATTTTTTCTTATTCTAGTTTTGATTTTCTGTTAGTTTTCTGTTAGTTTAGTTGGTAAATTTATATACATCATGAATAAAAAGTTAAAAAGATGAGTATACGTATGATGATAGTTGCAAAAGTTGATAGGCAATGCCAAATCGGTTGACTGAAGAGTTATGAATACTCAACCATAGTCAGGGAGTACTCAGAGATGACTCGTCGAGTACTCGGCCTAGACAGAGATTACCGACAACTATGTTGAATTTTTATAACCATGCATATACTATGTAATAAAGCACAAAAAGTCTACAACAATCAATAACCATACAAAACCGGTAACCATCCACTATTAACATCTTATTTAGGGGCTGTATGGTAAGACTCTTAATGAGCCTTTGAATCATTCAACGTTGAATGATTCAACAATCAGTTCATTCTGCGCGTTTGTTTCAGCATATGAATTGAATGATTAAGGCTGAACCATTAAGACTTGGGATGTTGTTGAATCATTAAACACCGAATGAATCCATTTTTACTTCCCCTACCAATGTGGGACAATAAGACTAACCATTCAGAGGTCCAACAAAACAGCACTTAATGATTCAACACTTAACCATTTAGACGTCTTAATGATTCAACACTTAATCAACCAAACAGCCCCTTACTTTGTTAAATTGCATTTAGTTAAAGTTTAAAAGATATAAAATTTGGTAGTATACCTAAAACCTAACTATTTGTAAGGAAAATGATAACTTTTTTGATGAACATTTATTGGTGGACAGAATGAATTCGATACAGCTGGAGAGCTCAACAAGAAACCGATCGATATTAGTGATTCAAGTGTTTACTTTGCCTACTCCACTCCACATCATGTGGTCCCACCGTAGACCATTAGATATCGTAAAAAATATGTAAATAAGACTTCATTAAATAACTCAAAATTCACACGAAATAAATATTCTTATCATGTTAATCTAATCAAACTAAATCGATCGGTTAAAGGTTTAGTTATACGATTGGGTTTATAGGTTACTAGTTTATACCCGAGAGCATTCCGATGTAAAAAAAAAAATATAATATGAAAAAGGTAAATAATTTAAACATACCACTGAGTAAAATAACTATCTATACATCTTATTAAGTAATATATAACCATGTGACATGATGACTTTCAGATGATGGATTGTATGAACATCCTGCTGGCTCAACTTCCACAACAGTAATAACAATAGCCTTATTAGATACATATCAAAACCATTCACAACATATACAGTGAGATAATTAAAAACTAACTTCAGCAACAAACAAGTATACAATATATATGCTAATGTGAAACAAAGCTTGTACCTTTCTCTTCTTCACAACATGATCACTTGAAAAACATTGCACAAGAAAAACTCAGCCAAATACGACTGCAAAGAAAACTATCATTTTGACTGTTATCATATCCCCTAGAATACCACTACATCTAAGTACTATATTTCTAAAAGTCATGTATACACAACATCGAATTAAGTAAGGGTGTGATAAAAAGTCATGACTTTTCAAAAATTCCTTGGCTTGCGATGGTTATATCCCCACACCTATTTTACAAATTAATTCACATAAATTTAATTACATATCATGATATAATGACTATAATATTTATATAATATTAAATCTAGCTTAATATTTCAACAACCCTCAAATCTCCACATTCACCATCTATCATTAGTTCACCCTTCTCATAAAGGACCATTTCTTGTATGAGTAAAATCCTATGAAAATGTCACTTATAACCACTTAGTCATATTACATATCTATAAGTCTTGTATAAAAATGGTAAGTTACATTAAGCATGAATACAGAGCTTACTTGCACATCTTGCATTCCTTTCTCAATATATTAAGTATGAATATAGAGCTTACAATCTTACGCCTAGGCAGGGGTCAAATTAAACGAGGGGCAAGAATCGTCTTTTCTTCCTTGAACACAAACACACGAGAGGCCTCTGCCAAGCCATGTCGTTGCGCCTGCAACAACCTCAGTTGCACATAAACGACAAACGTCGATCACAAACTCACAATAAAGTTCATAATTCTCACATCAATTGCTCATAAATGTTACTAATATACCTTTAAAAGTAGAGTAATCAAAACCATCAATTCATCTTCGATTCCCAACCCACCAACCTGGCAACCCCATATAGATTAAAAACACACAATATTCTCCCAAAAAATCAAAATAAAAACCAAAAACAATAAAAATTCAAGAATCCTATATTTGATATTCGATATTTAATTTCATATCATAATAATCTTTCACAAAATCTAAACCATACGGTCTGTTTTATTTTTTGTCTTCCGATCTCTCATCTCTGTTGTTACATAATAACAACAAAATCCTCAAAACAAACAAACCAATCCTTTATTCATAAAAGAGTGATTAAATTCCAATAATGATACTCCTCATTCACAAAAACAGTCAAAACATAAAGTCAAATAAGTTGTCTTCTTATTCAAAATCAACAATAACAACAACATGCAATGATGTTCAACAAGAAAAATATATACAACTGTTATTATCTAATCATACATTTATGTAATAGATTCATTCTTAAGTAAAAACTATTAGATTTGACTATGTATAGTCAACCAACCTAAAGAATAATGAACACATGCAATAGGTAGATCAAGAAACAAAAAAGAAGCAAGCATCGAACTTTAAGTTAAAGATCATTAATTTTAACATCATTGACAACAAAGCCTTAAAGAAGAATACAAACCCCATCAAGTAGTTGCATCCACAAACCATCGCCAACAACCTTAAACACCTCATATATGATTTCTAATCGGGAAAGACTAAACACAAGTAACATCAATAATAAAACTACAAAGGAATGTCACTAATGGAACATCCAGTAATAATAAAAGACGGTCTATTCCTTATTTCTTGGCCTATAAAGTAATAGTAGATCAATTGCTATTTGTTACGATTTTAAACTTTAAATTTGCAAGTCAAACAACATGCCTATACGGTATAAAAGACGATATGAAATAACTTGTAGAATTCACTATGAGTGAAATTACATGATAAGAACATGCAAGTAAATCAATTACAAATCATTTCTAACCAGCCCAACAACAGTCTCTCAACCTATTCAAACTCATAGATAACAATTACAAAACGTTGTTTTTAGCGTATCTACAACTTATTATTAATTAATTCAATTAAATTATCCTAAAGTTGTGCGTTGTGTTAATTGATAACAATGCACAAATCCCCATATGTGGACTAGTGATAAAGGCTTGGGTTTTCTGATGGGTTTTGTGGATTATGACAATAAAAGATTTGAGTTAGGTCTTGTAAGATTGTCAGTTCGAATCCCGAGCCTACCCGGGTATTAATCTCTCTGTGTGTTATGCCAGAGATTTCTGCTCTTGTAGCGGCACAAGGACTGTCAAGTGGCAGCTGGCGGTATGGTTTACCGGGGGAATGCCCAAACCAAACTCTGAAGTCAGCGTGAGCCGTTTAAGACGACATAGTCTATGCAAAGTGGGGCAACGAGACTCTTCAATTGGAGAGTGCGTTGGCCAAAATAAAAAAAATTATCTTTCCAATTTTTTTTTTATAAAAATGCACTTTTTATTTATCATTTCCTGTATAAGTTAAATTGCTCATTTGAAAACACGTACCATCTAACACTCTTTATTACTATCTCCTTATATATTTACACCATCGTAAAAATAAATGTATACATCTTTACATGTATGGTACACTTGTTAGTTAATTAACAAATTTTATAGTACCAAAATCAAGCGCAGTATTCTCATTCCTTCCATTTTACGTTTAATCATCAATGTTGTCATCAATCGCAAACTTCGTTTGTGCATTATCATTTAGTGTTTTTCTTTGGACTTGAATAGCACCAAACCCTAGTTCATGATGTTCCAAATGCAATCCAAGTTCCTTGTAGATCATTAACTCTTCTCCAATCCAATTAGCACCAAGATATACCTCATTTAAGTCATAACCAATAGGTCTAAACATTTGTTTCTTCGTTGGTCGCTTGATGGCGCCTAATTTAACTAGCTTGTTATTAATAACGGTGGCTATCTGATCATGAACCGCAAAATGAACCTTTTTCTTGCTCTTGCCCATTCCCGTGCTCTTAGTCTTGCTTTGGGTACACTTGTCTTTGGTTCTCTTAGACTTTCTATCTTCTCCGTTGATGGCAACACAAGCAAGCTTCTCGACTACTATCGAGAATACAAAAGCAGCAAAAGCTACCATGAACAATTGTTGTATCATCTCCATATATATTAGGTATTGTTCTAATGATGAGAATGAGGAGATGTTTAAGAAGTTAAAGAGTATATATAGCATGAAGAAAAGAGTGAAAATGGGCATTTTTAGTTAAAGAACAAGGCATAATCCATTAGAGGTTAAAACTTTATCGAACACTTTTTAGTATTCATCGAATGATATACATATATAAATATCAAATTTGACGCATTAGATTATTATATAATAAAATAAATTAAGTTATGGAAATTGATATGCACTACTATAGCATTAATTAGGAGCATGTTTGGGTCTTCTTATTTTCACCTCCTTATAACTTATTACTTTTCAAAAAAGTTAATAAGTTAAAAAAAATGTTTGGCAAATGATAAGTACTTAATGTTTTAACTTTTCATTTCCTTATAATAAGTTGTTTTGAAAAAGTAAAGAATATGTGAATTTTTGAAACCTTCTTATAACTTATTAATGGATATTTACCTACATGTCATCATTATATCATTATACAGTTATACCTACCCTCCTTATATATTTTTGGTCATTTTACTTGAATAAGTTAAACCAAACACTTTTTACATAATAACTTATTAACTTATTGTTTTTTCTCACCACATAAGCAAACTCAAACATTTTTTCTAAAAACCCCCTTTTAAAAAGTCATAATTAGTTTAATCAAAAGTCCTTTTGGACTCAAATAAGTCTATCCAAGGTTTTGATAAAATCAAGGGTAAAAATATAAATATTTTTTTGTGTTTACGCAACTTTATCTATATAGGCTAAAATAAGAGATTTTAACCAATAAACATATCAGCTAAGACAAACCCATAATATTATCATGATGTTTACTATGTTGCATTTTGTTTCATTTGTGGGTTTTTGTAATTGGATATTCTATTGTGCGCATCTTACGACATGCCCCGATTGTCAGCAGTAGTTTTATATCTTTTTTTCTTGCAACAATCTTATATACTCCAAATTTTGCATCACTATTCATTGTAGAACCGAATAACTCGACCTTATAAGAAGAGACATCATTTTATGCTTCATGATATCACTAGGCTAAAAGCTCTTTAGTATTAGTTTTATAAGTTATTCTTGTTAGGATCTGAGTTCTGGTTGTTTTGATTTGTTTGATTAAATATGAATAAATGGAATGAATTATAAATGGAAAGTGCAGCGGAATAAACTATAAATCAAAACATGGAGAATAATTGTTTTTAATCGAATGCTTTCATTAAACTGAAAGATTACAATCGTACAAATAAACTCCCCCTCAGCCTGATCACTCAGAGAATGTTTGTCTGAAAGAGAATGACGAGTGATGAATAGAACAGTGCAAGTACTGTTCTATTTATAGACAGACTCAAACCTCTGATGATCAGTGCTGACGTCACCTAAGATAGTGACCTCTAACTGACTAACAACTTCTAACATCTGCTAAGCTATAACTACTGTTACATTGAAAACACTGATAATACAAAACTCTGTTAAAGTAAAACTCTGATGTCTTCTATCATCTGTTGAACCAAAGTGTTGTTGGTTCAACAGACCTTTGTTCTTCAGTTCTTTGATCAACAGTTGTTCTTCATCAGACTTTTATTCTTCAGACCTTTGTTCATCAGACCTTTCATCAACAGCAGTTGTCTTTAACAGTTGATTGAAGCAGCAGCAGTTAGGAATCAACAGACTTTTGGGGGAAGCTTCTTTATAACAACTGTTTTATTTATGGATCAACACTTAGTATATTTTGGCTTTTCAATCATCTGTTCTTCTCCAGGTCAGCAGACCCAACAATCTCCCCCTAGAACAAATGATGCCAAAACTCTGCTTTATTATTGATCTTTATTTCTCATCAGACTTTCTCTTATTTGGACTTTGAGTTGTAACTCAAAGTTCAAAGAGTAAAGGTCTTCAGCATCTCTTTCCAGTGTCAAATTCAGAAGTGTTTGGAGGTCTTCAGCACATAGGCCAGGTGCATCATCCATGCTCAACTTCTGAATACTACCATCTGATCTGAGCAATGTCAATTCATGGGTGTCTTTGTTTGACTTCCATTTTAGAATTTTAGAATCAGAGGAGTGACTGGGATGCATCCTTATTCTTGATGAGTTGGGTGATGGAGGTCTGCCAATGAGTTCCCTGAGTCTGTTTGACACAGGATCAGTGAAAGATCTGATTTGATTTATAAGACCCTCTTTTACAAATGTGTCAGCAAACTGTTTTTGTTCCTCTTCTGTCATCTCCTTCTGTTTCTTGAACTGTCTTCTAGCAGCAATGGAGAGATCAGAGGTTTCCAACAAACTGTCAAGTGTAAAGGCCTGTAGGGGTCTTTTTGGTGCATCATCATAGATAGGTTTTCTTGGAAGGCTAGGGTTAGTCTTTCTTTCTTCTTCCAACTTCTTGTAAGTTTCTATCAGTCGGATTTCAGACCATCTAGCAACAGATCTCATCTCTCCATACTTGGCAGCTACAAGCCCTTGTCTCATTATTTTGAATTTTAAAGCTCTAGCTTGATCTCTCCCTTTACTGAAGTCAGGGGCAGAGGCCTTTGTAGGAGGATTCTTGGCCATGCTCTCAATTCTTATTAGTTCTTCTCTAAGAGCATGTGTGGTCCAGCCTGTGAATTGGTTTTTGTTTGCTTTGTAAGGCTTGGTGGCCAAGATCTGTTCTAGTAAGGAATCCCTAACCTCCATCTCCATATCTTTGCTGAGAGGCATGGCAGACATGGAATTGCTCAGGGTCTTAGCAAAGTCTTCAATCCTTCTTAGTTTGCTAAGTTCTGCTGAATGGATGCCCTGAGCAGTCCTGTCATCCTTCCCTTTACACTTCTCTTTGATGACAACATCTGCCTGTTCACTCTTGTATTTTAGATAAGTATCAATGTTGAGAGGAACAGGGAAGCCTTTAAGAGAAGGGAAGGATCTATCTGATGGCTGATCAGTATTATAGAAGGATTGAAGTTCCCCCTTGAGTAAATCCAGCTCAAGAGGATACTTCTCAGCCAATGGTGTGATTGTTGGTGGTGGTCTGTGGGATTTGAATTGTGATGTGTGAGGTGAGTATGATGAAAGTGGAATGGCTGGGACAGGTGTGGATTGTGTGATTGGGGTGTTAGGTGGTGTGGTGTGAATGTTTTCATCTTGTATAACAAAGGTGGATTTCCTTTTTCTGCTATACAAGATTTTTGGTGAAGGTGAGGATGAAGCAGTGGTTTGGTTAACCTCTGTTGGTCCTTTTGTAGAACCAGCAGATGTTTTGGTTTTTGGTTGTGTTGTGGTAGGTTTGGTAGTTGTTTGTGTTGTGGTAGGTTTGGTTGGAACAGGTGTTTTGGTGGCAGTGGTTTTGGTTTTGGTAGCAGTGGTTGTGGTTTCAGTGGTTTTAGCAGCAGTGGTTGTGGTAGCAGGGGTTTCAGCATCAGAGGTTTCAGAAGATAGCTTGGATGGTGGTTTCCTTGTATGTTTGGCTGGCATTTTCTTTCTTTTTGAGGAACTCACATCTTTCACTTCTTGCTGTTGTTCCTTTTTGAGCTGAACCAACAACTCTGCTTTAGCTTCCAATGTGTCAGCCCTTTTCAGTTTATCTTCAGCAGCTTTATCAGCCTTTTCATTGACAGAGGTATCAACTTCCTTTGCCTTGCTGGTTTTGGCTGGTTCAGCAACAGGGGTTTGAACACTTGGTTGTTGTTGTTGTGGTGCTGATTTTGTAGACTCTGGTTTGTCAGCAGCTGGCTTACCCTTTTGAGAGGGTGGTGCACCAAATGGATTTAGCTTTGGCAGCCTATCTCTGCCACTCTCCCCCTTTTTGGCATCATCCGCAGTGAATTCATCATCATTTTCATCTCTGAGAATGGTGGTAGGGGCAGAGCCAGTAGTCGCAGATGGTCCTTGATCACCTTGATGTCAGCCTTTGTATCATTAAATCTGGCATCCACCATGTTTCTGATCAATGTCATGTATGTCTCTTGTGTCTGATCTGCTAATTTTCTTTGAGCTATGATGATGGGGGAAACAGATTTCCATAGCTCATTAGCAATATCAGAGGTGGATGGTTGACTTTTTGTAAAGTTGCCCAATGTTTCCAATATTGACTTGACATCAGTTTTGATGTCAGCAACAGAGGATTCAAGTGATTGAACTTTAGCCGTCAATTCTTGTAGTTTTGAATCATCACCTAAGTTAATAGGATCATCTGAATCCCTATCAGTGGTAGTTTTAACTGGTTCAGTCCTAGGAGGTGAATCCATGGAATGAGAACCAGATGCCCCTTTGTCTTGGTTCTGGGGACTTCCAACTGATTTTGGGGACACAATGGTGGCCTCATCAGTTGTTGCCTTCAAGGAAGTCTTATCTATGGAACCACTGTCCTGTTGTGAGACAATGGTCTCTACAGCAGTAGTGCCTGCTTCTCTTGAAACCTCACCAAGAGGTACATTGAACTCTGGGAGTGTAGCCTCCTCTTCTGTTTGTGGGATAGCAGATTGACTTTTCTCAGACCCAGTCACTTGTGGAGGTATACTCTCTGTGACAGGTGAAGGAGAGGAACTGGGGTTCTCCTGAGTTTTGTCAATTGCCTCAAACAGAGGTTGCATGGTTTGTGGAACATGTGGTGGTGATGTGGGTGGAGTAAGAAGCTGATTAGCCCTGGGAGATGGACTTGTAAACATATGGTCAAGTGACTCATATGCCTCAGTATGAGGTTCCCTTTGGCTTACAACAAGATCCTTTTGTGAGGATTCTTGAGGAGTTTGTTTGGGTTGAGATATCTCCAACTGTTGTGAGGAAGTAACAACAGTGGTTTCATGTTGCTTTGGTGATGCAACAGGGTTAGCTTCTGGTATCTCATCTTCCAGAAGTCCCTTTTTGAGTGTAGAGGTGGTTTTTGAGGATGGACGTTTTCTTTTGGTGGCTGGTGTGGGTTTCACAGCACTGGATGAAGTGCCATGATCACCAGGAGCAGTGGGCTCACCAACAGAGGTTTCAACAACAGTTGTTGTTTTTGTCCTCTTTGGTTGTGTTTTAGAAACTTTTGTCACTTTTGACACCTTTTCTTGGGTTGAAGAACCCAGCATTCTTGTGAAAGTTTCATCAGTTAAACTTTTCATTTTAAAAGACTCTCCCTTTTGAAAATCATTTTCTGGTAAAATCTTTTGTAGAATTACACTTAAGATTCTAGGGTAGAGTAGAAAAGCATTGTTTGAGCCAGATTTTATGGCTTTCACATTTGAAACCAAGTCCAAAAACAATCCCTGGGAAAGATTGAAGTCAGATTCTGACAACATAGCATATCCCAAGTATTGAATCCTCAATGGGATTTCATTGAAAGATGTGGTCTTGGCCGAGGCACAGAGAAGAAGGGTATGGAAGAAAAATTTCATGAGTGGAGGGAAGAACTTTTTGTATAAGGTTGATCCAGTCATTTGTGCATCATACCCTCTTTCCTGAAACTCTGTGTGAAGCTCTGTTTTAGGAAATGATTCCATACCTGACAAGTCATTTAATGAGAAGGTAGTGGAGATGATTTCAGGGGTTATGGCAATACTAGTGGCTCCAATTTTTGAAATTATGGAAGTGGGCTTTTTGTCTTGATACAAGACTTCAGCACTTGCCCAAAATTCTTGGAGTGTTTCAAGGTAAATGGGAGCATCAGCAATGAGGATGTTTTTGTATTTTGAGTTGGTTATTATGTCGATTGTGGAGTGGAATGGGACATTGTCTCCGGTTTTAACCAAATATGGAAGGAAATTGTGGGTGGCTTTTGTTTGAAGATCCATTGTATTGGATTTCGAGTATGAAAGTACTGAACTTGGATGAAGGGTTTTGAGGAAGACGAAGGCGGTTTTAGTATATTGAATACAATGAGACAGTAAAACTGCTGTTGAGGGAAAAACAGGGTTTTATAGCCGCTGGTGAAACCGCTGATGTGGCAAAACTCTGCTTTTGAGAGCAGACGTGGCAATCATCTGATGGTTTAAACATCTGGTGGCATACAGCTGTTTTGTTAAACATCTGTTGCCAACCTCTGTTGTTAAACCAAAAGACTGATGAAAAACAGTTGTTTTATCTGATCAGATGTTTGAAACAGATTTTTCAACTAACAGTGGTTTGAATGAAACAGTGGTTGTTTTATCTGATCAGTGGTTTAAAACAGATTTTTCAACCAAAGTGTCATTTTAAGCAAAATTTGATTTTCTGAAAACATTTTAATGTTTTATTTAAAACATTTTTGTTGTTTAATCCATGTTTAACATACCAATTCGAGAGATCAGACTTGTGAAGGTAGATGTGTCTAAAGCTTTTGTCAACACATCTGCCAACTGATCCTCTGTTGGAACATGGTGCAGAGTAATCAAACCTTTTTCATAGCTATCTGTGACAAAATGATGCCTGATATCTATGTGCTTTGTGGTGGAATGAGAGACTGGATTCTTGATGATATTTTCAGCAGCTTGACTATCCAACATGAGTGGAGTCCTTAGTGCAGTAATCCCAAAATCCAGTAGTTGATTTTGAAGCCACATGAGTTGGGCTGTACAGCTTGCAGCAGCAATGTACTCAGCCTCAGCTGTGGAAGTTGAAACAGCTGCTTGCTTTTTGCTTTGCCAGGAGACTAAGGCATTCCCTAGAAACTGGCACCCTCCAGATGTGGACTTCCTTGTGGTGTGACAGCCAGCAAAATCACTATCTGAATAACCTGAAAGCTCAATGTTTCCATTAGCAGGATACCAGATACCAAGTGTGGGAGCACCTTTTAGGTATCTGAATATCCTTTTCACAGCAATAAGGTTTGACTTTCTAGGTGAAGCCTGGGATCTTGCACATACACAGGTTGCAAACATAATGTCTGGCCTGGATGCTGTTAAGTACAATAAAGACCCAATCATGCATCTATAGTGTGTTTGATCAACCAGTTCATCCTTGTCATCATCAGTGAGTGGCTTGACAGTGCTCATGGGTGTACTACATGGCTTACAATCATTCATCTCAAATTTTGTTAATAAGTTTTTCACATATTTGTTTTGATGAATGAATGTGCCATTTTGCAGTTGCTTCACTTGGAGACCAAGGAAGCACTGAAGTTCACCCATAGCACTCATTTCAAACTCTGCTGTCATGAGTTCCCTAAACTCCTCACACATTTTATTACATGTGGATCCAAAAATGATGTCATCCACATATATTTGAACAATCATTAAATCTTTTCCTTTCCATTTTAAAAACAAGGTTTTATCAATTTTACCTCTTGTGAAACCAATGGATAAGAGAAAAGTGGAAAGAGTTTCATACCAGGCTCTTGGTGCTTGTTTCAGTCCATACAATGCTTTGTTAAGCTTGTAGACATGATCAGGATGGAATGTGTCTTCAAAACCATGTGGTTGACATACATAGACCTCCTCCTGAATTTTGCCATATAGGAAGGCACACTTGATGTCCATCTGATACACCTTGATGTTGTGGTTGACAGCAAAGGCTAGGAATAGTATGATAGCTTCTAACTTTGCTACAGGGGCAAAGGTTTAATCATAGTCAATTCCTTCTTCTAGTCTGAAGCCTTGAACCACTAACCTGGCCTTGTTCTTGACAACTATACCCCTTTCATCAGTTTTGTTTTTGAAGACCCACTTTGTGGTACAAGTTCCCATACTTGTTGTCTTTTGAACTGAAGGAGTTCTTCTTGCATGGCTTCCACCCAACTGTTGTCTTTTAGTGCCTCTTGGTACTTGACAGGTTGTGTATGGGATAGAAAGCCTGCAAAAAGACAGATATTTGAAGATTGGCTCCTTGTAAGCACACCTTCTCTGATGTTGCCAATGATTTGATCTGGTGGATGAGCTCTTAGGTAGATTAGATCTCCCTGATATGGTATGATGGCATTTTGTGGTGAAGGACAGAGGTTTGGAGACTCTGTTGACATAACATCTGTTGGCACTTTTGTGGAGTCAACTGTAACACCCCGAACCTAGGGCCCAGAAATTTTTAGCACTTTGTTATATTTCTTTATAATAAAGTAACCAAGAACGAACAACGAATAATAAGATTATGTGCGAAACAGAAAAACCGAACCATAAAGTATATAATATTATTAGAAAATGCGCGTTACAAAACCGGACCGACACCCGCTAACGGACTCGAATCAGAACCCGACAACGAACCCACCCGGCTATGGATTAGTCACACTAGAGGGACACTTGTCCCCTTTCCCTTGTGCCACCACATTTGGGAACCTCAAATGGTTTTGTGAAAACCATTGGAGGTCATACTATATATATATATACCCAAGCTATTATCTTATTTCCATTTGATAAATAAAACCCACACACACTTAGCATCAGAGAGAGAGAGAGGGAGTTGACTGAGAGAGAGAGAGCCCAGTGGACTCCTTCCATCATCGCCGGCAGAGCTCCGGCTATTTCCTTCCCTCCGACATTATTTCCAACATACACACACACACGACATGTATACGGATCTGAGAGGAGTAGAGAGAGAAAGCAGTAAGAGAGAGAAGCAGATTTAGAGAGAGAGAGAGACGGGGAGGAAAAAGAAGCAGGGACAGTGGCTGTTGGTGAAGACGGCGGTGGTTCCGATTAGGAGTTTCAAGATGGTTGAAGGTGATGGCGGCGCTGGACAAAGGCTCCGATGATGTTTTCCAGCAACAGTAGGTATTATTGACACATCTCTTTGTCTAGGTTTTCTGATCTATATAAGTGGTATTAGGGAATAATAGTGTTTAACCCTCGGTGTGGTTGTTTGATGATAAATGAGGTTCCGATTAAGGGGTTTTATGGTGGTGTTGTGGTGGGTTTCAAGGAGAAGGCGACGGTTGTCCAGGGTTCAAACTGGGTTCCTGTTCAGGCTATGGTACCTGGTCCTTTCGGAGCAACAGGTTATGGATGTTAGTGGTGGCTGCTATGGTAGCTTAATTAGGTCTACGATTCTGTGGTAATGGTGGAGTTGGGTTATGACAGGGAACAAGTGATGAAGATGGGTCAGATCGAAGGTCAACACCAGTCAAAGACTGGTCAACTGTCGGGTCAACCAAGCCAACTCTAGTTAACAGGAACTAGGTTCGGACATAAGGTATAACCAACTCTACAACTTGTAAATTATAAACATTAATAAATTATCTTGTGTGGGACTTGACGAGCGAGTACGGACTAAGACCGAACCATAATTGAACCGGACGTTAACATGTATCTCGAATTAGACAAAAGGGTTGGACAATATAACATAAGACTTGATTATTAGACTACATGTTTGGACATTATGGACCTTATATATGGACACTTGGACATTAAGGGTTAAGTATAGAAACTCAATAACTTGAGCGTTATTACATAATCTCGGACATAGGAGTGGATAACCAATCTATATCTACTAGCGACTAGTGTACAAGTCAAGCATTAGAAGGGATATAGACTTACGGACTAAATAGGTCAAATACAAACTATGGATATTAGAAATTAAGAGTAATATATCGATAGATTCGAACCATGTCAAGACTTAACCAGAATATTGAGTTAGATAAGACTATAACCTACATACACTAAGGTATATTATATAATCTATATAATATTGAATTAACCATAGGAATGATACTTGAATATAAAGACTTTAGACATAAATGGTTAGACCATGTGTGATAGGAATAACTAATATACAAACATGTTGAGTGGAACTTAAGGTTCGGACATGATTATACATACCGATGAATATCCATTGAAAACTAGCTTGTCCAAATAGAACAATGATAATAGAACCACATGCTCAAACTCGTCCCACACGAGAGACCTTTACGAATGAACCTAAAACTAATGATGTGTGTCGACATAGGATATGAGCAGGAGAATACAGGACACAATTGCAAACGCATTCCGTTTTACATTTATGCTATGCAACCAAAGGTGAGTTCGTGTACCACTCCCCTTTTTCTGTTTTAAACGTTTTGGGGTGAATACATGCTTGCAAAATGTTTTGTATGTTATTATGGTGTTAGTTTTACGGAGCGTAGCTTGTGAGAAGCGTGTTGAACTAGGCACTCATTAACTCTAGGATAGAGCCGACCTTAAGCAGTGGACTCGGGAGGTTAGGGCCCGGGAAACCCTCCACTGGGACCGACGGGTCAATGGGGCATGGAATTGCCGTTTGGGTGACCTATGGGGAAAAGGCATAGGTCGAGAGCTATGACAATAACGGGCATAGCGTCTGTAGTTGTATTACATCTAGACAGTAATGGGCTAGGTGCCAAGGGTTGGGTGGCCTGCTTGTAGGACTACAACGCCATAATAGGAAAATACATTTCGAATTACTGTGTAACATGGTTACGCGTTTCTGAACTGTTTTTGGATTTTACTTAACTACTTACACGGACTCACCGGCATACTTTGCTGACCCAACTCTTTTTAAGCATGTGTTCAGGTACTGCTTGGGGAAGATATTGAAGACAAGGTATATGTTGCTGTGTGGATTAGAGCTCTTAGAGTTACGATCGTGTAGAGATTGGATCGACTGTTAGAGCTAAGCGTGGATTAAGAGATGGATTGATTAGCGGATCATACCTTATTACTGCTTCGACGACCGCCGCGTCTCGTCCTGGCGTAGATAATAGTTTATTTATATTATTTATGTACTTGTATTATTTGAATTAGAAATTGTATATAAAACATTAAATAATTATTGTCGTGCTTCCGTTGTGCAAGTCTGTTACCCAACTGACGTAACGTCCAGCCCCCTCCTGGTCGGGTTGTTACAGTTGGTATCAGAGCAACGGTTGTGGCGAAACAGGATATCTCCAGATATCCTATACCGCACCAGGACAGCTTAGAGAACTTAGCGTTTAAGGCTCTAAGATTACCTAGCTAGGAAATGCCTTGGAATCACATAAGACCATTTAGAATAGTGATGAAATAAGTCGAGACTTGAGTACCTGAACACCGTAGAATGCTTAACAAGGACTTGGACTAGTATACGGGACTAATGACTTCGACGGATATTACTAGAATAATTTTGTGAGGTAAATTGACGATTACACTTGACGTCATGTAATTGTGAATTTACAGGCGCAAAAAGGTTCTAAGAAATCCGAAGAGTCGCCGAGACCATGGGTGTTAACTATGATAACCATGAACTTAGATGAAGAAAACGGACTATATTAGAGTCGCATACGGTCAGGAGATTTATTGGAGACATCATAGCGAATGTTTTGAGTTTATACATTGATGCAACTTGGCGTAAACGAATAGGCGATGTACTTGAGTGACCTTAGGAAGGATCTTGAAATAAATATACTTGTTGCAACTTAGTGTGTTCGAAGATCATAGTAGTACTTGTAACAATATATATACGCGTAATATGATTATCATAATAATATTATGTCTGACTAACTTTTCACTACAAAGTTGCATGTTAACAAAGAGAATCAGGTACTCGCCAAAACCCGGCACCGTAACTTGAAAGAATACAAGACACCAAGGTGTAAAAATTTAATCAACCTAGCACATGGAAGAACCGATAAGTTCAATCTTTAAACCAAATAGGTAATGTCGATTGTATGGTTCATTATTATGTGGTTTATGCATATGAATAGGTTGAATTTCTAGATTGAAGATAAGAAGCTAAAACCATGAGTTACTAGATCCTTTTATTCGGATTTGATTGATAACAATTTTTGTAGATTTAAGATGAGTAAGGTGAAATGGATTATGATCAAATAACAGGTTCAAGCATTGATTCCCAAAGTGTCAAATTAGGATATGGATAAACCACCTTAAAGAACATAGGTACACCGTGGATACTACAACCGGGTGACTTGAAGAAATTAAGATTGAACGCTATATGAGGTAAATGTAGGATTTAATGTATGATATCATGTTGAAGTACAAGAGTAAATTTAATACCACATAACATATATAGATTATTGCCCAAAATATTAAGGTTAGTACCGTAACATCTAAGTATGATATAATGGGATGATTGGTATGAAACCTGTTAGAAATATATAGGATGGATCTAACGGGGGGAGCGGATGCAGTTGTAGTAATCACTGTAAGGAAGGTTAGGTATCCCTTAATAATGATAAGATCAACATGGAGTATTTAAAGGTTTATCTTTCCCAAAATTGATTATCATGCCTACACGGTATCTTAGAGATTGTTGGAAAGCTTAAGAATAAACCGATTATGCCGTTAATGGAGATAGAATTAACCACAATGTTAGGCATAAAAACCAGCGAGAATAACATATAGTTCTAAGAACATTAGCCGAATGTAAGATCTTTGTTTTGGAGAGTTCAACTGACACCTATAGAGTTAAGGACTAGTAACTTTCGAAACACAAATAGGGCTATCCTATTAGGTACCTATAAAAATATACCTTATATATATATCAAGTTTTTGGAGAGATTTCCAGTACGTTTACGAGGTATCATTGGTGTGGTGGGTTGGCTGCGGTACACCCTATATATAAACACCAATGACACATCGGAAACGGGACTAAAAAAAAAAATCAAACCAAGAACAAACTATAATATATCAAAGCGTTTAAACTAAATATGGCGTGAGACATAGTATGGAACCACAAAAATTTGTAAATGAGTTTAAGAAGGCAATTATGTATACAAGTATTTAGACCGGGGTGTTGAATCCAAGTATGGGATATACTGGATTGCATCGATAGATGGTCTGAAAATAATTCCGAGGACGGAATTCCAATAACGGGGGGAGAATGTAACACCCCGAACCTAGGGCCCAGAAATTTTTAGCACTTTGTTATATTTCTTTATAATAAAGTAACCAAGAACGAACAACGAATAATAAGATTATGTGCGAAACAGAAAAACCGAACCATAAAGTATATAATATTATTAGAAAATGCGCGTTACAAAACCGGACCGACACCCGCTAACGGACTCGAATCAGAACCCGACAACGAACCCACCCGGCTATGGATTAGTCACACTAGAGGGACACTTGTCCCCTTTCCCTTGTGCCACCACATTTGGGAACCTCAAATGGTTTTGTGAAAACCATTGGAGGTCATACTATATATATATATACCCAAGCTATTATCTTATTTCCATTTGATAAATAAAACCCACACACACTTAGCATCAGAGAGAGAGAGAGGGAGTTGACTGAGAGAGAGAGAGCCCAGTGGACTCCTTCCATCATCGCCGGCAGAGCTCCGGCTATTTCCTTCCCTCCGACATTATTTCCAACATACACACACACACGACATGTATACGGATCTGAGAGGAGTAGAGAGAGAAAGCAGTAAGAGAGAGAAGCAGATTTAGAGAGAGAGAGAGACGGGGAGGAAAAAGAAGCAGGGACAGTGGCTGTTGGTGAAGACGGCGGTGGTTCCGATTAGGAGTTTCAAGATGGTTGAAGGTGATGGCGGCGCTGGACAAAGGCTCCGATGATGTTTTCCAGCAACAGTAGGTATTATTGACACATCTCTTTGTCTAGGTTTTCTGATCTATATAAGTGGTATTAGGGAATAATAGTGTTTAACCCTCGGTGTGGTTGTTTGATGATAAATGAGGTTCCGATTAAGGGGTTTTATGGTGGTGTTGTGGTGGGTTTCAAGGAGAAGGCGACGGTTGTCCAGGGTTCAAACTGGGTTCCTGTTCAGGCTATGGTACCTGGTCCTTTCGGAGCAACAGGTTATGGATGTTAGTGGTGGCTGCTATGGTAGCTTAATTAGGTCTACGATTCTGTGGTAATGGTGGAGTTGGGTTATGACAGGGAACAAGTGATGAAGATGGGTCAGATCGAAGGTCAACACCAGTCAAAGACTGGTCAACTGTCGGGTCAACCAAGCCAACTCTAGTTAACAGGAACTAGGTTCGGACATAAGGTATAACCAACTCTACAACTTGTAAATTATAAACATTAATAAATTATCTTGTGTGGGACTTGACGAGCGAGTACGGACTAAGACCGAACCATAATTGAACCGGACGTTAACATGTATCTCGAATTAGACAAAAGGGTTGGACAATATAACATAAGACTTGATTATTAGACTACATGTTTGGACATTATGGACCTTATATATGGACACTTGGACATTAAGGGTTAAGTATAGAAACTCAATAACTTGAGCGTTATTACATAATCTCGGACATAGGAGTGGATAACCAATCTATATCTACTAGCGACTAGTGTACAAGTCAAGCATTAGAAGGGATATAGACTTACGGACTAAATAGGTCAAATACAAACTATGGATATTAGAAATTAAGAGTAATATATCGATAGATTCGAACCATGTCAAGACTTAACCAGAATATTGAGTTAGATAAGACTATAACCTACATACACTAAGGTATATTATATAATCTATATAATATTGAATTAACCATAGGAATGATACTTGAATATAAAGACTTTAGACATAAATGGTTAGACCATGTGTGATAGGAATAACTAATATACAAACATGTTGAGTGGAACTTAAGGTTCGGACATGATTATACATACCGATGAATATCCATTGAAAACTAGCTTGTCCAAATAGAACAATGATAATAGAACCACATGCTCAAACTCGTCCCACACGAGAGACCTTTACGAATGAACCTAAAACTAATGATGTGTGTCGACATAGGATATGAGCAGGAGAATACAGGACACAATTGCAAACGCATTCCGTTTTACATTTATGCTATGCAACCAAAGGTGAGTTCGTGTACCACTCCCCTTTTTCTGTTTTAAACGTTTTGGGGTGAATACATGCTTGCAAAATGTTTTGTATGTTATTATGGTGTTAGTTTTACGGAGCGTAGCTTGTGAGAAGCGTGTTGAACTAGGCACTCATTAACTCTAGGATAGAGCCGACCTTAAGCAGTGGACTCGGGAGGTTAGGGCCCGGGAAACCCTCCACTGGGACCGACGGGTCAATGGGGCATGGAATTGCCGTTTGGGTGACCTATGGGGAAAAGGCATAGGTCGAGAGCTATGACAATAACGGGCATAGCGTCTGTAGTTGTATTACATCTAGACAGTAATGGGCTAGGTGCCAAGGGTTGGGTGGCCTGCTTGTAGGACTACAACGCCATAATAGGAAAATACATTTAGAATTACTGTGTAACATGGTTACGCGTTTCTGAACTGTTTTTGGATTTTACTTAACTACTTACACGGACTCACCGGCATACTTTGCTGACCCAACTCTTTTTAAGCATGTGTTCAGGTACTGCTTGGGGAAGATATTGAAGACAAGGTATATGTTGCTGTGTGGATTAGAGCTCTTAGAGTTACGATCGTGTAGAGATTGGATCGACTGTTAGAGCTAAGCGTGGATTAAGAGATGGATTGATTAGCGGATCATACCTTATTACTGCTTCGACGACCGCCGCGTCTCGTCCTGGCGTAGATAATAGTTTATTTATATTATTTATGTACTTGTATTATTTGAATTAGAAATTGTATATAAAACATTAAATAATTATTGTCGTGCTTCCGTTGTGCAAGTCTGTTACCCAACTGACGTAACGTCCAGCCCCCTCCTGGTCGGGTTGTTACAGTCAACAGATGTTTGAAATGGAGGTGGAGGAATGGGTCCAAGTGGTGTAAAGTTAGACTGACTTTTGTCAACAGCTGTTTGACTATGGTCAACAGATGATTGACTTTTGTCAACAGATGATTGAGCAGTGGATTGGATGGGTGAATCAGTGGTTTGGGGATAGGACTGGCCAACAGTGGCTGACTCAGCTGTGACAGAGTTTTGACAGTTGTTTGGAACTACTGCTTCCTCTGATGCAGGATAGACTTTGTAGTGATCTGGAATCACAACATCTATTCTGTAGTCTTGTTGTGGAGATTGTGGAGTACCTGCAGGGTTAGTTTTGACAGTAGTATCTTCAAATTTGAATTTATCCAAATCAAACAACTCAGCAGGGTTTGCTGGGATTTTTAAAGATGAAAGTTCATTGAACTTCACATTCAGAGTTTCTTCTATTGTCTTGGTCCTTGTGTTAAACACTTTATAGGCCTTGGCAGTAGAAGAATACCCCAGAAAATATCCACAATCTACTTTGGCTACAAATTTTGAAATGGAATCTTTAAGATTTAAAATGAAACATGGGCAGCCAAAGACTTTGAAAAATGATATCAGTGGTTTGATTTTAAACAGAATTTCATAAGCAGTCTTTTGATGTCTAGGGTTGATTAAAACTCTGTTTTGAACATAGCAAGCAGTGTTTACAGCTTCTGCCCAAAAGGACAGAGGCAAACCAGAATCTGCTAGCATTGTTCTTGCAGCCTCAATGAGAGTCCTGTTCTTTCTTTCAACCACCCCATTCTGCTCTGGTGTTCTTGGGATACTGTACTGCCTTACAATCCCTTTTGACACACAGAATTCATCCAACTCCTTATTCTTAAACTCTGTTTCATTGTCACTTCTAAAGACTTTTACTGGCAAGTCATATTGTTTTTCAACTTTGGGGACAAAGTCCTTCAAAATACCTGCAGTCTCATCCTTAGAGTGTAAAAAGTAAGTCCATGTAAACCTAGAAAAATCATCAACTATGACAAGACAAAATCTCTTTCTTCTTAGACTCATGATTTTAACTGGGCAAACAAGTCCATGTGCAACATTTGTAAGCACTGACTAGTTTTGGACTCATCAATTGATTTGTAAGAGCTTTTATGTTGTTTACCTTTTAAACAGGAAACACAATGCTCATCACCTTTAAATTCTTTTGATGGTAAACCTCTGACAAGGTTTTGTTTAGAGAGTGAGTTGATAGTTTGGAGGTTGGTGTGACCAAGTCTCCTATGCCACAATTCTGTCTCTTTGATAGAGGCAGCAGAGAATAGACAGACATTTGCCATAGGATTATCCTTCAACATATCAACTACATACACATTGCCACTTCTATGTGCAACAAGTTGTGCTTTGCTCTCAGCAATGATGGTGTTAATCTTTTCAACAGCCTCTGGGCCAACAATCTTACATGTTTGCTTAGTGAAAAATGACCCAAATCCTTTGTCACTCATTTGAGACACACTAAGTAGGTTAAATTTTAGATTGTCTATCAGATTAACATTTTCAAACTTAAGCCTCCCTGCTTTGACAGTACCAGAACCCAACACTTTACCTTTAGAATCATTACCAAAGGATATATCACCCCCTCCATGTGGAAGAAAGTCCAGAAGAAGGGCTCTACATCCAGTCATGTGCCTGGAGCCTCCACTATCTACATACCATAAACTATCTAAGCAAGCAGAAGCTCCCTGCACATCAGTAAAGATTTTAGTTTTGGTGAGTGTCCAAAGCCAATTTGGCTTTGGATGGGTTCTTGGATGTCTCAGCCTTAAGTTAAGGAGAATGATCAGTGGTTTGAACTAGCTTTTGGACTAAGTTCAACAGCTGTAATTGACCATTTGCTAGTGCTTGAATGTCAACACTTGGTCCAACAGATGTTTGATCATTTCCTGTCAGATGCTGAAAACCATGAGGATGTCTGTTAACTTTTGGTTTTGAAGGCCTTTTGGGCTCTTCATAAACATGTGGCAGACGATGACAAGTGGGTTGTCCATATCCTCTTGGTAATCTGGTAGCTGGTGGAACATCTGTTACCTGAACATCTCTGGGAGCAGGGTTTTTGTTCAGACCTTTGGTAACAGCTGTTTGGACTGGTTCAAAAGTCTGTTTGGGTTTTCCTTTTGGAGTACTCACCACTTGACTCTCAAGAATTTTAGCCTTGTACTCTTTTATCTTTTCATCAAAATTTTTGAGATACAGGCACTCTTTTGTTTTGTGATTCTTTTTCTTACAAATTGAGCATTCATTTGTTTTAGAATCATTTAAACTTGTTGTTTTGTTGATGTCATATGCTTTTAGAAGAAAACAGTTTTTGGTGACATGATTCTTCTTTTCACAAAAATCACAAAACAGGTTGTTTTTGGCTTTCCCTTTTTCTTTCTTCTTTTCAATAGATGTTTGATCATCTGTTGGAAGATCTTTCAGAGGGATAACTTTGGCCTGTGGTGCCATTTTACCATCAGGGGTTTTAAAGGTCATTGGTTTGAAATTTTCAAGGACTTCACACTCATCTGACCATGTTGGTTTGAATTGATATTTCTCAATTTCATCAAATGAGGGTGTACCTTCCAACTTTTCAAGAATGATTTTCTTGCCATTGGGTTCAGTAACCTTGATTTCTTGACCTTTTGAATTGGTAGGAATGACTTCAACCAACTGTGGTTCCTTTTTGTCAGTGGTTTGTGAACTTTGGGTAGTGGTTTCTTGAAAACCAAACCCAAATTTCACATGACTTTTAGATTGTTGGTTGACAATCATCTCAAAACCTTTAGATGATTCCACCCATTTCTGACATTCAACTTGAGTGGACTCAAGCTCCTTTTTACAACTATGATATTTTGTTATCATAGTCTGAAGCTGGTCTTTGGTTATGCTTGCTTCATGTTTTAAGCTGCTGATTTCAGATTCTTTCAGTTGTTTTTTATTTTAACTCTTTAGTGAGTTTTTCAAACTGAATTTCATCATCTAAAGTTTTCTTTCTAAAGTTTTCATTCAACTCTTTTATCTTAGCAAATGCCACAATACATTTATCTGAGCATAAGTCATTTAAGATTTGAGGAGATACCTTAGCAGCAGCCATCAAGGCACAGTTACACTGGCAATCACAATCATCACTACCCCAGGGGTCTGAGAGATTCAGAACCTCCACTTCAGATTCTTCAGCTGAAACAACTTCACCAACAATACCATCAGTCACATTTTCAGACAAGGACACCACACCCTCAGAATCAGTCTCTTCAACAATTGTCTTTAGTGCCATAAAACAAAAATCATTTTCAGAGTTGGCAACTAAAGCAATGTTGTCATCTGTTATCTCATCTGGTAGACTGCTCCAATCAACAAAGCCTTGAGTAAAGAAACTCTGTTGACTTGGTTGACTGGTCTCTGCAGGAGCAGAGGATGGAGCAGCAGTCATTGGCACTGGTGCCTGAGCAACAGGTGTTTGGACATAGTGATACTGAGGAACAGTGGTTTGGACATAGTGCACAGGAACAGTGGTTTGGGTTTGTGCAAAGTGAGCAGTGTTTTGCACATTAGGTACATTAGGGATGGTTTGATAAGTGTTGGTCTGTGGTCTTTGGTTTGGATAGGTTATCATAGGAACTCCATTTTGACTCCTACATTCCCTAGCAAAGTGACCCATTCTATGACACTTATAACACTTTATCTTTGATTTATCCAACCCCACCTTTGACCCACCATGTAAACCTGGGTACCTCCTGCCAGTTTTCTTATAGAAGTTATTGGTTCTAATACTGAGCAGGGCAACCTGATGTAAGATGTCCATTTCTTCTAAGTCCAAAGGGTCAATATATTGAAGGTCATTGTACACAAAAGATGAATTATCAGAAGCCTGGATATCACCACTAGCTGTAAAAGCATAGTTGTTTGGTGATGAGTAAGGATCATTGTTAAAACCAGTGGTTATGTCAATGTAGTGATCATAACTCTGATCCTTACTACTTCCAGAACCCTCCTCCTGACCCAACAGTGCAGTATTCCCAAATACATAGTCATCTGACACTTTGCCAGAGTCCTGGAGCTTCTTTTTCTGGTTAAGCTCCCTTTCATAAGTCAGGAGCTTACCATGAAGTTGGGTCAGGGTCAGGTCTTTGAATCCGATAGAGTTTCTCATGACTATAGCTATAGTGTCCCATTTGTCCTGAAGTGATCTAAGAAACCTATGATTCAGTGTTGAATTAGGAAAAGTTAGACCAACCAGTTTTAGTTCACTAATAAGACAATTAAACCTTTCAAACTGTTGTGTTAACGACTCCCCTTTTATGTGACTAAACGTTTCATATTGTTGGTTAAGTATTTCAAGGTTGTTTTCAATCACATCTTCAGTTCCCCCGAACGGCTCTTTAAGAGCGTCCCACAGTTCTTTAGCACTATTGCAGTGCAAGAGACCGGCATAGATATCATTCAGCAGTGCCATGGCTACTATGCTGAAGGCCTTGGCATCTAGCTCGATTTTTTGAAAATCGTGCTCTGAGTATTTCTCAACACTCTTTGGTACTTGGATCTTTGGATCCTCGGCACTCGGTACCATTGGAACATGTGGTCCAAATACTACCGATTTCCAGCACCCTGTGTTCTGTTGTGCTAACACATGAGCCACCCGACGCTGCCAGATGTTGTATTCTGACCTGACAAGCATCGGAGGCTTGTTACTTGTGCCAGTGTTGTGTGGATCTTGATTGAGTGAAGTCATTCTCTTGATTTTTTTAAAAACAAAGTCTGTTTACTAACTGTTGAAACGAAAATAAACTATTACTCTGTTTTAAATCCGACAAACAAACGATATCAATAATTATGAGCTGATCTGTGTATTAAATTGATTGATTAGATCGAATTTAATTGACCAAGCTCTGATACCAATTGTTAGGATCTGAGTTCTGGTTGTTTTGATTTGTTTGATTAAGTATGAATAAATGGAATGAATTATAAATGGAAAGTGCAGCGGAATAAACTATAAATCAAAACATGGATAATAATTGTTTTTAATCGAATGCTTTCATTAAACTGAAAGATTACAATCGTACAAATAAACTCCCCCTCAGCCTGATCACTCAGATAATGTTTGTCTGAAAGAGAATGACGAGTGATGAATAGAACAGTGCAAGTACTGTTCTATTTATAGACAGACTCAAACCTCTGATGATCAGTGCTGACGTCACCTAAGACAGTGACCTCTAACTGACTAACAACTTCTAACATCTGCTAAGCTATAACTACTGTTACATTGAACACACTGATAATACAAAACTCTGTTAAAGTAAAACTCTGATGTCTTCTATCATCTGTTGAACCAAAGTACTGTTGGTTCAACAGACCTTTGTTCTTCAGTTCTTTGATCAGCAGTTGTTCTTCATCAGACTTTTATTCTTCAAACCTTTGTTCATCAGACCTTTCATCAACAGCAGTTGTCTTTAACAGTTGATTGAAACAGCAGCAGTTAGGAATCAACAGACTTTTGGGGGAAGCTTCTTTATAACAACTGTTTTATTTATGGATCAACACTTAGTATATTTTGGCTTTTCAATCATCTGTTCTTCTCCAGGTCAGCAGACCCAACAATTCTAAACAGTGTAATAAAAATGAGAAGGGTGAGAATGATACAAAAAACACATTAGATCGCGAAATATGACACAATGAGCCACAAAATATAACACAATGCCAAAAAATGTAACACTATGCTGAAAAAAAAGACACAATGAATCGAAAAAATGGCACAATGATGAAAAATAAGAAAAAGACACAATGCTACGTAAAAGACACAATGAGATAACGTAAATTCTAAAAACTACAAGCTAAAAATCCAAAAAAGTGAAAACCTAAAAACAAAGATCGTAGAGTTCGATGAGATAGTAAACAAAGATCATAGAGTTCGATGAGATAGTTCCAATGCCGCTTGAATAAGTTCAATCGGGGTCCGTTTGATACTCTTCCTATGATTTCCTATTTTCTTTTTAATGTGTATTTGATCATAACCCTAGTTTTAGATTTAAAATGCTTTTCTTGTACGTGTAAAATTATGTAATGAATATCACACAATCATTTTTAACAAAAATTAGTAGAAATGTGAAAATAAGGGGTATTTATCCTTATTATTTTTCTTTGGGGCTATATGAATAAGTTTTTCAAAAACAATCACAATATATCCATGTTTATATGGTGTGAGTGTAAACGATAATATCTAAATAATAAATAAGTGAAGGAACCACTTTTTAGCATTTGATCACGCAACGGATGAATTGGGGAACAATCACAATTCGTGGGATCTCAACAAACGATTGAAATCTAATATGCACACACACGTAAGCTTATCGAGCTTACTAAATTTCAAGTTACACCCGATCCTTGTTAATTGTGTTTAAGTTTTAAAACATTAGTTTAAATTCTAAACTCTTTAAAGACTTCTAAACTCTTTAAAGACTTGTAATACGTGGTTTGTTGGGGAAATTCAGTAATAACAAACAAAACAACCGGATAACCGAAATCTCTAAAGGCACGTAATTGCTTTCAGATTGAATTAATTTGACGGTTCAATCGAAATATTCTATCGGATACAATCAGAGATTGAGAATTTTCTGTATGATTGGGTTTGAGAGAAGAACTAGAGAATATGACGGCCAGGATTATCAAATTCGTAAATGAAATTTGTGGCCCATGAACGGCCTTTTAGGCAGTTATTTCCAAGGTTTCAAAATTGTCAAATTTAGTCCTTCTAATTTCGAAAATTAATTTTCTGAGAGATTTTTACCATAACAATTTTAATGGAAATAATTTTTTCACGCTTGCCTGGCAGCTCGACCCCAGCCAGGGACTCTGCCTCTTGGACCCCGTCAGGGGCTGCCGCCCCTTAGACCCTGCTCCCGGGGGAGCTACCCCCCCCCCCCCCCCCCCCCGACCCCCATCTCTTAGGTGCTTCGCCCCTATTCCGCTAAGTTCATAATAACTTCAAATAGGCGCGCCCGCCGCACCTCCAGACCTATATGATGTCTTATTATGAAGATACAATCAATCAATCCAATTACACTAAAATATCCAACATGGTTGATAGTTAAATGAATTTTTGGTTAAAACTGATTAACAAAACAAATATATGTTAATATAAGGATTTACAAAATGCATGTGTTAGAGCAGGTACAAACCTCATTTATAGGTGATTATTTCGATAAACCTGAGCAAACATGCCACTATATTAAGTGAAGCCCGACACCCTAGTTTTATTTCTTTCTCTACTTTAGCTTCAAACAATCTATACTTTTCGGAAACAAAACCCATAGAGTACTATTTTGGATTGCTAAGGTTTTATATGTTTTTATACACATGTATGTTTGATTTTTACTTCAAAGGTTATGCATTTCAGTAATAAGGTACCGTTCTGAATTACTTGGTTTTTATATACATTTATGTTTGTTATGTGACATACTGACATATTCCTTCCGAGTCCAACGGCATCCAATAATTAATCATATACCTCTTCATGGGCCATAATAAACAATGGCACATACAATGTAACAGGCGATTGACAAGGCCCATTCCAAGCCCGATGTTTAGTTTAGGATGTGACTGATAGCTTTTGTAGAGGTGAAAAAAAGACCGGTTCCATACCCTACCCGGAACCATTTACAGTGAAAAATCGGGTATTGAAGAATCCGTTTCAGACCCGACCCTATTCACTAGTTATTCACTAAATCACTAACCGGGTTTCTAAAACATAATATGAAAACTTGGTAAGAAACCGGTTATAGCCTTTAAAATTGGATTTTTTTTTTAGATCTAGCGATTGGGAAATGGCATTATAGTCCAACGGGTCGTTCATTTTTTGACCCCCCAAGGGCAAGGGTTTGTCTTTAGTAGGTTCAGTTTCGCTATTCAGAAAGGGGTGGCGGCGCAGCTTGTTGCCCGTCTACCGGTCATTATGTAAAAGTTCTATGTTGAGTAGTAATGGTAAAAATATATTACTTTTAAAAAAAAAATTGAACCAGAATTTGGAAAAGCATATAGAAAATTTTTGCAAGGTATCAAAAAAACAATCCACCTCGACGACAAGCAACAATGTTACATGAGGGATGTATTTGGAATGTCGACGCTAATGTAGTTCGAGAGATCATGGCATGGTTCGTGATTCAAGAGAGTTTGTTATTTGACAACCAATGTTTAACGACACTTACTCAAATAACTCTTCAACCACGTTATAATCACCTAAAAACTACTATTAGACGTGATTGTATTTATGTGTAGAAAATGGCTACAAAAGATTTAAATTTAGGCTTTGCAAATTTACAAACGAGGGTGAACTTAACTTACGATGTTTGCTCCACATGGTTTACCATATTCGTACTTTTATGTTATCGCTCATTGGGTACACACCGAACACAAACGAACAGTCGAACGCATGACTTCTGTTCATGTTCAATCATTTAACTAAACTATTAGATAGTATATCAGATTAGGGTTTATTAGTGTAAGCCCACGGGCCCGTTAGGTTAGTTAGGGTTTGTTATAATCTATATATATAATAAAAGAAAGCAATTTTAATGACATGGCATTCTAGGAGGCATTCTCTCCCTTGAATGTGCCATGTGTCATGCCATGTGGCAAATTAAAAAAAAAACAAATAATAATATAAAATCTAATCTACTAAAATTAAATTGAGTTATTTTAGGAAAAAATAATTTAAAAACAAATTTAAATTTTTCTGTCTTATGTTTCCTCCTATAATTTTTAAACGTTAATATCTTTTATATACGAGATTTTTTAAAGAAAAAAATTACACCAAATTAACGAGCGTTTTATTATCTTTCCAACAAGTACCATAGTGCTATATAAAAAACGGAGAAAAAAATGACTATTTTTTGTGGGGTTTCGTTCATACAGGAAAAAAACACAAAGTGTTCAGGTTATTCATTAATCATGTTTTTTCTTTTAAACCAGGTTGTTATTTACGATTTTGAAATTCAGCCCAATCGCCATGCTATCATTGAAATTTTACTCTTCTAAAGATACATAAGTATACTTCATCAAGAGAAGCTAGGAGAAAGAATTGCGCAACACTACAACCAATGGCGTCACCATATACCAATGTTATTTTTTTATTTATTTAATTACAAGAGTAATAATTATTACTATTAGTATTAGTATTATTAAAATTGTTATATTTTTCAACCCCGGGATGCTCCCGGAATAAAAGCTATCATAATAGATTTTTCAACCCGGGACGTTCCCGGGGTATAATCTAGTGTCTATATATTGTAACTCAATCCCTCAATAATAATCAATCAAGTATTCTATTATCTTACATGGTATCAGAGCCAGCCTAGGCTCTATACTGATTCCGCTGCACCACACATAAATAACCAAACCCCAGCCGTCACCACTTGAGAAAAACCCTAGACAGGGCGGCGTGCCATCACTACCGCCGCCGCCCTGTCCGGCCTCCGTTCGTTTTCGTTTTAGTGTTACGTTCACTTTTTTTTTTCTTATTCCCAGTTCTAAATAAATTTTCAATTGTCGGTTCTAGACATATTCCCGCCGTTTTCATAAATCTTTCTTATGAACCATTATCCATACAATCAGAAGGAATATGTTTCATCTGTCGCAACCGTTGATTATGATCAAACTGCCACCACCTCTTTTTTTATTGATTTCGCTTCTCCGTCATGTCGCTCCTTGCCGCCTCGCCGCCGCTTATTGGACTACTGTCGCGCTGCTTGCAGGACTATGATCCGCCGCCGCGCCGCTATCCACCGCCGCCGCCGCGCCGCATTGGTTGCCTCATATCGGATTACATGCTCACTAAATTAGTGGTGGATTTTCATTGAAGATTACGGATTGCAAGATTATGAGATTATGGCAGAAGTTTTGACCGACATTGAAGAACGTTTAATATTAATTTTTTTATGTTTTTCCAGTCTGAGCTTCTAGTTTCCTTCCGCTCTGACTGCGAGGGAGTATTAGATAGTATATCAGATTAGGATTTATTAGTGTAAGCCCACGGGCCCGTTAGGTTAGTTAGGGTTTGTTATAATGTCTATATATTGTAACTCAATCCCTCAATAATAATCAATCAAGTATTCTATTATCTTACATAAACAAACGAAATTTCGCCCGTGTTCATTCATGTATTAAACCAACAAACACAAGCAAACTTTCTATTGAACGATTCACAAACTGTTGACTGGACTCTCAGTTAGTTTGCCGCCCTAATTTTCACACCTTTTAAAAATGCATTCCTTATTTATTGAAAATACAAAAAGATATGCTACAACATTAAGTATAAGTATTCATATCTTCATACTTTACATTCTTTAGTCACAAATAAAGATGTCAAAATGATCGAACAAACCAAGAAATATACAAAGTTTTCATAACAAACACATTTTCTCTCCACTTGGTGGCGTACCCTAAGAATTTCCCTTACAAAATGCATGTTAATGTAAATAGTACTACAGATTTAAAACTTCGTAATAATACTATATATTAAATCAAGCTTGGGCACTACCAATAAATTCATCCTCAACATCAAACCTTTGATATTGTTTTACAAATAAATATATGTTTGTGTGTGTACATTGTTATTCACTACTTTGGGAAATCATGAACTTTTTAGATTTTAATATATATTTTTTTACATAACTATTTTTTAATAAATATCCAAAAAAACTATATCTTTAGCATTTACATAAGCTTCAAACCTTTGTGTTTATTAATATTAGTATTTTTCTTATAAATCTGTTGGCCTAACCATAGAACACCATCAATATAGTTTTTGTTTGAGTGACATGTCTAACTCAAAATGTTTCTAAAATTTGTTCCTCAAAGGTTTGTAAAACAATACTTTTTTTTAAATGATTTTTACAAAAGTTTGGGTAACTTGCTCTCGAAAATTTTGAGAACCTACATGGATGAATAGCTTAACTTTATTGGTAAAAGCTTTTCTAAAATAGTTGTTGACTTTTGTCTATAGACATACACAAGTATGTTTTGAGTTCAAAGGTAATTGGGAAAGTTAGCAAGTCAAGAGTGAAAGCAAGTAAGATGCTTTCTTAATGTGTCAATTTTTACCAATTTAATCCAAGTGTTTCTATCAAGAAGGGATTATGTTGGCATTACTCCATATATGGAAGATTCCTTCCAACTTGAACTCATGATTAAAAAAAATAATAATAATAGAAAAGGTCTTCTATAGGATGTTGAATTATTTTATAAAAGTTTGGATGGGTTTACAAAAGATGTGTTGGTTTATACAACTTAAAAAGTAAGTTTATTCCAATCAAAAGTCCTAAAGTCCTAATTCAACTCTTTTACCCCTACTTTAAATGTATCTTGAATGAGAATGAGTGACCATGCTTAAAGTTGATTTCAAAAGTAAAAGTTGACTTGATCAATTTAGGCCAGCCTCTACACGATTGATATATGGTTGAACCATCTACCAACGTGCTTTTGACGTGCACAAACTTTGCGTTTTTCAATGCCTGTACTATATATTGGTATCGTTTGACGCTGATCTTGGCGTGTTTATGTATAAACTATGTACATCTTAATACTTATAATTATCAAGTGTCACATATTCTCAATTTTTTTATCATGAAAGAATAATTTAAATGTGTATTTCATACATACACCAACAAGCAACAATGCTATTTTATCAAATGTCTATAAAAACTCAAAATGGGTATATAAGGACAAGACTTAAGATGTATGCATGATTACTCATTACTTGTAAGCATTGCACTAGAAACAATTCTGAAAGAAATCTTATACTTACAAAACATTTTACAGTTTTGGTCAAAAAGTTTCTAGTACAATGATTACATATTCATATTCATGCAAGTAAACAATCTTTTGCACTTTTTCCTACAATGATATCATTTCATAACTTTTTCCAGTACAATGGTTACATATGCATAGCTTGACCTACAAGATTGAATCAAAGGAGTGTATACAGCAGTAACATTATTCCATCTGTCTTTTAAGAGTAAAACTTTAACACATCAAGTGACAACACATTCACTACAAACACAAGTTATATAATATGGGACACACATTGATGACAACATCTATCCTGAGGTATTCACAACAACTTGGTCTAGATTGCTAGGATCCTCCTCTTTTCAAACCATGACAATATCTTTTTACCATAAAGATTGGTTCTCATAGATGACATGTTGTCTGAGATGAGCTCCAGAAGACAATCATACACATACCCCTGTTTCAGCATAATAAATATACAAAATCAAATAACAATATCATACACTCTTACTAAAGGTTAAACATTGGCTGGAAAATTCTTTTAAAAGGTTTTTGTTTGTGTGTTTGGAAATCTATTATTGTTTTTTTAGGGGAAATGGATTTAAATACTCTCAACTATCGCCTATTGGCGGATATCACTCCGAACTTTCACTTTGGCCAATGGCACTCCCAACTTCCAACTTATTTTCTTCCATCACCCCCAAACTAACGGGGGTCTAACCTGGTTATTCTTCGATAGTTGAGAGTATTTAAATCCATTTCCCCTGTGTAGTTGTAATAATCACATAATGTATTGTTTGATAATTTTGCTATTATTCAAAACTAACCAAAAACATAATGGCATGCTTTTACATTACTGATGTATTTTTTTTTAATATGTGACAATTTATCCCCTATTAACTATTAGAATAGATTATTAAAAATATTATTGTTTCTAAAATTAAAAACAATAAAATTGCAAGATTTATCTTTTTTGTTACTTTAACAACAGAAAATGTAGATGAAAATCATTTAAAGTAGATAAGAAAAGGGCAAAGAATCATCAGTCATCTTATTGCCATGATCAAAATCAAAATCATTTTATTCGGACACTAAAAACTGATTATTGATAAGTTTAACCGCTTTGATCATAAAAAAATTACTTTAACCACTTTGCTCACAAAAAGATAACTTTAACAGCTTAAAACAGTTGAAGGAATCATAGAAAAACAATACAAGGAACTGAAGAAACTACTAACCGTCGAAACTGTCAATGCAGACTGGATAACAAAGTTTGCATACGGGTCGATTAGAAGCAGGGAAGGATTTGGGCATGTGATCAACTCCATAACAATTAGTCTAGAGATATCTTCTCCTGATTCATTTAAACACTTCTCGACAACGTTACTAGCATACTTGTTGCAGGACAGAGATGCAAAGTTCCCTTTAAGCTGCCTCACAAGCCGTAAAGTGAACTCCGGTACTTTCAATCCCACCATGTGTTGAAGAACATAATTTCTATACAATGTTGTAATATAAACTTAGTCTTAAATGAAGAACAAGCCATGTTATATACTTATATGGTTATGTATAAGGACTTAGAGACACGAACCCGTAAGGATCTTGTGCTAGAACCACTGCATTACTCAAAATCTCAGCAACCAAACGGTTTCTCACTTTTCCATGAGAGTGCTCCATACACGCCTGCAACACACAGCAGCCACTTCTGTCTGTTGCAACTTCATAACATTTATCTGCTATTTCATTCAGCATAGGCTGCCAAAGTGAACATCGATCGATAATATAAGTTGACGGATCTTTGTTCAAAAGATGCACTTCTTTTATCCCAAATATACATATAGCACACATTAAAGATTCATTTCGGCAAATTGTAAGATCAACGTGTACTATCAATGCCAAACAATTTAAAGAAACTTGAAACAAAATGTATTGGTGAATATTCTTTAGTGTGTTAAATAACGGAAACCCGGTTCTCTTTATCCACAGAGATTACATTGAAAAGGATAATGATAGAGCTAACCAACTAATGTATAATGATGACCAACAAACAAACTTAAGACCATACGGAGTGGAGGGGGGGGGGGGGGGGGGGCGGGGGGAGGGGCGTGATGCGCCATGTGGCACTTGTAGAGGGGTGAAAATTGTTGGCAGTGGAAGAGAGGGGGGGGGGGGGGGGGGAGGGAATAATATTATATTAAATAGTTGTGTGTTAAAGTTAAAAAAAATGGTCAATCAAAAACCTACACCTCCCCCCACGCCGGTGGAGAAGTCCCCGCCCTCTTGGGGTGGTGTTTTGGGCTTGAAAGGTTCTCCACACCCCCCCAACCACTCCGAACTGTCTAAGATACATGATAGACCATACAATAACAACTGTAACAGATAACGGATAATAAACTCGGCTAACAGATAATAGATAACGGATAATAAACTCGGCTAACAAACCAAATACACATTATGGGAATAATACCTCAATAACATCACTAGGGAAATGAATCAAGCAATACTGAATCACATGGTGTCCATTTGGATCACTAGCCAATCTAGCGGCACCAGGGCGCAGAGCCGCCATGGCCAATGCAATATGACACGGGTCCGACAAGTTCTCCAACAACTTCTGCATTGCCCTAGTCCTACACAGTCAACAACAACAACCACCACAACAACAAAAACATCTTCATATAACCATCAAAATACCACTAACATCAAAAAAATGGATAATCAAAATATCAAACAATAAACATACCCATGTGGATTCATACAAACAAGAACCATTTCAACAGGAACATCAGTCAAAGAAATAAGCATCCTCAACTTATGCTCATCATTACACACAGTAATCAGCTTCTGTATCAAATAATTACCAAACTGGTCCTTCATCAACTCACTAATAAAGTCCAAAACCTCATACAAAACAAACCCAACCTCTTCATCTGTTGGATTCTCAAACTTTGCTTGCAATAATCTACACCCATTCTGATCCTTAGCCAAACTATATATCCTACCCCTCAATTCCTTCAATGACAAAACACTCACCATCTGATTATTATTATTATTATTATTATTATTATTCACACTAACATTAACATTACCAAATCTTGAAACATTATGTGGATTGTACAAGTGTTGTTGTTCCTTGGAGAGCAAGTCAAATGATTGGTCAAAGTCAAACATTTGGTCAAACCCATAATAGCTAGGTTGCAACTGCAGCGTAGCTTGTTGCCCACTTACCTCCCAGTGACGCAGACGAGGGTCCACGTTAAGAAACCTCGTCTGTCCATCACTAGTAGTACAATAACTACTTCTACGTCCCCGGTTGACACTGCGTGCCAACCGGTGACTAGACCCCTCACCGGCGCCAGTCAGACTTCCTGCACTGGCGCCGGTAATATTACCAATATTATTCCGGCAATGAAAATTGCCGGAATTAGAAATATTAAGCGAAGAAAATAAACTAGACACGGTTTCATCCACGTCAGCCACATGGGTCCGATCATACGCGTTCCAAATACCATCGTTAACAAACACAGGCACGGACATTGACCCGAATCCAGCTTCGGGTCCAGTCGGGTATGAATCTTGAAGCATCTGATGGTTTCTTTGAGGCTCCATTGCATCAGAAACAAAAAGATTAGAGAGAGAAATAGAGTTGATCAACCGAAAGGGGTTTTAACTTTTAATAAATAGTAATAAATATTAATAACTATTAATAGGGTTTTGTTTTTTTTATAAAAATTTAGAAAGAATAATAATAATTTCAGATAACTGGTTGATAATAAACTGATATCAAGAATGTATGAAAGAAAAGGGGTGATTTTGGGGTATGATAGTGAGGAATGATGAAGGAAGAAAGAAAGAGTGAGGTGTTTTTAGAGAGAGAAAGTGAGGAAGGTTTTAGAGAGAGAAAGTGATGGGGGTGAATATGTGTGTGTGTATGCATGCAAAATAGGGAAATATATGTTGATGGGTGAAGGGGAAGGATAACCCAATGGCCGTCTAGTGTAACCTTAAACCGGTAACTTGCCGTTACCGTTAACTGTGGGGGGTTTATTTCTGGGACCACTTTGTGGCAGATGAAATATTTTGCACTTTTGTTTGTTGCTTAATGCTTTGAATATATTAATTTGTAAACTTGGTGATTATTAGAATTTAGAGCATCTCTCGATGGAGGTCACCTGACGGTCCTTTAAAGGTGGACGGGCTAACCCATAAATCTAACCATTGTAGCAACCGGTCCGGTGGGGATTGGTTTGTTGTAGCGGACGACTAGGGGTGGGCCTATTTTGTACTTTAATAATAAATTAAAAAAAAAGTTTTTTTTTGTGTGTTTTGGTATAAATTAAATAAAAAGAAAAGTAGGCGATGAGGTGAAAGTTTGAAATGGTTCATGGTTGTAAGAAAAAGTGGGTTTGAAGGGTTGTGGTTTGGAATGGTTTAGAATGTTATTGCATGATGACGTAATGGTTAGGAATGGTTTGCTCATCTCCCCATTGTGAAAGCTCTGAATAAGATTTAGATGATTAAAATAGGAATACGTATAATAAAGTAGTGGGTTACACACGGGCTTCATTAAGGGTACGAAGATATCAAAATTTTATGGACATATAGATGGAACGATACCTAAAAACTAACATATTAAAAAAGTTACCTACAACTAAAATATTTAAATAAAACACACAAAAATATAAAGAAAAACAAAATAGAAAGCAAAAAATAAGGGTTTAATCGTCCAAGGAAGAGGGGACCGAGATTTGAACCCGAGTGTCTTCGCAAGAAACTTCACTACGTTGCGCAACCCCCTCCCCATTTACATTAAACATCTGTTTGTTTCTAACATATACCTATGATTGTGGAAAATTTAAAAAAAAAATACACAAGAAAGAGGACATAATCTTAAGTTATTTTCTCATTTTTGCTTGAACCGGTTATTACTTTAACTGGTTCGATTATTCACTTTAACATGTTCAGTTAAGAACCTTTTATTTTCAGACAATTTCCCAGTTAATCGGTACATCAATTAAAAATGAGTTAAAAATAACTGGTTGTTTCTAAAAAGATCCCTAACTAGTTACTAATTGTTTAAAGTAACCACTAACCGTTTACTCGCCGATCGGTATGTTAACCGGTTATTTTGTGCACCTCTAATGGAAAGAGAGATGACGAGAAAGAAGGCCTACAGTTCGTGTGAGAAGAAAGGTTGGTTGTGTGACAGAGGAGAAAGAAAGGTTGAAATGTTCGTGGAAGGGAGTTTATGGCAATGCTTAGATTTTTTTTTTTTTTTTTTTTTTTTTTTTGAAAAGAAAACTTCATTAAAACACAAGCTCGAGCGTCCTCAAAACAAGGACCTACGAGCACAAACAACTAACAAACGTTAATCCATAGGGCAACAATGCCACTTACACCAATCGATATCAATATGTCTAGACCTATGTCGGAACCAGAAAAAAGAAATTGACTTTATATTTTCTATAATCTCTATAGGTCTTCGTTTTTTAGCATTGAAAATCCTATTGTTGCGCTCGTTCCATAACGTCCATAAAGAAGTATAGATAATACCCCTGAGAATGGTGCTGTTGCTCTTCGATAATCTTTGATTTTCCGGCATGTGAACGATGTCTGAAACATCAAAAGCAAAGCTGTGGCTTAATCTGCACCAAGCCTCTAAACGAAACCACACCTCTTGCGCAAACGAACATCCTGTAAAAAGGTGAATGGCTGTTTCTGTTTCCCCGTTACAAAACGTACAATCCTGGTTCTGAATATATACCCCTCGTTTCAATAATTCTGCGGTGGTAGGAAGCCGGTTAAGCAACAATCTCCAGACCATGATCTTGCATTTATAAGGTAAAGATCAAATATTGAGTTAAAAATATTTTTTACTAACAATGCTTAGATAGAAGTGTAGAATTATAAAAGTTATTTTTTACTAACATGAAAAAAAGAAGAGAAGAACATAGTATACTTAAAAATATTGAGTAAAGATCAAATACATATAGTTTTTTTTAAAAACTATGAGAATCAAAGGGGGTAAAAAAAATTTATTTTTTTTTTAGAATTTTTTTTCCCATGTGCTTAAACATTCTTTCTAGATGAATAATACAAAAAAAAAAAAAATTTTTTAGTGTAATTACGTCATTAAGGTAAATACATTAGTTTACACTAGAGTAATTATGTAATTACTCTACACGTAATTACTCTACACCATTTTTTTTTTTTTTAGTTTTCAATACTATAATACATGTTTAACAATATGGGGAAAAAAAATTTAAAAAAAAAATTAAAAAAAAATACCCTCCTTTGATTCTCACAGTTCTTACCAAAAAAGCTATTTGTACCGGATCTTTCCTCTAAAAATATTAACATGCCCTTTTTATTTTTCTTTATCTTAGTTACTTTTTACATCAAAAAAATTATGTTGATATCTTGACCTTTGACTTAGTTATTATTGTTTATAAACCGGGAAAGTTAATAAAATGGTTTTATACTAGTTCGTGTCATTAAATAATTTTTAAGTTAGTTTATTTTATATACATACAAGGAAGGGAGGATAAATTGAAAATATTCTTCACTCAAAAAAAACTTTAAAAACTCACTCAAAACCATTGATTTAAGATGATTCATGGTTTATATTCAAAACCACTTTATTGAATTTCACAATCTTATTTTATTGGTATAAATGACATAAAGGGTAGAATTGTCTATTTATTGAAATTGAACATTTTTCTCTTTCCAATAATGATACTTGCATCAATTTTTTCTCTCTCATAGTCTTTTCAAATTCAAACACTAAAAAGTACTAGTAAAAAATACTCGTGTGTTGTTTTAGCAGTAACAATTTACAATGCAGTACTCGGTTACATTGTTTTACCCATCCTTGACTGAAAAGAGTTTTGCTAATTATCATACACCCACCCTAAACTAAGAGCTACATTAAAGAATACAGTTTTGTTAATTATTGTACACACACCCTAGATTGAAAAGAGTTAGAAGTGTTGATTGAATTTACTTTTATTTACAACCACGTCAAACTTGACAATTATGAATAGAATATTAATTAGCCCAGTAACTTTAAATTAAAGCAAACACCGTAAAAGTCAAAATTTTAAAATGTAGAACTAATATGATTATATTTTGTCTCTAACATGACATGTGAGTGAACTTGAAATATAAGGTAAAAAGAAACGGGGTTGAATAGTCAAAAGTCAACCAAGATGTATTGTTAGTGCAAAATTAACTAAAAGGAAAAGAGTCATACAAGATGAACACTTCTAACAAGTGTATAAAACTTTTGAATTGCTAAAATACCTTATTTTATACATAACACAACTTTTACTATTAATGTGAAGTTGTGAATTGGGGGTTATGATAAAAATGTATAAGTGCGTTTTGCAAGAATATGGGTAGTATTAGAAACTTTTTCATAACATTTTGGGCGTAAAGCAATAAACAATGTATATGTCATTTTAAAATACATGTGAAATTACCTTTGAGGTCATCTTTGATACTTAATAATGTAATGTAGATAAATCTCTCACGCATCTTTATTTATTTTTTTTCATTAACACAGTGGACTTGCTAGCTATTCTTAGTTGTGAGTGCATTTTTGTTTGAGGTGAGTTTCAAAGCGCATTTTTACTATATTCAAGTTTGGAGGAAAGATATGTTATTTAAAATGTGCGGTAACTTATGGAAATAATAAAAAGTGTAATAATAAGGGTACATAGGTAACAGTAAAGCCACTTGGGGCAAGCAGTTCCTTGTAGTTAACTGTAAACATTAATTCAATATTAAAGCCGAAGGAATATATGAATAGCACTATTAGTACTTGACGAGGTCCACTAAGAATCGATAGCGTCGATTCGATGGTTATGCGATGAGGTGCATGATATTCTAAATTTATTGTTATCAAGAAACAACGTATGGGGCATATGGGTAGGTCTTGGTTTTGTTTACGGGCCTAGGAGATGAGATTTTGGGTTTTGCAACCATATTATGTCTTACAATTTCTTATTTTTGTAAAGTTTACTGGTTTTATAAATGAAAGATGACTTATGGAAACGAACTCTGTGAGCTCACTAATATTTATATATATTGACGATTTTTAAAAATGCCTTCGAGGTAACTTATGGATTGTGCTAGGGCAGAGGATGATTTATGGTATCAAAATTTTTTCGAGGATTTTCCTAAAATTTCCCATAGGTTGGGACATAGATGTAAAATCCTTGTTTTCGGATTACATTTACTGGGACATGTAATTGTAAAACGGTTGACATTTCGACATCTAATATATTGACTTTTTCTAAATTGGTGTGCTTGTTTTGACCTTAATTATGAAACCTTTCTTTTCGCCACGCCACGTCTTTCTGCCATTGACGTGGTGTGACTAATTAATAGTAAATCTTATAAAAAAACACCCAAATTTTACAAAATTAACCCACAATTCTCTAGCCAAAACTTACAAGATGCATATGGAATATCATCACAAAACCTGAAATCTCTATACCTCACTCTCATAGCTCAATCCTCCACCATCAACTTCAAGAACACCCCTACCAGAAAAAACCAATTAACTGTTTCCATCATTAGATTTACCACTACCGCGTGGCCTCAACGTCTCGTTGGAATAAAATCAGTTATAACATACTGTGCGTGGCCCTCGCCATCCCATTTCAATTCGGCACGAGCCATAGAACTGATGGTTTACACTTATCCAATGAGAAAAAATTGAATGATTTAACAAGCCTATATACCAATATTGATCACAATAACGAAATCATCGATAAACGTTTTGGTCATATAATTAAGATTCATATAGTATAAGTTAGATGTTTGGGTATTGTATAATAAAAACCTACGAAATTCGTGGGATATCAAATGTACCAAAACACTCCTTGCTTAAATAAACAATTATATAAACTTCTAACTATTTACAATCTTTCCATTCAAAATCAATGGCTATAAAGTGGTTCTTATTATTCTTATTTACCCTATGGTTCTTATTTGAACCATACCACACACACACACACAAACATACATACATACATACATACATACATACATACATACATACATACATACATACATACATGTGTATATATATAAGGTAGGGATTCTGAGAGAACACTTGGCTAATTGAGAACAAAGAGAACCATTATGGACCACACATTTTTTTTCTAAGGCAATGTTTTTTATTCTAAATCATATCTGCTCTTGCAAGATAACATATATTTTTTTTTGTAATTATACATATGTGTATATTGTCAAACATATATGCATGATACTCATTTTTAAATTCTAACACGAATATACACGTATGTACATTAGAATAACATGTTCTTACCTAAAATCTCTCTTTCTATACACGTGCGTGCAATCATTTTTACACATTTGCACATATACGTACATTACAAAACATTTATATACATATATGTACAATACTAATTTTTGTAGTTTTAGACATGTATATAGATATATGTATAAATGAAAAAAAAATCCTTGCAAAAAAGGGCGATTTAACAAAAAAAAATTGCCATAGAGAAATGTATGGTCCAACATCGTTCTCTAAGCTCTCAATTTGGTCAAATATTCTCAAATTATCCAAATCTATATACATATAGGGAAGGGTTAGAGAAAAAACCCTATATATTTGAGAAAACCTGGGAAACTCTCTGTTGACTATTGATCAAGTGTGATCAATGGTAATGGTTTAAAGTAGTGACTTTAGGATTAAAATAATATTATTATTGGGGTAAAGGGTACATGTAAATCTAAAAGAATAATTTAACTCACATTCTCACTCGATTATTTCACACATTCTCTCTACCTTTTGTCATATCAACATTCAACTTCTTCTCTCTTCACATTTTCTCTCACCAACATTCTCTTTCCACCTTTTTTCTCTCACCTATATTCTCTCTCTTACTTTTCTTTCTACAAGTTTACCTTTTTATTTTTTGTAAGAGTTTTTTTAATTAAGAAAACTACTAAACATTTATTTTTTTAATGATTTAATTCGTCATGTATTTAATGGTTACATATGTAACCCATAAGATATTTATACAAATTCAATTCGTCAGAAATTTATACAATTCAATATAATTAACATTAAATGTAACAAAGTGTTTTCATACAATCTAAACAATTGAATTATGATACAAAAATAAACGATACTTAAAATTATGCTTCATGCCTTAATAGTCATCTTGGGCTTTATGTTTCATTCCTTGTTAATGATATTCAGTTTTATGCTTCAATTCTTAATAGTGCACAAAGAGCTATTCATATACCAAAAAAAACTACATAAAAATGTAACATATGCAAATTAGTTCCGATGTAGCGTAACTGTGTAACATATGAAACAAGTCAGTTGTAGTGAAAAAAATATAAAGTCTCCACCTATTTTAGACCACGTGTTAACATATGTTATACATTACCAATTTCGTATGCTAATCTCACAAAAGGCAAATTCAGCTCATGAAAACATAAAAAATATAAAGCGCATAACTATTAATAATTCAATTATGAAAAAAAAAGTTAATTAATATGTAAGCCCAGGTGTTAATATATGTTATCCACCCTTCGTTAGCATATGTTATCCATCTGGATTATCTTATAATTACCCAACATAAATTGCACTACTCATACGAGTAAATATCATAGTCTGAAGCTTAAACACCATCACCAATGAAAACATTAAGAAACTTGAATGGAAAACTAAGAGTTTGACAACCAACATAGGAAACCAACAAAAACAAAAATGACATCTAGCATTACAGTTTAAGACGGCTACTATAATTCAAACCCTAAAGACATAAACATAACAAATAACAAATAATGAGAAGCTTAGCATAATATGATTTAGTTAAATATTATTAATCTATTATTCAGAAGTAGCTGTAAGTAAAAAAAAGAAGCCAATAATAATAATACTATTTTTATTATAAAATATGCACATTATATGGCTATAAATAATAATGATGACGACGCATTAGGAACATAAGAAATTAGAAGTAAATAATGGAAAAAAATCAACCATATGTGTGATTCCCATCCGTCTGTTCGTTGGTAAAAGGTAACACCACAGTACTGAGAACTTCTAGACTGTGGTCCACGTAGGCTTTTCTTTAACGATTACGGTACATAGACTGTGGTACACGTAGGCTTTTCTTTAACGATTACGGTACATCGTTCACTTTTCCGCTGACTCCACCACCACTAAACGGTTGGTGGAAGAATTTGACACCGACCCAGTTAGTTGTAGGGTAAGATCTCACAACTGTCCAGGTTCCACCGGTTTTTTGGTAGGTCCTACATCTTCACTGTCACCCAACGGAAACAAAATGATGAGTCGGTTATATAGTACACAAACAACATGCTATCGTCGGTGGTGGTGTTATCATATTCGTTGGAAGCTGTTTCGTCTTGATCTATAGAAACGCAAACACCATGGAATCGCTGACCACCCTAAACCCGTCGCCTTTGTCTATTCCACATCTAGATCTTAACTGCCGAATTCATCGCTGAGGTTTGGTCCAGTTTACTGCTCTAGTCCAAAAATGTTTTTTTTTTTTTTTTTTTGCAATTGAACACCTGACGTTTGGATTTTGGTGCTATTTTCGTCCATTTCACTAACTGGGTTAGAAACTGACGTTAAGTGAGGGGACGGAAATAGCACCAAAATCCAAACGTTCAGGTGTTCAATTGCAAAAAAAAAATGGACTAGAGCAACAAACTGAACCAAACCTCGGGGACGAATTTGGTAGTTAACTCTAATTTGGTTTATGGTCTTTGAGAGAGAGAGAGTGGATGGAGATTTTGAATGCGGGTTTGAAAAAAAAAGTGAAAGAGTATATATATATATGGTGTGTGTAACAACCCGGGCCTAGGGCCCAAAATTTTTCGCGATTAAAAATAAAATGATAACGAACTTAATATTAATAATTAGAAATATATAGATACGTGACCGAAAGTATTTTATAATTCTTTTGTCGAGGGAATAATATTATACGAGTATACGATACAAGACTAAACCGACAAGCGTTACGAATTTAAATACGAACCCAAAACCCGAATACTTATTTAAGAATATTATTATCTGAAAAATACCCGTTACGCGAGACCGGACCGACACCCGTTAACGAATTTAAACCCGGACCCGAGCCGAACATGGTGAGTCACCAAGGGAGGACACTTGTCCTCCCCTTGTGGTGACAACCCAACATGAAAAACCATTTGATGAACAAATGGTTTTTCTTAAAACCATTAACCAAACCAGCTATAAAACCCCCACCTCTCACCCTTTCTTGTCTGCTGAACAAACCACCGAAGAGAGAGAGAGAGAGCAGGAGGAGCTCCGGCCATCAATCCCGGCGGAGCTCCGGCGAGTCACCCGCAAAAACCCCACCCGTTCTTCCTGATAAACCCATACGCACACTCAAACAATATTTTCACCACACATATACAATCAGAGAGAGAGGAACCGGTGAAGGGGGTTCCGACCACCACTCTCGGCGGCGCCCGCGGCGGCGGAGCTCCGACCAGTGACACCCCTGAACCATAGATCCTCATCCCCCCCCTCATATTGATTATACCCTGCTAGGAACTAGAGAGAGAAAGAGGAAAGCGAGAGTTAGAGAGAGAGAGAGGAGCTCGAAGAGAGAGAAGGTTGGAGAGGGCACCGGAGAAAGAGAGAGAAGGAAGGAAGGAAGGAAGAGGAGGATGCACCGGTGGTGATTACGGCAGTGGCGCCGCCGTCTCCGCCACCGGTTGTCTTCAATCCACAGGTTATACCCCAACCCACACCCTTTTCTTTGATATTAGCCTGTAAGTCGTGATGATCTGTGGTGGTTCTACACAGTGAGCTGACGTTGATGATGATGATTCTAGGTCTTGCAGATGATGTTGGTTGTTCCAGCTACAATAGTGGTTTGTAAGGATTATAATCTGTTTGGTAGATGATCCGGTCAACATTAGTCAATCATGGTCAAAGGATGAGTCAGATCAGTCAACTGGGTCAGCCGAGTTAACTCGAACTTCGTCTCTAACGTAAGGTATATTCGGACCTAGTAGTTTGATAATTATATTAAGTGATAACCCTTAAATTATATTCATTGCGTGTGGGACTAACGAGCCTAAATTAAGGACCCTAAACATAAAGATATGTGTGTACAGAATAAATATTAAGCTTGGATATTGGATTGTTGATTTGGATACATGCTTGTATAGATATGGACGCTAGCTTACAAGGAGGAACTTCGGATTATGAGACATGAACTTGGACATTAAGACTTGAAGATAGAAATTAGCATTTGAGACCTAAGGATTCGGACATAGTTATAACAACTATATGCCAAGAATAAATAAATAGATATTAGAATGGACATTATCTTGACTAATGGATATGGACTCGGGACATGAGATTATAGACTCTGGGACATAAGCTGGAGGATTGACAAATGCCTATTAACGTATAGTGTATACTTGAAACAATTGATTAACATATGAGACTTTGAATATAAGGAAACCACTACACCTTACTAACTATAGATATATCTTTATATAAGCGCAACACAAGAAACCCTTGAAGATATAAACACAGGAAACTTTATGCCATAGCGTAAATAATGATTACTCGATAACTCGGATAACGGAAACTTGATACCTAAGAGGAGACGTAGGATGACTAGTAGACAAATAAACTTAGAGTAAACCTTGAACGGCTAAGAACCAAATAATAAAATAGAAAGGGACACCATTAAAACCATACGCTCAAGCTAGTCCCCACGCATACCAACTATAAACACAATAAAACACTAATTATATTGTTGTTATAGGGCCCGATTGAGGTGAATGCACGTACACGATACCTGACATCCCGTGTTATCATACTCTATACTTATACTACTCTATCCAGGTGAGTTCGTGTACTTCCCCTTTTTGTTTTACTGTTTTGGGGTGAATACATGCTTGTGTGTCTAAGCTGTTTTGTGTATAAACTTATTTGATGTGACAAGGGCTCCCAAAACCAGATGCACACTCATTAACCCAAGGGAGTTGGGCCACTTAATGTATGGGTAGTACTACTTGGGGAATCCCCCACGCACAGTGGATCCGGAAGCCCGGAAAACCCTCCACTGAGGTCTGCGGACCGTTGCGGCATATGTTATGCCGTAGGGAATCCATAAAGGGAGTAGATGGATTCCGTGTTAGGATTGAGGTGTGACTTGTACATCACTGTGTGTTTGAACTATGTAAACTTGTTTTCAAACTGTTAAACTGTTTTAGATTTATTTAACCACTTACACGGACTCACCGGCATATTTTGCTGACCCAAACTCTTTTAAGCATGTGTTCAGGTACTGCATTCGGATGATTATGAAGCATACGGATTATGATCATATGTTGCGGATTAGAGATTTTCATGTTAAAAGGTCAAGCTTTAAGCGTTGCGGTTTAGAACATCTAGAGCTATGTACGGATAGAGATCGGATCGACTAGTGGATTACACTTCTCAACTGCTTCGACGACCGTCGCGTTTCGTCCCTGCATAAATATTAGTTTATTTATTTAAGTTTTGTATTTATATTTTTGGATTAGAAATTGTATAACATTTAAATATTAGTTATCGTTGCTTCCGTTGTGCAAGTCTGTTACCAATCTGTCATTTCGGCCAGCCCCCACCCGGTCGTGTTGTTACAGTGTGTTGGTAGTGGTGATGGGTTGATGTTAGGGATAAGGTACAAATGGATGCAGAAAGACCTATATACCTTTGAAGAAAAAAAAATCATCTTTTGATATAAGGGTGATGTAGAGGATTGATAGCCACACATAGGTTTCTTAGAGTTTTCCCAAATAAATGAGTTTATTGTGTATACTTCCCCAATATATATACATATATATCAATTTGTGTGTATGTTAATGTACAAAGTACACTTAACATACAAAGTGTAAAAAGTAATCATGCTTGAGTGAACTCAAATTTATGGATTAAAGAAACAACAATTAAACCATACGCATGAGGGAAAATTAATATTACTCATAGATAATTACACATCAAATTACGTATGAAGCAATTCAAAATTACGCAAACAATTGAAATAATTTTTACACTTTGTATGTTAATAACCCTTTGTATTTGTTTCCCCAAGTACCTAGCCGTTTGTTTTAAGTGCTTTTGGTCTTTTTATTTAATCCCTCTCATATCCACACTAAAAATATCTCTCAAGTTTCATCTCACATTTGAGTACAAAAATGGAAACATAAGTTTAGAAGCAGAGCATGGATGGTGGTTAGACCGGTTGGATTAGTGAAGCTACACAAAGAAAACTTCTTTGCTCAGTGAAACTACATCCTCAGGGACATCCACCACTATGTACGTATGTAACTATATATATAAAAAACCCATAGTGGTAACACATTTAACTAGCATACTACACATATGTGAAGTTTTTAACTATATATGGTTTTGGTAATGCGCTATCTTTTTTATAGTTACCTACGAAACATTACAATGTTACACATTTGTAACTGGCTTGTTACACATATATAACTAAATAAAAAATAAATATTTGCATTGGTAACCAATTTGCAAAAAGGGGTTGAGTTTTTATTTATTTCTTTTAATCCTTGGATCGTAGGAACTAGTTTTTGACATGCTATATATATACATATGAGTAATTTGAATAGTTTTGGTGATGTGTTATCCTTCTGATAGTTACATACATAACATTACAATTTTACAAATATAACTTGCTTGTTATGTATACGTAAATAAAAAAAATAAACATTCCACATACATTATATATAGTATTAAATAACAAGTGGGTAATGCATAATGGTCTTGTACGTTGTGCTTAAAGAGTTTTCTGTGCATATTGGTTTGTACTTTGTGCTTTAACTTTGTTGTGCTCCCAAATTTACTTTCTAAAAACCCTAGCCCCTTCCCATTTCTTCTTCACACTGCACACACACACAACTACAAGTTAGAGAGAGAGAGAGAGAGAGTCTTGACAGAGGGTTGTCCAGCAACAATTACCGGTGGGCCTCTTATGGCAACCTCCGATGTCTAAATACGACGGTATCTAAGACCCGAGGTCTTAACTAATCTCGTGAAACGGATGGTGGTGCTGACCGGTGCTGGAAGGGTTACGACGGAGTTTTTCATCTGGCCACATTTATCTCTACCACCATGAATGTCTATGCCCCTAGAATTTGTGTGTGTTGTGCCTGTTAAGGCTGTTGGATAGAACCACTGTTGTCGCCGAAAACACCACCTGAAACCCCTCCACCACAGCCCCTTTGTCTCATGCGCAACCGTACGAGACTGATTCTAGATACGCTACCAACGAGTGATTCCGTTCTAAATCCACCAGCACTATCATCTTATCATGCAGTGGGAACTAGGAAAAAATGAAGATTACGAGTTTGACAACGATAGCAATTTTATAGTTGTCTTTGGAGAGAGAGGGGGAGAGAGACTTAAGGCTGGTATGGCTTTTGCTCTAAAAAGGCATACTAAATAAAAAATGATAAATAAATTAGCAACGCTGTAGCAGCATAGTAGGCTTTTCTAAAACTCAAAATAGTCATGTTATAATATGTATTTTTCTTAAAGAGAAAAAAGGTTTTAACATAATGAATGAATATGTTAAAAAATATATGTTATGTTTCTCTTAAAAAGGATCAACAAATTTTATGTTGTACTTATTGGTGTTTATGTGCTTTATGTTGTACACAATGCTTTGCTTGGTTAGTGTATGCACTTATTGCTGACACGTATCTTTGATTCTTTTAATCTGGCTTTATAAGACACCTGATGGTGCTATTTGGTTTTACAAGACACCTCATATTGTCTGTTATTATATAATTCACATGTTTCTCTTTTGTTGTGTTGATCATAGGTGTGATGAAATTTTTTTATATGGTTGGTGCGATGGCATCAAATAAGCAAACCAAAAACCATAATTCCGAGCCACTTAGATGATTTTACCATGTAGTCTAATGATTTTGTTTTACAAGACAACGTAGTTTGGTGTCTGTCTTAATATGGTTGACACGGTATTTTTTTTGTAACCATAACCATATTATGATCTAATTAACTGGTTTTACCATGTAGCGTCTAATGACCAAGTTAGTTGTCTTCATTTTGACTTTAGTTTTCTAGATGGTTATAGATGTGTCTTTCTTCCAGAATGGCGGTTGATTTCGTAAGGTTACAACAACAAATTGTGGAGCTTTTGGAGCTCGACCATCATCTTACACAGAGAGTTGACATCTGCTCATTCAGGTAGAAGATTATCATCAAATGTTCTTTGCATTGGAAGAAGCAATGTCGTCACTCCATAAGGCTAAATATCTGAATCTCTTGATGCCTCACGAAATGTAAAATTTTGGTATGTAAATAGGTTAACATTTTCTTGAAAATATACCGTTATATAAATGTGAGTTTCTTCATTCATATTCGATTACTTATCGGCACCCGCTGCAATGCACGGGGCTCAAATCTAGTTGGTAACTAAATCATAAACATGGGCTGAGGTTTTTTCCTAATTTATATAATGGCTTACTTTAAAAAGAACTAGTGGAAGAAGGTATGGTTGTAGAATCAGGGTAGATATACATGGTACATCGTAAACCACGACCTTCAATTACTTCTACAAAATGCCAAATGTTTCATACACACCCAGGATTAATGATTTTCCAATCACGTATATCCATCGGCATAGAAGCTCTTGTTTAATCTCCTCAAATGAAATTGCATCTTCCACTCCATATGTACTGGGATGTTACTCTAAACAATATACAAATACAAACAATATTTATAATATTACATACACATACATAAGTTTATGATGAGATCATGTTAGATATATGAATGTACTATGTTAGATACATGTATACACGGGATGCCGAATTTCATAACGAATCTAAATTATTAAATGATATGAAGAAAATGATTTGAGATGTTAATTTATTATTGACATGTCCGTTTGGGTTAACATATTGATTAAAGAAGGTAAAGTGATTTCTATCTAGTTTTTTATTGATGTTTAGTTCCATCTATTTTTTTGGTTAACTCATCGACTAAAGAAGGTAAAATGATTTCTAAGTATTATTAGTCTAACAATTTTGTATTTTGCGTCATTGAAACAACTAAAGAATTAAAGGGAAAAGTATTTGTTAAGAATTATGATTGGTAAAATAAACATTATATAAAATAAATCATCATAAAGAATGGTTATAATTGATAATAAACAACACAAATCTATTTAATATCAACATTTCCGTTAAACTGCAAAAATTTATGGGCAACATATACAACCATTAAAAAGTAGACGCTATCATGTCCGACATAACATTGACATGTAATACCAAAAGAAACCACCAACATAATAAAAAAACCAACAAAATTTGCTACCTACATTAGATATTAACTTAATAGCCATTATTCAAAATATATGACTTTCCAAAAAACATTACCGCATGTTATCCCAATCAATGTTTTCTCTTTATGCCTTGTCGCTTCTTGATTTCCCACTTCTTCATTTGGAAAATTAAAGTTAGCACCAGCATACGCGGGTTCAAAAATGAAAAATATAAGTCATAAGTAAACATATAAACAAAATAGAAAAGAAATTATATATTACTTTATGTAGTGAGAAACAAAAATTACAATTACAATTACAATTTCAAACCTTTAACTGATTAATAAGTCTAAGTATTTACTTATATATAACACATGTTATTGACCCGTGTATTACACGAGTTGTATAAAGGATACGTTATCATTGGATTGATTTTTTTTAGTTAGATTTAGTTGTATATAACTCGCTCTTAGTTTTACTGAGTGTTGATCCTTTAGAATTTTTTTTCTTCAAAAAACGGCCTATTGCTTTTATGGTACACACATTTTGTCACTTCATACTAGATTTGTTTATCCCGAGATGCTCCCGGGGGATAAACTAAGAACGGGTTAGACATATGTTCATAGTCTTTTTGCAAAATATTTATATTCATTATGTAGCACAAATATAACTGCCAAACTTCCTGTTAATATAGAATATATTATATGTTATCAACGTAAGACCCCATTAGCCTTTTAATAGCAGAATGTTAAAAATCGTCCATTATAAGTGTTATTTCTTATTAATAAGTTAATGTTATAGGTTTTGATATGAACACTTTTATATCTTCTCTACTAAATGCTATTTTAAATACTTCTATAATTGTGAAAAAAATCATTGTCATACAAAATCTTTTAGTACCTTAATCAAGTTTATCAACTCTTGTGGATGGCCGACTCGTAAGCCAACCTGTTCATCACCAAAGTCCAGAATAAAATTTGAAAAAAGGGATAGACACTACATGAAAAAATAGAATATAACTAAAACTTACAACAAAATCTTTTGGAATTAATTGGATGTTATGAAAGAAGCATTTGATAAACATTGTATGCAGAAAAAATGCATCAAATCCCAGTTTCTCACTACTAAACTGTTAGCTTCCACTTGGATTAAATACATTGAAACCAAGAACATGTCCAGTTTCTACAATCAGTCATCCACCCTTGTTCAAAATCTAATGTTAACCTTAAAGAACATAAGAAAAAAATGGTAAACTCGTTAATTAAAAATCACTTAATTGCAGTTTACTTTGCTTTTAAACAAATTTTGACATGAAAATATCTAACTCACCCCCTAATCTTGAAGATTTATATTTCCGTTAGTCATTGGTCTGAGACATTGTCGTGTAGTACACCAACATTTTTTTTCTAGAGTGAAAGATACACTACTAAAGTTGCTAAGATATATCAGTGTGTATCCGTACCTAACTTCACTTCAAGTTGCATCTGTTCAGCATCCACTTCTTTATTAACCAATTAAGAATCACAAAATTAACAAATTTTTGGGAGAAGTTGATCCAAGTGAGACTGGAAAACATGAGAAAGAATATCATGGTTAAGAAAAAATATATTAGCTAAAAAATAGAACATAAATTGCAACCGCTGAGCAAAAAAGATGGATCTGAGCAAATGGGCGGGAAAAAGAGAATAAGAAGCTTTGAGAATGTGTCATGTGTCCCACCATAGGTTTTATTTATATATTATAGTAGAAGTAGATGTTACATATGTAAATAGTTTGTAAGATAAGTAAATGTTGGACATGTAATAACTTGTAATTGTCATGATACATGCGTACAACACGTAACATGCATGTTGCATAAGCAAATGTAATAATTGAAATGTTTGGATGAAAAGAGCAACCTCTTTTCTGACATTTGTAAAATAACGGTCTATATGTGTATAAAATCCATTTATATGTACTTTATATATAACAACTTATACTTCTTTCTCAATACTTTTACTATATTATTCTTAATATAAAACTAAAATCTAGGATGTTACAATGTATAATTCGGGTTAAAATAAAATTTAGAATGATGCATAGAAATAAATTCATACAATTTTTAAGATAAGAATCATTATGTTTATGAGTATTGTCTGCAATAAATTTAACTTGTTAAACTCAGTAGCATTTCAATAATTTTAGCAATAACCTTTATTTTTTCCTTTTTAAGGAATATATTCTTGCAAGAAAAAACAAACAAGAAACCCACAAAAAATAAAATTTTATTTTTAACTTCATATATGAAAAATTAATGATTGATTTTTACTTCATATATCTTTCTAAAAAAATTTGCCCAAAAATATTTTCTTATAACATTGGATGTTATTCTGCTTATATTCTAAATCTGTCTCATGTCAAGAAGAAGAGTAAATTGCCAAATTCGTCCCTGAGGTTTGTTCCAAATTGCTAGATCAGTCCAAAATGAGAATTTAGTGCTAAATCAGTCATTAACGTTTTCCTTTTGTTGCTAAAACAGTCCAACACAGTAACGTCGTCCAAATCTACCGTTAATTTAGGGGTAAAGTTGTCATTTACCTATTTCTTAATTGCTAAATTCGTCCTTGAGGTTTGTTTCAAATTACTAGATTAGTCCAAAATGAGAATTTGTTGCTAAAGCAGTCATTAACGTTTTTCTTTTGTTGCTAAAACAGTCCAAAATGGATTTATAATAAATTATATATGATTAAAACAAGAAAAATACAATAAATATGATTAAAAATATATTTTCAAAAATAAAAATATGTAAAGTATTATTTTGGGTATAAACATGATACTATAAAATTTTGGGAATGAAAATTATAGCTCAATTGATGTCGACCAAATGTCATGAGCTCGATATTAGGAATCTATACACATTTTATAAGTTTTTTAGTCCTAATAAGCATGCAGACAACAGATATATTCATTTTATAACCCCAAATAATCTATAAATATGTTTAAAAGGGGGGAAAATTATATACAGTTAAAAGTATATAGAGAAAATTGTCAAATTAGTTTGTTTTCATGCAGTAGATAGCATGTAATGCAAAATTCTACAGGATTGACTATTAGAAAAGTCAACTAAATATTCTGTATTAAATTAATTTGTTGTAGTATACAAATAGATCTAGAAAGAATGTGTTGTTTAACCTGATGACATGTGTTGCATTATATCCGGTCTCCCTTCCCTTTATTTTTCCTACATTTATTTGGGCTAAAATCTACATCCTCATAATGCTGCTCATATTTGGTGTTTTAATATCTCGACTTAGAAAAGAAAATTTTAACTCACTATAATATGACAATACATCCCAAAATGCAAGCCAGCCAACAAAAACTAACTATTAAACAACCAAATGGTCCAAAACTTATTCGCTTTTGAAAAAAGGAAGAGTGAACAGACCTTAAGAAACAATATATATCTACACGTCACAAATGATTTAAATATGGAAAAACCCTCAGATCATAAGTGTCTCCTTTAAGCAAAACCAAATGAGGGAAACCAAACTGATTTCACATGATCCGAACTACATAGTTATGGTTTAAATCAACAACATCAAGTTCTTACGAAAGCTTTACTGTATATAAAAAAATGTGTCCACCCAGGGTCGAACCCGAGACCATGGGCGGCCAGAACCTTAATAAACAAACCTCCTACTAGTTCATCTTCTTTATGTTACATATATTTTATAAAATCAAATGTCCTTTTAATTATTTTAAATACTTACAAGCCTCTAAAAATTCCCAAAATTTTATAGAATTATGTTTATACCGAAAATAATATTTTACATATTTTTATTTCTGAAAATATATTTTTAATCATATTTAATGTATTTATCTTTGTGACACCCGGCAAACTTCGGTTAGTAACTTTTGAAAACCCAGTAAGTCTACCTTAGCGAGTCATGCATACATTACACATGACAGGGTCAGTTGAGTTGAGTCGCGCTAAGTACTTGTCCAGGGATCAATGATTCGGAGAATCATTGGGGTTTTAACACACACAGGTCTCGAGTCCCGGGAATTGGTGAACGAATGTGAACGTGTTTGTTTTCATGAATTATATGTTTATAATCATTATGTGATTTGTCGGTATGTGAATGCGTGTTTATATGTGTTAAGATGGTGATTACGCGTAATTGCATGACATTATAGGTGATTACGCGTAATTGCATGACATTATAGGTGATTACGCGTAATTGCATGACATTATATGTGATTACGCGTAATTGCATGCTGATAGGAGGTGATTACGCGTAATTGCATGCTGGTAGGGGGTGATTGGCCTAATCGCCAATAGGGTAGGCGATTAGGAGGATTGGGAAGGCGATTAGAGCCCTAATCGCCTATAGGGAAGGCGATTATAGCCCTAATTGCCAATAGCTATAGGCGATTAGGAGCCCTAATCGCCTATACTGCTGCGTAATCGCCTGCCGTGTTTTAAACGAGTAGAAACGCCTATAAATACCACCCTTGACTTGTAAAACATCATTTGTGCAACCCTAGCCGTCCCATAACCTCTCCCAACTCACAAACACCCTCTGGAACACGTTTTTGCATCAAAACCCACCTTTCCAAGCCTTACACCTCATTTTCTTACAAATCTAAGGTGTGTTCTTCATCCCCAAACCTTTGTAAGTTATTGTTTTGCTCCCTAAAAGTCCAGACCTGATTTCTAAACTATTGTGTCTTTGAAAACCTATTAAAAACAGTTTCTAAACAAACCCAAACCTCTATGCATGTTATATGTGTTATATTCATATAAAGGTAGGATTTTTATTATTGAAATATGAGTGTTCTTGTGTTATTGATATGTTTCTAGCTTATATGAGTTATTATGATGTTAACCTAGGAGTTTGGATGGTTATAGTTGTGTATTGTTAATAATAGATGTTTAGACCCGTTTGAAGGATTATGTGGAATCTATGATATTATGATGTGTTTTGTTGATTGTTTAAGATTAGGGTTTGCTTTAGGATGATGCTAGAACAGTAGGATATTATCGAACAACGTCGTTATGAGATGAAATCTGGATATTTGCCATTTAGGGCAAACTTTGCATGTTGATGTGATGTTTACATGTTAAATATGCTATTTTGGGAAACGCTTGCATTCGGGACTGTTAGAATGATGATAATTTAGGGGTTTTGCTTGGAATAGGTTTATTAATGTTTTGGGTTTGATATTTGGTGTTTCCACACGTTTCGGATCTGATTTGGAGGGATAAACGCGCAAAAAATCAGAACAGAACTGCAGGGGCGATTAGGAATCCTAATCGCCTATAAGGTAGGCAATTGGGAGCCTAATCACCTATAAGGTAGGCAATTGGGAGCCTAATCGCCTATAGGGTAGGTGATTGGGAGCCTAATCGCCTAAACTGAAGGTGATTACGATCCTAATCACTAGTTAGATCCTGAAATGCATGTGGTATAGGCCTAATCGCCTATAAGGTACTAGAATAGGCCTAATCGCCTATAGCTATAGGCGATTAGAGCCTAAATGCCTATACTATAGGCAATTACCCTTCCTAATTGCTAGTTGACTTTTCCTAATTGCTAGTTGACTTTTCCTAATTGCTAGTTGACTTTTCCTAATCGCATGTACTGCTGCTGTAAGTGTATTTTGACATTCCGAGACCCCGATTTGACACCTAGGAACATGCTAGGAACCCCGTGACATACCTAGTAACTTGGTAACACGTGCTTGGACTTCTTTATGCGTTATTAGAACTATATGCTAGATTTGGTGAACTCTTACACGTGTTAAGTGTTGTTTGCATATATGGTATGATACCCTGTATAAGATGAACACGTGGGATGTCGGGTCACCAATGGGATGTCGAGTCTTGTCTCACGTAGTCTAGTTGTCAGTCAAACGCATTTTCAAACATATAATGGTCATGGACTGGACATTTAGGGACTAATGAACCCAACGGGTTATTAGTCTAACTTTACACACATCTTATGATAGGTCGCCACTAGTTGGGGCTATCATACACATATCGGTTTACTTGTTAACTGAAGACGCAACCAAAGGTGAGTTCACGACCCCACACTTTACTGTTTTTGTTTTCGGGGGAGAAACATGCTTAAACTCTTTTATCACACATTTTCATGTTATACTATGGCTAACATCTTATTACTATACGGTTCATCAAAGTCCCTTAGAAACCACTAATGCGGGAATGTAGCGGGGAGGTATGGATAGCGCTATTGGGAACTGACAAACCCCACTCGACGGCGGGAGGCCGGGCGGGTGCATATTGTCTCTAAACACACAAGGCCTACCGGTGATGACGGTAGTCTGTAAATAAGGGTTACACATTAAAACACAATCAGCAATGGTTTCACCCGTAGTAGTAATATTACATAATGCCTAGCTAGCGTTCACACAAGCATAGTAGTAACGGTAACGGTTTTCAAGGATTGGACTAAACGTTTGAATAAAACCTGTGAACTCACCAGCATTATATGTTGACCTTTTTAGCATGTTTTCTCAGGTCGCTAAGGTAGCAGCTGTCAGCTAGGCGCACGGAGTCGCACTGGAGTCGTACTCGCGTCTAGGTTCATAATGCATGTTTTGGGATGATAAACTTTTGAACTTATGTTTCTATTTCCTTTTGACTTTTGTAAAACTTAAATGCTTCCGCATTTCTAAATGATGGTTTGAAATTTATGCATGGTTTTTCTACGTATGTTTTTACATATAGTTGTCGTTTATTGTGACCGTTGACTTGGATCCTGGTATGTCACATGCCTCGCGGTAGAACTCCGCAATTGGGAAATTTGAGGGTGTGACAATCTTGTTTTAGTCATATATAATTCATTATAAATCCATTTTGGACTGTTTTAGCAATAAAAGAAAAATGTTAATGACTGTTTCAGCAACAATTCTCATTTTGGACTGATCTAGCAATTTCAAACAAACATCTTGGACGAATTTAGCAATTAAGAAATAGGTAAATGACAACTTTACCCCTAAATTAACGGTAGATTTGGATGACGTTACTGTTTTGGACTGTTTTAGCAAGAAAAGGAAAACGTTAATGACAGATTTAGCAACAAATTCTCATTTTGGACTGTTCTAGCAATTTGGAATAAACCTTAGGGACGAATTTGGCAATTTATGCCTTCTTCGGTGAACTGATTCCTAGCCCGGGATGACATCAAGAAGAATTTAACAGGGAAGAAAAAGAAGAGAAACTTACATTGAAACTTGTGAATATAAAATGAAAGTAATGATGCTTATCACTAGAATATATAAAAGAAGAATGTCAAGTAATAGGGAAATGTCTGAAGTCGATAGTTGTCCTATGTAAGATTACTTTAATACCCTTTTTGATTAATTTATTAAATATAGAAAAAATATAGATGTGGCAAAATATGAGTCACATGATGTGTTTTTTGTTTTTTATAATTTAAAAGGGTTTTATTTCTATACTTCACATATATGTATTTCTCTCTCTCTCTCTCTGTATATATAGGGGTGGTAACCTAAGATAACACTAGCCTAATTGAGAACTCAGAGAACCATTATGGGCCACAAATTGAAGCAAGGCAAAATTTTGTTTTGTTCAATCGCAGTTTTTCTTGCAATAATATTTTGTTAATTTTTTTGTATTTATACATATGTGTATATTATAAATTTTTTACTATACATGTGTTGTATACTATATTGTCAAAACTGTATGTGTGATACTTATTTTTCAAATTTAAACACATATACACACGTATGTATATTAAAAAAAAGATGTTTTTACCCACAATTTTCCTTTTATACATGTATGTGCAATCATTTCTACACATTTGCACATATATGTACATTTGCACAATTTTGCTTATGTCGATTCTTCTTTAGGTTGCTTAAGTACAAACAAAAGTGTAAGTGTGTGGTATTAGGATGTTCCATCATTTTAAACATATTTTATATGCATATTTAGTCTAACAATAGGGCGTATTTGGGCTAAAACTGTTTATAAATGCTACATAATCGTTCTATTCATGATTTTCAGGAAATTGGAGCTCCCACCAGAAATTAGCAATTCTAGGGCAAAAACAGCACAAAACAGAGACTCGTAAAGACACAAGACCAGATGCATTTCCCAAATATGTATAGAGACTCTCTTGAGGCAAAATAGGTGGCAAAAGAAACTTTGGATCGACCATGCACGACCACACACATTGGTGCAAGGGCTTGCACACTAGAAGATAAAATAGTTAACTTGGGAGACAAGGAAAACATTATCATTGTCTGGTGCACGACCATGTGCACGCCACAAAGGACAGACATGATTGTTTCCTGTAACAACAGAACGTACCACAAAGGACAGATATGATTGTTCCCTGTAACAACAGAACGTACCTGGAACAGATGCCCAGGCGTGCACCTCCTGAAAATCTGTTTGTGAATAGCAACCTCAATCCAGCCAAAGTTGTGTCTTTCTTGAGCAATTTTTCATCCTCTTGGGGACCTGTACATTATGTGTTAGTCTACTATCTATTGTGATTTTAATCTCTTGTTTATTATGCTTTTAGTATGTTGTTTATCTTGTTTTATACCATATTGTCCATTATGTTTCTAGTTTGATACTCATTATGTTTTATTTTATGTCCGAGTTTTACACAACTGGGTTTTTGGGAAAAAAAATAAGTATAACATAGAATTCATATTATATATAAAATGACCCTCGATATTATGGTATACTATTTTTTTTCAAAACAATGACATATAAAAAATATAAATGTTTAAAAATGGGAGGAAATAACATGCGACTCAAATTAGTTTGGTTAAGTTTTTTTCTTTACAAAATACTAACCAAGTTAACATAAGTTAAATTAAATGTTTTTAAACTTTATAAAACTTAACATTTTCATCAAATAATAAGTTTTATTAGTTTCAACATAAAAAATTAAATAAACTTTAAAATGAAAACTCTTATAAACGTCAACCTAAAATATGTTTAACTAACGTTTTAGTATATGAATTCAGTTAAAGACGTAAGCTCATCCAAATAAAAATGAAATGATCCACAGAAACTCAAACCTTTATTAATTTTGAAAACGATAGAAAATATAAGAACTATAAATGACAACATGATGAAAGACGAGGGTGGCAAATGTCACAGTCTCCCATACATTAGAAAATTTCGTCTCGAAATTTATTTACAGTTAATTGAAGAGTTGAGTAGAGCAAGATATACAATGAGGGAAGGAGATGCAGCTGCAATTCTTCTCAGTAAATCTTATGGTATGAGTTTATTTCTTTTTTTATGATTTTTTTGCGGGTTTTAGACAATTTTAGTTTAACAAACTTTACAATGATCAAGGTCTACTGTGATAGAAGCTTTATGGACGAAGAATCAAGATCTATTACACAAACCATGGTTGAGATGGTCACTGTCCAGACCAGCTCAACAGATGCACATGAAGATCTGTTGGATAGAACAGACGTTGAATACAAATAGATGATGAAGACAAACAGATCATACTTGCAGTGTGTATGTAAGGTCTTAATTTTAATATCATGCTTGAATATAAGTAGGATATTTGGATATATAGAACTTGATGCTGGAAGGCAGATGATACTTGCAGTGGTAAATGGAAGGCAAATGAAGCTGTTTGGAAGATGCATGTTGCTCGTACTATTTGGAAGGATGTTGCTATTTGTGAGCTGGTTGGTGCAGATGTTGTTGTTTGGAAGCTGGAAACAAGGAAAGAGGCGAAGATTGTGTTTTATTATATTTGTTTTCCGTTTCTGTTGAATTATGTTTTTGGTTTGTTATGATTTTGCCATTTGTGGAGATTAAACCATGGATTATGTAATGATTTCATAGCACAAAGTTATATGATAATTTCAGGTAATAAAGTTTGCATCTTTATCAATGTTTTAGCTAAAAGACAAAACAACATTTGTTTTAGTGATTGGAAGTGTATTACTATTTTGTTCATGGGTAATTTGAGTAATAATGGTCTGCATTTGTTGAGCCGGTCTAGACAGTGGTTTGGGTAACAGATCTTGATTTTTCATCAACAGAGCTTCTATCACAACAGACCTTGATCATTGTAAAGTGTGTTGAACGTCTATTCTATCCAACAGGCCTTCATGTGCATCTGTTGAGTTGGTCTGGACAGTGGCCATCTCAACAGTGGTTTTTGTAACAGATCTTGATTCTTCATCAACAGAAGCAGACCTTGATAATTGTAAAGTCTGTTGAACGTCTGTTTAGTCCAAAAGACCTTCATGTGTATCTGTCGAGCTGTTCTGGACAGTGGCCATCTAAATAGTGGTTTGTGTAACAGATTTTGATTCCTCATCAACAGAAGCAAACCTTGATCATTGTAAAGTCTGTTGAACGTCTGTTATGTCCAACAGACCTTCATGTGCATCTGTTAAGCTAGTCTGGACAGTGGCCATCTCAACAGTGGTTTGTGTAACGGATCTTGATTCTTCATCTACAGAAGCATACCTTGATCATTGAAAAGGATGTTTATGTTCTCTATAATTGGGGACTAATTGTTTTAAAAAATGATATAGACTACCCGTGTTTTCACACAGGATTGCACCTAGTATTATTATTTGAGGGAAGTGTACATGATAAAGTGTTTACGTGTAGTTACCTAGATGTTATGTGATAGACTATTACGTATTGCTACATATATATATATAACGTTTGCAGAACATGTGTGGTCACTTTATATAGGCGTACCATATGTAACACCTAGTTAAAGATAACGGAGAATATATGTTTTACATATGTATGACAAAAAGTAACTTTGTTGTAGATCGCCTTCGGTTAAACTGTGTAAGAAGTAGACTATAAATAATAAAATTATTAATCAATTCACCAAAAAACCTGGCTAATTATTTTGCAACAATTATGATTGTATACATAAAAAATTGTAAAAAAGTATCCAAATAAAAGGTAAATTAAAAGAATATCCAAATAAAATATATTCAAAATCGTTGACAAACAATGTTCTAAAGACATTTAAAAAACTGAAAATAATGAGTTTGTAGTTGCTATCATATCCAGACATTAGACTATCCACAGACTATCACCACTGCTACCAAGATGAAAAAAGTTACACAAATAACTTTCCATTGACAAAAAAGGGTAAATTACATAAGGATGGTAGGTAGGCGGGCAACAAGCTGCGCCGCCACCCCATAGTAAAAAATTAGTAAAAAAAATCAGCATCATCTAGTTTACTAAATTACAATTTCAAAAATAGTGTTGTTCAAAATGCTCATAGCTCGCATGAAAAAAGGTAGCTAAAACACTCATTTATATTACAACAATAATAAAAGTCGTCAATTATTTCACAAGCATAATGATTGTAAACAAAAACGGCAAAAACATGTTGTAAAGATATTGTATATTGAAACATACAAAGTACTGGTTTCTATGGTATTAAAATGACAAAAAAAAGATAAATTAAAACTAAGATCTACACTTAAAAAGTTAATACAGAATATAGAACTTTTAAAAGCTAGAAGCAAATAGCAAAAGATAAAAATATAACAAATACAATTATACTTATATTTATTATATTAGGGAAGAGATATTGTGGAAACCCCTCCTTATATGGTGAACCTTTGAAACCCAATCTTGGCCATCCATCTCATTAGATCTATGGATGAGATTCATTGTGTGTACCTGATGTGAGTTATAATATTATTTTAATGCTCAAAAGGACATGCAAGGGTATTTTGGTAAAGTTGCTTTAGGGTCATGTCACACCCTCTTTCTTACTTTTTCAAAGTCAACATCACCATTCTCTCTCCCCTCTCCTACTTTTTGTTTAAGAAAATATTATTATAATGGGTCATGTCACATCATCTCTCTCCTCTCTCCTACTTTTTGTTTAAGAAAATATTATTATAATGAGTCATGTCACACTCTCTCCTACTTTTTGTTTAAGAAAATATTATTATAATGGGGCAAATACAAATAATGTGTTAATGTTGCATACGAGGGTAACATGTGTTAGTTGGTCATAAAGGGCTAACATGTGTTATCTAATCTGATAAAAGTTAAACCTGGTGCCCCCATATACCCATGAGAAGATGTAACATTTGTTAGTATAAGTGGTGTGGTAACATATGTTAAACCTGTTGCCCCCATATACCCCTATAGTTTTCACTTCATAAGTTTACTCAGAAATAAAGCACACAAACTATTAACACACGTTATTAAAAACTATTGAACCACACAAAAACCTACCCATGACATTCAAATGAACTGCATGGAAGGTTAACATGTGTTAGTTGATCATAAAGGGCTAATATGTGTTATCTAATCTAATAAAGAAAATATTATTATAATGGGTCATGTCACACCATCTCTCTCTTCTCTCCTACATTTTGTTTAAGATAATATTATTATAATGGGTCATGTCACACCATCTCTCATACTTTGTGTTTAAGAAAATATTATTATAATGGGGCGAGTACAAATAATGTGTTAATGTTGCATACGAGGGTAACATGTGTTAGTTGGTCATAAAGTGCTAACATGTGTTTTCTAATCTGATAAAGTTAAATCTCTTGCCCCCATATACCCATGAGAAGATTTAACATTTGTTAGTATGAGTGGTGTGGTAACATATATATGTTAAACCTGTATCATTTGTCAACCTTTTTGTCTTTCTTACCACTCTTGTTTTCACTTCCTAAGTTTACAAAAGAAATAAGTAAACATAGCATACAGACTATTAACACACATTAGGTTAACACATGTTATTTGGTAACACGTGTTATTAGGTTAACACATGTTATTTGGTAACACGTGTTATTAGGTAACACGTGTTATTACAAACTATCATTACAAACTATTGAACAAGAGACAAACCTACCCCAAGACATTCATATGAACTGCATGTAAAGGGTAACATGTGTTAATGTTGCATGTGTTATTTTGGTAACATTTAATAAACTTGTATTTAATGTCAGCCCTTTTTTTGTCTTGCTTACCATTATAGTTTTTACTTCATAAGTTTACTGAGAAATAAAATATACAAACTATTAACACACGTTATTACAAAGTATCATTACAAACTATTGAACCACACAAAAACTTACCCATGACATTCAAATGAACTGCATGGAAGGTTAACATGTGTTAGTTGCCTAAGAGGTTAACATGTGTTATTTGGTAACATATGTTAAACTTGTGTTTATTTTGTCAGCCTTTTTTTGTCTTGCTTACCCTTATAGTTTTCACATCATAAGTTTACTGAGAAATAAAGCACACAAACTATTAACACACGTTATTACAAAGTATCATTACAAACTATTAACCATTTTAACAAAATAAATCTAGTAACTCTATACATTGAGTACAAAAAAGAAAACGTTATTAAAAAGTTTTTCTACATATTTTTCTCGGCTTCCTTCGACTTTGTTTGTTAACATATGTTAACCAGTGGGGGCCTTCGTTATCAACTGAAAAACAATAGATGAGATATTAACCGGTGTGACCAACTCATCATCTAACATAGGGGTGTTCATGGTCCAGTTTTCGCGGTTTTTAGGTCAAGCCGTGAACCGAACCGTTAGTAACGGTTTTTGAATTTTGTAAACCAAAACCAAACCATAGAAATTTTAAACCGAACCAAACCAAACCGTTAGTAACGGTTTGGTTCCGGTTCGGTTTCGCGGTTTAGACTTGTTGAATCTTTATACAAGATGTCTCAAATTTGCAAAAGAAAAAAGAATGGCGTCCACAAATCCATGTTCTATTAAACATAAAACAAGTTTTTTTTGCAATAATTAACAATCCAAATAGCTTAAAAGATCATCTAAATTAGCAAATACATAAATAAAATATACCTAAACACATCAAAACAAAGGTTGAAGTTGAAATTTAAAAATAAGGAATTAAATTACCATAGTGAAATATATGGTAACGTAAAATGAGTTAGCCCACTTTTATTTTACAACAATTTAGATATAGGCAAAAACAAATTTTATTTTATCTATGTCTATATATAATATGAAAAATATTTATAAGAAAATATAAATAAATCCTTACGGTCCGGTCCGGTTTTATGCGGTTGGTTTTCGGTATAAACCGTAAACCAAACCGTTTGCTACGGTTTGAAAATATTGAAACCGACCGACCGAAAGTTAAGTAAAAAAACCGACCATGAAACCAAACAGACAACCGGTTTGGGCGGTTTCACGGTTTGAAACCAAACCGTGAACACCCCTAATCTAACATACTAAACAGGAGTAACACATGTTAGTCGGGGCCCAAATGTGAACATGTGTTAACAAACCCAATTGTTACGATCAAAACCTATCGTGTAAACTTTCTTCATGACTCAAACACTTGACCAATGCTGCCCTTCCTATCACTTCCCATGGTCAGATCCGACTTACTAAAAAAAAAATCAAGGTCAGATCCTTTTCTAATTGGACCACATAAATGACCGACATGGTTTAAGAGATAACAACAGTACCAAATAACACATGTTAACCTATATTGCTCGCGAGTGACTCGGATCGTTTGCACCCCTCGAAGAAAACCCATATAAAAAAGAAAAAAAAGCTTTAATAATTTCTTTTGGTGATTTATATCCCTTTCAAAAACCTTTTTATAGGGTTTTACATTCTGCAGATAAACCCAAACAAAACATAAAAAAAAATGTCACCATTTATAGACTACAAACAAGCACATCACCTTTTATAAAACTAACTTTATTTGAGTAACATGTCACTAAAAGAGAGTTGTTTAGCCTTCCAAATAGAAATTTTATTACAACTGATTATTTTTTTATGATCTATAACAAAAAGATTTTGGAGTGAGAAAACAAACGAGTCAATCACATGTACAATCATGTCCCTTTGATAAAACCAAATCGACACCCTGTTTTCACACAATGTCATCTCACCAAAATCCAATTGTATATTATATAATTAAACAAACAAAACAAGCCTACTTATATGTAGTTGTTGGGCTATGAATTATGATGTTATATTATTTTTACTAACACACTCCATACTAGAATGATTCAGATAAAAGAAACTTACATCAAAACTAACCCAAGAAACAAAGAAAACACATAAAACTGTAGGCAAATTAAAGAAATCTAAACGAAAAAATAAACAACTTTCTTTTTCAAAAATCAACCATTCTTTCACTAGATTTGTAAAAAAAAACACAAAACTAACCCAAGAACAAAGAAAACATATATATGGGTGGATCAAAAGACAAAAACACCAATGTTTTGACTGTTTGACTATAATAATAATAATAAATCAAGATTAAAAAAAACATCATGAAAGGACACAAATACCTATCTTGTGAATGATCCTTGATGAGTTTGTTTGCAATTGATGTTCTAATTAATAATAATAAAATAATAAAAGAAGATATCCTCGAAGAAAAAAAATATAAAGGAAAATAAAAAACAAAACCACCTCTGTTTTGACTGTTTGAATGTAATAATAATAATAATAATAATAATAATAATAATAATAATAATAATAATAATAATAATAATAATAATAATAATAATAAAAAGAAGATACCTAGGAACACCACTGATCGTGGGTAGCACCGTCACCGCCATATTTGAACCCCAAACACCATCGTCACCGTCACCACCATCTTTGAACCCGAACCACCACCGTCACCACCCTCCTCTTTCACTCCCGCTGACTTGGTACAATATATATGGTGGTGGTGGTCGATGTTGATGATGGTGACCGTGGTCGATATTGATGATGGTGGTGGTGGTCGATGTTGATGATGATGGTGGTAGATGTCGACTTGCAGATCCAGATCTACTTTTTGATTTTTGAGAGAGAGAGGGAGGGATAGAGAGAGAGAGAGTGAGTGAGTGAGTGTGGTCTAAAAATAAAAAAAGGATGAGATACAAACCTTCTCTTGTACTTGATGGAGATTTTCTAAAGATTGTCAAAAGATGCTATATGTAAAATTACCTCACAACCCTTTTGTTATTATTAAATTGATTTTGAATCATGATGATGTGGCTTAATTGTAGCCACATGTTGGGTTTCTAAGGTTTACCATATAACTTGGGTTTCTTGTTAATACTCATACTATTATATTATACTTATATTTATAGTTCTCATAAAATGAATAGTATGATTCCATTACTATTAACAAAGTGGCTTGGTGGTGGAGTGGTTTGTGGTGTGTTTTTGTACTTTAAGGTCTCAAGTTTGAGTCTGGTTTAAAGCATTTTGTTTTTATTTTTTATTTTTTTCAACACATATTTATATATAAATACATATGATTCCATAATAATTAACAAAATGGCTTGGTGGTGTAGTGATTTGTGGGGCATTTGTGTGCTTTGAGGTCTCAAGTTCGAAATCGGTCTGAAGCATTTTTTTTATTTTTTTTAAAGGTCTAAACACTTTTTTAATATATGCTTTCTATTGTTTAAGGTTTTAGTTTCGAAACATGGGAAGGGCAAGGGGAGAGTCGAGATTTTTTTTATTTACAACATGTTATTAAGTAATAAATACAAATATATCCATTTTTGTGTGAGAAGTCGTTTTTAAATTTGGATACGACAAAATTGTAAGGTGTGTAATGCGCGCCTTTAAACACACTAGTTTATTTTATTCATGAACAAACTTTTTTTTTTTGAACGGCCAACTAAACAACGTCGGGTACTTCGTACGCGGCCCCCCAGTGGCAAAGACAGGGGCACAGCACGGCCCACCCCGGACGCACGAAGCCCCTAGCCCGCCCGACAGCCCGCTTCCAGGGAAAACCCGACCCACATACCCTCCCGAAGGCACGACAGTAGTGAACTGGTAAAACCTGGCGAAATCAGGACTCTAACTCATGACCATAGGCCATGAGTCATCTATCATTTCTCATTATGTCCTTCGTGGGAATTGAACCTGAGACCTCCAAGAGAGATCCCTGGTCCATTCACCAACTGAGCTACCCGTGAAGGACTATTCATGAACAAACTTAATTCCCAAAATGCATGCAAAGGACTCATTCAACCTGAATTTGTTCCTAATCTCTTTGCATAACTTTATTCATGTCTGTGACGTCTCCTTTGCATTCGTTCCCATCAATACATTCGACTGCTTTCTGGTTGCATCCATCTCAACAATATAATTGCTCTTCTTCACCTCGCAGTGGTGGTTAGCTTTTTGGTCTTATGTTTTGGGGAGAATACGAAGATGGCACGAGCCCAATCGACCAATAATAGAAAGGTTATATATTATAAAAGGAGCTTTTGAATCTTAAGACAGAGGGGTCGTTGGAGACATCGATGATGGCAAAGCTGCATGTTTCGACCACCTTTTAGTCTCAATAACCATCAGTTTTGCTACTCGATTTGTGTTCAATAACTGTCGATTTGTCTTCAACTCAAGCTGCTACCACTGATTCGACTTCAACAAGTATCACTATCTTTAACAACCATCGACTTGCACCTACACTACTGGATTTGCTAAGTTTTAGGTACTAACCGGCACGATTTAAAGTAGACGTATGAACATCCCTGCATCTCTCCCTAAAATGCAAGAGTTTTGTGTAATACTGAGAAAAATTTATACTTTTTAACGGAGATAAGGCCATGGGGTATACCTTAACACCAAGCGTGTTAACGATGATGTGCATTTTAACATTCATTGTACACCACTCGCTTTCTGTGTTAAGGGACGTTAAAGTGGCCATAGGTTAACATGTTAACAAAAAACAAAAGAGAGAAAATTAAGGGATGATGTAGAGTTAAAGGATGTTAAATTATTTCCTTAAAGTGAAATAGTGTGAAAAGGAAAAAAGTAGAGGATTTAACATATAGGTGAAGTTAAAGTATACCCCATAATCTAAGAGAGAGTAAATTACGTTAGAGCTTACAAAGTAAATAGATACATGGACTAGTATTAACCATATAATGGGGTTTTATAGCTTTTTTTTAAAGGCTTAGTTCAGTGAAAATTCTTGTACAACCCTAACCTAGCGGTCCCAAGTTCGAATCCCTACCCACACATCGGTGTCCTCCTTGCCTAAGCTCAAACCGTCACGGGGAATTCTTTTGTAGTGTGCATGGATCGAACCTATGACCTACCCCAGAATGGAAACCCCTATCGAAAAACCCACCCTACCTCAAACCAGCTGAGCTGGATATCATTAGCGGGTTTTATAGTTTCTAGTGTAAACAAAGTTTTCATTCAAGTTTTCCCATATATGTATTGGAAATTGTAACTATACTATATATAATGCATTTAAAAACACTTTTTAAGATACCTAAAAGTTAAATATCTTTTGTCTTCATAATGCATAATGTACAATTCTAGTCTTTCAAACATTAATTACACTTTAATCCTCCCGTTTTAATTACACTTCAATTCTCTCAACTTTACTAAGATTTTGTTTATTTAAATAATAGTTACATTTTTTCTCCTCATTTTAAACCTATTACCCCATGATTTTTAAATGACCACGAATTTTTCACAGGTTACTACTTTTCAAAAAAATTACATTATAAAAACGAGCATTTTATTCTCTTTAATATGAGTATAGTAATGTTGTTGTGTTTTTAGTTTAAAAAATTGATGTGTTACATAATTAATAATATCTAAAAGTGACCAATAATCGAACCATTAATCGAAACCGAACAAAAAACAGACGAACCCCAACCGAAATCAATTGAAAACTGAATTAAACAAAATCGGAATTACTTAAAATTGGTTAACATTTTTTTTGTGCCCTTAATTAAACGAAATTAACTAAATCGAACAATTCATATATTCGTATGTTCTTTAGCTTTTATACATCCGTTTATGTGTTTATATCCCTGTTTCATGTACTTTTAAGCAATTTGGTCAAGGTTTTGGTTATTAACCAAAATTAACTGAAAACCGACAATCTAAAAAAATAAGCCGAACCAATTAACCGATATATTATTTAAAAGTAATATATTGGAAATGAGAAATATTGCAAAAATGTTGGAGTAGAATGAAATAAACTAACAAGACTATCAGCTTAAATATACAATATTGGTCGAACACACTTATTGTGCCCTTAATTAATTTGTTGACAATGTTCTATTATAATAACCAGTGGGATTCTTTCGCGCTTTGCGGCGATTGGTTTAGTCATTACAGTACCTACATGATACTCACACTATACCCATACTGATATCGATGTTGTTCAGCCGGTATCAATTCGTTAGAGTACCGACACTCAATATATCTTACGATACCAAAAAAACAAAGCTCTCTTCGGGTAGTTACAATACACATCAATTATATAGAACTTTTATTAAATAGTTGATTATAACAGACACAATTAAGTTACATATTAAAACATGGAGTAATGGATTTAAATAATCCTAACTATTGGCCAATAACAGTCTCAACTACGAAAATAACCACTAGCGGTCCCAACTTTCAAACATTTTGCTCTCAATGGACCCCCCGTTAACATACACTAACGCCGTTAGCTGAAACTCACAATTATAGGCAATTATTCACGGGATTTGAAAGAGGGAATCGAGATGATGATATTGGTATGTATAATTGCAGAAATAAGCATGGTTCGTCGGTTGTAGGTTGATGTTCTCCTCGAATGGGATGACCGGAACCGACGATTAAACCATCGAACCATACTCATTTCTGCAATTGAACATACCAATATCATCATCTCGATTCCCTCTTTCAAACCCGGTGAAAATCGCCTAGAATTGTGAGTTTCAGCTAACGGCGTTAGTGTGAGGTAACGGGAGGGTCCATTGAGAGCAAAATGTCTGAAAGTTGGGACCACTAGTGATTATTTTCGTAGATGGAACTCCTATTGACCAATAATCAATAGTTGGGATTATTTAAATCTGTTACTCCTTAAAACATAAGTTAAAGCAACAAAATAAAATAGGCTACGAAGCAAATCAAAATAGTATGGTTAAGTAAATGCGTGGGTAAAGCATTCCTAAAAAACTTTGTTTTTATGTGAATTAAAAAAAAACTTGTCAACATTTAATAATGCTTAAAGTTAAAGGATTCACAATGCAAATCTATAAATGTTATAATTACAATAATTTGAATCCAGATGAAAAGAAATGTAAAAATTAATAACTTTGGTGACCAAAATAAATAGATCAAAACTTTCTTATTCCTTGTTGTGTTGTAAATTAATATATACGAGCAAGAGCACCCCACGCGTTGCGACGGGATATTATTAACCGAAACAAATTGAGGTAAAAACATTAAACCGTGCACGCACGTTACGGAATGTTAACTCCTCAAATTTGGATCGATACGTAAATCATTATCATAAAAAATAATAACCAAATCAAGACAATAACAAATATTGGCACACGTTATAGTAATCGTAAGAAAGCAAAAAAATGATTTTACAATCGTTCTCATTCAATCATCACATCCATCGAATTTTATGATTATAAAGAAACTAATTAAGAATAGGCATTGAACCATGCTTCAAGATTTATACTACGGTAGTTTTTCCTAACATACATAAAACGGTCAATTTTTTGACTTCAAAAAGTAATATTTTGATACTCCCTACATATTAGTTCCACCATAGATTCCTTTTTCATTTTTGTAGACTTTTTTTTAACATAATATCATCGTTTCCAGATTTTTCGAGGTGAAAATCTGCTGGTGTAAAGGTGATTTCGAAAAACCAAAATAAAAAAGATAAAAAAGGAACCCTAGAAACCCTAGAAGTGGCTATGTGCGTACAAATTTATAAATAAGAATTGATAAGTGTACCTGTAAATTAGTTGAATAGAGCGGAGTTAAGCCGTCGGTAAGAGCATTCCGGCAACGACCATTCCCTTTCAATTGCTGACCAGAACCGGGGGAGAAGAGGGGTTTGAAGCGTCGCTATCGAACCAACCACAAACCCACTGCGATTTATTGCCGTATTTAAGCCAACCACCAAACCCTCGTCTCCGATTTCATCTTTGTCGAAGCCGTTAAAGAGAATACCCGTAGGCGGTTCTCTCTTCACAAAAAAAGAGAAGGAAACATAGCGGTTTTCATTTTTCACAGACTAAGAGACATTGAAGGGACATGGGCAAAGGAAAAAGAGACGTTATAGAGAAAAAGATGCAGCAAATAGTTGTAATTGACGCGTGTAGGTAGATGGTTGTACATGTGGTACCACACCTAAAGCACAAAAGGGTTGCTAACCATAGATCAAGAAACGGACGACCAGGATTTTTTGGGTTACTATTCCCAAAGTTACTTTTTAAATAATTGGTAAACTAGTGGGATTCTCCCGCGCTTCACGGCGATTGCTTCGGTCATTATAGTTGTAAGACCCTATCCCATAAAGCTTGCGGGTTTTGGCCTTAATTAAAACTCACTCCCGATTAAAACTTTGATATTTAAGAAAACGACTCAATCTAAAGTTTCAACATTTGAAATAACATTTTGAATACACTATTTGATTGCTAAACTTATACAAAGTTTTATTTTTTAAAACGGGAAACAAATGCGGAAACCTTTAGGTGTTCGGGTGTGTCCGGCTCATCATGAGACTTGATCCTTGCTCCGATAATTCTTTCGCTTGAATACCTAGCACCATTTCATCAAAAATGGTTAGTTATGTTAATAATATCACATCTATAATAAGCATTATAAAGATACGCCTCAAATACGGAACGAATGTGATCAAACGACCAAACAAACAAAATGGGGAGAATTCCCGCCATAGGCTACGGCCTGGTGGCCGTAGCTTACGGCCAGCACTTGCTATCCTCCTCTTGATTTCCAGACTTAGCCATTTTTCCCTTTGTTATTTTTCCAATTCTTGGATACTTTTAAAACCAACTTCAAGGCCCTTCCTAAGGACACTTGGGGACTTGTTTAATACCATTCAATGAGCTTGTAAGATGCCCATTTAACATTCCTTTCGGCATAACAAAAGTCTATGCGCTTTTCACCCAAATCGACCCGTTATAGCCATGGGCTATATAAAACGCTATTTGATGATTCAACAAGCATAACAATCATATTGTTGACTCGTTAGACACTTGTTTAACTAATCAACACTATCCGATTCGCTTATTATGACTCGGTTCTGGATTTTCTTTTAGTAAACCTCTAAAATTCCCAAACTACCCATTAGAGCTCTATATTCCGTTTTAGTCACCCGTGGGCAACACCACTTGGTTACCATCCATTATTTTCGACTCATTAACATGTTTGAAAACCTCTAACCCTTTACAGACTTAGCATTTTACCAATTTCATCAATTCACTACTTTAAATCACATCTAAGCGCATTAACCCGCATTAGACACATTTATTGAAAATGACCTTACCGAATTTGCCTCCAAACCTCATAAGGGTGATTTTTCTATACACATCCCACCTTGCTCAAAGGATTTCACATTAACTATGGACTTACCGGGCAGCGATGACCCATATCCATACCTTGCAACTTTTATCGTAGCCCAGGCGTCAAGCGCCCATTTCCCAATGTAGTCATTTGCGTACGTTCTATTTTGACAACATTAATTTCTAGGGACCCAAATGGCGTTACATCACCATTTAATCCGTGAAGACTCATGGATCTTAAAAATGCCATGATAATCAAGTTTTTAGCTATGGGACAATTGGTAATAGCATTTAACCCATTTACCCAAAATACTCAACTACCTTATTCAAGAGATTTCATCAATTCTTTGGGTTTAGGGTATCGCTTACTACATGACTTTACCATTTGACCCAATTGTGAATTTCATCATTTTCTCATAACACATCATTTCGTCTGTTACCATAAATCATGTTTCGACACGATTTCCTGTAATTTACCCGTTTAGTATGTTTCACCCCTTGGGTTCCTACCTTTATCCATTACTGTAGATTAAGACCGTTACAAACAATAGTTTTATCATATTTATAGTCTAATGGCGTAAGTGATACTTACCTTGCACCCGTTCTTCTTTCCATACGCATTGTGCTTGCATCCATTTGACCCGTTTGCTCCCTAGTCCTTGTACCTGACTTAGGGACATGTCAAACCTTGTTTTTATTAGAATACATAATATGGATTTCTTTCATTATCCAAGGAACATTTTACCCCTAGCTCAACATCGCATTGCAAGTATTCATGTTCATACATGTTTTTACACATTATTTCCTCATTCAAGCATATTATCGAATACCTCATATGCATCGTTTTCATCATGTTAATTCTAGGTGTTCAAGACTTTCTAGATTGTACCATGGCTTGGTTAACCACTTACACATGATCAATTCACCAATTGGCATACATACATTATACTAATCACATAGGATTTGCAAGGTTTTACCACATACTAGTGTAGTTTATGTCTAGGGTAAAAACCCACTTTTCATCATTTGATCCAAGAATAATCAATCATCATAATAGTTGAATGTAAACACTTATATGACATTTTCAAGTATGATTTTGGTCCCCCAACTCAAGGGTAACCTTCAATTATCTCTATTACACAATCACCCTTTTGACCTAGATTTCTCCTTAAGCTTAAACATGAGGATTTTGTCAATACACACTTTTTTATCACACATTATAGTCCCTATGATATCTACTAACATATAGAAACCTTTAGATAACAAGAGATCATGTTTTTTATAAAAACCCTATAATCACCCTCTTCCAAAATCCATGGATTTTGATGAAATAAAAGGGTCTAGAGTTACCTTAGGATGTTTAGAACACTAGATAGTCATGAATTCCATCATGCATTAGCAAGAACCATCGATTTTTGGCTTGATTCGGGGCTGAATTGGATGAGCTCTTAAGTGTGTGTTCTAGGAGGTGTGATGATCGATCTGAAGTGTGTGTCTTCACACACTTTTTCACTTTAACCTCCTTTCATCACAACTTTGTTTAATTGTCATATTTAGCCCTCGGGTTTATGCAAGCACTTAACATTTAATAACTAAGTTAGTTCTTGTATGGTTCCCACATGTGTTTGTAATTAACGGGACTTGTTTATGTCTTGTTTTATTATCCGTAAAACTTTCCTTTTGAATTATAGACTCAATATTATATATATTGATCCTGCCTTTATGATACCGACACTCAATATATCTTACAATACCAAAAAACAAAGCTTTGTTCGGTTTGTGACAATAAACATCAATTATATAGAATTTTTATCAAAGAGTTGATTATAATAAACACAATTAAGTTCCATATTAAAACATAACATAAAACAACAAAATAAAATAGGCTACGAAGCAAATCAAAATAGTATGATTAATTAAATACGTAGATAAAACACTCCTAAAAAACTTTGTTTTGATGTGAATTTAAAAAAAATTATTTGTCAACATTTAATAATGATTAAAAGTTAAAAGATTCATAATGCAAATTTGTGAATGTTACAAGTACAATAATTTGAATCCAAATGAAAAGAAATGTAAAAAGCAGCAACATAAAAATTAATAACTGGTGACCAAAATAAAAAGATTAAAACTTCCTATTTCTTATTGTGTTGTAAATTAATGGATAGGATAATATTAATAATAATTTGAGATGTGATGCGAACGACATGTTACAACAAAATTTGTTGATGTTATGACAATGTAGCTGATTTATCTCGTCATACTACATTTTTTGTAATATTGTATCTTAATATATATGTGTTAATTTTACACACACACACACACATACATATATATATATATATAGGATCTGGATCATATGAGAACTCACCTAAGTTGTGAGAACTAGAGAACTCCTTTAGACCAATAACAAGGTGACACGTAGGCAAATGATCATTATAATATTAAGGGGTAAGATAGTACTTTATCATCTCCCCTACCTCTACCCTACCCCACCCCACCCCACCGCACCCCAATCCCCATTATAATATTAGAATACTGTTTTTTTTAATCATTACTAACACACACACACACACTTTCTTTCTCTCTCTCTCTCTCTCTCTCACTAAAAAAACAAACAAGAAACTGATCTGTTCATCGATCTGAGAAGGCGACGGCGACGGGGGTGAGCGATGGTGGGTTTCGATGGTGGTGTTGAGGGTGTTTTTTGGAGGTGATGGTGGTGGTTCGATGGGTTTGTGATCCGGTCGTCACGGGTCATGTAAAACCTAAATAACCTAGGTAGCTAGGGTAAGTAGGGTATCGAATCCAAGGATCATGTGGTCGGTGATTAAGGTTCTTAGTTGATTGAGAATGTCACTTTTATGAAGATATTGTCAATTATGAAGATTACAATTGTTGTTCATTTAATAGTTTTGATTGAAAGTTTTAGAACTATCAAATTATTCAAGATGATAATTGAAATAATAAAAACGATTAGTATGATTAATGAAAAAGACTTGATTGGAAATAATTGTTTAAAAACAATAATAAGAAAAATGGATATCACACCGGTTCGACAAGTAACCTAGAGTTCTATAACAAATTGGGATAATCAAGAAATTGCAATTAGGATTAATGGGTTAATTGTTACAATAGGCTTAGGTATCAAGTTTCATCAACATCAAAGATGCACTAAACTACACTTCATTACTCTAGAACATATGAACCCTAATAACAAGTTAAAGCATAATTAACCGAATTCATTTCCCTAGTAATTGATGCAAGAAACAATTATCAAATAGAATACAAAACAGGCTTAACGCAATTAACAAGTTTGTTCAAATCCAAATTACAAAAGAAATTAAGAAAATACCCAAATGTTAAGAACCCTAGATTACAAGCCTACACCGGGTGAATCCAAAGGTGATTAGCCGCTCATGGTGATTGGAACTTCAGTGATGATGGAAAACATAGGAGAAGGTGCGATGAAAAGACTTGGAGATAAAAGACTTGATTGGTGAAAGTTGGTGTTGGTGATTGGTGATGATAATTGGGTGAAAGATGATGATCTTGAATGATTTTGGGTGTTATGGAATGATTTGATGATGTTTAGAGAGTGGAAGATGATGTTTGAGACCCCAAAATCTCGTTTTTATAAAGTCCAAGTCGAGTCCTAGGTCAAACTCCCCATGAAAAACCCTTAAAATTTGCGTTAAAAATGATTTTGACCAAGTCTTATCAGGTGGCGCCGTCGCCGACGGCGAGGCTGGCGTCACCGACGGCCAGGTGCTGGCTGCTTCTTGAAGCCTGCCGTCCAGCCAAGGGCTGACGCCCCAACTGGCGGCAGACGGGGCCCCAGACGGTTGGAAAACTTGTTATATTCATAACTTTTTCGTTTCAACTCCGTTTTCACGGCCACATCTTCGTATTTCAAAGACCTTTCACAACATAAAATAATATCTTCATTTCAAATCCATGTATTTCTTCCAGAACTCATCCAATCTTCGTGTTTAACCTACAAAACATCAATTTCGCTAGTTATCCACTTTCTCACATATCAACACATCCAAACGTATAAGATTTAACATTTAAATACTAAAATCACCGGACTTTCAACCACATATCACATCCCACACTTATCTTTTGCTTGTCCTCAGGCAAACTCAATTCACACTTTCACATCTATCAAACACAAGATAGCTCACCATCCTTATGCAATGCAAGCTAAGGTCCTAAGCCATACCCAACTCATTTTAACCACACAATTTAGAATGCCATGACCTATCATGCCCAAAACTAGATCACCTTCAATAGTCAATGCTTCAACACACAAATCCCTCGCAAATTTTCTCTCCACTCGGCATAATATGACTAGTATTAATGTACTAGTATATGTATATATATGAACACTCTTAGCCGAATGTGGCCCATGTTAGCATAGGTTTGCGTCTCAATCACTCACCACCAAATTGCACAAAAAAAAATTACGCAAGTCAAAAGGTCTTTTCAGAGGGTTGTAATGGGGCTTGGTGAAAGGGTATGGAATGAGAAATTCGAAAGTGACTAAGGTAACGAAAATTCGATTTTTATTACATTAAACTCAAACTATGTACAATCTAAACAATCTAATAACTACAAGGCAATATTGTGCCTTTTATTTTCTTAAAGACAATACATGTTTTTCATGTTTCTTTTCTTTTTCACAACTTTTTCAGTTTTTTTTAACATAAGATTTGTACAATACAAGAACCTCCTAAAATCTAACTTTCATTACTCGGGTTTTAAAAACAAAAAAGGTTGAATGGTCAAATGGGTTACTTCGGGTGTTTCAAAAGAAAGGTTTAGGCTCAAGATTGTTTAACTAAGGGAGGTTGTTTTTGGGGTCAAGGATATAAAAGTGGTGTAAATATAAAAAGGCCAAACCTAATGCCATAATCATTCTTGTGCAAAAAATTGGCCCAAGGTTTTAAGTGTATCAAAAGACGCAAATTATACCACATATGATCACATAAGCGCACTCAAATTCAACTGAACATTACATGCATAGACAGTATGTGAAATGTAGCATGTTATGATGGATCAAATACTCACATGGGAATTGGGTAGGGTATGTGACATGTATGGATAATCGACTTATCAAGTGACCTACTTCCAAGTAAACACCCATAATTTTTATAAAACTATAACCAAGCATCTATCACGTGGGTTTCTTCGAGTTTAACCATGACAAAGGACCAAAATGGTTCACACATCCCATGTTAGCTTTTGTTAATTGGGTCTTTTTTTAATGCAAAATTGAGGACATTTTTGAAAAAAAATTGAAAAATTTTAGGCATTTTCTCCCCCATCCCCACACTTTGAGGCCAACATTGTCCTCAATGTGTAGAATTTAAATGGTAGATTTCAAAATACTTAATTTTTTCTCCTCTCCCCACACCCACACTTAAAGTCCACATTGTCCTCAATGTGTAGGGAAAGTTTTAAAGTGTTTACGGGAATGTGATAAAGCAAAACCAAAGAATTCACCCCAATCAACAATATATAGTTTACAATCCACTTATTAAATCTAAGTAAACAATCAAAATTAAAGAGATGGAAATAGATGCACCTGGTTTTTCTTCATTCTTCAATTCCATGTGTTCTTCAACAAAATAGTTCCACTTCTATCATAAATAAACTTGCCACTCGCAAGTGTGTAGAAGCAAGCTTCTCACAAAAACATTAAGAGTTATCGGTTTTACTTTTTGTTGAAAAGCATTACCAAGTAATCTTTTAGTTAATTTTGATTAGTGAAAAAAATATACACTAACTTAGATAGATCCTTTAAACCTCCCGGTAGCCCGGTTATGAGGACGAGTGAGGTCTCGTGAGGGTTATATAGGAAACACACCCACAACGTTTATTTACCTACCACACAAAATAAAATAATAACAAAAAACCCACACAAACAAAAAAGAAACAAATAAAAATACAAAAATATACAAAATCTAACAAGTATCTCTTACTCACGGTGGTCGAATTGAACATTTTCCTACCTAGTTACCAAGATAAGCTCAGTAGTTTACCTTCCATGCCCCAATCTGTTCATTGTCCTTCAACTTGTCCATCGAATCCAAGCATGAAGGTTTTATCCCACATTTTCCTACCAAGTTTCCAACATACACTCGGTAGTTCACATGCCAAATCCACAATTGCTTCCCAGTTATTGGCAAGAGAATTGTGTGATTCTTGTTGCGGGGCCATTTTAAAATAAATTGCCCAAATATCCTCCCAGCTCACGTTCCTCTTCTTCATCTTTAAACCTTCATCCTCCACTTTGTTGGGTGCCATAATCAACACGGGGATGAGATTCGTGAGGAACTTTCACCTCAGCCACCGAATCTTCATGAGATGCTAAGTCTTCAGTTGAGTTTAACCATTTATAAAGACTTGCAGTATCTTCATCTATATCAGCATCTACCATAATACCATAGGCCAACTCGTTTTGCTCACACTTAAGTTGGGGAATTTCCTCGGCTAGTTGATGAACCTGCATGACCAAAGCTTCATGAGCTTTGTCTCTCACTTCATTTCGCTGCATCGTCTCTTTTATCATATTTATGATACCATCAAACTTGGAATCTCGTGAGTTTTGAGGTTCTTCATATACTAGTTGAGTTGAGAGCTATTAGGATAGTAGTCATCATATTCCTCATGGTTTTGATATTGTTGTGTCCTTTGGCTAAATGAACTCCCTTGATACTTGTTATTTAATTGATAATAGCATTGGGGAGTTTGAATGGTGTGGCTGATGATGTGAAGAAGATAAATGTGAACCTTCAGGTTTTTCCAGCCCAAAAATAATACGATCTTGTCGTTCTTTACATGCTTCAATTCTCTTACAGGCCACTGGACAATCTTGCCACAAATTATATGGGCTCTCACACCAAGGACAAGTATTATCATCATCTACCCAATACATGGTGATGAGGACGATCAAGTCTTGCTAATTTCCCAATCTTCGGATTTTGCACAAATGGCTTGTATGCATTTTGGGTGTCATGGAATGATTTGATGATGTTTAGAGAGTGGAAGATGATGTTTAAGATCCCAAAATCTCATTTTTATAAAGTCCAAGTCGAGTCCTAGGTCAAACTCCCCATAAAAACCCTTAAAATTTGCATTAAAAATGATTTTGACTAAGTCTTGTCAGGTGGCGCCGTCGCTGACGGCGAGGCTGGCGTCACCGACGGCCAGGTGCTGGTTGCTTCTTGAAGCCTGCCGTCCGACCAAGGGCTGACGCCCCAACTGGCGGCTGACGGGGGCCCAGACGGTTGGAAAACTTGTTTTCTTCATAACTTTTTCGTTTCAACTCCGTTTTCGTCTGTTTTTGCGGCCACGTCTTCGTATTTCAATGACCTTTCACATCATAAAATATTATATTATGTATTTCTTCCAAAACACATCCAATCTTCGTGTTTAACCTACAAAACATCAATTTCGCATAGTTATCCACTTTCTTAAATATCAACACATCCAAACATATAAGATTTAACATTTAAATACTAAAATTACCGGACTTTCAACCACATATCACATCCCACACTTACCTTTTGCTTGTCCTCAAGCAAACTCAATTCACACTTTCACATCTATCAAACACAAGATAGCTCACCGTCCTTATGCAATGCAAGCTAAGGTCCTAAGTCATACCCAAATCATTTTAACCACACAATTTAGAATGCCATGACATATCATGAACTTATTTTCAAAACAAATGTTTACCCAAAACTAGATCACCTTCAATAGTCAATGCTTCAACACACACATCCCTCACAATTTTCTCTCCACTCGGCATAAAATGACTAGTATTAATGTACTAGTATATGTATATATATGAACACTCTTAGCGTAATTTTTGATATTACAAAAAATATAGTTGTTTGGTTTATATAGATGTGAGTAAACACTGGCGTAAATAATTACACCAGTGTAAATCATACAAAAAATGTAGATGTTTCTGTTTATATAGACGTAAGTAAACACTAGTGTAAATAATTACACCAGTGTAAAGCATACAAAAATTATAGATGTTTGGTTTATATAGATCTAAGTAAACACTGGTGTAAAAATAATTACACCAGTGTAAAGCATACAAAAATTATAAATGTTGGTTTATATAATTGTAAGTAAACACTTATGTAAATAATTACACCAAACGAGAGGGAGATGACATAATGCACATATTTGTTTTTTTTTTTTTTGCTTAAAAAGGTAAATTAATTAAAAAAATAGAATAAAGTATAAAAAATATGATTCTTTCAATAATGGAATAAAAAATTAACATGATATTATATAAATTTTTTCTCTCCTATGGTTTTTTACCCAAAAGCCCCTTAATGTACTTTATTATATTAAAATTATACTAATAGAAAGTTAATAATCATGTCAAGACAAAAAGTCTCATCCTTTGATCTCAACCATTGGATCATCAAATCAATGGTCCAGGTGAGTTTTCTAGTTCTCACAACTCACATGAGTTCTCATATGATCTTAACCCTATACATACACACACAAATATATATATATATATATATATATATATATAACTCAACAACTTATTTTATTGTGTCCTACCTTTTATAAAATTTAGATCATTCAAGTGTATATAAAAATAAACTAATCACATCAGAATATATGAAATGATACAATTTATTTTATTAATATGTGTCCAACCTTTTATAATAAAAGCCTCAGAATAAAGATACACCCTTAATGGATCATTTAACACCTTAACACTTATACGAGTCGTATAAGTATATATGACTCATATATCCTTTTTTTTACATGAACGCTACGAGTCATGTACAAATATATAAGGTGAATAGGTATCTCATCCAACAAAACATATCCACCACGTAATATATGACCATATAAATAACCAATTATATTGTTTAGACAATTAGGAAAAGAAAAATGTCACATCATATGTCATATCATATCATAGGTAAACAAGTAAATTAAGCAAGTAAATATTTACTAGTTCCCCTATGATGTGATAAGTGATGTGACATTTTTTTTTCTTTACTCGTTCGAATTACAATATAATTGTTTTATAAATGCTATAAAGAGTTTTTTTTAAGGTATAAATTAACTAGTTTCCCATATCTCTATTAAGCGGTTAGACAAGCCACCCGAGTTCGAAACGAGCATGACTAATACCTACCACTCGCATGCCATAAATGAGTGCTATGCTCACCATGGAATTCGAACCCGAAAACCCGGGCAAGAAACCCCAAAGGGTGAAAACATGTCCACCTCACTTACAACCATTGAAGTTCATTGGCAAATGCTATAAAGAGTTACAAAAATAAAATGTCATATGAACACTAGAGACTAATTTAAAATAAAATACTATATACATATAGCCATATAGGTGATGGGTATTTTGAAAACCCTCTTAGATTAGGAAAATTTAAAATCCCTTAAAAAATTATGTAACACAACATATTTTTTGATTAAAAAAATTTAGGACAAATAATATACATAATTTCAAACATTTTAAGCCTAATAATGTAAAAGACGCCAAGAGAATATTTAAAAAAACATGTAACATGATGTAACACATGCACTTTTTTTGGGTTTATATACTAAAACATTGCATGTGTTACATCATGTTACATATTTTTTACAATATTCTCTCGATGCTTTTTACATTTTTTTGGTTTAAAATACACCTCTTAACTCTAAAAAATTGTTGTGCTACATTGTTTTTATGAGATTTTAGAGTTTTCTTAGTTTAAAAGGGTTTTCATTTGTTTGATTCCTATATATAAGGAGATGATGATTACAAAACGCTAATTTTGTGTATGAAAAAACCAAAACGTTTGAATTTCGAAAATTTATACTTCTGCATACGAATATACTTTTTTTATATACATAACTAGCTTTTATTCCGGGAGTGTCCCGGGGTCGAAATATCTAATATAACATAGTAATATATCTAATATGACAACATATTTAATGATTTGCCAATACATGATTAATGAATAATAATAATAATAATAGTAATATTATTATTATTATTATTATTATTTATTTTAAACAAATTTCTGTCAAGTTATCATATTCAAATATATAAAAAAAAAGAATCTATGTCTATAAAGTTATGTTTATCGTTTGTGATTTATTAGTAGAGTAAAATATATTTGAAAACAAAACCCCACAAAATAGTTGTTTTTTTTTTCTCCGTTTTTTATATAGCACTATGGTACTCGTTGAAAAGATAATAAAACACTCGTTAAATTGGTGTAATTTTTTTCTTTAAAAAATCTCGTATATAAAAGATATTGACACTTAAAAGTTATGGGAGGAAACATTAGAGAGAAAATTTAATTTTGTTTTTAAATTCTTATCTTTTCCTAAAATAATTATAATATATATAGATTTATTAAAAAAACTCAAAAATTAAAAAATCCTACATGATGCCACGTGGCACATTCAAAAAGGGGTTGAGGCCTCCATTGAATGTCACATCATCAAAGTTCAATTCTTTTATTATAAGTTATAGATTATAGATAAGTCATTAAACTAGCTTTTATATGCTTTAAAAGTTTTCCTACATGTACCTAGGTTATGTTTTTTTTAAGGCTTTGTTCAGTGGAAATCCTTGTACAACTCTAATCTAGCAGTCTCAAGTTCGAATCCCTACCCATACACCGGTGTCCTTCTTACCTAAGCTCAAACCGTCACGAGGAATTTTTTTGTGGTGTACATGGATCAAACATGTGACCTACCCCAGGATGGGATATGTGTAGGAAAAATAACCAACATATGAATTACACATGTATAGATTACATACAAAAACGAAATTTGTTCATACTTTTGTTTTGAACTTCATGAGAGAAATATTGCATTTCAACCGTTTTCTTATATTTTCAAAACATTCAAGATTGGAGATATGAGGAATTTTGTTTTAGTTATGTGTTTCTCGTAATATTTATTTAGTGTACAAAGGGGTATTTTTGTAAGAAAGATTTTAAGCCATTAGATAAATTAATGAATGGTAAAATTGTAATTGTTGTTTTAATTTTAAGTGATTGATTTGACAGTCCAGTACACTGGTATTATCATAATTTGGTGGACTTAGTGTACAAAGGGGTATTTTTGTAAGAAAGATTTTAAGCCATTAGATGAATTAATGAATGGTTAAGATTAAGTAATGGCAAAATTGTAATTGTTGTTTTAATTTTAAGTGATTAATTTGACAGTCCAGTATAGTGGTATCAACATAATTTGGTTTGTTCTAAATTCAAAAAGCCACATGCACCTTCCAACGTCTTTTTTAAATGCTAATAGCTTTTTATACGTAATTACCATTTGACAAAGATACACCATAATAACGAGCATTTTTTTACCTTTAATACGGGTATTATATTGTTATATATATACATATAAAAAATTACGTTTCAACTTGGTGTTTTTGGTACATGGTGTTTTAGTTAGTTCACATAATGGCGTTTTAGTAATAGTAGGTTGATGGTGTTTTATTTTGCAAGGAACAAAATGTTTATTAGGCGATGTTTGATTTATATCAGGTACATGGTATTTTATTTGTAGTTAAGTTGTTTTAGTTTGCAGTTAACAAATGGTATAGCGTGTTTTATTTTGCAGGTACACAATGTTTTATCTATATTTACTAACTGTTTCAATTGCTCTTAACACAATTCGCACCTAATTTTAATTATTGTCACAGGTCTAATTCCTATGGCTTTGAGCCTTATTAGGAATTTAACACTTTGTATAAGAACCTTTACACACATGTGTGTATTTGTTTTGTGGGTGTGTGTTGGTGATATTTAAAATATCAAATTTATCGGTTTCATTTAAAAATAAATATCATTTATCTCTATTTATAAATGATGAAATCTTGTAGAGGACAATTATATAATGTCTTTTGTTTTGTTATATTTAATGAAGCTTATTGCTTACATTATTTATGTAGTTTTTTCTAATGTAACTTTTTTGACCTAAACCATTTTGGCTTGACCGATTTTAGTGTTATCCCTTTTGACTTGACCCGCTTCACATTGACTTTTTGGCACCCATTGACTAAAATATCTCGATCCGTCACTGTGTAAATACATTATGTTTTATCTAAAGTGAACCGAGGCCGGACCCCCTTCGACCTTCAAGTTACTCAGTTGTATAGCAGAGATCACAAGCATACATCGTGTGTATGTGTATGTGTATGTGTATGTGTATGTGTATGTGTATGTGTATGTGTATGTGTATGTGTATGTGTATGTGTATGTGTATGTGTATGTGTATGTGTATGTGTATGTGTATGTGTATGTGTATGTGTATGTGTATGTGTATGTGTATGTGTATGTGTATGTGTATGTGTATGTGTATGTGTATGTGTATGTGTATGTGTATGTGTATGTGTATGTGTATGTGTATGTGTATGTGACGTGTGTACAAGAGAGAATGTAGAAATCAAGTAGGGTAACATCTTTCGGGCCAAGCCCATACACAAGGCCCGATAGAAGATAAAAAAGCACAAGATACATATTCTCGTAAGTTTGTAATCATAGTTGGTACACTCTAATCTAATTAGTAACTTTAATTTGACCTGCAAATTTCATAATTTTATCATAATAATAGTAACACTAGAACTAGAATTGCACATCTCTAGTTTTTTCATACCCGGTTCCCGGTATGGAACCGGGTTCGCGTATTGTCAACAAAATCAAAAGCCAATCATGTCAGTGGCGAATCTTGAGAATTCGGACCGGGGGGTCGGAAGTATATACTATGTTATTTTTTTAAGTAAACACAGGGTCGAAACCGCATATACAATGTACGGATACTATATAATCGGAACTTCTGAGCGAAAATTCATGGGGTCCGACACCCGCCTGCCCTTAAAATCCGTGCCACTGAATCCCGTGGTCAGGTATGTATGGAACCAGGTTTTGAAGAGGAAGGGTTCAAGTTTTTTCGATTCTGATTTCGGTTTTTTTGAGTTTTTTTTTTTTTTGTCAATTCTAGTTCCATATTTTTGGGTTTTTTTTTCACGTAGGGCATAAGATCCTACTTTTCTATGCAACTATAATTATATATATAATGGAGTATATAATTTTACAACCTCTTCGCTACAGGAACCTTTAGAATTTCATATTTGAAGCAAAAAACTTTTATTATTTGACATATGACACAAGTCTATTCATGCTTGTTCATATAAGTAATTTTTAAATCACAACCCATACATGACACATTGGTCCAATACATATCTCAAAAAACATGTTTCGAGAGATGATGGGATTTACATAATTCAAATTGAGGCCCAACTACCAGCTCAAACATTCTCTGGCCTATACATCTCAGTCCATCAACAATAATATATAAGCCTATTACATAGAAGTTATGCATTGTAGTAACAACACCTAGTCACTCCATGGACCTTGCTAACTAGATCTGAGATAGATGATGTTCAACAATCGAACGGACCCGGTACTTAGCAACTAGCGGTTGAGCCTTGGGTGCGGTGAACCCACCCGATTCGCTCATATCCACCAATTCTGACCCAACACGTTTCCAATCAAAGCATTGAATCATAGATGCTAATGCCAACCCAACAATGCGCAAAGCCAAGTTTTCACCAGGGCATCGTCTCCTCCCTGACCCGAATGGCATCATAGTCAACCCGTCTTTCTCCTTAATACTAGATTCTTTACCCTCAAACCGCTCGGGCATAAACATGTCCGGAGACTCCCATATGTTTGGATCATTTTGTATAGCCCACACGTTCACAAACAACATTGTACCTTGTGGGATATGGTAACCACCAACCATACAATCTTTAGACGACTCATGAGGAAGAAGTAACGGCGCAGTTGGGTGCATTCTTAACGTCTCCTTGATGATACATTGCAAGTATGGAAGCTTTGATAGATCCGTCTCGTTCACTAATCGATCGCATCCAACGACACTGTCGATTTCAGTTTGCGCCTTGTGTAAAACGTGCGGGTTGTTAAGTAAAAGCGACATCGCCCACTCCATCGTCTCAACCGAAGTGTTGATTCCTCCATGTAACAGAGCCTGTCACCAATCATAACAAGGAAAATCACAAATTAGACATTTTTTTGTCTATATAGTTATATCAAAACAATTTCACATGAATCTTTCTTCATACATCTATTTTTACTTCCCTACACCCTAAATATTTTTGCTTTATAAGCGAATTACATACATAAATCTTTAGTCATCTCGACTAATGTGTTGATTTCTCCACATTAGTCGAGATGACTAAATCACGCTTTAAAGCCAATCAGTCTATCAGTCTATCACAGTTGAAAACAAAGACAAATCACCCCATTTCTCTTTTTTTTGGTCGTGTATCTACTTTTTACTCGTCTGCACGCAAAATAATTTCGTTGCATATGTGAAAAATAACAATGCATTACTCTTTATAATACCTGTGAAAGGCTTTTGATCATTGCATCTGTATAATACTCCGGATCTGCATCTTGTAGAGACAATAATATCTGAAGCAATGTCTTTTTCTTCCCTTCACCATCACCATCGCCCAACCCATCCGCTCGAAACTCATCAATCCAAACCTGCATAAAATCATCACGCTTCTTTTGCACAAAGGCAAACCTCTTCTCAATCTTTCTACCAAACAACCACTGAAAAGTCGGCAACATATCTAATATCTTAGACCGCGATATTACATCCTCCGTATCCTCAATCACATCGCTAAACCTCTTCGCTTCCTCCTCTTCTCCCCCGTCTAAATCACCATAATACCTCTTCCCTCCCATCATCCTTGTCATTATGTTAAACATCAGGGCGGATAATACCGCCCTAAGGTTAACTATTTGATCTGGACTATTATCATTACTATTACTGTTACTATTACTATTATTATCAGTAGTAGTACTAGTACTATTACTACCACTATTATTATTTTTATTACAGGTGGTAGAAAAAAACTTATGGATCATCGCTCTGGTCTCGTCCAGACGGACGGGAGAGAGCGAGTCAAGGCGCGTGGAGGATAAAATCTCCACGGCCGAGATTCTACGTAGGTTTTGCCAGTGGGCGCCATAAGGCGCCCAGGGCAACGAAGTGTAGTTATACCCAAAGTATTTGCCACTAAGGAGGCGCGGTCGGTTAGCAAACACAACATCATTTTTGGACAAACACTCTTCAGCCGCAGTAGGAGAAGCAACATGCAGAACGTTGCGAGAACCGAAGCGAAGGAGGAGGATTGGCTGGCGGCGAGTTTGCGAAAGCTTGGCGAGGGAGCGGTGCAGCGGTGGTTTTAAGACGTGGAGGTGGCCGATTATAGGGAGGGTTGGGAATAAGGTTGGAGGAAGGTTATGGAGTTTGTGGAGTATGTGTTTTGTGAGGAGGTATATGGCTGTTAGGAGTGGTAGGGTTATCCATAGGTTGAATTCATATTCAAAAGCCATTGTTGATGAAGATGATGATGATGATGTAGGGTTCTGTAGAGGAAGATAATGACATAAAGAAGAAGATGGTTAGTGAATATTTTTATGATATGTGGTTTAATTAGTGTTATTTTGATAATAAGAATATAGTTGGTATATGGAATAGTAAATAAAATATAGATGCTATGGCCGGTTTAATGTTTATATATACGAATTGATTGATGGATTAAAATTTAAACAGGTTGTCTAAATCAAAACGACAATTTAGCTTAATGTATAATTTTTTTTTTGTTCACACACCCACTAATGCGTATGTATAAATTCATATACTATTATGTTATCTTTTTAAAATTTATACAAAGTTAGAGTTTTGTTTTTTTTTAAACAAAAAGTGGTTGAAACGTCAAAGCAAACCATTTTGGCCCCTTTGGTCATTCTAACCTATTGTCAACTTGGTTTGGTTTGCATTTCTTAAAGGTTGGGTCTTGACAACATTGGTGTATATTTTGATACTTCAGTGGCGGATTTTTCCGAGTGGGTTCACGATTTTTAGATGCCCAAAGACAGAGCAAAAAAAATTCAAGTCAGTTTGACAGCTCGAGTCTTGTAACATTTATCATATAATAAAAATATGGTACAATAATAATAATAATAAAAAAAACATGGTCATTAGAAATAAAAAAAACACATGGAAAATCATTTAAATCTATTTTCAAGGCCTGTACTACTAGGGGTGTTCAAAAAAATCCGATTCCGTATCCGAAAAATCCGATAATCCGAATCCGAATTATCCGAAATTTTGGATAATCCGATTTTCGGATATCCGAAAATCGGATTATCCGAAATTTCGGATTCGGATCCTGATTTTGAAAAATTTCGGATAATTCGGATTATCCGAATCCGAAAAAAAAAACATATATAATATTATATAGACTACATAACACAATACACAATCATAAATCCCTAATCCTCCTAACCCTAAATCCATACTCCTCTAATCCATAGCAGTCGCTCCCTCTTCTCTTCTCTATAACAGCCTCCGTCCACCTCGTCTCCGAGCTCCATAGCCCCCGTCTACCAAACGGTAAGTTTTTTTTATATTTTTTTGTTCTAGTTTCGTTTATCTAACTTCTATTTTTGTTTTTTTTAACAGGTTCACGTTTTAGACATAAAAGAGAACGTTATTTTTATTTTTAAGTTTCGGATTATCCGTTGGATTATCCGAATCCGAATCCGAATTTCGGATAATCCGAATTTCGGATTCGGATTCGGATCCCAATATTGACTATCCGAAATTTCGGATTATCCGAAATTCGGATATCCGAAATTCGGATTATCCGAATTTGAACACCCCTATGTACTACCTGAAGATGATTCAAGGTTTGGTTCTCTTTGGGAAAAAAAAAATTGACCAATTCTCTTCATACCTATCTATCACATTCAAGTTTCAAAATATTACAAATTATTGGTCTAATTCAAATTCACATTTAGTGATTCAAGCTCAACAAATTAACAATTGAAAACCACTAATTATCTAATTCATATTCACATAATAATCAATCAAGTTGAACAAACTAACAAGACCAAAAGAAATTAAAAGTTTACCCAAAAAAAAATTGGAGTGTAGAAGAAACAAGAAAAGCAACTTTTCATCTATAATAAAAATCAAGAATGCGAGGTGGGCCGGGGATGAATAACAAAAAGAAGAAAAGAAAAAGTGCTTCTCATCACTTAGAGCATGTGTAGTGGGGGCTTTATATATAAAGCCCCCCTTCCTGATTGGTCCACGTGGTTGCTGAGTGAGCATGGAGAGAGAAACTGAAAAAGGGGTGTAGTGGTGGGGCTTTATATATAAAGCCCCTGTTTCTGATTGGGCCACGTGGATTTTTTTTTTAATCTTTTAACTCAAAATAATTAAAATAAAAGGCAAATAAATATAAAAAAATTACAAATAATATTAAAAACACACAACTAATATTAATTAAATTCAAAAAAAATACAAATAATATTAAAAAACACACAAATAAAAGGAAGTTTTATAAAAAAATGCACTCTCTTTCTTTTAAACATAACTTTAGTTTTTGCTGGATCTAATTCATATGCAAACTAGTTAAATAGTAGTGTGTAGTAACCACTAACAAGGCCCAACTCTAAGCCCAACTATAACAATAAAACAAGGCCCAACTATACTTGTGCAAACCCTAGGCCCTCTTTATATGATAATGAAACAACGAAACCCTAGCCTCTTTTTTTTTTGTTTCAGATCAGTAGCAGCAGCAGGAGGTCCTTCAACCACTCAACCATGGTGATAATATAAACTGTTGGAGAAGAAGAGAATGTTGGGATTGATTGACGTGTCACAAATTTATTGGTTGATTTCAATGTGGTTCTAGCGCTATTTTTATAAAGCCCGGGCATGATTTTGGTATATAGCGCCCCCCCGTAGCGGTGTGGGGGGCGCTATTTTTCAATTTTTTAGGTAAATGGCGCCCCACTACGGGTGCTCTTATTGTTTAAAAGGTGGAAGCTTAATCATCGAGTCTCTTTAAAGGCGAGTGGAAGCTTTAACCATTGAGTCACTCCTTACACATGTTTAAATTTTCATCCCAATTTCTGATGGGTTTATGGTTCGTTTTTCATATATTTCTACTAAAAATTGAAAACCGACTGGATTCGTTTAAACCCGTCTCTTTCTTACTAGATCTGCCCCTGTGTTTATGTGTGTATAAAGAAAGATAAAGTAAGGGGCAATCAAAACCGATTACCCGTAAACAACATTAGTTATTGTTTTGTGTATGAAAAGTAAAGTCATGTTAAATACTCACTTGTTAATTATGTAGTGTGTGCTTATGTTGCCGAAAGATCACTAGAGAGGGTACACCGCCTTCATCTTGAAAGAATCGAATCGGAAAGAGGAGAGGACAAAAACGATAGTGTATGTGAGAAATACTTTAGAGTTTGTCCATATTATTTATAGAGCTTTTGTAGCTATTAAACATTAATTACAAGATTTCTACACTTATATTGTTTCCTTATAAGTCATTAGATATATTTTTTAATTTCTTATAAGAATATCCGTTGTGGCTCGTGAGCGACTAGCCGCGAGCCACAAAACATTCCACGTGGATCACTCAAACCATAACACCCTTCAGCGAGGCACGACGCGAGCGAGTAGCCGTTAGTACACTCACGTCTGTTAGCGAGCAAAAAATAGTCGTTGGCAGCCACTAGTCGTTAGCCAACGGCTAGTTGGCCTATTTAAATACAAAAAAATACCATTTTTTATTCACAAAAACAATCAAATACAATATACATTTTTCAAGCTACACTTCAAAAATCAAGCAAATAAAAAATGGACTCTTCACAATGGCAAGGATGCTACCAACCCGCAATAGAATTCCTTGAGGAAGAAAAGTATGAAGTTAGTCCAACGAACGAAATCGAAGTTAACCTTAGCCAAATGCCACCACTTTCACTTTCACCCGATTTGGTAATCCCGGATACACAACCACCAACAACTCAAAGGCGAGGTGGTAGAGGTGGTGGCCGAGGTGGTGGCCGAGGAAGGTCGGTCGGCCGAAGTGGTGGTAGGGGTGGTGGTAGGGGTGGTGAATCGCCCGAGCAAGATATTCGACCAAGGCGTCAAGTGACCCCTTGGACCAAAGAGGAGAAAATAGCCCTTTGTCGGGCTTGGGTTGAAGTATCGGAAGACCAAAAAGCGGGTATGTATTTTTTTTAACTATATACTTTTTTTTAATATACATAATTGATTTTTTAACATTAATATTTTTTTTCTTATGTAGCCGGTTATCAAAAGGCTAAGATGTTTTGGCGACGAATCCGAGACCTTTTTCATGAGCAAGTAGGGAGCCAAATGCGTTCGGCCGATATGATTTCCGGCCGGTGGGTCGAGATTAGGAAATATGTGGGTTTGTTTACGAACCTTCATAACAGGAATGCTGCTCAAGTGCGAACGAGCGGGTCAAGCGATCTTGACGTGTATCAATTTACTTGTGACGAATGGAAAAAAGAGGTCTTACGCAAGTACAGGACCAACAAGACGTGGGATGAAGACTATTTGTGGAGAATCCTACGTAATTGCTCCAAATGGGTGGAGCTAATTTCTGTTGAAGACATGAGCGAAGGCGGCTCATCATAAAAGCGAGCCAAGACGTCTTCATCGGGTGGGTACATCTCCTCTACGAGCTCAGAGGCTCACGTGGGGGTTGACCTAAACAATGATGAGGGTCTTCCCCCGTCTCCCCTAGGTCGACCCGCTGGAAGGAACAAGACAAAGGCTAAACAACCTGTTAACGAAGCCGATACGGAGTTCTCGGGGGAAACTAGCAAAATAAGGACGACAATGGAGATGACGGCGAAAGCTAAAGTCCATAAAGTTCGAATGAGGGACATGGACTTTTTAACGAAAGACTTTAGCCACATACCAATGCCTCGTCGGAAGATACTTGAACTCGAACAAGCGCGTCTCGTGAAAGAATACGAGATGGAACAAGAACACCTCAATGACGAGGACGAGTAGTTTAGTAGTTTATTATTTTTTTATGTCTTTTTGATTTTTTTTTATTAATGAAAAGTTTATGTTTATTATTTAATTTGTGTTACAAATTTAAATATTATAAATTTAAAATAACAAATTTAAAAAAAATTAAAAAATAAATAAAAACTGGATAAAGCTGCTGCTCACCTCTAGCCACAACACCATCAGGCTAGTGAGCAACAGCTTTATCACCCTGCCAACTGAGCGCTTACGTGGCTCAATATGAGAGGATAGAGCCATTGCTCACCTCTAGCCACAACGGATAGTCTAAGACTATCCGTTGAGGGTAGAGGTGAGTGAAGAATTTATCGAATAATATTGTGCCACATCAATGCTTAGTTGGCACTGGGTAGCGGCCGACGATCGCTCGCTAGAGGGTGTTATGGGTCAAGGTGAGTGAGGTTTTTTTTTTACCAAATGTATTTAAATTTTTACCACAAACATTTAAACTAAAAATAAAACAAAAGTGACACTAAAATAAAAAAAAATAACCATTACATTACACTAAAAAAATTACACTAAAATAAAAAAAAATCATTATATTACACTAAAAAAAGGAAATTACACTAAAATAAAAAAAACCATTGTACGCGGTTTCGAAGCTTCTAGACTTCGATTTCAAGTCTCCAAACTTGTGGGAGATGGAGTCATTGGTACGGTTGGTACCCCCTACAAGGGTACCAAACTCGGCCAAAACCCGGTTCCATTGTGAGCCGCGAGCCCCATAGCCACGCGCTGACGAAGCAGCTTCCCCGTCGACTTGTCGGTACGCGATCACAGGTGCTAACTCCTCCTCCTCGGTCCACTGCACCATGATGATGAATTTTGGTTTGAATGATTGTGAAGGATTGTGAAGAAGAAGATGGTGAAGGATTGTGAAGAAGATGGGTAAATAAATAGAGGGGGTAATTAATTTGGTGGGTGAAAATTAAATTTTGAAATTCAAATGGCCGCTAACGGACGCGAGCGGAGTCACGTCCCATCGCGGCAGACTGTTTGCGGGCTCGTTCACGTGATATCGTTGTCGCTAGCGCCAGCCACGTGGATAAAGTTGTGGTTCGCTACAGGCTGCTCGCGGACCACAACGAATAGTCTAACAGATTTATTGATTAGGAATAATTAATTTTCACATTTAAGGGAAATCTATAAATAAATAAATTTATGTTTATTGGCTAAAACATATACTCATTTTTAAGGTTAAAAAAAACACATAATAAAAATCTATAAAAATGCCCAATTATAAAAAAAAGGTGGTACTTCTTCGCATTCTGAAATATTTCACATAATAGTAACCAAGTATCAAAAGTGTTTCAATTAGGTCACTCGTAGCTTTGTTGTCCTAGTTATGTGACTTAACATGCAAATCTTGTCTTGTAAAATTTTATATGTGTCAGGAATGAAATGTAGGAGGAAATGTTAGGGTCGGGATTCTTAATATATGTAATTATTTTAAAAAGGAAAATAACATGTTAATTATATTAAAAAAAATTAAAATACGTTAAAATCCACGCCATCACCTAAAGTCGGCATTAATATAAAACATGAATGTTGAGTGACATAATTGTGACAAAAAAAAGTTGAATGACTTAATTAAAACACTTTTGAAAGTTGGTTACTATTTTACAAAGTTACCCCAAGATAAAAAGACATACCGTGATAGTATATTCAGAATTCAGAAATAAAAACAGTTATGTCATAATTTAGAAAATCACAATTTCAAATCGTGTAATTAAATTTTAGGTTATTTCAAATCGTGTAATTATATTCTTTAAAAATAACTTTAAAATTTAGGTTTCTTTTTTGTTTTTAATTATTTGACTAAATTGTTAAAGTTATTACATTAATTAATTAAACATATAAACAATTATTTAGTTAATAAAGTACAAAAAATAGTTAGATAATATTAATAATTAAAATATTAAATTAAAGAACTAAATTCATAAAATTTCAAAATGGGCAGTGTGTGGGGGGTGTTTGTTTGTGTGTTGGGTAATGAACCCAGTGCCTTACCAACCACAATCTCAAGACATTTTTTTTTATTTTTCGTATCAGGTTAGAGACTCATGTATTTTTTTTTTTTGAACGATCAACAAATTTTATTTCACCAATGCTAGCGAAAAACTAGCGATACACCATACACACCAAAATATACAAGATACAACGGTTTATCACCACCCAATACTAGAAAGATTAAAGGTACACCAAGAATTCCAATCGAATGAAGGATGCCTAGATCTCGCCTTCACCCAAAAGAAACTTAGAGATTTGATGTCGCCAAGGACCCGTTGTAGAGAAACTTGCTTTTGGTTGAACACCGCCTCGTTCCTATGTTTCCAGATGCACCAGATTGTTGTCAGCACTATTTCGTAAAATGCCTTCTTCTTTTTAGCCGAACCCCCGATATGATAATGAAGTTCAAGTAGATCTTTGAAATGAAACATAAAAGGAGAATTCACACCACACCACTAAGCTACTACCTGCCATAGAACCTGTGAGAAGCCGCAAGACACGAATAGGTGTTCCGAAGTTTCAGCGAAATCTCCATAGAGATGACAAATATCCGAGCCCACTAGAATATTCCTATGGACGAGGGCACATTTGGTTGGTAGTCTATCTAATTCCGCCCTCCAAGCAAGAATAACCGCTTTCTTAGGAACCCATGAGTTGTTTTTAACCACAAACGCAGCCTGATCGAACCTGGCTGAGTGCAGCCAACGTTTAAGATCCGCAACTGAGAAAACATTTTTGCTGCCAATGCTCCATTTCCACCTGTCTTGAGAGCCGCCTAACACTGGAACAGCAATGAGGCTGCAGAACTGAACGAATTCAGCCTGCTCCTCATCAGTAAAATTGGTTCTTTTCCAATCCCAACCCCACCCATTACCCAGCGGATGAACACGATCAGCGACCACAACAAGTTTGTTCTTTTCCAGCGCGAACAGAGCTGGGAAAACAGACGCCAACGGCGTATCTGTCGCCCAGCAGTCCAGCCAGAAAAAACGCCCAACCCATCACCCACAAGCCCACGGATTGCCCAACCCATATCCACCCCGGACCGCTTGACCAGCTGCATCGATGAATGTATCTGTTTCCAAGGACCAGATAAAAATTTAATATACACAAATTTACATGACTGAATAATTAGACGATTTGAAATAACCTAAAATTTGTGTATATTAAATTTTAGATATAAAATTTATAACTTAATATACACTATTTGATTCATATTTTTTATATACACAAGTTGTTTTTATTTACACGATTTGAAATTGCAATTTCAAATCGTGTAATTAAATTTTAGATATAAAACTTGTATTTTATTTTAATTCATATTTTTTATACATACAAATTTATGAGAAGAACTTCAAGATTAATGTTATATCAGTTTAGAAACTCTTGAGTGTTTATCGTCATTACTATTGAGTGTTTATTATCATTATAAACCTCACTTAACCTTAACCGACTTTGTTGTTATGCAACGGTTAGCTTTATAGATCGTCTGGTTTTTTCGTTGTGGTTCGCGTCATACTACAGTAGCACAATCGGTAGGGATCGGTAATTATATATATATATATATATATATATATATATATATATATATATATATATTATAACAATTAAATTATTTGGTAGAAAACTTATGGACTTCCCTTTAATTTAATACATGCATTATTCATTTACATCTATTTCATGAACAATTTAATATTCATATAAAAATACATTTTTGCCCTCTTACTAACTTCATTAGAACATTGTACCATATGCATTATATGTTATAATTACTTAAATTTTGTTGGGATCCTTCACTCATGCTTTATAATATAGTATAGGTTTAGACTTTGTAGATGTGGACTCGTACTCGGTTATTGACAATAGACCTGGACAAAACTCAAGCCCAAAGACTAAGAGATTATTTAAACTAGTGTGAATGTCCGCGCGTTGCAGCGGGTGCATCTGTTTTGTCGCTTTCTAGTTGTTGGGGTTTGTGGCACGTGTGTGGGGTTTGTGAGTGAATTCTAAACATAACCACATTCCAAAAGAATATGTATAAAAAATAAACGGGCGTTTACACTTTACACAACCTCGATCCAGGTTATAAACTGTTGACCGAACATTGAAATTGCCAAATTCGTACCGTTATCTCAAAGTCTCAAACCATATAGACTGGCGGCTTACCATGAATGGATCATAATAGGTGAAAGCATGTGACATGAAAATAAGCCAATACCTTAATTCACTTAAATGAATATAGCTAGCAAGCCTAGTGGTATGAAATCATAAAATTTATGTCAAGAGAAACAATAGAGGAAAAAAAACCATCTTACAAGTACATTAGGTAGAACAAAATTTCATGGACGTCTTTTTAGGTAAACACCACTCTTCTTCACTATCATTGGCAAACCCTTCCAATAGAACACCTTCACCAATCAATACATTTGATCCAAAATTGTTGTTTTCTCTTTCGGTTAATCAAGCAAAAGTGCGGGCACTTCAATTATTAGTACTTCCTTTTGCCCATCAAAATTTTCTATAAGTTGTACTTTGTTCTTTTGTTGTCCTACATTACATGTAGAAAAAAAATATTATAATTATTCCAATGTTCAAACTATGATAGTCATTAATTGTTATATCTGAAAAAGTGGTCATGATACATGTAGATGTACAATTTTTACAAAGTGGTCAATCTTAGGAAGGACAAAGATGTTCCAAAATAGTGTTCTCCCGCTACATTTCTTATTTCTTTTTATAGCAGCTAGTTGCAACAACGACGTGTAAGTAGTGAGGATGTTGTGTCAGTGGCAATAGATAGGTGGTGGTGATGGGTGGCAATCACACAAATCTAGTAATTTAAACTGGTATTCACACAAAATCCACTAATTTGAATTTGTAAATTTATGTGAAACCAACCAACACATAATGCAAATTAGCGTTGTTATATAATGCATCAATCAATGCTTCATTGCTTCCGAACATAAGTAATGTAACAAGCAGCTTTGTTACAACTTGAACTAAAAGAATATATACAAGAAATTGTTTGGATATTCCAACAACAATATAATAAAAAAGTATTCAAGTCAGACCCTGAATACTTGATGTATTCTTCTTTTGGTGATATGCATTAGCACAAAGGGCCACTATTTTACCAAATATTCATATATTATATTTTTAACCACTTTCGTAAGAAAAAAATAACATAGTGAAGGTGAAGAGCATTGCGGGGTTTCAAGGATTACAACATTCAATTGGATGTTTATGGTGTTTATTTACGAAGGGAGTTACATCTTCATGTGGATACAAAGAGTGCATAAGAGATATATACAATTAGTATTAAAGGTTGTACATGATGGCATAAAAGGAAGAAAATGACAAAAAAAAAAATAGAGATTTGTAAAGAACCATTGGTATACCATCTTAACTTTGGACAATTTTGACATATTTGTCCATGTCTCCTCCTTTATAATGTAGTATAGATAAAAGGTTGTTTAACAACTTTTTATATACATGAAATAACGTTTGTATGAGTTTAAAAGAAAAAAAAAGTTGTATTTAACTTTATCAATATACTAGATTATACTACGGGAGTGTCTCGGGGTTGACAAATCTAATATGATGCATCACCTTTACATATGAAATAGACTGATGCGCTTCACAATTACATACATATTAGATACGTATTGCCACAGTTAGGCTGAGCAGGATTCAGGTAGTACCTAACCTAAACAATTAACAATGTATAACTCCAATGTTAATACCTAGCCTAAAGTAGTGTATAACTCCGTTGTTAACATTTAACCTTAAACAATGTAAAACTCTAACGTTAACATCTAACTTAAAACAATGTATAACTCTAATATTAATACCTAACCTAAAACAATGTACAGCTCCAAAGCTAACACCTAACCTAAAACAATGTATAACTCCTAACCTAAAATAATGTATAACTCTAATATTAACACATATCCTAAAGGCTACAAAAATGTACAACTCTAACATAGTAATATTGATATATAACCTAAAACAATGTATACCTCTAATATAACCAAACCTAAAAATGTACAACTCTAAAGGAAAGTATTGATTTATAAGGCATTAAGGGACGTTAACCTTACAGATAGTCTAAGGGAAAACAATATACTTTTTCTTTTATTTTTATTTTTTTCTCTTTATTCCATGATATTTATTCTTGCTCACCTAATGGCTACTTTCATTTACAAGATACAAACACAAAACTAACACATACGATTGACACCTTAATAAACCTATTTGTATGAACCATTTTCCCATTCTCATGCCCATTCATGCGAATGGCTCTTTACAAATTCAAACTTAAACACAAACTAAACGACAAACTATTACGACCTACCCGAAATCTACATACACATATAAAATGCATCTACAAACCCTTCTTCTTTATCCCTGCAGAGAAGTTTTGACCCTTTGGTATAAGTTCAACTTTTTACTACTTTCAAGACCTGATCCATGTTGTTTGATGTAAATGACATTGATCATAGCAAAAGTTGAAATACATTTTTGACTTTTCCATCAAATTACTGTTCACCTTTTCAGTCGTGAACTACTGTAAGGCAGCTTAAAGGCATCCTATGTTGTCCTGTGTTAGCTTTCTAGGTTCCATGAGTCAGACAGCTTTGATGCTTTACACTGCTTTAGTACTTAACAAAGGTTTAAACGTGGGGGTCTTGGACCCACTTCATCATTAGGTATATAAAAGTCTTTGATTTTAGGGGTATTGGATTTAAATAATCCAAAGTTTGGGCCATTGGCCAATAATAATCCAAACTTTCACGTTGGACCAGGATAATCCCAAGTGAACATGTGGGTGTAAAAAATGAACCCCCGTTAACTCTGAACTAACTGGGTTAGCGTAAGCTGACATGGCAGCTGACTTGGCATGCTAACATGGACCATATACTGGGTTAGTGTAAGTTGTTGCTGCTGTTAAATGGTTATTGTTTATTTAGAAAAGTTAAACTCACTTTTGTAACCAGAGGGAAGACACTTTTGCTACAGGGACAAGGTAATTTTGTTAGTAGAAATGGATTTGTAAACATGTCATTTCATGATAGTATGTAAAAAATACCATTTTTGATGTGTATCCTCAACCCCTCACATAAAAAAGGGGTATTGTTAACTATTATATCACGTATCAGTCAGCGGTATAGCCGTATAGACGAGTTGAACTGAGTCCGAGTTGGTCTAAACTCGAACTCAGTTCGTTGATAAGTCTTCAAACCTGAGCTTAGTTCATATTCGGGCTTGCATTTGTTATTTATTAAATATATCATTGTTTTGTTTATATATACCGCTATGTATAAATTAGGTGTATTATCCAATTGACGTAATTGCTCTTGCTATTTAAAATAGGATTTCTCCTTAGGTTTATATATAGATATAACGGGAGAGGAATTAAAGTTTAATAAAAAATCACCAACTCATAGACCTTTTTCTATTGGAAAATCAGGCCCCAAATGAAACGCGAAGAAGACTTTTGTTAGTAGAATTTCTCCTTAGGTTTATATATAGATATTATGGGAGAGGAATTAAAGTTTAATTAAAAAATCACCAACTCATAGACATTTTTCTATTGGAAAATCATGCCCCAAATGAAACACGAAGAAGACTTTTATTATTGGGCACACCAATTAAAATAACTCTAACCGTCTAACTATACTAAACTAACACCAATTAACTAAATATTAAACCAAACTATATAAACGTAACTAATTAACTGATAATTCAAATAAATAAACTAAACTATATTTATCTAGAAGCCACTTGAATTATCCGTAACCCATTTAAACTTTATGCTTAATCCACCAAATCATAATTATCCTTCAATTTCGTCACCCTCATCACTCTCTAGAATTCGTGGGCTCTTCAACCTACCTAAGCCTTCCTAACTATACAAATGGGAACTCGATAAACCAAGTATATGTCTATTTCCCTCTCTAAAATTTCTAAATTATCAGCTACACACTACTATATTCTCGTTTCTGTTAGTTTTTAAAAGAATTGATCAACAGAGCCCAAACCATTTCAACACATTAAGTAAACAAACCTGTACCAAACCACCATGACAGAGTCGGCCCAAATCAGTTTAGCCCAAACTAGTTTTTGTTACTACAAAATCGAACTCGTAATCAGTTCATGGGCCCAACCATTTTTTACACCAATAAATCGGGTCAGCAAAAGAGCCATCCTAAATCGGTTACAAGTTTTAATTAACTGATAATTCAAATAAATAAACTAAACTATATTTATCTAGAACCCACTTGAATTATCCGTAACCCATTTAAACTTTATGCTTAATCCACCAAATCATAATTATCCTTCAATTTCGTCACCCTCATCACTCTCTAGAATTCGTGGGCTCTTCAACCTACCTAAGCCTTCCTAACTATACAAATGGGAACTCGATAAACCAAGTATATGTCTATTTCCCTCTCTAAAATTTCTAAATTATCAGCTACACACTGCTATATTCTCGTTTCTATTAGTTTTTAAAAGAATTGATCAACAGAGCCCAAACCATTTCAACACATTAAGTAAACAAACATGTACCAAACCACCATGACAGAGTCGGCCCAAATCAGTTTAGCCCAAACTAGTTTTTGTTACTACAAAATCGAACTCGTAATCAGTTCATGGGCCCAGTCGTTTTTTACACCAATAAATCGGGTCAGCAAAAGACCCATCCTAAATCGGTTACAAGTTTTAATTAACTGATAATTCAAATAAATAAACTAAACTATATTTATCTAGAACCCACTTGAATTATCCGTAACCCTTTTAAACTTTATGCTTAATCCACCAAATCATAATTATCCTTCAATTTCGTCACCCTCATCACTCTCTAGAATTCGTGGGCTCTTCAACCTACCTAAGCCTTCCTAAGTATACAAACGGGAACTCGATAAACCAAGTATATGTCTATTTCCCTCTCTAAAATTTCTAAATTATCAGCTACACACTACTATATTCTCATTTCTATTAGTTTTTAAAAGAATTGATCAACACAGCCCAAACCATTTCAACACATTAAGTAAACAAACCTGTACCAAACCACCATGACATAGCCAACCCAAATCAGTTTAGCCCAAACTAGTTTTTGTTACTACAAAATCGAACTCGTAATCAGTTCATGGGCCCAACCATTTTTTACACCAATATAACTAGTCAGCAAAAGACCCATCCTAAATTGGTTACAAGTTTTAATTTTTATTGAGTAGTGACTCAATGTCACACTGTCAAGGCCTGTCCCAGACTACGTTGTCTTAACCGGGTTCCCGCTGGTGTATCAGACTTAATTACGGCGTTCCCTCGGAAACCGTACTACCTCCACACGAGTTCCCTCGCTCGAATAACAGTCGAGTGAAAACCGAGACACGACTCAGAATCGAACGCTCCTCGATGCGTTTTTCACCATCATTCTTTTTATTTGGACCTTTTTTTTGGAGAGTAGTGTTTCAGCGGTAAATCCCGTGTTGCAAAGCGACCACTACCCAGGATCGAATCCCATAGGAACCACACGGGTTTCTCCTTTCAAACCCAATGGTTATTTTTTTGGTGGAACGTGGGAATCGATCTGAGACCAAACCCGGGCAGGAACCCTCCAAGGAGGTAAACCTTCCCACCTCAAACCAGCTGGGCTGGAGATCATTGGCTTTTTTTTTTTTTTTTTATTTGGACCTAAACACGAGTCTTTCTTTTCATTCTTTTTTTTATTTAGTTTTTATTTTTTTATCCTCAATATATATTAATAACTCCGTTAAGAATGTAAATTAGGGTTCCTCCTTCTTCCCCTGTTCCATCCCCTCTATACAAAAACCTCACCAAACCAAACCATGAGACCATTAGACGAATCAGAAACAACCCAAGTCTTCGAAAAGCTCTATAAATTCACCGGCAACAACCTTAAAAACATCGTCGAATCACCTTCCCACGAAGGCCCAGACCAAACCCCAGGTCGCTACTGTTTCCGTCTCCACAAAAACAGAGTCTACTACGTCTCCGAGTCCCTAGTCAAACGAGCCACCAACATTAAACGAGACAACCTCGTATCCTTAGGAACCCACATAGGAAAGTTTACTAAAAGTGGCAAGTTTCATTTAACCATTCAGGCGTTGAACTTATTGGCTGCTAATGCTAAACATAAGGTGTGGTTGAAACCCACGTCTGAAATGTCGTTTTTGTATGGGAATGATGTGATTAAAGGTGGGTTAGGAAGGATAACTGATAATATTAATCAGTATGATGGGGTGGTCGTGTTTTCGATGTCGGATGTGGCGTTGGGGTTTGGAATTGCGGCTAAGTCGACTCAGGAGTGTAGGAAGATGGACCCGAATGGGCTTGTGGTTATCCGGCAGGTGGATACTGGCGAGTATTTGAGGAATCAAGAAGAGCTTTGAAGATGATGTTTTGGTTATAACTTATGAATGTTTTTGTTTTGTTAAGAGTGTTAGTTGGTGTTTTTGGTAGTGTATTGAGTTTTGTTTAAGGTTATGTTTTGTTATGTGGTATGGATTATGATATGCAAATGCAATTGATGATGAATGTTGTGTTATTTGTTTAAAAAAGAGCGAGTACTCTTAGACGGCGTGGCGTTTAGGGTACCAAAAGGCGTTGCGTAATGTAAAACCTGATAAGCTTTATTTACAACTAGAAGTTACGTTTCTCATATTTGTTTGACGGGTCATCTTTTGGTGTTTTTACATATCCTATAAACTCTACTTTTGGCCAACTTGACGCGGAGGTGCAAGAGGTGTTTGTGATTGCCTCGCGCATCAGGCATGCCTTTTTAAATCAATTTTGTATCGGGTTTTATAATCTATTTGGTTCTCTTCTTAAAGAAAAGGTTGGGTTTGATTATAAAGATTTTTGCATCATGATTTCATATTCAGAATGATGTGTATCATTTTGTTTTTTAGTCGCCGATTTGTTCAACTTTAACCCACTTGAATGGTTGAACTAATTCATGTATACAGAAAAGATCTTTAGATAGCCTCATTGTGTTATAGATTGTGATCATAATTTGTACTCTATGGTGAAACAGTTTGATTTGTAAATTTTTGTTAACAAGACGGGTGAGATAAAACAATTGTATTTGTATCTTAGGCGTTTGTATGCAATTTAGTCTCAACTTTCCAAAGGTTTCTACCGCAGATCAATTGTATTGTCATATATACCGTGTATCAACTATTGATTCTGAGAATGGTTATAGAAGTGGCCCGTTGGGTGGTTAAGGTTGAAAAACATATTACTTTGTAAGATCAAGTCTTACCAGTAAACTTAGGGTAAACTGCCTGTTGCAATTGTAAGAACAATATTTGGTTTGAAGTTAGACTGTACAATTCCAATTATAAGCTTTTTAGTCCATTGTGTATGTCTCCAACCCACATTGAACATTTGAGTAAGTTCAAATGAAGCATTTGTTGCAACTGTATGTCTTTCTAGTAGTAGTCATGATAGTTTATGTATTAATAGAAAAGGATCATGTTCGGGCTATATATAAAAGCGACGAAACAGATATATATCTTGTAAGTTCAACCCGTTACATATTACGGCCCATTTAATCTGTTTACAACCCGAAAATATATATTGGCCTGATGATGTAAACATGTTACATGGCCCGATGATGCCCCACATTACCAAGTGGCCCGATGATGTAAACCTGTTACATGGGCCGTGTTTATATGGTTTCTAGTGTGTTCGATAAAAATGACCCTACTTTTTATTTTTTTTATCCAATGTTTAATGGTCAAACTGGTATTTATTTTCCATCTTACCAGTCGCGCGTTGGCGCCTTACAGGACATGATAATGTATAGGCTTCAATTTATCAGACTCATTTTCGTACTAAATTTACCTCGAAACGGATGGTAACTCAAATTTATGTCATCGAATCAAAATGTATTACATTTAATCCGATTTATTTTCAAACAAAATTTACGTCAAAACATAGTCCAACTCAAAGCGTACATAAAAAGAATACATTTTATACTTGGCCCCGATTTGTTTTCAAACAAAAATTACATTAAAGTATAGACAAACTCGAAGCTATTCCGACACGTCCATAAAAATAAAAACGTAAAAAAATTAGTTTTGGGGTAAGCTCGAAAGAGCCACTCGTTCTGGCAGTGTTCATAGCTTTTTTGTGTGTTTCATCAAAATGCGCTGATATTTAGCAGTGTTCTTCGCGTTTTGGCGAAAAAACCACTCGTTTGGGTCAACATCTGAGTTGCCATTGTCGTCAGTGTCACTGCTGGCGTCGTGTACCTCGAAAAAGGGTTTCGGAGGATGTGATGTAGCCTGTTTGGTGATGGTGACGGGTGTTTCGTTGTTTCCTCCGAGTTGGATCTGTGGATCCTTCTCGGATGGGTGAGTAGACGTGTTAGGGTTGGGTTCAGCCATGTGGGTAGGCTAGGGCTGTTCACGAGCCGAGCCGAACCGAACGGACCTTTGCTCATGCTTGGCTCATTTACAAACCGAACCGAGCGGAGCGGCTCGTTTACAACCGAGTTGAAAAGCGAGCGAGCATTGTTCGAGCGTAATTTTTTTCGAGCGAGAAACGAGCGAAGAGTAATCTGGACAATCATGAAATTTGAGTGTTATCTTTAATGTTTTCGTTGTCGAGTGACAACTAAGGTGGAACTGTATGATGAGGACATTAATATTGAGGTCCGAGTGTCCAAAAATGAGGCTTAGGTTGAGGCAATAAGCATACTACAGATAACAATTGTCGCTTTGTGACATAGGGTGATATCAAGTGATAACTAGGGATGGACGACTAATAACATAAAGAAGTCAAGGTGGTCATGTTACGAGTTAAAGTTTTACTATTAAACTTAGTATTAAATTTTTATTTAATAAAACAGGCTAGTCATATTTTATTTGCATATATTAGGCCAAATGTTATGTATAAATCTATAAATATTACTGTGATTTGTGGGTATATATATAATTATATATAATAATAAATAAATAAATAATAATTTATTCGAGCCAAGCGGACCTTTGCTCATGCTTGGCTCGTTTACAAACCGAACCGAGCCGGTCAGCTCATTTACAACCGAGCAGATGGTCGAGCGAGCGTTATTCGAGCATTTTTCGAACGAGCGGCGAGCGATTTGAACAGCCCTAGGGTGGGCTAAATGATGAAAAGAAAGAGTTCTAGCCGGTACGATGACGCCAACGGGTATAACTTACCCGGACGGTGGATAAGTTTGGTTTGATACTCGTGTTCACTCAGATTATTATCATTCGCTCACACTAATAACCGAAACCCTCAGAGGTGAGAAAGAGTGTAACGTGTGTGTTGAAAGTGAAGACACAAGAATGTAAGTTGTTCGGTCTAGATCGACCTACGTCCACTGTAAAGAGAGATTTATTATTACTCGGAGAATTACAAAGATGAGTACAAGTATTTTATCTCTCTATGCTAATTCTTGCAAGAAATGTTCGACCCCTTGTAAAGGAGAGGTGATATCCTTTTATAGGGAAAGGCACGGGCCAATTATTATGGCCCATGATTGGAGTAATCGGTCTGGGCTTGAGCTTAGGCCCAGATGTCTTCGATCCAGAAAATAGGCGGGAAACAGGTGGCAATTAATGCTGATGTGAGAGAAGGTATGACTTGGTCTGCTGAAAATCCACGTGGCGCTATGTGATTGGGCGCAAACGGCGCTTCTCTCTGACACAACATGGTTGACCAACTGGTGGCGTCTGACGTGACGTCTGGCAGTAGGCATACATGCTTGTACAGTACTCTGACGAGTCCTGTTCACAGCAGCATGGTGGAAGCATGGGAGTAGTCACGTCACTATTCCCTGTCAGTGGTTGTTGGACCACTCCTGACACGTGTTGCTTTCTAATTTGTGCAGGATGTGTTCAGGACCTGACAGGATCTTCTTAATTCTCGATCGTCCGTACGTCCGTACCAAAAGCTGATGTTAGTCGAATATTCCGCGTGTAGGTGTACGCGCGGAGATTCCCTTGTCTTGGTGACGTCACACATCTGACGTATCCTTACGCCTGAGTTTGCTATTCACGTGCAGAGTTGGTTTCGCAGACATCAGGGGACTTGATGTCCTTGTTGGTCTGAAGCCTCTTTCCACGGATTCCTTGTAGACGGTTCATTTTATGGGATAGGCACCTGCGCAGCTTAGTTGGGGCGAGGAGGGGCGGCCGACCCCCCCAGATTTTTCGCACAGAAGTTCTGGTTATATAGTATCCGTATAGAAAAGTTTGAAAATATAGGGTTTCGACCCCCCGAAACTAGTGACTTCCGAACCCCCGGTGGCTTCCGACCCCCCGAACCTTCGGGTCAAGCTTCGCCACTGGTTGCTATCTGCGCCAGGATTAGGTACTCTATCCCTTCAGATACCCTATCTCCATCTCTCACATCACATGCGTAGTTGATTAATTTCCAACTATGCACTTAAAATGATAAGCGCATGAAGAAGGAATACTCACATTTAAGTACCGGTCATTGTTGTGTATGCAATTATGCATTCAACCAATTAAGAAACATCGACTCAAATCTCAAAGAGCGAGTTAAATCTAACATACGATTCACATGTTTTCCTTTATGACCTTATATGTTCAGTTCGCTTATACCATGTTTGATCCCCCCTGATCTATACTAACTTGATGTAATTTCATATATGGTTACATCAATCTATTCGTAAAAGAAAAACATGACTTTAGACTCATTGTGATCTTAGTATAATCAATCTTAAATCATCAATACCCCATACAGGTTCATATTTTCATAAACCGAGATGTAGTATCAACACTGTGTTATGCTAAATGTACTCCGTTTATATGGTTTTATTTATTAAATGTACCCATCTCTCCACCTGCTAGATTAATCAAATCATCGATCTACTTTTTTCTCGTAGAAAACTGTAATAACCATATATAGCATAGGGTACACTTAGTCTAGCCCATATAATTACTTGTCACCAAAACGTTGTATTTATTATTTGTTTGTCACCAAAAGAATATATTCTTGACTTGACAAAAATCAGTCGATGCACTTTTTTTGGTCAAAGGATGATGATTAGAGCTTCCACAATGCAATCATACCAAACGATTCCAACTCGTCATTTCATCATGTCAAATCATTCCAAACTACAATCCTTTTAAATCTATTTTTTTTCCTACAACCATAAACCATTCAAAACATCCACATCATTATCCACCTCATCACATACTTTTCTTTTTATTTAATTTATACCCCACACATAATTTTTTATTTATTTAATCATAAAGTACAAACGGCCTTCACAATTATCATTTTGGACCTGTTTGACCATAACCAAGTGAACCGATGCCTACAATTAGGTGGGTTTGGTCCTTCCCGTAGAGTGGACCCTCCGCCCACTCACCATTGGTGGCAGGATCTCTATCTCCATCTTATAATTACACTACAAATCACTAACTTTTCTCTCTCATTTTCAATTAAATAATATTTTTATACTTTTATCATTACCTTTATCTCTCCCCCATTCACAACCACTTTAAAAACTAAAAAAATATTAAAAAATTATAGAATATGAATAGTGTTTCTCCAAATTTACAGATGAACAGTAACTTTTTTCTTTCAGTCACAACCATTACTTCCGCTTATCAAGATTTCAAGATGTGAATACTCTTAGACTAGAGGGAGTGGAGGGGGGGGGGGGGGGGAAGCGCCATGTGGCACTTCTGAGGTCCATGTGGGGGGGGGGGGGGGATTGTGAGGAGTGGAAGGGGGGGGAAAGAGTGGGGGGAAGTGACATGTGGAAAGTATTTTTTTTTTCTTTTTCTTAATTAAAGTAATAAAAAAACAAAAATTTAATAAAAACATAATTAAAAAACATTAATAATTAATAATAAACTACAAAATAAAAAATATAAAAACATGAAATAAAAAAATACATCAACTAAAAAAAATACATAAACTAAACAAATACATCAAACATGTTTTTAATCATCACTGTCGGATGGGTATTGTCTTGGTACCCTCCAAATATGCTCAACCAAATCCGCTCGAAGGTTGTGATGTGTTTGAGTATTTTTGATTTCCTTGTTGTTTAACGATCTTTCTGCATCAGTAATGTTTCCTTGAATTGATGGTGGTTCGTCACCAAAATACTCGCATATCGCACGCCTTTCGTCTTCCAAAATCATGTTATGTAAAATAAGGCATGCATACATCACATTTTTTATTTGCGATTTTTCCATCATTCGACATGGCATAGACAAAATGCGCCATCTTTTTTGTAAAACACCAAAAGCTCGCTCAATGTCTTTCCGTGCAGCCATTTGAGTTTTGTTAAACTTTGTTCTCTTATCGTCTAACGTAGTCCTCCGTGTAAACGATTTTACGAAAACGGCCCAATCAGGGTAAATTCCATCTGTTAGAAGATACCCGTACTTGTATTCTACCCCGTTTACAAAAAAAGTTCCTTTCGGTCCAACATCATTTACAAGATCGTTGAAAATTGGGGATTGATTAAGAATAGTTATATCGTTGTTCGAACCGGGCACACCAAAAAACGCATGCCAAATCCAAAGATCTTGTGATGCAACCGCTTCAAGCATCATACAAGGCTTTTTATGATATCCACTTGAGTGTTGACCTTGCCATGCAGTTGGACAAAGTTCCCACTCCCATTTCATACAATCTAAACTCCCGAGCATACCAGGAAAACCATGTTTTTCTTTGTGGAATTCCAAAAGTTGTTGTACGTCACTAAACGTAGGTTTTCTCAAATATTTTTTTAAATATAGTTCAATGACGTACGAACAAAAAAGTGGAGAGTTTCCCTAGCCGTTCGGGCCGACATCTTTAGATAGTCGTCCATTATGTCAGAACCTTGCCCGTGACCCAAGTGTCTAAGCGCGGCTGTGACCTTTTGAAACGTGGTAAATCCCAACTCACCACGCGCATCGGGCCTTTGTTGGAAATATTCGTAATTATTTTCTAAATCGTTTGATATTCTTATAAATAAATTACGACTCATACGAAAACGCCGCCTAAAAGTTTTTTCATCGTATCTTGGTTCGGGCGAGAAGTAATCACGTACCAATAAATCATTTGCGGCTTGTCGTTCACGAACTATATACTTTCTACGCTTGGGTTCCGAGGTCGCTTCATCATCATCCGCTACAACTTTAACGAGTGTCTGAACGGTAGCCATTATCAATTCCGCGCCGTCATCGGATGAGGAGCCCAAAGCGAGTTCAGCAAACGACTCAGACGAACTGGAAGTTTGGTCCGACATCTTGCAAGTATTTTAAAAAAAAAAGAGTGTTTGGAGAGTATTTTATAAAAATAGGAGAGTGTGGGTTTGAGTAGAAGATAGGGCTATTCAAATCGCTCGCCGCTCGTGGATCGCTCGTCGCTCGTTCGGAAAATGCTCGAAAAATGCTCGCTCGATCTTCCGCTCGGTTGTATATGAGCCGATCGGATCGGTTCGGTTTGTAAATGAGCCAAGCACGAGCAAAGGTACGCTCGGCTCGGTTCGGCTCGAATAAATTTTTATTTATTTACTAATAAATATACACACAATTTACAGATAAATTTATGACTTTATATATAAGATTCTATTGGATTTGACTCAGTATATGCAAATAAAATATAGCCAGCCCACTTAACTCAATAAAAAAATTAACACCAGATTTAATAGTAAAACAATAAGTCATGAGGTGACAGTCTTGACTTCTTTATGTTATTAGTCGTCCATCGCTAATTGTCGTTTGATATCACACCTACGTCACAATGCAACAACTGTTTTCTGACGTACGCTCATAATCTCACCATCCTCAATCTAAGCCTCATCCTTGGACATTGGGATCTCAATATTAGTGTTATCAGCGGACATTTCGACCTTAGTTGTCACCCGACAATGAAAACATCGAAGGAAACATCCCAATTTTATGATCGTCCATATTATTTTCTGCTCGATTCTCGCTCGGCGCTCGCTCGGAAAATTTGCGCTCGAAGAATGCTCGTTCGGTTTTCGGCTCGATTGTAAACGAACCGCTCGGTTCGGTTTGTAAACGAGCCAAGCACGAGTAAAGCTCCGCTCGGATCGGATCGGCTCGTGAACAGCCCTAGTAGAAGAGTGTGGGTTTGAATATATATATATATATATATATATATATAAAGATTTAAAAAATATTTTTTTTTTCTTTATTATTACCGTTCACCAACGGTATTATTATTATTATTTTTAAAATTCCAACGGTCAATAAAGTCACCCACCATCAACCAATCAACCCCCCCCCCCCCCCCCCCCCCCCCCGCGCCCGGCAAATCCCTACCGCCCCTCCTTTCCCGCCCCTAGGGGTCGGTGTTCCCGCCCGGGAATCCTCTACCGCCCCACTCCCTCTAGTCTTATGAACCTATTGCTATATCCATAAATAAGCAAGTGTAAACACCCTGATCTACTACCCAAACAAGGCAATTAAGTGATTAACAGACCCAAACCACTTGCACACACAGAAATTAAGTTATCCTGAAGGTGCTTTTTAGTGGCACTTTATTTAACTGCTGCATCAGGCGACGACTCCAATGGCTAATTTGAAGGCGGATTCTCCTCTTTGTCGTCGCATCGTCCTCTCTTTCCTTCACTTCCTCAATTCCGGTTCTTTCTCTCTCTCCCTCTTTTTTTTATATATATGTATTCGTTAGTTGAATTTCACTCGTTGCTGTTATATTATTATTATTATTGGATTTATAATTCCATTTAACTGTTCTGTTTGCGTTAGAATTGACCGATTGTTGTTAGGTTTTATTTGTCAACGGGATTTAGGGCAATTAGGGTTTCGATTGCAGTTACGATGTACGTGATTGTGTTGAAATGAGTTTTTTTTTAATGTTAGGGTTTCACACTTGACACTTGTTTTGTATAATACGTATGGATTGAATTTAAAATATGTCTCATACTTGAAACATGTTAATGGAAATGTAACACAATTATAATCAAAGATCAAATGAAATTGTACACCTGTGCTTTTCCTATCCTGAAGCGATGCTAGTCTCGTCTGCTACTGCACCTCACACTTAAGCGTTAGAACACATCCCGTAACGTAGACTATAACTGCACGTTTTTAGAACATCTCCTGCGCTGGTGTCTGGACCCCATCCGGAATTCCGGACTCAAACTAGCGATGGAGGAGGTGATGTGGTGAAGTCCGGACCACTGGCAAACCTGGTCTGCACCCAAAGGGTGGGAACACACATACACAAACACTATTTTACGATATATAAAAGTGGGTGTGAGGTGGAGGTCTGGATTGGTTTTAGTGTTGGAGGAAAAAGGTATTTTTTTTAGGTTGGGAATGATGTGGCGTAGTGAGGTGGCGGGATTGGATTTTGGACCTGCCCTTGCAATGGAGATGCTCTTACAACTTAGTCTCGGTTGCTGCTTCTGTAACTAGACTTCATCATTATGTATACATTTACTTTTTATGGGATCCTTTCTGGTTGGTGAGATTTGGTTACATATGTTCTTATTTCAAAGCACAAATCTTAATAAAAAAGAAACATCATGTTTCTTATTATGTTTTGCCATTGAGGGATTCAATGGAGTTGTGGTTGATGAGGTAAAGATCTTAATACGGACAATATGATGTGGGAGACATTTATGCCACCTTGTCGTTTGTTATTTAAGGGATTTAGTTATATAAAGAGAAGATGTGTGGCTTGAATCTTTATGATTTGATTCCATAACAGGTGTTTCGTGGATTTTTAACATTAGGTACGAGTGTATGACACTTTGCTAAGTAGAAAATAGATTTATCTGAATTCACTGTTTTGGGCCCGAACCCACCTTCCATTGCAATGCTCGTTAAGATGGTGAGCTCCCAAACACTTAATGTTTATATATATTTGATACACATTTTAGCAATGCACTTCCCAATATTTATATACGTGCTGTTTTTATGCACAAATCTTTGTAAAATGACAGTTCCACCGAAACCTGTTTTACAGTTGAACCTGGTTCTGTTAGTGACGTTGAAAGTCTTGAAGTCGCTAAAGACTGCTTATCAGAAGCTTTCAAGATTGATTCAGCTTCTACTACTAGTGTGCCAGAATCTGATTCTCTGGTCCAGATTTTCTCTTCACAAACAGGACAAAATAGTGAGATCAAAGCAGATCAAATTCGTGAGGAATCTCGTGCTTCGTCCACAAGTAACACTCCTGGTAAATCGTGTTTCTTTTTTAATACATATTACAAGATGTCATGTGAAATTTGTTTCATTATTTTTCATTCACATATGCTAGCAAATAGTATATGTTATATTTTTTCTCTTATTGCTAAACTCTTTTACTAAGTTTTAATTTTCTTTTAATTACACATTCTGAACCACTTTTATTGAATGGTGCTTCAAGATAACAATCTAGGGTAAATTGATTGATATTGTGGAATAAGTGCCTGCTATGGGTAAAGTGTAAACCTGGTGCATGATGGCTCCTGCATGCATGGGGTTCGGGTGGTGTCGGGCCAACTTGGGCCTGATTTACACATCCTGCATTTCTGTAAGAGGTCGTTTCCACCACTCGAACCCGTAACCTCCATGTCACATGGAAACAACCTTGCCGTTGCTCCAAGTTTGCCCTGTTGGCTGAGACATAGATCATATATAGTAAAATGCAACTCTGTTTAATTACACAAGAATATCTAGTTTTATACTTTTATGAGTTGCATGTCTTTTACGACAGAAATTGTTACAAAGAATGACCATTGATATGCATATTGCATGATTTACAGGCGTAAATGAGGATGAACTTTTTGGTCAGTTTTTTGGTGCCCTTGAAAAGGTTCATTATTTTGGGACAACAGCCAATGGAGATGATGAACAAGCACTCGATAGAGCTACACATTTGTTTCACAATGCTTTGATGGTATGATACCAATTTTAAATCCTTTGTCATGTTAATGTTCTCATGGTTGTAATGTTGCCATTTTGTAGAACATGAATTGCAATCCTTGTAGAATATTTATATTACATAACGATATGTCATGATTTGCATATATATACACAATAACAACTTTCATGATATAACGCGCAGAGTCCTGAAGAAATATAACTTATTTACTATTATTATACTGTTGTCTTGATAGTATTTTTGATGCGTACTCTTAACACTTCTTTGATTCAAGGAAATGAAAAAATCCGGGTGTGAGGATATTAATCTTAAAAAGTTGGCTGATACCTTCAAATTACAAGGTAATCTTTTGTCAGACTTTATCAACTTTTGATTACTATGTCTTGCATTTGCATCTCCATAACATCTATATCTCAACTTTTGTGCATGCATTTATAAACTCCATTACTTATATGACACTTTAAATTCCATAAATTATAACATTAATAAGATAGTTAAGAGCAAAAGCAAAAAATGGGGAACAGGCTTATATCAACTACATGTATGTACTTTGTTTTCATGTAGGTAACAAGGCTATGCAATCAAAGGTCTACTCAGATGCAATCGAGCTTTACACTATTGCTATAGCACTTTGTAATGATAATGCTGTTTATTATTGTAACAGGTGAGTTATTCACTCATATTAGTGGACATTTTTATATATTATTATTATTTATTTGATGATTTTGATCCCCAGTATCAAAATCATCAAATAAATAATAATATTCTTATGGTGAATGGGTACTTTTTTCCAGGGCAGCTGCCTACACCCAGAACAATCAGCATACAGAAGCAATCCATGACTGCCATAAAGCAATTGAAATCGACCCAAACTACAGCAAGGCTTACAGTCGTCTAGGGTTTAGTTATTATGCTCAAGGAAATTACAGGGACGCCATCGATAAAGGATTTAGAAAAGGTTTGTACATATCTTATGAAGTTATATATGTTTATTATTATTCTTACTGTTTCAAAGGATTTATCATTTTTCAGTAGACATGCATTTTCATCAAAATGAACTTGTTGACACATCTGTATTTTTAACTCATTCAGCTTTGCAGTTGGATCCAAATAGTGAATCTATAAGAGGAAATATTCAGGTTAGTTCATGTTTTTGTTTAATATTTTTCATGGTTTGGGCTTCATTATTATTGTTATTTTTTTTTTAACATAAACAACCATAGCTAGTAAATCTCACAAATAGTAAAGCTACATGTAGGGTCTGGGGAGGGTGAGATTTAGGTAAACCATACCCAGTATTAGCTATTATTTCACTGTTGATATGTGTAGGCGGCTGAGCAGAAACTCCGAGAGCAGCATCGAAGAGCTGAACGTGGCCGGGTAAATTAAAATTAATTATTATAATTAGTTTTGATCAGATCAATATGAATATTTATCGTCTATTTGTTTAATGGCATACATATGACAAAAACACCCTTTATAATTTGGTAACAGAGCTCAGGTTCATGGAGTTATTCAAATGGGGGGTCAAGGAGCCATGGGCCGGTTCCACCTTTCCCGGGGTTCATGTCCGATATGACTGGATCTATCGATTTGTCAAGCATGATGGCAGACATTAGTTCCGGAATGTACGAGGGTAATGTTGGCCCTGGAGTAACAAGAATTAACCCTGGAGATGAGTTGCCAGAGGAAATTAACGAAGCTTTAAGATCTGCAATGCAGATGTTTCAAGAACGCGATGGAACACCAGACAACAACTCTAATGGAAACTAAACTTTTGATGTTTGTTTGTTTGTACTAAACCTAGGTTTTGTCGTTGAAAATTTGTTTATTATAAGGTTAAAATTTTGGTAATTGTCGCATATGTTTATATGTTGGTAGTAATCGGCACAACACATTTTGAACAAGTTTGATACATGTCGATCTGCTATGCAACGTGACATGATTTGACAAAAAAAAAAAAGTTTGGGTTGAACAACAAACCAAACTGGCTGTATTGTATGTGATGACCACTGGTTTTAAACAGTTTGGTTTGAACCGGTTTTTTAAGTCGTCGGTTTGTGTTAAATTATTATTTGAAATGATAAAGATGGTTGATGAGTACTATGCGTATGCATAACTGTATATTTTAAGTATGGAAAATAAATGATAAAACGAACAGTATAAATCTCAAAACTAGTTGAATTGGTCTATTCATTTGCATTGGTAGGATTTGGCAGTTTATGCATACATACACCTACTACATCTAGCTTGGTTGCGTTATGCCAGGCATCGGCATATGGGATTTTGAATTTACTAATCCCTAATATATCAAAAAACCGAGTGGCTGAAGCTGAAGCAGCTATTTTTGAAGTAACAAAAAGTATAGCTGACCGACTTAACATAAATGAAATCTTATACGTTGGTAGACCAAAAAATGTGTTTACCGGGTTACAAATTCATAGTTTTCGTATGTTTATCAAAAGTAACTTTTTCGTATGGATTAAGAGTAATATTTTGGGTTTATGAGATTACATAAGTGTAAACACACAAATGGGACTTGAATTTGAGCTGCTGCAAGAATTCCTCTAAAGATCCAATTTGAGACACTGCAGAAGTTTGTTACTTAAAACATATTTTTATTGGCCGTTTAATATTTTTTGAAATCGACCCATTTTGACCCATAACTATTTTGATCGAAACTTGTTTGACTCAAACCCACACCAAATTGTGTTTATTGGCCAGTTCTGACACCATTATCCGATCTGATCTGACCCGATAAACCAGTTTATTTGTTGTACAAATATTAAGATATAACAACAATGAACGTGACAAAACATAACAGATCAAAAGCTTGAAAATAGTCCAAAAAATAAAACGCCCAACATCATGCAAACAGAAAGAAAACCCAAGATCTAAACTACCGTATCAACCACGACGACGAGGGTCAACCACTTGTCCCATAAACAACACGACCCCAGTCACATCTTCTCTAATCACAAACAAGAATGGATGATCCGCCACAAAATCTACCTCATCATAAACCGGATTTTGCACTGAACTACACACCATCTCCTCCATATGTGCTACTGCTTCTGTCCCTTCATTTACAACTACAAAAGATTTATGAAGAATTTTCGAAACATAAAGAACTTGACCATCAGATGACTCAACCATTTCGCTCAAACCATCTCCCATAGAGAATGGAAGTACAAGTTCTAATTCCTTCAACATATCAGAAACTTCAAACCCGAATGAGATCTTAAACAATGGTATCAAAAAACCGCGGCACTATTACAACTTTGCGTGGAATGTGACTATCTATAACTGCCTTTAACTAACACAGTTGGTTGACTTATATAGTCAACAATTACAAATGACAAAATGACCTTTCTACCCTTCTATCTCTGAATCTTCACTACAAGAATCAGAAACCAATTGAAAAGGATTACGGTGATGATGTGGCATTTGAGGTGGAATTTTGGGAACAAGGAAAGGATGTTGAAGAAGTTGAGGGAGTTTCCATCTCTCCTTTTGGTCCCACACAAGACACTTTTTCATTAGATCAACAAGCCATAAGTTCGGCAAAGATTCATAACGTATTTCATGATTCGGGTCTGTAATCACTTTAAACTTTGCCCAAAAAGTTGTGTAATCAGCAAAGGGTGTTCTTCCATATACCATTTGGTAAAGGATACAACCTAGTGACCAAATATCTGATGGCCGACCACATTTAATTATGTTTCCATCTGCATCTGTTTCGTTGCACAAAAACGCCTCAGGGGACATGTAACTTAGTGTTCCCATCTGCACCAATATATATCTTTTTTCATTTCACAAAATAAATACCAAAGTCGTTGATGTTGGCAGTAGGTAATGAGCTAACCTGAGATTCTCGTTGAATGTTGGTAGTGTCGCTCATGATGGCTTTTGCAATACCAAAGTCGATTAGCTTCAACGAGCCTCTCACAAGGAGAAAATTAGCTGGCTTCAAGTCCGAGTGCACAATACGTTCTTCGTGTATGGTTTTAACAGCTAAAAGTATTTGCTGCCATTTATTCCAAGAGAAAAATAATTATACCACGACTGTCTATTAAAAGTTACATATTTTATACTATATATTTGTATAAAAAAGGTTTATGAAAGTTGATTTAATCTTTTTAACGATTAAAAGAGCCTTTTAGGCGGAAAAGAACTGGCATGGCCTCAAACTGGATTGACAGTCTCAAAAAGATTATAAAAAAACAGGCCGAGACTAGTATAGTCTTTTAAAAAAAAATGTATTTTTTCTGTCAAAAGACTTGACTGTTTTGGACTGACTGAAAACTGGTTTATGCTAGTTGTGTTGTCCACCTCTGTTGCAAAAACAATGGACCCTCTGGATCAATTTTTGCTACAATGTTTTTTTATGGTAACATAAAATATGATGATTACAGATTTCAGGGGTTTGCCAGAGCTATAAAACTATCATCACTATAGTTGGAACGTAACTACAAACCCATACTAAAATTTACATATCTTAAAATGAGGCATAGAAAGCATTTATAGATACCTGCCAGTAAAAACGAAGCCAGTTTTCATCTAACGTCGACTTGGAATCATCCAATTCCCTCCATTTTTGGGAGAGCATGTGAGCTAGATCAATTTCACCATACTCTAGTACCATATATATACACCCATCTTCCTTCACTTTCCCATCTTTGTTAGTCATACTGCCACTCATAACTTCCTTCAGCAAAGCCTTATCTGTCACCTATGAAGAAGATGAACATTAACAGCAGTCATAAATCACCCAGTTACATCATTTTCTTTTTCCACCCTTTTTGCAATCACAAAAAATAGTTACACATGGTATTAATATAGATACATGTAAAAATGAAATGCATTAGAATTTAAAAACAATGAATAAGGTGGCAGTGCATACTAACATTGGCAATTGTAATAAGGTCAAAATAGTTTTATACACAAATATTATCTCGTCAGACAAAAAATATAAGTTTACCTTCTACTTATTTAACAATAACGCCGAAGGTAGGTTTCGGTGAACAGGTATAACAGACACCGATCCTCTAACCAAGCGTATTGAAGGTCATCGACTGACCATACCAAACAAAAGCTTGCAAGAAAATAAAAACACTTCCGAACCACAAGCATATGGACGCATAACCCGGTTCGACGTTAAATATATATATATTGATGAGCCGGTCGTCACGGGTCATGCAAAACCTAAATAACCTAGGTAGCTAGGGTAAGTAGGGTATCGAATCCAAGGAGCATGTGGTTAGCGTCACACTAGCGGTTTGTTTGTCTAAGCTATTTACAAAACAAGTAAGCAAAACAATTATGAAGTTGGCTTATTATGAAGCTTGCTATTTTTATTTTTTTGTTGGTTTTGAAGAAGTTGGAATTACTTAGTAATGAAAGCAACAATAAAATTTAACTAACATTCACTCCCGGGTTAGAATATGCAAGCAACTAGGATTCAAGGGTTATTATGATAGATTTGCAATTTCACTTGCATGAATCGCTAGGACAGAGAATCAAGACTTAGGCATCAACAAATAGCTACTAGGCCCTAAGTATGCTTCATTATCTAGTTCACCAAATCCTATATGTTGAGTTAAGGCATAAATGATAGAATTCATCTTATGAGTTTAAAAACACAATGGTCTCTAAACATGCAATAAGTCCAACCCAATACCAAGACAATTAAGCACAACAATTAATTCATACAAATGATGTCACGATCACAAGTAGATTTGCAAGATACAAAAACCTTTAGTCATATAATGAGTCTAACCCAATATCCCAACTTAAGTGATAGGGTTTATCTCACAAGTCTAAAGATAATGTTGAATCAAAACTTAATTGACAAGATTCATCTCTATTGTTTAAGCATACAAGAACATACACAAGGTCCAACCCAACATCAAAAGCTAATTGATGGAATTCATCCCCATGACTCAAGCACAACATAAACATACACAAAGTTCAACCCAATATCAATGATTCATTAAGAACAACACTTGTTTCTTACAAACTACAATCATAATAACAACACAATGAATCCTTAAACTTACTATCCTTCACCCGGAAGTGAAAGGGAACTTAACCAATCATGGTTTTGGAAGCTTGGATGATGATGAAGAAGGTAGGAGAATAAGCCATGAGAAGTATGGAATGGAGGTTGGGTGTTCTTAGTGATTGAAGATGAATGATGGTGAAAGTGGTGATGAAGTGGATGAAAGATCTTAATGATTGATGATGATATGGAATGGATTGGGATGGATTGAGATGATGAAAAACCCCCAAAAATGTGTATTTTGGTCGCCCAAATCGCCCTAAGGCGGCTCCCCCCCTGTTAGGGTTTCTTTTCTTTTGTTTTATAGATGAAATTGGTGAAAATCTGCAGCAGCCGTCGCTGACGGCCCTCTGGCCGTCTCTGACGGCAGTAGCCGTCGATGACGGCCCCCTGGCCGTCGCTGACGGCCAGACAAATCCTGACGCCCCAATTCGCGGCAGACGGCCGCCCAGACGGCTGGAAACTTGTTTTCTTCATAACTTTTTCGTTTCAACTCCGTTTTCCTCCATTTTCGCGGCCACGTTTTCGTATTTCAACCCTTTTTCATTTAATACAAAAATATCTCCATTTCAAATCCATTAATTTTTCCAAAACACATCCACTCTTCATTCTTTGCACTCGGTTGCTCGTTTCTTCGCCAATTTAGCACTTATAACTTGTCATCCATCAATCCTCGGCTAAGTACCTAGTTCCGGACAAAGCTACACACAAAAAACATTAAAAATACAAAAATAAACTATACAAATGTGTTCTTTTCGGACTCACATCATATATATATATATAAGGGCTAGCGTATCGATAACGTACCGATACGACTCGCCGAGGCACACAACCTACGACTACTCGAAGCAAAAAAACTTGTCAACCAACAAAGGGCCAAAACAAACCCTTACATAATTATATGACCTATGCTTAGCGCACAACAAGAAAAACAACAATGCATAAGAAAAGTCGTTACATTACAAACCAAACAACATCGAACCAACAGGGGTTCGGCAATCCAAAACAACAAATTAGCTAACAAAGTTGCCGTTGTGGCACATCAGTTACAATCATCATTGAGTCGGAGGAGGTCCAAACATAGTACCCGAAAGGCCCGCATCCTTGATCACTTCGAAGGGCTCGTTGATAAAGCGCCCAAGGTGAAGAAGGAATGGAAACTCTAAATTGTCAAACTGTTCCAGAGCATTGTTCAGCATCCCTTCAGCACCTGGCTTCAGCTTCGGCACTTGGTCAAACGGCACGGCCTTCGATGAATAATGGTATCCGGCCTTAATACCCACATTGACGCCACAAGCATTCATAGCATTGTTGATGGCGCCAATCACGTTTCGAAGTTCCTCTCCGGTATGAACCCTCCGAGCCACCAGCATCATACCTTCGGTTAACAACCACTTCTTGACCTCCAAAAGCTCTTTAACTTGGTCAGTCAACTGGGAGTTCGACTCAGTTAATTTGGCCACTTGACCATCCATCTCCCTCTTCATCTGATCCAGTTGGCTTCGGAACTTGGTTACTTCAACCTCAAACATCTTCTTCTCTGAAAACAACAATAATAAAAGTTAGTGAAATACAAAGCATAACATGCTACGGCCTTAGTACAAGGGAAGACGAAACTACTACCTTGTAGGGCAGCATCCCTTTCTGCCCTTAAAGCCACAATCTCACCCAGTGCCTTATCCCTTTCCTCCGAAGCCGAAGCAGTAGCAGCACTGCTGGACTTTAATTGAAGAAGGGTTTGCTCTAGCCTTGTCTCCAACGACCCCTTCTCCTTCGACAGGTCCTCCAACTTCTTCCCCATAGTTGACAAATCATCACCTCCCATCAACGAGCAAAGCTTCTCTTTCTCTATCTCCAAATCAACCCACCTACGGTAAACCTCCGTTACCAAGCCGTTCGACTGAGCTTGATTCATCATCAAGGCATCAGCCAACACCAGGGGAGGAGCTCGACGATGCCGGTGAGCTTCGGCAGGAGTGTTCAAATTTAATAGCATGGTTCGGGCAGTCAAGGCATCCAAGATCTTGTCCCCATTCTTTAAATCCCAGTTGGGAATAAACTTTTCCTCGGCTACGGTAGGATCCAAATCCATGGAATCTACAAAGACATTGAAACAATTCGTTTTAGTCTCTGGACCATACCACAAATGACTAAGGTACTCTTTCGAGCCCTCATCATCCGGAGTAGGGAACAGAGGAAACCAACCAGGACTGTCACACTTACCAGCAGGGCTCGAGGGATCGGGAAAGGAGTGGATGGGAGAGGGATTAATGTGGTCACCAACACCTTCGGAAAAAGACACGTGAGGTTCGTCCCTAGCAGTCTTACCACTATCCAAGTGATCAGAAAGAGCATTCAACAGACCAGCCTGCGACGAAGGCTCAGTGGTAGCTTCCTTAGGGATCAGAGAAAGAGGAGTCTTCGCCCTCTTTGGAGTATCCTTCACACCCTCCAACGCTGCATCATCTTCCGACCCTTTCCTTTTCCTAGACTTCTTCTTCTTCTTCTTACCAGCCTCTTTGGAAGACTGCACCAAAGCCTCCGGCTGCTTCCCAGAATCTTTAGCCGATGCAGAAAGCGCCACCGACGATGACGCACCGGTAGGGTTGGCAGAAGAAGAATCCTCCGGGGTCCTAATCTTACAAGAAGCTGCTTTCATACGGTCTAAGAATAACTTATCCACCGGAGCCATCTGAAAAGTGGTAAACTCCAACTCTGAATCTTCAAAAGACTCCAGGTGCAAACAATCTCTCAGCGACATATCTGCAAAAAAATAAAGCAACGGTCATTTTATGAAAAAGAATAAAGAAAACTAAATAAGAACAACAACAACAACAACAACCGTACCCAGGAAAATCCCACGAATAGCGACGCTGTTAGTGGGGTATGGGGAGGGTAAGATGTAGGCAAACCTTACCCCTATCTTTAGAGATAGAGAGGCTGCTTCCAGAGAGACCCCCGGCTCGACAAAAGACAAATGCACACTGTATATCAAAAAAAAAAAAAAAACAAAACAAAAAAAGAGAATGTATACCATAATATAACATACAAATATATATATATATATATATATACACATGCATAGAGACCATCCCTAATTCCTAAGAGCATTCACAACCCACCCATCAAACCTTCCCTCATCTTTAAAATTTAAAAAATCCTACTAAAAACACACTACAACCCATCCACCATTTTATACCCTATCTTTATATTATGAAAATTTGTTATCATAGCTTTTCATATATAAAAAGCTACTATTCATCCTCCACCAAATTATTGTGAGTGTATGAAAACGAGAAATATAATAAAATATGTGTTTGTGAATAAGATAAAGATAAAAATGGTGGATGGGATGTGGGAAGTTTTTTAAATTGAGAGATAAATTTTAAAAAGTATGATTTTTTAGTTAAATTATAGGGTAAAAATGGTGGATGGGATGTGAATGCTCTAAGTAAATAAGGCTATCATAATATGGCAACTCACCCTCCCTTCTAAGTTCTACGACGGGCCATTTATCCAGCCACTCCCAGTTCCGGCTAACACACCCCATCACCAGTATATGCTCCAGAATCCTACGAACAGGGAACTTATTCTTTACCAAAGCAACATACATGTCCCTGTCGTACTGGAAATCCTTCGGCAAATCACCCTCCAACGGATCCTCCCTTTTTCTCCATGCCATATCCTTCGGCAAGCACAAATCATCCAACCAGAACCACCTATCCTTCCAGTCTTTCAAGCTGGACATTTCCCACCCAACGCACTCTCGATCTTCTTTGGGAACATCTATCTTCCTCTCTTTGTTATCCTTCGGTTGCCTTTTCTCGAAGGTATACCAGTCCTCGGAGCGGTTTAAGCGATAGAAAGCCCTAAAAACGCTTAAATCGGGAACATAATCCAAAGAACGGCTAGACAACTCAAATTGATTCACCCTACTAAGGCCGAATCACCTGAGAAACATGTACCCGATGGAACTCCAAAACCTTCATCAAAAAACGTGTGAAGGGCACTCGGTAATTCGCATAATTACACACGCGTGTATAAAATGCGAATTTACCAGGTGGGAAGGGGCGGATAGGAGTATTGGGTTCTGGAAGAACAGGGTGTAAGGACGAAGGAATCTTAAACTCCTCTACAAACTCGTCTAACCTATTTTGCGTTAGCACACTATAGGACACGTTCATATTATCTTTAGGCATAGTTAAAAAAGAGTAAGGAAATAAGGAAATACACACCTTTTTGGGGGAGGAGGATGACAATAATAACGAAAATATCGATCTCGCAGAGGGTCGAAGGGCTGGAACTAAGAAGGAAGAAGATGAAGAGTTCAGAGGAAAAGGTAAAAAAGTAAAGGTGAAAGATAAAAATGGAGGAGAAGGAACCTATTTATAAACTTTTAAGGGGCAACTGAAACGACGGTTCGTAACCGTCCAATCAAAACCACCAAGTGGCAGCATCGAGCCAATAAAAAACAATCACATCAAGGATCCTCTGCTAAAGCTACCCAGCGGTGACTCGGAAAAAATACATGAATGACACAGCTGTCACCCACTTACCAAGTGAATGACAAATACAGCTGGCATATAAAACGAGTCGGAGCTCGAAGGAAACCAAAAGCCAAAACTCCTAAGAAATTACAAGTCCTTTTTTGAATACCGAAGCATTCAAAAAAGACTTCAGGGGACTTGAAGAGAATATATGGTTACAGGTCGGAGCTCGGACCATCACAAAAAGGCCGAGCCCGAACCTAACAAATACAAGGTTCTAGACCGAAGCTCGACTCATTATAAAGAGATCGAAGCCGAACCTAGTCAGCCGATTGCTTTGCTTCGGCCAAAAGGCCCATGGGCCTGGGCTTGCCAAAGCCCATCTAGGAAAGTATAAATACCCTTCAAACTTCCTCATTTGGTAACTTAACTTGAATGTACTTTTTGTACTCCCTTCCTTACATTCCACTTCTTAAAACCATACTTATTCTCACGCCGGAGAGTGGTCACAGAGAGACCCTTCCTCTCCCCTGTGACGAGCCTAACGATGTCTTGTTTTGCAGGTTATTTACTGATCCGGATAGTAGCTTCCATCCTCACGTCTAAACTCTCAGATCTACTTCACTGATCTCTCCCGAGGTGACTTTTTTCCTCTTCATTGTGCGAGTGCATAATTGGTTAAAATCGGTGAAACTAAAAAACTTTACAAGTAACACCCCTTCCCCTTTAGATTAGATACGCCCACTGATAAATCTACATCTAATAAATAAGTAACTAACTGCTCCACGTGTCATAATTTTGTGAGCCCAAGACTCTAAGATTCTTTTCTAGCTTCTCTTATTTCAACTTTTTGTGTCATATTTCTTAATTAGTTCCTTTTTAAAAGTGAAAAAAAAAGAAATATTAAAATTAACATAACATAATATATTAAAACTAATTTTTCCATCCATTTTATAAAAGCTTCATTTCATACTCTAACAAGTACAAAAGAAATAAAATATGAATCTTAACACAATTTTAAATATATCAAAAAAGTTAAAAGACAAAACAATCAACAAGAGACCAGTAAAATGTTACCCTGATGACGTATGGACCTCGCCTCTGAACACCGTCTAGGAACTAAGGACCTTCTGGGTGGCATCATACCTACGGTAGAGAAAAACTAAAGTTGATAAAAGCTAACCATTACTAATATGCATTCAAAAACCCATAACAAACTTATATAAAGAGAGAGAGAGAGAGAGAGAGAGAGTACGGTGGCGCTTAAGGGAAGCTTGAACATCACGGAAGACGTATGGAAAAGGAGAAGTGAAGGAAGAAGAAGAGGAGGAGGAGGAGGTGGTGGATGCGTTGAAGGATGGGTAGATGATATTGTTGTCATTTGATGGAAGGTTCATTGATTCAGATGCCATGATTGTACAATCTGTGTGCTTCAAACATTTCACCCAAACAGAATTAGGGTCGTGATTTACAGGAACATGAACATGAGGATTCTCAGGAACATGATGATCTTCTATGTTCTCTAAACAAACAATATCTGAAAAGAAGTTTAAAAACATATTGAAGAGAAAATGAGAGAATTAAGGTTTGTAATGATGAAACAAGAGCAGATGTTTTGAAATGTTTGTTTGGAAGGGGAATGCGAAAAGGTGAGTGTGGGAAATTTAAATACCCACCCATGACCCATTGGTCCCATTGGCTATTGCCAATTTGTAAATGATCCGGTTCAAAAATTTTATATGGGATACTAGGTTAGACCCTTTGGTGTGCCTCCGGGGAAAGGAAACGGGGAGGTGCCACCTCATCCTCCCCGAAAAGCTACACCGCCCCCCTGAATATTTCGGGGAAACTAGGGAATTCTTCCCGTTTGCACCGGACGACGTGATTGGCCAAGAATAAAGCCGTTGGAAAAAAGGGGGCCCCACCTGTTTGTTGACCGTTGGCTTTAAAAAAAAAATTTCAAATATTTACTTTATATATATATTTACACCATTCAACTCACACTTTCATCTAGCATTTTAACCAAACCACCAAAATTTTATAAAAATTCTTCCATTCTTCACCAAAAAAACATACCAATGGATCCAAGGCGTTCAAACCCGCAACCCTTTAACCCGAACACCCCCGCTACTCCTTCGACACAAGCACCAAACTTTCCCTACCCCACTACACCGCTCGACCCTATGGCATACGGGTTTGGCCATTTTAATCAACCCCAAAACCCTTGGCAAATGCAACAATTTCATATGCATATGTCACACCCGAACCCGAATCAAATGCCAATGTTTCGCGCCAGGCCTCAATCACAAACCGAACCCGAACACGACTTCATATCCTTAGGTGTCGATGACGACGTTATACCCGAAACTCAACCAAGCTAAAAAAAAGACAAGAAAGGGAAAAAACGTGTTGTTGAAGGAAGAGGGGGTGGTAAGGCGGATAGCCTACCTTGGACTCCAGAGGAGCTCGAGGCCCTAGCACGAGCGTGGGTGAACGTGTCTACCGACCCGATACGAAGTAAGTTATTTTTAAACGTTTTGTTTTATTTTTTTTTTTTGGGCCGAAGCCCTTTTTGCACTTCCTGTTTAATTTTTTTTTTCAATTTATTTATGAAATATAATTTAGATTATTAAATTAATTTATCACTTGTAGGTGACAATAAAAAACGGGATAGCTTTTGGGCCGCTATTTGCAAACAGTTTTTTAGGTTAATGCAACGGGAGCCGTATCGAACCGACCATTCCGTTGGTACGAAGTTTAGGGAGATGAACGCCAGATGTCAAGATTTTGCGGGTGCTTATCAAAGTTGTTGGAACAATCGAAAGACGGGAGAAAGTGACGAGGATGTGTTGAAAAAGACGCTTTCGATGTTTAACAAAAAGAAAGGGGGGTGGGCGTACATGAGACCGTATGAGATTTTGAGGGCATGTGAAAAATGGAAGGTGGTGCCAAACGAAGTGGCACAAGCAAAAAGAACGAAGACGAGCTCGTCGGGAAATTATAGTATGGGGGGTCCACCGCACGTTGTGCTATCGATATAAATGATGACCCGGAGTTTGAAGATGAAGCTCCAACTCCCGAATCGGAGCGGCCAACGGGAAGGGACCGCGCTAAAAAAGCCGCGGCGAGCTCAAAAGCAAAGGCATCCGCTTCGACATTAAGTGTGGTTGACAAAATAGATTCGTTGATTGAGAACTTTAACGACTTTAAGTCGGAGCAAAAAGAAAGGTGGAATGAAAGAAGGAAGGAGAAGGAAGTAGCCGCGACTCTAGAGAAGGAGAGACTAGAGTTGGAGAGGGCACGGCTCGCGTACGAGCAAGAAAAGGTGGAGTTTGCGATGATGGACAAAAATATCGACGATCTTCCTGAGCAAGAAAGAGCGGGGTGGGCGGCGAAGAGAACCATGATCGCGAACAAGTGGCTTGGAAAAGATATGCTTTAGATGTTTTTTATGTAATTTTCTTGTTATTTTTTAAATTTCCATGCATTGTAGGTTGTAATTTTTTTTAATTTAATGAAGTTTATCTTTAGTTTTTTATTACAGTTTTATTTTTTATTTTTTTTATTATTACGGTTTAAAAAAATAAATTATATGTTTTTTATACATTTTTTATAAAAAAATAATTATGAAATATAAAATATATAATTAAATAAAAAGGAAAAAGAATAAAAAAAGGAAGGGGGAATGGGGGAATTGGGGGAAGGCATTTCCAAACTTTGGGGGAGAAAATGGGGGAAATGATGTGGCGCTGATGTGGCACTTGGGGGAGTTGGGGGGAAAGGGGAGGCACACCATATAGCCTTAGAGACCTGGGTGTACATTCGGTATATCCTCGAGTCAAATTACAATTATTTTATAAAGATTGTAGTTTACAAGTTTTAATTAATGAACTTATGTATTACAATTCCTATGAATTTGGGTTACTTGGAAAATACCATAAAAAAGTTTAATGTTATCCAATAAATGATATATGAATTATGCAATATTTGATTTGACGTCATTAAAAAACAAATAATTAAATGAAGATGCAATTATATTTATTTAAACGGCATGCAAATGAAGATGAAAATTCTAAGTACATAAATATAGTTTAACAAAAAATACAAAATAAAAATTACATTAAACTGTTTAAGAAAAATATGATTGAATACTTATTCACAAACTTCCAAATATTTCTTTGTAGACAACAATTGCAGTTTGATTCTTAACTTTACCTTCTTTTGTTGAACTTAGATATTCCATTAAGGAATGCCCAACTGGTATACATACTTCTCCAAGGGTCTCTTAGTCTAGAATGGTTTTGTAGACATATAAGTTTAGAACAATGGACAAATGCACCGTTTGATTACAGAACCTTTTTTACTAATTCAATACGGTTCAGAAAATTGTGTTTCTTAAGGAATAGCCAACCTTTAAAGTCATCAAATAAAGATAATTTTCTACATACATTTTCGATACAAATTTATCATATTGTACATTTTAAAAGAAAACTATACTATCCTTATCAAATCATCCCTTGATCATGCATAATCCTGAAGACTCCATCCTTTTACATGCAATACACAAACGCTCAATGTTAGCATAAGGAATTTGAGTTTAACTATCCATAAAAGTAACATAATTCTTGAAAAATATTTAACCATACTAAATACAGGTTATAGAAGTTTCTTCGTTGACTTCTAAAAGTCTAAAAATTGATAGACAACACACACTATTGTATTATTGTTCAACATGAAAATATAAGCTATACATCTGTTAAATGTACATAATATTATCATAACCTCTTTAGTAGAGGTAAACATTTCTTAACCATTACCATAATGTAAAATATAAGCCACACATCTGTTAAATGTAAAATATAACATAAGACATGTGCACAATATTCACACGTGTTTATATACAAACCGTTAAACTAAAAAAGCAATTATGAGGTCCCTCTTACTTGTTCGGGGCAAGCCCAAGGCTGAATCACAGACATATACATCAAGATCTCTACAAAATAAAAAACAACACGGGAACATATTAGAAGTTCTAATTTACAGATTATGTTATCATGGGTATTCAAGCACTATCAACGAATTGAATTCAAATTATAACAATAGAGGCTCATCCCTGATCTGCTACAACGCCAAATTTCAACAAATTCTCACATTGTGCCTAAATCCAAGCACACACAATTATAGAGAGGGGGGAGAGAGAGCTGGTGAAGGAAGCGAGCATGGCCTTGAGGCACTAATAAGCGGATACACATACAAATATAGATCCAAAAAATAACTAAATTTCGAATAATCTATGTAAGAATTACGTAAGAATTGGCTGACTATTATGACTTTTTACAAAGAGAAACCAACCAAGCATGAACTTTTTTATCATTTTGTTCCATCAAAACAAAATAAATGCTTTCAGCATTCCATCATCAATCTTACATATCTTACCATTTCAATAAATCAACACAAAAAAATCATACTACCAAAAATTAATTAAATAATTACCTTGAACATGCGATGATCTAAGCGAGTATGGGACAACCCTGTAGTCGAATACCCATCCCTATATCCATCCCAAAGATTTCAAATTTCATGTTTACCCGTTGGGTTAAGGTTTGCTTGCCTTCCCTATAAACCGATCTGGATAGGCAAACTGAACCAAATTACCAACCACATATAGCATATTTATTTGATAAAGGAGATTAAATAAAAATATATAATTTTAAATATGAAGGATATACTTGTGACTTGTCAATGTTTACAATTGTATAATAGCACCTATACTGCAAGAATATTCCATCCCTTTACCGATGCAAGTCCATGCATGGTATGGCCATTTTGGTAGCCATGTAAGGATCTATATCTCAGCTATCTAGAGATGTATAACAGCTCCTCAAAAATGTAAAATACAGTTTTTATTCCGCCAAATTAAAGTAAAAAAATGTTACTATAAATCTATAAAGGTCGGGTAACAACTTCACATTTTAATAGCTAATAAATTACTTTAAAGAACATCGTAATCATTTTTCAATATCTATAATCCATTTAAGTTAACATGTATACTTCATAAATATAAGGATTTCGTACTTATCTCGCGTCTTTAATATTCCAATATGGCGTTTTTTTCCTTCCATTTGCCGCCTGCCTGTAAAGTCAATTTGTTATTAATATACCGTTTACACAAACATCCGTACACACCGAATCAGGATGAACTACACAACAGACAATCAAGCTACCATCAGTCCACAATTTGAAAAGATGCGAAATAACAAACCAATTCTGTTCATGGACATATCAGCTTAGCAATTGAAGTATGTAATTCATTATTTTAAAAAATAAAACCAAATATACAACATGCATATCTATCCATTCTTTTAATGTGAGTTTCTCAACTGTCTTTATCCATTTTTGTTAACAGAAATATATCTTGTTGTAGTAAGTTGGATGATTCTCAAATAATTTGTTCATTAGAACATCACTCAAAATTAAATATGCCACTGAACCGCTCCAACAGTCATAGTAATTGGTAATCACCAACGGGTCAGAATCAAACTAAATTGACTCAGACCAAAACTGCGAGGCCTGGAACCGTGAAAAAGGAATATAATAGAACCGAGGCCAAAGCCTTATATAAATAAATGGGTCAGTTCCTCAAAGGTTCTAGTGTGGTTCGGTTATTAAAGGTTTTAGGCCATAACCAGTATATCATATGTGCCTTTGTAAGGCATGGAATGTATAAGATCAACATACTATTATCAAATTCAAAAGCTTATTATCAAATGCAAAAGTTTTAAAATTGCTATACATAATATCAAATCAGCATCCTTAACTCAAAAATACAAATATCACAAATACATAAGATTAGCATACACAATAATGTATCGCATATAAACCTAAATCAGACTATTTAATGCTTTCATGTTATTGTTTTATGGGGCAGGTCACCTACACGTGTGGTGGTGAAAGGCGAAGCAGGCTGACAGAAAGGTTGTTATTGTGGGCCAAAAAACAGAAACATGATGAGTATTATCTAAATTAGAATGGGGTAATGCAACCAACTTTCATCAATAATAACATGATATACAAATTGAAATATAGGTCAAACATGTAAGAGTACTTCAATACCAGTGCCCAATTGTTCATAACTACATAAACATATTTATTAACATAAGTGCTCAAATAGGTAAACGTCTATCTAACATAGTCCATAGCAAACCTTACCCTAATCTTGCTCTACACGGATTCCACTAAAAGAAAATACAAAAAACTGATGGCGGGTCAGGTCAATCCAACCAAACACAAAACCCAGACCTGGCACTAAAAGTTACCCATTTTGACTTGTTATAGTTTCTATTTTTGCACCTCTAGTTTATGCACTTATATCATTTTCTTCCATTACATTAAGCAATGAGACCGAAATTTGACAGCTCAATAAATGTAAGTGTTACATGACCATTATGAATATAAGCTTACTTTTCTTCATTAGGTTTGGTTTTAGCGTGTTTTCGGCTATGCATTCAAAAGGAACATCAACATTAAAACCCTCCAGCTGTATCCCATATCTGAAAGTATATAAAATGTAAGCTCATAGAATGTAATAACCAAAGAGAACTGGTATTATACCATTCATCGAACAAATCCATGGAATGTTATTAAACTTGGACTTTGTATGCAACATAAAAAGAGAGAACAGACAAACAAAATCATGTATTATCTTTAGTTTCTAGTTTGAGCTAGTCAACCTCAACACCTCTAGAACCGTTTATGGGTTTCTTGATTCTACAATGGTTTATAGATTCAGTGGCTGTGATAAATATGCAAACGGGATTAATTGCCATGTTAGTTATAAAGCAACTCATCATACTAATTGTCACCAATCGGCACTAAACTTTTAAATCTATTTTTTAACCAAAATTAAATATATGGAACCAAATAAATATAACATATTACCTGACCATTGGTGATTATTAGCAACACATGATATTGTCCACCACTTTCTATAACAATTGTCATAGCCTCTTCGATTATAGAGGCGAATGAAACATGAGCAAAAAAATGTCCATGGGAAAATCATACAGTTTATATGCATCTGCTGCTAAACCATCATTCTAAATTATGTAATTTCAAAAAAAAAAAAAAAAACCTTTTATTTATGCAAATTCATTCACTATTTCTTCATTGATTTTTTTTATAAAAATGATATGAAAACACATCAAAGAACAAAAATCCGTCATAATTTATACACAGTTCTTAATCCGTCATAATTTATACACAGTTCTTACAGATCAGTTCTACCCGAACTAAACAACCAAACAATTCTACAAAGGTATGTTCTTTAAACTTTAATCAAACCATATATCGTATGTAATCTTAATTCATAAAATACACATGTAAACCATAAATCATGTCCTAGAAAACCCTATTCAATTTAAACTTCCATATCAAAACCAGAAAAACCTGAACAATGCGAAAAACTTAAAAATTGAAAAAATTATTATGGCCAACCCAACTCGGCAAAATTTTATCCATACTGCAGCATGACACATTTCTATCGGAACCTATTTTGACCAATTACCCAACCCACTCACTAATCGTAATTCAAAACACTTATAAACCGACAATTCTTACAATATAGTGGCATATGCTTATGGATATGTTGTGCACCAGGATGCTTAGAGGTACCATTACGTCTGCGTGTATCAGTATGTTTATTCCTCAACAATAATTCTCAGTTAGGTAGGTACCTAAGACAAGGTAATATTACTGTAAAATTATTGTGATGAAACACATAGTAAAGTGAATGATGGTTATTGGCGGTTTAAATAGGCTCAAGTATTAATAATCAACCCAAATAATGCTTTTTTCATTGCAATAATATTTTTTTACCCACATCAAAATTGACGAACTTACTTTCAAATAGCAAATTATTGTCCTACTACCAGTGAATGGAGTGAATAATATCCTTGATAAGTTCTATATTTATCATTACCAATACCAGATCACTTATACCATATGTAAGCATAGTAGACCTCAAACTACCTTATACTCCTTTGGTTCATTTAGAGCACAGAAGCACCCTAGGTGACCAATTTCCTGAAGTCTCTATTAGCATGGTTGGTTGAAATTATTTGCATCTACAAATAAGATTATTTATCATGTCAAGAAAGAATCAACAAACACAGATGAAGAACAATAATGCAGAATTACCATAAAAGTGCCACAAGCTTCCCTTTATTACTCTACCAATTTTTATGCCAGCTAAAGCATCCATTAAGGTGGTCTTACCAGCATCGCTTACTCCCACTAATGCAGAAACCATAAAACCCCCCAAAAAAAGTTGCAAAGAATCAACTAATAACACATGTTCGCAAGAATTCCATGAGCATTCAAGTACAATGGAATATGGATTCTTCATCATCAATGACAAAATCTTTATTTGCAGGTATGAACAAAGAAAACCCACAAAAGGATTCGACAACATCTAAGGATTCAGTATAGAATCAAATCAAATATATCATTAGCCCTATTGAGATATGGCTAAATCAAAACAATTCAAAATCATTCACAGTGATTAAAAGCCCTAACTACAAAATCACCATCAATAAACTTTAACTGAATTGACATCGAAAATAATTGAACAGGAAGAGTAATTAAAATTCAAAGTGGAGACAGAAGAAGTGAAATTGTTTGTTTAGAATCAAGAATTCAAAACCATATTGTGTAAGCTTGGTGGATTCGGTTCTCCCGTAAACCCTAGAAAAACCAAATGATAACCTAAGATTTTTTAGCAGCTTTGTTGAGACAATGCTTCCGGTTGTGCTCCTACCATGGACACATAATGGATGATGGGTTTGAATGTTTAAGGGTGACGGAAACATTAAGATCCAAAGACGCAAGAGGCCTCAACATAGAGTGCAATGTTAGGGTGTTGACAGATTGAAGAAGATGATTGAGGCTTATGAAGGATGAATAGATTGATTGGTACGGTTTGTATTGTCCGATCAGAATCAAGATGATGAACATAGCGGGGATTTATGGGAAACAAAAAAGATTAAAGGGTTTTATATGGTAGGCATAGGATGTCAGATGGGTCAACTTAGGAGCTCCATATTTGAGTTGGAGCCTAGGTGGACATCCTAGGAAGATGACATTCAACCCAAGTCTATTTTTTTATTATATAAATAGATATTAGGATCTGAGTTTGATTTGTTATGAAGTTTAATAAATGAAACAGTAATGAAGATGAATAATAATGGAAAATGCAGCGGAAATAAAAAATTTAAAACATAACAAACAGGACAATTGCTTTTAACAAGTACTTTTATAAAATCATCACAGATTTAGTAGAAGTATACAATCTCCCCCTCAGCCCGATCACTCACAGCTCTGTTTGTACAAGAGAATGTTTTCAGAGTGATAAATAGAACAGTACAGGCACTGTTCTATTTATACACAAACTAAAGCTCTGATGACCTAAGGCTGACGTCACCTAAGACAGTGACATCTACAGAAATAACAACATAAAACATATGCCCTATTACAAACACTGTTACATTGAAAATTCTGATGACTAAACCTCTGTTTTGTAAACTACTGATGTGTAACAGCTGATGGAATAAACTTTGTTGCTTGAATCATCTGTTGGAGCCTAAGTGATGTTGGCTCCAACAGACCTTCTATCTTCAGACCTTTGGCTCAGCAGACGTTTCTTCGTCAGACCTTTGGGTAGACAGCGGTTTCTTCAACAGACTTTGTAAGCTATAGTTTTTACAGCAGTTGTTAGTGTGAACAGTCTTTTGGAAGGATCTTGTATGCAAAACATTGTGTTTATTGTGGATCAGATGTTTAGTATGTATTAGCTTTTCACAGCAGACCCAACAATCTCCCCCTAGAACAGATGATGCCAAAACTCAACCTTTATTACTGATCTTTATTTCTCATCAGACTTTCTCTAATTTGGCCTTTAAATTGCAATTCAAAATTTAGAGAGAACAAGTCTTTAGCATCCCTTTCTAGCTCTAAGTTCAGCAGGTCTTGGAGATCATCTGCACACAGACCATATGCATCATCCATGCTTAACTTTTGAGCTTCTCCATCAGATCTGATCAGCAGAGTCAATTCGTGGGTGTCTTTGTTGACTTTCCACTTTAGAATTTTTGAATCTGAGGAGTTTTTGGGTTGCCAATTTATTCTTGATGAGTTTGGTGATGGAGGCCTGCCAATGATGCTTTTGAGTTCTTCACTTATGGGATCAGAGAAGTATTTGACCTGGTAGATAATCCCTTCTTTCACAAAAAGTATCTTCATACTCCTTTTTATCCTCCTCAGACATCTGCTTCTGTCTTTTGTATTGTTTCTTAGCAGCAAAGGTGAGATCAGATGTTGAGAGTAGAAAGGGAAAAGGTCTGTTGGGATTTTCTAACCTCTGTTTCATCAGGGTAAACTGGTTTTCTTGGAAGTGTAGGATTAGTTTTTCTTTTCTCTTCAAGAGTCTTGTAAGTTTCAACTAGCCTCAGCTCAGACCATCTTGCCACAGACTTCATCTCTCCAAAATCAGCAGCTACCAGTTCTTTCCTCATTCTTTTGAATTTTAAGGCTCTGACAGGGTCTTTACCTTTACTGAAATCAGGAGCAGAAGCCTTCTGATTTGGATGCTTTGCCATTTCTTCAATTCTGTTCAGTTCTTCTTGTAAAGCATGAGTGGTCCAGCCTGCAAATTGTTTTCTATTTGCTTTGTAAGGCTTAGTTGCCATGATTTGATCTAGAAGAGATTCCCTGATTACCTTCTCCAATTCACCACTGATTGGTTTGTTAGACATAGAATTACTCAGGTCCTTAGCAAAATCCTCAATCCTTTTCAATTTGCTAAGTTTTGCTAAATGGATGCCCTGAGCAGTCCTGTCATCCTTTCCTTTACACTTCTCCTTAATAATCATATCTTCCTGTTTTGCTTTCAATTTCAAGTATTCATCAACATTCTTAGGTTTAGGCAGATTTGTGAGAGATGGGAAGGATAGTTGTGATGGATCCTCAGTATTGTAGAAGGATTAAATTTCCCCCTTAATGATGTCAAGTTCAAGGGGATACTGAGCAGCCAATGGGCTCATGGTTGGTGGTGGTCTCTTGGTGGTGGAAGAATGGGATGAAAGAAAGTGTGTGGTGAGAAAGATGACAATGGAATGGCTGGAATGGGTTCAGATGGTGGTGATGAAATGGATGTAGGTGTAGTTTCAATGTTCTCATCATGTACCACAAAGGTGGACTTTCTTTTCCTTTTGTACATGATGAAAGGGGATGATGGTGGTTGTGAAGTAGTGGGTGTAACATATGTTGGCACTTGTTTAGTACCAGCAGATGTTTGGGGTTGAGAAGATGATATGGGTGACATGGATATGGATGATGTAGTGGTGGTGGTTGTTGTGATGATAGGTTCAGTGGTTGTAGTGGTGGTGGCAGCAGATGTTTTGGGAGCAGAGGTTTTAGAGATGGATGGTGGTTGCCTAACATGTCTTGCAGGCATTTTCTTCCTTTTTGAGGAGCCAACATTTTCTTTTACCTTCTGTTCTTCTTGTTTTAGCTTCACAGGAAACTCTGCTTTGGTTTCTAAGGTCTCAGACCTTTTTAGCTTTGTTTCAGCAGCCTTTTCAGTCATGACATTGGCAGATTCATCAATCTTCTTTGCCTTGTCAGCTTTGGCAGTGTCAGCAGAGGTTTGCGCAGTGGATTGAGAAGCTGAAGCAGACCTTGGTTTGTCAGCAGACTTTTGTGGTTGACCCTTTTTAGAAGGTGGAATTCCAAATGGATCAAGCTTTGGCAATCTATCTCTGCCACTCTCCCCATTTTTGGCATCATCAACTGTGAACTCATCATCATGTTTATCCCTTAGTATTGTTGTGGGGGCAGAGCCAGTGGTCTTCAGCCGATGTTCCTTAATGGCTTTGAGATCTGCCAGGGTATTTGTGTACCTAGCATCCACCATATTTCTGATCTCAGCCATGTAAGTTTCATGTGTTTGACCTGTTAGTTTTCGATGAGCTATGATAATTGGATTGACAGATTTCCATAGCTCACTAGCAATGTCTTGGGTCGAGGGTTGACTTTTGGTGAGGGTGTCCAAAGTTTGCATCATAGTCTTAAGATCAGTCTTGATTTCATTCACTGATGACTCAATGGTGTTAACCCTGTCCGTCAATTCCTGGTATCTTAATCCATCACCTAAATTAATAGGATCATCTGAATTCCTACCAGAAGTGGTAGTTGTATCTGGTTCAATTCTAGGAGGTGAGTCTATTGAAAAGAAACCAGATGCCCCTTTTTCTTGGTACTGGGGACTTCCAACTGGTTTGGGAGTCACTATAGTGGCCTCAACAGTTGTTGCCTCCAAGGACGTCTTAGCTATGTAACCACTGTCCTGTTGTGAGACAATGGTCTCTACAACAGTAGTGGCTGCTTCACTTGGAAAACCTCCTTGAGTTACATGTAACTCAAAGGGTATGGCCTCCTCTGTTTGTGGGCTAGCCACTTGACTTTTCTCAGGACCAGTCACCTATTGGAGTATACTCTCAGTGATAGGTGGTTGAGAGGAACTGTTATTAGTCTGAGTTTTGTCAATGGCTTCGAACAAGGGTTGCATTGTGGGTGGAATAGGAGTGTCATGTGATGGTGAGGGTTGTGGAGTGAGAAGAGAAGCAGCCCTGGGAGAAGGACTTTTGAACATATGTTCAAGTGAATCATATGCTTCTTGATGTGGTTCCCTTTGGCTTACAACATGATCCTTTTGAGAGGATACATGAGGAGTTTGGATGGGTTGAGATATGTCCATCTGTTGAGAGGAAATATCAACAGTGGTTGTTTGTTGTATTTGTGTTACAACAGGGGTTTCCTCTGGTATCTCATCTTCCAGAGTTACCCTTTTTGTTTTCTTTTTGGTGGGCTTAGTGGATAGAAGTTTCTTTTTGGTGATTTCTGGTGTGGGTTTCACAGCACTGGATATCATGCCATGATCACCAGGAGCAGTGGGCTCAGCAACAGAGGTTGTGACAACAGTTGTTGTCTTAACAATCTTTGCTTGTGTTTTGGAAACTTTTGCTTTTGACAATTTTTCTTGGGTGTTAGGGCCCAACATTCTTGTAAAAGTTTCATGTGAAAGACTTTTCATTTGAAGAGCTTCACCTTTTGTAAATTCCTTTTCAGGTAAAATCTTTTGTAGGAAAACCCTTAAAAGTCTTGGGTATAAAAGAAAAGCATTGTTTGACCCAGACTTGACTCCCTTCACATTTGCTACTAAATCTAAAAACAGGGCCTGGGATAGATTATAATCAGTATTTGACAAAATTGCATATCCCAGGTACTGAACTTTCAATGGGATTTCATTGAAAGAAGTAGTTTTAGCAGAGAGGCATATAAGCAAGGTATGAAAGAAAAATTTCATGGCTGGGGGAAAATATTTTTTGAAAATGGTTGCCCCAGTCATTTGTTCTTCATATCCCCTCTCTATGAATTCAGTGTGAAGTTCAGTCTTTGAAAAAGAATCCTTACCTGCCAAGTCGTTTAGTGAGAAGGTTGTGGAGATGGTTTGAGGGGTTATGGTGACATGTGTCTCTCCAATTTTGGAGATAATGGTTCTTGGGGTTTTTGTCAATAAACAGGGTTTCAGCATTTAACCAGAACTCTTGGAGAGTGTCAAGATAGATTAAAGAATCAACGGTGAGAACAGGCAAGTATTTTGATTCTCTTAAAGCGTCGATTCTGGAATGGAATGGACGGTTTTCCTCTGTTTTGGACAGATACGGCAAATAATTGTGGGGAACTTTTACTTGTAGATCCATGTTTTGGATTCGAGTAAGAAGATCATTGATGAAATTAGGTCGAGGGTTTGAGTTTGATGGAAGGTGGTTTTCAGAACTTTGAATTCAATGAGACAGTGTAACATCTGTTAGGAAAACAGGGTTTTTAGAGTCTTAGGGGAAACCGATGATGTGGCCAACGCACTGCTTTTGAGAGCAAAACATCTGATGGAAGGTCTGTTGGCAAAAGTCTGATCGCATGGTAACCTCTGTTGTTTTGAAAAATGGTTGGATGACAGTTGTTTATAACATCTGATGACTAGTCAGCAAATGTTAAGAAAACAGTGGAAAACAGAGGATACCTTTAACAGTGGTTGACTTTGGTCAAACAGATAATGAAAACAGTTGTTTTATCTGAACAGAGTTTTGAAACAAATTTTTTAACCAACAGTGGTTGTTTTATCTGAACAGATTTTTGAAACAGATTTTTCAACTAACAGATGATAAAATTTATGAAACAGTGGTTGTTTTATCTGAATAGATTTTTCAACCAAAGTTATTTTTAAGGATGGATTTTGATTTTCTAACAACATTTTAATGTTTTATTTATGAAAACATTTTTTAATACATATTATCAAGATGTCATCTGAAATTTGTTTCGTTATATTTCATTCACATATGCTAGCAAATAATCTATGTTATATTTTTCTCTTATTGCTAAACTCTTTTTATTAAGTTTTAAGTTTCTTTTAATTACACATTCTGAACCACTTTTATTGAACGGTGCTTCAATATAACAATCTAGGGTAAATTGATTGATATTGTGGAATAAGTGCCGGCTAGATATCGAAGTATAATAGATGGGTAAAGTGTAAACCTGGTGCATGATGGCTCCTGCATGCGTGGGGTCCGGGGGGTGTCAGGCCAACTTGGGCCTGATTTACACATCATGCATTTCTGTAAGAGGTCGTTTCCACGACTCAAACCCGTAACCTCCATGTCACATGGCAACAACCTTACCGTTGCTCCAAGTTTTTCCCCGTTGGCCGAGACAGAGATCATATAAAGTAAAATTCAACTCTGTTTAATTACAAAAAAACTCTGTTTAATTACACAAGAATATCTAGTTTTGTACTTTTATATATTGAATGTCTTTTACTACTGAAATTGTTACCAAGAATGACCATTGATATTATCACAACCTAATCACAGCCAAGTCTAGTCAACACAATCGGCCCTTGATTCTCTCCATCATCAATCCCATAATCATCTCCTATCATTTATTATTACATTGCCTATTTTAGAATATTAATTAGCTAGTTATGACAATCCTCAATTATAGCCTATTACCATGTTGTATTTCTCTTATTTATATCTTGTAAATCATTTGTAAAGAATATACAAAACATATTAACATTCAGACATCATATGGTATCCAGAGCATTATAGCTCCCCTGAGCATCCTTCCTTTTTTTTCCGATTCCTGTATACCCACCGCTCCAAAACCGCTGCACCATGGCCACCTCAAAACCCACTGTTGTCCAGCTTTTCACCGCCACTCACTTCCCTATCCGGCTCACCGCTAACAACTTCCCATGCTGGCGCAAGCAAATCCTCTCCACCCTCACCGGTCTTGAACTCGAACAATACATCGATGGCCGAACCGAACCACCACCAAAAATCATAGAAGGCAAACCTAATCCGGAATACTCCATTTGGTATCGCCAAGATCAAATCCTTCTCGGAGCATTGCTGGGCAGTTGCTCGGACACTATTCAACCACTTGTGTCCTCAGCCGAAACATCTCACCAATTGTTCACTCGTCTCACAGCTAGCTATGCAAGCGTCTCTCGCTCAAGAATTCTATCCCTACGGACCAAACTTGCAACCACCACAAAAGGAAACCGCCCGGTCACCGAATACCTTCACGAGATGAAGGCTATTACCGACGAACTAGCCCTCGCACAGAAGCCAATCGATGATGATGATCTCACGGCCCACATACTCGCACACCTTGGTGAAGATTATAAGGAGATGGCTGCAGTTCTGAAGAACCTTCACACCACCATCACCTTTTCGGACCTTTATGAAAAACTCATTGATCATGAAAGGACCTTGCTGGAAACTAAACCTATAGCGATGACCACTGTGAATCAAACACAGCGACATCCCACAACCAATACAGGCCGCTCCTCATTCAGGCCCAACTCCGATTCTCGACTTCCAATCACCATTTGAAAAATTATACCACACCCCACCTAAATATACTAAACTCAAACCATTCGGGTGTCTCTGTTACCCATGGCTTCGCCCTTATGCCAAAACAAAATTACACCCTCGCTCCGCAAAATGCATCTTTCTTGGATACTCTTCGTCCAAGTCCGCTTACAAATGCTACGATCCGGTCACTCATCGCCTCTATCACTCAAGGCATGTGGAGTTTGTTGACCACATCTTTCCCTTCACTACAAATGGTCCAACCCCCATCTCACTTCCCACCCCTGACCATTTCCTCAATCTTCCAAAACCTCCACACCTCACAACTCCTTCGGCCCAACAGGAACCTTCGGCCCAACAGGAACCCCCTGCGGCCCAATCTACTTCACCATCCATGACCCAACAGCAACAAACCTTGGCCACACCCAACAACCTTTCCCCGGCCCTATCCTCGGCCCACCCACCCACCAACTCTTCGGCACCCCCTTCTCCCACCAGTCCACAATCCTCGGCCCAATCCATCCCCTCCACTTCAACCCAAACCACTCCTAACCTCTCCAACGAACCCACTACCACAATAAACCCCACTAACATACCATCACCTATATCCGACTCCACCAACACCAACTCACCATCGGCTCATTCTACCAACCCCTCACCCTCTTCCATCCACAACACTACACCTCCCCGTCAACAAAGAACCTGAAAACCCAACCCAAAATATTATAACACAAATCTCATTAATACCACCACTCTTCATCCCCTACCACCATCCCTTGAACCCACCACTCACACTCAAGCCTCTAAAGACCCTCAATGGCGCACTGCCAAGGACTTGGAGTTTAATGCACTTCTTCAAAACCAAACATGGGAATTAGTCCCTCCCACAAATCACACACCCATTGGATGCAAATGGGTCTTTCGCATCAAACGCAAACCCGATGGCTCCATTGACAAATTCAAAGCCCGCCTTGTAGCCAAAGGCTTTCACCAACAATATGGTAAGGACTATTTTGACACCTTTAGTCCTGTCACAAAACCCATTACCATTCGCACCATCCTTTCCATTGCCCTCTCCCGCAATTGGCCTTTGCGTCAACTTGACGTCAACAATGCCTTTCTCCATGGCACTCTCCATGAAGATGTTTACATGACTCAACCTCCGGGCTACATCAACCCTCAATTCCCAAACCATCTTTGCAAACTCAAGAAATCTCTTTATGGCTTAAAACAAGCTCCTAGAGCTTGGTACAATGAGCTCACTGCTTTTCTTCTTAAGTTCGGCTTTCGCAAGTCCATGGCCGATGCCTCCCTATTCATCTACCAACAAAAAGATATCATTTGCTACTTCATGGTCTATGTTGATGACATTGTTCTCACGGGCAATAACACAAATTTTTTAAACACGTTCATTCAAGCCTTGAGCAACACCTTTTCCATCAAGGATCTTGGTATGCTTCATCACTTCCTTGGAGTTGAAGTCATCCCTACATCCACCGGTCTATTTCTGTCTCAACATCGCTATATCCAAGACATCCTTCATCAATTCAATATGGATGGAGCAAAAGATGTCTCCACACCCCTTGGCACCGCCGAAGTACTCTCGGTCTCGGACACCTCACCCGGTGTTGATGCTACTCCATATCGCAAACTAGTTGGCTCCCTCCAATATCTTGCCTTCACTAGGGCGGATATCTCCTTCGCCATCAACAAACTATCTCAATTTATGCATAATCCTCGCCAAACTCACTGGCAGTCCCTAAAACGTGTCCTTCGGTATCTCAAGGGTACCATTCACCATGGCTTGTTCCTAAATAGGAACTCCTCACACGATCTCTCGGCCTTTTCAGACTCGGATTGGGGTAGTGTACATGATGCGGGTCGATCCACAACTGCATATATTATTTACCTTGGGAAGAACATTATATCTTGGAAATCTTCTCGTCAAAAGTCCGTCTCTCGCTCCTCTACGGAAGCCGAATATAAAGCTATTGCAAATGCCTCTGCGGAGCTCACTTGGACAAAGCATTTACTACGGGAGCTCGGTGTCCCAATTACCAAACAACCAACTCTATACTGTGACAATTCGGGGGCCACTTACCTATGTGCCAACCCCGTCTACCACTCTCGCATGAAGCATGTCGCTTTGGACTATCACTTCGTTCGAGAACAAGTCTCCTCAGGCAATCTACGGGTTCTCCACATCAACTCACACGACCAGCTTGCTGACATGCTTACCAAACCTCTTGCTCGGGCACCATTTCTACGAAACAGATCCAAGATTGGAGTCTCCGATGGATCCTCCATCTTGCGGGGGCGTATCACAGCCTAATCACAGCCAAGTCTAGTCAACACAATCGGGCCTTGATTCTCTCCATCATCAATCCCATAATCATCTCCTATCATTTATTATTACATTGCCTATTTTAGAATATTAATTAGCTAGTTATGACAATCCTCAATTATAGCCTATTACCATGTTGTATTTCTCTTATTTATATCTTGTAAATCATTTGTAAAGAATATACAAAACATATTAACATTCAGACATCATAGATATGCGTATTGCATGATTTACAGGCATAAATGAGGATGAACTTTTTGGTCAGTTTTTTGGTGCCCTTGAAAAGGTTCATTATTTTGGGACAACAGCCAATGGAGATGATGAACAAGCACTTGATAGAGCTACACATTTGTTTCACAATGCTTTGATGGTATGAAACTAATTTTATATCCTTTGTCATGTTAGTATAATCATAGTTGTAATATTGCCATTTTGTAGAACATGAATGCAATTTTTGTAGAATATTTATATTCATAACGATATGTCATGATTTGCATATATGTACAATAACAACTTTCAGATACAATGCGCAGAGTCCTGAAGAAATTCAACTTACTATTATAATTACTATTATTGTACTGTTTGCTTTATGGTATTGTTTGATGCGTACTCTACACTTCTTTTATTCAAGGAAATGAAAAAATCCGGCTGTGAGGATATTGATCTTAAAAAGTTGGCTGATACCTTCAAATTACAAGGTAATCTTTTATCTGGCTTTATCAACTTTTGATTATTATGTCTTGCATTTGCATCTCCATACCACCCATATCTCAACTTTTGTGTATGCACTGATAAACTTCATAACTTATATGACAGTTTAAATTCCATAAATTAAAACATTAATAAGATAGCTAAGAAGAAAAGTAAAAAATGGGAAAAAGGCTTATATCAACTACATGTTTGTACTTTGTTTTCATGTAGGTAACAAGGCTATGCAATCAAAGGTCTACTCAGATGCAATCGAGCTTTACACCATTGCTATAGCACTTTGTAATGATAATGCTGTTTATTATTGTAACAGGTGACTTATTCACTCATATTAGTGGACCTTTTTATATATGATTATTTATTTGATGATTTTGATCCCCAGTATTTTTTTATGATATTCTTATGGTGAATGGGTACTTTTTCCAGGGCAGCTGCCTACACCCAGAACAATCAGCATACAGAAGCAATCCATGACTGCCATAAAGCAATTGAAATCGATCCAAACTACAGCAAGGCTTACAGTCGTCTAGGGTTTAGCTATTATGCTCAAGGAAATTACAGGGACGCCATCGATAAAGGATTTAGAAAAGGTTTGTACATATTTTATGAAGTTATATATGTTTATTATTATTCTTACTATTTCAAAGGATTTATCATCTTTCAGTAGACATGCATTTTCATCAAAATGAACTTGTTGACACATCTGTATTTTTAACTCATTCAGCTTTGCAGTTGGATCCAAATAGTGAATCTATAAGAGGAAATATTCAGGTTAGTTCATGTTTTTGTTTAATATTTTTCACGGTTTGGGCTTCATTATTATTGTTATTTTTTTTTTTTAACATAAACAACCATACCCGGTAAATCCCACAAATAGTAAAGCACTAAAGCTACATGTAAGGTCTGGGGAGGGTGAGATTTAGGTAAACCATACCCAGTATTATAGCTATTATTTCACTGTTGATATGTGTAGGCTGCTGAGCAGAAACTCCGAGAGCAGCATCGAAGAGCTGAACGTGGCCGGGTAAATTAAAATTAATTATAATAATTAATTTTGATCAGATCAATATGAATATTTATCGTCTATTTGTTTAATGGCATACATATGACAAAAACACCCTTTATAATTTGGTAACAGAGCTCAGGTTCATGGAGTTATTCAAATGGGGGGTCAAGGAGCCATGGGCCGGTTCCACCTTTCCCGGGGTTCATGTCCGATATGACTGGATCTATCGATTTGTCAAGCATGATGGCAGACATTAGTTCCGGAATGTACGAGGGTAATGTTGGCCCTGGAGTAACAAGAATAAACCCTGGAGATGACTACTTGCCACCTGGAGTAACAAGAATTAACCCTGGAGATGAGTTGCCAGAGGAAATTAACGAAGCTTTAAGATCTGCAATGCAGATGTTTCAAGAACGCGATGGAACACCAGACAACAACTCTAATGGAAACTAAACTTTTGATGTTTGTTTATTTGTACTAAACCTAGGTTTTGTCGTTGAAAATTTGTTTATTATAAGGTTAAAATTTTGGTAATTGTCGCATATGTTTATATATTGGTAGTAATCGGCACAACACATTTTGAACAAGTTTGATACATGTCAATCTGCTATGCAACGTGACATGATTTGACAAAAAAAAAAAAAAAAGTTTGGGTTGAACCACAAACCAATCTGTGGCTGCGTTGTATGTGACGACCACCTGTCTTAAACGGTTTGGTTTGAACCAGTTTTTTTAAGTCTTTGGTTTGTATTAAATTATTATTTGAAATGTAAAGATGGTTGACGAGTACTATGCGTATGCGAATACATAACTGTATATTATAAGTATGGAAAATAAATGATAAAACGAACAGTATAAATCTCAAAACTAGTTGAATTGGTCTATTCATTTGCATTGGTAGGATTTGGCAGTTTATGCATACATACACCTACTACATCTAACTTGGTTGCGTTATGCCAGGCATCGGCATATGGGATTTTGAATTTACTAATCCCTAATATATCAAAAAACTGAGTGGCTGAAGCTGAAGCAGCTATTTTTGAAGTAACAAAAAGTACAGCCGACCGACTTAACATAAATGAAATCTTATACGTTGGTAGACCAAAGAATGTGTTTACCGGGTTACAAATTCATAGTTTTCGTATGTTTATCAAAAGTAACTTTTTCGTATGGATTAAGAGTAATATTTTGGGTTTATGAGATTACAGAAGTGTAAACACACAAATGGGACTTGAATTTGAGCTGCTGCAAGAATTCCTCTAGAGATCCAATTTGAGACACTGCAGAAGTTTGTTACTTAAAACATATTTTTGTTGGCCGTTTAATATTTTTTAAAATCGACCCATTTTGACCCATAACTATTTTGATCGAAACTTGTTTGACTCAAACCCACACCAAATTGTGTTTATTGGCCAGTTGTGACACCATTATCCGATCTGATCTGACCCGATCAACCAGTTTTATGAGGCTTAAACCTATAATATATGGGTCAGGCCCCATTTATTTGTTGTACAAATATTAAGATATAACAACAATGAACGTGACAAAACATAACAGATCAAAAGCTTGAAAATAGTCCAAAAAATAAAACGCCCAACATCATGCAAACAGAAAGAAAACCCAAGATCTAAACTACCGTATCAACCACCACGACGACGAGGGTCAACCACTTGTCCCATAAACAACACAACCCCAGTCACATCTTCTCTAATCACAAACAAGAATGGATGATCCGCCACAAAATCTACCTCATCATAAACCGGATTTTGCACTGAACTACACACCATCTCCTCCATATGTGCTACTGCTTCTGTCCCTTCTTCATTTACAACTACAAAAGATTTATGAAGAATTTTCGAAACATAAAGGCCTTGACCATCAGATGACTCAACCATTTCGCTCAAACCATCTCCCATAGAGAATGGGAGTACAAGTCCTAATTCCTTCAACATATCAGAAACTTCAAACCCGAATGATATCTTGAACAATGGTATCAAAAACCGCGGCACTATTACATCTTTGCGTGGAATGTGACTATCTATAAAGTCAGATGTGGAACCAATTTTCTGTACTAAAGATTGTAGGCCGTCTTTTGCATTCGGTAGAAAAAAGTACATTGTGAACTTTTGTTTATTTCCACCTTGTAAGTAGGGAAGACCGAGTACTTTGAAATCATCATATTGACACACAGATTGTAAACTATAGCTAGTCATGAACGGAACTTGAACTGTTTTGCCATCAAGGAGATGGAAGTCGTATTCTTTTGTCAATTTCGGATCAAACTTCTGTCTCCATGTTCCCTTGAAGTAGACCGCGTTTGCAAAGATGAGCCATGTAACATTGCTAACTTCATTAGCAGTAACAACTCGTTTGATAAGGCCATTTGTTTTCTCTTCAGCCCATGAATTCAGTTCATCGGCCACCTCGGCCGCCTTCATTAATCAATAAAAAACATGTTAGCTATATCAAAAATAAAGTTACAAAACAAGATCAATACAAAGACATTGAATTTTTTTTCAAAAATAGGTAATTTTGAATGTTAGAGAGTGTTTGTAAGGGTTGCATGGAATTTTTTGTGAAAATGGGTAGATCACCATATGGATCAGCGACCTTCAAAAAAAAACTTTGAAGGTCTCACATCCATTCAGCGACCTTCATTCAATTCAAGGTCGCTGATCCATTCAAAGACCTTCCTTAAATTCAATGTTGGCTCGTGTATATTTTTTAGCAATTGTGAGACCTTGAATGAAGGTCGCTAAATGTATGTGAGACCTTCAAAATTCTTTTTGAAGATCCATATGGTGATCTACCCATTTTTCACAAAAAAATCCCATGCAACCCCTACAAACACGATTTTTTTGCCAAAATAGTGGCATAGTAGGTAAATTTTGTACATTTGGAGGGTGTCGGGGGGGGGGGGGGGGTTCACAAATGGTGAAACCTAAACATGGTCTTGCGGTTTCATCCTAGGTGGAGGGGAGAGGAGAGAGGGTCTTGCTTAGTAGGAGAGAGGGAGGTTGAAGTTGAAACATGGTCTTGCGGTTTCTAATTCGAGCAGGGACTGTTCTTGTAATAAATTAGATACTTTAAGGACCGGTTTTGTAAGTGTACTTAGAAAACAATACATGGTCTTGCGGCTTCTAAATTGACCGGATAAAAAATGAATAAGTTTATTTAGTTGGAGGACTGGTTTTGTACCTTAATGTTTGAATTACTATGAAGTAAGATACTTTAAGGACCGGTTTTGTAAGTGTACTTAGAAAACAATAATGTTTGAATTACTATGAAGTAAGAATACTATATTATTAAACACATGATGTAATTATCTAAAGGTGAATTTCTAGATCTATAATTCCGAATACTGGATTATATTATATAAAAGTGAAATGTAAGGAGACTTTTATTTCATTTAAACAACTTTACGAAAAAAAGACTTAATTTCAAAGTTCGCTTTGACTCTCAAGAAATGTTCTGTCGCTCCTGCTTTTCATTTCAGTAAATAATCATCGTCCTCCTTCTTTCAACTGTATCTCAATATATAATTTAATACAAATGGTTTGATAGGGCGGACCCACCTTATGTGTTTCGGGGTCCCCGGACCTCAATCTTTTTTAAAAATGAAGAAGAGTCGGTATGTTAAATTTTTTAAGGACCCCCATAGGTATAATGAGAGGGAACCTATATTATCATGCGGAAGTTTGGTGGAGTGCTAAATCCCTAGTTTAGAAGCTACTAGGTTACTGGTTCATATCTCTTGTACTTTCAAATTTTGGCGGTTTTTTTTTTGTAACTAGATGTTTAGTTTCTAATTTTGCATAAGGAATGATAATGTTTTGAAGATGGAATGGACAAATATATCCTTCTTCTATATTTATTCTTGGAACAAAAAAGATAGGTTGTATGTTCACGTTGGTATGTTAAATTTGAAAAGCAGACTAACAACATACAAACGAGTATATATTCCGATTAACCACATAAGTTATTCTTACAAAACACCCCCTTAAACTATCTAACTAACTACAAAACAGTCCCTGCCTTGTGTCAGATGAGTACAGAAGCCGCAAGATGGTGTGTTGGTTTCAAAGTAAACTTACAAAACACCCCCTTAAACTATCTAACTAACTACAAAACAGGTCCCTGCTCGAATTAGAAACCGCAAGACCATGTTTCAACTTCAACCTCAAGATGGTGTGTTGGTTTCAAAGTAAACTTACAAAACACCCCCTTAAACAGGTCCCTGCTCGAATTAGAAACCGCAAGACCATGTTTCAACTTCAACCTCCCTCTCTCCTACTAAGCAAGACCCTCTCTCCTCTCCCCTCCACCTAGTATGAAACCGCAAGACCATGTTTAGGTTTCACCATTTGTGAAAAACCCCCTTCTGACACCCTCCAAATGTACAAAATTTACCTACTATGCCACTGTTTTGGCAAAAAAATCTACAAACACTCTCACATTCAAAATTACCTATTTTTGAAAAAAAATTATGAAGACATTAGAATTAACCTTGTTGTGGAAATCAACTTGATTGCATTCGGCTTTATAAACGGTGTCCACTACATGTTTAAAACAAGGTTTGAGAGAAAGTGTTTTGTCAACCCAAAACACGTTTGCAAAAGACACTCGAGGCCCGCCTCGTGGGCTACAGTGGGCGAAGACTAAGGGCACGAGGTGCGAATAAAGAGAGTTGAGGTCATCGGTGGTGTTTGTTTTGAGGAAAGCGAGGAGTTGGTCGAGGGTTTGATCCTTGGAACCCGCGGCTAACACGCTCAAGGCGACATGGATCGAAAGGGGCGAGAAGACAACGTTGGAGTCGTGTTTGTTGGAGAGAAGGCGGGTTGCGAGTGTTGTTGAGACGTGGGTTTGGTTCCTGATTGATTGTTTAAGCTCCGTCGTTGAAGACATTGTTAAAGTAGGCGTTTGGGATGAAAACCAGAATAAAGTACGTGTATACTAGTTTTGTTGCATGCATGGTTATTTTATCACTATTTGACAACCTACAACGAATTGAAACCCTAATGGGCCATTTTGATTCATGAAATCCTTTGGATCCTGTATCATTGGGATATAAACGATCCACAACCCAAATGGCCAAATCTCCTCCGCAATCTTATCCATAATTGTTGTATGACTGTATCAATTTAGTTAAAAGAGTTAATAGCCAAAATCGTCCCTGAGGTTTGGTCACTTTTGCCATTTCAGTCCAAAACTCAAACCTTTTACATTTGGGTCCTTAAGTTTTTTTTTTTTTTTTTTTTTTGCTATGGGTCCTTCAGTTTTTTTTTTTGCTAAATTCGTCCCTGAGGTTTGGTCACTTTTTGCCACTTCAGTTCATACCCCAAACCTTGTCAGGGACGAATTGGGCAAAAAAAAAAAATTTAAGGACCCAAATGTTAAAGGTTTGGGTTTTGGACTGAATTGGCAAAAGTGACCAAACCTCAGGGACGATTTTGGCTATTAACTCTAGTTAAAATCATGAATTTTTTTTGAACCGCCACAACTATGTCCCGACTACCCGGGGTCCCACCAATTGGTTATAAAAGCACCCATACATCCCCTAGGTGAAGACACGTCTTAGGTGCCCGCCCACAGGTGGCGCTGTTAGCTAGAACCATAGTTGTTAAAAGTCATCGTCTCTTACGCCTTGGCCCATTTTTTAGGCGAGGCGATGCATTTGTGCTTTAGTTCTATAGGTGATGGTTTAGGCGCAAATCTCATCTAGATTCCCAAATTCCCCAAGAGTTTTCAACCAAATTCGTTAAATTATGGCTAGATTTCAGTCAGTTTTCTAATTTTATCTAAGGAACACTACTTCTATACATTAATAGATCAATATTTCAAAACTTTTGATACTAACTAGATGAAAAATAGTATAATTTTAATATATTTTTACTTTATTTTCTTGTTTGTTTTTTTAATCTCAGGCCTGGCTTTTTTTGCGCCTCGCACTTAGGCCCCAAGTGAGGCCTATGCGCCTTGAGTGCGCCTATCGCCTTTGATAACTATGGCCAGAACCCACCAAGCCACCAGTTCCGAGAAAATCTTGACCCCTTTACCCGCCCGAAGGCACGATAGTGGAAAATCAGTAAAACCTAGTGGGATCAAGGATCGAACCTGCCACCTCAAAAAGGCTAGACTCTACTTATCATTTCTCATGCCACTTAACCACAATGGTGGGCAGTTAAACTTAAAATCATGTATTACTTGCAATTCCTTATTTGTAGATAGGGGCGTAAATGAGCTAAGCCGAGTATGAGCTTGGCTCGTTTTAACATAAGAGGGCACGAGCTAGGCTCGTTAGTAGTTTTTCAAGTTTGAGCTATATATGTTCGTTTATTATTTATTAATTTTAACATCATTTTATTTATAACTTTTTTATAATTATAACTATTTACATGTAACTTTTTATGATTATTTTTATATATAATATATACATACAGATTTATGATCCTGTACAAAGGCTAAAATATGTGAGAAGGGCGAGAAGGATCCTGGTGGTGACATGTGGCAGCCGGAAATATTTATTAGAGGGGCATCAAAGTAAATTGCTTCTTAATCTTATTTTTAGAGATAATGTTGACAATTAAGGTTATTATTAATTTAGAGATTTTTTAGGGATATTATTTTTTAATGTCAAAGTTCATGCTAAATAGTTATAAAATCACACCTGCATTCATTATGATATTAACGTTTTTTACACCAACTCTCGAATTTTCTTGCTGTTGTGTTTTATTTTTGGCGTTTTATTATATTCATGTAAAAGGTGTTAGCTATACATGGTGTTTTGTCAATCACAATTTTTAAGGTGTTCAAAATAAAACGAACTGATATGACAACGATGAAAAATAAAACTCATTGATATCATTTTGAAGTTAACACACCATGGGAATGGATATAAAGAAAACCCTCCTTATTTGGTAAACTCTGGAAACTCTGACTTCCCAATATTTTTTTTTTTTGAAAAAAATAGGGCAAGTAATATACATGATTTTAAGCATTTTGGGCCAAAAAAATTAAAAAAAACGCCGAGTATTTTTTTTTTTTAAAAAAAAAATTTGACTAACACATGTTAAGCGCTAATAACAGGTGTTAACAATGTGTTAACTATATGTAAACAGTAGACATTTTTTATTTTTTTAAAAAAAAACCGTTCGGCGCTTTTTCGATTTTTTTGGCTCAAAATGCTTAAAAAAATGTATATTACATACCCTATTTTTTTCAAAAAAAAAAAAATGTTGGGAAGTCAGAGTTTCCAGAGTTTACCAAATAAGGAGGGTTTCCTCCATATACTTTACCAACACACCATATTGTAAGACATCCAGATCGTTAAATATCATTGAAAACATTTTGAAGGTAAAACACCATACGTGAATAGAGCAGCAAACATCCAGATCATTAAATCTAAATGCGAAGTTTAAACACCATAGACGTAAAACACCATCCAAATTGTTAAATATCATTTTTGAAGGTAAAACACTAGACTGTAAACAATATTCAGCAATCATCAAATCAGTAAAACACCTTGACACGAATCTTCCAGAAGTTAAAACAATATTCAGCAATCATCTTCCAGATGTTAAAACACAATGATATGAATGGTGCAGCAATCATCAAATAAGTAAAACACCTTGACGTGAATCGTAAAGCAGTTAAAATAATATTCAACAATCATCTTCCAAAAGTTAAAACACAATGATATGAATGGTGCAGCAATCATCAAATCTTAGCAATCATCTTCTAGAAGTAAAGCAAATCTTGATGTTGAAGGCTATTGTTTAAACAATCAAGAATTACATTTATATGCTAACCCAAATCTTTTTGATCTGATTACTTTGAAGGAGAGAGAGAAAGAAATGAGAGATTATAGTTTCCTATAATAATGGCAAGATTAAAGGAATTTACACGGTGGGTTTTTAATTCTCATTAAATTACACCTTGTCTTTTACTATTATGCCCCTATAACCTATTTAGTCTAAATTATTATAAAAATTATAAAACTATTTACAAAAATGCCACCTAATTAATCTACACCCTAGATCTAACACATCCTATGGTCATTAATCCTTCCTACACTTCTCACACAAAACACTCTTTGTAACAACATCATTTTATTTATAACTTTTTTTGTAATTATAACTATTTACATGTAACTTTTTATGATTATTTTTATATATGATCAAGATTCTGTACAAAGTGTTTTTTGTGTGAGAAGTGTGAGAACCAATGTGGAGGTGACATGTGGCAGCCAAGATATTTAATTAGAGGGTCATAATTGTAATTTGCTTTGTTAATCTTATTTTAGGAGATAATACATGCAATTAAGTTTGTTATTAAGTAGGAGTATTTTTAGGGATATTGTGTTTGAATATCCACAAATTTTTAATGAATTCATATAAAGTTCCTGCTGCACATATGTCATTCACATTGTAATCACAAATAACATACAACAGTGTTTTATAATCAACCTGTAGTGTTTTATATTCAAGGAAAACGTTTATTTTTTTACACAACGTTTGGTGTTTTAATTATATTTATGTAAAGGATGTTGGTCATACATGGTGTTTTATCAATCACAACACTTTTAGGGTGTATAAAATTAAAACTAAATAATACAATCACCATGAAGATAAAACACACTGATATGAATAAAAACAAAAACCCCTAAAGAACACTAAAAAAAGAACATAATTATATGAATAACTTACATTATGTGAAAAGCAACTACCAATAACATACTTAAAACACCATTTCAGATGTGAATGTAACATAATTATTCCAAACATTAGAACACCATATAACCAAGATGAAGATAAAACACATTGATATGCATAAAAAACCAAAACTCCCAAAGAACACCATAAAAAAGAACATACAGGTATGAATGGCTTACATCATGTGAAAAACATCTATTAATAACATATTTAAAACACCATTCCAGTCATGAATCATAACGTAATCGTTACAGATGTTAAAACACCATGACGTGAATAGTAACCCAAAGATTCCAAATGTTAAAACACCTTGAGTCCATTCTTGTTTTTGTGAAATCGTGATTACATGGAAGTTTAAACCTCATACTTTTCGGATTTTCCTCATCTGATTTAGAAGTTTGATGAAAACATGTTTTGATGATTTAGGTTTTGATAAGAGAGAGATAGAGGGAGAGAGAGAGAGAGAGAGTGTGGGGAGAGAGTATTAATCGCAGGAGTTAATGGGTGAGAGAGAGAGAGAGATTAGTTTCTTTATATAAAATGACCAATTACTCATTTACCCTTCCTCTTCATGTTTTTAAAAACAATATTTACAATTTTGCCACTACCAGATCTTAACCATCCAAATAAGCAATACAATGGCTCAAAACTCTTCTCACACTTCTCACAAAAAAATGAATTTGTAAAGGAACATATATATATATATATAATACTTTTCCTTTATTTTACAATCTTAATCTTGTAGTTTTACTACGGAGTATTGGTATTGAAATGAATCATCAATATTACCACGTTTATATGAGATCCACCAAACCACCACCACATAGAGTGTAAGTTATCGGTTTTGTTTGTTACGGTATCGATACGCTATCGATACTCGATATAGCAATCAAAATAGAAAACCCAAAACTAAGGTCGTGAATTGCCATGTTCCATAACAAGATTTTTTGTTTCAATACGATATTATGATCCGATACTTTGTATGACGTTTCCGACAAATACAGAATTACACATAAAAAAATACAAATGTTTTTAACAAATAAAGACCATAAAAGTTAAAAAAACCCCATAAAACAGTTCTTACACATAAACGATAAGTGAAGAATTGCAACTCACCAAAGACTTTTAAGGTCTATAAATTCATCAATTACACATAAAACTAGGCATATGGGATTGATACACCCCCTGATGTCATCATGACATCATATACATGATTCATACACCCCTCACTTTAAGAAAAGAAAGTAAATAGGGTTTTTTTGTGTTCGATGCTGATAAAGCTGCTGGTTTCAGAATTAGCTGTGGACCTGTCTATCCCCTCTGACATTAACCATTCTTTCTATAATACTTCCATTTAGCGACTTTCAAAGAAGGTTTAGTATCAATTAGCGACCTTCCTAGGTCGCTGAATCAAACCATTATCTTCTTTGAAGGTCGCCAATCAGTCCTCATACCTTGAATAAACCTTTGTTTGGCCTTATCTATTTATAGTAAATGTCAATGAAAGTTGCCGTTCTTACCAAAAAAATTTGCTCCCATCCCTTTTTCATGCAACCTGTTTATTTTTCATTTCAATGTAAGCCTTGTATGGTAGAAAAGTCAAGTGTTTACAAGTTACGAGTATTACAAATACGTGGTTTTGATATGAACGTCGTGTTGGAGGGTATGGTTTTTTAGTAGGGGTGTTCAAAAAATCCAAAAAAATCCAAAATCCGATCCGATATCCGAACCGAAAAAAACCGATCCAAATTCTTATTCGAATATTCGGATGGATCCGATCCGAATCCGAATTACTTATTCGGATTTCGGATCGGAGTCGGATTTCACAATTAAATTATTCGGGTTATTCAAATTATTCGGATAACCGAATAACCCAAATAAGCTTCAATTGAGTTTTAGTAAGGGAATGACCAATTGTTTGAAACTTAGTTCAACCCATGAGGCATGAGGCCAATACTAAACCATTATTCTTCAACATCGTCCATCTATATGGACTAGTTAGTGTCACGTTTTGTGATGCTTGATTTTGTGTTCAAGACTATGTTTTAAAGTTTGATTTTGTGTTTAAATTTACGTTTTGAAGACTATATTTTGAAGTTTGAACTTTGTATTTGTGTTTAAGACTAATCTCTACTTTCGCTTTTATATGTTTATTGAATTCAAATTAATAAAATGTTAGGAATCATAAATTAGGAAAAATAAAAAAAATTAAAAAATTGTTGTTTGGTTTAATTTGGATTATTCGGATATCCGTTCGGATTATTCGGATTTATCCGATCCGTATTCATTCGGATCGGATGGGTATACATCCAATTCGGATCGGATAGGCTCCTAAAATTTCAAAATCCGAATAACCCGTTATCCGATCCGATGAACATCCCTATTTTTTAGTGTTGTTGGATCGGTGTTACATCCGCATGAAATCACTTGGATCAATGTTACATCCGCACGTGGTATAAACACGTGTTAAAGGGACCTCTGGTCATGTGATTTCAATATTGTTAATGTTGGGGGGTCCTAAGGTTGTAGAGAAATGCTACTTCCTTTTTAATGGTGGTTGGTGTGGCCTTCCAGCATGGCATGTTTGTAACAGCCCAAGCTAACCCGTACCACGATATTGTCCGCTTCGCCACAGCTCACGGTTTTGCATTGGTCTCACCCCCGAAGGACTGGCCAAAACGCGTCTGGTAGAGAAGGTTCCCCAATCCCTTATAAGGAAGTGTTTGTTCTCCTTCTCAACCGATGTGGGATCTTACAATCCACCCCCTTAGGGAGCCCAGCGTCCTCGCGGGCACGACTGGCACACCGATCCGGGCCCCGGCTCTGATACCATCTGTAACAGCCCAAGCTAACCCGTACCACGATATTGTCCGCTTCGCCACAGCTCACGGTTTTGCATTGGTCTCACCCCCGAAGGACTGGCCAAAACGCGTCTGGTAGAGAAGGTTCCCCAATCCCTTATAAGGAAGTGTTTGTTCTCCTTCTCAACCGATGTGGGATCTTACAATGTTAGGCATATTTTTTTATCAAATTTGGTCATGCCATGGACCTAAGACCCGCCTTTGTGCTTATTTATTTAAGGAGTATGCATGATCCTGCAACTTCGCTAACAATGAAAAAATTGCGGGTGGGTTCCTCTTGTTTTTGGATCGGTGTTACATCTGCATGAAACTACTTGGATTGATGTTACATCTGCACGTGGAGTAACACGTGTAGAATGCAACATTGGTATGGTCGTATATAATATTGGAGAGGTGGTTTGCGTAGGTGATCAACCTCATTCATGTTTCGCACCTTCAATCTACCATTTTGCGGAAGAAAGGTAGTTGACAAGGGTGAGGCTGACACCTATACCTGGCGAAGTGGGCGCCGTGATCAGTGAAGGCTCGTGCAACTAGATTTTGTTGGCGGAGATATCATGCGTGAGGATTGCCTCCCATATCTAGCCATAGAGAGTTAATTAACATAGCCTAGAGATAATGGTTGAAGATGCCCTTGGTGGGCAAAGAATGCTAACATCTCATCAACCTCCTATTATAAAGTTGGAATTAGTGTTCTCGGAAAAACCTTCATTGGATCGATGTTACATCTGCATGGTAGGAGGGCGCTAAATACGTACAAAAGTCTATGTAGCCTCAATATCCCCAGTATTAGTAGTGTTGGTGGCATGTAGGGAGGATGGGTGGTACAGGTGAAATTTCCAACTCTCTCTTATTTCTGCCATCGATAACGGATGCTGGTGAGTTGGCGGGCAAGGTAGATGAGCTTTTTATAGGCGTTTCGGCATCGCATGTAAGCGTGGGGAAGAATCGGATGTACCATTCACGTTCATTCAGAGTACTCCCACGTTCACAAGCCAATTTTCTATCTAGGAGGGAGGATGCATGATCCTGCAACATCCCAAATGATTTCAGGTGTGATAGTGTATGACTTTCTATCAACTTTGCCGGTTAGGAAGACCAGACTCTCACTCTTCCCTTTCTTTTGGATCGATGTTACATCTGCAAGGAGATTTAATAATGTTGGAGCTGGGGTGTGCCTCCCAGGTGTATGTCATGGAGGTCTATATCTAGGTCTGCTAGGAGATTTAATAATATTGCGTTTGTTCACTTCGTTTGTCTTTTATATTAAGTATTTTCGGTCTAGATTTTCGAGACCGGATTCCCGCTGTCATCATGTTTGTCTACTTCTACTTTGGATCAATGTTACATCTGCTACGTTGTCAACGGCCTAGGGAAATCACTCAGGAATTTACACAAGCGGCAACGTCTTTTATCTTTGGAAAAATCATGCCACAGTTGTTCACTTTACTTTGATCTTTTGGATCGATATTACATCTGCTACTTAAACTCGCATCGTCGGCGGCATAGGGAAGACACTTTAATGTAATCTTTGTATTTAATAAATTTGATGTAATATTAGTATTTGAATTTTATTTGAGTTGTATGTATATGTCCATTTAATCGAGTATCGAATCATGTTACTGTCCCGTCGGAAATTCGGGCGTCATCTGACCGGCCGTTACCCGATTTCGGTTCGGTTCGTTTACACACAATAATTATGGCATGAGAAATAAAATATAATTTTCCATTAACTACAAACATGATTAATTAATCACACATTATATCCAAAATCAAACACCAGAAATATGGTCCCGAGCAAATTTGTTGTGAACGGTCAAATAATTACGAAGGACTTCGTGCTAACGCTGTTGTATACGTTTCTGATCCGAATTTAATGCAGATGTAACATGGATCCAAAAACACTAAAAAACCATAGCCTCTAACAATGTTTTTCATGGTTGAGCAGGATTGTGTGGTGGTAGCCATGTATATGAAACAGGATTGCGTGGTGGTAGCCATGTATATGAAACAGGATTGTGTGGTGGTAGTCATGTATATGAAACAGTTGAATTGGGACAACATACATGAAACAGGATTGCGTGGTGGTAGCCATGTATATGAAACAGTTGAATTCGGATAACATATATATATGTAGGCAAACAACCAATCAGCGACCTTCAAAGGTCGTTGATCCAACTAGCAACCTATAATGAAGGTCGCTGATCCAACTAGCAACCTACAATCAATGTCGCTGATCCAACTAGCAACCTACAATCAAGGTCGCTCATCCAACTAGCAACCTACAATGAAAGTCGCTGATCCAACTAGCAACCTACAATCAAGGTTGCTAGTCCAACGGGGCAGTAATATGACCCGTGGACGGCACGTCCGACGGTCCGGTGACCGTAGAGACCGTCCAGGGACACGTATACAAGTGGCCTAAAAGGGTCCCCTGGCCACGGTCAACACTGTGATGTTCAATACTTTCATCCGGATTTTTTAACATTTTTTTTTTGCAAATAAAAACAAAGTATAGAAAATAACGTCCCGGGCTTTTTGGGACGTGCAGGATCGGGTCACAGGGGTCAGGTGACGCCCGAATCTCTGACGGGGACGTTATATCACACGAGGACGACACGTCTGAGGGTCTGGTGGCCGTAGAGACGGGCCCTGGAGACGGATATAGGGGCCCAAAAGGGCTCCCTGGGCCACTTTCAACAATAAAAAAAAGGACATAAAATGACGTCCCAGCTTTTTGGGACGTGCCGGATTTGGTCACGGGTGGTCGGGTGACGCCCGAATCTCTGACGGGGCCGTTATACCACCCGAGGATGGCACGTATGAGGGTCCAGTGGCCGTAAAGACGGGCCCGGGAGACGGATACATGGGGCTAAAAGGGCTCCCTGGGCTACTTTCAACACAAAAAAAGGACATAAAATGACGTCCCGGGCTTTTTGGGATGTGCCGGATTGGGTCAGGGGTGGTTGGGTGACGCCCGAATATCTGACGAGACCGTTATATCACCCAAAGACGGCACGTCCGAGGGTCCGGTGGCCGTAGAGACGGATACAGGGGGCCAAAAGGGCTCCCTGGGCCATTTTCAACACTAAAACAAAGGATAGAAAATGACGTCCAAAGCCTTTTTGTGGCGTGCCGGATCGGGTCACGGGTGGTCGGGTGACGCTCGAATTCCCAACGGGGCAGGAATATCACCCGAGAATGGCACGTCCGAGGGTTCGGTGGCCGTAGAGACCGGCCGGTGAGACCGATACAGGGGGACCAAAAGGGCTCCATGGGCCACTTTCAACAGTAAAACAAAGGACATAAAATGACGTCTAGGGCCCTTTTGTGACGTGCTGGATCGAGTCACGGGTAGTCGGGTGATGCCTAAATTCCCGACGGGGAAGTAATATCACCCGAGAACGGCACGTCCGAGGGTCCGGTGGCTGTAGAGACCGGCCCGGGAGATGGATACAGTGGGCCCAAAAGGGCTCCCTATGCCACTTTCAACACAAACACGACATAAAATGACGTCCATGACCATTTTGTAACGTACCGGATCGGATCACAAGTGGTTGGGTGACGACACGTTCGAGGGTCCGGTGGCCGTAGAGACCGGCCTGAGAGATGGATACAGGGGGCCCAAAAGGGCTCCACTTTTAACACTAAAACAAAGGACATAAAATGACGTCCAAGGCCTTATTGTGACGTGCCGGATCGGGTCATGGGTAGTCGGGTGACGCCCGAGTTCCCTACGGGGCAATAATATCACCCGAGGACGGAACGTCCGAGGGTTCGGTGGCCGTAGAGACGGGCCCGGGAGACGGATACAGGGGGCCCAAAAGGGCTCCATGGGCCACTTTCAACACTAAAACAAAGGACATAAAATGATGTCCATGGCCTTTTTGTGACGTGTCGGATCGGGTCACGGGTGGTCGGGTGACGCCCGAATTCCCATCGGGGCAGTAATATCACCCGAGGACGGCACGTCCGAGGGTCCGATGGCCGTAGAGACGGGCCCGGGAGACGGATACAGGGGGGCGAAAGGGCTCCCTGGGCCACCTTCAACAATAAAAAAGGACATAAAATGACGTCCCGGGCCTTTTTGTGACGTGCCGGATCGGGTCACGGGTGGTCGGGTGACGCCCGAATTCCCGACGGGAAAGTAATATCACCCGAGGATGGCACGTCCGAGGGTCCGGTGGCCGTAGAGACCGGCCCAGGAGACGGATACAGGGGGCCCCAAAGGGCTCCCTGGACCACTTTCAACACTAAAACAAAGGACATAAAATGACGCCCGACCTTTTATTTAAGCCTATAAATAGAAGACAGAACACTCATAGTTAGTCACAATTTGATCTTACAATTCAATCACGTTCAAAAAGAGAATTTTACCAACTGTTTTTTCCAACTAGTCAAACTACATTAATTGTACAAATAATATCCGTTACAAATGACAGTATATATAATGTATATCCGAGTTGACAATCTATAGAATCTACCGAGTTGACAAACTATACAAATGACAGTTACAAAACAATCTATATCCGAGCACACCCTCCAATACTATTTAGAACACCATACTATTTATAACACCATTTGTGAGTAGCAGATGTAACATCGATCCGTGCAGCATTTCAACATTGCAGCACATCTCATTACTTATGGGAGAGCCACTTGTTGGGCACATATGAATGGCTTGAATATTTAGGTGTGACGGTTTTAAACCACTTGAACATAAGATTTTTCCGAGAACAATACCCATTACAACCCCAACAGCCACCAGCAACTGTAAAAAAGACCTGCTGTCTCTCCAGGTGAAAGCGCAGGTGTGAATGCTATTTCGGACTCCATTTTTAATAATGGAGTCCGGTCTTCCTTACACGCGAGTCTGAGTAGCAGATGTTACATCGATCCAAAACAACAGGGAGGATTAATCGGCAAAGTTGACGGAAATAACCAGTTCATAAGTTCAGGAAAGTTGTCTCGTTTGGGAAGGATGTGTTTGTGTATGACGGAAAGTCATATACTATCATGCATCCTCCCTTGAAAAAGAGTGTTCTTTGGCATGACTTCCATAACTATGGTTACCCTGGTAGCAGTAGCAACAGGGTAACAACGTGCAGCATTTCCAAATGCATTGATCAAGTTTCATCTTAAAAAAGTAGCTTTGATTAAACTATCGCGTGCAACATTTAGAATCACAGAGTACATTAATTAGTTCTCCATGCCATTTATCCCAGAGACACATCGCCACTCAAGAATCATTAACTCTCCATGCAGATGTAACATCGATCCAATGAAGGTTTTTCCGAGAACACCAATTCCAACACTATAAGGGGAGGTTGATGAGGTATTAGCATTCCTTGCACACCAAGGGCATCTTCAACCAACATCTCCAGGCTACGTTAATTAATTCTATATGGCTAGCGATGGGAGGCAATCCTTACACATGATATCTCCACCAACAAAAGCTAGCCACGCGCGCCTACATTGATCACACCGCCCTCCTCGGCAAGCATAGGTACCAGCCCCACCCATGTCGATTACCAATCTTCAACAAAACGGTAGATAGAAGGTGCGAAACATGAATGAGGCTGATCACCTAAGCAAACCACCACCTCCGTATTATAAACTACCATACCAACAATGCATTCTACACGTGTTACTCCACGTGCAGATGTAACATCGATCCAAGTAGTTTGATGCAGATGTAACACCGATCCAAAAATAATAAAAAAAAACATACCCTCCAACACGACTTTCATTTCAAACTAATGTAATGCCATGATTTTTTTCTTCATATACACCCGTATAATATCAAAACCACGTATTTGTAACACTCCTAACTTGTAAACACTCATTTTTCTATTGGGAGAAATTTCTTTTGTGTGAATTCATCGGAAATTTACCATATATATAGACACGGCCAATGATTGAAGGTCATGGTATGGATTAGTGACCTTTAAAGAAGATGAAGGATTGAATCAGCGACCTTCAAAGGTCGCTGATTGATACTATGATCTACATTCAAGGTCGCACATCAAGTCTACAACATTCTTCGAAGGTCGCTGAACCGATGAGCAACCTTGATTTAAGATTGTTCAAGGTCGCCAAATGAAGTAACAACATACCTATTTGCACTTTTTTCCTACTTAGCCACCTAGAAATACTCGACCCCGTTAGAAATCACCCATACATGCAAAAAATTCTCCATTTAACGCCCCTTCTTTTCGGCTAAGGACCTTTAGCGCCCTCCTCTTTAAAATTATTACAACAAATCAAGTTTGATTCTTAATTCGTTTATGTTTACCTTTATCACCCTCATCTTAAAAATTATTACACCAAAACCCTACTCGATCTACCTATCTTTCCTAGTTTGATTGCTTCAAGAACTTATTTTTACCAATATATTATTTAAGAAAAAATTCACAGCATTCAAAATTTAGGTTAATTAAAATTAAAATGTCAGGAGAAAAATAAAATGTTAGAAAAACAAATAAATTAGACCACGAAAGTAAAAAAAAGTGATAAATAAACAAATTAATTAATTAAAAGAAAAAATTGACATTATTTATATTATTAAATTTACTAAGAGAATGTAAATTAAGTTAATGATGAAAAACAATTAATTCGTACTACACATGATATAAAATATTTACCATTAGAGAAAAATATACAATTTCACCACATGATATCTTCGTCTTCAACCTCACAACATCGACGCTGCAATTCTCCCCGGCCAGAAAAAATGGCCAAGTTCTTCAAATATGATCTGTAAGGGGTACGTCGATCATAAAATTTTTGTCTCTGAGGTATCCAGCTTCGGTCCGGGTTTGAAAACACCGGTCTCAAAAGTCCAAGGGGTGCGATTGAAAATTTTCAAGGGGTGCAGATGGGATTAACGCACGTATATAACACTAAAAATTTTCTTTTCAAGGGGGCGCTCGCCCACCTTCAGCTGGCCTAGGTCCGCCCTTGTATACTAAAGGGAGAATGTATGTTTAGATGTGCATAATCATATTCACTTCCTATTAATTTATGATCAGATGCACATGTATGAATCAAACGTCCAGTATATTAACTTGTGTAAAATGTTGGATAAAACGTCCAAATGGATAAAAAAATGTTGTCGACTACATACAAAATAAATTGGATCAAATGTCTTGATGGATCAAAAATTATTGTTGAGTACATAAAAATACAACAGATCAAAAATTATTGTCTACTATATAAAAATACAACAGATCAAACGTATAAAGGTTGGATCAAAAATATTTTCGGCTACAAACATGAAAATTGTGGATTAAACGTTTTAACGAATCAAAAATAAAAACTCACGATTTAACGCATATATTATCGTATGCCATTAACAATTTAACAAATCATCACTTTTATAAAAATATTGTAACATATTAATCATAATAAAAATATGGTAACTAAATAATATATTAAAAAAAATACAAAACTGATCTTAGTGGAATAAAAATACAAAAATTAATCTTAATTGAATAAAATAAGTAAAGAAATTGTACTTTAAACTTTGGGATTAATGATTGTGGGTCATGGTGTATGCATTGACGTCGGGCTGTCGTGTACCCTCTATCAAAAGAATTTATATTTAGCAACTTCTAAACCTACAAACTACTGTAGATAGAGAAGTACGGATGTCGATCCTACGAAGAGCATGTGGTCGGTTTTGTACTAGTTATTCGTTCGTATAGTTTTAATTGACAAATATATAAATAGACAAATAAGTAAATATGCGAAAATTGTAAATATACAGAAAAGTAAAGATTAAGATTTGGTTTTGGTTTTCCTAAAATCTAACTTTGACAATAGTAATTTATGAATGACGTTTCCTCCCGGGATCATATTTCTATGTTTTGATGACAGGTCACGACTGTTAACTAAACACTTCCTGTCACGAAGCCTTGGATTTTTAGTATTAATATAACAACTAGGGAACGCTTTTATATGGGCTAGTCAACCTAGTTATCCCTACGCAAACACTCACCAACTTCCTTACGGGTCGAATACGAAGGGCCGTAATTATAAGATACTTTGATTCATGCAAACAAGGTTTAATTAATACACACAAGTAGTCATTATGCTAGTTTTCGTAACAATGCAATAACAAGATACAAAACATACAAACATTTCACCCGGGGCAGAATCGTCACCGAAGCTTAGCCGCGTCTGCTTGTCATGACAAGCTCGGGTTCACCTCTAGCATCTTGAATCTTCAACATTGGAGCATGGTTTGGCCGGAAATCACGACCCTAAGGTCGTGGGTGGTGACCAGAGGTCGGAGGTGGCGGAGGTCTCCTCTTTTCGGCGTTTGCGAGTCGTTTTTTAATGGATTTTGCGAGTGCAGGAACAGGCTGGAAAGGAAACATCTCACAATCGCACTTCTCTGTGTCGCGGACCGCGCCAGAATTAGGAATTCCCAGACGGTCCGCGACAGCCTAAAGAATTCCTGATGATAATAAGAGTTCGCGCGGACCGCGATGGAATTCTCAATTCCCAAGCGGTCCGCGACAGAGCTTAAAAATCAGAATTATAATTTCTTTGTCGTTTTCTTCGGTTTCGCGCTCCGTCTTCTGTTCCAACTCGTATTTCTTCGCTTAAGACTCGTAATTTCATCGTTTTAGCATATTTTCCGTCTTCCTCATCATTCTCCTTATCATAGCTAAATCCCGGATAAACTACAACTAAAAACACACAAAACAAACAAATTAAATTACAAAGATGTGGACCTTTTGGCCTCACATCACACCCCCACACTTATCTTTTTCAGTCCCTGAAAAACACTTCAAAATAAAACAAACATAAATATGGTCGTATAAAGATATCCTACTTAAAATTCAAAATCATACCTCAATAGTGAAAGCATTAGATGTGTTAATTCAACAAAACAAGTCAAATAGATGTTTCCTTAAAAACTAAATTCACTTGATCAAGTTTAATAATCTTTTGAACTCATTTATACGTACACACCCCTCACAAGATTCGCTCCTCTCGGTATAATATCTAGATTAGCAAAAGATGTGCTAATATTAATCACTCCAAAGCAAACCTGAAACTTGTTAATATAAATTTGTAAAGTTATCATACTAGTATGTAAAAATCCACGAAAATATGAAAAGGACTTATGGTTTTGGGCTTTGAGTAAAGGTAGGATAAAAGTGGGTAAAAGGGTTGAAAAGATAAAATGGGTAATGGTGAAGTCGAATTTGAATCCTTATTTCAAACAACTTAAAACTATAACGTTGTCGAATGAATATCGACTTATGATACAAACTAATAACGAATATATATTTTTTTCTTCTTTTTCTCTCTCTCTTTTTTTATATCTCTTTTCTTTTCTTTTTTTTTCTTTTTCAACAATATTACAACAATAAAAATATGGATTTATAACTTCGATTCACAAATGGTTTTTGGAAAATTGGGTAGTATGTGGGTTTTACAAATGAACGGGTAAAGGCTCAAAATGGTTTATCTAATGGTATGTAATGGTGTAAACGGGTTTAACACAAAAATTGGTGTAAAATGAAAAAGGTTTTCCTAAGTTTTGCCTTAACATATATGAGTGCATAAATACTATTAAGCATGTATAAACTAGACAAATTTTGTAACAAATAACAAGTGGCTTTACACTCGACAAATGAAAATATATATGGAAATATGTGTGTGTAAAGTGTAAAAGCTCAAGATCTTACCAAAGTAGGATATGGGTTGCCGATATGTACGTATAATTGTCTTCACTAAATTGTTAAAATTGATCAAATGAATCTATATATTTTCTTAAAAATACTTGTTGAAAACGGTTCATATTACTAACACAATTTAAAGCATGATTAAGAATTTACATTTCGGACGATCTAAATTTGACCAAAACAAAATTTTAATGTTTGTTTTTAACGCTTAACAAGGACTATTTTTCAAAAATTTTAAAACACACGCACAAACTATCCCCACCCCCACACTTTAACAATACATTGTCCTCAATGTAGAAATAGAAATAAAAACACGCAAAACAAAGATAAGGATAGAACGACTCCCCGAAATCTTGAAGTCGTGAGGTCCAAAATTCCACTTTGGTTGTATAGCATTTCATTCGCAATCCAAAAGTGTCATTATCCTCGCCCGAATGGAGATTGAGTACGAGCGAAGTGACCTATCACACAAAAATCTCACAAACAAATTATGCACAAAATATTAAACAAAATGAACATGATCATCCAAATTTATAATATTTTTTTTATATAATTTTCGGATGATAAAATGGAAGTAAATAAAGTGTAAATGAAGTAATTTGGAAAATTGGGTTTTTAACAATCAAAATTAATTTTCTGAATTTTCAGCTCTGGCGCGGACCGCCTGAGGAATAAGAATTCTGGCGCGGTCCGCTGCCCAATTAATAATTAATTAGGGTTTACTCTGTCGCGGACCGCGATGTAATTACAAAACCTCGCGCGGTCCGCGACAGGGCACTAAATTCGCTGCACATCAGAATGCTGCTGTACAGCCCATTTTTCAGCCCCAATTCGCCAAAATCACTTCCAAACATGTCCGAAAACAATATTTTCCGACTTGCAACACTACAACATACCTGTGCATCCATTCCATGTTCGGTTGTGCATTAAAAACCTATAAAACACTCAAAAATACACAAACACACAAAAACGCCAATTTGCACAAACCATACAAAAAATTAAAATTTAAACTTGGGGTGCCTCCCAAAAGCGCTAAATTTAAGGTCTTCAGCCGGACCTTACCTCATTTGTCAATCAAGGTGGTCTAAGTGCGCATTTGCCTACCGAGTTTCCAATGTACGCTCGGTAGTAAACATGCCAAATAAACAATTGTTTAAAGATTGGCAAGTTGAGTGAGCCGATGTGTTTGTGGTTGACCCATCTCATGAACTTCACTCCTATGTCTTGTAATCTCACCCTTCGAATGTTCGCCTTTGACTCTTCATCCCGATCCTTGTTTATGAGGTTAATCGGCACGGGATGAGTTTGGTGAGATTCTTGACTTGGAGTACCTACATCAATACAAACAACAACCTTTTCCAAAATTGACTCTTCAACAAGTGAAGGGTTTGGTACAACCTCATCTTCAACTTGCCAAAGAGTTCTTATGTTATCGGGCAAGGGTGACATAAACTCGATTAGAGCTATCCTTTCCGATAACAATTTACATTTCAAGTTCAAATGATCAATTCTTTTTTTAATTGATAGGCTAGGTGTTGTTAACCACTCCTCGATCTTAGTTAATTTCTTTTCAATTCGAGCGAGTTGTGCTTCCTCCTTGGTTTTATATTTAATTTTTTTGGGTTTTTCTTTACAAGGAGGAATTTGGTATTGATCTCGGACACGTATACTAGGATAACCATATTGTGACATTCCATAATATTTAATTTCATGGTTACCTACAAATGACGTCTCCTCGGGTTCATAGTCATAGTAACTATGATTAGGCTCATCGTAACACTCCATGGCATTTCGACAAAAATCTTCCCAAGTTGGATAATAATCTTGAACATCGTCGTACTCGACATCCAATTCATATAATCGCCTCCTATTGTCTTCAAATTGTCGTCTATACTCATGGCACTCAAAGTGAGTATGGCAAGGGCTACCACAACCTATACAAAATGAATAGGCTCGATCCATAATATTCTATGCCTGCGAAGGAAGCCTGCACAACAAGCTAGAATACCCAAACTGAAATCTAATAAAAAATTAAAAATCACTTGTATGCATTTTTTTTTAGATTTTATATATATATTTTTTTTAGTTTTTAAATTTTCTATTTTTTTTAGTTTTTCAATAAAAATACAAACAAACAATCAATACAAAACCAAGCGCACTAGCTCCCCGGCAACGGCGCCATTTTGACGTCGGGCTGTCGTGTACCCTCTATCAAAAGAATTTATATTTAGCAACTTCTAAACCTACAAACTAATGTAGATAGGGAAGTACGGATGTCGATCCTACGAAGAGCATGTGGTCGGTTTTGCACTAGTTATTCGTTCGTATAGTTTTAATTGACAAATATATAAATAGACAAATAAGTAAATATGCGAAAATTGTAAATATACAGAAAAGTAAAGATCAAGATTTGGTTTTGGTTTTCCTAAAATCTAACTTTGACAATAGTAATTTATGAATGACGTTTCCTCCCGGGATCATATTTCTATGTTTTGCTGACAGGTCACGACTGTTAACTAAACACTTCCTGTCACGAAGCCTTGAATTTTTAGTATTAATATAACAACTAGGGAACGCTTTTATATGGGCTAGTCAACCTAGTTATCCCTACGCAAACACTCACCAACTTCCTTACGGGTCGAATACGAAGGGCCGTAATTATAAGATACTTTGATTCATGCAAACAAGGTTTAATTAATACACACAAGTAGTCATTATGCTAGTTTTCGTAACAATGCGATAACAAGATACAAAACATACAAACATTTCACCCGGGGCAGAATCGTCACCGAAGCTTAGCCGCATCTGCTTGTCATGACAGGCTCGGGTTCACCTCTAGCATCTTGAATCTTCAACATTGGAGCATGGTTTGGCCGGAAATCACGACGCTAAGGTCGTGGGTGGTGACCAGAGGTCGGAGGTGGCGGAGGTCTCCTCTTTTCGGCGTTTGCGAGTCGTTTTTTAATGGATTTTGCGAGTGCAGGAACAGGCTGGAAAGGAAACAACTCACAATCGCACTTCTCTGTGTCGCGGACCGCGCCAGAGTTAGGAATTCCCAGGCGGTCCGCGACAGCCTAAAGAATTCCTGATGATAATAAGAGTTCGCGCGGACCGCGATGGAATTCTGTTGGATCAGTGGCTTAGTTTTATGAACACTTATGTATCAGATTTATATATGAGTTATTAAGCAGCGGAAAGACAAGTGTTCAAAGGTCTAAAAGATCACTTTGATGAGGAGTTATTACTCCCCCTTGACTGAATAATAAATGAGAAACAATAAATACAGTTAAGTGTAAAGCAGTAAAGCAATTTATGTTTCTCAGATGTGAAATGGAATTATAAGTTTAAAGCCCGAAGGATTTCAATTTAAGATCAAAGATATTACACAAAATCACATATGTAAAATAGATGAACAAACTCATCTATTTATAGACTAATGTACTAAACTGTTGTCTGAAGTAATCTAAGATATTTAACAAAGATATTATGCTAAGATAAGGTTACAACAGTCTGTACATCGAAACTTGAAATCAAGACTTTAACAAAACAATATAATAAACAAACTGCTGATCTTCAGTCGGTTAGAAGCTTCTGATGCAAAGTGCTGATGAGTGACAAACTGCTGATGAGCAGTTTGTCTTCAGTAGTTCTTCAGTGAAATGTCTGGTTAGACTTCAGAACTTCTGATGAATTACTCTTCAGTACTTTGGTGTTTGTTCTTCAGTACTTCTTCATTTGTTCTTCAGCAGTTCTATACTTAGGCAGATATGAATTAGACTAAGGTTATCAAAAGGTGGTTTCGTCAATCCTCTTTGTCCCAACAATCTCCCCCTGGATTGATGAAGCCAAAACCTTATCTATTCTTTATTGTTGTCCTTTTCTCTCTTCTAGTATCCTCCAGATCTCTGCTGTCATCCGGGTAGTAAGAGTACATCTTTGTTGCTCAGTGAGAGGACCAAGTTCAGGTGTTAAATGTTGAATGGTAAGAAGGTCTTTGGACGATAAAACACTCAACTCCTTTGAGTTTTTATAGACCTTACTTGAACGGTCTCTCCTGGTCACAAGTACTGAGTTGGATTCAGTAAATGACCACTTGATAATATTTACCTTTGACCTGTCAAAGTCAGAGGCATAGGAAACCAAGCCTGTTTCCTTAGGTTGACCTGATTGAGGAATATCTTCTATTTCAGTGACTCTCAGGTGAGATTCTTGACTACCTTGAAGTTCAGCAGTACCTTGAATAGGCATGTTGGGCAGGTGATGCTCTGTAACAACCCTTGTATGTGTCTTCTCTTGGATGGATTGTTGTAACTGATAAGCATAAGTAGCATTGTCTCTGAATTGGGTTAAGATGGGTTTCTCTTCAACATCAAAATCACCATGTACCAACTGATCTCCTTCTAAGAGTATCATCTTGAAGTCAGTCTTGACAATGGGTTCACCCTCTGCTTTTCTCTTGGTGGCTGGCTTCCTTAGTGCACCACATGATCTCTTAACAATAGAAGTTGTTTGGACTTCTGGAGTTTCATATCTCTCTGGCTCTGCAGCTTTCTTGGCCTTGAATTTCTTGTAAGCCTCATAAAGAGTTTGTTCCTTCCATTTGGAGACTGAGGCCTTTGAACCATAGCCATTTGCCACTAATTCTTCAATCACTTCAGCTCTTTTGGCTTTCCTCTCATCTTCTGTTGCTATTCTATCAGATAGCATTTGAGCTCTTCTGGTCAGTTCTTGTGTTGAGAGTCTTTTGAGGGCCACTTGTTTTGATTTTGAGTTCTTTGTAATGAATGCTATAAGCTGTGCTCTTTTGTCTTCTTCAGCAGCAGCTTCAAGTGCTCTCTCTTCAGCCTCAAGCTCATCAAGTTTTTCTTGGTACTTGATTAATTTTTCTTCAAAACTCAAATCATCTCTAGTCTCTAGGCTGTTCCATACTCTGTCTTCTTTTGCCTTCTTTGCAGCCTCTTTTAAACTCTTCTCCAATAAATCTTTAGACATGCTGATGGGAGTAGGGTTTAAAACAGTTGTGGAAGTTGTTGTAGGCAAAGGAGTGGGAGCAGGTTCTCTTTCTGTTGCATTAGGAACTTCTGATGTTGGTTTAGGAGGTAAAACTGCTGATGAGGAAATTGGAGTCACAACTGCTGAAGGATTGTCTTCAGTAGTTTGAGAAATGGGATCAGCAGTTTCCTCTGATGCCTTAGACAATTTGAATTCTGGTGCTACTTCTTTTCCTGGTCTTTGGGATGGTCTATCAGCTTCAGGATCAGGAATTTGTCTTTGTGTAGTAGCAACTTCAGTTGGTTCCTTAATCATCTCCCCCTTTTTGGCTTCATCCACTTCTGGAAGCCTAATAGAGTGAGATGTTGCAGCAGACAACCTTGCTAGTTGATCTTGTGTTTGGTCCATTTTCTTCTTCAACTCAGCAAGTCTCGAGTTGATCAACCCAAACTGATTGTTAGCTTTTAACTCCCAAGCAGTTGTGAAGGGTTTGAGTTGATCAGTAATAATTTGTTTGAGTGCCTGGTACAGGGGACCATCTGGGCTGCATAGTTGGTTCAAGTCTATGCTTGTGAGCCCAGGGAATTGGGTAGGTTGTTTTGGTGAAGGGGTGCTTTTTGGGTGATCCTCAGATTGCTCTGAAGATGCCAGTTTTGGGGAACTTTGGGTTAACTGGTCTTTAACCTGATCTTTGGTGACCAGCTTCTTGAGCTTGGATACCTTAGATTCAGGACCTTCAATATCAACCGTCAATTCAGTTTGTGGAATGTTTGATTCATCAACCAAATTAATGGAATCATCTGAATCCCTGATAGTGTCCTCAGAGAGGGCAGGATCAGTTATATCATGAGCTAGACCCAAACTAGTAGTCTCATGAACCTCTTTGTCTTGGTACTGAGGTTTTCCTACTTCTGGCCTTAGGCCTTCATCAGTAGTTGCCAAGTTTGAGGTCTTAGCTATGTTACTACTGTCCTCAGGTTCACCACTGGGTGATAAGTGAGTAGTAGCAGCCTCAAAAGTATCAAAAGTTTGTAAGTTTGGGCTTATAAACTCTTGTTCATCCTCATCTCTCTGGGTTGGGCTAACAGGATCCACATTCATGTCAACTTCTGAAGGCATCTCCCCAATTTGATGTGTTTCTAGAGGAGTGACATGTGGTGAATGGGTTCCTTTTAGTCCTGAGAGAAGTTGGGCAATTTCTATTGTTGTGTGTGAGGGTTCAGGTTCAGTAGTTGTGAGGGGTTGGTGTTCAGGAGTTTTGATGGGTTCAGGGTTGGTTTCAGCAGTTTCAAAAGCAGGGTCAACAGTTATTGGTTTCTTAAATCTTTTTCTTTGAAAAATAACTGTGACAGGTTTTCTTTTGGTTGGTGGAGAAGGAGTGTGCTGAGAGGATGTTTCAGTCACTTCCTTATCAAGTGCAGATTGCACATCAGTAGTTTCAGGTTTCTCCACTTCCTGAACTTTCTTTTTCAGTGACTTGGTTTGTTTTGGTTTTTGTTGTTTAGGCTTTTGAGTTTTCTTTTTGGGTTTGGAAGATGTGGGTTCCTTGGGGATGGGTTGTTCTTCCCCTTGGTCATCTTCTAGCACAAGTGCTGGTTTGTTGTGCCTAGAGAATACTTGAGCAGTTAAAGGGTTTAAAGTTGTTGCTTCTCCCTCAAGTACTCCCTCTCCAAGTTCTTTTATTATGCATTGCATAACAAATCTTGGATACAACAAAAATTTCTTTTTATCATTTTCATGATGTAAAACCAGTTTATTGAAAAATAATTTTGATGCCTTGAAAGGAGTTTCATTTATGATGGAATGAAAAATAGGTTGAAAAGTAGAAGGCATCTGATCTATTGACCCAGTTTTTGGACTAAGACACATAATAATATAATGAAATAACAGTTTATATTGAGGGTCAAAATATTTCTTATAAACTGTTGCTTGTGCCAAAGTACCTTGATAACCACACTCTGTCATGGTTAGATGAATGTCTGAGTTTGGAATATGCTCAGGTGCCTCAGAATCCTTCAAACCAAGCCTGATGCTTAGTGTTTCTGGTGAGATGGCCATCATTTTCCCTTTTATGGAAGATTTGAGGGAAATCACTTCATTGTTCACCTTCACCGTCTCTGAATTAGCCCAGAACTCATTAAGAGTTTCTTCATGAATGGGTGGATCGATGGTGAAAGCATCATAATATTGGGATTTCATGATGAGATCAATCATCTCATCATACTGGGACCAGGCTTCATCTTTAACAAAGTAGCCTCTTTGGTTGTGTCCCTGTTTTAACACGAGAGCCATGGTTGTTTTTGATCGAACAGTAATTTTTAGGTTAGAGAAGGGGTTTTGCTTTGAATTTGAGAGAGAGAGAGGGAATTTTTGCTTTTTGAATGGATAAGTGTTTGAAAAGGGTATTTATCAGAAGTTTTTAACCGACTAGGTCAAACTTCTGATGAGTGAAAAGTCTGTTTTACCCTTTTTAGTCAAACTGCTGATGAAGAAGGTTTCTTCATCAGTGGTTTTAGTCATCTCTTCAGCAGTTTCAACTGCTGATGCAAAATGACTTTTAAAAACACTATACTAACTTCTGATTTTCATCAGTAGTTAAATCCACTTTGAAAATATCCCATTTTTGATGTTTAACAGTAGTTTTCAAAAATTGTTCATCAGTACTTTCTCTTTCTCAAATTTTTGGTCTTCAGAGGTTTGTGACAGATAAGTATGTAAGTGAAAAATAAAATATGTGCAGAACTAAAAAGTGAAACACTTACAGATTTTCTTCCAAATTTAACATCCCAAGCATGGATACTAACCTCTGAAAAGTTGTAGAATCAAGGGGTTTGGTGAAAATGTCAGCTATTTGATTAGCTGTTGTGACATGCTTCACCTCAATCTTGCCTTTTTCATAGCAATCTCTTATGAAATGATACCTGATTTCAATGTGTTTAGTCTTTGAAAACTGAACAGGATTTTGAATTATGCTAATGGCAGATTTGCTGTCTACTAAAAGTGGAGTCTTGGTCTCTTTGATTCCATAATCAAGCAGTTGATATTGGAGCCATTGTATCTGTGAAGTACAGCTTGCAGCAGCAATGTATTCAGCTTCAGCTGTTGAAGTTGCCACAGATGTTTGTTTCTTTGATTGCCAGGACACCAGACAGTTTCCTAAGAATTGACAACCACCAGATGTTGATTTCCTTGACATCTTGCAGCCTGCATAGTCACTATCTGAAAAAGCAGTTAACTTGGCATTGCTTGAAGCAGGATACCAAATTCCTAAAGTAGGAGTTCCTTTCAGATATCTGAAGATTCTTTTGACTGCAATTAGATGTGATTCTCTTGGTGCAGATTGGTATCTATCACAGACACAAGTTGAAAACATGATATCTGGTCTAGAAGCAGTTAAATACAAAAGAGAACCTATCATACATCTATACATGGTTTGATCAATGTGTTTCCCTTGATCATCTGGTTCAACTTGTGTGATTGGTGTCATGGGAGTGGAACATGTTTTACAGTCTTGTAAAGAAAATTTGTTCAATAATTCTTTAACATATTTTGATTGATGTATAAATGTTCCATTTGACTGTTGCTTGATTTGCAGTCCCAAAAAGTACTGCAATTCTCCCATTGTACTCATTTCAAATTTTGATTGCATGAGTTTCTTAAATTCTTCACACAGTTTTGAATTTGTTGAACCAAAAATGATATCATCAACATAGATTTGAACAAGTAAGACATGATTTCCAACATGTTTTATGAAAAGAGTTTTATCAATGGATCCCCTTGAGAAGTGATTCTTAAGTAAAAAGTTTGAAAGTGTTTCATACCAGGCTCTTGGAGCCTGTTTTAGCCGATAAAGAGCTTTGTCAAGTCTGTAAACCCAATCAGGATGAGAAGGATCCTCAAACCCTGGTGGTTGACAGACATACACTTCCTCTTTTATTTTTCCATACAAAAATGCACTTTTGACATCCATTTGATAAACTTTAATGTTGTTGGAAATTGCATAAGCTAAAAATAACCTGATAGCTTCAAGTCTTGCAACTGGTGCAAAGGTTTCATCATAATCAATTCCTTCCTCTTGGGAATAACCTTGTACCACTAGTCTTGCTTTGTTCTTGATGATCGTACCAGCCTCATCTGATTTTTATTTCTGAAGACCCATCTTGTTCCAATTGGTTGCTTGTTTTCAGGTAAGGGACAGATTTCCCAAACCTGTTGTTTCTTGAATTGAAGCAACTCTTCTTGCATTGCTTGCACCCAATTGTTGTCTTTGAGGGCTTCTTGATACTTCTTTGGTTCCAACTGAGAAATGAATGCTGAGAAGAGGCAAAAGTTGGAAAGCTGGTTTCTTGTGAGTACCCCTGATGCAATATCACCCATGATTTGATCCAATGGATGATCCTTGTGTTCAATCAGTTGTTGTAAACCTGTACTGGATGATGGCTCTACAGGTTCTTCAAATAAACCACTGAGATTGATAATATCTGGTTCAGCTGTTATTTGAACTTCAGGAGTTTTAGGTTCAGCTGAATCAGTAGTTTCAAGATGTTCATCAGTAGTTCCTAAAGTTGAAGCTATTGAAACTTCTGAAGGTTTAATAGTTGATCTTCTGACTGTGTTTGGAGTCCATAGTGCAGGACTATCATCTTCAAATCCTTGAAAACCATTTTGAGGAGGTTTGGATGATTCAACAGTCTTTTCAGGTCCGAAATGAAAATTGTCAAGATCAAATAATTCAGCAGGATTTGCTGGAATAAGAGTGTGTTTTGATTCATTGAACTTGACATTCAGTGTTTCTTCCACTATCTTGGTTCTTGAATTGAAAACTTTGTAAGCTTTTCTCAAAGGAGAATAACCAAGAAAATAACCTGTATCAACTTTTGCAGCAAACTTAGAAATAGAGTCTTTGATGTAGAGGATATAACATTGACATCCAAAAGCCCTGAAGAAGGAGATAAGGGGCTTTATGCCATGAAGAATTTCATAGGCAGTCTTGGTATGTCTCTTGTTGATAAGAACTCAATTCTGAACATAACATGCAGTGTTGACTGCTTCAGCCCAAAAATACAAAGGTAGGCCTGAATCAGCTAACATTGTTCTGGCTGCTTCAATTAAGGTTCTGTTCTTCCTTTCTACCACACCATTTTGTTCAGGAGTTCTGGGAATGCTGAATTGTCTAACAATCCCTTTAGACAGACAGAATTCATCCAGAGTTTTGTTCCTGAACTCTGTCCCATTGTCACTCCTGATGACTTTGACAGATAGAGAGTATTGCTTCTCTACTTGTAGAATAAAGAACTTGATGATTTCAGCTGCCTCATCCTTGGAATATAAGAAGAAGACCCATGTGAATCTTGAGTAGTCATCAATGATGACCAAGCAGTACTTCTTCTTACCAAGGCTCATTATCTTGACTGGTCCAAATAAGTCCATATGGAGTAGTTGAAGACATGCAGTTGTTTTTGATTCTTCAATAGACTTATAGGAGGACTTATGCTGTTTACCTTTAAGACAGGAAACACATTGTTCTTTGCACTGATATTCCTTCAAAGGTAGACCTCTGACCAAGCCCATTTTTGTGACTTTATTGATGGTTTTAAAGTTCACATGGCCAAGTCTCCTATGCCAGAGATCATTTTCTGAAGTTGATGCCTTTGAGAAGAAACAGGCAGTCTTGTTCAATACTTTGTCCTTTTCAATGTCCACTGCATAGACATTGCCACACCTTTTGGCAATCAGCAAAGTATGATCTTCAATAATCTTCTCTATCAACTTCTGGCCTTCTGGTGATATGATCTTGCATGCTGTCTTGGTGAAAAAGGAAGAATATCCTTTGTCACACATTTGTGAGACACTCAGCAAGTTGTACTCAAGGTTTTCAACCAGATTGACCTTGTCAAACTGCATTCTGCCTGAGGATACATTGCCATATCCTAGCACATATCCCTTGGCATTGTTCCCAAAGGACACAGATCCTTCTCTTTGGCTGATAAAATTGTTTATCAGGTATCTGCATTCAGTCATGTGCATTGAGCCTCCACTATCCACATACCATATGCTATTCAAACCTCTGGAGACCCTCTGCACAGGATAGCAAATTAGTTAGATTTGGCAACCCAAGCCAGTTTGGCTTTGGGTTTGCTCTTGAGAACAGGTGCAGCTTGTTGTGGACCATTTTTAGAAATCCATGTCTTTTTGGCAATGGATTTGTCATTAAGAACAATGGTGGGTTCTTTTTGGTTTCCACCATCAACTTTGGTCATCAGAAGTTTAACCAGGTTTATCAAATTTTTAACTTCAGCAGTTTGTGAAACTGCTGATGAGTTAGGTAAAACTTCTGAAGTTGAACTTTGAGAGGATGACCTTTGTTGAGATAAAGGTCTCTTCTTAGAAAGGGTTTTGTTTGATTGTTGTTTGTTGGGAAAAAAGGTATTTTTAAAATCTTGTTTTATCTGTTTTCCCACAATCAGTTGTTGTCTTTGTTTATTTAACTGATTTACCTTTCTATATCTGCAAAGTTCAGTTATGTGGTTAAACAGACCACATATTTCACATGCTTTTGTCTTCTGTTTCTTTTTAGATAAATCAAGAGAGCTGGAAGGCAATTTACTGACAAAATCAGATTTTTGAAATAGGTCATCAGCAGTTTTCAGGGTCTCAACTCCTGATGTAGTTGAAACTGCTGATGGCTTATTGTCAGTAGTTTTAACTTCTGCAGTACTTCCCTTTTTGAGGAAGTTCTGATGGTAGGATGTGCATTCCTCCATATCAGAAGTTTGAATCAATTTCTTCCCATCATTATCAGTTTTGTGGGTGAAATCTGTTGGTGATTCAGTATGGGTATATCCAATGCCAAACTTAACATTGGCTGCAGTTTGTTTGTTAAGCAACATTTGATACCCTTTACAAGACTCAACCCATTTTTCACAATCAACCTTGGTGTCAGCAAGCTCTTGTCTGACATTTCCTAGGCTGTCTATCATTGTTTTAATTTGTGCTTCTGTTTCAATGGCTTTATCATTCAGTTTGGAAATTTCTTTGTTTTTCAAAACAATTTTTCTTTCCAAATCACACTTCATTTGTGTGTATTTTCTTTCCATGTCAATGGATTTGCCTTGTAAATGCACATTAGTTTCTCTAATTAAAGCAAAAGATTCTTTGCAAGATTTAGAGCAAAGCTTTAACAGAGATTGTTGTGATACCTGTGTGAGAGCAGAATTTGAAGAGTATCCTTCAAAAGCCATTAAGGCAAAGTTCTTTCTGCCATTATCAGGTTCTCCCCAGTTGACATCATAGACCTTATTGTCTGCATCCTGACTGCATTCTGATGTGTCATAAGGAAGACTGCTCCAGTCAACATACCCTGAGGTAAATAAGCTTTGTTGCTGAGGGGGTTGTTGAGTTTGTGCAGGTTGTTGAGCAGTTGGAAAAGGAGGCATGAGCTGCTGTTGTTGTTGAGCAGGCATCTGAACATATTGTACTTGTGGCACATATTGAACATGTGGAGCTTGTGCCTGTACAAAATGAGCACTCCCTTGAGTTCCATTATTCCTATTATATGAGGGGTTAAATTGATTTCCAGACATTGGTTGGTTGTAGCTAGAGCTTCTACATTCTCTAGCGAAGTGTCCCAACTTTTGACACTTATGACATCTATGTTTAGATTTGTCAAAACCAACTTTTGTTGAGTTGTTTAGTCCTGGAAATTTCCTTCCTGACCTTTTATAAAATTTGTTAGTTTTTAAGCTTAACAAGGCCAGTTGGTGCAATATTTCCATTTCTTCTAAGTCATCACTGCTGAAATATTTTAAATCATCCATGATGAAACACATGTTGTCAGCAGTTTGACTCAGTTCTTCATTGTCATAAGCTGGGAAAGATCCATCTGATGAGATCCCAGCTGTTATGTCAATGTGGTCAAAAGAACCAAAATTATTAGAACAGGATGGTGAGTCTTGTCCTAATAAGGCTGTGCTACCGGGAGTATAGTCATCAACAGTTTTACCAGATTCTTGTAACTTCTTCTTTTGATTAATTTCTCTTTCAAAAGTTAATAATTTACCATGTAACCTAGTTAGGTTTAAGGTGTTAAAATCTGAACTTGTTCTGAGGACTATAGAGTAAGTTTCCCATTTAGAAGGTAGAGATCTTAAAAATCTATGTAACATAGATTCATTTGAATAGATCTGATTATTAATTTTTAACTCAGAAATAAGTGAAGAAAATCTTTCAAACTGTTGAGTTAAAGTTTCTCCTTCTATGTAAGTAAAAGTTTCATATTGTTGAGCCAATATTTCTCTGATGTTGGCTATCACCTCAGCAGTTCCTGCAAACTGCTCTTTTAGGCAATCCCACAGCTCTTTGGCACTTTCACAATGTAAAAGGCCAGCATATATTTCGTTTGGGAGAGCCATAGCCAACATGGAGAAAGCTTTTGCATCAAGCTCAAATTTTTGGAAATCTTCCTCCGTGTATTCTTTTGGATCTTTTGGTCTTTCAGTCTTTCCCTCTGGATCACTTACAACTGGTTTGTGAGGTCCAAAAACTACAGACCTCCAACATCCAGTGTTTGTTTGGGAAATAGTATGTGCCAACCTCTTAGACCATATGTTATATTCATTTCTAACTAACATAGGAGGTTTGTTGGCAGATCCAGTATTGTAGGGGTCCATTTTTAAGAAGTTTGGATTTGTCAATACTTCCTTAAAGTGATGGATTAAAAAGTGAGCCTTTTATCCTTTATTGAATATCAATATTGAGCCTGTGTCTGAATCTCAATTTGTTAGATTGATTTTGATCAGATTAACCAGAAGCTCTGATACCAATTGTTGGATCAGTGGCTTAGTTTTATGAACACTTATGTATCAGATTTATATATGAGTTATTAAGCAGCAGAAAGACAAGTGTTCAAAGGTCTAAAAGATCACTTTGATGAGGAGTTATTACTCCCCCTTGACTGAATAATAAATGAGAAACAATAAATACAGTTAAGTGTAAAGCAGTAAAGCAATTTATGTTTCTCAGATGTGAAATGGAATTATAAGTTTAAAGCCCGAAGGATTTCAATTTAAGATCAAAGATATTACACAAAATCACATATGTAAAATAGATGAACAAACTCATCTATTTATAGACTAATGTACTAAACTGTTGTCTGAAGTAATCTAAGATATTTAACAAAGATATTATGCTAAGATAAGGTTACAACAGTCTGTACATCGAAACTTGAAATCAAGACTTTAACAAAACAATATAATAAACAAACTGCTGATCTTCAGTCGGTTAGAAGCTTCTGATGCAAAGTGCTGATGAGTGACAAACTGCTGATGAGCAGTTTGTCTTCAGTAGTTCTTCAGTGAAATGTCTGGTTAGACTTCAGAACTTCTGATGAATTACTCTTCAGTACTTTGGTGTTTGTTCTTCAGTACTTCTTCATTTGTTCTTCAGCAGTTCTATACTTAGGCAGATATGAATTAGACTAAGGTTATCAAAAGGTGGTTTCGTCAATCCTCTTTGTCCCAACAAATTCTCAATTCCCAAGCGGTCCGCAACAGAGCTTAAAAATCAGAATTATAATTTCTTTGTCGTTTTCTTCGGTTTCGCGCTCCGTCTTCTGTTCCAACTCGTATTTCTTCGCTTAAGACTCGTAATTTCATCGTTTTAGCATATTTTCCGTCTTCCTCATCATTCTCCTTATCATAGCTAAATCCCGGATAAACTACAACTAAAAACACACAAAACAAACAAATTAAATTACAAAGATGTGGACCTTTCGGCCTCACATCATGCATCCTTATGGTGTAATGATTATAATATGGTTAATAAATAATTAGGTAGGGGTGTATGATTCCTTTTTTTTTTTGAACGGCAAACCACTTTATATATATATATATATATATATATATATATATATATAGAGAGAGAGAGAGAGAGAAAGGGTAAAATTAGAACAAACTTTTTATACAAGAACTAAAGAACACACTTTTTAACTACAAACTTATTTTAATCCAAAAGAAATATGTGGTTGTAAATTAAAGGGGATTAAAAATATTTAAGGGAATATTCCCTTTTTGAAAAAGTCAACAATGGTGGGTTGAAAATTTTACACCAGTGTAAAACCATCGTAAAATTTTTTTCATTTTTTACGGGGGTGTTACCCATTTTTACATCGGTGTGTAAATTTAAAAAAAATCACATTTTACGTCAGTGTTTTGACGGTTCTTTCACGAAAGGTAGGTTCTCATTTGAACCTAATCCTATATATATATATATATATATATATATATATATATAAAGATCGAGCAAGAGGCTGAAAACAAACAATAACAAAAGACACGAACACAGCCCGAAAAACTAAAGACAGCCCGAGACATCAAAATTGAGCCAAGAAGCCTAGGCAGGGCTGAGAATCTTAGCCCTATTACAGACCCACACAAAACTATCTTCCTTGATTAGCTCCACTAGTTTTCTTTAATGAATGAAAAAGCCTTCGAAAACCATTGAGTTCTGAGCAAGCCAAAGCCTCCAAACAGTAGCGAAGACTACCGCGTAGACCAGCCGTTTCCATCTCTTGCTGCCCGGGTTGTCTGTTATGCACTTGACGAATTCGCCCAAATTGTTACAATTGGCTGGAAGGTTAATCCTCAACCCAACACAAATTTCCCACCATATGCCTTTTGCAAGAAGGCACTTAACAAACAGGTGGTCCACGTCTTCGTCTTCGATACCGCACCTGGTACATCTGCAGCTCTGGACCAAAATGCCCCTGGCATCCAATTCTTTTTTCACAGCGATCCTGCCCTGCATTGCCCTCCAAATCAACAGATTAATTTTCGGAGGGGTCCACGGTTCCCATCTGAAAACTGTATCGATCACTGTTAGGATCAGAGGGCTTGATTGTTGTGATGTATGATTAATGTAACAGTGAAATGGATGAAGTAAGAATGAAAATGCAGCGGAAATTATCACAACAAGGGGAATACTGTTTTGATGACTTAAATACTTTTTATTAAACTTATAAGATTAAACAGTACAAGTACACAGCTCCCCCTCAGCCCTTGATCACCCAGTAATATCCTTTAATGAATATTGATCTGAGCGATAGATAGAACAGTTGTGAAACTGTTCTATTTATAGGGTTTCAGGATATTAGGAGCGTGATCAAGTAGCCAATAAACTATTACAAAATACAGCTAACCAATCGCACTAAGCCATACTAGACAATGACTGATAAAGTTCTGACACAGGAGCACTACTGTTCTATTATGATAAAGTCTGTTGGTGAAACCGCTGTTGCTGAAACTGCTGTTGATCTCTTTATCAGTTGTTGTAAAACTCTGAAGGTCTTCAGTTGTTGTAACCTCTGTTGTTCATCAGTAGTTGTAAACTCTGTTGGAGCCTAACAGCTGTTTGACTCCAACTGATCTTCTCAGCAGTGGTTTCCTTAGCAGTGGTTTCCTCAGCAGACCTTTGCTCATCAGCTGTTCAACCATCAGCTGTTTGCTCATCAGTAGTTGCTCATCAGTGGTTTGCTCAACAGCAGTTTGATCAACAGCTGTTGGTCTTCAGCACTTTACTTCATCAGAGGTTTGCTCAACAGCTGTTTGATCAACAGCTGTTTGGTCTTCAGCACTTTACTTCATCAGAGGTTTGCTCAACAGCTGTTTGATCAACAGCTGTTTGGTCTTCAGTACTTTGGCTATCAGCTGTTTGACTCTTCAGCAGTTGTTAGATCTTCAGTACTTTTGTAACTGCTGATGTCTCTCTTGTAATAGTTAGGAACTGTGTATATACTTCTTATTATTATGGATCAAATAAGATAGTCTTGATTTGGCTTTCCAATCATCTGTTCTTCAAAGGGTTCGATAGCAACCCAACAATCTCCCCCTAGAACAGATGATGCCAAAATCTAGACTTTATTGTTGATCTTTATTCCTCATCAATTTCTCTCTGATTTGGCCTTTGAATTGTAGTTCAAAGTTCAGAGAGAATAGGTCTTCGGCATCCCTTTCGAGTACAAGACTCAGCAGATCTTCTAAATCATTCTCATTAAGCCCATAAGCATCATTCATGCTGATATGTTGTACATCTCCATCAGACCTGAGCAGAGTCAATTCGTGGGTGACCTTATTGCACTTCCACTTTAAAATTTTTGAATCTGATGGTTTCCTGGGTTGAAGTTTTATTGATGATGAGTTGGGTGAGGGAGGTCTACCAAACATTTCCCTAAGCTTGTCACTGACTAGGTCTGAATGACTCAGAATTTGATTCCTCAGACCTTCTTTTCTATATATGTCATAGCTTTCTTTAGCACTCTCTTCAGTGTCAGCAGCAGCCATTTCCCTTTGTCTCTTCAGATGTTTGATTGCACCAGTGTTGATATCTGAAGTAGACACCAGACTTTCCATTGTCAAAGTCTGTTTGGTCAGCTGAATATCTTCAAGGTACACAGGCTTCTTAGGAAGTGTAGGATCTGTGAGCCTTGCCTTTTCAAGCTTTTTGTAGGTCTCAACCAGTCTAAGCTCTTTCCACCTTGCCACTGACTTCATCTCACCATACTTAGCCTCCACAATTTCTGCCCTCATCCTCTTTAACTTCAGAGCCATTCTTGGATTTGTCTTGCTTTTGGACCAGTTTGGAGGAGTTGGCTTGTTGACTGGATTCTTTGACATCTGTTCAATTCTATCAATCTCAACCTTGAGGGCTTGTGTGGTCCAGGCAGCAAATTGTTGTCTGGTGGCTTTGTATGGCTTGTGAGCCATGATGTGGTCAATGCAGGCTTCCTTGACTTCCTTTTCAACATCTTCTGTCATTGGTTGATCAGACATACTGTTGCTCAGCTCTTTTGCATAGTCTTCAATTCTTCTCAATTGGCTGAGCACAGCAGATGTGATGCTTGTGGCTACCCTGTCATCCTTCCCTATGCATCTTTCCTTTATGATCATATCTGCCTGTTGAGCCTTAATCTCCAAATACTTTTCAAGGTTTTTGGGCTTCTCAAAGGTTTTAGGAATGGAAGGGAAGGTGAGTGAAGATATGTCATTTGTGGTGAAAAACAACTCAATCTCTCCTTTGATTGCATTAATCTCAAGAGGATATTGAGTTGCTAGGGTAATGGTAATGGGAATGGTTGGTGATGGTGGTTTTGGTGGATGTGAGGAGATGGGAACAGCTGCAATGGGTGGTTGGGTTGATGAAGGATGTTTAGCTGTGTCATCATCAGACTCATCTTCTTGAATAACAAAAGTAGTTTTTCTTCTTTTGTATTTAAGTGTGGGAGATGGTGGTCCAGATGATGGAGTAGGGATGGACGGTTCTTGTGGTTTTGTGGTGATGAGTGGTTCAGAGGTGAGCTCTTTGGTTTTAAGGACAGAGGGTGGTACCCTGACATGTTGTGCAGGTCTTTTCTTCCTTTTAGAAGATCCCACATTCTCTTTTTCTTGTTGCTCAACCTCTCTCTGTTCAATCAACTTTTCAGCTTTGGCTTCTTTAGCCAGCAGTCTTGTTGATTTGTGTTGGGCAGCCTCTTCAGCCTTGACATTAGCGGATTCATCAACTCCTTTGGCTTTTTCAGGTTGTGTGAAGAGGCAATGGTTGTGGAGGTAGGAGTTTGGGATGCTGAAGCAGACTTTTCTTTGTCTTGACCTTTTTGTGAAGGCTTGGTTTCAGCTGGAACAGACTTTTTGTCTTGACCTTTTTCAGAAGGCTTAGTTCCAAAGGGATCAAGCTTCTTGAGATGATCCCTTCCACTCTCCCCCTTTTTGGCATCATCCCTGGTGAACTCATGATCATCATCATCACTGAGTATGGTGGTGGGAAATGAGCCAGTGGTTTTGAGAAGGTGCTCTTTGATAGCTTTGATGTCTGCCTTTGTATCATTGAATCTGGCATCCACCATAGTTCTGATTTCCTTCATGTAAGTCTCATGAGTCTGGTCAGCCAATTTTCTGTGAGCAATTATGATAGGACTCACTGACTTCCAGAGCTCAGAGGAGATGTCTTCTGTGGAGGGTTGCTTCTTTGTAAGCTCTAGCAGGGTTTGCATGATTTTCTTGACATCAGTCTTTATGTCATTGACTGATGATTCAATTTTATCCACCATGTCCGTCAATTCCTTGTATCTTAACCCATCACCTAAGTTAATAGGATCAGCTGAGTCCCTACCAGAAGTGGTAGTTTTATCTGGTTGGGTTCTAGGAGTTGAGTCCATGAAGAAACCACCAGATGCCCCTGGTTCTTGGTACTGGGGACTTCCAACTGGTGTAGATGTCACTTTAGTGGCAATCTCAGTTGTTGCCATCAAGAAAGGCTTATGGATGTAACCACTGTCCTGCTGTGAGACTATGGTCTCTACAGTAGTAGTGGCTGCTTTACTTGACAAACCACCTTGAGTTACATGTAACTCAAGGGGTGTAGCCTCCTCTGTTTGTGGGATAGCAAATTGACTTTTCTCTGGCCCAGTCACATGTTGAGGTATGCACTCAGTGATGGGTGGTTGAGTGGAACTGGTTTCAGCCAGAGTTTTGTCAATTGCTTCAAACAATGGTATGATAGTGGGGGGAATTGATGGTGTGGGTTGTGAAGTGATGAGTGTAGTAGCCCCGGGAGATGAGGTTGTCAACAGACTTTCAAAGGAAATATCTGCAACATGATGTGTGACCCCTGGGCTTACAACATGATCCTTTGGAGAGGATGCATGAGGAGTTTGGCTGGTGGGAGACTTTTCCAACTGTTGAGAGGAAGTATCAACAGTGGTTGTTTGTTGTATTTGTGTTACAACAGGAATATCCTCTGGTATCTCAACCTCCAGAGTCACCTTTTTGGTTTTCTTTTTGGGGTGTTTTTTGGATGGAGTGGTCTTTTTGGTGGTGGCTGGTGTGGGTTTCACAGCACTGGTGGTAGTGCTATGATCACCAGGGGCAGTGGGCCCAGCAACAGAGGTTTGGACAGCAGTTGTTGTCCTAACCCTCTTTGCTTGTGTTTTAGAAACTTTTGTTTGTACAGATTTTTCATAATTAGGACCTAACATCCTTGTAAAAGTTTCAGTAGTCAAACTATTCATTTGAAGTGGTTCACCTAGTTTAAACTCTTCTGCAGGTAAAAGTTTTTGTAGGATGACACTTAAAATTCTTGGATATAGCAAGAAAGCATTATTTGACCCAGCCTGAACCCCCTTCACATTGTTTACCAAGTCCAAAAATAGTGCTTGGGATAAGTTATAATCAGTGTTTGTTAAAATTGCAAATCCCAAGTACTGGACTTTCAGTGGTATTTCATTGAAAGATGTTGTTTTAGGAGAGAGGCATACCAGTAAAGTATGAAAAAGAAATTTCATTTCTGGGGGGAAAAACTTTTTAAACATTGTAGCCCCAGTGAATTGGCCTTCATAGCCTCTCTCTTGGAACTCTGTGTGGAGTTCAGTTTTAGGGAAAGAGTCACTACCTGTAAGATCATTCAGTGAGAAGGTAGTGGCAATGGTTTGTGGGGTAATGGTTATATCGGTTTTACCAATGGTGGATGTGATGGAGGTTGGCTTTTTGTCTATGTATTGGACCTCTGCTTTTAGCCAGAAGGCTTGCAGGGTATCTTCATAGATGGGTGCATCAGAAGTTAGGGCGTTTTTGTATTTGCAGTTATTGAGGAGATCGATGATGGTGTGGAATTGACTGTTGTCATCTGATTTTGCAAGAAATGGCTTGTAATTATGTGGGGATTTGAACTGAAGATCCATTTTAATGGAATTAGGGTATTATGGACGTCGAAGGATTGAAATGGGTGACAGTTATTGGATTTCAGAAGGTTGAAGACGAAGAGATGGTGAAAGCTCTGTTAGGGTGAAACAGGGGTTTATATAGGGTTTTGAAAAAAAAGTAACCGCTGATGTGGCCAAAAGTCTGTTTGTAGAACAGACGTGGCAAACATCTGATGGAGGTTAGTGTATGGTGGGTGACAGTTGTTGTAACATCTGTTTGACTGTAGTCAAACAGATGTTTAGACAACAGGTGTTTTATCTGAGAAACAGATTTTTCAACCTCTTGGTGGAACATCTGATGACTGTAGTCAACAGATGTTTGGGCGACAGTTGTTTTATCTGATGAACAGACTTTTCAACTTGTGGTGGAACATCTGATGACTATAGTCAACAAATGTTTAGGCAACAGTTGTTTTATCTGATGAACAGACTTTTCAACTTGTGGTGGAACATCTGATGACTATAGTCAACAGATGTTTAGGCAACAGTTGTTTTATCTGATGAACAGACTTTTCAACTTGTGGTGGAACATCTGATGACTATAGTCAACAGATTTTTAGGCAACAGTTGTTTTATCTGATGAACAGACTTTTCAACTTGTGGTGGAACATCTGATGACTATAGTCAACAGATGTTTGAAAACAGTTGTTTTATCTGAACAGCAGATTTTTCAACTGTTGGTGGAACATCTGATGACTGTAGTTAACAGATGTTTGAAAACAGTTGTTTTATCTGAACAGTTGTTTGAACAGATTTTTCAACCTTTTAATGGAACATCTGATGACTGTAGCCAACAGATGTTTGAAGGGCAGTTGTTTTATCTAATCAGAGTTTTTGAAACATCTGTTCAGATTTTTTTCAACCAGGGTTGTTTTATCTAAACAGAGTTTTTGAAACATCTGTTCAGATTTTTCAACCAGGGTTGTTTTATCTAAACAGAGTTTTTGAAACATCTGTTCAGATTTTTCAACCAGGGTTGTTTTATCTAAACAGAGTTTTTGAAACATCTGTTCAGATTTTTCAACCAGGGCTATTTTAGGGATCTTGTTGAAAAATTTGCTACCATTTTAGTCCATATTAAGCATACCAATTCTGGAGATCAAACCTTCAAATGTGGATGTATCCAAGGCTTTTGTAAGCACATCTGCAAGCTGATCTTCTGTTGGAACATGGTGCAAAGAAATCAATCCCTTTTCATAGCTGTCTCGCACAAAGTGGTGTCTGATGTCAATGTGCTTTGTAGTGGAATGGGAAACTGGATTTTTAATGATGTTTTCAGCTGCCTGACTGTCCAACATGAGTGGCGTCTTTAGGGCAGTTACACCAAAATCCAGTAACTGATTTTGAAGCCACATGAGTTGAGCTGTACAGCTTGCAGCAGCAATGTATTCTGCTTCTGCTGTAGATGTTGAAACAGCTGCCTGCTTTTTGCTTTGCCAGGAAATGAGAGCATTTCCTAGAAACTGGCAGCCTCCTGATGTGGACTTCCTTGTAGTGTGGCATCCAGCAAAGTCACTATCTGAATAACCTGAAAGCTCAATATTCCCATTAGCAGGATACCAGATACCAAGTGTGGGAGCACCTTTTAGGTATCTGAATATCCTTTTCACAGCAATGAGGTTAGACTTCCTAGGTGATGCCTGAGATCTTGCACAAACACAGGTGGCAAACATGATGTCTGGCCTTGATGCAGTTAGATACAATAAAGATCCAATCATGCATCTATACTGTGTTTGATCTACTAGGTCATCTTTGTCATCAATGAGTGCTTTGTTGGTACTCATGGGTGTACTACATGGTTTGCTGTCACTCATATCAAATCTTTTTAACAAGTTTTGAACATACTTGTTTTGATGTATGAATGTACCATTTTGTAGTTGCTTGACTTGTAGTCCAAGAAAGCACTGAAGTTCACCCATGGCACTCATTTCAAACTCAGCTGTCATGAGTTTTCTAAACTCCTCACACATATTGTTACATGTGGATCCAAAGATAATGTCATCCACATATATTTGTACAATCATTAAGTGTTTTCCCTTCCATTTTAAAAATAAAGTTTTATCAATTTTACCTCTTGTAAAACCAATTTTCAGAAGGAAAGTGGAGAGAGTTTCATACCAGGCTCTAGGTGCTTGTTTCAGGCCATACAAAGCTTTGTTAAGCTTGTAGACATGATCTGGATGGAAGGTGTCTTCAAATCCAGGTGGTTGGCATACATATACCTCCTCCTGAATCTTTCCATAAAGGAAAGCACATTTGATATCCATTTGATACACCTTGATGTTGTGGTTGACAGCAAAGGCCAGGAAGAGTCTGATGGCTTCTAATCTTGCTACAGGAGCAAAAGTTTCATCATAGTCAATTCCTTCTTCTTGTCTGAACCCTTGAACCACTAGCCTGGCTTTGTTCTTGACAACAATACCCCTTTCATCAGTTTTATTTTTGAAAACCCATTTTGTGCCTATAGGATAAACACCCTTTGGCAATGGTACAAGTTCCCACACTTGTTGTCTTTTAAACTGAAGGAGCTCTTCTTGCATGGCTTCAACCCAACTATTGTCTTTTAGTGCCTCTTGGTACTTGACAGGTTGATTGAGGGATAAGAATCCTGCAAAAAGACAAATGTTTGAGGACTGCTGTCTTGTCAGCACTCCAGCATTGATGTTGCCAATGATTTGGTCTGGTGGATGGGATCTCAAAAAGATAAGGTCTCTTGTATAGGGAACTATGGCATTTTGAGGTGAAGGACACAGATGTGTATCATCTGTGGCAACATCTGTTGGCATTGGTGTATTGCTAGCAGATGTCTGAAATGGAGGTGGAGGGAGTGATGTGTGAGAGGTGAAATCTGTCTGACTTTTGTCCACTGATGGTGGACTTTTTTCAGCAGAGGTTTGGGGGTGAGACTGATCAACTGTAGTTGATTCAGCAGAGTTTTGACAGTTTTTTTGAATAGCTGTGTCCTCTTGAATTATAGGAGAGACTTTAAGCTGTGATGGAATCACAGGGTCCACTCCATAATCCGGTGGTGGAGACTGTGGTGTACCTGCAGGGTTAGTTTTAGAAGATATATCTTCAAATCTAAATTTATCTAGATCAAACAATTCTGCAGGGTTAGAGGGGATTTTCAAAGATGAAAGTTCATTGAACTTAACATTCAGAGTCTCTTCTATGATTTTAGACTTTGTGTTAAACACTCTATAAGCCTTAGCTGTAGAAGAATATCCTATAAAGTAACCACAATCTACTTTGGCTGCAAATTTAGATATGGAATCTTTAAGATTTAGAATAAAGCATGGGCAGCCAAAGATTTTGAAAAATGAAATCAGAGGTTTAACATTAAATAGGATTTCATAAGAAGTCTTTTGATGCCTGGGGTTGATCAAAACTCTGTTTTGAACATAGCAAGCAGTGTTTACAGCTTCTGCCCAAAAGGACAGTGGTAAACCTGAATCTGCCAGCATTGTTCTTGCAGCCTCTATAAGAGTTCTGTTTTTCCTCTCAACCACCCCATTTTGTTCAGGTGTTCTTGGAATGCTATACTGCCTCACAATTCCTTTTGACACACAGAAAACATCCAACTCTTTGTTCCTAAACTCTGTTCCATTGTCACTCCTGATGACTTTTACTGGCAGATCATATTGTTTTTCAACTTTGATAACAAAGTCCTTCAAGATACCTGCAGTCTCATCCTTAGAGTGTAAAAAGTAAGTCCATGTAAACCTGGAAAAATCATCAACTATAACAAGACAATATCTTTTCTTAGATAAGCTCATGATTTGAACTGGGCCAAACAAGTCTATGTGCAACATCTGAAGACATTGACTGGTTTTGGACTCATTGATGGATTTGTATGACACTTTGTGTTGCTTTCCTTTTAAGCAGGAATTGCAGTGTTCATCACATGTGAAGGTTTTTGGTGGAAGACCTCTTACAAGGTTCTTATGAGAAAGAGAGTTGATAGTTTGAAAGTTAGTATGACCTAACCTCCTATGCCAAAGTTCTGTTTCTTTTGCTGAGGCAGTAGAAAATAAACAGACATTTGGCACAGGATTATCTTTCAACATATCAACTACATACACATTGCCACTTCTATGAGCAACAAGTGATGCTGTACTCTCAGCTATGATAGACTCAATCTTTTTAACCACTTCTGGCCCAATAATCTTACAAGTTTTCTTAGTGAAGAATGACCCATAGCCTTTGTCACTCATTTGTGAGACACTAAGAAGATTAAATTTAAGATTATCAATAAGATTGACATTTTCAAACTTGAGCCTTCCTGCCTGAACAGACCCTGAACCCAATACCTTACCCTTTGAATTATTACCAAAAGATATATCACCTCCCCCATGAGCTATGAAATCTCTGAGCAAGGTTCTACATCATGTCATGTGCCTGGAACCTCCACTGTCCACATACCAAAGACTGTCTAAACCAATAGAAGTTCCTTGCACAAGTAATAAATGGGTTAGTTTTGGTGGGTATCCAAAGCCTTTGTGGCTTTGCATGGGTGGTCAGACTTTGTAGTCTCAAGATGTGAGGAAAGGTCAGTTGTTGCACCAGGTCTTTGAGCAGGGCTTAACAACTGCTGCTGGTTATGACCAGCAGATGTTTGACCATTTCCTATCAGATGATGGTAACCATAGGGATGTCTATTTACTAGTGGTCTAGGGGGCCTTCTGTGGTTAGCATAGACATGTGGTGACCTATGGTAAGGTGGCTGACCAAGTCCTCTTGGGTCCTGGTTAAGTGGAATGACATTTGTTACCTTGATATCTCTGGGAGCAGAGTTTTGATTTAAATTTCGGGTAACAGATGTTTGAACAGATGTTTGCATCTGTTCAGGTGTTTGAACAGATGTTTGCATCTGTTCAGATGTTTGAATAGATGTTTGCATCTGTTCAGACTTTCCCTTTGAGGTACTTGTCACAAGACTTCTCTTGGTTTTAGATTTATACTCATAAAGTTTATCATCAAAATTTTTAAGATAAATGCACTCCTGAGTCTTGTGATTCTTCTTGCCACATATAGTGCAAGGTGGTTCAGGATTCCAAATGCTTGTTCCTTTGCTAATGTCGAAAGCTTTTAAAAGACAACAGTTTTTAGTAACATGATTCTTCCTTTCACAAAAACTACAAAACAAGCCTAGGTCCTCTTCTCTCCTTCTCCCTTTGACTATCTTCTTTCCAACAGATGTTGTAACATCTGAAGATTTGTAAGGGGAATGATGATGGGCTGTGGTGTTTTAGCACCATCAGGAATGATGATGGCCTGTGGAGCTTTAACACCATCAGGGGTGGAAAAATCTACTGGTTTGAAGTTATCAAGAACATCACACTCATCTGACCATGTAGGTTTAAACTCATATTTTTTAATGGCAGTTTTAGATGAGGAACCTTCAGGTTTTAAAAGAAGAATCTTTTTACCATTTGGTTCAGTGACTTTTACTTCTTGACCAACCAGATTTGTGGGAACTATCTCAACCAAATCAGATTCCTTTTCAATGGATTCATCAATAGTCTTGGCAAATCCAATACCAAATTTAATATGGCTTTTGGTCTGTTGGTTGAGTAGTATTTCATAACCTTTGCAAGATTCTACCCATTTTGCACAAGTGACCTGGGTAGATTTTAGCTCCTTTTTACAAACTTGATATTTTGATACCATAGTTTGGAGCTGGTCTTTGGTTATGCTTGCCTCATGTTTTAGGTTGCTGATCTCAGATTCTTTTTCAGTAAGTTTAAATTTTAGCTCTTTAGAAAGTTTTTCAAACTGATTTTCAGAATCTAAGATCTTTTGTCTAAGGTTTTCATTTACTTCTTTTATGTTAGCAAAAGCTATAATACATTTATCTGAACATAAGTTCTGTAGAACTTGAGAAGATACCTTAGTAGCAGCCATTAATGCACAATCACACTTGCACTCACACTCACTGGGGTTCCATGGATCGGAGGTATTTGCAACTCCTTCCTCTATCTTTGTACCTGAAATCTTTTCATCAACAACATCATTTATCATGTCAGTATGCACCACTTCCTCAGATTCAGTTTCTTCATCTATTGTCTCTAGTGCCATAAGACAGGAGTTTCCTGGTTCATTTGTGGCAACTAGAGCAAAGTTCTCATCTGTTAGCTCATCTGGTAAGCTGCTCCAATCAACAAAGCCTTGTGTGAAGAGACTCTGTTGAATGGGTTCTGCAGGTGCAGCTTGAGGCATTTGTGCCTGAGCAACAGGAGCTTGAACATACTGAATCTGAGGGACAGTAGTCTGGACATATTGGATTGGGACAGTGTTTGAGGATTGAGCAAAATGAGCAGTGTTCTGCACATTTGGAGTAGGGGTGTAAGAATGTTGAGGTCTTTGATTTGGATAGGAAATCATAGGAGTACTATTTATGCTCCTGCATTCCCTAGCAAAATGACCAAGTTTTGAACACTTGTAACATTTTATTTTGGATTTATCCAACCCTACCCTTGATCCCCCATGCAGCCCTTGAAATCTTCTTCCAGATTTCTGGTAGAACTTATTAGTTCTAATGCTCAGAAGGGCCAGTTGATGCATGATGTCCATTTCCTCTAGGTCTAAGGGGTCAAAGTATTGTAAGTCATTGTACACAAAAGATGTGTTGTCAATGGAAGAGATCTCATTATTAGCTGCAAGAGCATAACTTGGTGAGTTATGATCAGTGTTGAAACCAGTGGTTATGTCAATATAATGATCATACCCTTGGTCTTTTCCACTACTAGAGGTCTCTTCTTGACCAAAAAGTGTTGTGCTACCAAAAGTGTAGTCATCAGTCACCTTTCCAGAATCCTGGAGCTTCTTTTTCTGGTTAAGCTCTCTTTCATAAGTTAAGAGCTTGCCATGAAGCTGGGTCAAACTTAAATCTTTGAAACCAATTGAGTTTCTGGTTACAATTGCTATAGTGTCCCATTTATCAGGTAGTGATCTTAAAAACCTATGGTTTAATGTTGAATTAGGAAATGTCAGATCTACCAGTTTTAGTTCACTTATGAGGCAACTGAACCTCTCAAATTGTTGGGTTAAGGACTCCCCTTTTACATGACTGAAGGTTTCATATTGTTGATTTAAGATTTCACGACTGTTTTCAATCACCTCCTCTGTTCCTCCAAATTGTTCTTTTAAAGCATCCCACAATTCTTTTGCACTATTACAGTGTAATAGTCCAGCATAGATATCATTTGGTAGAGCCATTGCTACAATGCTGAAAGCTTTGGCATCTAACTCAAATTTTTGAAAATCCTGCTCAGAATAGTTTTCAAGATTCTTTTTCACTAGAACTTTTGGGTCCTCAGCACTTGGGACTGTTGGAACATGAGGGCCAAAGATAACAGATTTCCAGCACCCAGTGTTTTGTTCAGCAAGAACATGGCCCATCCTACGTTGCCAGATATTGTATTCAGATCTGACAAGCATAGGTGGCTTGTTTCTTGTGCCAGTGTTGCTCATGTCATTAACTTGAGACATGTTAGGTTGATTTTAAGACAAGGTTTTTGAAAATTTATTTTTAGAATAAAAAGACTTTTACCAGGCAATCAACCTACAACTGAGTATCAATAATTGTGAGCTGATCTTTTACGTTAAATTGATTGTTAGATCGAATTTAACTGACCAAGCTCTGATACCAATTGTTAGGATCAGAGGGCTTGATTGTTGTGATGTATGATTAATGTAACAGTGAAATGGATGAAGTAAGAATGAAAATGCAGCGGAAATTATCACAACAAGGGGAATACTGTTTTGATGACTTAAATACTTTTTATTAAACTTATAAGATTAAACAGTACAAGTACACAGCTCCCCCTCAGCCCTTGATCACCCAGTAATATCCTTTAATGAATATTGATCTGAGCGATAGATAGAACAGTTGTGAAACTGTTCTATTTATAGGGTTTCAGGATATTAGGAGCGTGATCAAGTAGCCAATAAACTATTACAAAATACAGCTAACCAATCGCACTAAGCCATACTAGACAATGACTGATAAAGTTCTGACACAGGAGCACTACTGTTCTATTATGATAAAGTCTGTTGGTGAAACCGCTGTTGCTGAAACTGCTGTTGATCTCTTTATCAGTTGTTGTAAAACTCTGAAGGTCTTCAGTTGTTGTAACCTCTGTTGTTCATCAGTAGTTGTAAACTCTGTTGGAGCCTAACAGCTGTTTGACTCCAACAGATCTTCTCAGCAGTGGTTTCCTTAGCAGTGGTTTCCTTAGCAGACCTTTGCTCATCAGCTGTTCAACCATCAGCTGTTTGCTCATCAGTAGTTGCTCATCAGTGGTTTGCTCAACAGCTGTTTGATCAACAGCTGTTGGTCTTCAGCACTTTACTTCATCAGAGGTTTGCTCAACAGCTGTTTGATCAACAGCTGTTTGGTCTTCAGCACTTTACTTCATCAGAGGTTTGCTCAACAGCTGTTTGATCAACAGCTGTTTGGTCTTCAGTACTTTGGCTATCAGCTGTTTGACTCTTCAGCAGTTGTTAGATCTTCAGTACTTTTGTAACTGCTGATGTCTCTCTTGTAATAGTTAGGAACTGTGTATATACTTATTATTATTATGGATCAAATAAGATAGTCTTGATTTGGATTTCCAATCATCTGTTCTTCAAAGGGTTCGATAGCAACCCAACAATCACAGTCCTAGCTCTAACGACGTCCAACGGGCCTCTAACCGACTTTACCGAGAAATCAATCCCTTTGTTGTTATCCCAAAGCCACACATCATTATCATTCGATATACTAACCTGGTTCAGAATTTGTAATAGCTCTTCATGCCGGGACCGAGCGTTCCCGTTAAGAGGGCCCTTCCACTTCCACCCCCAATGCGCCCAATTTGCATTCTGCACCAAGCAAGAGTCAACCGTATCATCTTTCTTAGCCACAAAACGATATACGTCAGGAAAAGCCAAGGCTAACGGCTCCTCAAGAACCCACGGATCTTTCCAGAACCTTATAAGTTTCCCATTGCCAATTTTGACCTTCAACTTGTCTTTGATCCGAATCCCCAGTTCGAATAAATCATCCTCGACACCACTCACATCCTTCCACACACCCGGGATCGTGTTCTTGACTGGAATGATTTTTTTGTCGTGATCCCCCAAGTGAATAGAGCCCATGCTCTTCGCCCACAGCTGATTCGGATCGGAATTATATTGCCACCACCATTTAGCTCTCATCGCAATATTAAAATCTTCAATGCTGCCCATTCCGAGGCCACCATTCGCTTTGGCCTGATCATCTTACCCCATTTGATCCACCTTATTTTGTTTCCTCTACATGATTTGCCCCAAACGAAGTCTCTTCTCAGCGCTTCAAGTTTCTTTAAAATGATTTTTGGGGCTGAGAAAATTGAAAGGTAGTATGAGGGGACGCTTCCCAAAACAGCCTTAGCCAAGGTAACCCGTCCCGCAAGCGAAAGGTGTCAAGCTTTCCAAGCAGACATCTTGCTTTGAAACCTGTCTATAATCGACTGCCAGAAACGTGCCCTCTTCATGTTAGCCTCGATGGGAATTCCCAGATACATAAAGGGGAGACTGCGAGCTTTAAAATTCAGCACCTTTGCTAGCCGATTAAATTCGGACTCCGCCACACCCACACCGAAAAGAAAGCACTTTTGATGGTTCACTTGCAACCCCGTAACCAGATACACCTACCTTAGGAATCGGCTAAAGCTATGAGTGTTATGTTCAGACCATTAACCTATGAGGATGACATCGTCGGCGTAACATGGGTGGGATAGGAGCGGACCATTGTTAGGCAATTTGACACCGCGAAACAATCCTAACTCCACCGCTCTCTTCATAAACATAGTTATGACTTCATAAACACTTCAAATTCAACGTGTCATACGCCCTTTTGAAATCAACCTTGAAGATGAGGATCTCCTTCTTGTTTTTCTTAGCCCAAGACACAGTTTCGCTGATTATGAGAGGACTGTTGAGAATATAACGACCCTCGACAAAAGCTGATTGGGTCGGAGATATAACATGAGGCATGACTTTCTTTAACCTGGCTACCAAAGTTTTAGAAATGATCTTGTAGAGAGATCCCACCAGGTAAATGGGCCTAAATTCCTCAAGGGCTTGGGGGTCCGTCGACTTGGGAATTAGGGCAATAAAGGATGCATTACAGCCATCCGAGATAGACCCACTACTAAAAAACTCCCCCATCCTGTCCGTCACAATCGACTTTAGATTCTCCCAGTAGCATCTAAAATATTTTAGAGTGAATCCGTCCGGCCCCGGGGCTTCACCCCCATCACAGTTCTGGACCGCATTCCACACTTCAATCGGAGTAAAAGGCTGCACCAACATATCAGCGGATTCATTTGAAATCAAAGGAAGGCCCAGATTTTCGAAGGAAGGCCTTCTCCTAATCGGCTCGGCGAAAAACTTTTTGAACCACCCTTTGGTTTTATCCAGAATCTCCTTCGTTTTAGAGTACCACGCGTTATCAAACATAAGCCAATTGACCCTACGATTTGCCTTGTTAAAATTCACCATCATGTGAAAGAACGAGGAGTTTTTGTTGCCATCTTTAATCCACTTCAACCGGGCTTTTTGTTGCACATCTTTAATTTTGGCCAGTTCCATCTTTTTAAACTTCAATATAAACTCCACCCTGATGCGTTTTTCTGTGGCGTTAAGATCAGTGTCTATAGCTTTCTTCTCAAGGTATTCCACTGTATTAGACAGGATAGACTTCACACAATCTTTGGAAACTTTAACCTTATTCCTCCATGTTCTAATATCTTTTTTGATATCCCTGAGAACAGTAGCAAGGTACTTGTCCGCCTTACCAATAACCATACCACTACCAACTCTTGTAGAAACAATGTTCGTCAAGTCATCAGAGCCAATCCATGAATTATAGAATCTAAAGGGGGCGGCCCAAAATCAGTATCAATACAAGAAAATAGGAGCGGGCAGTGATTCGAAAATCCACGATTTAGGACAACGAGCTTAGCGGCTGGCCATCTGGCCATAAACTCCTCACAAACGAACATTCTGTCAAGCTTACTCAATTTGGGATCAACATTATCAGATACGTATGTAAAGAGGCCACCCGATATCCGATATTCCATCCATCCTGACCTACTAATAAAATCGTTAAACCTCCCCACCATGACCCAATCAAAAGAAGAATTAAACCTCTCCCCAATGGATCTAACGTCGTTAAAATCCCCAATGGCCAACCACAACCCCGACATCTGTAATCTGATCCCCACAATTTTATCCCACAAGAGACTTCTCCTACCATCATCGTTTGGGGCATAGATGTTCAGGATATTAAAACGGCCCTCAGTTCCCCTAATCGATCCCGAAACCAACACAAAATGTTGGTTAGTAACAACCCCATCAACACAAAATATTGTCAGGTCCCATATCGAAACTAAATCTCCGGATCTGCCGATAGCATCTACCGACACATATTCGAAGGGAGACCGGTCCCAAAACTTACGCCAGACATCTTTTGGAACCCCCGCCTGATGCGTCTCTTGTATGGACAGAAACGAGACCTTTTTTTGAGACTTTAACTTCTTCACCAAACCCGGTTTTTCAGACCCGGATATCCCCCTTACATTAAGAGAAAGAAAATTCATTTGGAACCAGTAGTCACCTTTTCCCCCTTAATGACCTTTCTAACCTGATTGTTAAAGGAAACAGTATCAATGCCCAGGCATTCACCGTACAACATAGTATCCTCCACCTCTTGATTGAAAGTTTCGTCATCTTCTTCTTCAAAATCGACGGAGCAGCCTGAGTCCACCTCAGTTCTATCAGTGTCCCCCTCCACTCGAGAACCCCTCTTCTTCTACATATGATCAATAGCATCCCTTTGGATGATCTCCTCCAAGCTAAAAGGGTCAGAGGTCGTCGGGTTGTTTAAATCTGGAGTTTGAAAGAAATTATGCCTTGTGAACCTTTTATTCTTTTGTCTTTAGCTCTAATAGTTATAAACTGAGCCCATTATCAGGAGGCATCGTATGGGCTGGTGAAGAAGGCCCATCCAAATTAGAGCATCTATCCAAATAATTGGGGGTGTTAGGCCCATCAGAAAAAGACAAATATTTTGTATCTCTGCCATTCCTACACTTTTGGGGGGTCCCACATGTGGAATAATTATCCACCTTTCCTGAGGCAGACTTGGAAGATAGACTCCCATGCAATTTCCCCATGCAAAGCTTTTGGTCTTCTTCATCGACGTACTGCACTTCATCAGTTGCCCTTGTAGCTTCCGATTTAACTTTTTGCCGGTACACCAGAGAACTTTCCCGGATCACCTTAATCTGAGAAGATGGTGACCAAGCAGCATCAGTCTCATTAACCCAAACTTTGATGTTATGTCCCTTCCAAGTTAAGCGAAACTCAGCAGAGATCCTTTCTCCGATGTTAACCAGGATGGCCAGAGTGTCTTCCAGTAACTCCGTATCATTGGTAGATACCTTAGATCGAAGCACCAACCTTCTACACCTTTCGCCTACCTTGTTGAAAACATGTCTATCCCACAGGCATAATGGAACCACCGTGATCTTAATCCAAGATATACATTCAAACATAGGAGGGCCACCATCCCACACGTACATCCGGGAAAACCAAGTTGACCACAACTCGTATTGATTCTTCAGAAAGTCCTCAGCCTCAGAACAAGATCCAAAAGTTAACAAAATCTTCAAACCTCCCATGAACCGAATCTACGTCCCTGTCTCCAATGCTTCTTCCAAAAAACCATCTATTTTAATCAAGGTCTTCAACTCCTTGTCTTCACTAATGAGTGACTTGAACTCCCAACTCTTCTTGGCAGTAGTGTATAAGGGTGGTAATTCAATGACATCTTGCTTACTACCAGACTTCAACCTCCCCCACATATTGTTAATAGAAGGAGGAGCGTCAATCAAATTAACACCAGGGACCTGGTTGTCCAAATTTGGATTTGAACTCTTAGGATGAGGACCATCCTAAGAAACACAAACTGTCGTCCCATATCCTTGTTAACCAGCTGCGGGTTCCCGGTTCTAGAGAACCTAGCCACATTAACACACACAATAGCCCCGTCAATAGCTACCCCATTGAGTTTTTCTAACCAACTTTCCATATCTTCGACCATAGAGAACCGGATGAATCCGAACCTATTCCCTGCACCATCCAATTTCTTCGGGAAAAACGCGTCTTCTAGATTACCCAAGTGTTGAAAGGCCCTCCACAATTTAACCCCGTTACATCCAGACGAAAGGTTTGACACGTAGAAGGATGTTGTAACGACCCGGGCTGTCGGAGCCGGGTCATCGGGTCGGGTTACCAAAGTTGCGCAGCGGATTCGGATAATAACATCTTTACTTTCCACGGATCCATGTCATCATATCTGGTGGGTTACCTGAACACATGCCCAAAATAGTTTCTGTCAACATAAAGTTGGTGAGGTCATGTATTTTATAAAGTGAATGGCCAGTTCTTTTATTGATAATTCTTTTATAACATTCTTTTATTAAAACATACTTTACAGATATAACTTGTAACACCCCACCCGTAACTCGGGTGATCAGGCACAATTGATACAACTTACAGCGGAAGCAAACTAAACTTTCATTATAACTTATAACATCTGAGTACAAAACATTATTTATTTACAACTCTTAACAACTAAAAACATCACAGTCTCTAGGCTTCACTACTACCAAACGGGTTCTACAGCCGTCCTCATGGTTCACCTGAGATAAGTATACTCAAAACGACGTCAGTATATTACTGGTGAGCTCATGTTATACATTGACACAAAACATCACATTAACATTTATGCATACACAATATGGGTTATGACTACCGTACTGGCTATCCCATAACCACTGTACAACTGACACACTGACCCCCTAGTAGTGTCACCACAGCCACCTATAGGTATGGAATTCGTTACTGAGCGCATGGTTACTCCATACTGGACACCCCTGGCCCTATTTCAGCTTTTCGTAACGTACCATTAAGCATACAATGATCCTTTATACCCCCATAGATATACGCATATTGCAGCATTCCCATTTATTACCAGTTTTGACAGGACGAGTATACTATCACAGTTTTATAAACAAACATGAAAACTCATCTATTCAACGATGCTCAACAATTGCTCAACACTTGCTAGTATAACCAACTAATATCTCAAGGTCCTGACACAATTACATAATCCTAGATTAGGTAATGGTACGCCTAACTAATTATTATCATGGTTGGATATTAGTTAACGCTACCTTATTTAAGCATGGGTGATCAGTCCATGCCTAACTAAGGCTAGGCTACCCAATACCCATCCCTAATAATAATCCTAATACCTAAAGATAATAATACTAAACTACCACTAATAATACTAATAAAAATAACTAAATGTAATTTAAATGAGAACATACCTCAAAACTATCTACAGCAGGTTGATGTAACGTCTTCCTACTCAAGCTCCTACTAGCGCTCCAAAAACGACTATTAACAATACCCAACGGGATATCGTATGCTAGGGATTCTCTTATACTAGAGCGTTCCCCTTAAAATTTGGTATACGTAGAATCCTACTGATGCCTATATTTATAAGTCTTGATAGCCACTATTATTTCTTTATATCTTCGATGTGGGACTATAAGAATTCTTATTTATAACATGACTTGGACGGTGGAAAGTTTTATTCGAACGATGTGGGATCATGAGCAGCTTGCTAGCTAGCTTACTAACTTACGTACAAACATTTCTATTTCACTTAGACATACTAGCTTAAATATTATAACTATATATTTAATTCAGCTACTTAACTCGTTTTTCTCGTATAACGTTTAAACTATAACGTTTTATAAACTTTCAAATATACCCTTAAGACGAGCTAATTTTTATCTACGCTTTGGCCTAAGTTTCATTAAAAACGGAGTAGGGTTCAAATATAATATGCGTTATTATTATTACTAAACGATCTCATATATTAGCCAGGACTCATCTAGATATCTCCTATTTCAAACAACCATCTTACTCATTATCTACTCGTTAAACTATATATGAAAGATAAACTTTATATTTCACGCCTTCATAACTATTACATTAAGGGTTGGGGTGTTACATAACTTTTGAGGGGAAAATATTCTATTATATTCTATTAAATCGATTCTATTATGTGCCATTCCTCATCCGTGTTGTTATTCAAGTCATGATAGGTTACACACACTGAGACTTGTTATGTTTTTCATGCGCCCAATTTTTATAATTACGTGTGCACCCGTAATTAGTCCAATTGTCGCATAGTCCACATAATTCGTCTTAGTTATGTGTGGGTCGCTAGTGGACACAAAATACTTATACACAAAGGAAAAGACATTAGGCTAAGGCATTAGATAGTTTTGATGTTGTAAACATAGCAAATAACGTGACATATAAACAGATAATGTGAATAAGGCATTAAGCAGGTTTTTGAGTTAACAGTACGCGTTTTTGGAGTGGGTGTATGGTTTCATGACATAATGGTGTAGAATTGTGCACATGTGGTTACATTCAGATGTATAAAATCTAGCAGAAGAGTAGACAGTTAGATTCTTAATGAAAACGTTCATGTGTAAAATGTTTTGACTGTGGGTAACATAAAAATCGAGTTTATTACAAATTGAGTTTATGGGCACGCGAGCAATTTAGCCTTTTAAGCTCAAGGGTCAACTTTGATGGTAGGAGAATTTAATCCGTTGGATAATAAAGAAAAATTGATTTTTTTTATCGAAGTGGGGGAGATTTAGTGTAAAAGTTTTATCGAAAATGGACGTTTTGATTTATGATAATTCCATTTTATTAAGCGAGGAAAATAGTTTATTGAGAATTTAGTTTGGCATTGGTGAATATTTTGACTCGTAATACGATTTCAAGAGAATAGGTTTTGGGATTGTAAAGAAGTAAGTTGTCTGATTTAGCGTGTCTTTTGCTCACAAGTCCTGTTTGCTAAAAAAATTTCTTTTGTTATGGACCACATTGGGCGTTCTGAAAGCAAAATTCATTTTAAGCACTTTTACCATTTAGAATCTCGCTCATCATATCGACTTGTCACACATTTGTTAGTGGTTTGAAGGTTGAAAGTGGGGATTTTATAGAAGAATAGACATAGTAGGAAGAAGTTTGTTCAAAATTTTGAAAAAGGTTGCGCGCGAGGAGAAAATGGTTTTGCGATGTTTGAATTTTGCCGATAAATTATGATTGTAACCTAAGATGACGATGGTATTTCATAATTCATAAAAGTAAATTTCACAACTGAACAATTTCTTGAAAACATTACATAAAGAAATTCTCATTTTTTAAAAGAGAAGAAAATCAATCTTCCTTAGTGTGGTGAGTGGGTCATCCAACATCGTAGATCACCATGGCAAGTATTGGGCATTGGTTGCGCCCATGGGTTGGGTCGTTGCACTCGGCGCATATCCATCCATTGGCTTTAGTGAATATGGTAGTGCTAGTAGGTTTTTCGGGTCGTGGTTTAGTGGTGTGGCGACATGTTTTGGCTAAATGGCCATATGCACCACAGTTACCGCATATGCGGCATGGTGTATGAGTGGGATGGTGGAATTTACAACTCTTGCATAATGGATGGTGTCCACGGTACTGCTTTTTGTTGGGGATCGGCGTCTCAGGGGTTGTCGAAGTGTGGTTTCGTTTGAGGTTTTTGCGATTTCGGTTATTCTTTTTCGTTAGTCTGGTAGGGGTATGGGTGGATGGTTTAGTGTCTACATGGTTTGTGTTGTCTTGGATGGTATCGCCGGAGTTTGGAATTGGGTTTGTTGGTGTCTCTAGGTTAGGGAGAATCTTGATCAATTCTTGGGCAACAAGACTCGCCAGTTGGTTGAGATCGATGCTGTTGAGACGGGAAGACATCTACGAGAATCATACATAGGAATATTTGCATAAGCGTTTTTAAACAAGGTGACTTTTGACTTTAGGAAATAAGTTACTAGAATTTTGGTTAATAATTAAAAGCTAGGGTAAGATTAGATCGGTGAAATTGATGCAAATTTAGATAAACAAAATACATAAGCTCAAGTTGTTCTCATAGATTTAGTATGCAAGTTCAAGTTACACGTATAGGAACAAGTTTCACATTGTTCAAATAGCGTAACACGTATGTATAAACAAGTATAGTGCACGTAGTTAACATAAAGGAGTTTTGATTTATGTTGGTTGCGATTATTAGTATTGTTTGGAGATCGCGAGAGTAGATTGTAAATCCGAGTCTTGAGATTGTATTTGAGTGAAATAAATCAAATATATAACGAAAATATAGCATGAAAACAACATTGAAAGTAGTATTAGCATAAAAAGAAAGGCTTGTATAAAAATAATTGGAGTGTTCCGGAACGGAACTAGGACTAACCAAAGTGATGCGAATTTACCATTGAGTTTGGAAACATGCTTTGGCCTAATAAGTGGGAATACTCTTGCCGAAATTTTCGGTTAACAATATTCACCCTTCCAATTACTACATGTTCCTTGTCGTTAGTAAATTTGAGACTTTGGCGAGATTGAAAATCAAGGATTGAAACTAATCGCTAAGTTGCGGATTTCACTCCTATCTTAGCGGTGTCGTTTCTTGAGTGTGGTTTTTGCACTTGTCCAACAAGGTAGGAAAATTAATTCCTATACTCAATTGGTAAGTTTCCACTAGAACGAAAAGTTGTGAAATTTCCACCAAGGTAAGGAATTCACGCCTATCTTGGTGTAGTTTCAAAAACACAAAAAGGAATAACGCGGATTGAAAGTTGTCACCAAAGTGAGGGTTTCACGCCTATTTCGGTGATTTCCTTTCGTTTGTAGTACAAGAGTGTCTTCGAGTGTAGTAGAATCCACCATAAGGAAGGTAAATTTTATAGTCCAAAAGATTAGAGTAGAAACAATTTAGGGAGAACAAGTATGTTTAGCATGATAAGTGTTGGGACAAAGAGGATTGACGAAACCACCTTTTGATAACCTTAGTCTAATTCATATCTGCCTAAGTATAGAACTGCTGAAGAACAAAAGAAGAAGTGCTAAAGAACAAACACCAAAGTACTGAAGAGTAAAATCATCAGAAGTTCTGAAGTCTAACCAGACATTTCACTGAAGAACTGCTGAAGACAAACTGCTCATCAGCAGTTTGTCACTCATCAGCACTTTGCATCAGAAGCTTCTAACCGACTGAAGATCAGCAGTTTGTTTATTATATTGTTTTGTTAAAGTCTTGATTTCAAGTTTCGATGTACAGACTGTTGTAACCTTATCTTAGCATAATATCTTTGTTAAATATCTTAGATTACTTCAGACAACAGTTTAGTACATTAGTCTATAAATAGATGAGTTTGTTCATCTATTTTCATATGTGATTTTGTGTAATATCTTTGATCTTAAATTGAAATCCTTCGGGCTTTAAACTTATAATTCCATTTCACATCTGAGAAACATAAATTGCTTTACTGCTTTACACTTAACTGTATTTATTGTTTCTCATTTATTATTCAGTCAAGGGGGAGTAATAACTCCTCATCAAAGTGATCTTTTAGACCTTTGAACACTTGTATTTCCGCTGCTTAAAAACTCACATATAAATCTGATAACACATAAGTGTTCATAAAACTAAGCCACTGATCCAACAATTGGTATCAGAGCATCTGGTTAATCTGATCAAAATCAATCTAACAAATTGAGATTCAGACACAGGCTCAATATTGATATTCAATAAAGGATAAAAGGCTCACTTTTTAATCCATCACTTTAAGGAAGTATTGACAAATCCAAACTTCTTAAAAATGGACCCCTACAATACTGGATCTGCCAACAAACCTCCTATGTTAGTCAGAAATGAATATAACATATGGTCTAAGAGGTTGGCACATACTATTTCCCAAAGAAACACTGGATGTTGGAGGTCTGTAGTTTTTGGACCTCACAAACCAGTTGTTAGTGATCCAGAGGGAAAGACTGAAAGACCAAAAGATCCAAAAGAATACACGGAGGAAGATTTCCAAAAGTTTGAGCTTGATGCAAAAGCTTTCTCCATGTTGGCTATGGCTCTCCCAAACGAAATTTATGTTGGCCTTTTACACTGTGAAAGTGCCAAAGAGCTGTGGGACTGCCTAAAAGAGCAGTTTGCAGGAACTGCTGAGGTGATAGCCAACATCAGAGAAATATTGGCTCAACAATATGAAACTTTTACTCACATAGAGGGTGAATCTTTAACACAAGAATTTGAAAGATTTTCTGCACTCATCTCTGAGTTAAAAATAAACAATCAGACCTATTCAAATGAGTCTATGTTGCATAGATTTTTAAGGTCTTTACCTACAAAATGGGAAACTTACTCTATAGTCCTCAGAACAAGTTCAGATTTTAATACCTTGAACCTAACTAGGTTACATGGTAAATTACTAACTTTTGAGAGAGAAATCAATCAAAAGAAAAAGTTGCAAGAATCTAGTAAAACTGCTGATGACTATACTCCGGGTAGCACAGCCCTATTAGGACATGACTCACCATCCTGTTCTAATAATTTTGGTTCTTTTGACCACATTGACATAACAGCTGGGATCTCATCAGATGGATCCTTCCCAGCTTATGACAATGAAGAACTGAGTCAAACTGCTGACAACATGTGTTTCATCATGGATGATTTAAAATATTTTAGCAGTGATGACTTAGAAGAAATGGAAATATTGCACCAACTGGCCTTGTTAAGCTTAAAAACTAAAAAATTTTATAAAAGGTCAGGAAGGAAATTTCCAGGACTAAACAATTCAACAAAAGTTGGTTTTGACAAATCTAAACTTAGATGTCATAAGTGTCAAAAGTTGGGACACTTTGCTAGAGAATGTAGAAGCTCTAGCTATAACCAACCAATGTCCTCTGGAAATCAATTTAATCCCTCATATAATAGGAATAATGGAACTCAAGGGAGTGCTCATTTTGTACAGGCACAAGCTCCACATGTTCAATATGTGCCACAAGTACAATATGTTCAGATGCCTGCTCAACAACAACAGCAGCTCATGCCTCCATTTCCAACTGCTCAACAACCTGCACAAACTCAACAACCCCCTCAGCAACAAAGCTTATTTACCTCAGGATATGTTGACTGGAGCAGTCTTCCTTATGACACATCAGAATGCAGTCAGGATGCAGACAATAAGGTCTATGATGTCAACTGGGAGAACCTGATAATGGCAGAAAGAACTTTGCCTTAATGGCTTTTGAAGGATACTCTTCAAATTCTGCTCTCACACAGGTATCACAACAATCTCTATTAAAGCTTTGAACTAAATCTTGTAAAGAATCTTTTGCTTTAATTAGAGAAACTAATGTGCATTTACAAGGCAAATCCAATGACATGGAAAGAAAATTCACACAAATGAAGTGTGATTTGGAAAGAAAAATTGTTTTGAAAAACAAAGAAATTTCCAAACTAAATGATAAATCCATTGAAACAGAAGCACAAATTAAAACTATGATAGACAGCCTAGGAAATGTCAGACAAGAGCTTGCTGACACCAAGGTTGATTGTGAAAAATGGGTTGAGTCTTGTAAAGGGTATCAAATGTTACTTAACAAACAAACTGCAGCCAATGTTAAGTTTGGCATTGGATATACCCACACTGAATCACCAACAGATTTCACCCACAAAACTGATAATGATGGGAAGAAATTGATTCAAACTTCTGATATGGAGGAATGCACATCCTACCATCAGAACTTCCTCAAAAAGGGAAGCACTGCCGAAGTTAAAACTACTGACAATAAGCCATCAGCAGTTTCAACTACATCAGGAGTTGAGACCCTGAAAACTGCTGATGACCTATTTCAAAAATCTGATTTTGTCAGTAAATTGCCTTCCAGCTCTCTTGATTTATCTAAAAGGAAAGAGAAGGCAAAAGCATGTGAAATATGTGGTCTGTTTAACCACATAACTGAACTTTGCAGATATAGAAAGGTAAATCAGTTAAATAAACAAAGACAACAACTGATTGTGGGAAAACAGATAAAACAAGATTTTGAAAATACCTTTTTTCCCAACAAACAACAATCAAACAAAACCCTTTCTAAGAAGAGGCCTTTATCTCAACAAAGGTCATCTTCTCAAAGTTCAATTTCAGAAGTTTCACATAACTCATCAGCAGTTTCACAAACTACTGAAGTTAAAGATTTGATAAACCTGGTTAAACTTCTGATGACCAAAGTTGATGGTGGAAACCAAAAAGAACCCACCATTGTTCTTAATGACAAATCCATTGCCAAAAAGACATGGATTACCAAAATTGGTCCACAACAAGCTGCACCTGTTCTCAAGAGCAAACCCAAAGCCAAACTGGCTTGGGTTGCCAAAACTAACTAATTTGCTATCTTGTGCAGAGAGTCTCCAGAGGTTTGAATAGCATATGGTATGTGGATAGTGGAGGCTCAATGCACATGACTGGATGCAGATACCTGATAAACAATTTTATCAGCCAAAGAGAAGGATCTGTGTCCTTTGGGAACAATGCCAAGGGATATGTGCTAGGATATGGCAATGTATCCTCAGGCAAAATGCAGTTTGACAAGGTCAATCTGGTTGAAAACCTTGAGTACAACTTGCTGAGTGTCTCACAAATGTGTGACAAAGGATATTCTTCCTTTTTCACCAAGACAGCATGCAAGATCATATCACCAGAAGGCCAGAAGTTGATAGAGAAGATTATTGAAGATCATACTTTGCTGATTGCCAAAAGGTGTGGCAATGTCTATGCAGTGGACATTGAAAAGGACAAAGTATTGAACAAGACTGCCTGTTTCTTCTCAAAGGCATCAACTTCAGAAAATGATCTCTGGCACAGGAGACTTGGCCATGTGAACTTTAAAACCATCAATAAAGTCACAAAAATGGGCTTGGTCAGAGGTCTACCTTTGAAGGAATATCAGTGCAAAGAACACTGTGTTTCCTGTCGTAAAGGTAAACAGCATAAGTCCTCCTATAAGTCTATTGAAGAATCAAAAACAACTGCATGTCTTCAACTACTCCATATGGACTTATTTGGACCAGTCAAGATTATGAGCCTTGGTAAGAAGAAGTACTGCTTGGTCATCATTCATGACTACTTAAGATTCACATGGGTCTTCTTCTTATATTCCAAGGATGAGGCAGCTGAAATCATTAAGTTCTTTATTCTACAAGTAGAGAAGCAATACTCTCTATCTGTCAAAGTCATCAGGAGTGACAATGGGACAGAGTTCAGGAACAAAACTCTGGAGGAATTCTGTCTGTCTAAAGGGATTGTTAGACAGTTCAGCATTCCCAGAACTCCTGAACAAAATGGTGTGGTAGAAAGAAAGAACAGAACATTAATTGAAGCAGCCAGAACAATGTTAGCTGATTCAGGCCTACCTTTGTATTTTTGGGCTGAAGCAGTTAACACTGCATGTTATGTTCAGAATAGAGTTCTTATCAACAAGAGACATACCAAGACTGCCTATGAAATTCTTCATGGCATAAAGCCCCTTATCTCCTTCTTCAGGGCTTTTGGATGTCAATGTTTTATCCTCAACATCAAAGACTCTATTTCTAAGTTTGCTGCAAAAGTTGACACAGGTTATTTTCTTGGTTATTCTCCTTTGAGAAAAGCTTACAAAGTTTTCAATTCTAGAACCAAGATAGTAGAAGAAACACTGAATGTCAAGTTCAATGAATCAAAACACACTCTTATTCCAGCAAATCCTGCTGAATTATTTGATCTTGACAATTTTCATTTCGGACCTGAAAAGACTGTTGAATCATCCAAACCTCCTCAAAATGGTTTTCAAGGTTTTGAAGATGATAGTCCTGCACCATGGACTCCAAACACAGTCAGAAGATCAACTATTAAACCTTCAGAAGTTTCAATAGCTTCAACTTCAGGAACTACTGATGAACATTTTGAAACTACTGATTCAGCTGATCCTAAAACTCCTGAAGTTCAAATAACAGCTGAACCAGATATTATCAATCTCAGTGGTTTATTTGAAGAACCTGTAGAGCCATCATCCAGTACAGGTTTACAACAACAGATTGAACACAAGGATCATCCATTGGATCAAATCATGGGTGATATTGCATCAGGGGTACTCACAAGAAACCAGCTTTCCAACTTTTGCTTATTCTCAACATTCATCTCTCAGTTGGAACCAAAGAAGTATCAAGAAGCCCTCAAAGACAACAATTGGGTGCAAGCAATGCAAGAAGAGTTGCTTCAATTCAAGAAACAACAGGTTTGGGAAATCTGTCCCTTACCTTAAAACAAGCAACCAATTGGAACAAGATGGGTCTTCAAAAACAAATCAGATGAGGCTGGTATGATCATCAAGAACAAAGCAAGACTAGTGGTACAAGGTTATTCCCAAGAGGAAGGAATTGATTATGATGAAACCTTTGCACCAGTTGCAAGACTTGAAGCTATCATGTTATTTTTAGCTTATGCAATTTCCAACAACATTAAAGGTTATCAAATGGATGTCAAAAGTGCATTTTTGTATGGAAAAATAAAAGAGGAAGTGTATGTCTGTCAACCTCCAGGGTTTGAGGATCCTTCTCATCCTGATTGGGTTTACAGACTTGACAAAGCTCTTTATGGGCTAAAACAGGCTCCAAGAGCCTGGTATGAAACACTTTCAAACTTTTTACTTAAGAATCACTTCTCAAGGGGATCCATTGATAAAACTCTTTTCATAAAACATGTTGGAAATCATGTCTTACTTGTTCAAATCTATGTTGATGGTATCATTTTTGGTTCAACAAATTCAAAACTGTGTGAAGAATTTAAGAAACTCATGCAATCAAAATTTGAAATGAGTACAATGGGAGAATTGCAGTACTTTTTGGGACTGCAAATCAAGCAACAGTCAAATGGAACATTTATACATCAATCAAAATATGTTAAAGAATTATTGAACAAATTTTCTTTACAAGACTGTAAAACATGTTCCACTCCCATGACACCAATCACACAAGTTGAACCAGATGATCAAGGGAAACACATTGATCAAACCATGTATAGATGTATGATAGGTTCTCTTTTGTATTTAACTGCTTCTAGACCAGATATCATGTTTTCAACTTGTGTCTGTGCTAGATACCAATCTGCACCAAGAGAATCACATCTAATTGCAGTCAAAAGAATCTTCAGATATCTGAAAGGAACTCCTACTTTAGGAATTTGGTATCCTGCTTCATGCAATACCAAGTTAACTGCTTTTTCAGATAGTGACTATGCAGGCTGCAAGATGTCAAGAAAATCAACATCTGGTGGTTGTCAATTCTTGGGAAACTGTCTGGTGTCCTGGCAATCAAAGAAACAAACATCTGTGGCAACTTCAACAGCTGAAGCTGAATACATTGCTGCTGCAAGCTATACTTCACAGATACAATGGCTCCAATATCAACTGCTTGATTATGGAATCAAAGAGACCAAGACCCCACTTTTAGTAGACAGCAAATCTGCCATTAGCATCATTCAAAATCCTGTTCAGTTTTCAAAGACTAAACACATTGAAATCAGGTATCATTTCATAAGAGATTGCTATGAAAAAGGAAAGATTGAGGTGAAGCATGTCACAACAGCTAATCAAATAGCTGACATTTTCACCAAACCCCTTGATTCAACAACTTTTCAGAGGTTAGTATCCATGCTTGGGATGTTAAACTTAGAAGAAAGTCTGTAAGTGTTTCACTTCTTAGTTCTGCACATATTTTATTTTTCACTTACATACTTATCTGTCACAAACCTCTGAAGACCAAAAATTTGAGAAAGAGAAAGTACTGATGAATAAATTTTGAAAAAAATGCTGATAAACATCAATAATGGGATACTTTCAAAATGGATATAACTACTGATGAAAATCAGAAGTTAGTAAAGTGTTTTAAAAGTCATTTGCATCAGCAGTTGAAACTGCTGAAGAGATGACTAAAACCACTGATGAAGAAACCTTCTTCTTCAGCAGTTTGACTAAAAAGGGTAAAACAGACTTTTCACTCATCAGAAGTTTGACCTAGTCGGTTAAAAACTTTTGATAAATACCCTGTTCCAACACTTATCCATTCAAAAAGCAAAATTCCCTCTCTCTCTCTCTCTCTCAAATTCAAAGCAAAACCCCTTCTCTAACCTAAAAATTACTGTTCGATCAAAAACAACCATGGCTCTCGTGTTAAAACAGGGACACAACCAAAGAGGCTACTTTGTTAAAGATGAAGCCTGGTCCCAGTATGATGAGATGATTGATCTCATCATGAAATCCCAATATTATGATGCTTTCACCATCGATCCACCCATTCATGAAGAAACTCTTAATGAGTTCTGGGCTAATTCAGAGACGGTGAAGGTGAACAATGAAGTGATTTCCCTCAAATCTTCCATAAAAGGGAAAATGATGGCCATCTCACCAGAAACACTAAGCATCAGGCTTGGTTTGAAGGATTCTGAGGCACCTGAGCATATTCCAAACTCAGACATCCATCTAACCATGACAGAGTGTGGTTATCAAGGTACTTTGGCACAAGCAACAGTTTATAAGAAATATTTTGACCCTCAATATAAACTGTTATTTCATTATATTATTATGTGTCTTAGTCCAAAAACTGGGTCAATAGATCAGATGCCTTCTACTTTTCAACCTATTTTTCATTCCATCATAAATGAAACTCCTTTCAAGGCATCAAAATTATTTTTCAATGAACTGGTTTTACATCATGAAAATGATAAAAAGAAATTTTTGTTGTATCCAAGATTTGTTATGCAATGCATAATAAAAGAGCTTGGAGAGGGAGTACTTGAGGGAGAAGCAACAACTTTAAACCCTTTAACTGCTCAAGTATTCTCTAGGCACAACAAACCAGCACTTGTGCTAGAAGATGACCAAGGGGAAGAACAACCCATCCCCAAGGAACCCACATCTTCCAAACCCAAAAAGAAAACTCAAAAGCCTAAACAACAAAAACCAAAACAAACCAAGTCACTGAAAAAGAAAGTTCAGGAAGTGGAGAAACCTGAAACTACTGATGTGCAATCTGCACTTGATAAGGAAGTGGCTGAAACATCCTCTCAGCACACTCCTTCTCCACCAACCAAAAGAAAACCTGTCACAGTTATTTTTCAAAGAAAAAGATTTAAGAAACCAATAACTGTTGACCCTGCTTTTGAAACTGCTGAAACCAACCCTGAACCCATCAAACCTCCTGAACACTAACCCCTCACAACTACTGAACCTGAACCCTCACACACAACAATAGAAATTGCCCAACTTTTCTCAGGACTAAAAGGAACCCATTCACCACATGTCACTCCCCTAGCAACACATCAAATTGGGGAGATGCCTTCAGAAGTTGACATGAATGTGGATCCTGTTAGCCCAACCCAGAGAGATGAGGATGAACAAGAGTTTATAAGCCCAAACTTACAAACTTTTGATACTTTTGAGGCTGCTACTACTCACTTATCACCCAGTGGTGAACCTGAGGACAGTAGTAACATAGCTAAGACCTCAAACTTGGCAACTACTGATGAAGGCCTAAGGCCAGAAGTAGGAAAACCTCAGTACCAAGACAAAGAGGTTCATGAGACTACTGGTTTGGGTCCAGCTCATGATATAACTGATCCTGCCCTCTCTGAGGACACTATCAGGGATTCAGATGATTCCATTAATTTGGTTGATGAATCAAACATTCCACAAACTGAATTGACGGTTGATATTGAAGGTCCTGAATCTAAGGTATCCAAGCTCAAGAAGCTGGTCACCAAAGATCAGGTTAAAGACCAGTTAACCCAAAGTTCCCCAAAACTGGCATCTTCAGAGCAATCTGAGGATCACCCAAAAAGCACCCCTTCACCAAAACAACCTACCCAATTCCCTGGGCTCACAAGCATAGACTTGAACCAACTATGCAGCCCAGATGGTCCCCTGTACCAGGCACTCAAACAAATTATTACTGATCAACTCAAACCCTTCACAACTGCTTGGGAGTTAAAAGCTAACAATCAGTTTGGGTTGATCAACTCGAGACTTGCTGAGTTGAACAAGAAAATGGACCAAACACAAGATCAACTAGCAAGGTTGTCTGCTGCAACATCTCACTCTATTAGGCTTCCAGAAGTGGATGAAGCCAAAAAGGGGGAGATGATTAAGGAACCAACTGAAGTTGCTACTACACAAAGACAAATTCCTGATCCTGAAGCTGATAGACCATCCCAAAGACCAGGAAAAGAAGTAGCACCAGAATTCAAATTGTCTAAGGCATCAGAGGAAACTGCTGATCCCATTTCTCAAACTACTGAAGACAATCCTTCAGCAGTTGTGACTCCAATTTCCTCATCAGCAGTTTTACCTCCTAAACCAACATCAGAAGTTCCTAATGCAACAGAAAGAGAACCTGCTCCCACTCCTTTGCCTACAACAACTTCCACAACTGTTTTAAACCCTACTCCCATCAGCATGTCTAAAGATTTATTGGAGAAGAGTTTAAAAGAGGCTGCAAAGAAGGCAAAAGAAGACAGAGTATGGAACAGCCTAGAGACTAGAGATGATTTGAGTTTTGAAGAAAAATTAATCAAGTACCAAGAAAAACTTGATGAGCTTGAGGCTGAAGAGAGAGCACTTGAAGCTGCTGCTGAAGAAGACAAAAGAGCACAGCTTATAGCATTCATTACAAAGAACTCAAAATCAAAACAAGTGGCCCTCAAAAGACTCTCAACACAAGAACTGACCAGAAGAGCTCAAATGCTATCTGATAGAATAGCAACAGAAGATGAGAGGAAAGCCAAAAGAGCTGAAGTGATTGAAGAATTAGTGGCAAATGGCTATGGTTCAAAGGCCTCAGTCTCCAAATGGAAGGAACAAACTCTTTATGAGGCTTACAAGAAATTCAAGGCCAAGAAAGCTGCAGAGCCAGAGAGATATGAAACTCCAGAAGTCCAAACAACTTCTATTGTTAAGAGATCATGTGGTGCACTAAGGAAGCCAGCCACCAAGAGAAAAGCAGAGGGTGAACCCATTGTCAAGACTGACTTCAAGATGATACTCTTAGAAGGAGATCAGTTGGTACATGGTGATTTTGATGTTGAAGAGAAACCCATCTTAACCCAATTCAGAGACAAGGCTACTTATGCTTATCAGTTACAACAATCCATCCAAGAGAAGACACATACAAGGGTTGTTACAGAGCATCACCTGCCCAACATGCCTATTCAAGGTACTGCTGAACTTCAAGGTAGTCAAGAATCTCACCTGAGAGTCACTGAAGTAGAAGACATTCCTTAATCAGGTCAACCTAAGGAAACAAGCTTGGTTTCCTATGCCTCTGACTTTGACAGGTCAAAGGTAAATATTATCAGGTGGTCATTTACTGAATCCAACTCAGTACTTGTGACCAGGAGAGACCGTTCAAGTAAGGTCTATAAAAACTCAAAGGAGTTGAGTGTTTTATCGTCCAAAGACCTTCTTACCATTCAACATTTAACACCTGAACTTGGTCCTCTCACTGAGAAACAAAGATGTACTCTTACTACCCGGATGACAACAGAGATCTGGAGGATACTAGAAGAGAGAAAAGGACAACAATAAAGAATAGATAAGGTTTTGGCTTCATCAATCCAGGGGGAGATTGTTGGGACAAAGAGGATTGACGAAACCACCTTTTGATAACCTTAGTCTAATTCATATCTGCCTAAGTATAGAACTGCTGAAGAACAAAAGAAGAAGTGCTAAAGAACAAACACCAAAGTACTGAAGAGTAAAATCATCAGAAGTTCTGAAGTCTAACCAGACATTTCACTGAAGAACTGCTGAAGACAAACTGCTCATCAGCAGTTTGTCACTCATCAGCACTTTGCATCAGAAGCTTCTAACCGACTGAAGATCAGCAGTTTGTTTATTATATTGTTTTGTTAAAGTCTTGATTTCAAGTTTCGATGTACAGACTGTTGTAACCTTATCTTAGCATAATATCTTTGTTAAATATCTTAGATTACTTCAGACAACAGTTTAGTACATTAGTCTATAAATAGATGAGTTTGTTCATCTATTTTCATATGTGATTTTGTGTAATATCTTTGATCTTAAATTGAAATCCTTCGGGCTTTAAACTTATAATTCCATTTCACATCTGAGAAACATAAATTGCTTTACTGCTTTACACTTAACTGTATTTATTGTTTCTCATTTATTATTCAGTCAAGGGGGAGTAATAACTCCTCATCAAAGTGATCTTTTAGACCTTTGAACACTTGTATTTCCGCTGCTTAAAAACTCACATATAAATCTGATAACACATAAGTGTTCATAAAACTAAGCCACTGATCCAACAATAAGAGAATGGTCAATAAGGTTCCTAACTATAGTCTAGGTCAAACATGCCAATTTTTCCTAATTCCCTATAGTCTTGGCTCTGATACCAATCTGTCACACCCCAACAGATGGCGGAATACATTGAGGCGCGACTTGTGATAGATTGTTCAAAGACTTCATGACACTAGTATTGTGACAAATAATTTAAAAGATAAATTTCATTCATAGCATTTCAATGTCTAAAACGAAAGTACAAATTGTCTTAAATAAAGGAAATACAACATTGAGAACATGATAAATTAAACTAGTTATGAGTTTCTAGTCCAATCCCAAGTAGATTTCTTGAATATCCTGCATCAAACATTTCCTGCAACATGTATAAAATATCCGTCAACACATAAAGCATTGGTGAACATACTAGTTTTTGGTCTAAGTACATAGCATAAGGAAAGTCTACTCGAATCATCATGTTATAGGCATATGCACGAAGAACCATACAAAAGGCAACAACACTTGAATACACAATTGAGAGATACTTAACATGACCCATAAAGGGGGCGGTGTATCAATCCTATAGCGCTATACATGTAAGGTGGGTTGTGCTAATAGACATTTGTATGTGATAATAATTCTAGCATAGCATAGCATAGAAGCATTTAGATTGAGCATAATAGTTTAAGAGTATGAAATCATTTAAGTTTTGATAGTGATACATGTTGAGCCCCAAAGAATAAAGAATAAAAGGGGGACAAGTATGAGTCCAAAAAGCAAGTCTTGGAAGATTAGGTCCTTAGCCTTGTTTAACTAGAATTAAAGAATAGAGGAGTCTTAGGTTCGAGTTTTATTATAAGATCAAGAGAATCAAGCAAGCCTTTTAGGCTAACTAAAACGCAAATTGCCTTTAGGGCAATCCGGATGGTCATGAGATTTAGTTAGACCAAGCACAAAATCATCATAGATGATTCGGATGGTATGAGGTTAAGAATGTGAATCCATTTGATAAGTTCATGTCATAACCACTTCCCTTATGGGATAAACGTGGGTTTTGGACACGGGATTTCCCCTTTCTAGTGTGGACTAATCCATAGCACAAGAAAGGTCAAGAGAGTTGGTAAGGTAGGGTGTAACCACAAACCTTCCAAAAGATTGTTAATAGGATAATAAGATAGAAGATTGAAAGTATGTTTATATTAATACATAATATAACCAAGAAGTTTAAGTAAAGTATGGTAACTTATTTGGATGAGCCTTGGCTCTCCTTTGTCAACCATTACCATAACACAAATCCATCCAACATTGGATTGTTAGTGGACTTGGTTGGTTTTCTCTACAACAAACAACTTAGGACATAAAAACATAATCAGAAAATAGTCACCTTTAAGACCTCTTTTAGGTGCTCTACCCTTATCACACTTTTGTGGATAAATATGGGGAAGATCCTAGAGGGTTCTCCAAGGAGTTTTGGTCAGAAAAGAAGAAGGAAAACAAAATAGAAATGAAGGTTTGAGCTTGGAAACTTACTGTTGTGTTTTCAGAAAGTTTGCTCAAGAACCTTGAGAATTTGAGAGAGATTTAGAGAGAAATGAGATGAACAAGAGTTTAAGGAGTGGGGAGATAATGTATTTATAAGTGGGTTAAGGTGATTGGGTATTAAATGGAGTTAATAGGGTGGTTAGAAAGAGATTAGGTGGGAGTTGAGTTTGCTTATCAAAGGATGGTTATTAGTTGTTTTAAGCTATTGTTGGTCATCGTAATTAATTAACAAAAAAAAGGCAACGAACATCAAACTTGAACTAACTTGAATTGATGTTTTATATGTTGTTAATATTTGGAAAAAGTCAACGTCACTAAATTGTGTTTTCCGTTTTTTTTAAACTAAAAGTATTATTATTATGAAAATAAATATATATTAAAATCTTAACTAAATGAGTTTCTTGTTATAACGCCTAAATTGGTTTGGATTATAATGACGCCTCGTCTGAATTGGTAGGAGTAACATAAAAGAAACGAATAAAAGCGAACTTGAAATTTGTTAAGTATAGAATTTAAAATACATGAAATGTAAAAATCACGCGATGTTACAGTAAGAAGGTCCATATTAATGTGCTCCCATTTCCACATCGGTATTTCCAATGGTTGAAGTTTCCCGTATGGCTTTTGATGCTCAGCTTTCACTTGCAAGCATACCACACACCTTTCTACAAATTTAGCAATATCCCGCTTCATACCAGGCCACCAATAGTCTAGCTTTAAGTCTTGATACATCTTGGTGGCTCCCAGATGAATTGAATAGCGAGATTTATGAGCTTCATCCAGTAATAGTGTTTTGACTTCACATGAATTTCGAATCCAGATTCTTCAGTTTCAGGCTTTCAACCCGTTACTATTCTCTTCAAGATCGTCTATTTGACCCTTAATTATCTCCTTTCTCCAGTTTTCTTCTTTCACGGATTCGATTTGGGCCTTTTGGATTTTATCAAAAAGTCCTGAGGTTATAACCAATTGCATAGATCTCACCTGAATGGGCATATAGTTCTCCATTCTGCTGAGGGCATCCGCTACGACGTTGGCTTTCCCGCGATGATACAGGATTTCACAGTCATAATCCCTAAGGGTTTCTAGCTAACATCTTTGGGCCGCTTAGTGAGCAGGTCCTAAGTGTGCTCCCATTTCCACAAGGGTATTTCCAATGGTTGAAGTTTCCCGTATGGCTTTTGATGCTCAGCTTTCAGTTGCAATCGTACCACACACCTTTCTTTAAATTTAGCGATATCCCGCTTCATACCGGGCCACCAATAGTCTAGCTTCAAGTCTTGATACATCTTGGTGGCTCCCGGATGAATTGAATAACAAGATTTATGAGCTTCATCCAGGTAATAGTGTTTTGACTTCATATGAAATTGGAATCCAGATTCTTCCGTTTTGGGCTTTCAACCCGTTACTGTTCTCTTCAAGATCGTATATTTGACCCTTAATTCTCTCCTTTCACCAGTTTTCTTATTTCAAGGCTTCGGTTTAGGCCTTTCGAATTTTATTAAAAAGTCCCGTGGTTATCACCAATTGCATAGATCTCACCCGGATGGGCATATAATTCTTCTTTCTGCTGAGGCCAACCGCCACGACGTTGGCTTCCCCGGATGATACAGGATTTCACAATCATAATCCTTAAGGATTTCTAGCCAATGTCTTCATTTCATGTGAAGGGGTAGGGTACCAATTCCTAGCGCATAGGCGGACCCTACCCCACAACATCATCATCCTAGGTCCTCCCCGGAGAAATAACAATTCAAAATTGTTAAGTACAAGAAGATACCACATCTTGGCAGAGCTTCGTCCGCGGAGCCTCAGTCTTGGCGGAGCTCAGTCCTCACAGACATCACACGTGGAGTGCAATCCACCCGCGCGGGACCATGTGCCCAACTCAGCGATGGTCTTCCGCGGACAGTTCATAACCTGATGTGCTTTAGGCTTGGTCCGCCACAAAATTTCAGTTTCTCCAGGAAGATCTCGATGCACTTTTCTATGGTTTCCCCTTTTTGTCTCAATTGCATGAATTCTTCTTTTATCTGATTCACTACCACTTTCGGGCTGTGATGTTCTAGGAAAAGGATTTTGAACTCTTCCCATGTCATGGATATCAGCGCTTCAGTCGACATGCTTTTCTTCTTCACATCCCACAAGTCCTTAGGCATGTCTCTCAGTTGGCCCATGCCATAAGGCACACGATCATGGTCATCACAATCGGTCTTCTCGAAGATGTCTTCCATCTCCGACAACCATTTTTGGCATTTGACTGGATTCACTTCCCTCCTCATAGGTCTTTGGCCTACAAGCCATAAACTTGTCATTTGGGCACGACTTCCTGGCTTTGCCCCTTCTCACTTCTTGGAGGATGCCTTTTCAAATTCTTGGCATTTACCTTCCTTTGTAGTTAGGAAGGTATTTTGTATTTCCCCTAAGAATCGGGGCAGACTTGTCTCAAGGCCCTTCGCTACTTCAACAGTAATCCTCTGTGTAAACTCCCCTCGAGTGAGAGGTGTTTGGTCATCCCCAGTATCATCAGCCATCGATTTCTAAAACGTTAAACATACGTATAAACATTCCAATTAATAGTTATTTATTATTCAGTTTTGCTCTATCGCATCTCACTAGTTGACACGATTTCAAATTTAGTTCCTTAGTACGGGGAAAACTCATGCCCGCCTTGATCACTTAGTTGATGCATTTTCGGATTTTCAAGCATCAAATACACTGTTACGCATCTTTAAACTTAAGTACCAAATACACTTTTCATGCATTTCGGATATAAGTGTCAGTTACACTTTGGTGCATATTATTATTTGTAGTTCGTTAAATATGGTGCAACTAGTTACTTACCAGGCACGACGATCAAGCACGAACCAAACCCATCTTTTGGTTAACATTGGGCTCTAAACACCACTTATGAGGACCCAATCTAAATAAACCGTAGATTTCATAATTTAAGTTGTCAAAACGATCCAAATGATTCACAACATATCATTTTCTTGGACCCCAATGGTCTAAAACATTGCAAATTTGTTTACTTAGGACGACACTTAAACATTCGTTAACCACTACAATTTACATAACTATTTACATATAAAAATTAATGCGGAAGCGTTGATAAGAGTGCATTTGGTTCTCCAAAAGTTAGCTCGGTCATCATCTGTGCCTAGCATAGCAGTACCTAAGGTCAAATGCGAGGGTTAAACCATTCAAAATCGTTAGATGGGCATTAAAATTCAAAACAAACAAACAAACACAAGTGGGAAGAACCTCGCCGTAGCCTACGGTTGATGAGCCGTAGGTTACGGCCAACAGGTTCTGATTTTGGTGGTTATTAGGCCGTAGCTTACGGCTTCAAACTGTAACCAACGGATCAAGGCTGCTGGAAATCATATTTCCATTACCCAACATGACCCGTTTGTCGCCTTTAGGTTCGTTAGCCATTCAACGAGTTTAGGACAATCGTAGTTGAGCTTACTTGCGTCATTTGCACAACAATTGATCCCATTAACCTATCCTTTGACTGAATTTAACATCAAAGTCCCAATTTGACACAATTAACAATTATATGATCATGCATAAAGTCCATAAGTGACTTACCTTACGTTTGGTCTTTTCTTCGCGAGTGTTTCTCGCCTTGACTTGATGATGACTCGTGCTCCTTGCCTATTAGATTATGGTCCATCCAACTGTTAGAACCATTACAATTATCATGATTTCCTTGCGCATACATCTCATACAAAGCATTCGCAATACATGAGTTTGTTACCTATACTACTTATAGGTCTAGATAGACATCGGATATAAGCACTTGATAGACAGTATATCATTAACCACGAAAATCATCAGTTACTAGTTAACGACTCAATTTCTAATATTACACATAAGCCCACCAAGTTGACACCATTAAAGCTGCGTTTGTTTCAGTTAGGCATTTTATTGAACACTTGGTAGGTATTTATTCATCTATAAGGCCATAACCTAATCAAGAGCTTCATGGACCCATCCATGTTAAAAAACAATTAACCTATCTATACTATCAATCATACAGCATGTTTCATTCAAGAAGCACACACAACACTATCCAATTGATTAAGATGATGTGTTATATCACAGTTAATAGAACTTATCACTTCCCTTTAACACAATTTCAATATTTGACCCAATTCAGGTTTATAATCGATTTTACATGAATATGTCATCCCCAAAACACTAGGGCAACATCACAAGACTGATTAATCGCATTATTAGCAAAAAAAAAACCCATCAAGTTCATTATTCACATAATCATCTAATTCATCACAACAAACCAATCAAAGGTTACCTCAAGGCTTGTTGAACTCTAGGGAACAATTTTCACATATTGCATGTGATTAAATCCTTCCAAAATCTTAGATTGAGCAAATTTAGAGGTTTAGCTTTTTGTGTGTGTGTTTTGGGTACGGGGGTCGATGTCTAGGAGATGGAGTTCATCTGCTCTCTTGTTTGTTTAACAATACCTACACCCACTATGGCCTATTGCCCCTTTTAGTCCCTTAAGTTACAATTCTTGCTTATAATATTAGCTAACTAATTGGTTCACACAAGATTTAAGTACTATCATTAAGTAGTTTGTCAAATTTATTTCATACGGTTCAGTTTTTAACTACATTATCCGTACCATCAAGTTAGTCATTCATAATTACGAGATAAATGAGATTAGAAAATTTCGGGGTGTTACAGATGCGGCGGAGATAAGATGTGGTAGATGGTTTGCGACGATGTGTGGTTGCTGGTAGGGGGTTCACGCATAGGGGTGGTGGGTGGTAGTAGATAGTCAGAGTGGTGGTGGTGATGGGTGGGTTAGTTGGAGAAGAAGCTAGGGGGACGGGATATTAGTAATTTCACCAAAAAAAAACTAATAGAAAAACTAAAACCGTTAGGTGCAGGGATGTAATGTGTTAACCCGACAAACCACAGGGACTCGGAGTGTTTGAATTGAACTGAACATGTTAACTGGTGCAAACTACAGGATGAAAATTGTACTTAACTTTTAATTAAAAAGCTCTATTCCTTTATTAAATAGGTAGAGATTCGGGTACAAAGGCCATTTTTTGTGAGAATGGTAAAAAGACTTGTAAGAGTGACATATGGCAGTGTTTTATTTTAATAACAAGGGCAATAGAGTAATTATATAAATATTCAAATTTTTCAAAAAATCAATCTCATCTATATATATATATAAAACAAAGCCCTTTTGCTGACGTGGCGTTCAATGGTGGCCTCAACCATCCATTGAATATGCCACGTGGCATAATGAGATGAGAATTTTATTATTTTATTATTTTTTATTTTTTTATTAAATTACATAAAACCTACCAATCATCATCATATATAATAATCTTATTCTCACCCTAAACCCTAATAATCTTTTATTCCCAATCCCTTTCTCCAACATAACCTCATCAATCAGTCGTCGTCACCTCTACAAACCAAACCCCTCTCTCTCTATTGATTTCCAAGTACTTTCTTCTTCTTCTTCACTCTCTGTTAGTATACCTTGCTCTCTAAGTCTCTCTGCTGGTCCACCATCGGTCAACATGGGCAGCATAAGCCATGAAATTAACGTCCTTACAACACCATTTGAAGCTCTCTCCATCACTCCTGATAAAGATCCTAGAACTATTGCAAGAGGGTATCTCTTTTTTTTTCTTCATAAAAATTGCATCTCTTTTTGTTTCTTCTGACCATCTTTATTAATTGCATATTATTGTTTTATTAGTTTTTTTATGTGTTTAGTTTTCTCTGTTTCTTTATTTTGTTTGGAAATTGTTGGGTTTTTGTCTTTTTAGATTGTAAATATTTTTCAGTTTTTTTTATTTTTATTATATACGTTCATACAGAGGCTAACTCCTGTGTAAGAAAGGGGTTCTGTGTTCTGATCATCTTTAATAACTACACATTGTTTTTTTTATTTGATTTTTAATAATTGTTTTATTTTATTATTAGTTTTCCTTCTTTTTGATTTTGTTAGGAAATTGTTTGGTTTTTGTGTGTTTTTATGTATGTATAGTTCTTGAATTATATATTGGGATTCTTTCTTTTTAATGTGTTTTTTAATTTGATTTTAGCTGTAATTTCCTTATATTTAATGGGCTTTGGCGGTTAGGACCTGATTGTTTAGTTGATTAGGTTAAGAATGATATGAGTCATTAAAGATTGATGAGTTTTTGAATACTTGCAGCTTACATAAGTGATTGTTTAGATGATTACTGATTAGGTTTTAGGTTAGGGAATATACAGACATGCAGTGATTGAGAGATTTTGTGGTTAGTTAATTTGAGCCATTTGCAATAGGTTATCACGTAGTGAATTTTTTTAACAAAGATTGATCATGTTTAATTTTTTCGTTTTTATAATATTATCCCATCTCCCCTCAAACCCTAATATCCCTAACTCTTCATCAATCTCTTTGACCGTCCCTCAAACCGTAATATCCCTAATTCTTCCTCACTCTTCTCCTTCCCTGCTCTCAATATCTTTTTATATTTTCGTTTCTTCAACCCTCACCATCACCGACCTCCCACCACCACCGACCTCCCACCATCACCGACCTCCCACCATCACCGACCTCCCACCACCTCCTCCTCTGTTCCGTCCCACCGTCCACCATCATCACAGCCACCTATCAAAATTTTGTTTATCGATACGTTAAGTATTATACGCCGCCAGCTCCGCCCTTAATTGTTTGCTACTGTTCGCCGGACTCAAACACCTTGATCCTAATCGAAAAGCTTCTAAAAAAGCCATGGAACACAAGAAGGAAATATCCAAGCGCTTAGGTCGCCCTCTTTTTCATACCAATCCCTACGAGGTTATTATTATCTTATTATTATTATTATTATTATTATTATTATTATTATTATTATTATTTTGTTTTATGTATCCAGACAAGAAATTCGGCACACCTTTACATATAACAGCATTGCATTTAAGCTTAGATATTTATCAAATCAGAAGCAAATTGGAAGGTGTGTGCTGTGAAAAGGGTACCTCGTGCTGACTCATTATTTTCCTTATCCTCTGTATTGTCATTGGATACTCCTTCATTTTCAGTCAGACCATTAACTATTTCATAATCACTTATACATGATTAGTTGTAATGTTGTAGCAAAAAAAAAAGAGGTTAGGGATAATGGTTTAAGATCTGGTATGATAACTACTGAAGGCATTTAATTTGAAGTGTTGTAAGTTTATATTGGTTAAGATTTGATGGATATTGAAGATATTTATCTAGCTGTAGATTAGTAGGCTTAAAATTGGGTTTGAAGTTGTGTTGTGAGCTGTGAGTTATGACTGTGATAGTATATTAGTTGAAATAAAAGAAAAGGTTGTGGGATGTGTGATGATTCTTTTAATATTTTGAGACGCCTCATATAATATGTCATGTATCCTTTATCGATTCGGCTAGGTTTTTAGTGTTTCTTCATGTTGAAGTATTAGGTGTTAGCATTGGATTTATAGGCTGTTTTAGGTTAGGTATTGAATATTGACATTAGAGTTATGCATTTCTTTAGCCTTTTATGATAGGTGCTAATGCTAGAGTTATACATTGTTTTAGGTTAGGTATTGAATATTGATATTAGAGTTATGCATTTATTTACACTTTATGATAGGTGTAAGAGTTATACATTATTTTAGGTTGGTATTCGCATTACAGGTATAGATGGTAATGGGATTTAATGGTACCGTATTAGCTTAAGTAATTGCTAAAATACTTAATGGATGTGATACTGTAATGGTGATGGTTGACTGTCGAATAGTTACTTGATGATTGTTATTGTAGGTATGCCATTGTTATTGATGTAGGCTTTGGTGACCGATGGTTGGTGGTGCTGAGGAATTGTAACTTGCGTCACATTTGCTTCATGGTTCAGGTCAATGAACGCAAATGAGAATTATTGATCCGTATTATTAAATCATATTAAATTTTTCAACCCCGGGACCTTCCCGGGGTAATCGGCTAGTAATTAATATAAGAGATTTATGGGATTTTTTTTTTCAAATCTTTCCACCGATTTGCATATTCGAATTAACAAGTATTTTTGGTGAATAATCATTTATGTATTCTTATCACTTTATCAACGTGTGGTGTTTTAGATATGCATATTGTGTTATATATTCGCACGTAGATTTTTATTAATTTTGCGCAATGTGTGGCGTTTTTATTATAGTCATCTAAATGGTGTATTAGTCAGTTTTTTATTTTATCAATCACAATTTTTAAGTGTACAAAATAAAACACACTGATAAAACTACTATGAATATAAAACACACAGATATAATCACCATGAATATAAAACACACTGACCACCATGAATATAAAAAAAAACACCATCTTATTAGATTTTCAATGATGGAATGATTAAACACCACTTAGAAATATAATAGAATCACTAAACACCACATCCCCAACCGTAAATGAACTAAACAAAACTTAAAACACATAAAACACCACATGAAAAACATGATAAAACACATCATCAATTGACGCAAGAAACACAAGACGATGATCCATAAAAACAAAAGGCCAACATATATGAACGTGAATATACCCCGATCTTCCAGACGATCCCTTTGTTTCATTCATTGAATTTTGTCTCCACAACAACTTGCTTTAAATAAAAAAAAAATATTACAATTATGCCCCATTTTTTTTTATCGAAATCCATGATTATTTGAAGATTCCCTTTATGATTTCCAAGGCTAATTAAATGGAAATGCCGTGATATTTGTCGAGTTAGTAAACTGCTTTGTAGTTTCTCAATTCAATACAAAATGAATTACCTATCTACCCCTAAGGTGTCAAATTAATCTATCTAAATGAAACAAATATTACAATTATCCCTTTTTATTAATCTTATCCATCCAAAAATCTATTCCAAAGGACACAATGGATTCTTAGCCTTCTTACAAAACACACCCTTTGTATCCTAACTTGTGACACCCGACACATTCAGGTTAACATTTTATAAAACACATAAGTCTACCTTAGCGAAAAACATTATCAAACATACTTGACGGAGTCAGTTGAGTCGAGTCACATTACATATTGTCCAAGGATCAATGGTTCGGAGGATCATTGGGGTTATCACACACACACCCAAGTCATGAGTCCCGTTGTTGGTGAATTACGTCAATTGAATTAAGCGTTATACATAGATTAATCTATATATGTGATATGATATGCAGATACGTGTTTTAATGGTAATTATATGATTATACATGATTTTATATGATTAACATGTGTTAGGATTGCATGTTCATGTGTTAGGATGTGTTAAAATGCGTTAAAACGACAAAATTGGAAAATCTGGAAAAGGCAAGTTTGGTTCGACCTTAAGGGGGGTCGAACCAGGGAATGGAATCCATAAAAAGCCTCATTTGACCACATCAGTCCTCATTCGACCTCTGCATGGGGTCGAACCAGACCTGGGTATAAATACCATACTTTGCCATTTTTCATCATTTCACAAACCCTAGTCGCCTCTAAACGCTCTCTCTCAACTTTAATCACTGGGGAAGGAGTTTTTTATCTTGTTTTTCATAATCTAACCTACAAACATCTTCCAAGCAAAGACATAAAGTGTGTTCTTGATCTAAAACTCTTTTTAAAGAATTTTGATTCGTTTTTATTAAACCCCAAAGGTCCAGATCTGTTTTAAGATGGTTTTCACAATTAAAAACCTTTCTAACACCTTTCCAAACAAAACATAATCATAAAACATAAGTTTTCATACAAGTTAACATGTGTTATGTTGTGTTAATGATGTTTTATGTTGTATTATGTATTGTGTGATGATTTAATGCTATATAGATGTTATAGGAATGTTTTGAGGCTGATATTGATGATGAGTTTTGGTTGTCTTTGGGTGTTAATTGTTGGATGATGATATTTTGCTCATTTTGGGGATTTTGGGTTAGATCTAGGGCTTGTTCATGATGTTAATGATAATGATATGATTGGGGGTTTTCTTGCACATGATAATCTGAGCCTATTGGGTTAATTGATAGTTGAATTTGATAAGTTTCCAAATCGGGTAAAGTTTTCATGCATGATGTGACGTTTTCATAATTTTTGCCATTTTGGGTAAGTATTAAAACGGACTGATTTTGGAGTAAAATTGGTAGGGTTTCATGGGGATATGTTATTCATAATTGACTGCTGTGTTTCGTGATGTTTTCGGATTGTTTAGATGCGATTTGATGAGTTTTAGGATGATTGAAGCTGATGGGGTCGAACCTGGGACTCCTTTGACCCACGTGGGGTCGAATGAGGATGTACAGGGGTCAAACCAAGTTTAACTCAGGTCGAATGTGCTTCTATTAGGTCGAACGAACTTGATTTAGGTTGAATTAACACGTGTTAAGGTCGAATTAATATGCGTTAGGTCGAATGAACTTGTGTTTTGGTTAAATGAACATGCATAGGGTCGAACCAACTTACAAATGGGTCGAATGGACTTATATTAGGGTCGAATGAGTCTGGTAAGCTCCTGATTTGTAACACCCGTATTTTTAATACACTTCTTTATATTATTTTTTTTTCTTTCAAAATACGGTCCCATTTTTTTTTAACAGCGAAAGCAATTGCACCAATATAATGTGATAAGACAACACCTTTAATAATTCACATTATATATTTATTTGATAAGTTGAGTAAGTTTACCTTTTTTTTTTTTTTTTTTTTTGAAAGTTAACTTCATTCAAAAAAACGAGAGAGCCCTCAAAAAAAGGACCCACTCACAAAACCAATTACAACATATACAACGGGTATTTACCCCATTTGTTCCAATCAATCCTATTACAATTTGATCTATAATTAAGCGAAGTAAACGCCATAGACTTAACCAACGCCAACACTTCCACAGCCTAAGGGTCCTTATTTTGGAACACCCTATTATTTCTTTCTTTCCAAATCGCCCACAGCGTAATTAGAACAATACCACGCACTATCTTATTACTCTTCTTGGAACCCGCCGTATGTCTGACCCACTGCAGAATGTCTTCGAAAGAAGAGAGCCCAGCAGCATCCATATTGCACCAAGAACAGATTCTATACCACACTTCCGAGGCAAAAATGCACGAAAAGAAAAGATGCTTAACTTCCTCATCCTCGGCATTACAGAACGGACATATGGAAGTTGGTAGTCCAACATTCCTTCTGATCAGCTCCACTCGAGTAGGGACTTTACCCATCTGAATTCTCCAACCCAAGACATTTATTTTACTCGGAACCCATTTAGTCCATAAGAACTTATGAGCTGGAACAGCATACAAACTCTTTCTGATCGTTTCTTTGACATCTGCTACGGAGAAAGTCTTCACAGTTTTGTTATCCCAGACCCATCTGTCGCTGCACTGCTTTAGATTAATCGCTGTCAACATGTACCGCAGATCTTGAGCCTCCGATATACTTTCGACCGAGTACCCATCAATAATCCATCTCTCATCAGCCCGATTCTGTATCCCATCAAACCAGATTCTGTTTCTAATAACACACTGCTTATCAACCTCTTGCAAGTACAACGCCGGCCACCTGATATGTAGAGGAGAATCCCCATACCACACATCTTTCCAAAGACGAATACTGTCCCCACATCCAAGGACACAAGTCATTAAACTATTGATGCTTTGACCGTTAATAACAGTTTTCTCCAAAAGGTTAACTATTGCCTTCCAAGCTCCAGGAAGCGACTTTTTCACAGGAAGAAACAACCATTTACCTCGCCCTCCATGAATAGAAATAATCACCTTTTTCCACAACGCATTAGGGATAGTTTTAAACCTCCACGCCCATTTTACAAGTAACGCCAAATTGGTTTCGGCCAATTTTGAAATCCCCAATCCACCTAGATCCATCGGACGAGTAACAATATCCCACGATACCCAATGAACACCTTTAGCAACCCGACCACCGAACCACAAAAAGTGTTTCATTTTTCTTTCAATTTTGTCGATCACTTCCTTGGGGGCTTTAAACAAAGAAAAATAATACACCGGGAGACTAGATAGGACCGATTTAATCAACGTTAACCTCCCACCTATAGAAAGAAATTTAGCCTTCCACGATTGTAATCTATTATGCACAGTATCTATAACAGTATCCCAATTGGCAGCTCGATTCATATTAGCACCAATCTTTACTCCCAGATACTGAAAAGGAAAATTCCCCACCTTACATCCCAATACCTCAGCCAACTCGTTTAACTCCACCCCAGATACGCCCAGCCCAAAAATATGAGACTTCTGCAAATTAATTTTCATCCCTGAAACCCAATGAAAGATTCGCAACAACCGATTCACCATCAAGACATTTCTAGATGACCACTTCCCCAACAATAAAGCGTCATCCGCGTATAGCATATGAGAAATACAAGGACCCTCCCCCGGCATTTTAATCCCCTCAATATCCCCCAAACCACACGCGCGAGAGATCATCTTGGCGAAAGCTTCCATAACAATTAAGAAAAGAAACGGGGATAACGGGTCACCTTGTCTAAGGCCTTTTTGACACTTGAATTCAAACGTTGGCGACCCGTTAACTAAGACCGCCGACTTAGCGCATTGAACAATCCCTTTAATCCACGTGCACCATTTTTCCGGAAAACCCATTTGCTCCATAATAGAAAAAAGAAACTGCCAATTAACATTATCATATGCTTTCTGGAAATCAATCTTCAACAGAAACGCCTTTTTATCACTCTTCTTTAACCACCCTATTAATTCATTAAGAACTAGAGGCCCGTCAAGAATATACCTTTCTTTAAGAAATGCGGACTGAGAATCCGAAATTATATCCCCCATCACCACCTTAATTCTAGAAGCAATAACTTTAGAGATGACCTTATTAATGACCCCCACAAGATTAATAGGCCGGTAGTCCTTCAAACCCAACGGCGATTTATTTTTTGCAACAAGCGTAATATAAGAGAGACTAGAACCTTTACCAATAATACCCTAATTGTGGAACTCACCAAACAAACGAAAAAAATCATCTTCCAACAAGGACCAGAAATGTTTAATAAAATGGAAATTAAACCCATCTGGACCCGGCGCCTTATCTGAACCACAATCAAAGACTGCATTCTTGATTTCTTCCTTAGAGAACGGGGCAACCAAACCATCTATCTTGTCGGCGGGAACTCTGTTGAAATCATCACACAAAAACTCCGGTCTAGTGGCGGAAGTTTCACTGAAAAGATCTCTAAAAAAGCGAAGAACCTCTCTTTTTACAAGAGACGGTTTACTAAACCACTCCCCATTAACCATGACCCCTGGGATATCATTTGCCGCCTTTCTCCCATTTATGCATCGGTGAAAAAAAGCCGAGTTTTCATCCCCCAACTTAGCCCAGTTGGCTCGAGATTTCTGTTTAAGATCCTTATTTTTCAAAAACAAAATTCTATTAACCTCTTTTTTACTTTCCTCCCAAACCCACTCCTCCTCCTCCTCAAGATCCCGGGATTCCAGAACCGACTCAAGCCGAGAAATATCTTTAGATAGATTTGTTAAATCTGACTCTTCTTTGCTGGAAATCGACTTCCACCACCTTTTTAAAGCTTCTTTAACAGCCGAGAGCTTCTGAATTAAAACTGTTTCAGCCGTATCCCCGACAACCACACTAGATAAAGCGTCCCGCACCACCCTATCACACCCTTCCCTATCTAGCCAAGAATTGAACCATCTAAACGGCCGGGCCCCATAGTTTTTATCTGCAATTGTTAACAAAATCGGAGAGTGGTCTGATAATTCTCTAGGGAGAGCCCGAAGACAAGCGCCATTCCACCTATTGAAAAAATCCTGGCAGACTAACATACGATCAATCTTGCTCATCTTGACATCTTTCCCAACACCTGTCAAATAAGTGAAGCTACTACCCTGCATTTTAAATTCTTGTAAGCAAGCTTCATCAATAAAATCATTAAATTCTCTGGCAGCCCTGCTATTGAACTTAGAATTTTTTCGCTCGCAATCCCATCGAACGGAATTAAAATCTCCAATAAAAATCCACATACCGGACACCCCTTGCATAAGGCCCAAGAGACGCTCCCACAATAACCTTTTTTCCCCAACTTTTTGAGGAGCGTAAACGTTAACAACATTAACCACCGTCCCGTCTTCAACCAAGTTACCAATCGTAATCATAAACCCGGTATCCGAAATAGTCCTTATTTTTTTGAATTTTCTAGCATTCCATATACTAATCATCCCTCCAGATTTCCCACGAGAATCCATCAAATCAAAATCAAAACTCCCATTACCCCAAATCGACGCCAACCCAAAAGACTTGGAATCGGACAATAATGTTTCTTGAATACCCAAAAATTCAACTTTAAACTTTTTTACCAAACCTTTAACCCAGGGAACTTTTCCAACCGCCCCTATTCCTCTAACATTTAAAGACATAAAATTCATCGATTACCTTCTTGTAACCCTTCACCTTGAATGAAAGTAGAGACCAAATTTTCGAACCCATTTAGGTTAACACCTAACCTGCTGCCGAAATCCATCGTTTCAGTCTTCTCGTGATCCAGAGAGGAATAGTATTGCTGCGAAGCTCCCCCTTTATCTTCACCAACATTATGTTCTAAATCACAGCTGGATGTCTCCTGCTCGTCGCAAAGAACCTGAAAGGAATTTTCTAATTGTACAGAACTCGCCCCTCTAGTCTTTGACACATTACAGTCCAGGCCCAAAAGAGGATTTAAATTGAAAGGATCATCCTGAGAGAGTCCACCATTTTTGGGCTCTTTATTGGGCCTATCATTACCTAACCAGGCTTATTTAAATAACCCATAATTTATATATCCAAAAAAATGGGTTCTAACATAATGTTCGATCCATCAACTAACCAAGGCTCGGCTTGACTTCTCTAATCTCGTACCGGTGATTTACCTGGAAACATTATTTAAACAACTATTAGTCACGCTAAGTGAGTTCATTTTTCAATAATATAATAATGTTTTCCAAATCACAATTTTAATCACCAATCCACAACCATATTCTAACCATGGCAATTTGTAACTTATAACATGTGAATTCAACCCTTTACCATATTATATTCATGGAACTCTTATCACATAAATGTGATTATTCCTCCTTATACGTTACATGCATGGCAAAAGTTATCACATTAAGGTGATTTGAAACCCACCACGTTACACCATGGCAAAATTCATCACACTATGGTGATTTGACACCCACCACGTTACACTCGTGGCAAATTTCATCACACTATGGTGATTTGACACCCACCACGTTACAACCGTGACAAATTTCATCACACTATGGTGATTTGACACCCACCACGTTACACCCGTGGCAAATTTCATCACACTATGGTGATTTGACACCCACCACGTTACAACCGTGGCAAATTTCATCACACTATGGTGATTTGACACCCATCACGTTACACCCGTGGCAAATTTCATCACACTGTGGTGATTTGACACCCACCACGTTACACCCGTGGCAAATTTCATCACAGTATGGTGATTTAGCACCCACCACTTTACACCCGTGACAACAATTATCACACCCTAGTGATTTAACCCCCCATCACAATACATATGCATCGATATTTATTTACCCCATTATATCAACATAACATCATTTATATTTACTCATATATATAAATCACAAATACACAAGTTTACAACCCAAATAACCTTATAGATAATATCACATAAAATGATGTTTGGGGAATCGTATGAACTCACCTGTACGCGTAACGCCATGCTATAACCGGTTTTCTCTAGAGCTTAACGAATCCTAGCTCAAACTTGATCACCTAAAAATAATCGTAACGCCCACGATTATTTTATATATTCATATAGGTTATTTCACCGGTTATTTTTAGGATCTAGTTTTGAACTAGATTTATTAACCAACACCCACACCAACGAGCCTGTAATTAAAATACTTAAACCCACGGCTCGTATAACCAAACTATATAATCCCCATATTCTTATTGATTCATAAAATCTATTTCATTTCTAACACCTTATTATTTTTATGTTCTATTCGGAACTCATTAAACCTGTTGACTAGAGAAATCAACAAAGTCCACATGTGATATTAATCTCAAATGAATATAACCCCATGAGATTCCCACACAATAATTCAAGTCAACTAAACTGTTGCATCATTAGAATTTGTCGTTTACCCTTGTCAACAACAACCACTAACATGTAAATTTCACATTCTTACACTTTGGTTAATTTTAATCATACGAATCATAGGCCTCAGTTTTATATTTAGATTATCAACTTTAGCTGGGTTTAACCACCTCCATCTTTACATAATGTAAATCCCATCCTCGACCCTCTGTTTAGATTCGCCCATTGCAAATTATATGTCTAAATCAAAATCCACCTCATCAAATTAAGCTCACATACTTACAGGTTAGAGTTGGAACCTTGGCTAAAACCGGGGCCGTCTGCCGATGATGATCATCCCTGAATTCGTTGTGCGGGTTCGAGCCGGTCTCTGACCAATTGCCCCGGTACCGGCTACTTTCATCACCCACTTAATCCGCCATAGAAACCCACCAATAACGGATGATTATAACCCGATACCATCGTCGGTACTGGTTTGAACCCACCATCACCTTAACCGACTTAGAATTTCCGCTAGCCTACCGCAATCGTCACTGCCTTTGGCCTCCTTTTTCTGCTCAACCCGTGATTCAGTCGCCACCGGTCACTCTTGCTTTATTACTTAAATCCATTCTCAAGTTTCCATCTCTCTGTTCTTTATCTCTCAAACACACATAGACACTCCTCTTTTTTTTTTCCTGGTGTGTGTATATCCATGATGATAATGATGAAAATAAATGGATAAGTGTTTGACATCTAATTCTCGAGATAGGAATGTTTGCCAGCAAACAAGGTGACTCACAAGTAAGTTTAATTCCAGTCCCTCCATTATATTTTATTTACAGACCACCCCTCAACATTATAACTAACCTCATATAAAATGGAATGTTACATGATTCGACCTTATAACTTCGTATATGTGATTTTTGATGCAAACTAAGTGTTTTATGCTTGAAACTTGTATGTTAACCTTATGTGCTTTATTAATTGATGTAATGGGTCACCAACGGGATGTCGGGTCTGTCTGGGATGTCCGGTTAACGTTCAAACACACTTTTAAACACACATAGTCAAGATCTAGACAATCGGGGACTAGTTAGCCTTCGAGTTAGTAGTCATCACACTTATGTAAACTTATTGATAGGTCGCCACTAGTTGGGACTATCACACACGTGTCGGATTACTCTTTAACTGAAGACGCAACCTAAGGTGAGTTCACGGCCCCACTTTTATCAGTTTTGTTTCGGGGGAGAAACATGCTTACACATTTTAAACACAAATTTCAAGTTATATTATGGCTATCATTACATTACTGTACGACTCATCTAAATCCCACAGAAACCACTAATACGGGTATGTAGCGGGGAAATGTAGATAGATCTATTGGGCCTGACAAACCCCACTCGACGGCTGGAGGCCGGGCGGGTGCATATTGTCTCGATCACACAGGGCCTACCGGAGATGACGGTAGTCCGATGGGTAACACGGTATCATAAATCACAGCCATCAATGGTTTCAATCATAGTAGTAATATACATAACGCCTAGCTAGCGTTCACACAATATAGTAGTAACGGTAACACTTTTCAAAGGATTAACGAAACGCTTATTATGAAACCTATGAACTCACCAACATTATATGTTGACCTTTTTAGCATGTTTTCTCAGGTCGCTAAGGTAGCAGCAACCAGGCTAGGTGCACGAAGTCGCACTCGTGTCTAGGATCATGTTTTGGATGTCAAACTTTAAGCTCATGTTTTACTTTTGTTTGAAATTTGTAAACTTGAATTTGCTTCCACTATATTTTGAATCATAGTTATAATTATTGCATGGTTTACTTTACGTATCGTTTTACATATAGTTGTCGTTTATTGTGACCGTTGACTTGGATCTTTGTATGTCACGCTCCTCAACGTAAAACTCCGCATGTGGAAATTCGAGGGTGTGACATAACCCCACCTTATTAAATAAGTTGTTTGTATAATCCAAAAGCACTTTTAGTTTTGGCTTTTCAATAAGGGTGGAAAATCTGTTTTCAAGAATTTAGAAATCGTAGTTTTTGGCTTTTGGAAAAAAAAAATTACAAATCTACACCCATACAACCAATCTTCACAATAAGTTAAGCGAAACATTTAAAAAACAATTTATTGACTATTTGACGTTTCTCATGATAAAAGCTAATCCAAACACTTTTTTTAAAACTTTTTTTCAAAAAGTCATAAGCCAATAAGCACTTCTAATAGGGTGTTTGGGATTGATTTTTTAAAGCAGATTATGCGTTTTGAAAAAACAAGGGTGAAACTATTTTTAAATTATTACGTTTTGTAGCCTAAAAATCCATTTCAAAACTCAACTCCAAACATTAAAAACTAATTATTTGTATTTTCAAAATACAATAATCTAAAAATGCATTTTAAAACACAATCCTAAACACCCCTAAATCAAAAAGCACTTTTAGGGTTAAATAAGAAATCCCAAACACCCTCTAAAAGTTCAATATACAATAGATAATTCCCCCCCCCCCTATTTACACAAGCCCACAACTTATTTGCACCAGCCTCTACGGCTCGTAGAGGCCCCTACTGGTCGTAGAGGGTCCTCTGCGGCTCGTAGAGGCCTGTGTCAATCATTGCAGTGGCCCCCACCTATATGACTCGTAGAGGCCTCTACAAGTCGTATAATGATGTGGTTTTCAATGCTATGACACCTCTACGGCCCGTAGAGACCTCTACAAGCCGTACAAAACTATAAAACCCTAAAAACCCCGGTGTAAATAACATAAACCTTTTTTTAGTTTTTTATCCAAAAAATACTCCGATATATTTGTCTAGGATACTTTGTAACCATTGACCAAGTCAAACACCTGCAGCAACATAAAAACCTAATCCACTGGGCTACAACTAGTGTCAGTAGTGTCAGACAAACACAGCAATCAATCAATCAATCCACACTACCCAAAACAACAAAAGCCCCATTGAAATTGAAGGAGCGTCTCCACCTCTTTTCAACACTCATGGGCGGGAGAATCCATCTATTCAAAAACCCCAACCCTTTTTATTATTTTAATTTTATAAATTATTATTATTAACAATTTTCCTATAAACAAACAAACCCATTCATTTCAAAAACTTAAAAAGCTTCCATAATACAATATTCCCTCTGCCATCACATGCTCCTTCTCTGCCATTGATACTGCTTCCAAAACCCTTAAAGATTACTAAAGCTCTTCGCTTTCTTCCTTTGTTTCATTTTCTTGGTCTCCAACTAAAAGGGTTCATTGTTTTAGATCTGTTCTGGCTTTCTACCAAATCTTTTGTTGATTTTGAGGTATGGGTTTGTTTTACTTTGTTATTTTCTTGCTTACATTTGGTTTCTGTATGTGGCTTGGTTCTTATTTCGTTTGTGCAGTTGTATTGATTGGAATTTGGTTATTTTAGTTTTGTTTTTTGGTAGGATCGGTTTTGCTATTTAAAATTAAAAAAGGGTTGCGACTCAGCTTGTTGCCCGTTTACCGTCACTCTACATTCAAAATTTTCTTTTTACACTTATTATTGTTATTGTTATTATTCAAATATAACATCACAAGAATAATTTACGTGTAAAAATTTACACATATACGAAGAAATATTGTTTAATAGAGTGTTTTTGCAAGAATAGATGAATAATTTGGAAGGTAAATTCTTTTTAATGTTGTATTATAATTATATTGAAGTTTGTATTAAATTTTTTTTGATAACACTCCCCTATATGTGTGTGTGTGCGCGCGCGTGTTTACTTCTAATTTTAGATGCATTTGGTTCTGTATAATAGTTTGAAGATAATTTGAACCTTTTAAAGATTTTGAGATGAATTATATAAAATTTAATATGATATTTGGTTTTAGTATTAGGGTTGAGTGAGATGGAGAAGAAGAGTTGGTTGTGGAAGAGGAAGTCATCTGACAGGAGTCCTGGTGAAACCGAAAGTTCGACATCAATATCTTCGCATTCAGAGAGTAATTCAGATGAAAAGGTAGTGAATTGATTCGATTTGTTTGAATAAGTTATGGTATTGGTTTAAGTTTATAAGTTTTGTGAACAAGTTATAGTATTGGTTTGATTTGTTTATCTACATTTTTAGGCTGAGCAGGAGAGTTTGAGGAAATCGATGACTCATTCACAGTCGCCGGAGGTTACTTCAAAAGCGTCGAGTATGAATTCGGAGGTTAATGACAGTTTTAAGAGCTTGACAGAGAAGTTGTCGGCCGCTCTTGTTAATGTTGGTGCTAAAGAAGATTTGGTTAAGCAACATGCTAAAGTTGCAGAAGAAGCGGTTGCAGGTACTATTGTAACCGATTATATAAGTTCTTGATTTTTGGGTAAATATATTTTACTTCGAATTAGCTGATTGCTTAGAGGGTAAGTGATTGTTTTTTTAGTAATAATCAGTTTATTACATTTAATATGCTGTTGATTTTTAGGTTGGGAAAAGGCGGAAAATGAAGTTACACAACTGAAACAAGAACTCGAGGCAGCGTTGCAGCAGAATGTGGCTCTTGAAGTTAGAGCTAATCATTTGGATGGTGCTCTTAAGGAATGCGTTAAACAGCTAAGGCTAGCGAAGGAAGAACGCGAGCAAAAGCTTAACGAGATTATAGAAGAGAAAACACACAAATGGGACTCGATAAAAAAGGATCTTGAAATCCAGATTTGTAATCTTCAGGCAAAATTACAGGCTGTAAAACCTGAAAGTTCTCCGGCGGTTGATCCAAAAATTCTTGTAAAACTTGAGAATTTAGAGAGAGAAAACTCGACGCTTAAGTTTGAGCTCAATGCTCAATCAGAAGAGTTGGAAATCAGGACGATTGAACGAGATTTGAGCACGCAAGCAGCGGAATCTGCTAGTAAACAACAGTTGGAAAGTATAAAGAAAGTGGCGAAACTTGAAGCCGAGTGCAGGAAGTTGCAATCATTGACACGTAAATCGCCTTCAGTTAATGATAATAATAATAGAGCCGTTTCAATTTCTTCGTTTTATGTTGATTCGCTTACAGACAGTCAATCGGTTGACTCGTTTAAAATGAGTAATTTGGAGCATAATGAAAACGAACAAGGGTGTTCAGATTCATGGGCATTGGCATTAATGGCCGAACTTGATCAGTTCAAAAGTGGGAAATCTGTGGCTAAAAATGTAACATCTTGTTCCGAGATCAACAATATTATGGATGATTTCTTGGAAATGGAGCGAATTGCTTCATTATCAGAAGGTCAGAATGAAACGCCTCGTTGTAATTCTGAAACCGAAGACAATTCCATGAAAAACGAGCTTGAAATGATGAGTCAGCAAGTGAGCGAGCTGAAAGAACAATTAGAGAAATTAGAAGCTGAAAAATGTGAACTGGAGAATGCTTTGAATTCAAGTAAACAGTCTCTTGCTTTGTCGAATGCTGAGCTTGCTGATACCAAACGTCAAGTTGTTGACTTAAAAAAGGAGTTGACTATCGTCAACGAGTCAAAAGAGATGCTTGAGTCTCAAATTGTTAATATGGAAAAGAATGCCCGAATCATGTCTACAGAAGTTGAGTCGATAAAGGCAGATGTTAATAACGAAAGGCGTTTTTCATCTGAAATGAAAACTAAATGTGAGCAATTGGAAAAGGAACTGGTGGAGAAGACAGAGGAAGTCAAACTTCAGATGGTTGCTAAATCAAACGATGATTTAAAAGTTAAACAGGTATACTTTCTTACATTACAATCGATGTTTAAACGATATGGTTCAACCTGAGCCCATTCAGGTCAGAGAACCCATCTTGACCCGGACCAAAATTTTTACTTTTGAAATGATCAGTTTTGACCCATTTTCTACATGACCCACCCCACCTGTTTTGTCAGTCTTACTTTTAAATAACATTACATGACCCGCCTCCTGGGTCAGAACGGTTTTGATTGTTAGCTTACATGACCCGCCTCCCGTTTGGCCAGGCTTACATTTGAGTGATATTGTTAATGGTTGAGGAAAAAAACAGTGTTATATTCGATAAATAATGTTTTATTTACAGAATCTTGAGGTAGCAGCAGCTGATAGACTATCTGAGTGCCAAAAGACAATATCATCACTTGCTAGACAGTTGGAATCATTAGCGACGCTTGAAGACTTCCTGATCGATACTGCAAATCTACCTGGTTTTAATGGAAATTCATCTGTTGCAAAAACAGGTGGTGAGCTATGGAAGTTGCATTCAAACGATAGTTACATGCCTAAAAAGACTAATATTCTTGCCAAACAAGCCGACAACAATTCCAGTGTATCATTGAATGGTGATCATGACGAGTCACCATCTTCAACTTCTTCATCGGCTTCATCTGGTGTCTCGTTAAATCATTTTGGTGGGCATTCTAAAAGCAAGAACGGTTTTGAAAAGCTGTTTTCAAGGAGCAAGAATGGAATTCATGGCGAAAATCATCATGGGTAAGAAGGAACATATATAATGTTTAATAATTGTGGATTAAAAATGTGGTTTGTTGCAGTGAGTTTATGTATTATTAGACTGCTGTAGCATGATTTTAGGATGTTATATTGTTTTTGTAACAACTGAAGTCATTAAGTATTAGTGCGTCATTGTTGTTCAACACTGGTTTGAGAAATTCTTTGAAGATGATTATTAAGTTCCCTCCTATTAAACACTGGATTCTTCATGAGATCAAGTGAACTCTAGTTGTCGCGGTGAAGAACATTGTCTTTCTGTTTCATGTCCATTGGCGGACCTAGGTTATGTTCAAAGGGGGCGGGCGCCCCCCTTGAAAAAAAAAATAGTATAATTTGTAAGGAAAAATTCTGACCGCATACCTTAAAAGTTCGATTAAACCCCTCGATCGCGCCCCTTGAAAATGATTCCTGGGTCCGCCACTGTTCATGTCTTAAGTATACAAGAAACTAAGAAAGTGTGACTCTTTTGAACTCATAGAAATTACCCCAATTGAAAAAACATTTATGGTTGCGCTATTACAGCTACCCTAATCTTAACAACCACATAAATTGCTAAATGGGCATCAAGATAACATCTATCTTAAAGGTTTTCAAATAACTTAAACAACTATGTAACTGCTTTACAACACTCTTTTCTTCAGTTAGACATAAACATGGTGTCTAACCCTGATTTGTTATTGTTTTATTTAGATCACCAAGTTTTAACTTGGTTGAAGATTTTTATACTGAAATAATATGAAAGTTTTAACGATTTACTAATGTTAGCATTAAACTTGATTATTACTATTGTGTGACATTACTAAAGTTATGAGTTATAACATGACAGCAATAAGAGAAGCAATCTTGAGAGAAAAAGAAAAGCTCATGTCGCCACATAGAATTGTCTATCGAAGTCTTTATTTTGAGGTTAAAATGATAAAATCGCAGTCACGTTATTTTATGATGAATAAAAGATGAAAAAAAATAATAAAATAAATAACTTATGGGTTAATAACTTAAATATCATACAAAAAAACATATTTATACAAAAATGTCATTTAGTCCAACCTTAGACCGGGTGTAGTGGGGCGCGAACCAGGGCGTGAAAGGGGCTTTTAGCGCCGGTTAAGGCCCCCACCACCGCCCCCTGGTCACTAAACTCCCTCAACCCCCCTCCAGCGATAAATATTTAACGCCAAAACTCATTTCCCCACCAATCACAAGAGAGAGAGAGAGAGAGAGAGAGAGAGAGAGAGATCTATAGAGAGAGAAAGATTTGTAGAGAGATAGAGAAAGGAGTTGATCAGTGGTGCTGATGTACGGTGGTGGTGATGGTGTACGGTGGTGGTGGTGGTGGTGGTGGTGTAAGGTGGTGGTGGTGCGATAGGGCGATGGTGCGGTTTAAATTCTATTATTGCCTTTGATATCCGGGATTTATTGGAGTTATATAAGCAAGCTTCGGACGACAAAGTCGGTAGAAAGTTGGTTCAAGGCATTATAATCGTCACGTTTTGGGCCTTATGGGGAGTTAGGAATGACAAGATCTTTAACGACAAGGAGCCAAAGGTGCATAAGGTTGTCTTGAGTGTCAAGTCATTAACGTTCCTTTGGTTTAAAAATAGAAGTAGATTCAAGAATTTTGTTTGGAAGGACTGGTTAGTTTCGCCATTGTATATGATGTAAGTTGTTTGTATTTTGTTTGGTGGTCCTCGGTTTGAGGACTCGCCGGTTTTTCTAATGAAAGTCAAAGTTTACAAAAAAAAGATCCGGAACACTTCTTGTGTATTTAATTCTAACACAACATGTATATTGTTTTTTTTTAATTTATAAATTGATACAAAATTACATAATATTAATAATCAAACTTATTTAAATAGTTAGGTTTCAATTTTCCTATTTTGGCCACATTTTTTTTTTGCTTTTTTTGTTAACTTTTTTTTATTATTTTGACCACCAATTTTTTTGTTCAGTTTTTTTTCCCCCTCATTTTGGCGACACAATGTTTTTTTTACTTTTGGTTTAAGTTTTTTTCCCGTTTTGGCCACCAACTTTTTTATTAAGTTTTTTTTTCCATTTTGGCCCCTGACATAATGCGTTTTTTTCCCGATTTCGCAAGCGTTCGGTTTTTTTTCGTTTATTATCTATATATTTAACGACCATGAAATGAATAGCTGCTTCACTCTAACGTACGCAGCCAGCCACCGACCACATCTATCGTGCTCCATCTCCACCATGTGCCGCGGACCGCGAGAGATTCCCGGTATTCTCCGTGTAGCCGCTGCCACTTTTGTATTTTCTCATTGTCCAATGTTAGTCTCTATGCCTTTGTCGGTTACCAGAGGCGAATGGTGGCGACGGTTGGTGATGTGGATGTTTGGTGGCTCACCGACATCGATCTGTTTCACCCACTGTTGTCTGTATCTCGCACCAGATCTGTGGTGTGGTTATAACCATCACTTAAACCGTAGGTTTCATATGTGTGTCAGCCGCTTCTGTGGTGATGATAACTTTTGTTGCCGCCTGAAAATACCCGAAGGTTATGTGATGGTTGGAGTTGGATGGTGGTGTTGTGATGATGGTAGTTGTTAGGTATTCACATGACAAATAGAGAAAGACAAAGATTGATGAAGATGCTGTGGTGATGAGAAAAAGTGAGAGAGTATGAGTTGGTATGTAATCATGTGAATGTGGTCTTACTCTGTTCTCCTGAAGTATTTTTTTTCCTCTTTTTAAGTCACACTTATATTTTACCCACTTTATAATAAATGGATCCATTTGTAGTCTTGAGTTTTAATTTAAAGTTTATAGGAGTGGATGAAGAGAAGAATGAGATAGGTGGAGAATTTGAAAGAAGATACACACATAGTAGGTCTGTGTGTTGTGTTTGTTTTGTACAGAATAAGGGAAAGAAATGTACAAATATAGGCCAACTCAAACTGAGGGTGTTTGGCAACAAGGTTGCAACTCAGGATGTTTGGCACTCTCTATTTCTATATGAGGTTCTCTTAATATAAAAGGAGCTTTTAGACCGCTTATAAAATAAAAAATCTTATGGTATTAAAACTTCTATTGGTTAATAATTGTGTATACATTTTCCATACAGATTCATTAAAAATTACACGATTATCTTTTCACGACACATCAGAAGGCGTGCATTGTTAATAAACCTAGTTAAGCTAAGGCCCTGTTTGGTAAGGGCTGAATGAACCTCTGAATCCCCAAGTGCTGAATCGGTTAGCAGTCAGGGTGTTTGTTTCACCTTAAAGCGAGCCTCTGAATGTGACTGTTAAGTCTGAATGGTTCAGATTTGAGAAGATGCTGAATAATTCAGTTCAGCAGTGAAAGACAAATCTACCCTCAAATCCCTTTCCTCTTCTTTCTTTGTTTCTCCACCTCTTTCGCTCGTCCTCCTCTGACCGCCGACCGCCGCTCCTCCCCACCCCACCCTCTCTCCCTCCTCTCCTTCTACTCCGACCACCGTGCGCCGCCTACCGGATCTCTATCTGTTCTCTCTCTATATATAATCAACGTGTGTGTGTTACAGTTTGTTTGTGAGGGTTAAAGAAAGAAAGAAGTTGTATGTGTATGTCGGTCAAAAAGGAAAAGGGAGAAGTAGGTGGGTGACTGATGACTTGATGAGTGGTGTGTTTGTTACTTTGTTTTATATAGGAGTAGAATTTTAGTGATAGTATTATATTTTTTTATAAAAAAATACAAGGGTAAAATAGTCATTTCATATAGTTATTCAGAGGTCCAACCAAACAACACTTTACTGACTTAGCACTTACTGGTTCAGAACCTCTTACCCATTCAGGTCTCTTACTGATTCAACACTTATTGCCTCAGCACTTACCAAACAGCCCCTAAGTTTCCAACAATAATAGGTTCACTGAACCGGGTCGCAGCAGATACACGATTCACGAAGTCAGTCAGTCGGTCATACAAATACAATACAAACCACACACACAAATCCCATATAATTAGGTCGTTCATAACCAATGACGAAACATTTCCAGTTTCTCCAACATCATCCTTAATCATCATGGCTTCAGGTACGACAATGTTATTTTATTTTACACAATTCACACACAAACTATAAATATTATCCATCGATGTATCAGTTTGTTACGTTTAAGTTTCTGGTTTCCAAGTTTGGTTGAACACCCACCTACCCTAATTTTGTTGATTATTATTGTTTTTTTATTAACCATTTGTTACTATTTCAGATTATTTGACGAATATTGTTGCTGAACTTGAATCCGCCTCACAGTTGAGGGCTGCAGGATTTTTCATTACACGAAGACCATGGCTTGGTAATTGTTGCTTCAATGTTGTTGATTGTGTTTTTTTTTTTATTAATAAGGGAAATTTGATTTTAATAATTCCAACTTTGGTTCAATGTTGTTGATCGTGTTTTGTTATGAGGAAGTTTATATAGATAATGGAATAACTTTTGAATTGGAAGGGGGGAATTTAATTTGAAAGAGGTGTGTGTTGATCTTTTATAGTTTTTTTTAATCATGTGATGACTGCAGATCTGTATGGGGTTAATGTAAGACCGGTTGCGCCGTTTGGTAGCACGTATAGTAAACCGGTTGTTGATTCATCGCTTATACATAGAAGCTTGCCAGATGAATTGCTGTTTGAGGTATGTTAACAATTTGAATGTATATCCTTACACGGGTTTTAATAAGGGGTGTTAGATTTAAATAATCTAAAGTGTGGCCCATTGGCCAATAGTAATCCGAAGTCCGAACTTTAACATTGGACACCCACATGTCCAGTTGTGATTATCCTGGTCCAACGTTATAGTTCGGATTCTTATTGGCCAATGGGCCAAACTTTGGATGATTTAAATCCAATACCCCTTTTAATAACCATTATTTAGATTGTGATTGAGAATTGAACACTGAACATGTTTTTTTCAATCTATTACATTGTTATCGAATTTTAATTTGGAAATATTATGTTAAGTTACTTTATAATAATTTTTTCCTGTATAGATTTTTGCTAGAATGACCCCATACAACTTGGGGAAGGCAGCTTGTGTTTGTAGAAAATGGAGAAATACCGTGCGTAACCCTGTGTTTTGGCGCAATGCGTGCTTAAAAGCCTGGCAGGTATGTTTATGTTAATGTGCAATTCTACCTTACCAAATTTTCATTTGAATAGTGCTCTTAACTATGTATAATTGTATATTGGATTCTGTAAAGATATCTGGTGTGGTGGAAAATTATAAACTTATGCAAAGCCATTATGATTCCTCGTGGAGGAAGATGTGGCTATCGAGGCCGAGGGTCCGCATGGATGGTAAGTTGCAAATGTTTGTTACTTGTTTGTATGAGTTTTGTGTTTGTGAAGTTAATTTGTTGTTCTGCAGGTATCTATGTGAGTAGGAACACCTATATTCGTGCTGGAGTAGCAGAGTGGAAGGTCACCAATCCAGTTCATGTGGTTAGTTGTAAATTCTTTAAAACATTTTTTGGTGAATTGAAGTCTTACTGCTACGAAAACATATACTAAAATAATTGCAGTTTATGAGTTTAAGACGTATGTTGTGCATGCATTTCCGTTTTAAATCATAGAAGGTAGGACATGAAAGGCATGTCGAGATAATATGTATGCAAACGAGTGTATGACTTGTAAGAATGCAAATCAAATAATATATACAGCAACTTAGTTAATTTTTAGTGTACCACTATATTAGTAGTTGTTCATCTGGATTTTGATTCCGGTTAAGATATTGTTGACTTCATACTTGAGCATTGATAAGATTGGTCCTTGTGTAATTGATAATTTAATATATTGCCTAATGGTTGACATCAATAACCCAATGGAGCAACTAGTTGAACAATGAAAAGTGTTCATCCTGAACTAGTATTGTACGAAAATTGATTGAAAATGCTGCAGATGTTTTTTCAAGTTGATAATCTGATCTTTACTTCTGGTTTGTAACCCAATCAGTGACATCAGGTCTTGAATCAACTTTAAGACCTTTTAAGTCTTGATCTTTATAGTGCTGTTCTGTTGAACTTAAGACCTTTTAAGTCTTGTTTGATGTATGTATTAAGATGTTACATGATGGAAATGCATAAATTTGTAGTTTACGTAGATTATAGTTCTTGAAAAGTGTATTTGGATCATAGTTATAAAAGGCGCTAGGCACACTCAAGGCGCATAGGCCTCGCCTGGGGCCTAGGCGCGAGGCGCAAAAAAGCGAGGGCCTGAGATAAAAAAAGCGAACAAGAAAATAAAGTAAAAATATATTAAAATAATACTATTTTTCATCTAGTTAGTATTCAAAAGTCTTGAACTATTAATCTATTAGTGTATAGTAGTGTTCCTTAGATAAAAGTAGAAATCTGGTTGAAATCTAGCCATAATTTAACGATTTTGGCCGGAAACTCTCCGTAGTTTGGGAATCTAGCTGAAATCTGCCCCTAAACCATCACCTGGAGAATTAAAGCGCAATTTCCTTGACTTAAAGTGCAAATGCATCGCCTCGCCTAAAAAATGGGCCTAGGCGCAAGAGGCGATGTCTTTTAACAACTAAGATTTGGATCATAAGTTAAAGCATAAGAAATGGAGTATGAGGTCAAAATATGAGACCTAGGGAAATACAAGATGGTAATATTCAACATCTCTCAACACTTGCAAGTTATAACATTTATCAAGAAAAGTGACAAAGTGTATTTCCGTAGGTCTTAAACAATATCCTTCCCTTTTTATGTAACAACCGTTCATGCGTAACAGTGTTTGGAATCTGGAAATAAATATTAACACTCATGGCATGGGTGTCGTTCTTCCTTGTCTTATAGGTTTGCTATTTCCGGTACCTCAGGTTTTATCCTTCTGGCAAGTTTCTATACAAGGTATCCACTTGCTGTCTTATTGCATGCAATTTACAGGATTAAACAATAGAAAAAAATATATTATTTCTGGTCTTGTATGCATCTTACGGTGTATATTCTGCTGTTTTTAACTTGTTAGAATTCGTCCGAGAAATTAAAGGACGTAGTGAAATTCATGAACTTCCGTTCAACTAAAGCTGAGATTTGTCATAGTGGTCGCTTCACAATGTCTGAAGACAAGGTTGGTCTCCACTCTCATACGATAACAATAACAAATCATGCGATATTGATTTCATGCTTCAACATTAGCTGTTAAACATAATGATTTAGTAAATATTATTTCTGTGTTTGAACTGTTGAGTGGGTTCTTTTTAGGGGTGCCAATCGTATCGGGCTGGTGGGTTGTAAACGTGGTAAAGGGATTGTGGATTGTAATAAATCGATCGGTGGGTCGGCCTAGTTTATATAAACAGGTTTAACAGGTCAACCCAAACACGACCTGTTTATTAAACATGTCATATCTGAACCTGATTACATTTGTGATGTGTTTCACTACTTGCCACCCCTAGTTTTTTAGCAGTTAGAATTTTCCTGAGATCATCATTCTATTTGCACAGGTTGAAGGTGCTCTTTTGTATCCTGGTTTGCGTCCTACTATTTGGAGAATCCGCTTGAGGTATGTTTCTTTTCCTGAGGAACCATTCACGTCACCATATAAATGAAATATTATTATTTTAATTGTTCAAATTTTATGCATGGAAGGAATGAAATATTTATATATAGACTTGATGGTGTCATGGTTGTTTTGATGTTTGGAAAAGGTTACGTGGTACAACAGCAGGGGCTAACAATCGGATGGATCTTCTTTCGATTGTGACAAGTGGCGTGCAAGAGAGTGAGGTCCCAGGGCCCGACGGGGACATCCTTGGAGTTGTTGAAGGGTGGCAGGATGATGAAACCCACAACCCAGAAGTACCTGCTATTTCTCATACAAGAGGTCTGACACCTTTTGTGTTTGTTCCATTTGAAGAGGTATAGTATTCTCCCTAAATTTTACATTCTTGATACAGCTCATTGTTTAGTTTTGGTCAAACCAGTAAACGGGTCAAAATTATCACGTCTTTTTTCATTTTTAGGCGGAAACTTCAGTTCTGAATCTGCCTGTAGAGCGCATGGATTATTACGTACCAGGTTGAATGGCGTTGTATTTGTAAATAATATTGTACATTTAAAGTTATGTTCGTTTAGTGTTGTACCTTATATCTATAGTTCTAGGAGGGAAAATGTGATGCCTATACATGACTGTAAGGTTTTGTGAAAGTGAGGCTACCTAGCTAGCCTCTATGATCATAATATACTTGTTATGAACTTAGTTATTAGTTGGGCAAAATCCGAATTTATGGTTTATTGTGTGATATACTATATGTTTTACCATTGTATTGTATTAAGATGATTACTTCATAAAATAATGAGAAGTTAGTGATGATATATTCCAAGGAGAAAGTATTGTTGATCTTTACCATTTTAGAGTGGCAATTTGAAATTGGTGATCTCTATATATTTGTAGAAGTTGTACTAAATAACTTTTGGTTGAACACCAATGAAGTAAGGTGGATTTGTTATATCCATCTAAACTATCATGCATTATTGTGTTTGTGTGATATCTCTCTCAACTTCAATCTATTTTTACCGTTTCACTTCAAGAAATTTAAAAGTTAACATATTCTATCTAACATCAAATTACAAACGTGAACAATTGAAAATCGCTATTGGATCGTTTTGCCCACGTGTCCGGTTTTTACTGGACCTTCCCCTACACTCACTCTTCCATCGTTGTCTTCCTAAGAGTCGCGATGCCACCGTTGTCGTCGGATCCAGTCCCACCGGCCTTTTCACCATTGCAGCCTCACGGCCACCATGGATTCCCCTAGAAGTGCTCTTCGACGTTGTCTGTATGAACCCCAAATCCGGGTGGTGTTGGTTGTTGCCAGAAAAATCCTTCAAAATTGGCAACTTAGGTAGTGTTCGTTTCGTTGAATGTAATAGAATTGGAATTGGAATTTGCACGGGAACTGGAATTTGATTTGGAATGTAGGTATGTTCGTTTCGCAGAGTGGAATAGAATGTGGATGGAAATGGAATGTAGATTCCCTCACGTATGTTGTTCAATTCCACATCCTTTTTTTTGTTTTAGACAAACAATATAAGAAAGAAATACACATTCCAATTTCTTACAGATTTCATTCCGTTACGTGAAACGAATGCTACCATAATTTTCCCCAATCTTCAGGAAAATGGGACATGTAGATGTAAAGGGGAAACAGAAATCTATCTGCCTTTACCGAAGCCGTTGAAGATGAGATCTAGGTCTAATGAACACCTTGGATGCAACTAATTTGATGGTTTCACCGGCTACGACGAAGCAACAAACAATATATACTGTTAGTATGGTGTAGTGGATGGCGATGGTGGAGGTGGCAATGTGGTTATGGAGATGGCTATGGTGAAAGGCCAGTGGAGTAAAATCTACCAGAGTTGGGTGAAGAGGGTTCGTCACTAGTGGTTCAACCATGATTATGAGGCGATGAAGGTTGAGATTAGCCAAAAGGGTTTTTTTTCTCTGTGTTTTTTCGGTTTTTCTCTTTTCTACCTTTTCTTTCTTTATGAATTGTTAGCTCTTTTTTCTTTTATTACTTTCTTATTGGTTTTAAGAATTCTGTTTCTAATTATGAAGTAATATTGTGACACCCCGCATTCTCGGGTTAATGTTTTAACCTAATTCTAGTTAACTTACACGATAGTTTATGCATTGCACTTGACTAGGGTTAGTTAAGCGAGTCGCACGGTTATATGTTAACAACTGCATAAACGGTAATTTGAGGAATTACCAGATCGCGTAGATGAGTCTTATACCCTGAACGTTGGTGAAACTATAAAATACAAATATTGTGTTTGTATGTGTTTGTGATTATGTACAAATACGTGACTATGTGAATTTACGTGATTAAACGTTATCGGGTCGGTAACTGGGACGGGACGGACCAGGACCCGAAACTACAACATGAATATCTTGGAAGTATTTTGGATTATTAAAGAAAATGAAAAAGAAAATAAAAATTTCTGCATAACATGTCTCCGCGGACTGCGGGGAGTAGATTAGTTCTCCCATGGACCGTGAGGGATTAAAATAATATTTCAGTGTGGAAGTGAAAATCACTTCAAGAGGGATTGCCCACAGCTAAATGGGAATGGTAATGCCAACCGCAAAAACGGGGGTAACAACAACAACAACGGTGGTGGAAATAAGAACGGAAACAACAACAGTAATACCACCAACAATGGGAACAACAATGGGGCTCGTGGAAGAGCATTTGTGATTGGCTCGGGAAAAGCCAGAAATGACAACAATGTCGTGACGGGTACTTGTTTCTTAAACGACAACCTTGCTTCTGTTATATATGATACTGGTACGGACTTTAGTTTTGTGTCATCAAAACTTAGCAAACTCCTAGGGATAGCACCTACTCTTCTTGAAACCCCACACTCTGTAGAGTTAGTTGATGGTAAGCCTGTTGAGGCGACCCATGTTCATCGCGATTGTAAACTCGATCTGGATGGTCATTTGTTTGACATCGATCTTATACCTATCACTCTGGGAAGCTTTGATATTGTAGTTGGCATGGACTGGTTGTCCAAGCATCATGCTGAAATTCTCTGTCAAGAGAAGATTGTTCGCATCCCTCTCCCTAGTGGAGAACTCTTGTCTATTCATGGTGATCGTGGGGGTGCCATGGTGGGTATCATCTCTTTCTTGAAAGCCCAGAAGTGTATTCGGAAGGGCTATCCAGCCATCCTGGCCAATATTCCTGACACTCGAGCTGAGGAGGAACTGAAAATCGAAGACATCCCCGTAGTTTGTGATTACCCATATGTCTTTCCAGAAGAACTGCCGGGACTTCCACCCATTCGCCAAGTGGAGTTCCAAATTGATCTTGCACCTGGAGGAGCTCCAGTTGCACGCGCATCATATCGCCTAACACTAGGCCAGGATAACTCCAAGAACTGTCTACCCAACTCCAAGAGCTATTGGATAGGGGTTTTATTAGACCAAGTTCTTCACCATGGGGAGCCATAGTCCTGTTTGTTAAGAAGAAGGATGGGAGCTTCCGCATGTGTATCGGCTATCGGGAGCTGAATAAAGTGACAGTTAAGAATCGCTACCCATTGCCCGGCATTGATGACCTGTTTGATCAACTCCAAGGGTCGAGTTTCTATTCAAAAATTGACTTGAGGTCAAGATATCATCAACTATGAGTTCGAGAGGAGGATTTGGCCAAGACAGTCTTTCGAACTCGATATGGACACTACAAGTTTCTGGTGATGACATTTGGGCTAACCAATGCACCGGCGGTTTTCATGGATCTTATGAATTGCGTGTGTAAACCATACTTGGACAAATTCGTCATAGTGTTTATCGATGACATATTGATCTAATTCAAGAGCAGGGAGGAGCACGAGCAACACCTGCAGATGATCATGGAACTTCTGAGAAAGGAGCAGCTGCATGCTAAATTCTCTAAGTGTGACTTCTGGATTCGAGAGGGTTGGGACTGCTATTCTATACCGGGTTTTGGGATACATGGATTCACGGGGTGAATCGGGTTTTACTTTCACAAATATTCCCAAGAGAGTGTGAAAGTAAAACCCGATCCCCCCGTGAATCCATGTATCCCAACTTTAGTAAAATAAATATTCCACCAACACTCTCTTGGGAAAAAAACTCCAAAAAAAAGTATTAGTCACTTTATTAATAGAGCACATATACCGTTGTGTGGCCACACATTAGAACTAGGCGCAAACTCCCTCCAATCTTTTTTGTTATCCACTACATCTTTGAGTTCCACTGGCACGTATCAGGTCAATTTCATCATAGATGAATCATTCATGCAATCATCATGATTTCTTGTTGGGGGTATATGGCATGTTAGAAACAAGTGCAACTTTTCAAACGAGCCGGTGAAGATTGAGAATATATCGGGCGATGTTAAGTTTCTTAGTGTTCTTTAGATTAGCAATCGGTCTAAATCTTTATCGATAGATTGAGCAAAGTGAATCTTTTAATGTTTGTTTTGTTGTTTGACTTTACTAGTTGCTTGTTAGTTGGTTGTTTTAACAAAAGTCGTCTTTCAACAGATAAAAAAAAAAAAAATTTACCGTTAAAAAACAGATAAAAAAAAGGAAAAACTTTATTAATAAAATGTTTTCAAAAGTTTGAAGCTAGTCTATATGCATTTGATCAGCGGGTAAAAGAATGAGAATGGGTATAGAGATTTCGTGTTAGAGAAAGGGTCATGATCCCATACAGTGTACTCATTAAAGCTCATATTTCAATGGGTGAATGTGCACCGCCCCTACAAACCAATTAAGGTTTAATTAGGTGATTAAAAGAGTTTAATTTGATTTCATATGTATTTAAATTTTAAACATTATAATGACTGTATGTATGGGAACTAATAACTTAAAACTTAGACTGGCCGTTGTGGTGGCGTGAGCCACCTGGCTGTCCCGTGGCTAGTGCAGAACACAATGTGGCCAAAGTGATTGAGGGCGTGAGTGGGTGCAAGTGAGCAGGCTCATGTTGGCTCACTTTGAAAAAAAATCATTTAAATTTCTATAAATAACCAAATAACACTCACTTTCATCCTGTAACATTCTATAAAAAAATTTCTCTGTCCTCTCAACACCAAAAATGGAATGGAATGTGTTTTCTGCATCCGATTCTTCGAAGGAATACGATTTGATTCTTGAAGAGGGCATGATAATGGTTAACTACTTGGTTAAGCGGTCTCAAAGGCAACGTGTACTAATGAGACAACCACCTCTTGATCGTGATAGAGAGGAAGCTAACGAAAGTTTGATACGTCACTATTTTAGCTTGTATCATGTTTACAATGAAGAAAATTTTAGGCGATGTCTTTGAATGAACACATAATTATTTATGCGTTTAGCATATGATTTGTCGGAGCGATATCATTTTCTTTTCAACAAAGAGAAGATGCAAGATGTCGACTCGAATTCACCCATATACAAAAATGTACAACGGCTCTTCGGTAACTAGCATATGGGATTTCGTCAGACACAATGGATACTTTTAGTGTAAATTTGTCAACATTGTTTAAACTATATATATCTTTACGTAGGGATGATATCCATTTACTCACAAAGATATTTGTGTAAACCAACATTGTTTGATGTCCAACGAATATACGAGGTTCACGATGAAAAACATGGTTTTCCTTGAAATGCTCGGTACTCTTGATTATACGCATGTTGGATGGGCTATGTGCCTTACGGCTTAACGAGGTTAGTTTTATCGAGGTGTTCACCCCGACCCGAGTATTACACTTGAAGCAGTGGCCTCACATGAGCTTTGGTTTTGGAATGTGTTTTTTAGAGTTGTTGGGTCAAATAACGACCTAATGTTATCAACCAATCACCTCTATTCGATAACATCAACGACCGGATTGAACCCGCACAATCGTTTTATGCTAATAGGGAACATTTCAAGTATGACTACTACCTGGTTGATGGTCTTTACAACAAGTGGTAGACACTTGTACAAGCTTTTTCGTCTCAACTTGAAGACAAACGAAAGTACTTTACAAAGAAGCAAGAATCGGCAAAAAAAAGATATTGAAAGAACGTTTGGAGTTCTAAAGAAAAAATTTCACTTGATTGGCAACTCAATAAGGTTTTTTACACGAGAGAATATAACGGACGTCGTCTACACTTGTCTAATTCTACATAACATGATTCTAGAGGACCAATGCATGCTATTTGTTAAAATTACCAAGGTGATGTCCCACGTGGTGAATCGACAATCACCGATGATCAAAAACTCCAAAACATACACAATCTCAAGAACCGCGAGATACACGAAAACCTTCACCATGAGTTGGTCAAGCATTTATGGGTTAGACGTAGGCCTGTAAATGAACCGAACAAACACAAACACATAATTGAACACATTTTTGTGTTCGTGTTTGTTCATTAAGAAATTTGTCGTGTTCGTGTTCGTTCATTTAAAACCTAAACGAACACAAATGATCAATATAAACGAACACAAATGAACATAAACTAACATTAATGAAAGCAAACAAAAACAAGTTAATAATGATTCATCACAATACAACAAAGTCTAATGCATCACAATGCAACCAAAACCAAATCTAATTAGTAGTTTGAATGTACATGATTCATCCAAAATATCCATCAGATAGGGCTGTGGAGTGTGGAGAAGAATGGAGACGGGGATGTGAAGTATAGAGAGCTAATGAGTGATATATTTATAATGTTAGGGTTAGGGTTAAGTATATGAATTAAGGCTGCTTAACAAAAGGAAATAAATAATAAAAATAAAGTTTAAGTTTAATTAAACGACCAAAAATAAATGAACAAACATAAACGAACATAAATGAACGAACATAAACGAACATTCATGAACATAAATGAACTAACAACGCTTGTGTTCATGTCGTTCGTTTAATTAAACGAACAAAAAATTGTGTTTGTGTTCGTTCATTTATTTAAATAAACGAATATAGACGAACTTCCCACCGAATAGTTCATGAACAGTTTATGAACGTTCGGTTCGTTTACAGGCCTAGTTAGATGTCCCAATGATCTTGTATTAAACTAGTTTTATTTGTTGGGTTACACAAACAGCTTATTGACTTATTGGCTTATTGAAAAAGCTTAGGGCTGTTTGGTTGATTAAGTGTTGAATCATTAAGATGTCTGAATGGTTAAAAGACTTTGAATGATTCAGGGGCTGTTTGGTTGATTAAGTGCTGAATTATTAAGATGATTTGAATGGTTAAGAGGCTCTGAATGGTTAAAAGCTGAATCATTCAGCATCCCTTGTTAGCTTAATGGTTCAGCACTTAATCATTCCATTCAGATGCTGAAACAAACAGTCTGAATGCTGAATGATTCAGAACTGAATGGTTAAGAGGCTGATTAAGAGACTACCAAACAACCCCTAAGTGCTGAATGGTTCAGCTCTTAACCACTCAATTCAGATCATTTTTAGGTTAAAACAAACAATCTGAATGCTAAACTGTTCAGAGCTAAATGATTCCGAACCCTCAACGAGGCTACAAAACAATCTGAGCGGCAAACATAGATTTTGAAATCAGAAGCCGTCGTCTCTAACCCCACCACACACACACACAGAGAATGACAGAACATTGATGGCGTAATCTCTGATATACGCAACAATAATAATGCCGGTAAGATCCTTCCATGGACAGCAGGAAGGCTAACCTTCCTTCAGATCACAACAATATTAATATTATCTACCCTTCCTTCAACGCATCTACTACCTCTTCTTCTTCTTCTTCCTTCACTACTCCTTCTCCAGACTTCTTCCGTGATGCTCAAGCCGCCCTTAAACGCCACCGTACTCTCTCTCTCTCTCTATCTCTCTATTATTTGATTCTCACTAGATTTTGTTAAATTAGGGTTTTTAAACTTACAGATGAATTTTTCAGTAAACTTTAGGGTTTTAGTTGACTTTATTTATCTGGTATTTGACTGATATTTTGGATGCCTAGGTTGATGTAGACTCGGAGGACGATTTCATGGCTTACGATTATTTCATGTTTTACATATTGGCACTTGGATATTACTATTAATGTTATATATGTTTTATGTTATATATACAGGGTAGGGTTAGTCTACGAATGACATTTTTCCTTAGAAGTGTGAGAAGTTTATGCAGGCATTATATTTTGGACTTAGAAATGATGTTTTCAGTTGTTTTGGTGTGATATTTTATACAAAACACCAAAAATAACAATTTAAAACACAATTCAATGGATCCAACTATTCCAACGGTTAGCCTCTTTTTATACGACCCTTTGACCTACCTTAGCCTTTTCTATTGGTGGGATTAACTGAGTATGATGATGATGATTATTATTATTCTTATACGACCCTTTGAGCGGGCTAGACTCCGAAGAACAAGATGACAGGGATAATAGAAACTTTGCATCAATTTTCTTCTTATGTGTTCCTAATTCAACATGACTTAAATACAAAGAACATGGTTGTAAATACTGTGAACTTCTAAATAATGGGAACGTGGCTATGAGCATGGTAATTTAGTTGGTTTCTCATTCATGGTGACATGGAGTCTATTTCTTGTGGTTGTGGTACGGAAAATACTGTTGAAGATTAGAGTAGACAAGGAATGAAAATATCACTCTCGGTCTATGACACCTAAAAGGAAGAAAAAACCGGATCAAATTTTTTTTTTTAAATCTTAGGTTAATTTACTTTGCCGAAAGGGAGCAAAATTGGTTGAGCTGTTATTCTTATTAGTTTATATTTGGTTCATCTCGCGGTGGAATTTACTAGTAAAATGTTAGCTTTTATCAACTTTAGTTTTTCTCTACCGCAGGTATGATGCCAGAGAGAAATATCCTACCCAGAAGGTCCATAGTTCCTAGAAGGGAAATATCAAAGAGTTCAGAGGCGATATTAGATTCTAAAACAGATGAATCTCATGATGTTTTAGTGAACCAAAGGGTGCAGGATTCTGGTACCCTGATGAAGAGTATGTCGACGCTTACCACAGTTAATTGTGAATCTGCTTCAATAACACCGCCTTCAATTTCAGATACACATACTGACGAAGGCAAGTTTATGTCAATAGATGTTCAGAGAGATCCGCCTGGTTGCAGCTGTGATTGTAGAGTCAACAATATGGGTGATATGCCATGCTTAAAATGCATAGATGGTACAAAGAAGGTTCAGTTTGCATTGGGAAATGTCATAAGATCTCATGGTAACATTTGCTGGACTCTGGTTGATTGTTTTTGCTGATTATTCTTGTAGCTTTTTTTTATTTGTTTAAAGTTGTGGTAAAGATTGTTCTTTTTATTTATTTTGTACTTTTTCTAAGAGTATGAAGCTTTTATAAGATGGTGAGGTTAAACCTGTGTTTTACATGGGTTGAATAAAGGAAATATTAAATAGTTAGTATGAAGATTTAGGAATTATAAAACGATATTTTGAGATAATATATGATTGAAATTACGTTTTAATATATTATGTTATGTTACTGTTGCTTTTTTTATTAACTTTAAAAAAATTAAATAAATTATGAAATATAACAAGAAGGGGTGAAATAAGAGAAGCGGGAGAAGAATCTTAGATTAGCAACCAGTTACTTATTTATTAGGTGTAGATCTATTGGTGGGTGTATCTAAATATGCTAGTGTCACATACACCTATCAAATCCGATTATGGTATTACTGCGAAATGTTTATGCAGGGTCTGTTGACCACATGGACAAAAGAATAGCCAACTTATTGACTCACATGGGTTCACTTGCATTGGCAGAAATGGAATGTGATGTTAATAATCAACCGGATGTCTTGACCGCTTCCAATGATGATGTGAATGACCAGAATTTCAAGAATCAGGTCAACCCTTTGAGGAGCTTTCTGCAGAGTGAATTTGGTAGCCAGGTGACGTCATCTTCAGTTGTTGGTTCAACATGTGCTACAACAACATTAGTGAATTCAGTAAATGCTCCCATGCTTAGTTCAACAACTTGCAATTCTCAAGCTTCTCAAATTGATATGGGGGCCCCACCAAAGTATAATAACAAAATAATAGTTGATCAGAATCCTGTAAATAAATGTGAGCTCCCTAGTGATCGGCAAGTCAAAGAAGCAGGTTCAAGTGGAATGCATATAGATCCTCCTCTTCTTGTTGACAAGTCAACCAAGGGGGGCCTACTTGGAGGTTCCAATATGGATTTACAATCCCAACCTCCCATGATAAATGATCAAATTTCTCAAGTGACATCAGTATCTTCAAAGTCTGAAAGGATTGAAAAGCCTGCCTCCAAGAAAGACGCATCAACACGTCGTAAGAGAGGCTATGATCCTGATCAGTTTTTTAAGGTTAATGGAAAGTTGTATCAAAGGCTTGGAAAGATAGGCAGTGGAGGAAGCAGTGAAGTCCACAAAGTAATTTCTCAAGATTGCACGATCTATGCATTGAAAAAGATAAAGCTTAAAGGTCGTGATTATGGAACCGCGTTTGGGTTTTGTCAGGAAATTGAATATTTAAACAAACTCAGGGGAAAAGACCACATTATCCAACTCATTGATTACGAGGTACGTGCTGCAGATAGATAATAACTAACTTGTGGTGTGTATGTGTGTATTTTCTTGCCAACTAACCTAAATGCTTTTTAGGCTTGAACTATGGGTGATGTGCCATTTAATGTTGAAAACATTATATGATCTTATACATCATACGAGTAAAACTATCTGCAGGATGAAAGCAAAGAGATAAAAATCGATCATTTGACATTGTCAGCAAAGCTATAGTTATTGCTTATGGCTAATTAGGCTTTTCATGATCAAGAGGGAATAAAACTGTGAGAGATTATCTACCGATTAATATCGTGATTATAAGATCACACAAACTGGCTAGATGGTTAATTTCAATAATAGTAATCTAGTTTTCTGAATAACTGATTTAAGAGGTTATATGCATTAACTATATATATTTTGGGTGACTTTTGACTCATTGGACCCATTCTCTTAATTTGATCTGCATGTATGACCCGTTAGATATAAAACATAAACTTGATTCCTTGATTAATGACCTGGTCATAAACAAATGTGCATGAAACTATTGTCACCTTATTACAATTGCCAATATAAGTATGCACTGCCATCTTATTGATTTTGGGAACTTTGTTTCTAAATTCTAATGCATTTCATTTTTACATGTATCTATAATAATAATACCATGGGTAACTATTTTTTGTGATTGCAATTTGCAAAAAGGGGGAAAAAGAAAATGATGTACCTGGGTGATTCTTGAATCTTGACTGCTGTTAATCTTCATAGGTGACAGATAAGGCTTTGCTGAAGGAAGTTATGAGTGGCAGTATGACTAACAAAGATGGGAGAGTGAAGGAAGATGGGTGTATATATATGGTACTAGAGTATGGTGAAATTGATCTAGCTCACATGCTCTCCCAAAAATGGGGGGAATTGGATGATTCCAAGTCGACGTTAGATGAAAACTGGCTTCGTTTTTACTGGCAGGTATCTATCAATACTTTCTATGCCTCATTTTCAGATTTGTAAATTTTAGTTTGTGTTTGTAGTTACGTTCCAACTATAGCGATGATAGTTTTATAGTTCTGGCAAACCCAAGAAATTTGTTATCATCATATTTTATTTTAGCATAAAAAAAAACATTGTAGCAAAAATTGATCCAAAGGGTGTATGGTTTGTGCAATAGAGGTGGACAACACAACCAGTATAAACCAGTTTTCAGTCGGTCCAAAACTGTCCAGTCTTTTGACAAAGAAAAATCATATTTTTTAAAGACCAGGCTGGTCTCAGCCTGTTTTTTTTTTTAATTTCCTTTTTAATCGTTAAAAAGGTTGAATCAACTTTTATAAACTTTTTTTGTTACAATATATAGTATAAAATTTGCAACTTTTATGAGACAGTCATGTTATAATTATATTTCTCTTGGAATAAATGGCAGCAAATACTTTTAGCTGTTAAAACCATACACGAAGAACGTATTGTGCACTCGGACTTGAAGCCAGCTAATTTTCTCCTTGTGAGAGGCTCGTTGAAGCTAATCGACTTTGGTATTGCAAAAGCTATCATGAGTGACACTACCAACATTCAACGAGAATCTCAGGTTAGCTCACTACCTACTGCCAACATCAACGACTTTGGTATTTATTTTGTGAAATGAAAAAAATATATATATATTGGTGCAGATGGGAACACTAAGTTACATGTCCCCTGAGGCGTTTTTGTGCAACGAAACAGATGCAGATGGAAACATAATTAAATGTGGTCGGCCATCAGATATTTGGTCACTAGGCTGCATCCTTTACCAAATGGTATATGGAAGAACACCCTTTGCTGATTACACAACTTTTTGGGCAAAGTTTAAAGTGATTACAGACCCGAATCATGAAATACGTTATGAATCTTTACCAAACTTATGGCTTGTTGATCTAATGAAAAAGTGTCTTGTGTGGGACCAAAAGGAGAGATGGAAACTCCCTCAACTTCTTCAACATCCTTTCCTTGTTCCCAAAATTCCACCTCAAATGCCACATCATCACCGTGATCTTTTTCAATTGGTTTCTGATTCTTGTAGTGAAGATTCAGAGATAAAAATGTCATGTTCTCGGCTTCAACAATTCGTAAATAACCCAATACCAGATATTAAATATGTTGGTTCGGGTTCAATCCCACGGGATTTAAAGTGTTCATTGATTGATGAAATGTTGAAGCTTTGTTGTGATCTCAAGAAGCAGCTAATGTGATTAATGGAGATGGAGGCCATGTGATTTTGTTTTTGCATTTGTATTTTGTGATTATAGAGCATGCATTAGGTGTTTTGTGTTGATATTGTAATATGAAACAATTGATGTGAAGAGAAAAAATGCAGATATAGCATGTGGACAAAACATATGCAACTTAAATTTGTATTTTCATCATGCAATCATTTATGGCTTGTGGAAAGCAATTTTGAAAGCAAGTAAAATTGAGCTTGAGCTGGCCTTGGCTCGGTTTAAATTGGTTTTAAAAAACTGGCTTAGTTTGGCTTGGCTTGATTGGAATTTTGTTTCCATAATACTATATGATGTGATTATCGGCTTATCACTATCATCTTTGGAGATGTAACTGACAAATCTTTTAAGTGTTATGCAATCTCACGTATCCTCTATTTTCTTCCAATATAAGAGTAACTATACGGGTCAAGTTATTCTACATTTCTACACAGTGTAATAAAAATGAGAAAAGTGAGAAGGATTAAAAAAACACAGTAGATCATGAAAATATGACACAATGAGTCACAAAATATAACACAGTGCCAAAAAATAGAACACAATGCTGAAGAAAAGACACAATGAATTGAAAAAATGAGAGAATGAACATAAAAGACACAATAATATAACGCATCTTCTAAAAACTACAAGCTAAAATCCCAAAAAACGAAGACCTAAAAACTAACGTCGTAAGGTTCGATAAGACGGTTCTAATGCCGCTTGAATGAGTTAAATCGGAGTCCGTTTGATACCTTTCCTATGACTTCTTATTTTTCTCACTGTATATTTGATAATAACCTGTAACTATACACGTTTTTTTAATGCGTAATTCAGTGTGGATTATTATAAATCCATTCTTCCTCAGAAAACCTTTCTACGAAACACTTTCTTTTCATTGATACCTGTCCACATCCTACCAAATTTAACATGGAAACTTATGAACATGTTTTTAGCTTGTTCCCCGAGTTTCACGACATATAACATTTTATGCCTAAACTTCTAACCACGCATGTGTAGCTGAATTTTGCATTGTTTATGATAGAAAATTCATATCTTGAACTACATATTTCTGATTGAAAAATCAATCCGTGTATTTTGAGGGGTTAATGATTTCTCTTTCTTGTATCACTTATGCTCTGTAAACAAGATCAATCATTACTAATGGTATATAGTACTGTAAACAAAAGCAACAGTTTCATAACAAACAAAATGGGTTCAGTTGAATACAAAAGTGGATGACGTTTTGACGGTATGATTACAGTCAACAACTTGAGAAGAAGACAATGATCTGTAATGTACAAATGGGTATCAACAACTGACATTTTGTTTTCTAATTAATAATGTAGTTTTATGGAACCTCTGATCTAATCGTCTCGACTCAGTGCAGCTGCTAACTTTGATTGGATGTGGTCTACTCCAGCACGCGGAGAAAATCTAGGAATTACTTCCTGCAAGTCAACAACATCAAGATTCCATTATGCACTTAAATAACAAGTTCAACATCATGTTGTAGAAGAACTAGAATTTATCAAAAAATTCAGAATTACATTAAGAAGGCAACAAAAATAATATCGTGTAAATTAAAATGTATAGAAAATATAGCATGGACTTTGATGTACGATTCCAAACTGCGGTGTTGGTAGTCACAATGTATTACGCTCTTACAATCAAACCACTAGTGTTCGGACCATTCACCATATCATTGTTAATTTGTTATCTTGCCAATCTTTCCTCATCTTCAACTTTGATTGAATGTACCATAAGTTTAGGACTGTTTCTTTAATTCAAGATCATGGAAATATTCAAATATAAAGTCGTTACTGGCTTTAATGATATGATAAGTTGTAATGTAATGATATTATTTAATTTTATTTTTCTTATCTTTATTGTTAGATATATGTAACATTAGGTATGACGAGCAAAACTAGTAACTATAAGGGGCGGATCACAATAGAAGTAAATCCTGAGGAGACCTTTTAGAGTCTAGACAGACATTAAATGAAGCAACCTTGAACCCGGGTGCATTGGATAAATCACATGTTACGTCAAAGATAAATACAATGAAAAAAATATTAGAAAGTTGTCCCTAATACGTTGTATGGTACAAACATTAGTGTTTAGGCTATTTTAAAGTAATACATAGTATGACTACAGACTACCAACTTCGTCGTTTGTTTAACAGAATAGAATGAAATCTCGATGGAATTGGAATACAGATTCCCTTCCGTATGTTGTTGTTCAATTACAATTCCTTTTGTTTTTGTTGAAACAAACAGCATAAGAATGTTGGCTCGTTAATTGTTTGACCCGGGCCTAAAAGGACATTAGATAAAAGTTGGGCCGGGTTTTGTCGATGGGCTAAAAGAGTAATTGATTAATTGATATGTTGAAGATGGTTTGGGCTGCAAACAGGAAGTCGGTTATCTACTGGATAAACCAAATCAAGAGTCAAGTTTAGGTTTTTATCTTTATCTGTTGCTTTATCTTTTAAGTATTGTAATAGAAGTCAAATAGGTTTAGGTTTCCTAATTGTCTAAGGTTTGTTTTAGTATTTAAGGCATGGTCTGTATCTTGTTTTTCATACGATTGAATAGTTTGTTTTGTTTTGTTTGCTTTGATAATAATAAAAGAGTCGTGATAAGTGTTTATCACAAATCGCCTGTGTTCTTTGAGTTTGTGTTTTGTTTTCGATCCAATTGAAACCTTCAATTGGTATCAGAGCTTCAAGGTTGAAGACGTGTAATCGGCTAACACTCGATTGCATAAGTTGTTCCATCAGTCGATCAAGGAAAAGCCAAGGAGATGGCGGAAGGTGAAGGTGCTGGTCAGCCCGTTAATGTTGTTAGGGAATCGGGTACTGTGTCGCTTAAATGCCCGATGTTAACGGCTACCAACTACACGGCTTGGTCTATCATGATGGAGACGGTATTGGCTGCACATGGATTTGAAGATGTTCTTGATCCCGAGACCGGGGCTGCAGTCGAAAAAAGAAAGAAACATATGGCAAAGGCGTTGATATTCCAATCGATACCTGAAGATGTATTGTTGCAAGTTGCAAAACATGGAGACCCGAAGGATGTTTGGGAGGCTCTACGGGTACGTTATTTGGGTGCGGATCGAGTTCAAAAAGCTCGCTTGCAGACTTTAAGAAGTGAATTGGAAGGCCTGCAAATGAAGGAATCCGAAACCATTGAAGATTTCGCTGGAAAATTATCTAGTGTTCAATCTAAATACAAGAGTCTTGGCTCCTCCTTGGAAGATGAAGTGCTTGTCAAAAAACTTCTCAACTCAGTACCAGACAGGTACTTACCAATCGCTGCTGTGATTGAACAAACAACAGATCTTGACACATTGGCGTTTGAAGAAGCAATTGGTCGGTTAAAAGCGTTTGAAGAAAGAACAAAGATGAGGAAGACTGTTGAGGAGAACCAAGACAAATTGTTGTTTTCTCGAGAAAGGCGTGGAAAAAGAAACACCGACATGGGTCGGGGTAGAGGACGAGGCCGCGAAGGCTCATCGGGTTCTCAAAGTCGTCACGAAGGTTCATCGAGTCGAGATAAGTCGAAGGTAATTTGTTACAAGTGTGAAAAGTTGGGTCATTACGCAAACGAATGCAAAGATAACTCGAAGGTAACTTGCTACAATTGTGAAAAGTTGGGACATTATGCAAGCGAATGCCCGGACAACTCGGCGGAAAAAGATGAGGCCAATATAGTTGAAACAGAAGAGGTGAACGAGCAACTTTTCATGACAGTTGCAATAGAGGAGGAAGACGATCGTGTCCTTCTTAACGAGCATGAACAAGAAGATGTTGATTGTATGCTTCATGGCGGTTGCGATACGGAAACGGGTTTGTGGTGTTTGGGTTATGATACTTCTAATTATGTGACTGAGGCTAGGAATGCCTTTATAAATTTTGATGATCAAATTGACAGAAGAATGGCTTTTGGTGATAAATGTGGCGTAGAGTTAAGGAAAATAGAAGGTGATGAGCCAACAGTTCATGGTTGGTCAAAGCACGTAGACAGTTCACATACTTGGAATGAGTGTATTTTGGATGATACTTATCATGAATTTGTGAGGCCCATCTCAAACACCATAAGTCCTCGTGTAGAGGATTTTACACCAACAGAAGCATTAAAAGAAAAGCCATCCTTAATTGACATGGAGGATGGTTTTAATGTAGAGAATGTTGAAGCATGGGATGAGTTTGTTATTGCAAGACCACATGGAGTTCATGTCACAACAGAAGCAATATTATTAGAAAAGAGAAGTCTAGTTGTAACAGGAGCTGAGCTTGAAGCCGAGGATGAGCCCGAGTTTATTAAGCATACTTCGAATGACCAACAGGTTAGTGAAAACTTGTCATCTTTTGATTCATGTTATTTAGGCGAAGTTGAAGAAGAAGAGTTCGATGATACGCCGGAAGGAGGCGTTAGTTCGTTTGATGATGGATATGAAAATATGGCGAAAGTTGATCAACCGGATAATTCTTTATTTGATTCCGAAGATGAGGCGGACTTTGTTAATAAGCAGGTAACTGAGGCGAACTTTGAGGCTGGTACTACTACAACTACTTGTCAAGAGATTTGGTTGCAAAATTTGTTCTCGGATTTGATGGGTTGTGAAAAAGATCAAGAAAGGTTCAAGGTCGACAAGAAGTCTGTTATCGAGTTGTTGAAAAATCCCATGTTTCATGGGCGAAGCAAACATCTTGAGAATCAATATCGTTTTGTTAAAGAATTTGTCGAGAAAGAGTTGATCGAAATTGAGCGTGAAAGCGGGGAAGAACAACAAGCTCGCATAGTCGCTAGAGAATTAACGAGGCAAAAGTTTGGCGTGAAAAATTGGAATGATACGGGTCAAAAATTAGGGGGGTGATTGTTGGCTCGTTAATTGTTTGACCCGGGCCTAAAAGGACATTAGATAAAAGTTGGGCCGGGTTTTGTCGATGGGCTAAAAGAGTAATTGATTAATTGATATGTTGAAGATGGTTTGGGCTGCAAACAGGAAGTCGGTTATCTACTGGATAAACCAAATCAAGAGTCAAGTTTAGGTTTTTATCTTTATCTGTTGCTTTATCTTTTAAGTATTGTAATAGAAGTCAAATAGGTTTAGGTTTCCTAATTGTCTAAGGTTTGTTTTAGTATTTAAGGCATGGTCTGTATCTTGTTTTTCATACGATTGAATAGTTTGTTTTGTTTTGTTTGCTTTGATAATAATAAAAGAGTCGTGATAAGTGTTTATCACAAATCGCCTGTGTTCTTTGAGTTTGTGTTTTGTTTTCGATCCAATTGAAACCTTCAAAGAAGTGGTATATACATTCCAATTCTATTCCATTTCATTCGGTGAAACGAACACTACCTAAAACGTAGCAGCCACAAATTTAAAAAAATCCTTTTTTTTATTGTTGAATGATGATTAAGAAATGTGTATATCAGTAAATGTATATTAAATAAATTCAAGAACATATATATATATAAACCAACCTCAGTGCCATCAGAACGGAGTGTAGTCAAGACAGGTATCTCATACTGGTAAGCCTTTTCCCAATCAGGATTAGTAGTAATATCCCTTATCTGCAATTCCACGTCATTAAGGGAATTGGAAGAAGACAGAGAAAAGGCTGAATGAAGCTTTTCTTTGAGCCCATCACACAAACAGCACCCAGGCTTTGAGTAAAGAAATAATTGCTTTCTACTTGATGGAGATGATGATGAGTAATTGCAGGAGGTAATGTTTAGTTTGCGACTAATGTTTATTATGGTTGAGGCTGATGATGTTCTCCTTGCTGCTGCTGGTAGCACAATAGCAGCGGCGGTGGCGGCCATATTATTATTATTATGGTGGTGGTGGTGTTTGAGGATGTGGAAGAATTGGTCTAAAATGAAACTTTTGGATCTTTTTGAGATAAATGTCACCCAAGTTTTACTAATTTTGTTTTATGCCCACAATTGTTTGAGAAAATTATAAGAATGGACCTTGTTTAACAAAAGTTTTCTAGAATTGATAAGATTTTTTAAGATTTTTAAAACTAAACTAGTCAATTAGAGTGTGACATGTAACTCTTTGTCGATCTGAAACCTGCAAATGCACTCCAGCAACCAAATCTAAACTCTTCAGTTCCGTTTGACATGCTAACATATGTTGGCGTTGCGGTGGTTTTGTCTGGGATGGTGGTAGGGGACGATGGTGGGGGTTGGTGGGGTGGTGGTGGTTTACGTGAAGCCGACTAGTGATTTTATAGAACTCTTTTCTAAATGACTAATACATTACAATATCTAAACAAAGAAATATATTCTTTATTGTATTTCGTTTAGATTTACTTTATTTAAAAATAGTAAGGTATTTTGTTAATCTGGTTCAAGTTGTAACATATAACTTCTCTATGAGTTGTATCGAAAGCCTATTGTTATATGTAAGGTCATTTTGATTTAAACGTTTAAAGGATGATGACAACAATGGTAGTTTAGTGAAGTTTAAGTCTTGCGTCCGGCCCTCTCACCTAAGTAATAAGCCCAATCAAACCGTTGTGCTTCATGTATAAGGCACACAATGACGGGAAAATCAACATCCTTCATCTACATCCTAATTTTGGATCTAAAACCTAAAATTCACATACCAGCCACATATATACCTCAAACAACATATATTGACAATTTACTGGTAATTTCATCCAATGAATATAGTGTGTGACTTTTATTTTTTGCAAAATAAATATTTTTGTTCTAAAAAATTTAATTAAAACCAATGGCCATGTGGTGGCACATTGCAATGAATATGATGTAGAAATTTCACCTAAGCCATTACCCTCTTAAAAAGCTTCGAATAAATGCCACCCAAGTTTGGCCATTTTTTGTATATATGCTCACAATTTTAGTTAAAAGAAATTTAATGATTGATTTTACTTCTTTCTATTATTTTCTTTTATGTAAAATCGAGCTCCCACCGACTTGCTTTTCATAAAAAAAGGTATTTGTAAAAAGTTGGAAGAAATAATAATAGTGTAAAGTTAGAACAATAGTTGATGGGTTACAATTTTTATAAAAACATTATCTTATTTTACAAATAAAGCTAACATTAATAACAAACAGTTTTTCTAAGGAAAAGATGTAAGCTTGTGGTTTTATGAGTCACAAAGTCAGGATTCAAATAGGGCATGTCTAACATAGTTGTTGTGATACGATGAACGGATCGAACATTATAAAAGTCGTAACCAATCAAGTCTTAATATATAACTTCTCTAAGAATCCTATGATAGTATCATGTTTGTTAAAATCCTATACTTATAAGTCAGACCCTTTTGAATAGGATGTGCAATGTTTTGAAGGATTATGGCAACAAAGATGATGATGCTGAAGGTGACAAATGTTTTAAGAGACTTTTTGTGGTGGAATACGCTAAACAGCAAATTGATCGAGGTGGTGGAGAAAAAAAAATCAATTCATGTACGTCTTGCCATCGAAATCCATAGCGGGAGACCGTGAGAAAAAAAAAAAGACGAGAAGATATCACCACCGCATTAGCAATTATGAAACCTAACATGAATTAACAATGATAATTAAAAGGGATAGCCGTGAGTAAAAAGTTAAAACTATTTTTTTTAATACAAAGATAAAAGTTTCTTAAACAACTCCACAGATTTACAATGGGATGGCTGGTAAGCGAGCAGCAAGCTGCGTCGCTACTCTTTTTGAGTAGAAAATCTACTCTATTAAAGATGAAGAGCAAAGCCGTGATATGTTCATAAATCATAACATAATAACGTTTCAAATAAAACTACCATTAACTTGATGTAACAAATTAATTTTATCTATTTATCAGATACATTCTAATTTTGTATCTGAAACCTAGAATTCACATACCAGCAACCTAAAACAAGAGAATGAAATTTATTACCCATTCTATCCAACAAACATACGAATATAGTGTTTGACTTTCAACTTTTTTGACCAGAAATTTTGATTTCTATTTGAATAATTAAAATTTAATTTAAACCAATGAAATTAGGACATGTAGCGGCCCAATTCAAAGATGAAGAAACTTCAACCAGAGTCATAAGTCATAAGTCATAACCCTTCACCCAAGTATAAACCTCTGTCTGTTGATTAGTTGATTATAACTAATCCGTTTCGACCGGTCTGACCGGTAAATCAATAAAACAGTTACTTCACTGTTCGATCTCGATCTCGTTCTACCCGACTAAAATGGTTAATTTCAACTTGAAAAACTTGTAAATTCAATTAACCAGATATTACAACTTTGAATCTACACATGAAAATATTATGAATCCAAAACAATAGCTACTTTTTGCATTTATTCTGCTTACAATTACACTATAACAATAATCAAATCAAAGAAGCATATCAGCCTTTGCAGGCAATCTCTTGAAAAAGTTAATCGGGGCCGAAGGCAACCGGCTCCTAAACCGCGGGTGCCGAAGCCAATAAAGCCCGAACAGAACCGCCACGACTTGAAACGGTGTCACATACAAAAACACAGCCCAAACCAACGCAATTATTATAAAAATAGACGTCGCTCGCGGGTCGCGCCAGCTCAGCAATGCCATTGCTCTTTCTCCTTGAGTTGCAAGATCTCCAACCACTGTTTGAACTCTCCCTGCAATACTCCTCATTCTGTCATACCTCATTCTCACAATTTCGGGTGGTCTTTGGGTCGGAAAACCATCGAATTCTTCGTCTAGCTCGTCTGGATTCGCCATTTCAGCATGCGACATTCTAGCGTCCATATGGGATGGGTTTCGGGGTCTAAATCTGTAGTTCCATAACCCGATAACAAACAGGTAAAGGAAGATTGTGGGCAAGATCAACTCGGGGTAACATACGAGTATTAAAAACAGGACGTGGACGAGAATCGTGGTTAAGGGATTCCGCCACATGCAAATTCCATCGAGCCAACGAAAAACTGCGGTGATTCCAGACATGAGGGACATAATGCGGTAGAAATTCGCTTTGCTCCTTCGCAGGCTCCAGAGATGGTAGTCAACGTCGAGCATGTACTCGACGTTTTCTTTCTTGAGTGGCGGCTCAGCTCTTGAGAGCCGAGACGCCACTATCTGTGTTGCCTGGTGGCGCAGCCAGTCAATGTGTTTAACTGATATGGGTTGGACATAGTGCATTTTTGGGAGCAGGGGTCGGCCGTATTGAGCGATCATGTTGACCCACGCCATGCAAGTGAACCGTATGGCTAAATGAAGCTCGCCGTGTTTCTTTAACCCGGAAGGTGTTAGAACCAACAACGGGTAGTAATGCGTGTAAATCCTATCGGTTTCCAATGTCGATAGACGAATCCTAACCTTCCCAATCCTCTGGTCTCTCGACTCTTCTTTGTCGTTTATATGACAATTGTCGAAGACGCCTATGGTGACCACAGTACACGGGTCATACACTTCCCAAGTGTACTGCTCGTTCCAACGAGGTGTTAGCGTGTTCAAAAGCGTTCGGGTTCTAACCCATTTGTTTCCATACTTCGCGACACAATACGCATCTGTCAATCTACCTTCCCTCATCTTCAATGGAGGCAGATTCTGCGCGCTTAAGATCCCTAGTTCAAGAAGCCCAATACTCGGTTTCCTTAAATGCTTCGACGCAGCCTGCAAATCGCTACTGAAATGTGTGGCCTCATCAAGAACATGATAACCAGCCTCTAAACACAATCTAACATGAATCTTACTTGAAAACCTCATCTCCTTCTTCTTCTCACCTTCCTCCTCCCACTCGGAAGGCCTTCCGAGGTCGATCCACATAGCTTCTAGAAGCTTTAAGGCGTCGAGTCTTTGAGGGATTCTCTTCACCGGAACCATCACCCGTCCTACGCAAACATCCTTTCCTTGTCCCAACCTATCTTCCACACTTATTACAATAAACTCGTCAAACGGCTCTGACGCAACAAACATTAACTCCTCTTGCCACGACGGGTTCAACCCGCGTCCCCTTGAGATTCCAGTGGTTCGCAGTTGGTTCTGTAGTCTTATTTTGACATAAAACTCAGGCTGCCTACTGCGATCCACTGGGATCAGATCTTGAGCTTCTATCACATGAATTCTCAAGTAAAATAACTTAGGCGAAAAATACACATTTGACCGCGTATTGGCTAGATTATGAGGACTAATCCCATGAGCATCCGAATGCCACGCTCCTGGAAACGCTTCATCCGCTTGCGTCCCCATCCAAACCGCGAGCATGATTTCGCCCCGTACTTTCATACCATTCTTATCTTCCAATCTATACCATTGCGGTGCCAACGGACTATCCGGCGGCACACGCATAGGAACATCCACTACATCGAACCGAATTTTCCCAACGAAATCGTCTTTCGTCACAAGATCCTTATCTTTCACCACCAATTCAAGTACGGTAGATTGCAATCTTTCTTTAGAAAACGCAAAAACCTGATTCCAAACAGGGTTTTGATTCTTCTCATGATGTTTTGTCACTCCTTTATAGTTTCCAAGCTTCACTTCCACATACGGATCAAGACTCCCGGTTATGTCCATCGCCGGGAGGTCTCGCGCTTTAACAACGTTAACATACAAAAAATGCATCCGCTCGACCAGATCGTAAGTTGTCGCGGTTTTATCCGCTCCACGGTAGCCCATACGCGCGGCCACAGGCGGCCGCGTCTCCACCAACCCAAAATTCGGGGGCGGTTTTTGCCCCGGGAATTGCATATGCATCATGTTGGCTGGAGCTGGTCCAGCCCTCATGAAGTTAGCCTTTGTTTCTACAGATACAGGAGGTGGGCCGGCTGGTGATGGTCTCGGTCCCGGTCCTGATGCTGGACCGGGACCACCTCCACCTCCTGTACCAACAGAGAAAAAAGTCCTGACTTCTTTCTCTTTCTCTTTATTGTTTTTGTGTAGTTTCTCCTTTACTTCCTCAAAGTTGTTGTAGTCGTTTTTATAAGCAAAAGCATTAGAATTCATCATTTCTTCGACTATAGGCACTTGTCTAGCACTTTCATGACGTTGTTGGTGTTGCGGTTGTGGTTCATGCTCTTGCTGTGGTGGTGGCTGCTGATCGGATGAAAACGGGCCATGAGCAAGGTAGAGTTTAAGCGCGATATCGCCTCGAATATTCGAAAACAATCCACGCTTATCTAACGGGTATCTTTGAACAGATGCCTCAGTCTCGGACCCGGGGACCATAGCCCCGGATAACCGAACACGGCCTAAAAAGTTGTTATGTTCATTTGGTTTTCGATCGTTGTAAACACATATTTCTATAGTGGACATAGGTAGACTCCTCGGTTCTTGAACATTGAACACGAGTGCCTCGTTCCAAGACGGGTAAAGATCTTTGGTTTTGGTTCGGGTTCGTTGTCGTTGTCCGTCGAATTCGACTTCAACAAAGGGGCTCGCGGACCCCTGGCCGTCTTTAGGCATGAGGTCCGCGGCGTCCATGACTTCGACTATGAGCTTGGCCATGTTTTTACGGTTGTTAGGCCGTGGGATTGGGATAGAAAAGAGTATGGAAAGTGTAATAACGTAGAAGCCAAGGGAGATGAGATGAGATGATATGAATATATGATAGAAGTTTGGTATTGAATTAAGTTGAAAGGGATGTGATGTGGTGGTGGGGCCTTTTTGTTTGGAAGGGGGTCCGGGTTGTTTTGGTTTATCGGTTCGTATGATCTGTTTGGAGATCGTATGGTGCGGTGTGTGGTAGGAATGTGAAAGTGATTGGGTCTTTTTTAGTGGAAAGATGGTAAAGTTTTAAAATGATGGAAGTTGGTTTGTGGTTTATGGATTTGTTAATTGGATTTTGAATATGGCATTTTTTATTATTGAATTGTTAAGATTGGGTTAAATTTGTTTACTTGGTTAATTTGCTTTTTGATTAATAATGGTGTTTAGGGATATTTAGAAAAACCGAAAACCAAATAAAAACCGTAAATCAAACCATAACCATAATTGAAAAAACTGATCTGAACAATGAATTTGGTGTTTAGTTTGATTTTAACTGAAACCGAATTGCTAATTCGGTGTTTGGTTTGATTTTTGGTTCTACATTTTTTTAATATGGTTTATTTGGTTTATTCGGATAACCGAATAAACCGGTAAATTAATTAATTTTTAAATAAAAATAATAATATTTAATAAGCCATATATAATATATAAGCCTAAATATTAAATGTAACACAACTCAAAATTAAGCCCACTTATTTATATGATGTTTGTGTTTGTATGTAAGACTATTTTCCGGATTTGTTTGTTTTATTTTGCTTTTAAACTTTCTTTTACAATATATTGTATGGTTTGATTTTTTTATTTATATTAATTGCTAACTTTCTATTCGGATTTCGGAGTACAAAGGTATATAAGTTGAAGAAAAAAAACTTTGGTTCAATTCGGTTGAATTTGGTTCGGTTTACATATTCCTAATTTGGTTTGGGGTACAAAATTTTGAAAACCGAATAACCCGAACCAAATAAACCAAGTAAACCGTAAACCGTACTGATGAACACCCATATGGTGTTAATGCATGGTACTTGTTGTTAAACAAGTGTCGGTAGTGAAAGGAAATCAATAATAATCGTTTTGCTAACAAAAACTTGCAAAGTTGGAACACTAATGTATTATCTAGTCTCTAATTTTGCATAGGAGTTAAGGGTTAAAATACGATTAAAAAGGTGAGACAGGTTATTATCTAGTTTTCTACGTACACTACTAAATAAATAAGTATTATCGACGGCTAATTAGTGATGGATAGATTCCGTTGATAATTACCGACAGATTCTCAACGGGTCATGCAAAACAAAATTTACGACACATATTTAGTACAATAGCTTCTAATTTTAAAATTTCGACACTTTTGATTTTTTTTTTTGAAACGCAAACTTTATTAAACCACACAAAACGACAGGAAATCTCTAAGGCGGAGACCTCCCAAAACCACAAAGTTACATTACATCAAACGTATTGTTAGGTTTCATTTCAACACATATCGGTATCTCCTTCATGTTAGGTTTAATTTATACATACACAATAAGATCTCAAACGCCTTCATTAATAATAATGATATAAATTACATATGATTATTTTTTATATTTAATCTATGATTATTTATATTAAAGATAAAAAGTGTTTTTTTAACCAAATTTTCAACATTACATCAATTGTTTCGATTAAAAGGTAACTTTCATATACCTTTTTATTTAATGTTATAGATTTGAAGATATATTACAAATTAGGGTTTTATGATTTTAAGATGTTACATTTTGCTTCTAAGCTGCTTGTTTTATTGACAATAAATTTTTTTTGAACTCTATAAACCCATATATACACATGGAAATTAATCTGTTCTTTCATATTTTGATTAAATTATTTTTATTTAATATTACTTTTATAATCATAATAATAAGTTGCTTAGTTATGTCGAACAAATTCAGCCTACTCACTTTAATAAAAAATAATTATTCGTACGTTTAAATAATTTACCATTGATAAATGTTTCTAGAGATGGACCATAAAAAGTTATCTTTTTTAATAAGACATTAAAGGAGTTGATATTTCAAGTCAAAAAAAGACACTTGCAATGGAACACATTGTACACCATGTGCTTCAAAATTAAGTGCACTTTTGAAATGGGGCAATGAGATTATTTCATCATGTCTTCTTGTGGACAAATTATTGATGCATATCTGGCTTTTATTCCTTTATATATAAATTACAAATCACATAAAAAAACTAAAACTTTTTTAACTTATTAAAATAATTAAACTCCCATAGTCCCATGTAGTCAAGTTAAATATTCGAAAAGTATAAATGTAGGCCATATGTTGGTTTCTTCGGAATACCCATAAAAATATAATCGAATATTGACATATGGTTATAAAATAATGGATTTATCTAGTAAAAACAAAATGCATGTGTAGCTGTGTACATTTTAAAAGAAAAATTATTTCTTTTGAATGACTTAAAAAAATAGTTTTTTTAAATGACTTAAAAATGCACTTTTTGTATAAAACGATTTTACAAAAGTTATTCTGAACTTAAAATATATATGTTTTGATAAGTACTATCTACAAATGTTTATGTATATCTAGTGACTGTAAGTCAGTGTTGCAAAACTTGATTTGGGCTTGTACTCGGCGACCTACCTTGGAGCGAGTACTCGATCTAATCTGGAGAGTACTTGGGGGTAAAATCGGCCTATGCGGGGAGTACTCGGCCAACTCGGCTATACTCAACGACCTACCCTGGAGCGAGTACTCGGGGAGTAATCGGTCAATTCGGCCTTATTTTGCAACAATGCTGTAAACACAAAATTGATGATTAAAATCGTTTTTAAAAATGTGTCAATGTGTATAAATTCCTTGACATCTTAACTTTTATGACATAGTAAAAACGATAATTTAAAATAGTGTTGGTGTATAAAACTCGGTTTGGACTAAACCAATTCGAGTTATTACGAATCAGTTTTAGAAGTAGAAACCCCAAATCTATCCAAATCGATTTGGGCCAGGCCCAAACCAGTTTTTTCTTTTAATTTTATTTAAAAAATGCAAATTAAACAAAAACATAACTAAAGTTGAGTTTGCATCTTTTGCCAAAAGTTTATTGCAAAACTTGAAATGAGCCTTCATCGGACCACAATACATCGCACATATATCAAAGTTGCACCAAATTTCCGAGTTTCTTTTCGTAGGTACAATTTGAATCACCAGGTGTCGTATAAAGTTGTTAAGAGTTTCTTTTCGTAGGTAAAAATTTTTTTCCCCACTTGTCAACTTCTGCAACTTCATCTTCTACAACAAGCATTTTTTCTACATCATTGCCTAAATGATATCCTTCTTGTTCTTCATGTGTTGTGTATTGTGTCTCTGGCACAAATTCTTCTTCTTCATCATCCTCCTCCTTATCGTCTCGTAGGTGGAGGTCTCGCTCCGTCTCATCATTTGCTTGACGAAACGTTTGGACTCCTCATTGCAAAAATGTCAAACTCCTCTATTTGTTGTGGTGTTAATTGTGGTGGCGTAAAATAATGTGCATAATAGTTGTGGTTGAAGTGGTTGTGTTTGTGGATAAAATGGTTGTGGTGCTTGGAGTGGTTGACTTTGTAGAAAATTCATCACGAGCCTATAACCTTCCCCCACACCTAAGCTCGAACCCTCACCTCTACCTCTCCTACTTGAACCCCCTCATCTTGATTTAGAGGATCCCTTCCCACCCTTTGCCACACTCTTTGATTTTTTTGCATCAATTTGTTTGTATTTGAAAGTAGTTTGAGACTAAAGGAGAGTTTGAGTTTTTTTTTGTGGTTGAAAAAAAACTTATATATCCGTCCCGTTTCTTTTTAAACGGTAAAAAAGAAGAAGAAGAAAACGGTCATAAAAAGTGACCGTTGCATTTAAAATATTGATAAAATAACAAAAAGGGGGACCGTTTGTGTTTCACTGCCCGTTAACTACAACCAACAAACGATCCATGAATCCACTATCATCACTATCGACGACGGTGTTATCGAGCTGGTAGTAGGGTACCCGTAAACAATTCTGGTAGTGCTCCGCCCCCTTAGTTTGCTCTAGCTCTTCACTAGATTTTCAGTAAGAATTCTGCCCTTAAAAAAGTTTAAAAAGCGATAAACAAGTCACGTTGGTAACTTTAGTGTCATCAATGGATTTTTGTGGTGCTAGATTAATTTATAGGATAAGCTAATCTTACTATTAATTAAACTAGCTAGGAGATGCGGGAGTGCAAGCTTATTTTAATTTAATAAGATTTGGTGTACGTATGGGTTTTGGTTTTATGATTAAGCTAAAAATAAATTGTTATAAATATATAACAACTTATTATGTGTTGGGCCTGTTTAACTTCAATAAAGTCTTCATATTTGAATGGGCTATATATTATATAAACCAAAGGTGGGCTATAACCATTTTGGGCCAAACTGGGCTCAATAGCATAAAAGACTAAATTTTTTTTTTGCTTTTACAAATACAAAACACGCATACATCAGTGGGTTTGGTCAAACAAATGGAAAAAGAATGGTACGGTTATAATAAACTTCTCATCACCAAATTATTTTATGAGTATTATCAAATAGATTAATCTGTTAGCATATCGCTATTTACAGAGCAATCCAAGTAATTTTCTTCATCTTCTTTTCTGCAATATTTATTAATTTTAACCATGAAAAAATTACATTAAGATAACGGGCAGGCGGGCAACAAGCTGCGCCGCCAACCCCTTCTGAATGGCAAACCCCAACCTGCTAAAAACGAACCCATTCCCTCGTGGCGCCGAGACATTGCTATGAATAACCCGTTGGACTCTGGTCAGGAAACGGATGGCTTCCGGTGCCATGGAGCCAAAGGTATCAAATGCCAAAAGTATTTGAATGTAAAATTAATCATTAAATTGTTTGTTGAATGTAAAATTTTTCATGGTATAATCAATAACACAAACTTTTATTAAGAAAGAAACCCACACCAAAAGTATTCAATCCCTGATGACACACGCTACAATATCCTAATCTAAATAAACCTATCCTCTATACACACACTAAACAAGACACCGATTAGGACTTACAAGAATCACTAGAAACAAATACTAGATCATACGAACAGAGAAAGCCCTAATCGTCTAGAGTTGAGAGAGAACTCAGACTTATGCAAAGAAAAAAAATGATCAGTAGTCTCTAAAGATGAGAGAGAGAAAGTGTATATATATATATATGACCCTCTAGAACCATCTCTCAACAAACACACTTTATCAACTTGAACGGCTGAGATGATTAAAACGAAGGGTCCAAATTACTATATATATTAGTAATTCTTAACAGACGGCGCAATAGTGCCTATTTTGGTTTTTTCCTTTTGTCTTCTCTTCTGTGAGGTGTAACCTCACTCACCTGCTAGTTATAGTATAAATCCTCAAAAGGATTGCCACATTATCGGACGACCCCACTTGCACATCTTGAAACTGGGCCTCAACTCTTTAATCAGCTGGACTTTAATCAACTGGACTTTATCAACCTCTTGAGTCGTCTTGGGCCTGACCAAATCCTTTCCAGCCTATCCAGTCTTCAACGGTCCAAAACATGTTAGCCCAGTCCAATATCTAAGATCAGCTACACGAGCTCACATCCTATACATACACTTATGCAACATGATAATGTACATTGTAAACTATTAACTCGTTTGATATTAAATTGACAATAGGCATATATTTCAACATTGAATCATTAACATACTACAAGTCAATAAAAAAATAAAAAAAAGCACATGAAAGCATTAACTAAAATTGGTTACAAAATTTTTATCCGATCTCTAATTTGCAATGTTTTCATAACCGAACCGAACGTCGAATCAGAGTCCCCGACGGTTCACCGGTCCAATGAATTGGCCAAAATACAAACCAAAACCCAAAAAAAAACCAGTTCGACCCCCTTAAATTCTGGCCCGACCGGCCGGTTTTCCGGTCTGATCGGCTGGGTCACCGGGTTAATGCCGGTTCGTTGTAATAGCGGTCCGATGTATCAACCCGACCGGCCGGGAGTCTGTTTCCCGATACCGACAGGTCCGATCCGAGTTTTAAAACCTTGCTCATTTGTCCCCATCATCAATACTCTAAAGCAGCATCAATGTATATAGTATGTCCAAATCACAAGCCTTCTCTAGAACCCTCCACTCTCTTCCTTAACTCTTCTCAACTCTTCCATATTTTCCTCACACTCTTTAAAACCTCTTCCATCTCACTCACTAGACACACACTTCAACAATCAAGACTTCAACTACATAATTCACACACACACACACACACACACAACACCAAAACTAACTAAAAACATAATGTCTGCAACAACAACCTTTTCTCCTTCATGTTCCTTCAAACCCCACATCACCAATCACAAACCCTTTTTCGGCAAACCCACATTAACCAATCAAACATCACCTATTCTAAAACCTTTGAAACATAAAAAACGACATGTTTTTAAGGTTGTGAACGAAAAGGTGGTGGGAATTGATCTGGGAACAACGAACTCAGCAGTAGCAGCAATGGAAGGAGGACAACCGACCATAATAACGAACGCAGAGGGACAAAGGACGACGCCGTCCGTGGTGGCCTACAGCAAGAACGGTGATCGGTTAGTGGGACAGATAGCCAAAAGACAGGCGGTTGTGAATCCAGAGAACACGTTTTTTTCAGTTAAGAGGTTCATTGGAAGGAAGATGATGGAGGTTGATGAAGAGTCGAAACAGGTGTCGTATAAAGTTGTTAGAGATGATAAAGGGAATGTTAAGTTGGAGTGTCCTGCTATTGGGAAACAGTTTGCCCCTGAAGAAATCTCTGCACAGGTAATGTGTACTTATTTGTCGGTTCGGTTTTTGGTTTATTTGGTTAGTTAGTTAGGCTTGTTCGGTTTTAGGGGCTGTTTGGTAGTCTTTTAATGATTATGTTAAAAGGCTAACTATGAAGGGATAATTGCCAAATAAACAGTTGACCAAACATATTTGTCAAAATAAACACGTGATGCGTACTACTCTTTTGGTCTACCAATCAGATGATTACACATGTAAAGTCTTCGGACGCTTTAATTTTTAAGGTCTCTGCGTCTAAAATTTAGACGCGAGGCTCTTATTTAGACGCAAAGGGAAGCACCTATTCTTGAGGCAAAGGGGAGCACCTATTCTTGCGTCTAAATAACAGCCTCACGTCTAAAGTTTAGATGCAGGGACCTTAAAAATTAAATCATCTGAAGACTTTACACGTGTAATCACTGATTGGTAGACGCAAAAGAGTTGCTCGTCCCTAATGTTTAGACGCATCAGGTGTTTATTTGGCAAATATGCTTGGTCAACTGTATGCTTGGTCAACTGTTTATTTTGGCAATTATCCCAACTATGAATTAGTCAGTCAGCATTAACGGTGGTTAGTTTTGATGCAGTTTCGGAAGCATCAAGTTTACTAGAAAATAGAAGTGCCCATGTGAATTAGTCAATCAGGCGGAACCTTTTACCCATTAAGTTTTAAAATTACGGTGAATGGAAATTTTACCCGTTTGTCACTTCGGCTATGTTCATAACCCTCACTCGGCCGCTTCCTCAACCTACCACCACCACCACTTTAGCGTACTCTTTCCGCCCATGTGAAAATAGAGTATTAGACAATGAATTTGAAGCAAAAAATATGAAGCATAAAAAAACAGAAGATTAAAGTACAGATAAAAGTTCTTACAAGCATGACAAAAATAATCAGACTCTTCATTTTTTTATTACTTACGTATAGACATCGAATCTATAAAGAAATCCACACTGATATCTAGCTTGAGGGACATGTAACATGTTTGATTATAGTTGGGGTTACTGTAATTTTGTGTACTTTAATTAGGATGTAATTAGGATATATGATTTGATTAGTTTTCTGTTATGAGTATCCTAATTGTTGTTCTCAACTATATTGCAATTAGGTTCTGCGAAAGCTTGTGGATGATGCATCAAAGTTTTTAAGTGATAAGGTTACCAAAGCAGTAGTGACAGTGCCTGCATATTTCAATGATTCACAAAGAACTGCAACCAAAGATGCTGGCCGGATAGCGGGCATTGAAGTTCTTCGTATAATCAACGAGCCAACTGCGGCTTCGTTAGCTTATGGTTTTGAAAAGAAAAACAATGAGACAATTTTAGTGTTTGATCTTGGTGGTGGTACATTTGATGTATCAGGTATGCTTCTGTATCAGTTACTACTTACCTGAATCTGTTCGATTTGCAGGCAAGTTTTAACGACTCGGATTGATGTTTATGCAGTTCTTGAGGTTGGGGATGGAGTTTTTGAGGTGCTGTCGACTTCGGGTGACACCCATTTAGGAGGAGATGACTTTGACAAGGTTAAAGAACCGTAACTACAAAATATTATTGTTACGTCTTTTATGCAGACGTTGAACATTATTGTTAAAATTAACGTCGTTTTATAAATTTAAACAGAGAATTGTTGATTGGCTTGCTGAAAATTTCAAGAGGGATGAGGGTATTGATCTTCTTAAAGATAAACAAGCTCTTCAACGTCTTACCGAGACTGCAGAGAAAGCAAAAATGGAGCTTTCCACTCTGACACAGACAAATATCAGGTATAACCGACGACCTGTTTACATTTGGTGAAGAAGAATCAGTTTCCACCAATCAAGATTCTTTCTTTCTTTTGGGTTTTTGATTATGTTCGTGTTCTTGCAGTTTGCCTTTTATTACCGCAACATCAGATGGGCCGAAGCATATCGACACTACACTAAGTAGGGCAAAGTTTGAGGAACTGTGTTCTGATTTACTAGACAGGTACTTTGATTGTCAAGATTTAGTGTAATGCAGGTTAAATTTGTTTAGTTGATGATTCAGGTTTTGAACTTTGGTGATCTGATTTGGTGTAGGCTTAAGACGCCCGTTGAAACGGCTTTAAAGGATGCAAATCTTTCTCTTAAAGATATTGATGAAGTGGTTCTTGTTGGTGGGTCAACACGTATACCTGCAGTTCAAGAACTTGTTGTAAAGATGACTGGAAAAGAACCGAATGTGACAGTTAATCCTGATGAGGTTGTTGCTCTTGGAGCTTCGGTCCAGGTTAGTCATAAACGTTAACAGAATTATATTTATCCCAAAGCCTTATGATAATCTGTTGTTTGGATTACAACGGAATAAAACATAATGTTATTTTTGCAGGCCGGTGTGTTGTCTGGTGATGTAAGCAACATAGTATTATTGGACGTGACGCCATTGTCACTCGGGTTAGAAACATTAGGAGGTGTGATGACAAAGATCATTCCAAGGAACACAACATTGCCAACCTCAAAATCAGAAGTCTTTTCAACAGCAGCCGACGGTCAAACAAGTGTCGAAATCAATGTCCTTCAAGGGGAAAGAGAGTTTGTTCGCGACAATAAATCTCTAGGAAGCTTTAGACTCGATGGTATCCCGCCAGCGCCACGTGGGGTCCCTCAAATTGAGGTCAAATTTGATATCGATGCCAATGGAATCCTTTCCGTAACGGCTGTAGATAAAGGAACCGGAAAGAAACAAGACATCACAATCACTGGTGCTAGCACATTGCCCTCCGATGAGGTATCGATTATGCACACTACCAGTGGGGGTCTAGGCCATAAAATCAGTAGTAACGTTTTTCATTTTTTTCATTTTAGTAGCAACGTTTTCCAAATTTCGTAAAAAAAAAACCAAAATTTCCACTAAATTTTCCACTACGCGCGCGAAGTTGAGCCGCAACGTCCGCGACCCCTTCTTCTATACTATGTCCGCTCCTGCTCACTACTAAAATTACCATAATCTTCTAAGGGTGGCGCAGTGTGATAAGCACTTGCCTCCCTCTAGTAGATGTATTAGGTTCGGATACAGCTTCCAATGGTGTTTTTGCCTTTTAACACCCTTAAAAGGCCTGTGTCCGGTGCAAGTTGCAATTTTACCTGATCTCACTGTTTAGTAGGGTATTGGTGGGGTCATGTGAATTTGCTAGTAACGGGTTCTCACGGATACCCAAAAGAAACAACGATGGTTTTTATTATTATTATGATGATTTTGAGGTATCAATGCGCATTTGGGTTTGTGATTGTAGGTTGAGAGAATGGTGGCAGAAGCCGAAAAGTACGCAAAGGAGGATAAGGAGAAGAGGGAGGCCATTGATACAAAGAACCAGGCAGAATCAGCTGTATACCAGTGTGAAAAGCAGCTTAAAGAAGTCGGAGAAAAGGTACCAAGTGAAGTGAAAGACAAGGTAGAGGCGAAGTTGAAAGAGCTCAAAGATGCCATATCCGGTGGCTCTACTCAGACCATGAAGGATGCATTGGCTGCATTGAACCAAGAAATGATGCAGTTGGGTCAGTCTATTTACAGCCAAGCTGGTGGTGCTGCCGCGGCAGCTGATGGTGGTGAAACCGGTGGCGCTGGTAAGGCTTCGGGTGCTACTGATGATGGAGATGGTGAAGTCATTGATGCAGATTTTAGTGACAGCAAGTGAATGGGTATATTGTAGTGTTCGGTTAGTTGATTTTGTTCATGTAGGTATTTTAATATGTAAATGGGTATATCGTGTATCGGACCGTGTTAAATATGCTTAAAATTTGGTTTGAGTTCACTGATTTCATCTTTAGCATTAACGACAAATGGAGAGTGTCGATATGTGGCATTGGTGATACTCAAGTTTATAGTGGTGTATATAAATAACTGCACCAACAGGACATCTATTATTAGTCTATTATACTATAGAGGATCTCTAACTTGGAAAGGGACCCTGATAATCTAACAAGGCATGGGAAATTGCACCAACGGATTTTCCATCAACTCTACACCAAATGTAGACATTACTATAACTTTAGGGCATTATTTTGAACTTATTAGTGGTTAATGTCATTGATACGGAGCTGATTCAAAAACCGTCAGATTCGTATTTGTAGCAAATCTATGAAGAAAGTGGGATACAAACGATCAACAAGTCAGACGTTGTGGCTAAATTTCATGATCTAAAGGCTTGATTGTGATGGGTTTCCTCAATTTTAAATGATTTTAATCCATTCCGTTTTTGCTTGTTAAAACGTTTGAATCATAGAATTGCTTAGGGGTTTGTAAACGAGCCGAGCCTGGCTAGGCTCGAGCTCGGATCGGTTTGAACCTAACATTTTGAGCTTGAGCTCGGCTCGGATCAAAATAATGTTAGAACAATTTTAAAGGAGCTAAATGCTCGGCTCGAGCTCACTTCGATAGCTTAAACAAGCCAAAGCTCGGCTAGAGTTCGGCTCCCCAATGTTAAAATAATATGTATATTATATATAAAATAATAATATAGAATTTGTTTGGGGTCGTTTAGCCTCGCGAGCCTAAACGGTCTTAAAAGATCGAGCTCGATAATTAAATGAGTCATGTTTCAGGCTTGAGCTCGGGCTCGTTATAACTCAGCTCGTTTGAGCTTTTTTCCGATCCAATCCCGAATAGCTCTCAAACCGTTGCGCAACGTTTACACCCCTGAAACTACTTAACCACACATGATTTTAGTCATTCAATTTCATGCACAAATTTCTAGGCTAACAATTTTAACATCCAAAGATTTGATGATACCTTCCAAAATTAGGATCTTTAGATTTCATAAAATTCTTCTTTAAAGAGCATTGTTTTTTTAACATTGTCTTTCTAGTTCATTTGAGAACCACTGGTTTCTTGCTACTTATAGTTAAAACTGAAATATTTTTATGTTAATATAATTGGTGGTTGTATTTCAGTGTTTTAATTAATTTGTTGAAAGGCTTTGTGCTTTGTATCTAACCATTTGATGATAAAACTTGATCAAACTGAAAGTGAAAAAATACAAACACATTTGATGATGGCCTAAAGTTCATCCATCTGACAAAAACAACAAAGAAACACATGCAGATTTCTTCATAGCTATATATGAGTCATGTGTTGAACCTCAAAGGTTTGCTAGTTGTTGAATGTTTATGGGATAAACAACATCAGGAGTACCACTGAAAGCCTTCTTTCCCATTAGAACATTCACAGCGTCTGTTGGATGAAATGCATCCCAAAACACATACTCGTTGCGGTTTGGACATGGCGTTTGAAACGGTAAACATGTTATCTGCCCTCTATTTCTCCCTATTCCGCAACACCCCCTGTTCACCACGCTAAAACCTGCATACACCATCGAGAATTTTAACAACCTCATCGTTTAATTAAGACACGCAAAGCAATACTCTAAACAAACGTACCCAATAAGATCCCACTAATAGCAGGGTCAGGGGAGGGTCCTCTATCGATTTTTTTTTTTTTTTTTTTTTTATGTGAGGTGCCCAAATAATGCATGCCATCACAATGGGCAAAATCTTGACCGGTTTCGCAAGATGTAGTCATTACCAATGGCCAACGGCGATTTCTCTCTGTTTTTTGGTACCCATGTGAACCACCAAGAGATCATATTGGCAATGGCGACGACCCCTTGTAAGACCAGGTCAGGAATTTCCCCCCTTGTGATTCATGCAACAATTGATTACCACAAATATATACAATTATTCCTCTATCCCAAAAGGTTGAGACGCTACAGCCACTGATACCCCGGCTCAACCAAATACAAATAACATAAAAGTGTACAAAAACGAAAAGCAAAATCCTAAATTTACTAATGTGATCGTATAGTACTATACCATAAGACCTCGCGTTTGCAAGGATATCTTGGAACATGTTATAAACGTCGATGAAAACAAATTTGGAACCAGGAAGACTAGTGCTTAGGTTATTGATCATGGTCTTCATGTTTGCATTAAAAGGTAGAACAAGCTGGTTAACATCATCCGAGCAACTTCCTGTTGTACTTTGTGCCAAGATGCTCGGAATACAACCCATCAACCCGAGCCCAGCAAGAACAAACTTCCTTGCTCCAAGATTGTAAAGTTGCTATTCAATAAATCAATATGAGTCATAAGTTTCATAATACCAACTCTTAGAAAAAAAAAACAACATTAACTTGATGTTTTTGTAAAGTTTATAACTTACTTTTAGTTGAGTAGTGTATTCTTGGGACAACAGATCCGCGTATTGGTTACCATCGTACTGGTTGCGAGTCGGGTAATTTGGCATTAGGTAGTTGTTTAGGTAGTCATTGCTACCCATTCCCACAAAGAAAATGCATCGGGAGAGTGCTTGACCAAGATCAGCTGCACCCAATGCGTTACTTATTTGATCCAAACTGTTTTTGAAGTTATTTATCTGTTGATTGAACGGAATTCGACCCACCTACACAAGGTCGCTACATAGTTTAGTGCGACATAGACAGTTTCAAGTGCAATTGTAAGGTTGATGTCATGTGACTTGAAAGTCATTTGTTAAGAGTCATAAGTATAGCCTTTTGAGTAAATGCAAGGTAAGGATAGGTAGGCTTAAGATGGCCCAACAACCCCGAACACGCGCATGCATCGGATTTGGCTTTATTTAATACAACTTTTAGAGATTGTTAAACCAAAAAATTGATTATGATCAAAATCTTGTTTTTAAACCTTAAATAAATGCCTTGAACCACATAGCCTTACCGGGAGGGATCTACGCAGAACATTAAATATTACGAAAACATCATAACAAAATGAATAGTTTTTTAAACTAACCTACAAAAAATTTAAAATAAAGTAAAATGAAAGAAACAGAATTTTGTTCTTTATCCTAAAATTCAAAAAATAGCATAAGCAAATTTCATTTAAATATAAGTTTATATGTGTTACCAACACATGAGCTATACACATGCATATGTAAATGATTAAAAAATTGAACACATATCAAAATTTTAGTTTGATGGTTTTTTATTTACATAAACATACACGCAAACCACATAGCTAGGCCCATAAACAATTTAGATATTCTTTTTCTCGTGACAATTCAGTACTATATATATACACAATGCAAATCATATAGGCTATAGCTAGGTCCATAAACAAACGTGACAACTTACAAAATTTCCGCCAGTGTTATCAAGAATACCAGCAGCAGCAGAAGCGAAATTTATACCATGCAGCATTTGATCTGCCGAATTTGATGCTTGCGAATACGCCGGTATTAGAGGCAGTCCCAGTAATTCGGCTGCATTCAAACATCTTATACATCTTTACCATATGAACAAAACACACACACACACACACACTCACTCACACTCAAACATATATGACACACACATGCATTTATATGTATATATATATACATAGAGGAGAAAATGTTATATACCAATTTCATCAACCATGGTGTAACCATTAGAGAATCTACCAGTAGGACCTCCATTAAAGTCAATCCCATAAGGAAAATAGTTTGCCTTAGCCAAAGAAGCCAAGTCATTATTGTTTCCATTGTCAATAAGCGAGTCTCCGAATACAAACATCGCTGGCACCATCTCCTTCGTCGTTGCGTCTGCGCCTCCTGCGGCCGCAGCCTCAGGCGCAGACGCATCAAAACCATCACCACCACCACCACCACCATTGTCATAATCTTGTGCATGCACAACAACATTAAACAAGAGTGCATACACTAATAAACATGAAAACATGATCATCAATATCATAGATCTCTCCATATTAGAATTTGTTGAGAGATGTGTGTGACTTGAGAGAAAGAGGAAGTGAAATTGGGATTCACAATGTTAAGTTGACAAGAGTGGTAAATAAATTGAGGGGTACTGAGGTGGTTGGAGGGTAGTAAATGTTTTCACCTGTATGGATGAGTTGATTAATTTTCATGTTATAAAGAAAAAAAAGTAGGTATAGTTCCAATGGATATATTTAGGAGTATCTAAGGTTTTGCTCAATGGTTTTGATTTAACATTTTGAATGAAACAAGTTGTACAAGTATTTGAAAAGGGGTATGTTATTTACACAACAAAAAAAATTAGGTTTGCACAACTCTCTACGGCCCGTAGAGGGTGTCAGGGTAATAAATGAGGGTTGTCTCTATGACCCACATAGGCCTCTACAGCCTGTAGAGATGGGTTGGCGGAGTTCATTTAAACCCTAGCCGGCCCGTAAGGGTCTCTACGGCCCATAGGTACGTACGAGGTACGAGGACAATCAATGAACAGACTAACTTGCAGTGTGTCAGTCTGAAAAGCAACCCATCTACGGGCCGTAGAGGCCTCTACGGGCCATAGATATCAAGGTTTGTTGGGTGCATTAAACCCTCTACGGCCCGTAGAGACCTCTACGGGCCGTAGAGGTCCAGATATATTCTTCTTCCTCGTCTTCTTTTCTCAGTCGACAAAAACATTTAAAAAACCAGAGCACCTAAGATCCGATCAATACCAAGCTACCACGATGTCTTCGGGACACCTAAGTAATGTTTCGGGTGAATGGGAGCACTCGTTTGACTTATCTTACGTCTCGGAAAGCCTTTTCGGACCCGTAGTGGAACATGGTGAGGAGTGTTCACTGTGGTGACGGGAAGGCGATACCCGATTGGAAACAGGAGTACGTAGAAGAACCAGAGTCATTTGACGTGCCGCCAAGCCATCCACAGTACGAATACGGGACTTATATAAACAATGAGCCATCTCACAAAAGATGATAATAATAACATTTAACGATCTTGGTTCAGAGTGTTCAGAACCATGGCTGCAAGGCGGGTTGCAAGTTAGGACACGCCATCCAACGGCCCTGCCACGCCATCGTCATCAGTAATCGGAAATCATATGTGACTCATCATAACCAAGCAAAAGGTTGACAGAAAGGTAAAAAATAACATGTGAAACCGAACCCACAACCATTACCACGAACCAAAACTCCGTGAAAAACCTAAAGGGTCCGAAAAAAAAGCATAAACAAACGAAATTACAATATATGCCATCATTTACTGTTCAAATCAGCTTGTATATTAATCTAGTGTAATGGTATCCGAAACCAATAGGAAATCAGAAACCCTAACCGAAAAAAAGCATGAATGGTTATTGGGGTTCTTGATTACATGCATCACGACCTGCAACAACATAAAACAACAAACAATTGAAATGCAATGTAATCGGCATCACCGCCCAGAAAAATCCAATGTAACCAGAGCCCACAACATCCCCATCCCTATCGTCCACCTTTGGCGGTGGATCTGCCATGATCCATAGAAGAGAAACAGAGCGCCGGTGGTGGATTTGCCATGATCCAGAGCAGAGAAAGAGAGGGGCCCACCGTCGGTGGTGGATCTGCCATGATCCAGACCAGAGAAAGAGAGGGGCGGTGATGTGAGAAAGAGAGGAATAAAGATAGAGAAGATAAGAGGGAATCAAATGACCACAAGTACAACATCACCCTTAATAACAAACGAAATTACAATATATGCCACAGTTCAGATCAGTTTGTATATTAATATAGTGTAATTGAACAAACAATTTTTTTAAAATGCCGATATATTTATTTACGTTAATACATGGTCTTTACAATCACAATATACACGTCATATATTATTATTATATTGTTCAGCACTAAAGAAACTGCCATTTTAGAAGAAATTAACCGTTTTTGGAATGATCTTGATCGTCTAAACTAGGCGGTTATTTATAAGATTTAATCTGAACCGTAATAAATAGGTGGTTACTTTTAGAATTTGGCAGTTTTGTTTTAAGATGAGCAGTTTTAGCGTTAGAGAATGGTTTCTTCCACCATCCCCACTCTCCCGCCAATTCAGCGCCTCTTTACCCTCCCCACGTCTCCTCTTCATCCAACTTCCGCCACCCACTATATAATACCCCCACCTCCCCGTCTCTCTCCTTCAATTATAAACTCTCCATCGTCTCCACCGTCAATGTTTGTACAGTTTGGTTTATGTGTTGGATTGAAAAGCTAATATCACTCATCCTCATCAGCAGGTCAATCTCCCTTTCTCTCTCACACACACTCATAAATCGTCAAACCTAACTGTGATTCCTGTTTAAAAACAATCAAATACCATCAATCAATCACCTTCTCCTCTGTAATTATAAGTGATAGATCTTTTATTATGTAATTTTGTTTCTATCCCCTTACACACACGCGAGATATGTTGATTTACCTAAGTTGTTCAATTTCGCTTATCTGATACAGTTTCTTTTACCAGTTTTGTTAGAGGTTTTGGTGATTATTACCAGTTCTATGGCTGTATGATGCTGTGAAGTGATTATACATTTATACTTAATAGCTAGGTAAATTGAAGAACCGTTTCGGTTGAATTTTCAGGTAATTTTGCTTCGTTGTTGTAGTTATTTCTACTATATCAGATTTTTCATGATTTGGATTTGTAAGAAGATTTATCGCATATCAATTTTATGAATGTTTATTGCCAATTTGTGTTAGATTTTATAAAAATAAGTCTGATATTAATGTTGTGATCGGTTTACTTGCAGGGTTTTTTTTTTTTTAAATGATGACTTTACTAGATGAGATGAACATTATCATAAATATAAGGAGTGCTTAGGGCGCTGAGATGGACATTATCATCGAAGATGTGAGGATCAGGAGATTAGGACTTCAATTGAAGGCTAAAGATGCCAACCCAGATACCAATTGGGAGAAGATTATTAACAGTATAAAAAAAGAGCTTGATGCAAAGAAGAAGCAATTGAAACCGCCGCTTAATTCTGATGTTGTTAATAGTGGGCCAGATTCTTGTATTCCGCTTTCATGGATGGAGATAGATAAGGATTTTGAGGATATTGAGAGCAGAGGTTACCATAGAATCTTATGCATGTCTTATAAGAACAGTTCGTGAATTATATGTTTGTTATTTTGTTAGGTTATATTGATTGTTCAGATTAATGGCTGGAAATGATTCCAATATCCGTATCTTCGTTGGAGGGCTATAATGGGATGTCAGCTTGAAGACGCTAAACGACAAATTTGTTGAATCTCAGGTTCATTACTTTCTTATAGTTTGTGTTGTGCTAAATAATTGATATTCTCTTCTACGTGTTAACATCAATTGATGAGATAGTACGTCAAAAAACGCATCTACCATATTTGGATTAATGAGTTTTATAGTTTATATTGTTTGAGCAGCAGATAGTGATCTGCAAACTGTAACTATTTCATTATTTTAGTGAGTTTTATAAATTTGGTATAAATGTCATTCTTAAGTTTTTATTATTGGAATTTGTGATTTTCTTTTTTCTCTCCTGTTATTGATCCTTTGTTTTGTTTTTTTTTTTGCTGGAAAGCTGAAATGATCTTTGGTTACTTAAGATGGGTTTGTTTACAAGGAGTTTTTGTTGTTTCTATGCTTTTATTTGTTGAGTTGGTTGTGTTGGATTAAAGTGTATGCATGCCAACGGTCACATTGCAAAATCTCACTTGTAAGAAGCTTGTATTAAATGTCCGTTTAGAAAATTTTTGAAGAAGATTGACACATGAGGTTGAAGCATACATAAAAGGATTAAAGCCATAATGCTCATGGCCTACCTACACAACTTCCAGCTTAAGCTGATGCACCCTCCTGTACAGGTTAAAATGCTAGCCAAACTCTTATTTTACCAACATGATAAACAAAACATGAAGATCATTTGGTTGAATCTAACGTTAAGAAGTAATATATTTATATTAGAAACTTATACTTTTTTATTGCTTCCATAGCATGCAATGAAGTGAAATCTCATTAGCCCCGCCTTGATGTTCCTGAATCAAAGTACAAACACCTTAAATGCAAGGTAAAACAAATTTAAGCAAGCTTATATTTTCCTTAACCCTGAATCGATCAGTTGTAAGTAGATATGCATGGGCAGGTTGGGTTGACCTGTTAAACATGTTATGGTTATATTTAGCCATGAAAAGATACCAAGGGTTATGTACAATATTAGAATGGGTTGGGTTGTTTATTTTGCTTAGATTCACCCGCCACTAGCTTTAATTGAAATATTTAATGTGGAGATAAAGCATGTCATGTCAATGTTCTGCACTTCTGCTAATGATTTGGTCGTTCATAGCTAAAATTAGGAATATGGCAAGACATTCATTACAGGGTGTTTAAATTTCCTATTGATCAGGATAGCATACAATAGGATGAAAGGGCAGGTCAACATTTCATTCCTAAGAGGTACATTTGGATTAATTAATCCCTAAATCAGTTACAACTTGATCTCTCAAAGGTACTACCAGTAGCATATAATTTTTCTAGTGGCAGTTTTCATCAAACTTATGTGCTTTTGCTAGGCTCTAGGAGTGAAAATAAAAACCTTTAATTGTTATATCTCAAAGGTAACGTGGAAGCATACTAAATTGTCTAAATACATTAACGAGTGTCACGAGAAGGTACGTATCTTATCTCAATTTTTTTCTTTGTTTGTTTTTTATCACAATGATATTAGTCATAATCATGTAAGCTAATGAATTTAATTCTATAGATGACTCGACTAAGTGATCAAAATGATGTATGCCATTCGGGTCCTCAAGTTTTTGGGAAACAGAACCCACTTTAACCAACCATATGACAATACAGGTTATACAACTTTTGTTTTAAAACAGACATTATAACCCAATTGGGTTCCTGTGCAATTTACAGAAAACCTCACCACCATTTGTATTTAGTGAGCTTTTCAAGTTTCTCACTTTTTCATTCTCGTGTGAAGAGAATTCATTGGTTGAACTTAGTACAGAATCAAGTCAAATTATGTATGGGACATTTAATTTTGTTTCTTTGATCCAAATTGGTGTTTATCTCTATACTCCATTCATATGTTATTTTGTTTATTGCAGAGATCTATGCAACAAAATGATGAAGTGGAGCTTTCATGTTGATGATTTTCTAGATACATATAGATCATTTGGGTATATTACTAATAGTCATGTGTTTACTATACTACAAATCTAGACTACATAGAATAAGATCAATCCATTTTGGTCTAAGATGCAATGTTTAAATAGTACATATAACAATTACATTATCACGAGGTAGCATTAGTTCTTGCTGATTTTGAGATTGGTTTGGCCTATGTAATCTCAAATAGCCTCACCTGTCATATAATAAATACAAGTTGGTGGTGTCATTTTTCTTAAAAAATTAATATATTTAGTTTCTTGTATTTAGGTTTCTGCTAATCACTTCATTGGGGCTGCAGTTAAACATGTTGATGGACTGGGTTTATGTAAACTTTGGTTTACTGGAAGTATATTTTGATGTTAAAAAAAGGATATCTAACTATTGCCTTTCTCGACCACTACGAAGTCTATTTTGTTGTTAAAAAAGGCCTAATGACATTTCTTTCCCGCTAACCTTTGTAATTGACATGACTAAAAATTTCTCATTCTTTGTGGTTTGATAACTAACACTCTTTGGACATTTGACTAAAATTTTTAACACTTTAGTTCAACTATATTCCATCAAATGTTAGATCATGTGTAGTGGGGCTTGAAGTTCAAGCCCCTCTCTTGCGCATTATCCGACTTGTGATGTCTTAGTCAGCAAACGGGTATTATGGGGCTTGAAGTTAGAAAGGGTAAGAGCATTCAAATCCCATGCCTCAGTCCCTATTTCTATAATTTATTAAAAATCACTATTTCCTAAAGTTATTTCTTAGATTCTAAAAACACTTCACATCTCATTCCCCATTCATATCCCTATAAGCTTTTTTTATTATGTTTTCTTTTTCTTTTTCTATTTATAATATTACCTACAATATCTTTGTTTTATTAGAACTTTCTCTTATATCAAGAAATTTGAGAGGTATAGAAGCCCTTAAATATAGGGGTTTTCAAAAGATTTTATTAAAAATTAATAATGGGGTATGGGGATGGGATGGAGTGATGTTTTTGTATGATTTTTTTAAATTTTAAGAATGGGGGTTGAAGTGGGGGATGGATTGTGAATGCTCCAATGACATAATGACCCTTGCAATGATTATCCAATTATTTATTTATTATTATAATATTTTTTTTTTTTGAAAATTAAAACAAATAATATGTCATTAAATTAATAAAAATGACATTACCATTAATTAAAATAATTAAAATAAAAGACGAAATATGCAAAAGTACTAAAAATAAAAACCGACGAATGCTTAAAAAAATATAGCTCTAAAGTCCATATTTGTCACGAATTTCATTTCGACACCCACCGAAGACAACTCCGCCCTTCCTCCCTTTCCCCCACTCTTCTATCGGGCGGTCGGGGCAACTTCATTTCCTCCTCCTCGAAGTCCTCATTAATATTAATAGGATCATTTAAATCGACGTTTTGAGCATTGTAAGTGGGTGTTTCCCGATCAACCAAATAGGAAGTTTTGGACCATTTTGCTTTACGCCTACTACTAGACGTCATGGGCAATACGTTGGCCCATTTAAGACCACCGCGTAGAAACTGCCAACACCTCAAGTATGTGAATGTCCCTCGTGTTGTGTTGAACTCCTCCAACATTCTTGCTAACATATCTGAATCATTGTCATGATAAGAAAGGGGTTCTAAGAATGAGAGAAGAGTGTATAAAAATTGGGTTGAGTTGGGGGTTTAAATAGGTGAAAAGGGTGAATTAATAAATTTGATTTTTTTTTAAATTTTGTTATCGTTGGGTAACGGTCAATTGCATCAAAACCATCAAAATTATGGCGTATGGAACCGCCAAATGATTTTTTTGAATAAAAACGCGCGGGGGGGGGGGGGGGGGGTTTAAAGGTGTCAGATTGCATTTTTTGGGGAAAACCGCCCAAGGGATACCACTACGGGTAGCACCGAGGGAACACTTGGATAAATAGACTGTTAGGAGTAAACCACTCGGTACTTTTAATCGAGACCGTTTATAATATTAGTGCCTTTTTTGTTTATCCTTTTACTTTCATTTAGCGTATGCTTTGTTTAGTTCTATAACTCGTATGCATCCGTGGTGAGAGTGTTGTGTATAGATAAAGTTTTTTTTTTTTTTATAATTTGTCTTTAACCTATGTGCCTACTAACGAAAGTTGGATAAAGACGTTATCAGGATGTTCAATACACATAGTTTGAATGTATTAAATTTTACTAACCCGTCCCAGCGGACGGGTATAATACTAGTTTATTTTGTTTACGGTCTTAAATAAAAAGGTATAAATCTATGTACTTAGTTAATAAGGAATTGTTAGTACTTACTAAGGAACAACAATAAGACTGGTTTATTTAAGCATTATATTTATGGATGTGTTGAAGTAAACTTATAACGAGAATAAAATTTCATGAGTTTTGTAGATTGAAGTTCATGTTGTTGGGGTTGATTTAGGGTCAAAAGAAAGAGAAAAATGAGTAAATGAAGAAGGGAAAATGCATGCTGTCCTCAAGTGGATTGGTTACGTTGGTTCCTAGGGCAATTGCATGTGAAACAATTAATTCATCTATCTGTCTTATGTAATCAAAACCTCTACCACCGGTAACCATACTAATTAGACTATTACATGCTATTATGAGACTAGGCCAGATGGTAGTGGTGCATACCTATTATACTTCATGGAGTGGGGGCGTGAAGAGAGGAGGGCAAGCCCCTCCACTCCACCAGCATCACCCCGCCTATCCTTTTTTCAGTGCGTTGCCCCTTACCCAGTGAACTTTTCACAGCGTTGCCCCTTTTTTTTCTATTTTTGAGTGTTTTGATTGGTTGCCCACTTGACTTTTTTGCGCCCTTCCTTTCACCACATCTTCCTTTTTGTGCTCTGAAGGGCAGAGCCCCTCAAGATCTACGTGGCACCTATGTGGCAACGCTTTACCCTCTTGCACTTTCCCACCACTTTGTATATTCTTAGGTGAAAGGCTATGAATTCAATCTCAGGCAATAAGTATATTACGATCAATGATGTGATGTAATTTAGGTTGAGTATAGGTAGGTAACAACCGTTCTAAAAGACATTATTACATGTTTAGCTATGATTAATTTAGTGGATTTGAGGTAATATTAGCATAATTTCAATCTATTATGACCTGTTTAGTTTGTAATCGATCACAATCGATTTGACCACCTACCATTTGCATTTTATGATGCAAAATCACTTGTATACCTGATCATTTGACATCATATTTAGTCAATTTGATCAATAAAATCACTAACTTATCAAGTTGGGTAAAACTTACAAATAATAAGTTATTGTCCAAAAAAATGCCATACTTCCTAGAAATAGACCTTGGATAAATATAGGATTAATGATGGTTATAACACGGTTTTACATGAAACTCCTCTCTTGATCAACTTCGTCACATAATTGAAATGTTGCATAATTGGCCGATTATAATGTGCACTTAAAAATGTTTTTATTAAAGATCATGAAAGGTCATGAAACCAATTAATCCACGCCCATTATACAATTTAAAGCAATCCACGTGCTCTCTCTTACATATTTGATTTCCAAAGATCATTAAAAGTTGTATACTTAGCTTAATTTCATTTTTGTCAGGATTATAAAGTTTGTTAACTACCTCAACTAGTTTATACACGCATACAATACATACAAGTAACTCCACAATGGAAATATTAGTGTCCTATTATACCAATATCTTGGGTTCTTTTATTGCTAGGTTTGGGTCCTTTTGTATAAACCCTTTCATGGGCTTTTTTTTCACATTCCACAACTTAATCTCTAGCCTCTAGGAAGCCATTTGGTTTTTAAATCCAAAACATTATCTTTGACCTTATAAAGTAAACAAAGATAACTTTTCTAAGTCGTTAATTAATTAAGGAAAGTTGTTTTTACAAAATAGTAATTTACTACAAAAACCATTCCTTACAAATAATAATAATAATAATAATAATAATAATAATAATAATAATAATAAAAAAAATAAACATAAAAAAAAATCTTGACAACCAACTTGATTAATTTTGTTTTTACAGAACACGTTCAATTGGTATTTCTTTCTAAAACATTATTCGTTCTTACAAATTCGTAGCACAATTATATAAGAATTGAAAACGCAACTTTTATAATCTATTTCTAGCTTCTGTTTGAAATAATAAAAACTGATACCAAGAATGTGATTTTGTATTAATAATTGTTGCATACTTAAGGTTACATGTGGTGTCCTTATACAGAAGACAATATTACACTCTTACGCTATGATCACGAGTTAATTTAAGGAGAAAAAAAAAAGGAAAAGGATGGAATGAAAATTTTAATTCTAGAGTTTTTTTATTAAGGAAGGAAAACAAAGAATATGTGTTCTAGAGATTCTTTTTGGAAGGAAAGGAAAGGAAAAGAAGGGGTTCACTGTCGCCGGTGACCCGAGTAGTGGGTTCTGTGAAGTCCCATGCCCCATTTTCGTGGTCTACCTCATGTGTGTAGAGGAGAGAGGGTACCCGGATACTTCACGGGTAGTGCCGCCGATAAAAGGGGTTCACGGGTAGTGGTCCAAGTGACAGGCTACGATTGGTGTGGTGAAGCTGCTCTACCAATCTTCTACGGTGAGTGCCCCGTCCTCCCTAACATATGCCAAAAACGTTTGCTATAAAGTATAAACATCTCGATAAACACTCCACACACCCACTTTTTTGTTCAGATGGACCAAATTTTGTTTTGGATTATATCTACCACATTGGATGCAACATAAATAAGCTATGGATCGATATGACATCAATAATTTAGGGTCCCACCTTATTCATACCCAAATCCCACAATGTTATTAATGGATAACGTGCTAACATCCATCTGTTGAAATAACACCATATTCGAGTGTAGGTTCATAATTTCATATGACGTAGTAATTAAATTCCCACTAAACAAATTTGGCACCGCTAGATCACTAGTTTCAACATAGTACAATATTTAATCATATGGAGGTTGAGGGTTTGATTCCGGTCAGAGCCATATTTATCACATGTGGAGGTTTCACCTGGGGAGATCCTCAATCCAGGTGGGATAAGTAATCAATACAGGCTGCCCAGGGTGTTAGTCGGAGCTCCACCAATGAAGCCGAGCTCAGTTGGTGAAAACGGGGGGGGGGGGGGGGGGGGGGGGAGGGGGTAGCTAGAGTGGAGGTCATGTGGAGGTTGATGGTTCGATTTTGATCGGAGCCATATTTATTACATGTGGGAGTTCCACATGGGGAGATCCTCAATTCAAGTGGAATGAGTAATCAGTACAGGCTGGCACAGGGTGTTAGTCGGAGCTCCACTAGCTGCACCACTTACCGTTAAAAAAAATGAGAACATGTGTTATTGACAACTGACAAGTATATATGATCGCATAACCAAGAGAAAATTTTCCTAAAACCACAGTGGTTAGATGATTTAATCATAATATCAAACTAGTGATTTCTTGCATAGTCATAAGTAATGCAACAGTTTTGTTGTATTTCACTATTCCTTGTTTTAAAAAGTCCGTGTGCACTGACCACTTATGTTTTCCAATTTCATTTTTTTACCATAATCACTTTGTGTTGAACCTGGGATCATTTGAACTGATGATTATAAAACTAACTTATTGCTCATACAAGTAACTAGTATCACCAAGTAACTTAATATCGATGAACACACTACAAATATGAAGGGAAGTTGCTACAACTCAGCAACTTGCTACCAGTGGCAGATACAGAAATATTTTTAACGGTGGACACAAATTAAAGAGGCAAGTCAAAACAAGTTGAGTAAAACCAAAAAAAAAAAAAAATCCTTATAAATCAATTGACTAGTCTTGAAATAAAAGACATCACCGATTTTTTAAACCGGCCCAAACATCAAAACGGAGACATTCTGGTCCACTGATTGGATCGGTTGGACCGACTAACTCGGATTTAAATACAAAATTACGTCGTATTTTGTTTTAAAATTTTAATAATATAAAAACTAAAAAAAAACTAATTAAATTAAATAGTCTTTTAAAAATACGTAGTGTAAGAAAAACTTAGAAAACTTTTGTAAGATTTAAATCAATAAAGTGAAGTTAAATAATAATAAAACGAAAACTAACTTAAAAAAGTGAAAAGATAGAGAAAAAGTAAAAAAAAAAAATTCCTTTGAAAACAACATTTGTATGTTTTTTCAAACATTTTACGGTGCAACAATTAAATTCGACAGTTGGGCCGGTAGTTAGAGGTATCAAATATAAATTGGGAAACTTGAATTACACCATTTTAATTGGGCCAGAGGACAATGGGCACAGGCTTGCTACTGAAGAACTAGGGGTGAGCAAAACTGGTCCGGACCGAAAAATAACCGAGGACCGAACCGAAAAAGTATCAAACCCGAACCGGGTCTGTCTAGTAGGTTCTATACCCGGTCCTGGATTTGCCTTCAATTCGGGTTCGAGTCGGGTCGGTCCAAGAACCGGGTGAAGCCAACACAAAACCGAAGAACCGAATATTGTTATCTAATTAAGCTACCTGTCAGTTTTTATAGGCGCCAAATGGTGATTCAAAACCAGGAAACTCTATATTTTTCTTAACTTGTCATAAATCATATCAAATATTAACCTTATCTAATCAAAAATAAGTATAACCTACATCTACAATTATATTGCAATTTGCATCAAAATAAAAAAATATTAAAGTTCTACATACTAACCTACGGCTGTTGGCTGCTGCTACTCTGCTGCACACTGTCTGCTACTCTGCTGTCTGCTGTCTGCTGACTACTGTCTGCTACTTTGCTGCACTGTTGACCAGCCTGTTAAGGTAAAAGGTTAGATATGCTGCAACTGATATGCTAATGGGTCAATATGGGTTGGGTTGGTACATGTTAACATTAAACGGCTGCTGTAAATTAACAGGTTTAGAAGGCTGCCTGAATGTGTACTAAACTACTTAATATCGAAAACCAGGAAAACATTAAACGGCTGCTGACAGCAGCCTGCTGTTGTTAACATTAAACGGCCGCTGACAGCAGCCTGCTGTAATGGGTCAATATGGGTTGGTACTGCTGCACTTGCTGCTGCTGCGCTTCTGTTGTAACTTGCCAAAACTATATACTTAATCCTATCTGTTGTGGTAATTTCAACCAACTTGAATAATATTACATATTGTTATCATTAAGTATATCACAGCTACATTGGCTTTATATACCTACATATTCATTATTTAGTGAAAGGCAAACAAATAATTTTATTCCCTGAAAATAATATATTAAAAGTACCCCTAAATTATAATGCTAGTTTCATGATCTTCTGGATCCAGACAATATATTTTTAAAATACCAACAATATTTTTGTATCATCTAATTCATATGTCAAAACTATCTGTCAGTATGTCTCTTTCATGCACCATCCTATATAAATACTTCATCCTCAAAGTTTCCTATTACATTTCTAACACTTTTAATAATCGCCAAAACTATATAGTTTAGGCGTTTCTTATAGTTTTGGCGATTATTTTGAAACGCCTAAACTAATATAGTTTAGGCGTTTAAAAAAAAACGCCTAAAACTATATAGTTTAGGCGTTTCAAAATAATCGCCAAAACTATATAGTTTAGGCGTTTCCAAAAAAACGCCTAAACTAATATAGTTTAGGCGTTTAAAAAAAAACGCCTAAAACTATATAGTTTAGGCGTTTCAAAATAAACGCCTAAACTAATATAGTTTCCCATGGAATACCTTGAATGTCTTTGCCTCTTCTTGCTTGAGCAGCAGAAGTATCTTGCAGCTTATTACTCTACAGTATATTCGAAGTTATTAGTCGGTAGAATAAACATCATGAATAAAATCAGTCCATCACCATCCTAAATCAGCATACAAACTTAGAACATCAATCACTAACCATGAACATCCAAAATCAAGATAAAAAGTTCAAAAAATCAAACTAACCTGCAACCAAATCTCTTAAGTCTTTAGCCGTAGGAATCATCCATCATCATCAAAGACTCTTCGTTCAACCAGACATCTGAACCCTAGGTTAGTGATGAAGCAGACATCTTCGTTCAGATCTCCTTGTCAGAATAGCTTCAACAGTCGGGTCGGGTCATGGACAGTGGACCGACTGGAACCGGCAAGTAAGGAACCGAAGACCGGACCGGAGTTTAGGGTCTGCAATCGGTTTTCATTTTATGTGGGTGTCGGGTTCGGGTCGGGTTTGGATCGGGTCGGGTCGGGTTTGGACCGATGCTCACCCCTATGAAGAACAGCTTTTCTGTTGATAAGAAGTTGTTCGGGTTAGTGATATTGATTCCCATCTATCATCAAATCAATCATACAATTAAAAAACAAACAAAGAACAGGGAAGAACAAGAATTTTTTTTATTATGGGATGATACCCTTTGAATGTGTACTACGACCCATACATATACAATAGGGATGCAACATCATGTTTCTTCACGAACCAAGGTAACCCTAACCCTAGTATGTTTTTATGATAAAAACTATACATACTTGACCCTTAAACTTCTAACAAATATATAACAGATACTAAAATATAACTCTTTAACAACGTAAATAACCCTAAAACTTGTATCAAATAATTATTTCGATAGTCTCCCAAATCAGCATTCCGATTTGAATCTAAACAAAAATTAACATGAGCACTTATCATCCCTTGTTTCCCCTTTGGTTGTGCATCCAACTTGCTTACGTGTGCAAATAGTAACACATAAATTTTAATATTGTACAAACTAGTTTTAAGGATAAAAACACCTAAAACCCTAACTACGCAAATAAACAGGCAAGTATGCAATCATTAGCATATGATAGATAAGATAAGATTAATGAGTACCAATCCGTGAACACTATAGCTTTTAATACTTTATCCTATGTTAATATCTAATCGTTGTACTTAATTAACTTTAAAAAAGGACGCAAATATAAAATTAGCACGTAAGGTGACAGTTTTGAAAATCAAGTATATTAAAGATAACCGGTTAGGATTGGAATCCTTCTCATCATTTGAAAATCTTTAAATGTCTTATTTATGAAAAGCTCATTTTGATGTGAATCAAACTGAAGTGTGAGGTGCTAAGAAGACCAATACCCTATCATGTTTACCACAAAATCTCGAACATTCAAGTTATCGGCACACTCAAATAATCTTATCTTAAGTTGCCTGTTAATTTACTAATCCCTTGTGATTTAGAGTCTCTTTATTGATCACCAAATATATTAATGAACAGTGCCATTTAATGATCAATATATACCTCAAAGATAGACTAATCAAATCTAGCATGCATACCCTCATTGAAACATCTGGATCATCCACATAAACTCATCCAAAGATCATACTCAACATACAATCATATACATCACAAGATCAAAAGTAAACAACTAAGATAAATCACACGTTCATAAATAAAAATATACAAACCTAACAAGTACTAGAATTCATCTACCTAACCATCCATAAGACGACTAGCTAGCCATTGTAAAAAATAAACAACTATAATTCATTGAACACATGAATTAGAATAAAACAAATAGAAACTAAAAGTATCAAACTCGGTAAGAATCACGAACACTATCTCCTGTATGTTAGATTTTCAATTCCTAAGCTCCTTTGCTCTTCAATCTCGTTGCACTACACCAGACAACCAATTTTTTTTGCTTTTGTAGTTGCCAATTTTTGGTCTTCCGGGGTTTCCAACTGTCATGTTCAATTTATAGGCATTTTTAGGGCTTCGAGTCTAGTACGATCCGTACCGTCATTCATGGGAGTACGGGTCGTACTCCAAGTAATGCATAGGGGCCCAACAGGGTTTGAATTCTATTCTGGTGACCCCCATATTTTCTTGTCGTCATTTGGTCCGGGTCATACCTTAGTCTTTCTACAACTTCTTTTGATTCCTCTTTAATGCTTGTTTCTAATAATAATAATCCTTCATGTACTCTTCAAGACCTACAAAGCACCAAAGTGAAAACGATTAACTAATTATTCCTAAATATGCAATAAACAACTACATGAGATCTATGCATTGAATTATATGCGGTCTTTCAGACATAACATTTGCCATATTTGAGTCTAATCTCATCTGGATCTCATATTCTTTTCGTTGGAATATACATGGTGTCTTCAAAATGACAGAGTTCGATACATTGGTTTGTTCATTAACGAAGATAGCAATTAAGAGTTTGTGATTTGTGAATTAAATCATTAACAAATTTCAAATATATGAGATCGAACACGATTCCAGTTTTTCTAGAAAGATTTCCGCATCAGTAACCAGTATCGAGTTTCAAATCCCTGTACTCAACCAAATATTAATTAGAATAAATTGTGAATCTTGTGGTCGTATCCCACAATCCAATTGCATCTTCAAGACGACTCGGATTTGATTGTGAACCAACAACATGCAAATTCATTTGAACTGATTATGACCTTTAGAACATCTGAGTGACTGGAAAAGTAAATTTCCTTGAATATGCTTTTAGTTTGATGAATGAGAGGCAGTCACAATGAATAAATTCATTTGAAAACTCTTGTCGATTTTCTTGTATGTTCTTCTAATTTTCATTTGTTTATAAGCAAGATGTCATATGCTAATGCAACTTCACAAAGAAAGTTTTTAAGTGTCGAATCCTAGGAAAATGCATCCAAATATGTCATATACGGGGTAAAAGTGTGAAAAATATTTGTAAATGTGGCACATCATTGATTTCGTCTAATTTCATGACGTTCCATAAAACATGCAGTCACAAACAATTCATCTAATCATGCAAAAATCTTGAAGTTAGTCGATAATGTGTTTATTAAAAGAGTTAAATACAAACACATTTTTGTATCTTGTAGCATTTCTTCTAGACAGGAAGTATTATAGAATATATTAGTTATGGGTCATTGTTATTATATTCTCATAGCTAGAATATATGATTTGATCAAGTTTAGTTTATAATTATCCTGATGGTACTTCTATAAAATGTTGGTTGTAATGAAACATGTGTTGCTTAACCTAACGAAAGGGTATGTAAATGTGACACGACCTATATCATCAACTTTCCCCTTCACATATGTTTTTGCGAAAGAGTAGCGATACTATAATTTGACAAATTCATTCTAGCAAAATTCGGTAGATTTGCTTCGTTAGCACTTTCAACCTCAATATTACAAAAATTTGTTCTTGAGATGTGTCAATTCAGGAAACTTAATAAAAACCAAGAAAGAAAATACATATTGTACTTTTTCTTTCTCTACCTTTTTTCACAAATTTTCATAGTATGGTTCTTATGAGCATCATCCTCAAAAAGTATTGAATGGTAATATTTACAATTTATAAATACATTTAGCTTGTTGGGATAACAATACTTTTTAAGTCATTACATAATCTTTAATTTTCATTCAAATCTACTAAAATAGATCACTTAGTCTTTTTAGAATGGCTACTCACACACACACACACTCTCTTTTATCTTACTTTCAAATTCACATATTTGTCAAGAATGCTTTAAAGAATGTTATCCAATTTATTTGTAGGTCTTATTATTATTTCTTCAGGAGATTAGCCACCAACATTCTTTCATGATGGTAATGGAACATGCATTATATAAAGGTGGCCCAACCAAACATATCCTCAATTTACCTTTTCACACAGGTTTTGCAAAAGAGTGATCATATTATAATTCAATAAATTCGTTCTATCAAAAATTTTGTTTTCTGTTTACCAAAGCACTTCCGACCTCAATATTAAAGAAATTGGTTCATGAGATTCACGTTTATTAACTCAACTAGCTTAGTTAATAATAAAAGAAGTAAACACACATTGTATATTCTAGATAAGATTTTTGATTTTTTTCCGCTATGTTTTCTTTACATGGTTCTTAAGAAGGCATCAGTTTCAAAGCATTTAAAGAGAATGCATGATTTTTTCATTCAGTTGATAAGTAAGTATAAACGGAAGGAACAATATGGTGAAAAATATTATTTACATGGATGATTAATATACTAACTAATAAATTTAGCACATAATTACAATAACTATACTTTTCAAATCACTACATTAGCTTTTAAATCATGTTTAAATTAACTAAAACATATACTTTCATGAAAAGCACTAAAAATAAATCATGAAAATTATTAAATTTAAAAGCAAGTTTTAGTGATCGCCATGTGTGGCATGACATCAACTTGGCGTCATTTGAAGTTCACCATTGCCATTCACTTCCATTGGTGGAGTTGATCAACCCCATTAACAATTAAAAATACAAATAGAACAAAAGCAACAAATCATAAAACCCTTTTTAACCATCACTTTTTTCTTCTACTCTTTTCTTTTCGAAGTGGAAGACAAACAACACCAACCAATCAAATTTTCCCCATAAACTACACGACTATGAACCTTAAAACATTAGTATTTAGTGGCTACATTGATCAATTTCTATATACATTTCTCTCATTCTTGCATTTGTGATCAAAGAAAACCCCAAGATAATATGCAAATGATCAACATTTTCATTTTCAAACTCATCTTTATCGTCGCAATTTTCCATCCTAGCAAAACTCTTGGAGAGCTAACATCAATTGTCGACGGAACCCCTCTTGAAGTAATCAAACACGAGCTTGATGGACTAACATTCATCGACCAACGACTAGCTATAGTCTATCCATTGATACAAACTTTTAAGAAAACCATAACATCTGACCCCCTTAATATCACTGGATCTTGGGTGGGGTCAGATATATGCAGCTACAAAGGGTTTTACTGTGACAGCCCACCTGACAACAAAACCGCCACTGCCCTCGCCTCCATTGACTTCAACGGATTCCAACTCACGGCTCCAACCCTCAACGGCTTCCTAGACCGGTTACCTGACATCGCACTCTTTCACGCCAACTCAAACTTCTTCACGGGCATCATTTCACCAAACATAGCTAAACTCCCATACCTCTACGAACTAGACCTAAGCAACAACTTATTCACCGGCTCGTTTCCCAACGCAATACTCAGTATGAACACCTTGTCATTCCTCGATATCCGTTTCAACAGCTTTACCGGTTCCATCCCACCTCAACTCTTCACAAGAGCAGACCTAGACATCTTGTTTCTAAACAACAACAACTTCAAACAACAACTAGCTGAAATCCTAACCATTCAAAAAAATCGAAAACTAGCCGAAATCCTCACAACCTCCCATCTCTTTTACCTCACCTTAGCCAACAACAAATTCTTCGGTCCCATCCCTCGTTCCATCGATAAATACTTCTCGGGTACATCCGAGGTCTTACTACTCAACAACATGTTAAGTGGCTGCCTCCCATATGAGCTCGGTTTCTTAACCGAAACAGTAGTTTTCGACGCTGGAAACAACCTCTTAACCGGCCCATTACCATTTTCATTAGGGTGTTTAAAAAAAGCTGAAGTTGTTAACTTTGCAGGGAACTTGTTATATGGTGGTGTGCCTGAAGTGTTGTGTGCTATGGATAATCTAGCTAACTTGTCTTTGTCGAATAACTATTTTACTAGTGTGGGTCCAGTTTGTAGAGGGTTGATTAAGAAAGGTGTGCTTGATGTTAGGAACAACTGCATATTCGGCCAACCCGATCAGAGACCAGTAGTAGAGTGTTCGGTGTTTTTTTCGACACCGCGATATTGTCCGTATAGGCAAAATTATCGTTATCTTCCTTGTTGGGTGCCACATTTTAGTGGTTCTCCGATGGGTATGTCGGAACCTGCTCCAGCTCCTGTTTGATGTTTTTTTTATGTTAATGTTTTGTTTAAGTGTGTTAACAAGCTTTGTTGTACTTCATAGAATTTTGTTACTTGAAATTTAACACGGTGCACATAGAATTAGATTAGTTTAAGCATATATATGGTGGTGTTAATTAGTAATCAAGTGTAACCAAATGAGTTAATTGCCAATTTAGTCCCTGAGGTTTGTCACAAATTGTCACTTTCATCCAACTTTCATCCAATTTTTTTTTGTTGCATCTGTGTCCCTGTGGTTTACTTTTTTTGTCATTTTAGTCCAACCCTTTAACTCCGTTAAAAAGTCAGTTAACTCAGGGGTATTTCTGTCAATACACACCAAACGTTTTTCTTTTGCCATTTTCATCCAAAAAATATTTAATTAATAATATTTTTGTCCATATACACTCCTTCCATTTCTTCTTCAGACACACCGAATAGAGAGAGAGGGCTGAGAGTCAGAGGGAGTGACTAAGGGAAACTTCCTGCCACCACCATTTACGGTGGCCTCCGACGTCAACCGATACACACACACATAACCGGTTCATATCCAGAGAGAGAGACCCGATAGAGAGAAAGGGAGAACTGAAGAGAGATAAAACCCACCCTATCCCCTCTCTCTAACCTACCACCACCGTCACCGTCACCATCACCTCCACCGTCTAACACAACCACCACCATCACCACCACCGTCTAACCTAAAATCGGAGCAAACCCTAACCCCCAAATAAAAGCTTACTCCAAATCAGCGCCGCCGCTGCAACCTTGAAACCCACTAGAACCCCACCGATCATAGCCGGTGACCTTCTCTCTCTCTGTTGTCTGAGCTACAACCTTGAAACCCATCGGAACCCCACCGATCATAACCGGCGACCTTCTCTCTCTCTTAGCAGGTGAGCTTCTCTCTCTCTCTGTTGTCGGAACCCCATCGAAGCAAACCCATCGATCTCTCGCCGCTACCCAAATTTCTATATATCTTTGAATTGATGGTAGAATTTAATTTGTTTGTTATAAACTTTAGGAATACCTACTTATCTTAGTATGAACTTTTTGTCATGAGTGTAGCTGTGTGTTAGAGCTAGGAATTATGGTAGCTGTGTGTATGAATGGGTTTAGGCCTTGTGTAGTGGCCACAATATAACGCCGTTGTGACCCCCATAGCGCCCGGCACACCGCCCCCGCCGGCGCTATGGGGGCGTTTTGCTTGACGCGGTTGTGTGCATAACGGGGTTGTGAAGTTGGAATCTTGCAGCTTTTATTAATATTATTAATATCGGTGTTGATTATGTTATAAAAAACACAATAAGGATGGAGAATAATATCGATTGGGGATTTGATTAAACGGAAAAGTTGAAAACCCCTAATAAATAAATTTGGGGGAAAGGTTCAAGTTGACACAAACGATGGGATCGAAAGATTCAAATTGGTGGAAGATGGAGAATAATAATAATAATAATAATAATAATAATAATAATATGATTTGGTGGGGGAATGGAATGGAAGGGAAGGAGGTTTGAGGAGATGAAAAGGATGGGGGGGATGAAGAGATGGAATTGAAAACCAGTGTCTGTCTGTGAGGAAAATGGATGGGTAGGCAAAGATGGAATAATAATTACTCTTTTAACTGTTGCCAATTGCCAAAGATACAAATAAGTGCAAAAAGGATTATTATTATTATTATTATTTAGTTTTTTTTTTTTTTTTTTTTTTTGTGTTACTATTTGATTAAGTTTGGGTTTGAGTCCTTTGTGTATTTTTATCTTTTATTTGGGTTTGTATTTTTTTTTTAGTATTTGTATTTTTTTTTAGTATTTGTATTTTTTTTTAGTATTTGTAATTTTTTTTTATTTAATGAAATATTATTACGTATTTAATATTCTTATTTAAATAAAAAACAATAATTAACCAATCATTACCAATCATTTATAACCCCCCTCATACCCCCTTCCCACTACACCCTCTTTTTACATAACCCCACTTTTATTACTTTTTAATATTTTAATCCTACAACCCCCCCATAACCCCCCACCACTACACATGATCTTATAAAAGAGCAGGTGGGTTATGTGTGAGAAGATTAAGGGTGGGGTACTTCTGTTCTATTGTTATGTGCGGTATATATGCAGGTTTGATGTTTGTGTTTTTTTTTTTTTTTTGTGTGTGTTTGTATATACTTGTTTATGTTTATTATTATTATTATTATTATTATTATTATTATTATTATTATTATTAATTAAATATTTTTTGGATGAAAATAGCAAAAGAAAAACGTTTGGTGTGTATTGACAAAAATACCCTTGAGTTAACTGAATTTTTTTAACAGAGTTAGAGGGTCGGACTAAAATGACAAAAAAAAAGTAAACCAGAGGGACACAGATGCAACAAAAAAAAGATTTGGATGAAAGTGACAATTTATGACAAACCTAAGGGACTAAATTGGCAATTAACTCGTAACAAAATAGTGTTGATATATTAAAGTCCCATGACTTGTAAAAAAATAACAAAATGGTGTTGATATATTAAAGTCCCATGGCATACAAAAAATACTTGAAAAACTTAATTACTAAACTAATTTTTTTAAATTGGCTAAGAAATAAAAGTTTGGTTCTTTGTCTCGGTGACTACTCGAGCGTGGGAATTAGTTGTTTAGTGTGATTGTTAATTAGGCTATTCAAAAAGTAATAATTAAAAAAAATCTAACCTAATGCCCCTACACTAACTCAAATCTTTATTTGCCGTTCAAAAAAGAAACCCTCAAATCTTCAACTTTTTCACTTCAATCTTTAATCATTCTTTTTCACACTTCACACATTCACTTCAATCTTTAAATCATTCCTTTTCACATTTCAACCCACGTTTTGGAACATGGATCTTTTTTAAATACATCACTTATTTCACCATCATCAAGTTCAAAAGACTCGTCATTACCAACATTAAAAATATAACTAGTAGGAATGTCCGCGCGTTATCGCGGATACTTATATTTTTTTAGCACACTTCTTGGCGTACTTTGTTGGGTGGCTTCACGTAATTTATTTTTAGGGGGTGTTTGGGATTGAGTTGAAATATGGCTTATTGACTTATTAACTTCTTAAAAAGCCAATAAGTCAATAAATCATTTGGAAAAGCACCAAATCCTGACTTTTAGACAACTAATATATCAATTCACAAAGAGCAAATGAGTATAAACTATAAACTAAAGAACTGACATAAGAAACAATAATATAAGATATGGTAAACGTCATTATGGACAAATCGACCCGCACATAACTATATAGACCTATGTTGTAGGATGTCACCTCTATCATAACTCATATCTAATGCACAACACATGTTTGGAATCCAATTTGAAGAGGATTGCCTAAGTGATATATCTGACACATTATAATTTTTGAAATTTTAGGTTAGATTATTATCGTTATGATCAAACTAACACATTACCAATTATGAAAGTGAACACAAAAGTGTTTTGGAACAATTCAACAGCACCAGGTCATTCCAGCCATTACTAAAATGACCTACTTCAACCAGTTACCCAATGCAATTATATTTTTACCTCTAAAAAGTAGTAACCATATTTATCAAAGTTCTATCAAATAGTGTAAAATGTTGAACAACAAACAACATAAATACCAACATGATGCTACCAAATTCATTCTTTGAAATTGAAACGATAACATCTTTTCTCTAACTTAACACACATTACCAAAGTCATTCTTTGAAATTAAAACGATAACATCTTTTCTTGCACATGTTCTTTGATTAATATTTTTTTTAAATGATCTTTGCTTAAATGATCTTTAAACTGCATCAATGGTATCTAAATGTAAAGGGAAATTGGATTGTATCGCACTCAACTATTTGGGATTGGCTGATAACGCACTGAACTATAAAAATGATCATCAACGCACTGAACTTTAAACCTCTTGGATTGTGTTACACTATGGCTGTGTTTGACCATGTCCAGAACCACTAAAACGATTACTTAGTGATAAAGAGGTTTAAAACGATTACTTAGTGACAAATTAATACAATTAACACATATGGATTCTTCCATTTGGACCTTGTCAAACACAACCTTAGTGTGACACAATCCAAGAGGTTTAAAGTTCAGTGCGTTGGTGATCAATTTTATAGTTCAGTGCGTTATCGGCCAATAACAAATAGTTGAGTGCGATACAATCCAATTTCCCAAATGTAAACATGAAATTATATTATAATTAGAACATGTTGATCAATTTTGATTGTAAATAATGGAAAACATGATAATAATACCTGATAGATCCATGAGACCTGTTATTGATGTCGCAGGTGACTTGAGGTCGACATACTTGTCAGTGGATTCGGGTTCCCTTTAGGGTATGCAGTTCCAATGGTTTATGTGTTCTTGAGTTATGGACACATTGAGAGAGAGATAGGGGGTGGCTAATGGTGTTATGTTGTTATGATTGTGAGTCAACCCTAATCTCATAATAGCCTCTCTATTTATACATACCCAGGGGACACCCTAATAAGGCCCATCTAATGATAGTCCGTCCATCAAAGACATATGTGTTATTTGGCTTAGGATAATATTAATAATTGATCATCATAATATAAATGATTATAATGGCTATCGATAAATATACAACATTACGTATATTTATTCCAACAGAACATTCAATGATGATTTATGCATCTGATGAGTTGCTGCACAAGATCAAGTTTAGCATATGGTATAACTAATAAGCAGGGTAAGAAGATATACTAAGATTCCTATGTGAAGTGTATCATCGTTTACACAAATAAAAGTTCAGTTCAAAGGCATCACGTCTAATGACAACTTGGTCATGTGCACGACCGGCGGGCAAGAATATCAGATCAAACTCTTAGTACTTCGTGAGCCGGGTTTCGCTCACAACTTCTTTCGAACCATTTTCTCAGCAAGTAAAGGCATCACATCATGCCAATAGGCTAACAGCCTCAAGACATCATCACTAGCCGACACATTAGCTAAAATGACAACTGATCGCTTAAGCTGCAATATTGATTTTGACAACCACAGGTTTCAAAAAGTTAGCCGCCACTAGTAGTCAAGACTCTATTGGCCTCATGGTGCTGGAATGAAAGGCTGAAAGCGTACCAAAACATGCCGGAATGGAAGCACAACAATTACACCACACATACCTGGAACAAGAAAAGAAATTAAACTTCAACACAAAACTATAAAACCAACTACAACATGTAGTTGATACCATTTGTTCATGTCTAATGGAAAAGGTGAGCAAGTCCAACAACTTATTTAATTAGTTCTTTTGTTATGTTTAGTTCTACATGGTTCCAAATTGATCGTTGTAATTTCATTATACTATGTAACAAACTATAAACACTTTAAGCTAATTCACCTAGATGATCCATGGGGAAAAAAAAATTCAAAACCTTGTTTAAAGGTATGAGTCAAACAAAAGGCTAAACTGCAAACTTTCACTACAAGTAATTAAGCGATGGAAATTAACACAAAGAACAACAAATGCAATCAAATTACAAAAAGAATAGTGAAACATTAAAGATTAAAACCTGGGAACTTGTTTAAAATGAAACAAATTTAGATTATTCTGCTTGTAAGTTGCCTATCTATAACTTATATAATGGTTTGGATCCTAGACCGAAAACCAGATCTTGTGAAGCAGCTGGAGTTATACGCTGATTTAACGATTTAAAACCATTTTTACTTTAAATTAATAATCAGTGTGCACTAAAAGGATAAATGTATTCTTACTGTACACCAAATTGATGGAAAACTTTAAACTCGTAATACTCTCATAACCCTACAACCTAGTTCGTGTTTAATGTATAACTCATAGGATTGCCGTAAAGTAGTGATTTTCTTATCATTTGATGCACCTGCGTAAAAAATAGTTCGAACAAATGACCAAGTACTATATGACTATTACCATTTCAAGCACTACTGAAATCCATTTTATTATTTGACTCTAATTAATTAATGTTCGATAACCAATTCCAAAACACACATCCAAACACCTCCATAGACTTCTACTGATTACAAAAAAAAAAAAAACTTATGTCTATATACTAAGGAACACCTTTGTATGGTTCAAGCTCACTACATAGGCAACTCCTGTAACATCTAGGCCCTAAAAGGCAACATCAGTAGCAACCTGAAATTCAAAGTGTAGGATGGGGAAAAATGTTATTTGTTTTTAAATTTTCTAATCAAATATTACAAGCTTTTGGACATACCAAGATATCAGTGGGACTGTGTCTTAAATCACGGCTGGCACCTTCTCTTTCGCTCTTATAAGTTCAGCCTCCATGAAGAGCCGCAACATTTAAACCCCAAGCTACCAAAGCTTCAACAACTTCATGTAACACCCGAAAATCTAAAATATATAATAATAGCATGATTAACTCATTAAGAATGGGGTCAAAAGAGGTCTTGATATTAATCACCAAACAAAAACCAAGTAGTAGGTTAGTGTCTTTGTGAGATAGAGCAAGACTACAAGGGCCAAAATGGTCAAATGTCCAAAGTAAAATCAACAAATAATAAAACTAGAAAACTTGTGCTGGTGATCAGATTATGATCGACCAAAACACACACACAAGATAAACCTCACTCCAAAACACTGATTTCTTCAAAATCTAGAGGGGAAAATCAAGTAAATCTGTTGCATGTCTACATAAAACGAATCACCATCAAAATCTGAACAAGTGGTATGTTTAATCTTGTGATTTGGTGATTTATCCCAAAATTTGGGGTTTGATGATAATTCTCTTTAGTAGGGAAATCCTTAATTTATGAAGTAGACTAGTTTGTGTGAGTATAAGGATATCAAATACCTAACCTTAACCCTTAATTGTTGATTTTAGGGCTGAAATCATGATATCTATAATGGCAAGTGTGTGGGGTTCGACCCCTTGGTGGAGACCCCCAAGACCTTGACTAAAAGTTGGTTTAAAATGCTTGTTTATGAACTAATGTTGCTAAAGTATGATAACATTAACTTGATGTTGGGTTATGATGCTTGAAATAGGGTAAAATATGAACTAGGAATTAACTTGTAGATTATTAGTCAAAATGAGCCCGCCAAGTGTTCGTTAAAACACTTGAATGAAATACGGATAAATAAGTTGTTGGGTGAAAACCACATCCGATTATTTGAACACTTGTATGAGTTGTGTATGTCGTGGGACATTGATAATGAATCCTAACGATAGCTTGGTTAGGACATTGATAATGAATCCTAACGATAGCTTGGTTAGCTTGGATAGGCGAATCGAGTGGCATCAAGGAAGTTAAGAGTGAGGCGGACACTCGCAAAAAGGGAAAGCTTTGAGGTACGTTTTGGTTACGTTCACTTGAGATGTAGATTTGCATAGTATACCTTACAATATATCATAATGAAATGAATTGGAGGATTGTATGATGGTATAAAAGTAGCTATGTCATGATGAAATGAATTGAGGATTATATGATGATATAAAAGTGGATAACATGGATTTAAACAATGTTTAGGTGGTCAGAAAGGACCCAAAAGTTGAATTTGACGCAAGTGAAAACAATCGTGAGCACAATACGTACCAATGAGCATGAAACTATGTGATCATAATGGATATGTAACCATTGATGACCCAAACGGGTCAAATGGTTAAGAAGCAAGTTTTGAAAGCAATAAAAGGGAATAGGACCAAGGTATAAGCAATCCTGTGCGGATTGTAGAGCCCAAGGCATCCCTAAACATTCATGAACTAAGGCAAAAACAATCCGAAAGGGGTTGTAGGGGCCTAGGTAGTGAATTTGCAGCCTTAACCAAGAGTTAGGCTGGGAAAAAGCAAGAAAACAGCATCGGGGGCTGCGAGCGGCCGCTCACCCCTTGTGAGCGGCCCACGCGCTAGGGAGCGGCCGCGCACAGCACCCAACTTGGGTTTTTCGACCGTTTTTCGGATTTTAACGCTTTTTAATGCTAACTAACCCTATTCGATGTATGTGTGACAGGTTGGGGATATGATGGACATCCGGATGTAAAACTTAACCCCATCCGGTTTTTGGGTATGAATTATGTTTTGTACTTATTTGATAATTGGTAACTAGTGTTCAAATCATGTTTACACCCACTTAAATCCGCTAATTGTAACAACTTAGGGGTAGGGTCTTACAAGTGGTATTCAGAGCCAAAGGTTTTCGTTCGGTTTGAATCTTGATCAAGAAATCCGGAAAACAATACCCCAACTTGGTAAGTAACAACATAAGGTGAGTTAGACATACAATCTTAACTGTTTGAAACAACTAAAGCATAATCCGAATCACGAAAAAGTGAATCATAAGACATGCTCATAAGGCATTATATCATGTGCACTATGTGACAACGGATAATAACGAAATGTGAATGAACTTGCTATATTGCAGTAAACAAAATGTCGGATGAGGCTGAACCGGAACCTAATCCCGTTACTTGGGAATAGATAAATGAAAGAATCTCGCAGGAAGTGGGCAAGGCATTGGAAAAGGGCTTGAAAAAGTTAACTGATGATATTCGTGGGGCTGTTTTGGCCACCATGGATGAAAGGATAATCGAGCTGAAAGAGAGCCTCTCTCAAGATAAAGAGAAAACAAGAGAATGGAAGGGTTGTACTTATGTCAAGTTCATAGCCTGTAAACCACCACTCTACAAAGGGGAGGCAAACCCGATTGTTTGCCAAAAATGGATCGACGACATCGAAGGGATATTCGAACGGACCCATTGTGACTCTAGTGATCAAGTGGCTTACGCCACGGGTCAACTCCTTGAAAATGCAAAGACTTGTGGGACATGGTCAAAGCGGAAAAAGGCGCGGAAAATGTACGGAACATGACTTGGGAAGAATTCAAGGTGCTTTTCCTAAAACACCATAGCCATAGGGCGGTGGTGGGCAAAATCAAGGAGGAATTTATGAATTTGAGGCAAAAAGGGGAAACTATAGATGTGATTACGGGAATGTTTCTCGACAATTTGAAATTTTGCACCGAACTAGTGCAAACTGAAGAAAAAAAGATTTATCATTACCATAACATGCTTAGTGGGGAGTATAGGGAATTCCTAGAGCCGTCTAAGTACGCCACTTTAACCGAACTAGTTGATTCCCCCGTAATCGGGAAATTGAACTCAAGAGGCAAATCGAAAGGGGGGGAAAGAAAGCCGGTTGATGCAAATCCAAGCCCCACAAAGAAACAAAGAAAGAATGAAACGCAGGCTAAGGGTAATCCAAAGCAAAGCTCAAGTGCAAGCCCGTGTAATCTCTGTCATCGACCTCACAAAGGGGAATGTTACTTCAAGAACAAGCCATGCCCTAACTGTAACAAACTAGGGCATGTGATCAGAGATTGCCCCACCAAGGCGAATGCGTGCTACAATTGTTATCAACCGGGCCATGTGAATGCGGCATGCCCCGAACTATTGAAAGGAGCGGAGGCTAAAGCTAAAGCATCAAAGGAGGAACCTCCTAAAGCCCAGGTGCGATCCTTCCAATTAACCGCGGAAGAAGCCAAGAGTGAACCCAATGTGGTGGCAGGTATCTTTCTTATAAACTCAATACCTGCACATGTGTTATTCGATACGGGGGCTAACAAATCTTTTATAGCCCACAAGTTTGTCCAAAACCTGTCGTTTAACTTGTCTAAGCTAACAATACCGGTGGAGGTAGAGGTAGGTAATAATGAAGGTTTCATTGTACGTGACATCTACCGAGAATGTAAGATTACTATAGAAGATGAGGAATTCCCCATTGACTTGTTACCAATGGCGATGAGGGAATTCCATGTGGTAGTTGGAATGGATTGGCTGTCCCGATACCACGCAAACGTTCGGTGCTACCGTAAGGAGATAGACTTAACTTCTCCAAGCGGAAAACTACTAACCGTTTATGGGGAAAGTGATTCTAAACCCATTATATGCTCATTCTTGGAAGCAACCAAGTTGGTGCGGTATGGATGTAAAGCATTTTTAGCTCATGTAACCGACACCTCCGTACCAATCCCCTATATCCATGACATCCCGGTGGTAAGAGAGTTTGAGGAAGTATTCCCGGAAGAGTTACCGGGGATACCTCCGGTCCGAGAAATAGAGTTTCATATTGAATTGGTTCCGGGGGCCAAGTCGGTTGCTAAGGCTCCTTATAGGTTGGCGCCCACAGAATTGTGGGAATTGTTTACCCAATTGCAAGATCTCCTTAATAAGGGGTTCATTCGACCGAGCGTCTTTCCTTGGGGAGCACCGGTTTTATTTGTGAAAAAGAAAGACGGTAGCATGCGGATGTGCATAGACTATCGAGAATTGAATAAACTCACCACAAAGAACCGGTACCCTCTTCCAAGAATTGATGATCTTTTTGACCAATTACAAGGCGCAAAGTGGTTTTCCAAGATAGATCTAAGGTCGGGGTATCATCAGTTGCGAGTGAAGGAAGAAGATGTGCCAAAGACCGCCTTTCGGACCCGCTATGGGCATTACGAGTTCCTAGTAATGTCCTTCGGGTTGACAAACGCACCCGCTGCTTTCATGGACCTCATGAATCGGGTGTGCAAGCCAATGCTCGACAAGTCTGTGATAGTCTTTATTGATGACATTCTAGTCTACTCCAAAAGTGAAGAGGATCATTCTCGACACTTTCAAGAAGTACTAGAGACCTTGAAGAAAGAGCAACTCTTTGCAAAATTCTCAAAATGCGCCTTCTGGATCCGAGAGGTGTAGTTTTTGGGCCACGTAATTAGTGCCAATGGGATAATGGTGGACCCCTCAAAAATTGAAGCTGTGATCAATTGGGCACCACCAAGAAACCCGTCAGAGATAAGAAGCTTCTTGGGGTTGGCCGGGTATTATCGAAGATTTATTCAAGACTTCTCAAAAATCGCATTACCTCTAACCAAGTTGACCCGCAAGGAAGTCAAATTTAATGGGGGGGGGGGGGGGGGAGAGCAAGCAAATGCATTTCAAACCTTGAAGACAAAGTTGACACAAGCACCGGTATTGACCTTACCCGATGGCATCGAGGACCTTGTAGTATACTCGGACGCATCACATCAAGGCCTTGGGTGCGTACTTATGCAAAAGGGAAAGGTGATCGCGTATGCGTCAAGGCAACTAAAGATCCATGAGACCAAATACCCAACCCATGATCTTGAGTTGGCCGCCGTGGTGTTCGCATTGAAACTTTGGAGACACTACCTCTATGGGGCAAGATGTATCATTTACACGGACCACAAGAGCTTGAAATATTTCTTCGATCAAAGAGATTTGAATATGAGGCAAAGAAGGGGGCTAGAAACTATCAAGGATTATGACTGCGAGATACATTATCATCCCGGAAGGGCTAACTTAGTGGCGGATGCACTAAGCCAAAAAGGAAATTATTCCCCGATTCGCGTGAAGTCAATGCATCTAATCGTGACATCGGGATTAATGAACCAAATTCAAGAGGCACAGGTTGAAGCTTGCAAAGAAGAGAACTGGAAAAAGGAAAGAATTCAAGGTCAGACAGAAGACCTAGTCGAGAGAAATGATGGGTTGAAAACCCGGTTTGGGAGAATTTGGGTACCCAACACGGGTGTTAAGGAGCTTTTGCTTGACGAGGCTCACAAATCTCGTTACTCGATTCATCCGGGTACGACAAAAATGTACCGGGATTTGAAGCAAAATTATTGGTGGCCAGGAATGAAACGGGATATGGTGAAATATGTGGAAAGATGCCTAACTTGCCTACAAGTTAAAGCTGAGCGTCAAAAGCCTTATGGTAAGTTGCAACCATTGGAGATAGCAACATGGAAATGGGAAAACCTTACCATGGATTTACTCACTAAATTGCCTAGAACTGCTCGGGGATTTGATGCGATATGGGTGGTATTAGATAGGCTGACCAAGAGTGCCCATTTCCTTCCTATTAAGGAAACATACACGTCCGAGAAAATGGCGGAGGTGTATGTGAGCGAGATAGTATCGCGACATGGTGTACCGATGTCGATTATTTCGGACCGGGACACACGCTTCACCTCCCAGTTTTGGAGGAACTTTCAAGACCAGATGGGTACAAAGTTACTAATTAGAACCGCCTACCATCCCCAAACGGATGGGCAAAGCGAGAGAACCATCCAAACGCTAACTGACATGATTCGTGCTTGTGTTATCGATTTCGGGGGTAGTTGGGATACCCACCTACCGCTTGTTGAATTTTTATATAATAATAGTTACCATGCAAGCATCGGGATGCCACTGTATGAGATGTTTTATGGAAGAAAGTGCCAGACTCCGGTATGTTGGGACGAGGTGGGACCTCGCGAAATTGCACCAAGGGATGTCCTTAGTGCCACAAATGAAAAGATCGAGGCAATACATGCATATTTTAAAGGCGGCTCAAGACCGGCAAAAGCACTATGCGGACAAGAAACATAGGACCATTGAATTCCAACCCGGGGATAAGGTCATGCTAAAAGTCTCACCTTGGAAGGGAATAATTCGCTTCAAAAAGAAAGGGAAAATAAGCGCTAGATTCATCGGGCCATTTAAAGTATTGGAACGAGTGGGACAAGTCGCATACCGCTTAGAGCTGTCGGACGAACTAAGTGTTATCCACAATACCTTCCACGTCTCCCATTTACGCAAGTGTGTAGCGGAAGAGGAGGTATTTTAACCCCTTGATGATCTCGAGATTGATATTAAGCAGAATCTAGCCCCAAGACCGGTAGAGATTTTGGATCAAAAAGTTCGAAATCTCCGAACCAAAACCGTGGCCCAAGTGAAGGTGAAATGGGAATCGCGAAAGGGGTCTCCTATTACATGGGAATCCGAAGAAGAGATGAAACGACTCTATCCCTTCTTATTCGGTACGTTCTAAGTTTCGTGGACGAAACCCCTTTAAGGGGGTGGAGTTGTAACACCCGAAAATCTAAAATATATAATAATAGCATGATTAACTCATTAAGAATGGGGTCAAAAGAGGTGTTGATATTAATCACCAAACAAAAACCAAGTAGTAGGTTAGTGTCTTTGTGAGATAGAGCAAGCCTACAAGGGCCAAAATGGTCAAATGACCAAAGTAAAATCAACAAATAATAAAACTAGAAAACTTGTGTTGGTGATCAGATTATGATCGACCAAAACACACACACCACACACACACACAAGATAAACCTCACTCCAAAACACTGATTTCTTCAAAATCTAGAGGGGAAAATCAAGTAAATCTGCTGCATGTCTACATAAAACGAATCACCATCAAAATCTGAACAAGAGGTATGTTTAATCTTGTGATTTGGTGATATATCCCAAAATTTAGGGTTTGATGATAATTCTCTTTAGTGGGGAAATCCTTAATTTATGAAGTAGACGAGTTTGTGTGAGTATAAGGATATCAAATACCTAACCTCAACCCTTAATTGTTGACTTTAGGGCTGAAATCATGATATCTATAATAGCAAGGGGGTGGGGTTCGACCCCTTGGTGAAGATCCCCAAGACCTTGACTAAAAGTTGGTTTAAAATGCTTGTTTATGAACTAATGTTGCTAAAGTATGATAACATTAACTTGATGTTGGGTTATGATGCTTGAAATAGGGTAAAATATGAACTAGGAATTAACTTGTAGATTATTAGTCAAAATGAGCCTGCCAAGTGTTCGTTAAAACACTTGAATGAAATACGGATAAATACGTTGTTGGGTGAAAACCACATCTGATAATTTGAACACTTGTATGAGTTGTGTATGTTGTAGGACATTGATAATGAATCCTAACGATAGCTTGGTTTGCTTGGATAGGGGAATCGAGTGGCATCAAGGAAGTTAATAGTGAGGCGGACACTCGCCAAAAGGGAAAGCTTTGAGGTACGTTTTGGTTACGTTCACTTGAGATGTAGATTTGCATAGTATACCTTACAATATATCATAGTAAAATGAATTGGAGGATTGTATGATGGTATAAAAGTAGCTATGTCATGATGAAATGAATTGAGGATTGTATGATGATATAAAAGTGGATAACATGGATTTAAACAATGTTTAGGTGGTCCGAAAGGACCCAAAACTTGAATTTGATGCAAGTGAAAACAATCGTGAGCACAATACATACCAATGGGCATGAAACTATGTGATCATAATGGATATGTAACCATTGATGACCCAAACGGGTCAAATGGTTAAGAAGCAAGTTTTGAAAGCAATAAAAGGGAATAGGACCAAGGTATAAGCAATCCCGTGTGTAGGGGTGAGCAATGGTCCAAACCCGACCCGACCGTACCCGACCCGAACCGAGACCCAAATTATATAGAATCACAGAACCGAAATCAAACCTTTATATTAGGTTCGGTCTTCGGTCCAATCATTTCCGGTTCCTTCGTTCCAAGATCCAAGAACCGAACCCGAATTATACAGAATCACAGATCATATCAACAACTAATGCCTCCAATAATAGGGTTTCATCAACATGGAAAAGAAGAGCAGCATCGGCATCGGCAGCAGCAGTCATATCAAGATGAAGAAGAAGAGATGCGTGCATGTGTGTGTGTGTGTGTATATATATATATATTCATTCAATTCATATGGGTGTTTAAATGTCGATTGAACTGATTAATAATTTTTGTTATTATTATTGTTTGATCAATCAGTAGTAACAACAAGTCATCTTCTTCAACACCTAAAGAGGCATCGTCTCCAACATCTGAGACTAAGAGGGAGGTGATACATCCGAATGTAAGGATTATATTATATATATCATGTTTTGTTCATTAATAAATTTTGAGTAATTTTACGTGAAATCATTTTAGAAAATTTGAATTGAAACAAAGCAATAGCAATGATGAAGCTTACTGCTTCAGAGTTAAGGGACAATATCCAGCTCAGTTCTATTGATGATGCTTTTCATCTTTCATTGTGTTCGATTGGTTCCAAAGTATTACTTATTTTCGGTCCAAAGGTTTTTGTTCGGTTTCAATGTTGTCGTGGACCGAACCGACCCGAGAACTGGGTGGATCAGATTTAATGGACCGAGTCCAGAACCTACATTGCAGACCCGGTTCGGTTCAATGTATTTTAGGGTCGGTCCTCGGTTTTTTTTCGGTCCGGACCAAATATGCTCACCCCTACCCGTGTGGATTGTAGAGCCCAAGGCATCCCTAAACATTCATGAACTAAGGCAAAAACAATCCGAAAGGGGTTGTAGGGGCCGAGGTAGTGAATTTGCAGCCTTAACCAAGAGTTAGGCTGGGAAAAAGCAAGAAAACAACATCAGGGGGCTGCGCGCGGCCGCTCACAAGGTGTGAGCGGCCGAGCACAGCTTCTGTTAACATTGTGAGCGACCCGCGCGCTGGGGAGCGGCCGCGCACATCCCCTAGCTTGGGTTTTTTGACCATTTTTCCGATTTTAACGCTTTTTAATGCTAACTAACCCTATTCGATGTATGTGTGACATGTTGGGGATATGATGGACATCCGGATGGAAGATCAAGAAATCAAAACAAACCGAACACGTTCTATGGATCTTCTTTTGTAGGAACTAGCCATAACATAGCTTAGTTGAACGAAATCACTTTGTTTCCGCTATGTCTAACTAATATTAACTACTTGGTTGTTTTGTAAAACTTAACCCCATCTGGTTTTTGGGTATGAATTATGTTTTATACTTATCTGATAATTGGTAACTAGAGTTCAAATCATAATATTAACTACTTGGTTGTTTTGTAAAACTTAACCCCATCTGGTTTTTGGGTATGAATTATGTTTTATACTTATCTGATAATTGGTAACTAGAGTTCAAATCATGTTTACACCCACTTAAATCCGCTAATTGTAACAACTTAGGGGTAGGGTCTTACACTTCATCACACATGTTGCATGCAAAATAGTTGATTGTCTATTAAGTATTGACCAGTGTATCATACGTCAAGCAGTAAAAGCTCACTACACCTAATACTATCTCCTTAAACCATGCCTACCAACCTGTTACGTGTATTGTTAGAGCCAGTTATCTTAATCTTCAATTCTAAATTATTCAATGCTATATTATCGCCTCCAAATGCAACGTCAAAAATCCCCTAATCATATATATCCTAAATATAATGAGTTTCATGTAAATAAAGAAATCCGGAAATGTATTAGCTAAAAAGACCAAGCACTGAGATTTGTATTATGTAAAGAACATTGTCATTGTACAAAACATTAGCATCCTCGTACAAACAACTTAGTTTAAAGCACATTCTACACTATATATCACAAAAATTATGCCTTGTGTTCTTTCTTTTCAAACTAAAAAAAAAACAGGAAAAAGAAGAAAGGATGTTAACATTCGTGCTCCTAACCTTCTTGTTTTCCAAAAAAACATAACTAATAACTTGATTGAATATAGATCTAATAGCTCATATTCAAATCAGTCAATGTTTTCAGTGAAATCAAATACTAAATTAGATCACATATGAATAAGGAATAACAATGTTTTCAGTGAAATCAAATACTAAATTAGATCACATATGAATAAGGAATAACAAAATAATAAAAAACATAAAGAAACTGCAAACTAATCATCAAACACGTACCTAATTATTGTGGATGATAATGAGATTAATGGATGGCATTTCACCATTATAAATAAACCCATATTTGTAACCGATTGAGAGAATTTACTATGAGGTCGATGGTTACAATCCATTGGGTGCTAAATCAACAGGTTATGTAAAGGGTTTAACAAAGAGGGTTTGTTGACTACCGCATTCAATTGGGGAAGAGGATTACATCTTCAACTGGGGGATATTCAGTTGGGGCAGAAGGTTACATCTTCTATTCAATACCGCATTCAATTGGGGATTTATGAAGAAAGTTACATATTCAGAGAGGGATGTAATGGGTGTATTGACGGTTTCAAGACTTAATGGTTTGGATTAATCTTCCTTGAGTCGCATTAGTGAGTTATACAATTGTCATTGAAGTTTGTACAGCAGGGGTATAAAGGGAAGAAAGTGGGTAAAATTTAGGGATTTATGCTTGTGCCATTTGGAATACCATCTTAAAATGATGGTGAAATTACGTATGTATCCGTCGAGTTTCTTTAATATAGTAATATAGATATAGATTTATGCTTGAATTATACTACGTACACATTTATAATTTTTAAAAGATGAAGGTGCATAGATATCGATGTTCATCTTCCGATCAATGAAGAAGTAAAACAATGTCATTCTTAAGTTATATGGTGTGGGAAGTTTTTCCCCCCAACTCCCCCCAAGTGCCACATCAGCGTCACCTCATTTTCCCCATTTCCTCCTCCAAACTAAAGAAATGGTTTCCCCTTCCCCCTTTTCCCTTCTCTCTCTCTCTATCTCTCTCTCTCTCTCTCTCTCTCTCACCTTCCCTCCACCACTTAAGACACTCGATACAATTGGGTGATTATCCACGAGTTCACCAAAAAAATTTCGGGAGGAATGGTGTTCCCAACTTCACCGAGGTCCACGTCAACATCCCGAGTGGTATCCCCGAATCCACTCCGTTAGGCCTTATGGAATTGCATTGTCACAAGAGTAAAAGGAGTGGGGGTTTGGGCTTGGAGCATGAGATGTTATGTAGCAAAAGTGGGGTCCATAACTTAAGCCCTCAAAATCATGAGGAGTGGAGAGTTTAGGTTTCAAAATAATCTATCTTTATTATAATAGGAAAGTCGTGAGTGACATAAGAAAGCTGAGTTGTCAAGCTTAGAGATAGGCCAATAATGCATGTGTGATGCGAAAAATGATGTCATTAATCAGCTTAAAATATTCACTAAAACATTGGCCATTTGGAATTACCACTGTTGAGCTTAAAAGCAGCTGTTTGGTAGCCTCGATTAACGAACAGTTGTTCAGAGTAATAATCGACCTCACTTCTTAAGTAGCAGTTGTTATTTACATCTGTGGCAGCTATTAAGCCACTAAGTTTGAATTTTAAGAGGGAAGTTTTAAATTAACGTAGGGAATCGTGGTTCATTAATTATGCTGCAGTATATAATCATAATAATATTCTTTATAAGCACATAACAAATTGAACCATTCGTAATATCAGCTTTGAATTTTCTAAACAAAGTTTGTCAAATTTCCCTCTTAAAACATACCTTTAAAACCATGTCAATGTCAATGGACAATGTTAAAGACAATCTTAGTTTTATTTGTGTTCTGAATCCATGTAAAGACACGTGGAACATGAAAGCTCGAATCATACGAAAGTGGAATCAAAGTTTTAGGATGAAGGTGATATTTATCGATGAGTAGGTAATGTATATATCTTTATTTTTTTTTAGTCTGGAACATGTGCTCTTTTGATAATAGTTTGTGTGAAGGTTCATCGGTGGCAGGTAATGATGTTTTCTTTATGGTTATTTGCAGGGTGATAAGACTCAAGGCTCTGTTAAGCAACCTTTGATACAGGTTTTTGACAGTCAACTTGAAGAAGATGTTGTGGTGATGATATCTAAGTTTGGTGTCGGTGAAAACAAGGACCCCTATAGACTTATAGCAAATCAATACAAAATCAATTTTTATCGTTGTACAACATTCAAACATGTTAAGGGTTGAGAAGGTGTTGAGTATGGTTTCAAATTCATTCCTTTTAAAGATATTCTTAACGGAGAAGATAATAATCTGTTGACTGTTGGTTTGTATTTTATATTTTTGTGCCTTAGAGTAAACTTTTATATACATTTTACTAGAATATTGTTGCTTTAAAGTTAACAGATGTTTGATAAAATTTTGTTTTTTATTTTTATAGATGTTGTGGGAAGTGTCATTTAGTGTGGGGATTTGGATGTGTTTGGACGACATCCTAAAGAAATCAAACGCATGAATCTTGATATTCAAGACTTGGAGTAAGGATTCGTTAATACTGTTATAGATTTTATCTAGAAAAATATTGTTTCTTCTTTTCACACATCTGACAGTTAATAAAAATATTCTATTTTTAAGGTGAGTCTTATGCTTCAAAGTTGAAAACAATGATTGTTACAATCGAAAATTGAAGTTGTGTAATAAATGTGATGAAGAAGTTAATTCTTGATTGATTAAATTATTTTATATGTGTACCTCATTTATTAATGTAATAAATTATTATTTCTAATTTATGTATAGTATCAAATTTTTGTATATGTTTTACGTCTATGGTTCTGTTGTTTTGTTGTAGAGGTACGATATTGTGATGTATATTGTGAGGTTCTTATGCAGTACAGTTTAAAGACTTCATTTCCAAAAAGAATTTCAATGAGCATCTAATGGTTGTTATTCAGCATAGAATGGTTAAGGACTGGAACAGTAACTTCTATTCTTTTGTTGTTATTTTAAAAAAGTATTAATTAATATTAATGGAAGTGAATTCACTAAAGATATTTATATTGTGAAATTTAGAACGATTGACCATTCAAAGCCATAAGTTTGGATCCCGGCTCTTTCTCAATGTAGAAATAGATGAAGTTGATGAGCTAAGGACGAGGTACTATGTATTTTATTTTAGCTAAATAGATGTAAACATGAAGTTAAACGAAACATGAAGTTCAACAAGGAACCCTAAAGGGGAGGTCATGGGTTCAAATCTTACAAGGAAAAAAAATTTGCCGTTCAAAAAAAAAAAAAAACAATGCTTCTAGGAACACCTAAAGGGGAGGTCATGGGTTCAAGTCCCACAAGGAGAAAAAATTTGCCGTTCAAAAAAAAAAAAAACAATGCTTCTAGGAACACTTAAAGGGAAGGTCATGAGTTCAAGTCTCACAAAGAGAAGAAATTTACCGTTAAAAAAAAAAAAAAAAAAACAAAACAAAACAAAACAAGGAACCCTCTCTAGATATTTATTTATGATATAAACACGTGAGGCATACATTATCCTCCTCCCGCCTTAGTGGTAGGTGAGTCAACCGAAAACAGTGTCATGGATCCAACATGCTCTCAGGTAGAAACACCATTACTCAACCACGACTCCCTCGTTGACGGCTTCGTTGACTACAAAAACCGTCCAGTCCTTAGATCCAGATCCGGTTCCTGGAGATCCGCCTCTTTCATAATCGGTAACAACAACAACCTTCTACTTCAATTCCTTTCTATATTATTCTTATATAACAACCTTCGTTACTAGGGTTTCAGTTTGTGTTCAGGTGTTGAAATTGCTGAGAGATTTGCTTATTATGGAGTCAGTTCCAATCTCATCACCTACTTGACCGGGCCTTTAGGCCAGTCCACGGCTACAGCTGCAGAGAATGTTAATGCGTGGGCTGGAGCGGTGTCGCTTTTGCCTCTGTTTGGTGCGTTTGTTGCGGATGCTTTTTTGGGGAGATATCGGACGATTCTTATTGCTTCTTCAGTTTATATACTGGTTAGTTGTCTTAGTGTTATGTTTTTGTTGTTTGGATTCATCATCATCATATCATCATCATACTCAGTTAATCCCACCTATAGCAAAGCTAAGGTAGGGTCTGAGGAGGGTAAGATGTAAACAGCCTTACCTCTATCCCCTGAGAATAGAGAGGTTAGGGCTGGCAATGGGTAACCTGTTAAGACACGATAAGACCTGTTTGACTAAAAAGTACACTATTTGATTTTTTGACTTTTTTTAATACTTAGAATTAAGAGGCAAAAATCTTTCATTTCCCTTTTTTGGTACATAAAACATAAAACTGTGTTATAAACATGAGATATAAATGAGTTAAACGAGTCGTGTTCATGTTTAGAACTTGATTTGTTCGCGCGCGTCAGAGACCTGTTAACCTGTTAGGACACGATTTGCCAGCCCTCAGAGGCTGCTTCCAGTAAGACCCCCGGCTCGATGTGGTTTTGTATCAAGCCTTGGACATAAGGCACATAACACTTAGCAATCGGGACAAACTCGATTGGTGCATGTACCCCCTTGTCTTTTGGCTATCAACACCACCACATGATGCATGATTAACCGTCCGTCGTTTTTAACGTTATTGTCACGAAATTAGTAAAATAACGTTAAAACTAGTGCAACTTTACTTTTGCCCCCCATGGCCACACATATATACATTATATGCGCACACCGTAAGTGGGGCGTGATATCCCAAACACTAACCCGTTTAACTTCATGCCGAGTCATGGTATTTGTGCCATTGACTTCCAGCCCGGAGCTATGTCGTTGCTGTCCTCATTCCTTGCCATCCACTTGCACGTGTTGCAAGCCAATATTTTATTATGTAATTGAATTCAGTAAACTAGAATAATCATAGTAGAGTTAATGCAGTTAAATGATGTAATTGTTCATAGATTTGATGCCTTATTGTGTTCTGTACAGTGCTTCTCTGTAAGCAGATGGTTGGCCTTAGATGTTTCATTTACTCTTCTAGTTTTGGACCGCGAAATGTATCAGATAAGGAGTTAGTTTCTTTAGTGTGAATGATTTTGCTTTGAAGAAACTGTAAGCGTCTGAAATGCATCCAATTAATCTAGACAATGAGGTCAACTGAAAATCAGGATTAGTTGAGTGAATGCACTTCTAGATTTGAAGCTTTTAGTAATTGTTAGAAATTTAATGGTCTAATTATTTGTAGATTTCATGTCTTATTGTGTTCTTCTTGTAAACATAGTATTCTTCATATGCACTTAATATTATTGACCAATGGACCATAGGGAGTCATTTTCTTTAGTATGGAAGTTCTTGCTTTCAAGATAGCGTAAGTGTCTTAATATTACAGACCACAAAAAAATCTAGTTGATTTTGAACTATTACGTTGACTCGTGGATCCATAAATTTTGGGACTTGCTATGTTTTTATTTCAATGGTTATAATATTTTCAAATGTAGGAAAAGGTAAGAAACTTGATATGTTAAATATGTTAAGTGAGAGTACGCCGTACCTGGTGTAAGAAATATAAAGTTGTAAAGTGAGCAATTGGGTAAAGCACACCTTTTGTTAATACTCTAATGTAGTGTATTACTTTGTCTTCCAGTGTCTACTAACGAATGCGAAATCGCATAACTACCATCTTGCCACCAGTTCCTTCCTTTAAACTTCATAATATTACATATGCATCATGATTTAAAAAAAATGTTTTGTGTGCGTCTCGTGGTGAGGCGCTTAGAAAACGAGTCTTGGGCGCACCTCACGGGGTTCAGTTTTTACATGCGCCTCTAATGGCTGAGGCGTTAAGAAAATGTACGCCTCGAGGGGTTTAGGGTGCTTTTAATGCGTGTTTTTTTATATATATTTTAGACCTTTTGGGTAAATTATCTTATTTTTGATGTGCGTTTTTTGATGTTTTAGACCTTTTTGTGTCAATTGTTATGTTTTTTTAAGATATGTAATTTTAACATTTAATTTTTTATTCCGCCTCGAGGCTCATTTCTGTTCTTTTAAACTTTGATACGCATTACAAGAGATATGCATCAGTTCTGAAGTTGTATTTTAGATGCACATAATAATTTTTCCTACCAAATGTGGTCCTTCAATGCCTCAGTGTTATCTCCTATCCTGTGTATTCTTGTTAAGGAAACTTGTTTCAAATACAAAGATACAATTTTCAAACACAAAAATTGATTGTCAATAACTTTTCTTGTCACTATCTCCATATATTCTTTTCTTGCATCCTTGACTTACATACAATGCAACTTCACGTCTCTTCACGTAGTTATGGGACTTTACATTTATGAACACAATCACACATACACCCTGTTGCACTAGTTATATATTTTATTAAATCTCTCATTTGTCCTAACATAAAAGTATATTAACTCAGCAACATTTGTGCTCAACTTTGTTCTTTGAGACACCTTCTTAGACAAGTGTAGTGTTACATGAATTCTTCACTTTCCTTTCTGCTTACCATATTACATCAATCCTCAAAGAATGCAATGTTTAACTTGGCATATAGTTTAATTATAATGTTCCGACTTTTAGTCAAATATGCAGAAAAAAAAATAACTTGTATTGTGGACTTATTAAATAGAAGGATTGGAATCAATAGTGCTAAAGTTTAACTTTGATTGGGATAATTAACAGGCACTTGGGCTGCTGACTGTTTCAACTTTGCTTCCTTCTTCCAACTGTGAAACTGGCACATCATGCTCGCCTCCTCAGTTCCAAGTTATTCTATTTTTCGTATCACTATATCTTTTGGCATTTGCACAAGGAGGGCACAAGCCTTGTGTTCAAGCATTTGGAGCTGACCAATTCGACTCTTCGAATCCAGAAGAATGCAAAGCCAAAAGCTCATTTTTCAACTGGTGGTATCTTGGATTATGTGGTGGCCCACTTATGGCTCTAGGTGTTCTTAACTACATTCAAGATAACTATAGTTGGGCTCTTGGGTTTGGCATTCCTTGCGTTGTTATGGGTCTTGCACTGCTTATATTTTTAGCGGGAACCGTGACTTACCGGTTTGAAGAGAAATCATATGAAAAAAGTGCTTTTATAAGAATCGGTCAGGTGTTTGTTAAAGCATTCCAGAACCGGAAAACTACATCTTCATCGATATCCATGGAAGAAGAAGCTTCTGGAACCTTGCCTCATGAAGGTTCTCAACAATTCAGGTAATTATTCTAAAATTCTACTTGTCCTTAATAACTTACTTTGTTCGTGGCAACACCTTGGTTTCAAAAGACATACCTGAGACGTGCGAGGCGAGCTTGAAAAGGCCCTAAAAACCAAAGGGATGATGAATTTATGAAAGGTTTACCTGATAAAAAGGTTGATATTAGAGCAGATGATAAACACGACTTCTGGTTGCAAATAAAGTTGATTTAGTTGTACATAGAGCAACACCTTGTGTATGTGATGCACGTGCCTTGGCTTTTAGGACCTAAAACGTCTTGGAGCGCCTCGCAGTTTTTTAAACCAAAGTGCATAACATTTTTAATTTCTTTTTTACAGATTTCTCAACAAAGCTTTAATTTCACCAGATGGGTCAAAGGAAGAAGGAAAGGTTTGTAGCATTAGTGAGGTTGAAGAAGCAAAAGCAGTACTTAGACTAGTTCCGATATGGGCCAGCTGTTTACCGTTTGCAATCGTTTTTGCTCAATATTCCACATTATTCACCAAACAAGGAGTTACCATGGACCGGTCAATCGGGTCAAACTTTGAAATTCCGGCTGCCACATTACAATCTTTCATCAGTCTGACAGTTGTCATCCTCATTCCCATCTATGATCAGATCATGCTTCCCATTGCCAGATCAGTTACTAGAAAACCATCTGGAATAACAATGCTTCAAAGAATTGGAACGGGAATCTTCTTATCTATCATTTCAATGGTAGCTGCAGCACTTGTCGAAATAAAACGACTTCAAACAGCAAGGAAATACGGGTTAGTAGATGACCCAAATGCGGTAATCCCAATGAAAGTATGGTGGCTGTTACCTCAATATCTGATAACTGGTGCTGCTGATGTTTTCACAATGGTGGGTCTGCAAGAGTTTTTCTATGACCAAGTACCAAGTGAGTTGAGAAGCATAGGTTTGGCATTGTATCTTAGCATATTCGGTGTTGGTAGTTTCTTAAGCAGTTTTCTTATTTCGGTGGTTGAGAAAACAACAGGCGGAGATGGTCAAGACGGTTGGATTTCTGATAATTTGAACCAGGGTCACCTTGATTATTTCTACTGGCTTCTAGCTGGTATGAGTGCAGTCGCGTTTTTAATCTACTTATATTTTGCCAAAACGTACATATACAATCGAGCAAGTACCGTTTGAAGAACATAAACCATATAATAGTTATGCCATAGTTACATATTTGAAGTTCTGCATTCCACTAGTGTGCGTTTCTTGTATTTGAAACTGTTTAGTTATGATCCTGATGGTAATTCATGATTGGTATAGGCTATAGCAAGGTGTTTCTATATAATATGATAATTATCTGTTTAACGGAGTTATGTTTACTGGTTCCTATGTTTGTATATCTAAATTTTCTGGGTTTTCGGATTCTGATTCGAATACTGAAATCCAATATCATTGAGATAATCCAATCCCCAATTTTTTTTTTGTCTAATGATTCAGAAACCTTAGGGGGCACGGGCACCTTCGGCTAAGGCCTTGGGGCTTGTGAAGCCTCGAGGCTACACGGCCCCTTGCTATGGGGCTTGCAATTTGGGCTTGAAAAATTGGTTTCACCAAGCCGAAGAGGGAAGGGATAGTAGCCGAAGAAAGAGAAGAAAAGGTGGGGTTTTTTTAGTGGGACCATCTCATGGGGTATGTGTGATTTGGTGGGTTTGATAAAATGATGGGGTTTTTGGTTTCAAACTACTTTGGGCTTGGCGTTTACAATGCTTGGACTACTTTAGGCTAGTTTGGGGTTAAAATGATGTGACACTGTGTGATTGATGGGCATGAGGCTACACGGGGCTTGTGCCCTTCCCCCCTTAGGGGGTGTTTGAGATTGATTATTCAAAACAGATTATGCGTTTTGAAAAAGCAGGGGTGGAGCTGCTTATAGATTATTGCGTTTTGATAGCTTAAAAAACTGATTATCTGCGTTTTCAAAACGCAATCCAAACACTAAAAACTGATTATCTGCGTTTTCAAAACGCAATAATCTAAAAATCAGATTTAAAACGCAATCTTGTCTGAAGTCTGAACTATAAAAAAATCAAGCAAAACAACTTTTTTCTATTTTTTTTAAAGAAGACCCAAGTCAAAACAGCCTTTAAAGAGAATATGATATGTGTTAGAATCTTAGTCTTTTTAATTTTATAAACCTGTTCAAGCAACCTTACAACTTGCTTATGAATAAAAGCATCAAAAGCCAGAATGATTCAAGGTAGTGGGTTGTTTTTGTGGTCAAATCGAACTAAAACCGAAATTTTAATCTAAAAATATATCTAAGATTAAAATGTGATCAGTTTTCTAATATTAAAATTCTAGATATAGAAATATAGGTTCATATCATAAGTAGTTTGAACACCCGATGTTAACATGATGGGAAACTATGAAGTCAAAACAACAATTAACGAAGAGAACAATGGCTTACGAGTTCCATAATATCAATATAAGGTGGAGGATAGGGCTGTTACAAAACGTCGCGACTCGACTTGTAGCTCGCTTGAAAAAGTTCATTTCAGACTCAGCTCAGCTTGGCTTGTAGGCTCGTTCTTAGGCTCGTTTCACTTTAATATTGTGCTCAAGCCGAGCCAAACAGTCTCATTTAATTTCGAGCTCAAGCTCAAAACCACCCTGGCTCGACTCGACTCTTTTACCAAAAGTAAGGATATATCATTAAAATTTTGTTTGATACGCAAAACCCAAGCTATAATCAATTCAAACAACTTATTGGTTGTCATATTTAATTTCTTAGTTGTCAATTTAATAAAAAATAGTTGTGTATGAGAAAAATCCCATAACTTCAAAATTAATGGCATGCTCGAAATTCATTTCTATACGTCAAACTCCAAATACATCAAATCCCAACTATATTAATTAACACAAACCAAACAAACAAATCATGTCACCAAATCAATATAAGATTAACAACAATAATATGAATCAAATCAGCCTTCTTCACTCAGATGCCACCTTCTTGAACCTATACAACACCTTCTTCTTCTTTGAGCTTTGGCTAAAGAAAGTAAGCACCACTTTCCCTGTTTCTCCACACTTATACCTTCCCGAAATCAACGATTCGTCGCCCGTAACCTTTCGCGACTTCTGAACAATAACCGTGTACCCATCTTCTGCACTCGGCACAAATTCCGCACCGTAAGAGACATCACATCCCATTCCCACCACTCTTGCTTCCCATACCAATGTGCATGCCTAAAGTCAACAACAATATATCAAAAACATCATTAAAAAGAAAAGAAAAAAAAAGTATTAGATAATATATATTAATTAGGATTTTGATTACATAAACTATGGTTTACTTTATAGTTATCATCATTGTAGAGCAATAATAGACAATGTTGAGAATTTAATTATTTTATATGGTATCAGAGCCTTTAGAGTTTCTATATTCTTCGTACGCCTTAACGAAATCAAAATCTATCATAATTTAACTACCTCAGGAGCCGGGAGCTCGATCGCATGCTGGCAAGAAGGCTTGATGATGTCCTCTGTGATGCATTCAGTTGTGGTGAACTCTTGTTCACCTTCCCTACTAAGTCCACCATATTGAACTGGAACTAGCTCAGGTGATATATATCTATAATGTTACAAAAAAATAAATAAATAAATAAAAATAGTTAGAAAATTTAAAAATTTTTATGGAAGAACTTGATGTTTGTATATAAAAATTAATATTAAAAAAAGAATGGATCTTACTTAAAAAGGGTTTCAGTAGTCTTTGAAGGGCCAGCAAAAACAAACTTGCTTTTGGTCCTTTGGGTGAAGAATGGATTGATCATCTTGTAGAAAGCTAGGTACCACCATGGAACATTAATAAACACCTGCAACAAAACAACATAAAAAAGGTTAATTACAAACATTAATAAGAACTGAACCATGTGGTAGTTTGGTCTGCTCTTGACTCCAGGTCAAAAGTACAAACATCAGAACATGTTGTCATGTCTCCAGCCAATTACAACACACAAATTTAAAATTTTAAACCAAAGATGATAATAAAGGTCATATGCGTTGTATGCCTTTGTCATTAGTGTGTAAATTATCACCTACAATATGGTATGTATGACACATGAGCATAACACGTTATATGACCATGTATGACCAATTTTCGCCTATCATACAACCCATATGACATGTCTTTGTGTGTGGTTACTATGTTAGTGGTGTGTCGTTAATATATCTTTAGTTCAGCTCAAACAACAAAGATTTGGGTATACCTGTCTAGCAACGAATTCGGGGTAATTATCTTGGAGCAACTGGAAAACTTGTCGAAGTTCCTTCTTAAACGGCGCTGGAGAATATTTAAGATCGTTGATCTGAACAATCGTCGAGATCCCATCAGGGCTAAAATCGAGCTTTCGGATGCTCTTTTCAAGAAACTGGATCCTCCACCGGATAAATTTCTTTCTTTTTTCATCGTCCGAGAACGTTTCTTGATACAATTCTTTGTTCTGATACTCTCCAAACGCATTATAACAAACCGGGTGTCCTTCTTTATCTACTCCGTGCATGTAAACCACCTTTTCTTGTTCTGTCCCCAAATCTTCTTCAAGTAGTGATTCGATATCGAACTCTTTCCTCCACGCAACGACGTTTTTGAGCATAGTGAAAGCTTCTTTCACTTTGAAGTCTCTTGCCCGGAGAAATTTCAAGAGGATCACGTTACTACGCTCATCAGCGAGTAACGGGATCCCCCATATTGAAACTTCTTCGGGCAAGACTGGAGTCACCTCCGCCTCGCATGGAGGCGGAGGTGGCTGAGTCTGCTCGGTTTTCACAATTGTTTCTTGTATAGCTTCAATCTTTTTCGCTCCATCTTCGTCTATGCAAGATTCATTTTTCACCTCAGTCACCTCCTTTTCCGCCGGCTCCAACTCTGGAGCCGGCACAGGAGGTGCATCACTTTTTTCTTGTTTACATTCATCAGTCTCCGTCGCGGAAATCGGAGCAAGGTCCGCGACAGAGACTGTCTTCTTCTGCTCCTCCTTCGCCACCTTTTGGGACAAAGGAGGAGCAGAAAACTCATGTTTGTTAAGAGCTTCCTGAACCAACAATTTAAGCTCATCTAGAGCCTTTTTGTGTGGATCAGGAAGCTCACCAACAACATTTGTCTCTTCCTTAAACGAATAAGATGCAGCCACCTTCTCAGTCTCAGGCTCGGGCACAGGCACAACACTTTCTTTCACACATGTTTCGACCTTCTCGGCAACAGGAACATCGGATTCTGCAACAGTTTTCAAGGTTTCTTCTGCCATTGATGGATAAAAAAAAGCTTAAAAACTTTGAAGAATAATACGTATGAATGATCAAATAGAAGTGAGGAAAATAAGTTGTGGGACGAGGTATTTTATAAAGGATGGAAAGAGAGTGGAAAAAAAAAACATAAATCGTGGGGTCCAAACAGTTGGTTGATACACAGCTCAATGTTGGTGTGATGGGGGCAACTATTATGTGTCATGGACCCCACACCACTTATTCCGACCGTTGGTCAGCCGTGCGCCGGCAGGTCAATGACGCATTAATATTTTTTTTACAGTACAACACAAATGCGGTAAAAAAATATTAAATCATTTTTTTTTGAACGATCAACGACTTTATATATAAATATAAAGGCCCACCAAGACGGTGGCAGGGAGACATACAAACAGCAACAGCAAAGAGAACAAACAAACAGAAATTACAACATATCTAAAACATCGAAATCGAGCCATTTCTCCCAAGTCGTGATCTTCAGCTTTGAGCGATTGGAGATCCAACAAAAAGCGTCCTCCTTGATTAGGTCCGCCGTCTTCACCGTGGGTATGAAAATACTATCGAACACTTTCGAGTTCCGAGCCTTCCATATCCTCCAAATAGTAGCCAACACAATAACATAGACAATTTTCTTCCACGTCTTCGATCCCGGGCTATTGACAACCATAGACACCAACTCGGCAACAGAAGAACATTCCAAAGGGAAGGGAATGCGTAACCAGACTAGGATTTGCCACCAAATACTCCTAGCCCAAATACAATTCAAGAACAGGTGGTTGGCATCTTCGTCTCCGCAAGAGCAGCGATCACAGGTAACGGACTGCAGATTAACCCCACGATGGGCCAAATTGGTTTTACTGGCAACTTTATCAAGCATCACTCTCCATAGGAGATGGTTAGTCTTCGGGGGAGCCCAAGTATTCCAGTTAAAGATGTACGGATTCAGCTCGTCGGTCATTTTTTTGTGCCATTCCAACCGGATATGGCGGATCGAGAAAGACCCATCAGGGTCCGAAGCCCAGGCCCAATTGTCCGGTCCCTGGTGCCTAACAGACGCATCAAGCAGCTGCATAAAAGGATTCAGCAGGACCTGGGACGGCTGCTGGTTGTCGACAAGCTGCCAGCTAAAATTCCAGTTGTATCCCTCATCCGTATCCACCCGAAAGTCAGCGACCAGCCCCTCCTTATCAGCGGACAGAAGGAACAACTCAGGGAACGCATCTTTCAGCGACGGCTGAACTAACCAGGGGTCCTTCCAGAACTTCGTCTTGGTGCCATCCCCCACCGTCACTTTGAGGGCACCATTAATCGAGATCCCAATCTTCAGCAGGTCCTTTTCAGCAGCGATAATATCCTTCCAAAGGCCCGGGATGCTCTTCTTTATAGGAACAATGAGGTTGTTGATTCTGGACTTGTGGATAGCCGCAATAACCTTAACCCAAAGAAGGTTGGGGTCGTCTTTAAAGCGCCACCACCACTTGGATAGCATGGCAATGTTGAAGTCTTCCGTACCACCAAGGCCGAAACCACCCAGCCCCTTCGGCCGGGTCACCTTATTCCATTTGATCCATCGGATTTTCTGACCACGAGGAGATTTACCCCACACAAAATCTCTTCTCAATCTTTCAATTTGTTTAATCACACATTTAGGAGCCGCAAATAAAGATAGGTAGTATGAAGGAACACTTCCAAGGACGGATTTAGCCAAGGTCACTCTCCCGGCAAAAGAGAGGTAGTTCGTCTTCCAAGACGACAACTTGCGTTTCAGCTTACTAATAATCGGCTCCCAATGTTTCGAAAGCTTCATGTTGGCACCTAGGGGAATACCCAAGTAAGTGAAGGGAAGAGAACCCGCTTCACAGGAGAACTTTGTAGCCATATTTTCGACTTCATCCGCGTTCACATTGACACCAAAAAGCTTGCATTTCTTGTGATTGACTTGCAGCCCCGAGATCAAGTTTAAACATCGAAGGAATCTGACAAGACTAGTAGCATTTTCATCGGACCATTCTCCCACAAAGACCACATCATCCGCAAAGCAAAGATGCGAAATTCGAGGCCCATTATTAGGAAGTTGCACCCCATTGAAGAGACCCACATTAAGCGCTTGGTTCATGAGCATATTCAGGACTTCCATCACAATAATAAATAGGAAGGGTGATAGTGGGTCACCTTGGCGAAGGCCCCTCTTAAAGGAGAATTCATCGGAAGGAGAGCCATTCACAAGCACCGCTCCTCTAGCCGAGACAAGGCAGCCCCGAACCCATTGAATCCACTTAGGAGGGAATTTCATAAATTCCAACGTATTAAGAAGACACTTCCAATTTACCGAATCATAAGCCCGTTGGAAATCCACCTTAAAAACTAACATCTTAAACTTGGTCTTCTTAGCCCATGAAATAAGTTCCCCTAGAATCAACGGACTATCGATGATGTTTCGCCCTCCCACAAACGCGGACTGCACTGGAGAGATAAGAGGGCTGATGACCGCTTTGAGGCGAGAGGCTAGGACTTTTGAGATTATCTTGTATAAGGAGCTAACCAGGGAGATTGGCCGGTAGTCGGAGATTAATTGCGGGTCAGGAACTTTAGCAATGAGAGCTATAAATGTAGCATTACAGCCATGACCAATCTCACCGGTGTGATAAAAATCAGCCATCATCTTCAAAATACCAACTTTGAGCGCGCCCCAATATTTTTTAAAAAACTTCATAGTAAAGCCGTCGGGGCCCGGGGCCTTACCGCCATCACATGACTTAATGGCATTAAGGACCTCCTCAGCCGCAAAAGGAGTTATGAGAAAACTAGCTTGATCGTCCTCCAGCTCGGGAAGACCCAAATTAGTGAACATAGGCCGGCGCCTCATCGGTTCCTTAAAAATACTTTGAAACCAAATCTTTGCACAGTTCTTAAGTACATCAGGGTCCGTAATCCATTCATCATTGAATCGAAGGCCATTGATTCTATTACGAGCCGCATTTAAGCTGACAACTTTATGAAAATAGGAGGTGTTATCATCGCCAAACTTCAGCCAATTAATCCTGGATTTTTGGTAGATGTCTTTCGCTTTCGCCTTTCTAAGATCCAAAATCTTTAACCTCAAAGAAACCCGGTTCTCTTTTTCAGTTCTGGTCAGCGGTCTGGACTCAGCTAGATGCTCTAAGCCTTCAACCAAGCGGGTGTATTGCAGCAAGTCAGAGTTTTCGGCATCATGCACTGATTTTCGCCATTCTTTAATCTTCGTTTTAACAGCCTTCAAAAGCTTGAACATAGTAATAATACTGCACTCGTTGGCAGTAAAGTGGGTAGCAGCCTCAGTAACAAAAACCCCAATATCAGGAGTGTCCATCCACCTATTAAAGAGCTTAAAAGGGATAGGACCGAAGTCCTTTTTAACACAAGAAAGCACTATGGGGCAGTGATCCGAACACCCTTTAGGTAAAACATCAACCGTAGCGTTTGGCCACATATTCAAAAATTCCGCACAGACAAGGAAGCGATCAAGTTTACTGAATTTAACTTCCATATGATCGGAGATGTACGTAAACTTACCTCCTGACATACGGTACTCAAATAGACCCGCATCATGAATGAAGGTATTAAACTCGGTAGCCGCGGTAGCATCGAACTCAGAGTTCAGCCTCTCCGAGGTGTTACGGACCTCATTAAAATCACCGAGAAGGATCCAGAAACCAGTTAATTGCCCCATAATATTGCCGATTTTCTCCCAAAGGTCTTTTCTTCTACTTGGGTCGTTAGGCGCATAAATATTGAGAACATTGAGTTTGTCACTGAATCCCAATGCTTCCCCCGTGGTCAAAACAAAGCTGCAATCTTGAACCACACTCTCCAACTTAAACCAGGTCGGGTCCCAAATCGAAACTAAACCACCCGATCTACCCATCGAGTCGACATGAACGGCTTCAAACGGAGTGTTACCCCAAAATTTGCCCCAAAAGTCTTTATTAAGCGAATGTTGGTGAGTCTCTTGTAACCCCAAAAATTGAGCTTTTGACGACTGTTTAACATCCCGAACCCACGAGACCTTATCCAGCCCAATCACACCTCTAACGTTAATGGAGACAAAAATCATTGACCACCGACTATCGCCATCTCTCCATTAATAAGTTTTCTAACCTGGTTGCCGAATCCGTCCAGCTCAATGCCAAGAGCCTCACCAAACTTAAGGGTACCGTTGACTTCAGGCTCAATGTCGGAGAAGCCGTCGTCTTCAGAGTCGCTAAGGGAGACCTCTTGTGTAACGGAATCGGATAGATCGGCCTCTTGTAAATTATTCACATCGACTCCAGTCGCTGAACACCTGCCTGGATTCTTAGATCGCCTTCTGTTGTCTGCATCCCTTTGAATAATGTCGACTAAGTCAAAGGGGTCACTATTTGTGGTGATCTTGGTAGTTATTTGTTTTTTGCATTATTGTTATAATTCGTTCTTTTTTTTTTGACCGGCGTTATATGTTCAGAAGGAACGTATTATGGTATGTACTATGAGTCAACTTTGGTGTTACATAAGTTTTACTCTTGGTCAAATTTAGCTAAAATAGTTTTTTTTTTTTTTAATAATATCTTTCCTAAAACACCACCACCAAACCTGAAAACCGGGAGGCAAAAACACCCACGACTTACATTATATTATATTTACACCAGTCTAACCAAGTCAAACTATACAGCTTAGCTCTAGACCTGACCCAAAGAAAACCAAGGGACTTGACCTCGCTAATAATCTCTTCCAACCTTGCCGATTTGCCTTCAAATTTCAGCTTGTTCCTAGCCCGCCATATCACCCAACAGCCGAGAATGATGAACCCTTGGAACACCTCTTTCGCCTTACCCTTCAACTCCACATGATTAAAACAACTCCACCTAATCTCGAACGGAGAATACAAATAATGTTTGAACCCAGCACCAAACGCATATGTGATTCCAAAGATTCAACACCACCCAACAAGACGTGAATGAGTAATCAACCGTTTCATCCCCACAACCGCATAACGGACAAGACATCTCAATACCATGAATTTGCCTTCAACTTAACGCATCAGCTGTAGGAATCCTATTCAATTCCGTTCACCAAGCAAAAACATTACACTTCACTGGGGGACACTTACACCAGCTTAGCACTTAATTGTTGATGTAATTTCCTTCGTTGTATATAAGTCTTCGAACGGATCCCACAGAAAACAAGCCTGACTTGTCGTCTGACCAAACCCATTCATCTAAATGGTCTACATTGTAAAATGAGTCCAATGCCGCTAATAAAGTCCCGAGTCCAGTTCGGACAGCTCCTCCGCGGATGACGGCGTGCCATTCCATTTTCACTTACGACTTGAACCAGACTCCACCTACACCCCCACCCTATCTGCAACTTTACATCTCTTCTCCGAGTCCAACAGGAATAAGCTCGGATATAATACTTAATCCATTACCGACCCTACCTTTAAAGAATCGTCTCAAAGGGAACCGGGAAATAACCGTTCTCAAGAGGACCTTCACAATATTAGACCAAACCCCACATGATTTCTTACTCACATGAATAAAGTCCCAACATCTTTTTGTATCATGAAAAGCCCAAATCACATTGGACCATAAAGAGTCGAGTCCGCTTTGAACCTCCATCACCATTTTGAAAGAAGAGCAACATTACTCGTTCGCAACTTACATAAACCAAGACCGCCAAGAGTTTTAGGAGTAACAACGCGATCCCAAGCAACCCAGTGCATTTTGACCCCATCGCTCGAACCCTCCCATAAGAATCTTCTAATCGTCCCCTCGAGATCTTTAATCACCTTACACGGCGCCTTGTACAAGGAGAAATAGTAATTGAGCAAGCTTTCCAAAAACCAATTTTATAAGGGTAATTCTACCTCCTATGGAAAGACAGGACGCCTTCCATTTTGATAAGCGCGCCTCAAAAATATCATACACCAGCTTCCAATTTCAAATGCGATTCATATTGGCACCCACCTTTAGCCCCAAATACTTGAATGGCACAACTCCCGCTTTATAGCCCAAAATTTTTGCCTTTATCTTTCACCACTGACGTGCTCACGCCAATCCCAAATAGATTCGACTTCTTAAGATTAGTCTTTAAACCGGAACAAATGTGGAAGCTCTTAGGATTTTGACAATATTCAAAATACAAGAAGAAGATTGTTCCCTAATAATGATAGCTAAAATAGTTTGATTTTGTAAATTAATGTAAAACAAGTAGTAGGTACGACGGGGCAACCATGCAGGTACAGGTAGAGGTGTACAAAAAAACCAGTTTTCTTTTAACCAGAAACCCAGTTTTTTTACAATCAGTTTTACAATCGGAACTGGCACAGTCCATCGGTTATTAACCAGTTTCTATATTCGCCTACAAGATGGGTTTTGAAACTGGTTTAAAAAATGGTTTAAATATCAATTTTTATAAAACTGGTTTTAAAACCATTTTTTTAACAATCGTTTTTTTATAAATAAAAAAAGAATTTTAACGTTAAGAACCGTTAGAGGTGAAAATGTAGCCTTTTGTATTTTTTGACCCATTTTTACATATTGGCTTCCGATAAATACTACATAGATATTTTGGGTTGATTACACAAGTCTAAAACACTTTCTACACTCTCTAAAATATTAAAAAAAAACACTTGCTAAATTCGCAAAAAAAAATACCCTCCAAAAGACCAAATGACTTCTGCTAGTGGTCACGATTCGGTTTACATTGGTTCTTCAAGTTGCAATATGGTGGTTCAAGTCATTCTTATGAAGCGAAATCAAGAAGTTTGGCAACACTACGATATATGTGAAATGATTTCGGCGAAAAAAAGATTCGGTTAACATTGGTGCTTCAAGTTGCAATTGTCATGGGTTTTACTTGAAAGATGCAAACACTTTTTTGAAAACTCACATCACATAACTATTTTACAAGGCTTTGAAATTACAACATTTGAGGGATCAACCTTCAATGACAAGTGAGGGAAATATATTTACTTACAATATTGACGCAGTTCGTGAGGAAATGGCATGTTTTGTCATTCAAGAAAGCTTGCAATTCAGTCATTTCCACAACCAACGTTATACTCACTTTGTTTAAAAAACTCTCCAACCACGTTACACCCATGTAAGTCGTGCTACTCTTAGAAGCGATTGTTTAAAAAATGTGAGACAAGCTAAATATGAACTAATATCTTTTTTTTTTTGAAAATTTAAAAACCAGTGTTAACCTTACTAGCGATGTGTGGTCGACACCTCACGGTGTACCCGACTCATACATCTGTGTCACCGCCCATTAGATTCAACCCGGTTCGTAGCAAATGATGAAACATATGATTGTGTTTCAATCATTCGATTATCCTCACACGGGTGAAAATATATACAAGGTTGTTGACAATTTTGTTAAAACTTACAAATTGAAGGACAAAACTTTTGCAATATCTTTTGATCACGCCTCCAACAATAACGTTGCAATAACACAATTGAAATTTAAATATCAACCTATTTGTGACGGTGTTTTTTTTCATAGTCAATGTGTTGCACACATCATAAATTTGGTCGTTCAAGATAGTTCAAAAACGATTGAACACAAAAAGAGGGTTTTAGAAGAATGTTACGTGATATTTATGGCTACGTACAAAGCCATAGTAAATATATAAAGTTTTGTGTGGAAGGGAAAAACCGTGTTTGGGTCCGAATTGGGATTGCCTAACAAGATGGAGTTCTAGTTGTAACATGTTAGAAAAGGCAATTTCACAAAAAAGAAACTTTAATAGCATCTCATGAAAACAGGTCGTCGTAAGGTTAACAATTACCATCCAAAAAAATTGGGAAACTATTGAGCATATATCCCAAATGCTATAAGTTTTTAAAACCTCGACAACCGCTTTATCCAGTGTTTATTATCCCACAAGTGTGTATGATTTACCATATTCAGATATGGTACAACCAATGAGAGAAAAACTTAAAAAATATTTTAGATAGATACCACCGGTTTTTACTTATGTCGCTGCCTTAAACCCTTGCTATAATATAAGGGGGGCTTCATCTATGATTGATAAAATTGCGGACGGGTTGGGTTTAAATTGTGCTGAAGAGTGAAGACCCATAGTTTAGATAAAAAAAAATATTAGCAATCATCTTAAAGCTATGTATCCTTTTATCAAACAAACTATGGTTCAAGCTCACAAATTTATGAGACAATGAGAAGTGTTTTGGACGAAAGTTCAAGTGATACCGAATTTGCTCTTTATAGCCATTTATTGGATATAAATACTCAAGAGCAAGCTACTAACACCCCAATCAAGTAACGAAATTAGGAGATTTAGTGGTACAAACTTTTTACAAAACACAACTCTACAACAATTTTAAAATTTTGATTTGTTGGCTTGGTGGAAAGAAAAGGAAGAACAATTTCTGATTCTAGCCATCATGGCCTCATCGGTTTAAAGTTGATGTATAATTACCTATCTATCCATCGAGTTTCTTTAATAAGGTAATTTAGATAAATAATAATGATAAATCAATGAGTAATTGGGGTGGAGTTTGGGTCCAATAGGCAAAGTCATTAGAGTAAAGGTATTGCTAGGGCTGCAAATGAACCGAACAAACACGAACAAGGCCTTATTTATGTTTGTTTGTTAATAAAATAATGTGTTCACGACCCGTTCATGAACACTTACCAAACTGGATTTTCTGTTTGTGTTTGTTTGTTACGGAAATGAATGTTTTCGTGTCCGTTTGTTTATTTTAGGTTCCACACAAAAGTGAGCATAAGCAAACACAAATGAACGTTCATGAATATAGACGCACAAAAAATTGAAGTAATACTAATATGTAATACATGATAAATAAAAGATTACTAAGAATTTTGAAGTATTTATTTAAAAATAAAAATTAAAGACCCTAATGAACTATCAAACACAAATGAACATGTTACCAAACATTCACGAACATAAATGAATGAACAAAATTCCGTGTTTGTGTTCGTTCATTTATTAAACAAAAAAACACAAACGAACTTTCCGCCAAACGGTTAATGAGCTGTTCGTTGAACGTTTGGTTCATTTGCAGTCTTAAGTATTGCTTCTCTTGAGTTTAAGGATTGAAGCCTTGTCAAAATGAGATTTGATGTAATTTAAGTCGTTAAAAAAATCAAATAAGTAATTAAATATTTAAGCAATTAAACTTACACCTTTTAGTACAATCAATTATTTTTAGTATAGTCGATTAAAAAAATCAAACAACTAATTAGAGTGAGGGTTGGGTCTAATTGGCAAAGTAATTGTAGTAAATGTGTTGTTCTCCTTAAGTTCAAGGGTTAGAGTCCCGCCAAAAAGATTCGGTAATTTAAGTCGTTTAAAAAATAATCAAATAAGTAATTAAAATTTTTAAACAATTAAACTTACACTTGACTATTTTTTACTATGAACTAAAACAAATAATCCCCTTGAGTTCAAGGGTTCTAGTCCCGTCAAAAAAAATTAATAAGTCGTTAAAAATATAATCAACTAAGAAATTAAAATTTTAAACGGTTAAACTTGCACCTTTTAGTAAAGTTGATTATTTTTTACTACGAAATAAAACAAAGAAAATTAGGGATTGATGAAATTATAATGTCGGCCTTCATATATACATGCATCATCATCAAGCCTTTGTGGTAGGCAAGCTTCAGCTTTCATGCTATAATACTTCAGTGCTAATGTTTTATGTGTTATAAAATATAAAAAAGGAATATGTGAAGGCATTCAATTAGGCATCAACAATATATTATGAATCACAATAAATCATGTAAAGCATGATAAATTTTTTATAAATATTAAAGAATATATTTGGAATTCACGTAAAGTTGATGAATTTCATCTTCTACAAATTCGATATGATAGCTCAGGTCAGGTAAAACATATGATTGATCATGGGGTTGGTTGAGGCTTAGTATTGACCTTCTCGAAGATCATCTTAAAGCATTGATTTTTTTTTTCTTTTTAATACTTGTGGCTAGCAAGGTAAAACCTTACTTAAATTCTTTCTTCTAGGGTTCCATAATTTCTTCATGGACCTTGGGTTTTTCACTTATTGCTAAGACTTTTGTTAGGTACAATATCATTTAGAAGGCTGAAGAAGGAAGTTTATATGATTATTTATTTAACTTTCACTTTTTCTTTAGGTATTATCATTAAATTTCATTAATATCGAACCAAGTGACATCTAATCGATTGGTAATTACCGATGGATTTCAAACATTGCTAACGAAATATTAACCGGTAATTGAAGATAAGATTTCTCGTCAATTACAACTTACACTTTTAGGCGTTCGTCAATGTGAGTGGATTATCGTATACATTAGTAATCGGACGGTAATAATGTCTATAATAGCACAAAGAAGCAACTATAGATGGGTAACCCAACATCTAGTAAACTCGAAGTGTTAATGTTCATTTGTTTTTGTTTTCGATTTACATCCAAACTTCCTTATTTTTTATCCTAGGTGTTTATCTGGCGGTGACTAAAATATTGGAATCAATGTTCTCGGAATTAAAACATGGCAACGATGGTATTAAAATCCTCTACCTTCTATGTGGTATCCTCGGTCTTGAACCTATAAACTTTAAACAGAGGTGGTCCTAAATGTTTTGTCTTTGCCAATGAGCCAACAATCCCACTAGTGTTAAAACATTAGGGTATACTTCCAAACTCTGCTTTCCTGCATTAATTAATCGACTTTCATAAACTTATGGAAAACTTTGATATAAGTTTATATGGTCAAATGTATAGCATGGTCAATACATGAGTTGACGGCCGTTTGATGGACCATGTGTGGTTTGACGTTTTCTAGTAAGGTTTACTCACTCTTGTGTTTAAGCAACATTTCCACCTACACTTAGATAACCTCTAGTAAATCTAAGGTTGGATATTTATTATATTGTTGAGTGATCTTAACTTCAAAGCACATATCATGTGTTTGATTCCAGATCATAGATAGCAATAACAGAAGAAGTAAGTTAGTGTAAATATACTCTAATATTCTTAATTACTTTGTAATCATTAATCTCTAGCTATTATCTTGATGATTAATTTCTATCAAGTTGTTTTAAGAGAAGCGCTTGAGATGATTCCTATCAAAGTGTGAGAAAATAATATTGGTAGTGAATTGTCTTATTATTGTTGCCAACATCATTTAGCAGTGAATTGTCTCCATTATTTGTTTATACTTTTAAAAGGAGTTTTCTTTTTTCTTAACCCATGTTTTGTAGTTGGAAAGACATAATCATGCATATGCATGCTTCATCTATTATAAAAGTTTCTTTTTGTCAGAAATTACTTTGTATGTGGGGCTGAGAACTATTTCCTTTGATGATTGGCAATGGGAGAAAATGGCGTAAAGAATATGTGAAAACAAGGGACATGTATATACATATAAAGAATATAAAGAATGTGTCGATGGTGTTTGGTGTATGGACGTCAGGTGTTTATCTTCGTCAAGTGGTGTAGCTTGAGTCTCACACAATGGATAATAGGTAAATTTTTAAGAACATTTACAAGGTGTGTGTTGGCCATTAAAAAAGTGCTTGAATGGACCAATTACCAAACTTAGGGCTGTGTATGCCTTTTTTTTTAAGTAAATTTCATTCACACAACGCAAACACCCCAAATCAGGGCGGCAAACAAACTGCAGAAACAACTATATACAGCTCATGAAATCAAATCTACACCAATCGTCCCACTTTAACGAGTCTAGTCTCGCTCTACTTTTGACCCACAGAAACCCCACCGACTTGATCTATCCCAGAATGTCTTCCACCCGGGCTGATTTGTTGTTGAAAACAAGTATGCTCCTCGCTCTCCATATGCTCCAATAAGCGATGATGAAACCCTATGCATGATTTCCTTAATCTTACCCGATAAACCTGAATAGTGGTGAAACTCCAAAATGTCTCTGACCGAAAAAAAGAAAGGATATTGAACTTTGCCCCACGAGCTGATGTGCTGCCAAACCACTTTCGCGAAGATGCCTACTTTTTATGCCATGTGTTATAATTCACTACTCACGTCATAAAATACATTACTGACATCATAAGAACACTTTCTTTCTTTCTTTTTACTGCACCATGTTATGGTTTCACTGGTTTAATTGTACCTCAATTATTCTTTAATCGTTATTTTTTATTTAAATATATTAAATTTTAAATCACAAAAACAACATTAAATAGAAATAAATTAATTTAATACCTTAAATACATTGATAAATACTAAATAAATACATTAATCAATTCTTAAAAAAATTCAGTAATATAATCTACTCAACGTCCTCATTGTCATCGTCAGCATTTTTCTATGGACGCTTCGCCCAAAGATGTTCTACCAAGTCCGTTTTGAGATGGACACATATCTTATCAGAGCATACTTTTGCCCGTACAGCACGCTTTCCCTCGATTGTTGGCAGGCCAACATCATGTACGGCGCTCTCTTCGTAGTGTTGGAAAAATCTTGTTTCCCCTGTATTTCAATATCATATTGTGTAGGATCATGCAAGTGTACATTATATTCCTTAATTTATCTTTGTGCCATGAGAGTGTCGGTTGTGTAATTATACCACAACTTTTTTTAAACACTCTAAAGCACGCTCAATGTCTTCCCTAGTCGATTCGTGTTTTTCTTTTTCTTTTTTGTGAAATATACTCTTTACTCATTATTCTTGTATGAAAATGCTTTGACAAGCGTGGCCCATTCCGAATAAAGTCCAGGAGTAAGATAATATCTATGCTCATAGAGCATGTTTGGCTCTCCATTTTCCCACCTTATAACTTCTCCAAGAAATTAACAAGTTAAATACGAAGCATTAACAAAAAAAATGAAGAACCGAGTGCAAATCCATCAATCACGTCATCAAAGATATTCGACTGCTATATGACGTTAATATCATTGTCCGCGCCATCCATACTAAATTATGGATACCATATCCAAAGTTCCGTGGCCTCAAGTATTAAGCCCGAGCCATCATATTCACCACGTATATTTGTTAGATGTCACTAAGGGGGAGTTTGTTTTTTTTTGCCAAAAGAGCTTTCTGACCTCTTATGTCTGCACCGCGCAGACGTTTTTATCTGCAGAGTGTCTGTTTTTTGGAAGACCTTTCACTAAAAAAGGTATGTGCGCCCTATTTTTGGTGCAGACTTGGACCAACCACTTCTAACATCTTCCCATATTCTTCTCAACATCAGACTTCTCATTCTTCTCTTCTTCTTCTTCTCAAACCCATTCTGTCCACCCTCATCCCCCTTCCTCTCCCATCCCCTCCCATCCGCTACCGCCTCCCTCCACCCATTCCTGTCGCCTCCTCCCCCTCCCCTCCCCTCACCTCACCTCCGTCGTTGGGTTATGGTTATGGTGGGTTGTATCCTCTTCATATTTGAAATCAGAGGGTAGTTCAAAGTCTTCGTCGCCGTAATTGCAGTTATCGAAGTGGTCTTCGTCTCCGACGAAGTCAGGGAGATCTGGTATGTGGCTGTCTTCGTGGGTTAGGGGGTGTTGAAAGACAAAGGACGATGGTTGGATTGTGGTGGGTTATGGTTGTGGGTGGTGCACGACCAGCCTTGGTTATGGTGGGTTATGGTTCACGAGTTGGGTTTTGGGTGGTTCACGGCTAGGTTGTGGTGGATTATGGTTTCTGGTGACAACGGAGGGAGTTGGTTCACGGTGGGGGGTATTGGTTATGGTGGATTATGGTTTTAGGTTACGCTGCAGACGTTAAAAAAACAAACATTATTTTTATGCAAAATGCAGAGGTTTGGTCCACCTATTCTTCTACAGTGTCTGCAGATGTGGTCCGCAGACTGCAGATATTTTATCTCTGAAAAAACAAACAACACTTAACTGTTTGCCTTCTAAAATATCTCCGACCATAAAATGAACAACACATTTAACTATAATAATTGATAATAATACCCTCGCAACAATTGTGGATACTATCCAGATAGACTTTCTGAGACATTTGCAAGTATTCGTCCATGCATCATGCGAAATTTTGTAAGCCAATTGACGAATCGTGGAAGTGCACTTTTTTGTAATGTGGTAAGACATCAAGCATCTTCCCTTTGTTGAAAAAATGGAAACACGCCCTCAAGATTGTTCGCAATTCGTAGGAAAAGATGTCGGCTCATGCAAAAACAACGTCGAAACGTAACTTCATTATGCACCGGCGTTTTAGAAAAATAATCTTTTACTAAACAATCATGAGCACTATCACGATCTCCCATGATTCTCTTTGCTCTTGTATGTGGTTGTGAGGACTGAGAACGTTCACGTAAAAGCGTAATCCCCATACAAGTGGTCGAAATTATTACTTCATCTTCCAAATCGGAATCGGATGGTGAGTAGATTATTCATTTTTTAAAAAACAAAAGATAGAGACGATTTGTGAGTAAAATGAGAGATATTTGGGTTGTGGTGCATGTAAAGTGTAAAATTTTTGGTACATTTATAGATTATTTTTTATAAACACACATTACCGTTGGAAGTGGGTGGAGACCCACAACCAACGGTCGTCATCAACATCCCATCCACATGATTTAACCGGGTTAATGGCACGTTCACATAAAAGCATGCTCCCCAATAGCCAAAATTATCGTTTCATCGTCTAAAGATGATGAGTATGTTTCATCCTCGTAATTATTGTTTGAAAAAAAATGTAGAGATAGTTTGAGAGTAAAATAAGAGAGATTTTAGTGGTGATGTATGTAAAATGTAAAAACCCTTTTGTATATATATAGTTTAAGTTTATATATTTTATGTCAATACACATTGCCGTTAGGGTGGGATGGGAACTCATAACGAATAGTCATCACCCAGATCCCACCTATATTGTTTCACCCGGTTAATGGGTTACAACCCCCCCCCCCCCCCCCCCCCAAGGCCCCTAAAGGCAGTGTTCAGTGATGTGGCCAAACGTATTACCCATAGCCTTAAGGACCACATAAAGACATGACACATAGAAATGCACATGCCCGCAAGTATACAGAGATACTTATAACTTCATGTTAATCATCTGGAGTTGTGCTTTGGAAAATTACCTGGTATATATACATATGAAGTAATAAAAAGTGGTCAAAAAAAGAAGACAAAATTGCAGAAAACGTTCTTTATGTTTACCCAAAATTGCAGGTTTAGTCCTTTAACTTTAAAAGTTGCAGGATACATCCTTTATCGAACTTTTGGTTGCAGGAAACATCCTTTACACTAACGCCGTTAAATTATCCTGTTAAGTTACCCTCACATACCAAGCATGTGAGGGTATTTTCGTCAATTTGTATTTAAAGGACATTTTCTGCAATTAAAACAAAAATAACAACATAACAATAAAGGAGGGACTAAACTTGTCAAAGTTTGGAAGTTTTTTGTTATTATTCATAAAAAGGAAAGGGAAAGAATCGCGTGTAGCAAGATTCGAACCCGAGTCTAAGAGGAGAGGAGAGGGAGGATGAGTTGGTTTAAAAGTTTAAATGTTTGGCAGAATTGGTCCCTCCTTGCCTAACTTTTTTAACATTATCACATGTTATTTTTGTTTTAATTGCAGAAAAGGTCCTTTAAATACAAATTGACGAAAATACCCTCACATGCTTGGCATGTGAGGGTAACTTAACAGCAGAATTTAACACCGTTAGTGGTAAAGGTCGTTTTATGCAACCAAAAGTTCATTAAAGGATGTTTCCTGCAACAAAAACTTCGATAAAGGAGGTATCCTGCAACTTTTAAAGTTAAAGGACTAAACCTGCAACTTTGGGTAAACATAAAGGACGTTTTCTGCAATTTTGTCAAAAAAGAACTTATTATAAAAGTAAATTGATGAGTGCCAAAAAAAACCTAAGATAAAAAAGAAGGGAAGAAAACGAGTTTCACATTTATAAGATCATGTGTAATCGTTTGTGAAATGGGCGTTAATTGATGATTTTGGCGCCCAATTCACCTTGGAACACCGCCCCCCTTGTGTTAAAGAGGCGCTAATGGTTGGCAAGCGAAATATTTCGCGTGGGTGAAAAATTCATTCATCCAATCATTCTTTGCCACGTTGGTCGACCGTTTGAAGCAAAAAATAAATAAAATAAAAAATCCAACGTTTGAAAAAATGTTCCATTTCACCCACCATTACAGCCCTTTTTTATTTCAAGCCTCTTTCACCCACCAAAGTGGACCCATATGCCATATGTCAAAAAAAATTTCCATTTCACCCATCAAATTTCACCCACCACTACACATGGTCTAATAACCCATAAACATTTTGATTGGGTTTAATTAGTAGTTTTTAAATGGTGATAACCGATGTGCAATCGTCTAAATTAGTGGAATACATTAGTTATGCATCGATACAAAAATGTGGATAAATGTATAAGCTCACCCGTAACTTTTCAAGTAAAAATAAAATATCAATAACTTTTAATACTTTTTTCCTTTTTGTATGACCAACAAATCAAACCCGAACACTCTCGGGGCACCGTTTCGGCAAATTCAAGTACTCCAAGAGTACCCAAGTTGTCAAACACTAATTTCAGGAAAAACCTAGTAACCCACCCGCCCGTAGGCACGACGATTAAATTACCATTAAAACTCGCCTGGCTCAAGACTCGAACCCAGTATCCCCGGGTCTTCTATCATTACCCACTAATGTCTCTACCATACCATTGCACTGCTATGATATTGACCTTTTACTAGATAATTTTACATCCTACGTAATTATGTATATTATAAAATAAAATAAAAACTCCAGGAATTAGGCAACTACGTACAAACATCAAAGTTGTGTCCCATGTAAAGTGTGTAAATAGTAAACTCTATGTATAATAAAAGTTTATAGTGTGTGTATATATTAATCCCTAAATCCTGAGCGCTATATGTTTAAAACTAATTTCCAGCGAACTGAGTATTGATTCCAGCGAAGTACTAAGGGGGTTGGGGAATCTTTTACTTTTGAGGTTATGATTTGTGATGAGTGCATATTCTCTGTCACATCTTCCTTCCAACTTTATTTTTTTAACTTTAGACTTTCTTCGTAAACAATATATATTTGCAGATTATTGCCAAATCTGCCATTTATATTTGTATAATTACTTTTTTAAATGTAATAATGTTTGAATATCATAGAATCGTAATACATTCTTTTTAATTGTGTTTTACAGACTATTTGATACCAATAGTTCACTATTTGTGGGATTTCACTGGGTATGGTTGTTGTTTGTTTTGATACCTGTAAAAATGTAATCGAAATAGATGTAAAAAGTTGTATTAATTTACCGGATGGTGACACCAAAAGTTGTGACCACTCAAAAGAATATTAGTCATCAAAATAGATTAAAAAATCGTAAATAGCTATTAAAATGAACAAGCACCAAATATATATTATTGTTTCATAACATTTGTGATAAAAGAAGTATAAACATCAATTAAACGCTAGAATCACAATTACAATAACTAGTTTTACTACTGATAAGGTTTTAGTGTCATTCACTGTTTTTATATCAATATCAGGTCGTAATTGTAATAACTAGTTTTCCGATTGACAAGTTTGTAGTGTCATTCACTGGCTTATTTTTTTGGACGGCTAGGTACAACAACCACACTGTCACAAACACAGGTCAAGTTCGATCCAAACAAAGGCACAAGGCGCCGAAACGCCACGGAACGTACAACTATGTGCCAGAGGTTGTGGGTCGGCCATGATTCGACCTCATGACCTACCCCGTCAGGAACCCCACAAAGTGGGAAAACCTTATCATCTCTTTCCAAATCAACGGAACTATAATAACTAGTTATTTATACAAAGAAGGTTGATAACGTATTTTTGGAACTTTTTCACTGGTTTAGTCATGTCTACTGCCTGTAACCCTCTTTGCCAAACACAAACAATATTGGCTTGTCAATTCTTTTTCGTATTATTTATCCATTTACGGCTTTGTATTTCATTTTTCATAGTTCATCATATACATTAATTAAAAACATTTTATAGCTACTTTTATACAGCTAGTAATTCACACACAGGACTTTGATGAAGTTTGAACCGTAAGTTGTAGTCGAAAAGACACTTTCTGTTAAATTTATAATGATAAAATACTTTTAATTTTTAATGTATAAAGGGGATATTTAAAATTATATGAACTAGTAGATTGCACCCGTGCTACGCACGGGGATACACACCGATGTGTACACCACGATGGCGGATGATGGTGGCTAGGGAGCCTTCTGATGGCGGACTGGCCTATGTCCTGCAGGACAGAAGTGTAAAATCGTGCTAAGTAGCAACGAAACGACGACCAAAACCAAGAAATTCGTAAACAAAAAACAAAAAGTATTAACACCAAGTGACGCACATAACAATAAAACATATAGGGAAAATGAGTGGTAAAACCATGTTAGGTACTAAGCGAACAAAGACCAACCCCTTAAAAAATTGCAAAACAGACCGTGTTAAATGATAAGGTAATAAACTACATAACACCGGCGGCTTGGTGTTGCCTTCTGGGTAAAAAAATACATTTGGATTTAATAATATTAATAATATCAGTAGAACAAATCTTGAAGTCCATGAAGTGAATTGAACATATACACTGGACAAGTCGTGGGTTCATTAGATCTTTGAAAACACAACATCATTCATACATCCATCCATCCATTTCCCTGCTATATCTCACAACAAAGACACCACCACCACCTCCGAAACACACTGCCTCCATCGCCTAATCGGCACCACCACATCAACACCACCAAATCGGCACCAGCTCTGTTACAACAACCACATCTGAAGTCGAATCTACCTACCACCGGCCGACTGGCTCTCCACGGGTCCAACGATCCTCTATTTCTTAGCCCTCCGTTTCAGCAACCGATTCGTTCGAAGGTCAGATCTGAAAATAGATCCGGGAAAAGATGGCCATCTGATGGTGTTGGGTTCCTTCGTAATCGTCATCGTCTCTGTGTGCTGCCGTTCTAAACATATGTTCATCGTTCGTCGCCGGCAATATTGACTTCTGCTCCGGTCGCTTTTGGGTAGCATCGTAAAACGGTCTGGTCACAGGCCAGCGCCGGCGAAGTTGACTTGTTGAAGGGTCTGTCGTCGCCGTTAGTTAACGCCGTTAACGACGTTAGTACTGTTCCCTAACATGTTCTGAATTAATATATAGAGTAATATGAACACGTTAATTTAATATTGTTTGCACGCAAGTAGGAGCAAGGGATTTGCTGTGAGATGCTATGAGATGACGAATCAGCGATTTGAGTAAGGATCTGACCAAACTATATACTTTTTTTTTTTTGAACGGCATCTCGCTCAGGGCTATACATGAGCATAGTCTGGCCGACGTGGGATTCGAACCGGGCACTCCAGGGTAGAAAACAGGCTAAGCCTGAAAACCTCCCACCTCACCTGCAGCCAGTGGGAATCGAACCTGGCTCTCCAAGGAGAAACCAAGTTCTTTCCACCACTAGACCACAGGGTCATTGGCATGAGGCAAGGACTACTTAAAACTTAAGTAATACAAATATAATTGCTTAAGGTACAACACTTAATGCACATGATAAAGATATTTTAAGGGCAAATATGTCTTTTAGTTAGTTTCTAACAACTTATACTAAAAAATTGCTTGTAGAAGCAAAGCCAAGAGGGGTTAAATAAACCCGAAATAGGTGGAGAGGATCAAGGTCTCAAATATATCTTTTAGTTAGTTTCTATAAACACTAACTTCTCTGCAATCCTAAAGCATTCTTATCCCATCCACCAAATCTCATCCATCAAATTACACTAAAAATCACTACTCCACCTATAAATCTTCTCTCTCCTAATCAAAATAATAATACTTTTTCATACTTTTATCATTATATTTTCTCTCTCCTCACTCACAACCACTTCTAAAAATATTAAAATATGTTTAGGGGTTATTTGGGGGTAAAAGTGCTTCCACAAAATATTCTCTATATCCTCCACTCACAACCACTTACACTCACCCCATATAATTTGGTGGACACACTCACGTATATTTGATGCCCGGGATAAGAATGCTCTAAATCCTCACAAGCACTTTCAAATTTTGAATTCTCCATTGCCTGCAAAGACAGAAATAATCAAAGAGATAGAGCCTGAATCCACTTTCCATTTCCTCAACCCCCCCGGTCGCACAACCTCCACCCTTAAAATCTCAGATATTCTTTTTATACAATCGTGTTTGATGTTGGTTTAGAAGGAGAAAGATCCATGTTCTATCACAAACGTTTTTAGGTTGTATCTTCAATCTTGTTTGTTCTACAGTTCGTGTTAAAGTCAAGCGAGCCAAAGCTAAGGTTAACTGGGTTTTAGGTAATTTTGTTTCTGATGATACTTGATTAATGTTTTAGAGTAGGCTTATTATTTTAGTAAAGTTTTGATAATTACATACCTAGCACCAGATAGGTCATGTGAATTTTTTGTTGTTGTTGCTGATGAATATAAAGCTCATGTTTACCTATTTCAATATGAATCTAATCACTTATAGGAATCTAAGAGCATGCTCCTGCTTTAGCTTTATGCCCTGCAACATACAAATGTATCTCAACTTCTAAGAATATTAGTGACATTTTCTGCTATGCACCACCATGGTAAGATGTCATATGTTCTTATTTTCTGACTTTGAGTATCAATAAAATTACTTTCATTTTCAAAATTTGTATGGATCTATCTAATATATGAGGAGGACAATATCTACAATGCAGGGGATGTGTCAACATACGCCTTTGTGGCGTCGAGGGCTCAGTCGTGGGGATTGCAGGACCACATCCTTCGGAGTGCTGGTGTGATGGGGGTGGATTCTGACTACACCCTCGCACTTGGTAATATTAAAACAGTTCTTCCAGAAATTGATCTAGGCGGTTATACCGATAAGGAGACCGCCCCCAAGAAACCTCAACAAACCTTGGCGAATGCTCTTTATGGTAAACACGTGCAGACTATGGAGGGGCACTTTGATATGACTCCGCGACAAAAGGCAGTGTTTGCATGCCTTCAAGAGGCTCATGCTCAAGATTTTCTTACTGTCGTGCCCATTGAAGGGCTTGGGCAGCGGATGTCGGCAATCGAATACAGGGCTATTCTCAAATACCGGCTCATGATACCCCTGTTCCCCTCGGATGAACCATGCCCCATTTGCAAAAAAGCATGTCTGGATAAATTTGGCAAGCATGCGCTTCACTGCAAGGAATTGCCGAGGTTCAAGTACCGCCATGATTTGGTCAGAGATGTTCTATGGGATGTGCTTCGAAGTGCGGGAGTCTCAGCCAAGAAAGAAGCACCAGTCAATTTTCTGACTGACCCACGAGAGGGGAGATCTACCTTGCGTCCTGCGGATGTTCTTGTGTTTGGATGGGTTGGGGGCAAACATGCTTGTGTTGACTTGACAGGGGTGTCCCCCTTGGTAGGTTTGCGAGACAGCGGTTTTGTACCGGGCCAGGCAGTTTTGAGGGCAGAAGCTAAGAAGGTCGCTAAGCACGAAGCAGCCTGTTTAGAGAATCAACATGTGTTCCTGCCATTTGCTTTTGACACATTTGGATCCCTGGCCCCGGAGGCAGTACGGTTTCTGAAACGAGTGCAGAAGGTGGTCCACAGTGACTCGCAGAGCCCTAAGAACCAAGGGTTTGTGTTTAGCAGGATAGGCTTTGCGATTCAAAAGGGGATAGCGGCGCAGCTTGTTGCCCGCTTACCCACCATCTAAATGTAACTTGTTTTGACAAATAATAAAAGATTAATAATTAAGAATTAAAAAAAAAATTCCCAAATATACGTACACTTACTATTATGAATTAGTTCTTCGTGTGGATACGAGGATTTGTGGACATATTAATCGAGAGCCATATGGTTAGGAAGACTCAATAGAGGAGAGGTTAGACCATCAAGGCCGGCGGTTTCGCTACTCATGTGGGCTTATGAATAACGAAGTCGCAAATACCAAAGGGATTATGAACAAGAGTCAACCTTCGGTAAGAGACAACTAACCTTTGCCATCATTAAATGAAACTAACTATATTTTTCATTACATATTTGCCAATTGTCATGTTTAAAATGCTATATAGTTGACCGTTGTAGTATTGACTATGCGTTTAATTACATATGCATTTAGCAGAATCTCAATGTTGATGTTTAGCTGATGCCACTTGAATATATACTTAATCTTGCATTAATATGTGTATTTTATGCAACCAAATTATAGGCAACAAGTTTGCGTGGACGAAGGAAGGTATACAAAAGTCCAACCTCATTTAATTCTAGCAGATTGCTTCCTTATCTGATTGAATAAGAAATGACAGAGGAAAAAAACCATCAACACATGTGTAATATCTGAGTTGGTTAGGTGTTAATTTAAAATATATGGATCAGTGCCCATACGACCCATATCGCCAAAGTGTATCTAGGTCATACGACCCGTATCGCCAAAGTCTATCCAATCATACAACCCGTTTAGGTCGACCAACAGTTTTGCGCATATATCACCCATGGTAAATTTCACCAAATATTTAATAAATTCTTATGCAGGTTTATGATATCATCTTATATAATCCCACTATATGTTCTTTCATATTTTGTCAGGGAACGTATCAAATTGCTAAATTGAATGGCACAAAAGTTTCTATGAAGATACAAGACAAAGATAGCTATTCTGACGATGAAAGCATTTATGTGGTTAGATATCGTTTTTCCATATGTTAGCCTTTGATATAAACTAGATGGAATATTCATTTGCAAACTGGTGTACAACTTATACCTATAACTCAAATATTTTTCTTAATCATTGTGTATATAGATAGAATCATAAAAAAATTGGTGGGTTGGATAATGTGGCATTGAACACGAGTAAGTTTTGGTGTTAGCTGGGTTGACCTCATACAAAGTCATACACTTCTTTTTACAAAAAAGTACAGTGTGTGATATATGATTATTAGTGAAGTTTCATTATTTTTAAAGAATCTGTATTTTTTTGCTTGGAAAGTTTTATCATTTATGCACCAAAAACTTCTCCTGACTTTACCCATTTGTGATTTGACTGTTGTTTGCATAGAATTTTCTAAATCAATTCAAAATATGATCTTTTATCAGACATGGGGATACATGATCCAGTGAGGAGATGGCATATCAAGTAAGTAATTGATGTGTATTTTTATCGAGTTTGAGCTATTAAATTATGAAGCAAAGATTAGATCAATACATGGGAAGCGAGTTAGGTATTTGCCTCTACTAGAATATGAAAAAATCTATCCACTTTATTTCATTAATACATGTTAGTAAGAATGAAGATTTACTTACCCATAATTTTTATGGTACTTAATAGTGATAAAATATAATATTCATAGGCTGAAATATACCTCTGATTAGCAGTAGTTGACCAATCAAGGAATATGGACATTATTTATGGACAATTTGACTTGGACTAAGATTTTAACAGTTAGTGTATAATGTGAAAATTAGTTAATTATATAACTATCCAGTTTTGAAAATGGACCATTATTTATGGACAATTTGAAATGGCCATAATATATTATCAAACATGATTGTGGAAAAATAAAAGATTATTGGGGTTCTTGGATTTCTTGAACTGCCTATCAAGCTATCAACTTTTTAATCACCCTTAAATGCCCATAATCTTTTGTATTATTAAGGCAACTCAAAACATGTAGTAGTGACTTTGAATCTAAGCCGGACCTTTTAATTTTTTTTTGTTAACTTCATATGTAAACAAATGACTTATTAAAAGGTTAATTATGCGCTTTCATGCTGCGAAGTGTGGGTCTATGTTAGCCCATAAGAGGATTATTGCTAAAAGGTGTGAAATTTATTTTTCTAGATAAGATATAGAGAACTGAGAATACTACAAGCGACGAAGAAAGAGTCAACAAGGTCGAGCATGCTTTGCTTTGCGCAAGTCTTTCTGTCACCATTGTCATCGATGAAATGGAATAACAAAATCACAGAGGTCAAAATACGGATGGAAATAGCTTGTGTTCACGAACACTTTTATAGCGGTTGTTACTTTAGCTTTTTGCTGACTTCCTAATATATTTGTACATTAACCTTAGTAGTTAGTATAGCCATTTTTGCGGTTTAATATGCTTGCATAATGAAATTACTTAAAAAGATTTGACTATAAAATTTAGTTCATGAACACGAACTTAATATATAATGCAGCCGGTAGGTTAAGTAAGACTCGCAAAGGTTGTAGTCATACAACTAAAAAAACATGGATTTTTTTAGTAACACAATTTTACGACCCAGTCTGGTCATATGGCTTGAGTTTTTTTAGTATAAACTGTAAATCAAACCGTTCGTTACATTTTGAAATCGACCATCTGAAAGTAAAATAAAAATTGAGTGCAGAGCCGTACCGGTTAAGTTTTAGGTGGTTTCATGGTTTTAAGTCAAACCGTTAACACCCCTAATTTATACGGGAATGAAGATGCAACTTGCAAGTGCTTTCTCTAATTAAACACCGTAATGGTCTTTGCTTGGAGGTATAAACTTTATGGCAATATATGTAAATAGATGTTTCTAGCATGTATGTACGACATACATGTAACCATGTATGTCAATGGTGTAAATGGGTAAGAATCTTTAGTGAGTAGATCACCATAGAGGATTAGTAAACTAATAGAAAAAAAGGTATCACGCTGTAAAAAAATTTTCCCGCCGCATCGCGCGGGTTCCTTACTAGTTAGATAATATAAAAGTGTTATCTCCTTGTATTTTACATGTACCTTTACTTTAGTTATGTTAATATGAGTGCAAAATATTCTGAAAGATAAAGATATCGATATAAATTATTAGGATAAGTTTAATAGGTGGAGGTTTATAGGTGAACTCAAGAAAAGTGCAGAGCCGTTAAAATGAACCCCGATTGAACTTATTTTAATGGTGTTGGAACCGGCTCGTTGCTTCTATAATCGGTGACTTTCAATTTCCAACTGTTAAAATATGTGTTTACAATTTAACAATTAAATGGGTACAAGTTTTCTTTACATTTTAGTTGAATATTTTGCATAAGGATTTGGCAGGTATGGAATGATGGTAAGGTGGCGTGATGACGTGGATAAAGTTGCTGACTAGGGTTGCTGATTGCTGACTAGGAAAGATGACTAGGATAGCTCATGAGTTCGAGATGTGTCTTTGTACAAGTGGGCTTGGCTAAAGAATAATGTTCAGACATGACAATATAATGATCCAGTATAATAATCAGCCCAAGAAGTTAAGTGGTAGCCCAAGTACAGAAGCCCAAAGGCCAAGTCTGGTAGCCTGGCCTTGTCCACGTTGGCGATCCCCATTCCATGATCCTTTCCTAATAAATGGTCAAGATCAATCAGATTTGTGTTTCTTTATAATGATCCAACGATTGATGGTGCTTCGGGTGTGTTTTATCCCGAAGCTAGCTCCTACCTGTATAAGAGTTTCCTTCTCTCACATTTACAAGTTTTGGATCGTTTTGTTCTCTCTCACAGTGTCTAGATTAGGGTTTGTAATTAGTAACATCTTGTTCTGATTTTGTCTTGTAATCCTTGGTGTTTAGTTTTGTGTTGTGATCGTGTATCAGAGAGATCTTGTGAGTTTTGAGAGTTTGTTTGTATTTTGATTCTTTACTCATTAATAATCAGTTGTTATTTCAGTTTATATGTTCTTGATATCATGTTCTTTTGATATGGCATCAGAGCCAGGTTTATTAAATCCTCTGATACTGATTGTTTGGGGGTTTGGGGGTTTTCTGATCTTTTGTGGTTCTTGGTACTATCTTCCGCTGTTAGTACTGATTCAAGGATGATTGGTTGAATCTGATCTGGATTTGGTTGGATCGAGTTAGATCTGATACTATTGGTGTGAAGCTGATAGTTAGATTGGAGTTTTATTCTTTTAGCTTCAATTGTACTCACAGTCATATAACCCTAAGTGAAGGTTGTGTGATTGTGAGTTAGGCGAACCCTAACTTGGGCCGTACTCGGTGAGATCGTTCCACTCTTTACTGTGTTTCCTAGAGTCTTTCCTAAGGAGTCTATTGCTCAGGGCTTGAGTCCCTGATTAGCTTTAAGGTCGGTCTAGGTCTATTAGGAGGCTCCCTTGCTAGGACCTGCGTCGGCACCTTAAGTGACGAACCGACGATCTGGATCACCAGCAAGGTTTCGCCGTGGTGTGATTGATCTTGTTATTTGTCTGTTGAATTTTTGTAAAGCTTCTTGAACTTTGTGTTTTGTGCTTTGTGGTTTGTGTAGTTGTCTGATTCTTACTTGCTTTGTTTTGTGACTGATTGAGAATGGGAGATAATGTAGATCATGCCGCTGGTGGCGGTGGTCGTCCTGTTATTAATCCCAACAATGTGAATAGTGAGACATTAGTGAGTAAGCTAGATGGTAGTGACCCTCTGTACTTGCATCCATCTGATTCTAGCAACCTTACAATTATCACTGTAAAACTTAAAGGTTCTGAAAATTACTCTGTATGGGCAAATGCTTTAACCTTGGCTTTATAAGTTAAAAATAAGTGGGGTTTTATTGATAAAACTTGCATTAGATCACAGACTAATGATGTGCTTGCTAGACAATGGGATAGATGCAATTCCATTGTTTTAATATGGATTCTTAACTCCATTAGTGAAGAGTTATATATGGGTCATGTGTTCTCTAAGTTGGCTAATGATGTGTGGTCTGAACTTAAGGAGACATATGATAAAGTTGATGGTTTTGTAGTTTTTGATTTGTATCAAAAAATAAATTCATTTAATCAAAATGTTATGCATGTATCTGAATATTATCATAAACTGAACATTATGTGAAAACAACTTGATTAAATTATGCAATTACCTGCATGTACTTGTGATGCATCTAGAGAGTTTAATAATTTTAGTAATATGATAAAATTGATGCAATTTCTTATGGGCCTTGACAATGTGTACCAAACTGTTAGAACCAGTTTGTTAATAAGAGAAATTTTACCATCTATTAACGAAGCTTTCTCAATAGTTTCCAGGGAAGAATCCCATAGGAATTCAAGTGGAGTTTCTAAAACTAAAGGTCAAAAAGTGTTTTTTTTTGCTAAAACAACTCAACCAACTAATCTTATTAATAAAGGAAATGGTAAAAATAATCAAGGACTTAAGTGTACACATTGTAATAAGGTGGGTCATTATGTGGATAAGTGTTTTGAATTGGTTGGATATCCACCATGGGCTAAGGCTAGGGGCATGCAGGGAAAGAGGAATATTGTTAATAATGTTGGTTGTGATAAGACTGATGCTCAACTCTCTTCTTTGACTAGTGAATAAATGTCTAAACTGTTAAGTTTGCTGTCTGAAAGAAGTAGTGATGCTCCTCAGTGTAATAATGTTTCACGTAGTGGTTTTGTTCCATTTTGTGCAAATGCTTTTATCAAACCTGTTTTCTGTTTCAATGTTAATGGGAAAAAGGTTAGGATGGGCTGGATAATAGATTCTGGTGCTAATCAACACATGGTAACCAGTGAGGCAGTGAACATGAGTTATCACATTATATTGATGTGTCTGATCTGAATATTCAAGTAAAACACCCTAATGGTACAAATGCTTTGGTCAACTAAAATTGGAACTTTAAATCTTGGAAACAATGTGGTTTTACATAATGTCTTTGTTGTTCCTGTCTTTGTTGTTCCTGAGTATTGTGTGAATACTTAAATAATCATCTATCTATGGAAAACCATTAGTAGAAGGACAAAAACATCTTTAAGGACGGGAGCCAACAATAGGAAGGCTCTAGATGGCATCCGTCATGTTCGAGCTCATCATCGCTATGGATGATATTATATCAACAAAATTAATGAAGTTTAATGCATTTGAACTGTATACAACAAATCAATATATCTTCATGGGCACTTTCTCTTATGTAAGAAAAAAATTATGTTGAGAGTCACAAGAACAACATAATACGGTGTATTGAATCTAGCAAACAAGAAAGCCAACATAACCGTCCCAATTTCTATTCCCAACTTTAATTATCCTCTAAATACCAAGTACGCGTGTATTATACAATCCCCGTATATTAATGATCCGTAAATCAACTTCAGATGTAAATATGCAACATGCAGGTAACTAAAATAAAGTAATCTTTTACAATTTTACCTAGATATGTTCAAATCGTTCGGCGATTGTGACTTGCTCGTCATTCGCTCAAAAAATGCTCGCTCGATTTTCCGCTCAATCATAAACGAACTGGTCAACTCAATTTGGTTTGTAAACAAGCCAAGCACGAGCAAAGGTCACCTAGATATGTTCAAATCACTCAACGTTCGTGACTTACTGGTCATTCACACAAAAAATGCTCGCTCGATTTTTCGCTCAATAATAAACGAACTGATCGACTCGATTTGATTTGTAAACAAGCCAAACACGAGCAAATGTCCAAGGTCCGCTCGATTGTACTCGTGAACAACCCTAGTTGTACCACTTAGTTATTTGCACAATAATATATGAAAATAAAATCCTTCAACCTTTGAAATTAGGTTTACAAAACAAAACAAAGGGGAAAAGAAAAGTCTTTGAAATCTAAAAACATGGCTGAAAGCAAAGAGATTTCTGCTGATTACAATCTTAATGCCAAGTGGGATGCATATCTTGATGTGGGTGTTCGTCGATTCGTTTACTCTTCGACCACTGGTCTTCTTGCTGGCCTCCTTTTGTTCCGTTAGTTTTCTTTATCCATTATTAACCCCTATTATTATTATTATTATTTACTGGAATTTGATAACAATAGATGCATACCCACTTCATTTTTTTACTCATTGTTGATGATTGTTTTTGTTTTGTTTGTGGAACTTAACTTTACATTAGGCTTATTGTTTAGACTTGTAATGAGTTAAAGAATCAAGATTAGGGTTTTGTTGGTCAGAATCTAGTATAATCTTTTTAAAAAAGCAAAGTTTTTTTTTTTTTTTTTTTTTAAAGCAAGGGACACAGTATAAACAGACTATATATAAGGGTTTTAGGCATGTTTTAGGTTGGTTTAGGGATAGTTTTAGGGTGGTGCCTAGGCCATTTTTTGGATGTTTTAGACCAGTTTTAGCTGTTTAAACCGGAATTTGCAAGTTTTGGCGAAGATCGTTGATTACCACAACGTGGTATGGCTGCGCCTAGGCGAGCTCTTTATGCGGCTTTGACTACTACGGGTCTCCTAGATCTGACGACTCACATATATGGAATAAGCTAAAGACTCAACTAAAAGTTGTCACACTTGCTATATCGTAATCTGTTAAAACTTAAAAGTTGGAGATTGATCAATGTTACTAATGAATATAAATAGCAAAATAAACCAAGGGTCAAAACAGCATTACATATCATACAAGTATCAATCTGGTTTCATTTGTATCGGACTATCGTTTTATACCAAAAAAACACCATTAACCACTTCCATTTCCATTCCCAGACCCTTAAACCAAGCACACCCCTTTTGCTCTTGGGTAGCCTTTTTTTTTGTGTCTTGAGGCTATGAATGCTTTTGAGTCAGAAAAGAGAACATAACAAATCAAACTTGTGGAGATATCTACAATTCTATGAAGTACTAAATAAAACAAATTGATGTGGCATTTTTCTTGGTAGGTTCGCCTGTGACACGCTGGGCATCAGTTGCTTTCGGCGCAGGAGTAGGCATAGGATCTGCCTACTCAGAGTGCTCTCAAAAGTTTGATGCTGCTGAGACACATGTTTCCAAGGTAAGTAATTTGTGTTATAAATAGAACTTGTTAAATTTCCGTCTTCTTAAAAGTTCTGATCTGATTCTTGTACATCTTTTAGTTGCACGTTGGGGTGTTAAATGTGTCAAGTGGTGGGTTGAAATTTGAATTGATGAACCCTAACACGACCCATAAATTTTAGTTGTGTCAAACACATCAACCCTAACTCTGACACACTTAAGATTGTGTAACCCGTATAACTCATTTATCTATACAAGTTAAACGAGTTAGCAGTTTGTAATAAATGGGTTAAACCGGTTGTAAACGGGTTGATGTTATAAAATTTTACCTCATATTCTAACTTAAATGGGTTGACAGGAATTAAACATGTTAAAAGGTTGACTAGAACACAACCCGTTAAATTAAACAGGTTGAACATGACCCTGTTAAAATGAAATGACAACGCGGAAAGTGATTATTTAGTGTTTCTGGTCATTTGAAATTGCCACCCTAGCTGCAGTTGTACTAAGCCTTCTGTTGTTTCTTTAACCAGGATTGATGATACTCGACTAGTCTACCAGCCGCAGTCGACTGTGTTGATAAAAACAACAAATCAGTTACCCAAATTTTTCATCAGCAACTTTGGCCTTTTGTTTTGGAATTGAGTGGAGTAATAATTTCCTTACATGCAGCAATTTCATCTGCCATGACTTATCTCTTCAGTTTGTTATATTTAAAACACTGTTCACATCGACTCGCTCTTTTTCCACCTTTGGTTTTTTTACATTTTGCGTCGCATTTTTCTATTGGTGTTTTATGTTGTACACTTAGAGCTTCCACACTATTTTTGGATTCTTGAGCTATTGTTACTACCATCTTGATTTAAGGTTTGGACGTGTATCAAGTACACTATGTATCACCTTATAACCAAGAATGTCAATAGGTCGTGTATGGGATCGGATTTTGTAATTCGGATCACATATTCGATAGTAAATGCATGCCATGTCCAGGGTACCAGTTACTCTACTCATTACGGGTTAACTTCACGCTATCAAATGTTGTGGTTAACATTATCCGTTAGATACTTCATTACGTGAAATTTGATTATAGAGCTCACCTAAAAACTGATTTAAAGTATTACTTAGTTACCTATAACAATTTATATTTTTAATACTTTCAAGTTTCCAACAATCACAATATATTTGGCTTTAAAGAGATAACATGTGTTTGACTTGGACAATCAAGCAGGTATAATCTAATACAATACTTGTTCCAAATCAGTAAAAAGATCATACGCAGCATCGTACCTAGATATCCATCTTATATATTTAAAACTTGTATAGCGGCAAGTCTTGTAAAGAGATCTAAAACGGCAAGTCTTATAAAGAGATCTAAAAAGAGACCTACACGTTGCTCGCATTAAGTATGATTTTTGAAGCGTTCATAAAAGTTAATGCATAATTTCGCCAGTCACCGCAAATCTCTTCCACTACTTAAAACTGACTGTTAATTTAGTCACAGGAACACCAACTCCAACTAGCAGTTCCAGCTGACCAGCCAAAACCAGGCCAAATTAAGGCTAAATAGGTTTGATTTTCTGTCCATGCCAATAATTGTGTGTGACTAATTTAACCACCTTTTTAAACTTGCCAGAAAAAGCAACATCTATGCGAGCATATACAGAAAAGAAACAATTGCAAGATTTATAGAAGCTAAAACTATCTACAAAAAGGGAAGCAGTTAAATACACTACCAAACTTCGCCATCTTCAGCTTCTCTCTGATCATGATCATCCCGTCTATGATCTCTCTTGTGTCTCTTGTGTCTGCTCTCATATTCGGCGGATGCAGATGATTGTTGCTCCGACTATACCACAAAAAATTACATTTTCATCATGTTAAAGTAAAATCCGCAAAGTAAAAAAAAAACATTATTGAATGTAGAGTGCCATTGTCCATGTGCATATAAATAGATTGAATTGGGTTGTTTTTTTCTTATCTCTGAAAGTCAACTAAGGTGTGTTTTGGTAGGGGTATTCACCATTCACTACAAAAATTCTGGGCCAAGTTACTAAGTACAATTTCGTAAATCAAAGATCAAACCAGTTTTGTTCGAAAAGTGATAAATTCTGGTTTAAACCACTCATGGTTTGAGCCGATCTTCATATTTCTTTTTAAAAATTTGTTAGTTTCACCTTCTATTAAAATGAAAATTATAGATGATTTATGGATATAAAACATATGCATAATTGCATATTCCAAAAATGGAAAGAAAAGCAATGGCTAAACAACTGGTTCCAAGTCATAAACTGTCCACTAGACTAGTAAACCGCCATAACCGAACCGCATAAATCTCAAAACGGCTGACTTGCTTTGGTTAGATCTGTTTCAGGTTTATGAACATCCCTGGCTTCTAGCATGTACTTCATAAATTGTTTTAATCATGTCATTATGATAGTATATATATAGTTACGTAATCATACGCCTTATTCTAGAAGGATGGAAGAATTAACCTGTTTTGTCTTTTTGCGTTCAGAACTATGTCTGTGAGAGTCCCGAGCCTCGTCCCTTCGACGTTTATCACTTTTGCTTTTATTGTCCTTGTCCCTTCTTGATTTTTCTGTTCTCCTATCTCTATCTTTAGCCTGTATGTTATTCTCGCATTGATTCACTTTATCTTCATAAAAACAATAATGCACCAAATCATTTTATTATACTTCTTTTGTACCTTATCCTCCCTGTGCTTCCGCTCATCTCTTGCTTTCTTTAGTTCTGTTATGTATTTATCGAACATCTCCCTAAAGACGTTTTCTTCCACACTAAACCTGTATAACAACCAATGATTATGTAGACCATATAACAAAATATCATTAATGCATAGAAGCAAAATACGAAATTACCAGCCTTCTAGCCGATCTTCAAAGAGGGACTTAACGTCCTCCCATCGGGAAGATGAAGTTATTTCCTGCAACAGACCAATATACATCTCAAACCTGGAAAAATGTTAAGGACGGGTACAGGTGTTCGGATCAAATTGATTTGGGGTAACAGGCCATTTTAAAAAGGTATCAATTTGGTTGGGTCAAAAGGGGTTCTGAGCAAAACGTGTTGTTTTAAGAAAATAAGTATCAAAATGGGTCACCTGCTATTTTGATTTTATGGCAGCCGAAGGAGGCTGCGGGAATGGTTAAGGTGATAGCGACGACACACGGTGGTGGTGGGTGGTGTTCACCCATTCAGACCCGTTTTGAGTCAACAAATTTTATAATAATGACTCATTTTGACCGGTTGAATAATTTAAGTAGATCCAAATTGATCCGTCGTATAATGTTAATAGAACTAAATGAACCTATATGTAAACCTTTATTCCCAAACCAACCCATTTCTTGAAGACTAGGTCATAGTTTCTAGGTATAGTCAAACCTTAGAAGTTGTCAAAGATGTATAAAAGTCATCAGCAACACGTTTACGCCTTTTGGCTTCTTTCTCCTCCTTATCCCGAGCTCTCTCTAGTAACCCATCAAATACAAGCTGCAAAATAGTGATTTATTAAATGAAAGAAAATAGTCTGATTTAAATTTACACACACACATATACACAACAGAGGGCCGAGTTAATGTACAAAGTGTTGTTAACATGCGAAGGCGCTTGGGAGGTGCGTATCAGCGCCATAATTACACATGAAGTTAAATAATTACGCACCTATATAAGTAATTACGAATGAAGTTAAATAGTTGCACAATCTATACTTATCCTCTGTACACTTCGTACGTTAACAACCCTTTGTGTATGTGTACATATATATAGGGTTAGGTTCATAAGAAAACCACTAAAAACTTGAAAACCAAGAAAACTACTACCAACCAATAAAGTATTTTTTTTGTCATTTCTTTTAAATATAAGGTTACTATTGTAATATATATATACATATATACACACACACACATATGTGTGTAGCTACATATATGTAGCTCATAAATTTAGATATGTATCTCATACGGTATGTGTGTGTGTATGCGTGTGTATTGTCAGGAAGTCAAAGCATGCCTTTAAATTAACATCTGAAACTGGGGGTGAGCTAATATCTTCTGCAATTGTATTCTTGAAGTCGTCAAGAGTCCATGTAGGTAAAATGGAAACCTAAAATCACCAGAAGTAAAGTGACAAAACTTGGAAATTGTGGACCACTTGATTATAATTTATAGAAACTAACCTTTCTCATCTTTACTATTTCTTTAATTCGATCCATGTCCACCGTATACTGTGATATACAACGTAATAAAAGGTACCAGCAAAATGTTCTGAAGTATAACATGCACAATGAAAGTAAACTAGATATATCATTACTAATAATCGGACAAGGCTTACCTGCTTCTCTAGCTCCTCTAATACATCTTCAAACAAATCTTTCGGGGTGGCTCCCGAACCGTTTGATGACACGGCTGAATAAGCAGGTAAATCTTTCACCTGTAAGCCAAAACAATATATATTCATGTAAGTATGAATATGAGAATTGGGGAAATAAAAGATGAAAACCATATTAACTCACTTTAACGCAATAGTCACGCCAGTGACTTTTTGAAGTAAGCATCCCAGAAGCAATATGTTCATCCATTAATTTGCGAAATTCATCCCGATTTTTACGCTCTGCTTTTCTTAGTTCTTCCTGTATAAATAAACTACAAATAAGAAGAGTACTGTAATAGTAAATCATGATTATTAATTTAATTTATACATATATAAGGTACCGTCCGTAGTTTTATCTGCTCTTCCTCATCCTTTTCTAAATCACGTATATATTCCTGAGACATAAAAATTATATTTAGTTGATAAACGAAATTAAAAGTTACATGCAAAAATAATATACACAGTATACACACATATAACACAAAAAGAACTTGAAGGGATGTACTTGGAATATTTCTAGTCGGTCAATTTTTGCAAGGCGCATACACCTTTCATCAGCTTCTAAGCGATCTTGCACTCTCCGCCACTGACTACTTGCCTGTATATAAATGTCAATTTGTCAAGAAAATCTAGCCTGATGAAAATAAACTGAAAATTAAAGTAGCAAAATAAGTGAAAAAAGAAAACTGTTTCTTTATAATATGCTAAGAGAAGGTACCGTAAGGAAGTCGCAAGATTTTAAAAATTCAACGTACTCCTTTCGGTTTTTCTTGTGCTCCTCTAAAGCCTTTGACCGCTCCTGATAACAAATTCACCATAAGGTCAAAGAATTTTCAAAAGATCTCTAGGAAAAAATAAACATTTTTATATAACCAAATTTAAAGAATTGACCTTTTTCTCAAGTTCCATTATATAATCGTCATAGAGGTCCTCACGATCTTTAAATCGCTCAACCGCTTTGAAGCGATCATCATCCTCAAAGATGGCACTCGCTTTGCTATGCAAGGTTGAATAGAAAGTGAAAATTAATTGCTTACAATAATGTTACACAATATTTACCAGATTATAAAACTTTATAGTAAACAAATATATACGAAAAAATGATAACTGTCCAAAACTCCAAATTAAAGACAGACCTCCATTTAGTGGACACTGTGATCTCCTTTGACTCCTGTGAAAAGTCAGGTAAAGATAATAAAAGAGACATCGCATTAAATTAAGTGTAAAGAAAATTTACAAAAAACTAAAAAGATAAAAATTAAACTTACTTCTAGCATTTTCTTAAACTCTTCTCGTGCCTTAATTTGTTTAGCACGCCTTTGTTCTGCTTCCTGTTTCTTCTTTTGTCCTACAAACTAAAACATAGAAAAACAAATATATAACTTAATATATAAATTAATATATAGATAACCATGAATATTTGTTTTTTTAAGTTCTTCAAGCATTAGCACACACAAACACACTAATATGAGTTACACATGGTCACATATTGTAAAGCTCACTCCTTATATTGATAACCATGAAAATATAAACAAGTGATACAAATTGTAAAATTCACTCCTTATGCCACATGGCAGACAATCGATGCACGCATGGTCCACATGTGGATCGACCATTGCAAGTAGTTAAACTTGTATTTTTCCGGTCATGACAATTACAAGAATGACAATTACAAAACGTACAACATATACACATTGATAAAAACTTGTGAAATTGGCCGCAAAAGAATACTTTTCTAAGAAGTGGTCAACGTTACTACGTTAGTACTTTTAAAGCAACTGGTTTGGGCAAATGCTTGAAGAACTTAAATAAACAAATATTAGAAAATCCATGTGCTTAGGAGCATTATTTGACCGTGGATCAAACCATGGCATCAACCGTGTCTAATATGTCCAGTTTTTTAAAATAAAATCTCCTCTCTGATTAAGCAAGCATTCTTCCCACACTAGAAATAACTTCTATCAAAAAAAATCCACACATACACGGTACACACTCAAAAGTGGTTTTAACTCCACATAATCCATTTTCAATATTTTAAAAATCCAAGAGAAAAAGTGTTTAGTGGGGTTTTGTAATATAAATATAAATATTCATATTTAAACACTTATGTTGTAGAGGTTGATTCTACAACGAATAGAGACACAATGTTGGTGACCGCTGCCGAAATTAGCGGGGTGAGAACAGACACATATCAATGAGAAGTTATAATATTACTAGTTAAAATTTAGTGAAGAAAAATTCATGATTGAATTGAAGAGCAAGGTGTGGATGTAAGGTTGGCTAGTTAACATCCACTGGAGCCACTAAAAATCATTCTATTCATCCAGTGATATCTATTTTAAGCCAACTTATAACATATTATATTGAAACCTATAAGTTTCTCACAAGAAATGTGATCTTAACAAGTAAAGAATTTGGAAAGGCAATCATAATATACATTAGAACAGTTGGCAAAGATTCGGGTGACAATTACCTCAGTGAAAGCTTGTTTCCGCTCTGAAAGTGATCTGAGGGCACCATATCTTCGGTCATTAATAATTACTCTCATTGTCTGATTAAGAAAAATACAGATGTCAAGGTATCTAAATGCTTAATTACTCTCATTGCACGATAAAACTACAGATGTCAAGATATCTGAATACAAGATCTACTTATTAAAAATAGTCTGCAAATACCTGATCCCAGGTCCAATCAGAAGCAACATTTACACTTTCTAAAAGAGCCTTAAATGCATTTCTAGCCTCCTGAAACATATGGCAGATATATAAAAGTAAAACAATAGAATAAATGTAAAATAGTATTGACTTATAAGAATTCATAAATACCTGTTTATTCTCATAAATTTGGGTTTCCTCATCGACTGTTTTTTCTTCAAAAGCAGCACCATTGTTGGCACCATCATTAATTACAGTGCCTCTATTGGATTCCTACAAATCGCTAATCAGATTTAGTAAAATACGCTTAAATACATTAATTGGGACAGAGGGAGCTCACCTCGATGCTACCATTTTCTGGAATCGCAACATTTTTTGCGGGAACATTCTCCATGGCGCTCCTACATTTTTATGAAGGTAAGTTACGAACAAATGAGAACCAGAAATTACATTCTCAATGAAAAAAAATGAGTGCGGGTTATACAATGGTGAGGTTTCAGGCATTGGTATTTCTTCAGCAACATTTGTTGTCACTTTAGAAGCCTCGATGGATACTGTTGAATCAGAAGTCAACACAGATCCTGATTGCACAACTGGTATAGGATTAGGCACTGGAACAGGGCTCGAAGCCGGTTCATGAGCCTGAGAAGATGGGCTATCTACACCAGGTGTCACTGATGGAACCAAGGTTTCATTATCAGGATCCTTTGCTGACTGCTGTTCATTGGTGTCAGATTGGGTTATAACTTGTTCACGAGCCAACTGCACATGCTCATAGGTTGAATTAGTTTATAGTTAAAATAATGTAGGATTAGTGGACTGTTGTGAGAAGAAAAGACCTTAAGTTCCTCAGGTATCTTCCACTTTGATTGCTTAGTAACCTTGTTATAGTAATACCTGTTAATATAAAAATTATTAGGCATTTGTGAAAGTTAAACATAAGATGGCATTGAAAGTTCTAGATCACACACTTTCTTCCATCAGGAGCAGGGTATTCCTTCCAGTTTGTAGATGCATCAGCCCTCTGTTCAATGGACATTGACGGTAAAAGTTAAACATATAACTTAGTCACCATAATTAACATTCAAAATCAAAGCAATAATCGATTTCTTACACACCTCAGTCGGGCTCATCAACTCGAGAGGCTTCTCCCAGCTGGATATTTTTGTCTTTTTGTTGTGATAGTATCTGAAACAACAATAGAGTATCTTTAATTAAACACAAAGCACAACAAAAGAAATTATCTTATCATGATTTCAATCGAAAACTGGTGTTTTACATGACTAATAACAGACATGAACTCTAGATTTACAAAAAAAAATAATACAATGAATCAAATGGTAAACTTCACCAACATCAGTAGCTTTATTCACCAGCTGATACTTAAGGCATGGTCTAATAAGCATTAACTGAAATTATTGTTATTTGTATTAAGAATCCACAATGAACACAAAAATTTAATAGATAGACTAAAATAATAATAAAAAATACAAAATAAATATGAACTATATATCTCTTCTCCATCCTCAAATTTGTAACACATATCGTCATCACTCATCACTGAACATTCTTATATCGTGGCTCCGTATGCTTACTAATGCCGTCACTATGACTACCTTAACTATATTGTAGTAAATATAGGTATTACTGGCTCTTTCCTTCACATGAGTTATTACCGGTCCTAATTAACACATGTTCCATTTCTAGTTCTTTCCGGTTTCCACTTGCACAATTTGTTATTTTTCGGTGTTAACATTCAGAGCAAGTAACAAAAAATGATAAGACACGCGCATTGTATGTTAACTAAGAAAATTGCTACATATAAATTTACAAAGCATAACATCATTATACAATTTGTACCAGAAATCCACATGATAAAAAACCAAAAAAAAACAGGGTTATCACTCTATAAGAGCAAATAAATAGCAGATAACAAAAGTGGATGATATGGTTATGGAAAAAACAGGGTGAAAAACATCAGCGGCAAAAAATAGAAAAAATAAGACTGAGGTGAAAAAACATTCCTTTCTCACGTATCTTGACTAATATATACAGAACATACAAATCAAAACACGATAATAGAAAAAATAGGACTTAGGTAAAAAAACATGCCTTTTTCCTTTGTGAGAAGTATGTTCAATCCAATCTGATGCAGCCTTTTCTACAGCTACGGGTTGTTCAGTTACCTAATAATCCAACATTGTGTGATGTCATCTATACAATTTTATATATTATAAATTATTAAAGTGCAAAATTTGTAAAAAAATGTGACATCACAACATTTAACAAAAGAATTGTTAGTCCTTACTTGAACAGAAGATGCAACTAGTGTCTGTTCAGCAGGCTGCAACATAGGCGTAACAGCTGGTCCACCTAGAGGAAAACTAGGCATATTTAATGATGATTTTGGCTGGTATTGGCTTGTTACTTCTGCATTTACATGTACTTGTGCAGGTGCGGGTGCTGGTGCTGGTGTTGATAACTGCTCAAACAAATTTAACATAAAAAAGAAATGTAATTAACTAAATTATGTATTTACGATTTATATACAGCAGTACAACACACTTGGTAGCTTACGTTGTAAGACAAAGACAGGGCAGCCCGTGGACCACTCTGACCAGGCCCATAGTTATTAGGTACTGGAACAGCCTGTTGGGCCTGTGGCGAAACAGAGATTACAGGACGGATCGGTTGAACATCAGGCACTGAAAAAGCTTGAGCGGCAGGCGGTGGAGGAGGTGGTGGCACTATGCTATGTGCCAGTGTTGGTGCCGGTGGACCAGGTCTAGGAGGTAAATGCTGCATTGGCTGAGACACCATATTTGGCCTACCTACAGCTAGAAACTGTTGAGATACAATAGGCATATACGGGGGTGGCGGCCGTGGCGGACCTGCTGGGCGGAACTAAATTGAATTCTAATATTAGAACAGTTGCTTCAATTCAAAATGATTAAAATTACAGAAAAAATATGAAGAAAAAAAAAACTTACTTGCATTCCCACCAGTGGATAAGTGTTTGGAGGTGGTCCCATTGCTGCAACAGGAGGTCGAGGCGGCTGCTGTAAAAATGTAGGAACAAGATTAAGAAAAGGTAAGCATGATAAATCATGAGAAAGTATATAAACTATTTAAACTACCTGTATGCCAGGATACTGAGAATTGTTGGCCATCAAAAAGAATGGAGACTATCTGACAATGTTATATAGTAGATGTTAATGGTTGGAACAAAATAATAGCAAAATGGTAGGAATATATTATTGAATATTGAGCATTAAAGATTATACAGAGAAAGAAGGAAATCAAAATAGAGTTAAATAGGCAAGCATAAAGGCTACAACAAAACACGTACTTGTTATATATAACAGTATCAGCGATGTTTTGCTTTAGGGCGTGCATTACGTAACAAATAAACATGGTTAACCATTCATAACCAAATCTAAAAGGGGAAGACACGTGATTAACACAATTACAAAAACATATCTGATGAACCGTATCTTTTTTCCCAATAGGATGGCTAAGATTTTCATTTTCCTTTATCATGAATTTCTGCCACAGTACCATCTCTTTACACACATACTTGATACTTCAACATATCCAATGTGCAATACTAAAAGATATATGAGTCGACTGAATATAAAAGGACTTAAAAAGCTAAAGCTAAAAAAATCATTACGTAAAAGTATCACAGAAGCTCTGAAAGTATTAGTTATGACGGTTTAGATAAGTCAGCTAAGATGAATAACAACAATCTCTAATGCCAAAATGACAACGGTAAAAACTATAAGTTAATGATCATACTTGCTTACGAATGTTCAATCAGCAGCTTTGACTTCACAATTTGCAAAAGCGTGTATCTTGACACCTTTTAGAGCATTCTGCAAATTGTAAGTATACAAATTTGAATTGAAAGCATATGAACCAACCTCTTTCTTATATGCATAACTAAATGGTTTCAGTTAAATAAGCAACATAAACCTCTTTAAAGAAACAAAAGATGTTGATGTGAAGTATAGAAAGTTAGAAACAATGCTGTATTTTACGAAAAAGTAAAGATACGTATTACCCTAGTTTAGAGAGGAGTGATTATATAACGCTATAAGCATGGTGTAAAAGATTCAGAACATATACATTTTTCTTAACAAAATAAATACACATGGTGAAGCTGATAAGCAGTTCCCATCCATACCGACTGAGAAAGAAAAAGAAGTTTAAAAAACAAACAAAAAAACACAAGAAATTACGACGACCACCCAAAAAATCTTGGTTTTAAAAAGCAATACGCACACAAAAGCAACGAGGTCTAAAATCGAGGCGCAAACGCAAAGCGCAAAGCGGTTTTTATATCATCTTACTTACATGTACAAGCCAAAAAGTAACCCAAGGTAAAAAACACTTTTCTGCATAAAAACACACGAGGTACATGAGGCACGCGTCTTAGGCAATGAAAACCCCGAAGCGAGAAATCTAATTTACACTCTATTTTTAAGCAGAAGTATCAGATAAGAGATTGATTTACAACAACCAGTATAAAAACATCAATAAATCATCCTTTTTTGTACAAAACACAATAAAACCATACATCAACTCCAAAATAATTCAAACAAAACCCTAAAAAAGTGATCTGATCAATTAATTCAGATACGCAAAGTGGGCCCCTAATTGCAGTCCACAACATTAAACTAAAACCCCAACCGATTCTCGACAATTCTAAACAAAATTAAACCTAAAGTCGTCTGATTGGAGGATAAACATTTGAGTTAAGACATCAGTATCGAACAACATTGATTATGGTAGAGCAATTAGAATAATAAAAAAATTAAATTTATAAGAAGATGAATGAATTGTTTGATCGGTGATGAATGTGGGATTAAACGTAAGTATCCAGATTTTAGAGAGAGAGAGAGAGAGAGATCGAACCAGTGATTCTGTGTGTGAGAGAGAGAGAGAGAGGCAGTAGGTTCCAGGTGAAGAAAGCGAATAGCAAGCAAAGGTTTTGTTTATGTCGGGAAATGAGCGAAGAAAAGGGTAAAGGGGCGTTTGGTTTTGTTGCGAGTCTAGTGATGCAAACAAGACGAGTGCGAGCTCGATTGAGCTCAACTTTGAACTTGTTTAGGTTATGAAAGCTTGAGCTCGAGCTTGGTTTCATTCAAGTTTTGGGTATGTTTGGCAAAACTAGCTGGAAGCTGGTAGAGCTGGCAATGAGTAACCTGTATAAGACACGATAAGACCTGTTAACTGAAAATTACACTATGTGATTTTTTCCTTTTTTTTAAATAATAAATAATTAGAATTAAGAGGAAAAGATCCTTCATTTCTCTTTATTGGTATATAAAACATGAAACTATGTTATAAACATGAGATATAAAGTAGTTAAACAAGTTGTGTTTATGTTTAGATTTTGATTTGTTCGCGTCGTCAAAGACCTGTTAAACCTGTTAAGACACGATTTGCCAGCCCTAGAAGCTGGTGGTTAAAATTTGTAGTTTTTTAAATATATTTTGGTATTTAGTAAGGTAGCTGAAGTTTTTAATAAAATGTATAAATTACCAAAATGGGCATTAACTAAAAGCTTTCATGCATGTTTTTTTTAAATTATGATAGAATGTGTATTTGTGTCATTTACTTACTAAAAGTTTGTAGCTAGTAAGAGCTTTTTCTTAAACGCTAGTACTAGTAACTTTTCAATATAGAGTTTTTTCTCCTAACCTAAAAGCTTTAAGCTCATTCAACCAAACAATGTTTTTTTTATTGAGTGAGAGTTTTTTCTTAAAAGCTTGAAGCTTGAAGCTCCTAAAAGCTCCTTGCCAAACATACTCTTTGTTTCTAAAGCACAAACTCAACTCGTATCTAGTTTTTCATGCTCGAGCTTGTGTTAGAGCTGGTGAGACTCTTGGTGTGGGATGGGACGGTTGAAGTGGTGGAGAAGCCCCCTATTTATAGACCTGATCCAGTGAGTTGGCACAACCTCGGTTATGTAAGCACGTTCATGCTCGTCCCCCTTGATACAATCCTTTGTCCTTTCTTGTAGATTATGTCCTGGATAGCTGGAGAAGCACCCCTTTTTCCAATGGAAGGACGCCATGCTCAGCTATGTGTTGTAACTATGGGTGGCAAAATGGGTAGGTTGGGTTGGGTTGGTTGTTGGGTCAGGATGGAATTGGGTCAAGATGGGTAGATTAATAAATGGGTTAGGATGGGTTGGGTCAGAATGGGTTTGGGTTTGGATTAGGATAGGTTCACATCAAAATATATTAAATTTTGTATAACAATTAAAAATTAAAAAAGTAAAAAAAATAATAAAGTAAAAAAAACAAATTTAAAATAAAAAACAAAAAAATAAAATTTTAAGGGATCCGAAAAATTTCAACCGACCGGCCGGGCCCGTTAGCGACCGGAACCATTTCGACCATCGGGCTCGTCAACGACTGGGCCCATTAGCGACCCAAACATTTCGAACAGACTGGGGCCCGTTAGCGACCCGGACCGTTTTGACACGACCAGGCCTGTAAGCGACCGGACCGTTTCAACTCGACCGGGCCCGGTAACGACCCAGACCGTTTCAACCTGACCCGTCCCGTAGCGACCCAGACCGTTTCGACCCGGCCGGGCCCGGTAGCCACCCGGACCGTTTCGACCCGACCGGGCCCGGTAACGACCCAGACCGTTTCAACCTGACCCGTCCCGTAGCGACTCGGACTGTTTCGACCCGGCCGGGCCCGGTAGGGACCCGGACTGTTTCGACCCGACCGGGCCCGGTAACGACCCAGACCGTTTCAACCTGACCCGTCCCGTAGCGACCCGGATTGTTTCGACCCGGCCGGGCCCGGTACCGACCTGGACCGTTTTGACTCGACCGGGCCCGATAATGACCCATACCGTTTAAACCTGACCCAGACCGTTTCGACCCGACCGGGCTCTGTAACGATCCAGACCGTTTCAACCGGACCTGTCTCGTAGCGACCCGGACCATTTTGACCCGGCCGGGTCCGGTAGCGACCCGGACCGTTTCAACCCGACCGGGTCCAGTAACGACCCAGACCGTTTCAACCAGACCCGTCCCGTAGCGACACGTATTGTTTCGACTTGACCGGGCCCGTTAGGCTCCCGGACCGTTTCGACTGGACCGATCCTGTTAACAACCCGGACCATTTTGACCCGACCGTGCCCGTCAACGACCAGACCATTTCGACCCGAACGGGCCGGTCAACAACCCAGACCGTTTGAACTCGATCAAGCCCGTTAACGACTCGAACCGTTTCGATGAGATCGGTCTCGCTAACGACATGGTCGTCCGTTGACGACCCGAACGGTTTCGAACTGACTGGGGTTATCGACAAATGCAAAAGATATATTTTTTTTGTCTTTATTGACATTGATTTCTATGAGGTATCAACGCTTTTTGGTGTTGGGTGAGTTTTAATTTAGATTTGTATATGGTTATCTAAAAATACCCATCTTGACCCATTTGTATTTTTTTTGATATATCCATCCTGACCCACTTACTTATTTCCTACAATTAAAATTACATAGAGACCCTATTTTTTTGGGTGATAAAACCCTATATTTTTTTTGAGGGTTGGAAATGGTTGTGAGTGAAGAAAATGGGGAATCTACAGTGTTTCGGTATATATTGGGTTCTTTGGGAATCTTTTATGGAAAATAGGAAAACTATATTTAATTTTTAATATTTGTGTTAAAGTGGTTGTCAGTGGAGGAGAGAGAAACTGTAATGATTTTTAATGTAATATGTGGTTGTGATTGGTTGTGAATGGATGGGGGATGAGGATTCTATTGTGAATGCTCTAACCCCCTTGAAAATTATACTAAACCCATTTTAACCCACAAGGTCAAATTTTAAACCCAAAACAACCCAAACTCAACTAGATGGGTTGAAATTTACAGGTCTAGTTGTAACTAAGGGGCTGTTTGGTAGCCTCTTAATGAGACTCTTAACCATTCAGTGCTAAATGATTCAGCATTCAGCGCGTTTGTTTCAGCCTCTGAATGGAATGGTTAAGACTGAATCATTAAGACTTGGGATGTTGCTGAACCATTAAGCACTGAATCATTAAGCACTGAATCATTAAGCACCGAACTAGGCCGAACCTTAATGAAACTCTCATACCAATGTGGGACAAGAAAACTAACCATTAATAGGTCCAACTTAATGATTCAGCACTTAACCATACAGACCTCTTAACCATTCAGACCTCTTAATGATTCAGCACTTAGGGGCTGTTTGGTAGCCTCTTAATCAGCCTCTTAATCATTCAGGTCTTAATCATTCAGCATTCAGACTATTTGTTTCAGCATCTGAATGGAATGGTTAAGTGCTGAACCATTAAGCTAATAAGGATGCTGAATGATTCAGCTCTTAACCATTCAGAGTCTCTTAACCATTCAGACCATCTTAATGATTCACCATTTAATCAACCAAACAGCCCCTTAATCAATCAAACAGCCCCTAACTGTCATTTTGGTCAGTTCTCTAATCTTCTTGGGTTTGTCTTGATGTGGCACATGTGTGCTCGACTGAGCCAGCTTTGAGCTCGTTTAGGTTATGAAAGCTTGACCTCGAGCTTGTTTTGATTCAAGTTTTGTTTCTAAATCTCAAGCTCAGGCCGTGTGTAGTTTTTCAAGCTTGAGCTTGACTCGAGTTTCGCTCATTTGTTATTATTTATTAATTTATATTTATATTAGTTATAAACATTATTTTATATAATATTTGGCTATTTTTTTAATTTTATATATTTGGCTATTTTTTAAAATTTTATAAATAGCAATTATATTATTTAAATATATAGTTAATGTATTAATTAAAAATTATATATATGGTGAGCTCGTTAAGGTTCGAGGGCCAGCATGAGCTCAATAACCGAGGCTCGGGCTCGTTTGCTAAATGAGCTTGTTTTTAGGCTCAACCTCGGTTGCTTGGCTCGTTTCAATCTTTTTTTTTTCAAGCTGAGCTCAAGTAGCTCACGAATAGTTTGGCTCGTTTACCCTCCTAGTTGTGCCCTATTTATTTACGAAATCTACAAACAACTTTGAATAAATATGTTTTAGCTTTTTGAAGGCATAAGCTTCTACCAAGTGGCTTACCATACCCTAAATTGGCAAATTTAAATTATTTAAGATAAAAGATATGTTTCAAACTATAGGATCAAGTTATCCTACTATTAGAGTGTATGTTCGTTAGATTGTATCTTCGTTTAGTTACCGGTTGTGTAGGTGATCGGCAGTTATTACCGGTACTGTCGGTAAGTTAGTTAAGGAGATGATGTTGCTCTATAAATACTTGTATCATGTTCGTTTAACATCAATCAATACAATTCTAATCTTTTGAGTGCTCACCATAATATTTTATGGTATCAGAGCATGAAAACTAGGGTTCCAGTTTCCTTTCTTCTTCTCTAGCAACCCTACCGGTGACTTCCTTCGTCTTCGGCTATCTTCCCCAACGAACTCCGTTTGTTTCTTTCATTGTTTCTGCTCTTCCCCAATTGAAACTTAAAAAGTTCTGGTGGTTTTCCAGGTCAAGCACGCCCATGCTCACTAGTGAGCACGGCCGTGCTTTGACTGGTCAATGTGGGAAATTCAAACAGTGTCTTCTAGATGAGCATGCCCATGCTCACTAGTGAGCATGGCCGTGCACCTGTCTGAAGTGAGGGGTTTCAAACCTGTCAGAATTTCCGCGAAATTTTTTGCAAAATTTCTCAAAATGTTGTACCCCATTATGTTCCTATCACTACCCTAATCATTTTCCTAAAGCTTCATGCTCATATTTAGGCTATAAAGGCTAGAAATCAAAGGTTTTCTTCAAGAAATGGTGCTACTCAAAAACTCAAAAATCTGGACAGACTTGGACCTAAGAACACAAAAAAGTTGTTAAAGAGTGATTATATATACTTTAGGATGAAGATTCAAGCCCAAAAAGAAGAAAAATGGTGAAAAATGGAGGTTTCTAGGGGGTAGGCGACGGGTTTGCGAGTTGGGGAAGATGAAGGAATGGGTTTTGACTGGTTAAAAGCCCCTTTAAATACCCCACTTTGTCTGCACGTCAAGCACGACCATGCTCAGTGATTAGCACGGGCGTGCTTGTCACCTTATTGTCTGGTTTTTCGCGTTTTTCAATTTTAACATGTTTTTAAAGATATTGTTTTAAATTGTTAGGTGGATTTCTCTAAATTGGTTTTAAAACCCAATTTTAAGTTCCGAAAATAGTTTAGTTTTAAAAACCTTGAAAATTTTCCCCCGGTTTATTTTCCACTCTTCCCTACACTTACTTGTCGATCTTCATGGCATGACAAACCTTTCTATAACGAAAATAAAGCAGAAATAAAAACCCTCCAAAATGAAAGTTGATAAAATTGGTGGTTTCGGTTTCCTTTACGGGAATTCTCCAAGGTGGCCAATCCGGAAGTAAACCTGCAAAGAAAAACTAAAACAATCGCAATTATCTAAAATAAGGGAGAAATAAAAATAAAAAGGGGAAATAAATAAGAATAAAAATGAAAAGAAAAATAAAGTGAAAAGAAAATGAAAAAGAAAAATAAACCGATTAACTAAGGGACTTGGGCCTTTCTTTAGAAATTAATTGTGTTCCCCGGCAACGGTGCCAAAAACTTGATTTGCCTGGTTTTAATAATTAGAAAAGATATGATTTTCCCGGTGCCCAAAACTTTGGTGTTTTAATTTCAAAACATTGGTTTTGGAAAAAAAGGTGAACTTTGACTAAACCGTTAACGAGTTTTAAATTTATAACTAAACAATAATTACTTAGAAACTAAAACCAACACATAGGCAGAGAGCCTGATGTGTATAGCATAGATTTCTAGGGTAAGTACCAAGTATCGTATTCCAGATAACACACTTTCCCTTACTCAACCTTTCATCACTTTAATTAATCAGGTTTTGAAAAAGAAAATAAAACGGAGGGGTTCTAAAATAAAAATAGTTTTTGAAAAAGTTTTAGTTTTGAAATAAAAAGATAAAAATAGTAGGTTTAGAGAACTTGCATATCTCGGGGACCCTCCGTATAAGAAGGGTATTTATAATAAAAGTAGTAGTAAGTTTAATTATTGGTGAGGAGAACGGGTTTGAACGGTCCCTTCAAAGTTAGGAGATGGGAAAATAAACAGACAAGGGATGACGCCTAGAAACTCTATGGTCACGCATAGGTGAAGTGTACAAGTCCCCATAAAGGTGTTTCCGGACTGCTGGCTCGTAAGCCGGTCTTTTCCTGGTTGACAGTGTGGTGTTACCTAACTCAAACTAGCCATGTAACTTATTGGAAAGCCTAAGTCCTGCTTGTTAGGCACTTCCCAAACCACCGCAAAGCCACTCATTTAAGCAATGGGTTCTCTAATTTACCTTCTTAAATTTATGTAGAGGCTTAATTCCGACCGGGAATCCCTTCCACCTCTCTCAACTCTCGCTTTCCGTACCGAGGATCTCACATGCCATCATTATGTATAACGTGGGATCCTTTAAGAAGTTAACGCCGTTGTACTAACGAGAGTTAGGTAAAATATCCTTGTTTTATTTATCTTTTAAAAGTGACAACTTAATTATTTATTGATCAAATAAATATAAGTTTGGTTTAGTGATTATGTGACTTAAGAAATTCAACCCTTAACCCTCGAGACCTATGAATGAAATCCCTAACAAAGGTGGAACATAATCCTAAAGCTGTGCAATCCAAAGATTACTAATGCACTTGTAGGGAATCCTCCCTTTTGCGAAGAAAGTCACTCACACATCTGGTATGAACTAGAAACTTGACACTCGGATCTGGTCCACTTCAGAAGCCATTTCTTAGGACCCGGTTTGGATTCAAAATCCCGAAGGATCTATCTCACTATCGGTTTCCTTGCCTTGGATCTAGCTCGGGACTACAAGAAGCCGTACGAACCCCATTATAGTTTGTTTTATTAGGTAAGTTTAGGTTGATTTTAAAGGTTTGTTAAGTTAACCACTAACTGAACCTGTCACAAAGATAAACAAACAAGAAATAGTTAAGAAGATAAACACACCAAATAACTAAAAATAAACTACTAATAATGTAAAAGTCTACAAATCGAATAGGTACGAAAGATACTAGATGGATACAACCATAATAGATAATCAACACAAGAACATGGATGTCTCCAACTCATAGACAAGCCTTCAACTTCCTTGATCCTATGCCTCAAATGTGATCCTCACGACCCTCAATGTTTATTGCATGTAAACTACTCCTACGGTTCCATTCTCGGCCAAGATAATAAAGGTAGGATGAATCCTAACCTTGGTGGGATGTTAGGATGGCCCTAAGGCCTCCCACAAGATCCCAAGATCCCTGGAAGAAGGTTGGAGGTCGGCCCAAGAAAGCTCTAGAAGGCACAAGAAGGAACACCAAATGATTGAGTTGAGCTTGCTATTTATAGAGTTGTCAAGTCAAGCACGGGCGTGCTTAAGGGTGGTGCACAGCCGTGCACTTGCCCCACGTACGTTCTGTTGATGCAGGATATGTCTTGTCTGTACTTCAGGTCGTGCACAGGCATGCTCATGAGTGGGCACGGGCGTGCCAGTTGACAAACAATGTTTTCTTGTCTCCCAAGTTGGTTGCTTTGTCTTCTAGTGTGTTTGGCCTTCGTACAAGTAAGCATGGGCGTGCTTGGTCAACCCCAGGTCAAATTTATCATTATTTAAGTCCCGAGAAGGTCTTTACACATCCTTGGAACATGCTTCGGGTCTCGTATTTCCAGGAATCTCCGGTTTTAGCTGCTTTTACCCGAAAATCATCTATTTCGGGGTTGGAGCTCCAATTTCCCGAGAAACACAAATAGGAACTATTAAGTAGCTATAATCATCAATTTAAGCCCAATTTTGCCATATTATGAAACTAATTATGCATGTTTTATATGTGTAAATGATGGCACATCAGCTGTTTCTCTTTACACTACACATCCCTCACCATCACAAAATCCCATTCGATCTACGCTTTAAACATTGTTTGAAGCTATTGACAAAACTCAGGAAACAACCAGTTCCTCTCAAACACCTATCACTGTGAGTATGCTCCCACAAGTGACTCGGACTGAGACTAGTCAACCAGCTATCCCACAAATAGAGGAGGCCACACCCCTTGAGTTACATGTAACTCTTGGTGGGTTTTCAAGTGAAGCAGCCATTACAGCTATAGAGACCATTGTCTCATAGATGGACAGTGGTTACATTGCTCAGACTTCCTTGAAGTCAACAACTGTGGAGGCTACGAAAGTAACCTCTGATACAGTTAGAAGTCCCCAGTACCAAGACAATCGAGCATCTTATTCTGTTCATAAGGATTCACTTCCTAGAACTGAACCAGATACAACTACCACCTCAGGTAGGAATTCAGGTGATCTTATTAGCTTAGGAGATGAATTAAAATACCAAGAACTGACGAAGAGAGTTAACAACATTGAGTCATCAATTACTGAAATCAAGACTAATATCAAGACTATGATGCAAACTTTGGTTGAACTCACCAAAAGTCAACCATCCACCCAAGATATTGATGTTAAGCTATGGAAATCTGTGAACCCAATCATCCACCCTTCTTGGTTCAGTATGTATCAGTATCAGTAATTGCTTGGTTTTATCGTTTTATATGTATATGTAATGTTGTTATGTGATGGACGGGGTAAATCATGGTGTTTAAGATGCTTAATTATGGGGTTTTAATGTCATTTGAGTGTTTATATGCTTTGAATGTGATAAATACGCAACTTTGTGTGATTGTAGGTTAAATGGCATATGTGGATGGATTTGGAGGCTTAAACGTGGTTAAGGTTGAGTTTGGATGGTGATCCGAAGATATGAAGATGCTCGGGACATTTTGCGTGGCCAAAACAAGGTTAAGGTGGATAATAATAATAATAATAATAATAATAATAATAATAATAATAATAGTAATAAAATGAAATTGAAGAAGACTGTGAATGCTCTCGTGAATGAAAAGAAAAAAAAAGAAAAGGTGACATAAAAGTCAAGGCATTTAATGGAGTCAAACAGCAGCACGAATGCTTTTTCGGTTAATCGTCGTAAGGCTCTGGAGTCAGACGCTCCTTACGCCGAGCAGCAACAAAACAACAATGAATGGAGCAGAACTCAACAGCCGTAACCCTCTTGTTCCAGCCGTAGCTTACGGCGGTCATTCCCCTATTTTTTGGAAAGTTGTTTGTCAAGATATAAAAGCAAAGCAACCTTAACCTAGTCGATGGTCAGCCACCAGGGACGAATTTTGAAGAGCTTTTGGAGTATTTTGGGAGCTACAATCATCATTGTTTATCATTATTCATCCATACTTTCAATTCTAATCAACATGTTCGGTATTGTTTCTCAACTTTTTGATTCGGTTCTTGTTACTATGAGCGGCTAAACATCCTGTAATTACCTCCGAGTCTATAGTTTATTTGTGAAACTTGAACTCTTGTTTGATTTGGTTTATGGATTGTTTTTCATTTAGTTGAAGAATATTTGTGGTTTTTATCATTTAAACGAGTCACTTGTTTTCAATTGCTTATCTTGTTATCATTCACATTCGGTTTTCTTGCATCGTGAGCAGTTTGATTATTAGGAGGTAATTGATACATATGGGTTGGTAATTGGATTGTACAGGTTATTATTAAAAACTTGTGTTCGATTATAACTTGAGTTGAAACCGTTTAACAAAGCCATGTCTATGTGGTATCCTATCATTTAACCAGGTTTGGGTGAATCATTGAACCGGAAGCTCGGAGGGGGTTGCTTCTTTAGTATTATTGTTTACAATTTTTTCCAATCCGTTTTCTGAAATTCAAGTTAATACAAAACAATTAGGTTTAATTTTATTAGTTAATTGACAAAACTATACTTTCCACCAATTCCCTGTTGAGACGACTCACTTTCACTATACTATACTTTTACTTATTTTTTACCGACCCAACGACATCGATCAAAATGGCGCCGTTGCCGGGGAATCGGTGCGCTTAGTTAGATAGTTTTGTTTTACTTTTTATTCCTTTTCTTAAAAATTTAAAAAAAAAAGCCAAAAATATTTTTCTTTTTCTAGTCTTTTAATTTAATTATTGTTTTGTTTTATTTAGTTCGGTATTACGCGTGGTTTGCTTGTTTGTGTCTGTGCAGGTAATTCAGTTGCATGCATCATACACGTTATTTGGGCAAGACTTCACCATTAATCTACGATCCGAAAATTGAGAAGACGGCTAGAAGAAACAGAGCAAGTCATCAAAACCGACCAACACCAGTCATGAGCCATCACAGCAACCGAGATAACCAACCTTACCCAATCCCACCACAACAAAATCCGTTAGGCGACATGCCTCCACCACCGTTTACACGACAAAACCCACAACAAAATCCAAACCCACAATCATTTCCACAACAATTCCATCACTTTAACCCAGATCCAAATGCAGGTAGTTCTAGACCTGCACAGCAAGTGCAACAAGGTGTTCAAGAATATGAGGAATTTTATGAAGAATATCCTGAGCTAGATATCCCACCACAGCAACAACAACTTAACCGACCATTACTTTTAGATCAACAACCACCACAAAACCGAAACCCTAGATCTCACAGTACTAGAGCAACAGGTTCAGCATATGTAGATGAGAGCATACGGGGAACAGCGGGCACTTTTAACGGTAGAGTTGCTGATTGGAATGGAGGATTTGATAATGATGGGTATTACATGAATCAGGATCAGTTCGATTATGAGGAATATGATGAGTTTGTTCCTCAATATCAGAAGGGAAATAAGAGAGGATTTGACCAGAGGGGATAGAATCCAGGCCAGAGAAGGGTTCCTCATAATCAACCACAGAATCAAGTTAGGGGATATGGTCAGAGGCAGTATGTGGATGAAGTTCCTAGGGTGAACTACAGGCCTCCCGTACAAGGCGTTGGGAGCCACTTTATTCCTGTAGCTGCCGAGCATACCTCACATGTAGTACCACCACATCAGAACGGAATGAGCTTTGAGGTTCGACCCCAATATTTGAACCATCTTCCGAGCTTCTATGGTAAAGCAACTGTGGAACCTTATCTACATATTGCTGAGTTTGTGAGTATTTGTAACACTATTGGGGGACATGGGTTTAGTCAGGATGAGGTAAGTTTAATGATGTTTCAGTTCACCCTCAAGGATCAAGCTAGGATATGGTATCATGCATTACCTGCTGGTAGTATCTCCACATGGCAGGAACTTCAACAACAATTCTTGGAAGAATATTATACCATGACCCGTACCACAGAAGCACGGGAGGCCATTAGAACCTTCAACAACAGTCGGGTGAACCGTTTCATGAAGCTTTCACTAGGTTTAAAGAGTTGTTAAGGAAATGTCCAAATCATGATATACCTATGTGGGAGCTAATTAAGTCATTCTATGATGGTTTACTACCCGAAGATGTGAGGGATCTGAATGCCAACAGTAATGGTACGTTTTTGACTAACCATGAGGATGTGGATTGGGAATATATGGAGAGGTTGGCAGTGACATCAAAGAGACAGGCTCGTGCTAGTAGAAGAAGCTGAACAGGTGCAGCTAGGGGTGTTGATGTAGAGGATGAAAAGAGAATTGCAAGTTTGGAGCGCCAGATTGCACAACTGACAGCAGGTAAAGGCGCAGGAAAGGGTGAAGGAGCAAAAGCAGCGAGTTCTTTTGCAGTGTGCTCGATTTGTGATGATTGGGGACATGTGGACGTAGACTGTTCTACACAGAAGGGGAGAAGTGAGCAAGTGAATCAACTGGGTGACCAACAGAAACAATATGATATGAATTCTAATTCATATCACCCAGGTTTGCGAAATCACCCTAATTTTAGTTACAGTAATACTTCTAACCAGTTGAATCCTCCATCACAGGTACCTAACCAAAACAATCAGAGAGGATCTTCAAACCAAGGGAACTACAATAATCAAAGAAGTTGTCAGCAAGGTAATAACCAAGGAAGTTCTCAAGGCAACTGGAGAAGTCAAGGCAATCAGCAGGGCAGATCTTCGGGGCATGATGGATCAGTGAAAGAGATGTTGGCTGAGTTTATGAAGTCAACAGGAGATTTCATGAAGGAGGTCAAGAAGGACAATGAAATTCGAGACAAAGAATATAAGGCACTGGCAAAGCAAGTTGGTCAGATTGCTGAAGAGTTGTCTGCTATCCGTCAAGATCCAGGTAAGTTACCGAGCACCACCACAGTGAATCCAGCACATCAGTCATCAACTACAAGGAATGTACACATTAATGCGGTTAGTCTTCTTTCCAATTCTGAGTATGAGCAGGAAACACTTTCACAATCAAACTTTAAGGTTAAAAATTTGAAAAAAATGTTTTGTGAAAAGTTTTTCAGTGAAAGTTCTAATGAGGCCAAGGACAAGGGTGAGAAACTCAAATCTGCACCCTTTCCTTTGGCTTTAATGGACCCAGCTAAAAGAGCGGTTTTAAATAAAAATGACCCACCAAAGGATGAGAGGTGGGAAAATTTTAAACAAGTAAAAATCAATTTACCCTTACTTAATACCATTCAAGAAATTCCTGCTCATGCTGAAAACTTAAAAGAGTTGAGTACCCAGAATCGCCACAACAAGCTGCCAAAACAGTTTGATTTACCGGCACATGTGCGTGCCGCTTTGTCTGGTACTTTTCCACCCAAACGCCAAGATCCGGGAGTGCCCCTTATTTCAATACAAATTGGGGAACTTAATGTTGACCGGGCACTTCTAGATCTTGGAGCTTGTGTTAGCATTCTTCCAGGAAGTATGTATGACCAGTATGAATTAGGTCCTTTACAAAAAGTTGGCACCACTGTGGTGTTGGCTAATCAAAAACCCATACGTCCTAGGGGAATGTTGACTGATGTCATAGTCAAGGTGGGTGATTGCTATTATCCGGTTGATTTCTTGGTACTGGATTGTGAGAAAAATGTTAAAGGCACACCACACGCGATTATACTCGGTAGACCATTTTTAGCAACTGCTCATGCAGTAATCAACTGTGCTGATGGAATGGTAAGCATGAGATTTGGGGATAGAAAATTGAGCTTAAACATGTTTTCAAATTTAACTGACCCAAATACAGAGGAGGAGTGTCTTATGGTTGACAGGATGGGAGACATTGGTGGGAAGGCTCAGAAGAAAAAGAAGGGTAAGAAAACGCCTAAGTTAGAACAAGGAAACACCAACTTAGCAGCGGATGATCCAAGGTGGAATATAATTCATAACCCACTAGAGTATAGGCAGAGAATGTGCTTTGAAGCTGAGGGAGGCGAGCATCCCGTTCGACCACCATGAGAGATATAGCAAGTATGAAGTCCGGCTGAAGACTCATAAACTTAGCGCTCTCGGGAGGCAGCCCGAGGTACGTTTTTTATTTTACTTTATTTGTTTTTGTGTGTTTTCGTTGTTTCAAAGCCATTGCAACAGCCAAGTGTGGGAAAGTTGTGCGGACATGATAGGTTTGGAGTATTCAATCCAATACGCATCAGAGTCGATGCGCGTTCGATGGGGGAGTGAATCAGGTCCATGTGCTCCTTCCTTTTCATTTGTTGTTGCTTGTTTATGAAATTTGGTGGTGTGAAAATCTGTTCGTGAAGGGAATGGTTTGTTTTGTTACTTTGGGGGTGTTAGTCCGCTTGGGTTGGTAACATTGCAACTTGAATATGATGAGTGAGAGAGGTTGTGAAAAGCATGAAACACCATACATTGGGGACAATGTATCCCAAGTGTGGGGATGGGGACCCGAGGGAAGTAATGTGGAGTACTTACCTTTGCAAGAAAAATGTGAAATTTTTTGAAAAAGTTAATGGAAAAAAAAATCTTGCAAAATTTGTCCCTTTTTCTGCTTGATCAGGCATAAAAGCCGAATTTTCAATCACCAAAGAGTCTTTTGCCAAATGTGAAAATACGAGATCCTTGATCATGGTTGTCTCTTTAAGTTTCATGAGAGTATTTCTGGCGAGCGTTTTTAGAGGAAATGAAAAGAGATGCCTAACTAGGGGTAACATGCTTATAGGACTTGCATATGCTACATGTCGGCAGCCTATTTCCCTACATTGTGAGACCTTGAGCCTATTAGATGTTTAGTGATATAAATGTTTCGTTTCATGAGAGTAGGCCAAGTGCTTCTTAGTTGTAGAATTTGTGTAATTCGATACATGCTAAAGCTTTAGGCAAAATGTGCGCATAGATGAGAAAGGCAATGTAGGAACCCACTTGTTTTGTTGATACCCTTGTTATGTTTTAGTGTGTTCGTGTGTTATGTGAATAAGGATGTTCAATATTTGTGTTAAACCTGTTGTTTTCAAACCATTTGTGAACCAAATCGATCTTACCTTTACCCGAAGCCCAAAACCCGTAAGTCCTTTTGATATGTGCACGGTTTATAGCTTATGTGTGATTGTTATACAAACCTATGATAACGAAGTCGCATTCTTGGTTTTATGAGTGTTATATACTAGCACATTATATGCTAGTCCAGATATTAAACCGAGAGGAGCGAACATTGTGAGGGGTGTGTAGCATATGTAGATGATAACAAGCATCTTAGTTTTGGATAGGCAAGTCTTGTTTTGAAATTGCACAACACTTGCTTGCCAGATTGTCAATCTCAATTGTGTAAGTCTATGGGACGGGTATGATTGGAGACCTTGGAAAATCGATAGGTGAAGGAATTGGAGGTGATTTGTTAAGTAGGTGAGTTGTGTCTTGAGATGGTTTGATTGGGGACAATCAAAGGTAAGTGTGGGAATGTGATGGACGGGGTAAATCATGGTGTTTAAGATGCTTAATTATGGGGTTTAAATGTCATTTGAGCGTTTATATGCTTTAAATGTAATAACTACGCAACTTTGTGTCATTGTAGGTTAAATGGCATATGTAGATGGATTTGGAGGCTTAAACGTGGTTAAGGTTGAGTTTGGATGGTGATCCGAAGATATGAAGATGCTCGGGACATTTTGCGTGGCCAAAACAAGGTTAAGGTGGATAATAATAATAATAATAATAATAATAGTAATAAAATGAAATTGAAGAAGACTGTGAATGCTCTCGTGAATGAAAAGAAAAAAAAAGAAAAGGTGACATAAAAGTCAAGGCATTTAATGGAGTCAAACAGCAGCACGAATGCTTTTTCGGTTAATCGTCGTAAGGCTGTGGAGTCAGGCGCTCCTTACGCCGAGCAGCAACAAAACAGCAATGAATGGAGCAGAACTCAACAGCCGTAACCCTCTTGTTCCAGCCGTAGCTTACGGCGGTCATTCCCCTATTTTTTGGAAAGTTGTTTGTCAAGATATAAAAGCAAAGTAACCTTAACCTAGTCGATGGTCAGCCACCAGGGAAGAATTTCGAAGAGCTTTTGGAGTATTTTGGGAGCTACAATCATCATTGTTTATCATTATTCATCCATACTTTCAATTCTAATCAACATGTTCGGTATTGTTTCTCAACTTTTTGATTCGGTTCTTGTTACTATGAGCGGCTAAACATCTTGTAATCACCTCCGGGTGTATGGTTTATTTGTGAAACTTGAACTCTTGTTTGATTTGGTTTATGGATTGTTTTTCATTTAGTTGAAGAATATTTGTAGTTGAGAGAATTACACAGATTGTCCTTTAGTTTTACCTGAAATTGCATCCTTTGTCCTTTTTTTGAATTTTTAACTCCCTATGTCCTTTGTTTTATCAATTTGTTACACCCTATGTCCTTTAGGGTAACTTCTGTTAAAAAACTCCGTTAACTCAGTCATGTGCCCCTCACGTGAGGGGCAAACATGTCATTTCACCCTCAAAAGGACAATATGTGTAATAACAATAATAATAATAATAATAATAATAATAATAATAATAATAAAACGACAGTTCCACCGGTCCCTAAAGTAAACACCAATGATCCAACCAACAGTATCAAGTCTAGATCAATCAAGATAATCAAGATTCAAAACCAACAACAAAAAGATAATCAAGAAAGAGATGATAATTATAAAATTAAAAACCCACAAAAAAAAACCCCAAAACCTAAATCGAAGTTGAAACAGATCGGTTTACACAGACAATACACACACATCTATGAGAGAGAGAGAGACTTGGAGAAGGGGAAAGAAAGGGAGCCGGTGGCCCCTCCGCCTCCGGCCAAGCTCCGGCAGTCGAGCTCCTCCACCCACCCTCACCTCCTCAACACCCCACATCTATGATTATTACTTTAGAGATAGAGAGAGACGCAGAGCCGAGAGGAAGAGAGAGAGGTAGAGGAGAGAGAATGAGCTCAGAGGAGAGAGAAAGGAGAAGAGGAGGTGGTGGTGGTTCCTGCAGCGGCGGCGGCGGTTCACGGTGGTTGTTTCAGATGGCAGCAATGGTTCCTTTATCTCCGATTGAAAACAGGTAAAAACCCCCAAATCACCTCTATTCTCTTGATTCTGATGCCCGATGATGAGGAGGTTGTATTGGTGGTGTTTATTGTTGACAAGGAGGAGGGTTACAGGGGTTAAGGTGGGAGGCTGTGGTGGCTACGGTGGTCATAGGTGGTGGTGACGACTGTGGTGGTGGTTAATGGCTGTTCCAAGTTAGGCGCTGGTGACAAGGGTTTGAGTGGTGGTGTGTTTTGAAGGATTTTGAGTGGTGGTGGACTGGTGGCCGATGACCTTCTCTCCTCCGTCTCTCTTTCTCTCTCTCTCTCTCTCTCTCTCTATAATATAGTAAGGTGGAGGGGTTGTGGGGGTTAATGGGGAGGCTCCGCCGGAGCTCCGCCGCCGCTGGCGGTGGGGAGGCCTCCGGCTCTTCCTTCCTTCTCTCTTCTCTAAGTCTCTAGTCTCTTTCTCTCTCTACGTAAGATGTGTGGGTGTGTGTGTTTTTATGTATGCAGATAACAATTGGAGTGGGTCTTTGGATTTTTGTACAAGGATTTTGAGTGGTGGTGTGTTTTGAAGGATTTTGAGTGGTGGTGGACTGGTGGCTGCACACAAATGGGAAGGAAGATGATAATGAGTGAAATGACATGTTTGCCCCTCACGTGAGGGGCACATGACTGAGTTAACGGAGTTTTTTAACAGAAGTTACCCTAAAGGACATAGGGTGTAACAAATTGATAAAACAAAGGACATAGGGAGTTAAAAATTCAAAAAAAGGACAAAGGATGCAATTTCAGGTAAAACTAAAGGACAATCTGTGTAATTCTCTCTTTGTAGTTTTTATCATTTAAACGAGTCACTTGTTTTCAATTGCTTATCTTGTTATCATTCACATTCGGTTTTCTTGCATCGTGAGCAGTTTGATTATTAGGAGGTAATTGATACATATGGGTTGGTAATTGGATTGAACAGGCTATTATTAAAAACTTGTGTTCGATTATCACTTGAGTTGAAACCGTTTAACAAAGCCATGTCTAAGTGGTATCCTATCATTTAACCAGGTTTGGGTGAATCATTGAACCGGAAGCTCGGAGGGGGTTGCTTCTTTAGTATTATTGTTTACAATTTTTTCCAATCCGTTTTCTGAAATTCAAGTTAATACAAAACAATTAGGTTTAATTTTATTAGTTAATTGACAAAACTATACTTTCCACCAATTCCTTGTGGAGACGACTCACTTTCACTATACTATACTTTTACTTATTTTTGACCGACCCAACGACATCGATCATTATGTTGCATCATTTATATGTTGTTATGTTGTATCAGTATCAGTATCAGTGAGTTGTTTTTTCAAAAATGTACCTAGAATATGTATCAGAAATTGTGATTTGTTTTTCAAAAATCTTAATAATAATACTAATAATAATAAAAGGATAAATAACATAACAATTAACCCTAATTTCAAAAATAATAATACGTGTAAATAATATTATTAATTGTTATAATACTAACAATAATATTTGTATTATTAACACTGCATCTCCATCTCTATAAATAGCTCCACCGGCTGCCATTCTCATCCTACCACATCTCCATCTCTTCATTTTCATCTCGATCGAGTCCAATAAAATGGTGTATCGCACATGTGGTTCTCCAACATTAGTTCGTATATCAAGAACATCAAGAAATCCAAGTCGTCAATTCTACTGCTGCAACATGAAACCCCATGGTTGTGGATTCGTATGCTAGGCTGACCCACATGTAGTAGAGAGATCTAGTTCAGGTTTGATGAATGAAATCAACGAACAGTTTCATCGTAGTTTAAACATCAAGGACGAACAACCAAACCATACCTTGCAACACTCCTATTTGCAACAGCCCTACCATACCGTTCGACAACTACACAACCACAAAACCACAACCGTCCTAAAACTATGCAACCACATCCACCTACCATGGAACAATGTAATTATCACCCTCACACTGGTGAGACAACACAACCCCCACCCACCCACTAAAGACGACTTAGAGGATTTTGAGACAGTTTATGATGAAATCCAACTCCGGTTGTTTCGTAAACAACAAGCTCGTGAAGAGTACAACTCATATGCAAAAGCAGTCTGATTATACAGCACATAACGAAATAAAGTTTTATTAATAATGTGTGTTTAATTAAGCGTGTTAGTAGTTAATGCGAAAGTATGTTTTATTAATATTCCCATAACTCATGTGTGCAAAATTGTGTTTTTCAGTATTTCGGAACACATTCCGTAGTCAGTAACGCGTCCATCCAATGTAGACATTTACGTCATTCCAATATAACGCCTGAGCTCTAAGAAGGTGTACCATCGGTGCCCGTAACATCGGTTCTAAGAATAAGATACAGCGCCCCAAAACAATCACGTTAGTCATTTTTGGTGGTTTTTTTGCAAAACGTGTTTTCAATAAAAAAAATAAAAATTAAATTAAAATAAAAGAAATGGTCCACTTTGTTTTATAGTGACAACAAATACTTACACCATCACGTGATATCTGAATTCACCATTAAAGTCATTATCATTAAAGTCACTTTCACACCATATTATAAAAATTATAAAAGTATTTAAAAAAGAAAAAATTACGCCGTTAGTCCCTGTGGTTTCCACCTAATTTCAATGTAAGGTACTAAGGTTTTATTGTTTCACTTTAAGGTATTAACCTTTTAATTTGTTTCAATGTCAGGTATTAGGGACTAACCTAGTTAAAACTTAACTAAGTTTGAGGGGTATTATGGTCCAGTCACCTATATATTCAGTTTTTGAAAAAATTGTAGCTTGGGGGACTCGAACCTGGCCTCTAGCCGGTTCTCATTCATAAAACTTAACACCAAATACCAACTGCTCTGCAAGTCTTTTTGTGATATTATTGATTTCGAAATTTTATTAAACAATCTCTGTTATACTTCATCTTCCCCAAATTTTGCATAAACGGATGGCTCCTGCCGCCCTCTATGGAGTTTTGGAATTGTAGTGGTGGCTGAATATAAACCTGACATGTTCGATATGTGGTTTGAATCAGGAAACAACTCAACACTTGCTGATTGACTGCGTTTTCGCGAGAACAGTTTGGTGGTAGATCTGTACATGGTTAAAAATCCCTATCAAATCTCAGTTTTCATCAATACAAGATGCTTTGGAGTATGGATTGGAAGCGTCCAAAAAAATAACTTGAAGGAGCATTAAAGGAGCTGTTGCACGTTCTGTAACAACATGGCTTCTGGTGTAAAATAGTTTCTTGGTAGAAAAGATTTTGGCTTTAAAAGCATAAATATAAAAATAGCTACGAAAATTATAGAAGCATAAATATAAAAATATAAATTGTTGCAAATAAACTCCATAAGAGAAATCATCAACGAATATATTATAGTTTGGGTGGATGGGATTCATCCGATGGATCTCCAAACCTAACCACAGCGTTTTTTTTCTCAAAAATGAAAAACCAAACATGTCAGATTATGGTGGTGGATTATGTTCGTTATAAGGGGTTACGGTGGTGGTTTTGGAACTGTAGTGGTAGCTGCTCGGCGGTTAGTGGTGATCGATCGAAGTACTGTTAGTGATGGGTTACTGTTATCAGGAAGACAAGTAAGTGATGCTCTGCGATGGCCATGGTTAAGAAACAACGTATGGATACGGCTGTAATATTTATTGAAAGGTTAGTATTATAGTTGGGGATAACACGGAGTCACGAAGTGGGTTATCAATGGTGGTGGTACGGTTAAGTGATTGTGGTTGTTGATAATGATGGTTGAGGAAAAAGACACACTGGAAGCATTAGGTTCGTATGGTAAATTTGGGGAAGATGAAGTATAACAGAGATTGTTTAATAAAATTTCGAAATCAATAATATCACAAAAAGACTTGCAGAGCAGTTGGTATTTGGTGTTAAGTTTTATGAATGAGAACCGGCCAGAGGCCAGGTTCGAGTCCCCCAAGCTACAATTTTTTCAAAAACTGAATATATAGGTTATTGGACCATAATACCCCTCAAACTTAGTTAAGTTTTAACTAGGTTAGTCCCTAATACCTGACATTGAAACAAATTAAAAGGTTAATACCTTAAAGTGAAACAATAAAACCTTAGTACCTTACATTGAAATTAGGTGGAAACCACAGGAACTAACGGCGTAATTTTTTCTTTAAAAAATTATTGAAAATTCCACATTTTTTTTTATCTATTTAAGGGGTAGTTCCTCCAAGCCAAATTGCTCACACCTAACCATCTCTCTGAAACACACCCTTTTCTTACCAAACCTGCTTCCCCCCAAAAATTTTCAACTAATGGCTTCATTTGTTCCATACCTGGTTAGATTATACTGAGGTGGTCGTTTTACATACATAAACGGGGTTGTTCAACATGATGACTCTCTGGCAACAACTAGCTTTATCATACGAGAGAAGATGACATTTGAACAACTAGTTGAATGCGTATGTAATCATATTAATATTAACAAAGAACCAGTTAGTGTCCAACTATAGCTTGGATTCACTTTCCAAGGGATGTCTCAAACATCCTAAATCTTCAATGACGATGGGGTTCGAATGATGGATTATCTAGCTGTTCAGGCACGTGTTCATTTCATTGCGGAGATCTACGTTGAATGGCAACAAGCACCTCTGTTAAAGCAGCTAAGTTTTACTAACCTGCTGCGTGACGTGGCCAACGTAAATGTTGTTGCACCCTTCAGGTCTCAGCATGATGCAGAACCAATCGAAGATGCTGCTGGTAATGACCAAAATGACGAGGTAGGATCCCCTATGACGGACGAAGAAACCATTACGAAACCTCAATATCTTGCCGGTAATGACCAGAACAGCGGCTTTGATGACTCTGAAAGCTTTATAATATAGTATAAATAGTATAGACAAGTAATATAATAATAATATGAAGTTTTAAAACTTACTTAAAAACAAAAAATTAAAATCAGTTTAAGAATAAAAGAAAAAAAATCAAGATATGATACTTACTTAAAAAGATAAAGCAAGTAAAATAAATTTAATAACAAAAAAAATCAAAAAATGGTACCATTCACTACTAATTTTCCCTCTGTAATTTTCCTTATAAATTCCAACAACACTGTTCTGCGATAATAATATGCTCTCAAACATTTGTTTCATCTTTTTTCATTCATCATAAACCCTAACAAATTCTAACAGATACATTCTTCTCCTCAAAATCTCTTTTTCTATATACATGTTAGTAAACTCTGTTCTGTAATATCGTTTCGTAGTCAAGATCATTAGCATTTACATCACCGCTACTGATTTTCATTGTTTTGATATATTTATTCGTTATCAGAAAGTAGTTTTTTTATTGAATTTTGCATCCAAACTTGTGCTATAATTTTTGCATTTATTGTAGATGCATATTAAGAGTTCCATTCTTTAATGTTCGTTTATCAGTCAAGATCGTTAGGGTTTACATCGCTGCCTATTGATTTTAAATGTTTTGATATATATGAGCTATGAGAAAATAGTTTATTGGATTGGATTCTGTATCAAAACTTGTGCCATTAAGTTAATTTTGTTTGCATCTATAGTTGCACGATTTAAAAAAACAACGAGGCGCACACCTTGAGGTGATTAAGTAACAACACGTGTATGAGGCACGCCTCATGGGTTTTTAGTTTGTACATAAGCCTCTAAGGGCTGAGGGAGTAAGAAAATGTGCGCCTAAGGGGGTTTAGGGTGTTTTTGATGTGTTAATGTTTTAGATTTTTGTGTTGTTTTATTGTTATGTGTGCTTTTGATGTTTTAAATTTTATGTGTCTCATTTATTTTAGTTTTATTAGATCTATAAATTTTAAATTTCAATTTTTTTTAATTCTGCCTTGGTTCACCTCGTGAGGCGAAAGGAAAACGACTCGAAACTCGATTTCATTCTTTTAAACCTTGTGTGGTTGTCTTGCTTGAATCAATACTATGTGGATTATAATCGACTCCTAACTTATGATGTAAAGATTGAGTGTCATATCAAGGAGGGAAGTTCTGTTGATGATGATTGGGAGTTCACAGCTCCTTCGAACACGCTTCGAATGCTTGTTTTGGTTGGAAGAACAGGTAATGGGAAGAGTGCTACTGGGAATAACATTATTGGGAAGAAAAAATTTCTATCAAAAGCGAGCTATGCTGGTGTAACCAGTACATCCGAGCTCAAAAGTGTTGTGTTGGAAGATGGCCAGATGATTAACGTGATAGATACTCTTGGTATCGTAACTAAACTTTTATAAAACTGTATAGGTACTAACCTGTCTTTTGATGTGATTTAAGTATGCTATTGGTTATTAGAATTGCATGACTGTTTGATTCGTTTATTGATATTGAGTTTATCAAGAAGGAGCTCGTCAAATGTTTCAATGTGGCGGGAGGCAAAATCCATGCCATTCTTATTGTCAAATGTTTCAATGTGGCGGGAGGCAAAATCAAAATAATAAACGAATTAATTATAAAGAAAAGTGATATGAATCTTGAGTACGATAATATTGTAGCTGTTATGGACATTTATCTAAGAAAGTGAAAAAGACTAACTATAGAAAGTGAAACTTGAAAGCATCAAAATGAAAACAATGAGAAAAATTAAAAATAATGGGGGTGGCCAACATTAATTGGCTTCTAATCATAAGGCCCTTCACATTAGCATAAATCAATGTGGTGGAGTCTGCGACGACATCGGTAGGTAGAAGTGTCGTGGAGGTGGCAGCAAAAGTGGTTATGGGAGTGGCAATGGCAGGGAATAGTAACAGGCGGTGGCGACACACAAATGTGGTCGGTCGTGCTCGCCCCTTGTACCTATTTTTAAATAGCAAGTTTTATAATAATAATAACGCTGAAAATTTTTGCCCCGCAACAACGCACGAGCTTCCCACTAGTATTAATAAAGAACAAGGCAAACAACCTGTCACACCCTCAAATTTCCACTGCGGGGTTTTACCGCGAGGCGCATGACATACCAGGATCCCATAGCCATAAGTCATGTGAACGAACTCTAAATGCCCAAACCATTTAGTTCGTTTTCGAAAACCAAGTTTAGTTAAGTTGCGGAAGCGTAAACCAAATTTAAACCCTTTAGAAATTATGCGCAAAACAACGCGCCCAAATTAAAACCATATGGAAATAAATGTAAAAGCATGATATGTAATTTAAGTGTATGCCCAAGACCCCAAATGCAGTGATACGTGCAGTGCTTCCTAATCGTGACATCTATGAACACTATGACAAATTTGTCCCAATAAGGCTTGCATACTCGGTTCATAAGGTTCATGAACACAGCTGGTGCGTTGGTTAGCCCAAATGGCATTACCAAAAATTCATAGTCCCCATAACGAGTTCGAAAGGCTGTCTTCGCCACATCCTCCTCTCGGACCCTCAGCTGGTGGTATCTTGACCTTAAATCAATCTTGGAATAGTAACTTGACCCTTGAAGCTGGTCGAATAGGTCGTCAATACGAGGCAAAGGGTAGCGGTTTTTAATTGTCACCTTATTCAATTCCCGGTAATCGATACACATACGGAAGCTCCGATCCTTCTTCTTAACAAATAAGACTGGGGCTCCCCAAGGTGAAGAACTAGGTCTAATGAAACCCCTGTCCAATAGCTCTTGGAGTTGGGTAGATAGTTCTTGAAGTTCGCCTGGTGCTAGGCGATAGGGTGCACGCGCAACTGGGGCTGCTACTGGTGCCGCTACTGGTTCAAGATCAATTTGAAATTCCACTTGACGAACAGGTGGAAGTCCAGGTAGTTCCTCTGGGAAGACATCTGGAAAGTCCCTAACTACAGGAATGTCCTCAATTTTTGTTTCAACTTCAGCTCGAGTGTCAGAGATGTTAGCCAAAATGGCTGGGTAGCCCTTTCGAATACACTTCTGGGCTTTCAAGTAAGAGATGATGCCCACCATGGCACCACCACGATCACCCTGGACAGATAAGAGTTCTCCACTAGAGAGAGGGATACGAACAATCTTCTCCTGACAGAGAATTTCAGCGTGTTGCTTGGATAACCAGTCCATGCCAGCCACGAAATCAAAGCTTCCTAGGGTGATAGGTAAGAGGTCGATGGCAAACAATTGTCCATCTAGTTCGAGCTTACAATCACGATGGATGTGGGTTACCTCAACAGGCTTCCCATCAACTAACTCTAGAGAGTACGGGGTATCAAGAAGTGTAGGAACTATCCCTAGTTGTTTGCTAAGTTTTGATGACACAAAACTATAGTCTGCACCAGTATCGTATAAAATAGAAGCAAGAGTGTCGTTCAAGGAACACGCACCCGTCACGGTATTGTTATCAGTCCTAGCTTCCCCAGAGCCCATCACAAATGCTCTTCCACGAGCCCATTGTTGTTGATGCTGTAGTGGTTGTTGTTGTTGAAGGACTTATACCTCATAGTCTCATACTATCCCACGTTCTTTTGCTATCACCAAAAGTAGAAGATGAAGCTCCCTGCTTTGGAAAAGTACCATGCTCAACAGCCTCATCGGTGATTTTGCAATCCAGGTGAAAGATTTGTTATATTTTGGATAGGTGAGCTGTAGTAGCCATGCCACGAACTTGTGTGGCCAACCCCTTTGGTATGAAGCTCGATCCGTTTGTAATGTAGGTTAAATAGATTTAAGCATATAGTAGCTATCTCCTGTAGCTTGGTAGTGTAGGAGTCGATCTCAGACCCAACCGTCTTTAGATAACAAATTTCTAAATTTCGTCACGGGGGTTACATTCTCCACCCAAGTATCTGTAACTCATCGAGTGTGCATGTAGCATACATTACCCCATCCTGCCTGGGGCAAATGCACATGGCAAAGACTTATACTATCGAAGCAATTAGACGGTCTCCTTCAGTTCTGTTGGAGTTATCGAGGTTTACAACCAATAAAAGCCTTGAAAATACGATGGCAGGTTGTTGTTGTGGCATGTACGTTCAAGGTGTAAGAAAGTTCAAATGTTGGAGTCAGGGGAAATGAATGATTTGGCAAGATGAATCTTTACTAGCTTGGAAGATGCGAGGGCCTCAACCACCCTATCGTTGATCATAAGAATTCACTCTTATCTAGGTTTACAAAAGAAAAGGAAAGAAAATACTAGCAAGGAAGGGTAGGAGCAAGTCGTCGTCACGTTCTGACAAGATAGTGGAGCATTCATCCTTACTTTCCCATGTGTTCGTTCTACTCGAGTTATCCTTCCATCCCTTCTTCCTCTTTCGCGGGTATCGATGTTATGTGGATCTCGCCGCATATAGTCTCCAACTCTGGTCCTATGCAAGTCAGTTCAGTGGTCAGCTGCACCACTCGTTCCTCCAATCGTGTTTGTCAGTCATTAGTAGGTTTCGTCTTTCCTTGAGATGTTGCACTATGTCGTAGGCCTTTACATAACTCCCCAAGAGTGGGTGTAACAAGCCCGATCTGATGTGTTCCCATGAATCCACTATACACTCAAGAGGAACAGGGATATGCATGTCATACAATCGCTCGCTCGTACTGAGCGCAAATGTACTAGAACAAAATTCAATATAAGCAACCCAGTATCGTCTGAGTTTCCAATGAGAGTAAGGAAGATCAAATAACAAGGAACAGAAACTAATTGTCTCCTTGCTCATTGAAAAAGGATAAGTCTAAGTATTTGTCTTTCTTTGAATTTGATTTGGTTTAATGGTACCACGTCATGCGCATCGTGCAACTTCCTGTGTACGTGCGCCACAACGCTCGCAAGGGCTTTCTCCCCATTACTGTTATCGTTTCCTCATCCATGAGGTTTGTTAGGATACTAATCCCAGTAATGCGCCACCTGGTGTAACCCTAGGTACCCACCAGTGACATGTTCAGAATCAGGTTTAGAATTAGAAGATATCATATCTCCTGAAATCATGTGTTGTAGATATATGTAGCCAAAAGCTAATTGTGCACTTAAGATGTGAGTGTACTAATACTTATGCTATGATGGTTATAGACTAGACTCAACATGCAGTCCTAGTTCACTATAACCAATGGCTCTGATACCAATCTGTCACACCCTCAAATTTCCACTGCGGGGTTTTACCGCGAGGCACATGACATACCAGGATCCCATAGCCATAAGTCATGTGAACGAACTCTAAATGCCCAAACCATTTAGTTCGTTTTCGAAAACCAAGTTTAGTTAAGCTGCGGAAGCGTAAACCAAATTTAAACCCTTTAGAAACCATGCGCAAAACAACGCGCCCAAATTAAAACCATATGGAAATAAATGTAAAAGCATGATATGTAATTTAAGTGTATGCCCAAGACCCCAAATGCAGTGATACGTGCAGTGCTTCCTAATCGTGACACCGGAAGCTAACTACCTGCAAAAGCATGTATACGGTGGGTCAACAAACAATGTTGGTGAGTTCACTAAGTAAAGTAAATGAGTGAGTAAACGCGTAGGTTTCCAAAAACCACGTAACCAAGTAAAAGCGTAGGTCCTCCAGACCCAAAAGTTCAAGTGTTTTCAGTTTAAGCTTATCAGGGGTAGCTAGCCCACTCGTTGTAACTAAACAGTTGATTATTGGGAAACATACAGAAGTTGTTATAAGTTTTGCCTCGGCACTAGTGTCTATCAACACTAGCGGTTCAGCTCCTTTAGAGCGTGGTCAAAAGTTCATGCCCGTGACACAAGCACCTCAAGCATGAGGTTGCTGCACAACCTAATAGCGCTATCAACTAATACCCCGTTCGCCTACAGCGATTAACCCAATAATATGCAAGGACTTTAAATGATAGAGAGTGTTTAGTTCACAAAGGACAATAAAGTTTTAAACTGATAAAAACGTAACTCACACAAGGAGTCCAAAAACCCGACCCACACAAGGAGTCAAAACTAAGTTGCAAGAGTAGTCCCAAACCGGACCAGAAAATGTTTACCAATGTTGTCTCAAACCCGAGACGCATGCTTTCGAGAAAAAGTAATGAAACTCACCTTAGGTTGCGTTGAGTGCTAAATCCAAATCCAAATAAGTAATAGAGACTCGCTGCCGACTCCCTATTATATGTGTCACTATGTGAGTACATGTGCATAACCAACACACCATATAACTCGTTTATCCGAGACTTTTAAAAGTTCAAAACAGTGTAGTGACACCTAGTGACTCTACATGCACGAGTATGTCCTACGTATACCGTTGGTGATCATAGTGATTATTATAAGTTTAATACATCAAATACATCTCATAAAAGTTTCCACACAAGTACATGTCAAATACATACCATAATAGACTCCAAATAGTCACATAAAGATCCCGTACACAATCTGCGTTTTTAGGGCAGATTGTGCGCTGTGAAAAACGAATTATTTAAAATACTTAACGAGTGAATTAAAGTCCCAAAGTTTTACTGAGTATTCATGGGGATTCGGTTGCAAACCCATATTTTTGTTTTGTCTTAAAACCAAACACAAAAATTATTAAAATTCGTACAACACAGCTATGTCCAGAAAATATCCACAACAGGTCAGTTTAGTAGAAAAATTCCCAAAAATTGTGTATTCATCCAAAGAGGATTAATCCACTTGGAAAAGTCGAGTTTTTCCAATGTTGACCTACTGTAAAAATTTCGTAACTTAATTCCTTGTAAATCTCAAGTTATGACCATTCAAAGTTGACCCAATTTACAAATCCGAAATTCTGATATGACCTCTAATCAAATAAAATTCCAAAAACGACTCAAACGATGTCCAAATTTGATGGTTTTGCCCATTATGAAAAGCTAAGACCATGTACATTACAATCATGCAAAGAAATCACCAAAACAATCAATTTAACATCACAACACAGACCCTACAAAACATCATAACGAATCTGCCATAAACTGAAACTTGCATCCCAAGTTATTCACAAACCCTAATTATGCATAAAAATCTCTAATACATGCATAACCCATATTATCATGATCAAACACATATATTATCATACAAAAACCCTAATTATGATTACTAACAACAATCATCATCATCAAATCATCATGAACATTCAAGAACTCCTACTTATACATATATGCGATTATGTATACATGCATGATCCATGATTTTTAAAACTTTTCAAGCATTACTAATTATTAAAAACATGTAAAGATTATACCTTTCAATGCAAGAGTCCTCAAAGCCTAGAGATTACACCCAAATAAGCTTGGAGAGGTGATTAAGATTGATGTTTGTTGAAAAGTGAGAGAGAGGGGGGTGGGGGTACCTCACGGCGCAAAGGGTTTAGGGTTAGGGTTCTTTATTTTTTTTTTGTTCCATAATTATAAGGAGGTTTAGCTTGTTGCCCAAGTAATTGGGTATTAGGGCCCTTCTAGTCCATTAACCGGACCCGTTAATCATGTTCTAGTCCAATACCGGGCCCGGTGATATTAATCACCCTAAATTGCATAAAAACTATTGTTTTTATTATTTCATGAGATATTAATCATCAAGTGCACGTAATTTGCATGGTTTACGTATTAACCTTCAGTCAAGTGATAATTCACATAAACACATAATTCACATAAGCATGTACTTCACGTTCATCATGATTCAATTGTACATATTATTATTATGTATGCCATATAATTCACCAACGTTCAGGATACAGGACTCGTGTGTGTGTTCAACAATGATTTTCCTATTTAACACATATGTTAATATCATCTAACATATCTTAGGCCTACTTAACTAACCCTAGTTAAGTATCTAACCACGTACGACATGTAAGTTAACTAGAGTATATCATGTAAGTTAGCTAGAGTTCAGTAAAAGTATTAACCTGAAAATGCGGGGTGTCACACAACCATAGCTCATCCATTTATACTAAACTAATTACTTGCAAAATTATTTTTTTTGAAAGGAAAACTTCATTAAAACAACCGAAACGGACTATCTCCAAGACGGAGATAACCGCGGAAAACCACACTTACATCGTATCAATTATAAAAGAGTTTCAACTTATCCAATCGACAACCACATCTTTACCCCTACCTCTATACCAAAGAAAGCTAAAGGATTTAACATCCTAAACAACTTGATATACACTCCTAGTAATATTTGAGAAAACCTTCTCGTTCCGCGCTTTCCATATTCTCCAACATGTTATAATAAAAATACCGTGCATATTATCTCTCCTGACCTTAGAGCCTCCCACGTGATCAACAAACGTAGTAATATCATCAATAGAAAACAAGATCATAGGTGGTACTTTGATCCAAGAAGAGATACCATTCCAAACTCCATCTGCAAACCTGCAAACAGTAAATACATGCTCTGTTGTCTCGTCCATCTCTTCGCAGAAAATGCAGCAACTATCTCCAATCGCTATATTCCTTCTTCGAAGCACACATCTCGTAGGAATTCTATCAAGCAAGGCTTGCCACATAAAAATATTACATTTACTTGGGATCCATTTACACCAATCAAACTGTTTACGAACCTCCTGAGAACCAATACCTTTTATCTAATCTTTAACCTCTTTCACCACATACTCATTCGAATCACCCACATTCCAAACCTATGAATCTTCGGCTTGAGAAAAACGAGTCCCACTGATTAGTCTTTGACACTCAACCGCTTCAACCATTTCTTGATTTGTGGCCGGATATCGTTTCCAATCCCAAGTGACCAAAAAACCATCATTTTGCGACTCCATCCTATCCGCCAAGGTGCACCAAAAATCCGACCCAAGCCGGAATAGATTCGGAAAACGCTGTTTAAGAGGCATATGATCGATCCAAGGATCGATCCAAAATCTAATCTTCGAACCATTACCCACACAACCTTTTATCATTCCTACAAATGGAACATCTCCCACTTTCAGATTAATGACTCCAATTTATTCACCACTGCCACCGGAGCTTTATATAAAGAAAAATAATATGTCGGGAGGCTTTCCAATACCAACTTTATAAGAACAACCCTTCCATAAATGGAGAGAACTTTAGCCTTCCAATTTGATAGCCGTTTATTAAAAACCTTCACCACCGGATTCCAACTATTTATCCGACCCATATTAGCCCCAACTTGAACACCCAAATACGTAAAAGGAGTAGAACCTGATCGACGCCCCAACTCTAATACTTGAATAACCATTTGATAAAATAACTGGATACTTGATTAACCATATGATAAAATAACTAGATAAGCATGTTAACTTAAAGTAATAATTATCTCTAAATATTTAACTAATATTTATTCTTTTTCTTCTCTTTATGAATTCAACCATCTTTATCTTTTCTTTTGGTTTATCTCATCCCACAACTTTATGATTTCTCCGAATCATTAGGACTAGCCCTTCAATGTGTTGGTGTCTATTCGTATGGGCTCAAGAACAACCTGATCGGTATATATTCACATACGACACCGTGGCACAAAATTTAAACAAGTGTATTATCGAAATTCCAATAAACACAAGTAGGGGTGCAAACGAGTCGAGCAGCTCGTGAGCTACTCGAGTTCGGCTTGATAAAAAACTCGAAACATGCCGAGCCTTATCGAGTCCGAGCCGAGTTTAAGACTAAAACAAAGCTCGTTTATTAATCAAGCCTGAGCCTGGCATGTGAAGCTCGTTAGGCTCGTCAAGCATTAGTGTAATATTAGTTTTATTAATATTTAATAATATGTACACTTCATTTAAGCTTGTTTATTAATAACATTTACACTTCATTTAAGCTTGTTTACTAAACGAGCTTGAGCCGAGCTTTATTTATCAAGCTTGCGAGCCTATTATTTATATTATTTTTATTTAATATATTAACTAATAGATAGTAAACAAGCCGAGTTCAACCGAGCTTGAGCTTAAGAAATTTCCAACGAGCCGGACTCAAGCTTTGAAAAGAAAAACTCCAACCTAGAGGACCTCGGGCTCTCATAAGTTTTTTAAGTTCGAGCTCGACTTGACTCGTTTGCACCCCTAAACAACTCTTCGAATGAATGTTGCAAGTGTAGAAACAAAATATTAATTAGCTCAAATGTCAAGATGTGCGCAAAAACATTGGAGTTGAGAAGAGGAGATTAGAGTTACACATTTGTTTCTAATAAAAGGATCAAATAGTCAATTCATAAAGATTTAACACACATTGTTAAAACTAAGTTAACATAACGAATCTAGAGAAAGTATATATAATCTATAATCTATAACTTATAATAAAAGAATTGAATATTGATGAGGTGACATTCAATGGAGGCCTTAACATTCCTTTGAATGTGCCACGTGGCACGTTGAGGTGAGAGTTTTTAATTTATTTTTTTATTTTGTTTTCATCCATTCTCCTACATTTATCTAATCCTAATATCTTTACGAATTAAAAAAAATTAGATTTTCTCTCTAATGTTTCCTCCCATCATTTTTAAACGTTAATATCTTTTATATACGAGTTTTTTTAAAGAAAAAAATTACACCAAATTAACGAGCGTTTTAATATCTTTCCAACGAGTACCATAGTGCTATATAAAAAACGGAGAAAAAAACGACTATTTTTTATGGGGTTTCGTTCATACTAGAAAAAAACACAAAGTGTTCAGGTTATTCATTAATCATGTTTTTTTATTTTAAACCAGGTTCTTATATACAATGTTGAAATTTAGCCCAATCGCCATGCTATCATTGGAATTTTACTCTTTTAAAGATGGATAGATATACTTCATCAAGAGAAGCTAGGAGAAAGAATCGCGCAACACTGCGACACATGGTGTCACCTTATAGAAAGGCTATTTTTTATTTATTTAATTACAAGAGTAATAGTTATTACTATTAGTATTAGTATTATTAGAATGGTTATATTTTTCAACCCCGGGACATTCCCGGGATAAAAGCTAGTACAGTATAAAGCCCTTTAAAATAAGAAGCATAAGAAGCCACCAGAGATTGACACCTGTCAATCTAACCTAACCACACCTAACCACAGTTAAACACAATAAATCATATCTTCCCTGTTCAAATCGTAGCCCATTCTCATCTCCTCCTTCCACACCGATCTAGATCTGACCACCACCAGCACCATCACCACCACCACGAGCACCGCCGCCACCACCACCACCACCGCCACCGCCACCGCCACCGCTACCGAACCACCACCCGACACCACCACGTCATCCTTCACCTTCTCGTCTGACACCATGCCAACAACGAAAACCAACAACGATGAAGCCCCTCCTTCCAACACCAACAAAACCAACAACGATGAAGCTTCTATTTTTTTTTGGGGGGGGGGGGATTATACACCAGCGTCAGATCTGACGCACCCTTCAAGTTTAGAGACGCACGTTCAAGCTTTGGTGAATTTAGGTTCATCATAAATAGTTGTTGTGATTCAGCAGTAGTTGGGATGAAGACCTGGTCGCAGGCGATATATAAGGAAAAGGAGAGGTTGAGCTTCGAGTTGACCAAGGAACATGGATAAAGATGAGTTGCTTTGAAACAGACGCACCTTTTGATAAAGGAAGAAGGATAAGGTGCGTTTGTTTGGTTTGAATTTTTTTTTTTGTTTTTAACGAGTGCGTCTAAAATTTTCAATGAGTGATTCCAAATTTTTAATGAGTGCGTCTGAAATTTCAATGAGTGCGTCTGAAGTTTTGACGAGTGCGTCTGAAAATCTTGATGAGTGATTCCAAACTTTTAATGAGTGCGTCTGAAATTTCAATGAGTGCGTCTGAAGTTTTGCTGAGTGCGTCTGAAAATCTTGATGAGTGCGTCTGATATCTAAAAGTGCTATGTTTTTCACCAACTTCATCTTCTTCCTCTGCAACTTTTTTTAACCTAATTTTTATGTTTAATCATCCTTATTGAAACAAAATCGAAAGTATTCGACAACTATTACGATTCATAATTGTTCATATGATTATTTAATTGTTTTTTTAATCGTTTTTTTTAAATTTTGTAATCATTCTGAACATGAATTAATCTGAAAATCAGTGTTCAATTAGTTTCGTTGTTACGATCTAGAATCGAGCTGTTAAAATAGACGGTTTTTTTTCCAGTTTTACCCTTGGTTAGTTTAACCCAAGTATGATTAGGGTTTTTAATCTGCATCCTTAATCTAATGGCTGAGATTGCTTCTTACGCTTCTTACGTTAAGAAGCTTTATACGTTAGCCTCACCCATGAATCTAACACGGTCCTTCATCAGTTCATTGTTTTGTTTCCACACAAATACACAATGTCACAAAGTAGAGTTGATTTTATTGCCGTTGGCAACGGTTAACAAGTAGCCAACGGTTGTTTTCCTCACACGCTAGCACACACGAGCTGGGTAATGCGTGATAGCTCGCGGGCCATTTCGCGTGACCAAGTTGTGGTGTTCGTGAACTACGTGGATCGACCCTTCACTCGCACAAGCTCGTTTGCGAACCACAACACATAGTGTTAGCCTAAAGCAGTTGATTTTATTAAATAAACCGTAACTTTATACGGAGTAGTAAATTGCGTGTATATAGGAATGTTCGTGTTTGTGTGACCACGCGATTCTTGTCGTATTCAAGTAGGTAGATAAAATTCAGGACATATAAATTGCACCAATAGTGGACTCACTGCCATCATAACATAATCTCCTTTCATCTTCTTCTTTCATTCAACTTAAACCCTAACTTATTATCTCAGGTAATTACATATATGCATAATAATAAATAATATTTCCATTCTTTACCTTTTGTTTATCAGTCAATATCAGAGTATTGTTTGGTTGAATTTTACATTAGAATTCTGTTATTTTTTTATGTTTTTATTTTTTTAAACAGCATCATTAGAATTCTGTTTATTAAGTTAAATTTCGCATCATGCTGTTGTAAGATCATATATCAAGTGAGTTCATTTATAATAATAGGATTATTATGATTTAGCGCCTCTTGGAATAGTGACACCAGGTGTTTATTCCACTATTTAACATAGGCGGATCTAGGGGTAGCCTAATATTTGTTTAGGGGTATCCCGATACATAAAAAGGAGAAGAAAATTTTATTTTTACGCTTCACCCTGAAAGTTGAGGGACCATACCCACCAACGTCGTGCGGGTTCAAGTCCCCATGTAGCGGGCAATATGTGGATTTTAGGAGTATATTTTAGGGGCGTGTGAGTTCGTGGGTGATGAAAGAAAGGATTAGGATTGATTTCTTAACTTTTGATGTAGATTTTGACGGTCATATCATGGGGGGAAGTTCGATTGATGATGATTGGGAATTCACATCTTCTTTGAATGCACTTCGAACGCTTGTTTTGGTTGGAAGAACAGGTAATGGGAAAAGTGCAACAGGGAATAGTATCCTTGGAAGGAAAGAATTTGCATCGAAGGCAAGTTCTGCCGGTGTAACTAGTACTTCTGAGCTCAGGACAACTGTATTGAAAGATGGGCAGATGCTTAATGTGATAGATACTCCTGGTATTTTAAATTATATTTTAAAACTTGAATGAATGCCGATGTGTCGTTTAATTTTAGACTGCTAATGGGTAGCATAATGACAGGACTGTTTGATTCTTGTGTTGATACTGAATTTATTGGGAAGGAGATTGTTAAATGTATTAATATGGCGAGGGATGGTATCCATGCTGTTCTTGTTGTCCTCTCGGTTAGGAATCGGTTTTCTAAAGAAGAAGAGGCTGCGATAAGTAGTTTGAGGACTCTGTTTGGAAGCAAAATTAATGATTATATGATTGTTGTTTTTACTGGTGGTGATGAACTTGAGGAGAATGAACAAACTTTGGAAGAGTTTCTCGAAGACTATCCTGAATCATTGAAGGTTAGATAACAAACTTTTAGAAATCGACCATTATTCAATTGTTAAAAACTAATAATTGACTATTGGTTCAGGAAACGCTTAGACTGTGCGGGGATAGATGTGTTCTTTTTGATAATAGGACTAAAGATCAAACAAAGAGAACGCAACAAGTACAAGAGCTTCTCTCTTTGGTCAACATGGTGTTGAACAAGAACAATGGGAAACCATACACCGATGAGATTTTTAACGAATTAAGGGTGAAACTTATTATTTTCATTACCGTTTTATCTTCTAATGATTTACATGTTTGTTTTTGACTAATTATTAATGTTACACATACTATACATGTACTCATAGAGAGGGACTATGAAGCTTCATGAACAAACAGAAGAAGTTCAACTGTTAGAGGGATATACCAAACAGGAAATATCTGAGCTGACGGAACAGATGTATAAATCATATGACGAGCAGCTTAAGCGAATTACTGAAATGGTACTCTTACTGTTTTTTTTTTAATTTATATTATTAATGATTTTGCATTTTAATTAAAAATTAGTTTCACTCTTTGATTTCCGGCTTTTATTATTAATGACAATACCATATATGACCTTTGACTCGTAAATAGGCTACTTCTTTATCTTAATTCCTAGTTGCGTAAAATCTGCTTACTTGCAGGGTGTCTAGATTAGTTATACAAAAAGAAATACTATACTAGCAGATTTCTAGAGCTAACTCTTTTAGCAATGAAAAACTAGTGGTTTGATGTATATAATGCTTGTTTGCTATCCAAAGGTTGAAAAAAAGCTATTTTATTAAACAACATATCCTGTTTTTATAACTTAAAACTCATGGTTATTTTCAATTTCGGGTCAAAATGGGTCACGTCAACCCTACAAGGGGTTGGCATAGCGATAGGCGTCTGATCGCTCTAGCTGGTTTGAATCCGGTATCCACTTGTTTTTTTTAACCCCTTGAAGGCCACCTGCCCAACACTACCTCCTCCCATTGGTTACCGGAGTATTGTTAAGGGGCTGTGAGTTTTCCAGTGACGCGCAAAAGTTTTTGTCTTTTGTTTAAACTTCTTTTCTTTACATAGCAAAATGCGTCTCTTGTTTTAAATATCTGTTAATAGATAATTAATGTGTTAAACATGATTTCAAAACTTGCATCATCAACAATACTAATAAAAAACTTTTATCAAAGCATTTTAGGAGGTTGTTGTATTCACCTCAACCTGTACATGGTTTGAGGTGAATGGCACCTAATATATTTAGTTCTTTTGATGATGTACAGGTTGAGTCGAGGCTGAAGGAAACGACTACGAGACTTGAACAACAATTGGCGGAAGAACAGGTGGCGCGGTTGAAGGCTGAGGAAATGGCTTATGCTGCTCAAGCGAAATCCAATGATGAAATCCGGAAGCTAAGAGAGAATTTAGAGAGAGCTCAAAGGGAGACTGAGGAGCTACGACAGAGAGCTGAAAGTGGCAAATGTGCTATTTTATAAATTCATGCTTCCTGGTTCCTTTCTCCTAAAAACTCATGTATTGTGGTTTCCTTAACAACTCTTGTATAACTTTAACAGTCGTGTATGTGTTCTATCTCTCATTGATGTCTTACTTATTGTTCTTATTATCATATAATCTATTGTATGTCCAAGGTATATGTATGAATTATGATGATTGGAGCAATTCAATTTCATAACTGTTTAGTGTTGATTTATTTATTATTGTAACATGCTTAATGGTTATTGTGTGATAAAAAATTAGCTGAGTTCAAACACAGTTTTATGGGAGAATATGAAAACAAAATAAATCACAGTTTTAAACTTTTTAAACTTAAGAAATTGGTTGAAATGCATTGTTCATCCATCTCTCTTTAAATTTAATGAAAAGATATGAACAAATTACATGACGGGAAAAAGAAAACTTTTTGTTTCATATAATTATAGAACATACACAAGTGACACATGTAAGTTAAGTGTAACTGTATATTAGTTAGACATTTGTGGATTCCCCACCTTCTTGACTTCACCCTATTGCCTTCGTGACTGTTCCTTTAGTATCCACTCATTGTATGTGTGAACCTTTTTCTTGTCTACATTGTGAAAAGAATATTATTTCATGTCCCCTTATTCCTATAATTTTTTATGATTCAACCAACCTATAATTTTTTATGATTCAACCAAGTCGTCATGAGATGAACTCATACCATAACACAATAATCTATTGAGTAATGGGCGAAAAGACCTTAAAGGGTCAACCCACTAGAAACATATAAGCCTAAAGCATTCCAAAGGGTCTACATGTTGGTACAATAGACTCGCACGTAGAGGAGCAGAACCTGAAACATTCCCACATGCCCGGAGCACGTCCCATTAATAGGAGGCACGATGACGTCAGCCAACGGTTATGGCAGCAATGACCATGCCACCTAATGAAGGGGACAACGAACAAACCCTCCCATAAATAAGAGGTAAAGTCATACTGCACAAGGTACACTGATCCACTTACTTCCCTCTAATACCATCACTCTCACTTGATTATTCCAAAATACGAATTACTTCCTCTCATGGTGTAACACCCTAAATCTGTTTTACAGATAACTCGCAGCGGAAAATACCAACCGAAAAAAAATTCATTTCTTTAAAAACAACTTAAATGTTTAGAAACCGAATCTTCTAAGTATTTTTGGTGTTACATCTTATAATATTTAGTAATAAAATCAACGTGACTCCTTTCTACTAGATCAGACGACCGCAACCACGTACAATCCGCCTCCTCGCTCGATATCCATCCCTTGCTCTACTAGGTAAACCAGTCATCCTGCAATCACCACATAACCAATCCGTTAATTCAATAGGTAACTTTATAAAATCTACTTATGATGCGGAAGTAGCATCCCACAATAATCTGTGATCCTGTCTAAGATCCTTCCTTCAAGTTCGGGTGGGTTACCCCGACCCGAACCTCCACATCTCCTGCAAATCATGCTTATATACCTACATTTTCATCATTCTCAAACAAAGGTTAATAACCTCACAATATGTCCAAACATACAATTTCCTCCCTATACTCTCACAGTACATACAAGCATACACCTCCTTCGTAAGTTTTCACAATACATACGAGCATGCAATTCCCTCATATAATACCACCATACATACAAGCATACAATGTCCACCTACGATACCACCATACATACAAGTATACAACTTCTACCTATAATACCACCATACATACAAGTATACAACTTCTACCTATAATACCACCATACATACAAGTATACAACTTCTACCTATAATACCACCATACATACAAGTATACAAGTCCTTCGTATAATTCTACAATACATACAAGTATACAAGTCCTTCGTATAATTCTACAATACATACAAGCATACAACTTCCGTCTATGATACCACCATACATACAAGTATACAACTTCTACCTATAATACCACCATACATACAAGTATACAACTTCTACCTATAATACCACCATACATACAAGTATACAAGTCCTTCGTATAATTCTACAATACATACAAGCATACAACTTCCGTCTATGATACCACCCTACATACAAGTATACAACTTCTACCTATAATACCACCATACATACAAGTATACAAGTCCTTCGTATAATTCTACAATACATACAAGCATACAACTTCTGTCTATGATACCACCCTACATACAAGTATACAACTTCTACCTATAATACCACCATACATACAAGTAACTCTCTCCCTCTAACCCGAGCATGAGAACCCATATGTACATCACATCTACAATCTACATAATCATGGTAATCTACTTACCGTATTTGATGCCGTCAAAGAATGCATCAATTAAACTACACGCACTTGTACCATTTCGTACTACGATCATGTCTACAAAGCCAACATTACTATTACATGCTACACCCTTACAAGGCCCCACACGAGGTCCAACAATGTTAATTGGTGCGTTAAACGCAATTTCAGGTCGCGCACATAAGCAAAACATCAACAAGTGTTAGAAAATAATATTTTCCCCAGGGGCCACCGTAAGGGTACGGTGGCCACCGTACCCTTACGGTGGGCCTCAAAACCCCTACGGTGGGTATAGGCTGCCATACGGTGGAAAAAGGGGTGCAGGGGCTACCGTAAGGGTACGGTAGCCACCGTTCCCTTACGGTGGGCTCTGCACTTTTCCTCACTTTGTTTCTTTTTCCATTTCTTCTTGACCCATCAGAGCCGATCCATCCGAAGCTGCGTTTTACCCGTTATAATCTCCGTAAAATGCCTTACGGCACTATATCTAATGTACCATCATTTCACATTTTCCACTCTACCTACGCATACATATACATAAATGAATTCGTTATTCTAAATAGAATAGGAATTCACTTACCTCGTGTTCTCCAAGTTCTTGCTTGTTTATTGTTCCGTCTTGACCCATTAGCTTCCCATGCTTGAGTCCATTATTCCTATCCTTTCATATCACCATATTCACATCATTGTTAGCATACATGATCATGTCACACTAACAATCATTCTCCATCAAATAACACATTGACTTTCATTAGTCAACTTCTACTAAATCTACAACATACATACACAACCACATTGGTTCTCTCATCATGTAATACCACTCATCATAATATATATCTCATAGTTTTAACATGTTAAGCATCACATAGTGCTTCTAATCACACAATCAAGTTTGGGAGCCTAACCATGTTATTCCACACTATTGACTTGGCGGAAAGTCAACTTTCTACCATTCAAACTTTCTTCTTACAAACATATGTCTATACTGATGACTAAATCACATAAGCCACACCATAAACATCACATTCCTATTTCATTAACATACAAGATTATTCATCATTCCAATCATAGTATTTAAGCATTAGTGTACACACTACTAATGCATACTTCCTACCATATCATACAATCAACCAAGTCCCCACATGATTACTCTTTAAGATGAATTCCTTATGTTAACCTACTACCAATTTGCACCAATTATCCCATTACTCTCATACTTTGTCGAGTTTTGCATACAAATTCATACATCATACTTATTTAGACATTTCATCAAACACTTGGTGTGCATACAACCTTCTAAGCTCAATGTACAAGTAGTTTATGCCTACTTTCATAGATCATAACATCAATCATCATATTTCTTCCAAATATCTATCAAAATTCATACATAGATGCCAATCATAGCAAAATCTCTAATTCTTTCAACCTAGTTATTAACTTGACCAAAAGAATATGGGTTACTCCCAAAATGTCAAGACCCACTTCAACCACACATGAATCTCTATCAACAACTACATTATATCAAGTTACACACATACTAGTTCACATAGTGATTCCATACACAATCACACATGAAAGCATATAGAGTTGTTGGGATTCATGCTAAAATCCCCATCATGCAAGAACTCCTAACAAAATTACCACCAATTGAGGATACCACAACTCACCTCATGCTTGTTATGACTAGATGGTTTGAAATCTTCAAACATGCAGCCATTAGGCTTTCAATTTGACCTTGATTTGGCTGAATTGCACAACTTGTTATTGAGAGAGCTTTCTTCTCTCCCATTTTCGACACACACACACACACACATTTTTTTCAGGAGTTTGATCTCCTTCTCACCCACCAAGTGTGTTTTATTACACATTTTTACAATTTCAGCCCCTAAGGTTTGATACCCATCTATTTGGTCTCCAAATCTTAACCTTTCCTTCTAACTAATAGGCACTTAGCTTAGTTAGATAAGTTAGCCATACCATCTCTTGCCATATCTTAATTAAACATTATAATTAATACAAATTCGGGTTTTTGGGGCGTTACACATGGCACTGTTATCTTTTTTGCAGTAACACGATCCCATCTGTCATTCTTGTCGGAGACACTCACTCTGTAGAACTGATCTTAGATCCATTATGAGATTTGTTCCTTCAAAATCCGAAATGTACTCCGAAAATAAAGACAAGACGACACGTAAAATAAAAATATAAAAATGCGTAGAGGAACTCCCGAACATTTATCAAACGTGTTAAACACATTCAGATCGAGCTAATTCGGGCCATTGGGCTTGTTATTTCTCACTCAGTCACTCTATTAAAGAGTCCAACTAATATTAGTTGGAATTATTAGCCCATATATAAAGCCCAAAACCAATGTTAAGAAAGCCCACCATGATAATAATAATTCCATATCTTCCACTCTTCTCCATCTTTCCTGGCCCTAATTCCTTCCTCACTACACACACACTAACACACACAGCAACCAACCAGAAGTTTCATTAGGTAAATATCATTTCTTCAGCATCACAATATCCCTTCAGATCTGTTCATATCTTTACTTTTCTGTATTTTAATCCAAACTATCAAAAACCCTAAAAACTAGAATTTTTAAAACCCTAATTTTATTATTATTATTATTATTATATTATTGTTTGCTTGACCTCTGTACGTTCTCATTTAGGTTTGTAAATTTTGAATCTTTATTGTGATTTGTTACTTTTATATATATTTAATAATGTCTAGATAGTTGATTTGTTGATATCTTTATTGTTCAGATTACAGTAACCTTAAAAGCTTCTACATTTCATATATCTGCTGACTTTAATGGCGGTATGTTATTGTTTTACTTTCATAACCTGTGAAGTTATTATAATAATAAGCTAACAACTAATAAGTTTATTGCTTCAGTTTCTTTTTCATCACCTTGCTTGTTTACTTTTAATGTGTGTTTTAGGTTGAGAAACTTTTTAAAGATGAAGCTACTGAAGAGAAGGGTGAACGAGCCCGTATGGTGAGTCTTTTAAGATCTTTGAAATCTATTGTAGATTTTGTAGTTTTGTGTTGCTCAGCTGCACTTGTTTATTGTAGTAGTAATCAGTGTTTTCGTAACCGGACCGGTTGTTGAACCGTGTGTGCCTTTCGGGTTCACTAGTTGTATCGGCTAGGTCGGTGTAAAAACCGGATGACACCATAAATAGTTTAAAAGTTTTAGAGTATAAATGTATAACTCAAACTTAAACAAAATACCGAAATACGTTTTTTTTTGTGTATGGATTTGTAATATTAATTGAGTATAAAGCCACAAATAAACGAAACATAAAGTAAGAAATCAGAAAATGTGATTTTGGAAGGAGAAAAGAAATAATAATAATGTGAAATATTGTACGGCTGGTTTCTGGCTGGTTCGAATAGGCACAACCGGACTGGTTATGTGTCCGGTTCTGTATCGAAAACACTGATAGCAGCTAGGAAAATGTCTTTTTTCTATTGCAAATAATCATTACTTATTTATTGGATGCAAATTATCTTCATGGTGCAGGCATCCTTTGTTGGAGCCATGGCAATAGCTGACTTGGTCAAAACAACCCTAGGCCCTAAAGGAATGGTCAGTTTTTTTTTTCTACTTTGTAACATGTATACTTTAGCTAAAAGCTTTTGATCTGTATATGTGTTTAATAGATTATTTCTATTTTGTAACATCTTTTTTGTTTCAGGATAAAATATTACAGTCGACAGGTAGAGGACACAGTGTCACTGTCACTAATGATGGTGCCACTATCCTAAAGTCCCTTCATATTGACAACCCTGCTGCTAAGGTTCTTATTGGTATCCTTTGAGTTGTAAAAATGTCTGTGTTTCGTAACTATCATATTTTCATTTGCTACTGCTTGTAGAATCATTTTCAACTTTTTTTCGTGTTTAGAAAATTTTCATATGAGAGTTAATAATATCTAATATAATCACTAAGGAGGCGGTGAAGGGTTCTTTGGACTTGAGATTTTTCACACATATTTTAAACCTAGTTTTTTGAAGTTTCTTAATAAAAAAATTAGACATCTCGAAAGTGCAAGATGATGAAGTGGGTGATGGGACTACTTCAGTGGTAGTTTTGGCTGGTGAGCTTTTGAGGGAAGCTGAAAAGTTAGTAGGATCGAAAATACACCCAATGACAATAATTTCAGGTTTCTTTTCCGCCCTTTCTTTTCTTTTTCTGTCAATTTTTTCATTAATATCAGTTTAAATTGTGTATATATATGGTAAAATGCAGGTTACCGGATGGCTGCTGACTGTGCTCGTAGAGCACTGCTTGACAGGGTCAAGGATAACAAAGATGATGCAGGTTGACATTAGCTATACCAATTTATCATCATTCATTATGTGATTGTGCTATTATAGTTTTATTTTGGTCACTTCAAATATTTACAACTCAAAACATATTTATTTTCATTTGAATGTTAAGGTTTATAATTTAGGAAATCAGTACCTTCTTTATATTCTAGCCCAAGGCTCGATCATTTCTCCTTCTTGGTACATAAAACATACAATTGTGTTATAGGCATGAAATATTAAGTAGTTAAACGAGTTGATTCACATTTGATACTTGTGTTAAATTTTTAATCATGTCGTCTCTGACCTGTTAAACACGATAAGACCTATTTTGCCCGCCCTAAGCTTATATAAATAAATAAATTTATAATATCTTGTTTTATTTTTTTGTTCATGCAGAGAAATTTAGGTTAGATTTGATGAGGATTGCTATGACCACTTTGAGCTCAAAAATTCTCTCACAGGACAAGGAACATTTTGCAAAACTTGCTGTTGATGCTGTAATGAGGTTAAAAGTGAGTTTCTGGCTGTATGTAATAACTATAAAAAGTGGATTAGTGTTCTTGTGACCTAAAACGGGCAAAAGTTTGCATCATTACATGTGTTGATGCCATTGTTTATTTTCTGAAAATCTTTTTTGGTAGTTTCTGAAAAGTTATATGCATATGTTAGGGAAGCACAAACTTGGAGTCCATCCAGATCATCAAGAAAGCTGGAGGCTCGCTCAAGGATTCTTTTTTGGATGAGGGGTAGGTTAAATAACGTTATTTTTTTACTGTTATTGGTTAAATTGAAACAGAGTTCACATAACGCAAAATGTTATTGCTGTCACTTTTTTTATGCAGATTTATTCTAGACAAAAAGATCGGTCTTGGGCAACCAAAACGCATCGAAAATGCAAACATTTTGGTTGCAAATACAGCAATGGACACAGATAAAGTAAAAATCTACGGAGCACGTGTCCGGGTAGATTCAATGGCCAAAGTAGCTCAGATTGAAGGAGCAGAAAAAGACAAAATGAGAGAAAAAGTGCAAAAGATAATTGGTCATGGGATTAACTGCTTTGTCAACAGACAGTTAATCTACAATTTCCCTGAGGAATTGTTTGCTGATGCTGGCATTCTTGCAATTGAGCATGCTGATTTTGATGGTATTGAACGCCTTGCTTTAGTTACTGGTGGTGAAATAGCATCGACGTTTGATAATCCAGAATCTGTTAAACTTGGGCACTGCAAACTCATTGAGGAGATTATGATTGGTGAGGATAAATTGATCCACTTTTCGGGTGTTGAAATGGGTCAGGCTTGTACCATTGTATTGAGGGGAGCAAGGTATGTCACTATGTCATACATATTATATTTTTTATTTTTGATGACTTAATGTTTTACTTTTCATGTTATTGTTAAGCAATATTCTCATCATGCGTCCAAATAAATTTAAATCTTCTGAAATGTATTGAAAATCTTTAACTTGTATCGTGGTATGCTATAATGTTGGTTTTAATAGTGATGTTGTGCTTTTTGCATAATCACATTCAGTTTATAAACCGTAACACCGAGGGATAATTGTCCAAATGTGAATCTGTTGTTTAAAATTGTATTAAGTTGTGAAAATTTCACGAATCTGAATATTTAGGAAACTAACTGGTAACATGCTAAAACATGAGACCGTATATTTTCATTAAGTAAATAAAAATATTCAATAAATTGGTGTTAATTATTTGTATATCTTCATATAAACTATGTAGGGTTTAAAATCGGCTAATGTTTTCATTGTTTGATTTATAAATATCTTCTTTATCATTCTGACTGATTTTATGGACTGTTCAGAGTTGTAAGAGGTTTTTAAAATTATATAAAATTATATAAAATCACTTTTTATTAGCATCACTATCTTAAAAAATGTGAGTAGAAAGAGGGGTAAGTACATGTGAAAACCATTAATGATACTAATCATCCAAAAACTAGTTATTTGACCCCTAGATAAATATAATTCCCATTTTTTTTTGTTGCAGCTTCCATGTTCTTGATGAAGCAGAAAGATCCTTGCATGATGCCTTGTGTGTTCTGTCTCAGACAGTAAACGACAGTAGGGTTCTCTTAGGTGGTGGATGGCCTGAAATGGTGATGGCAAAGGCAGTGGATGAGCTGGCACGAAAGACACCTGGCAAAAAATCTCATGCCATTGAAGCTTTCTCACGCGCCCTTATTGCAATTCCAACAATTATTGCTGACAATGCTGGTCTAGACAGTGCTGAGTTAGTAGCTCAACTTCGTGCTGAGCACCACAAAGAGGATAGCAATGCAGGGATTGATGTGATTACTGGCGCTGTAAGTGAATGGAACTGTTCAATTAATTTTTTTTGCTTAATGTAGTTTTCCATAGAACAAAGTACATCTTTTGTGCGCACTTTATAGGGGGTAAAATGTACAGTTATGATACAACGCGTATACATTTTGTCTATTGGACACTTGTTCAAAGATTTAACTGAGATTAGAGAACGCAAATTCAAACACCCCCCCCCCCCCCCCCAAACCAGAAAGTAGTAATTTTTTAATTGTGTTTGGTTACAGGTTGGAGATATGTCAGAGCTTGGAATATCGGAGGCGTTTAAGGTGAAGCAGGCTGTATTGCTCTCTGCAACTGAAGCTGCAGAAATGATTCTGAGAGTCGATGAAATTATCACCTGTGCACCAAGGAGGAGAGAAGATAGAATGTAGTAGGTCCATGCCATGTGTCGTCGACCGATTGGTTAATGTTTTCCTGGAGTTGCTAAGATCAGACTAGTTGGGTTGGGTATGTGTCCGGTTTTGTTTGGTTTTTAGTTTTACCAGGGTGTAGCACCTAAAACCTAAGTTTTGTTTGGTTGTATGCTGTAGCAAATTGTCGCATTACGTCATCTGTTTTTTCTTTGTTTTTATTGTTTTGAAAGCGGATTAAATTTTGAACTATTATCATGTATTCAGCTAGTGTTTTTTATACGCATCTTGTTAACGACTGAGTGGCAAAAGTGCAAAACTGATGAGTTGGGATTGTGTAACGGGCCAAAATATTTTTAGGTTTAATTAGCTTCGGTCAGGCTAGATGGGGTTGGCTGTTGTATACTGGAAGTGGTGGCAGTGGGTTCAATGTGTTTTTTATACCCATTTATGATCTAGGCCGTTTAACCCAAAACGCAAATCCGCTGAACTTTGTGTTGAGCCGTTGGCAACCCTAGTTAGAACGTTCACACAAATGCTTTCTACTTCAATGATGATGCCCCCTTATTGATTGAGGACTATTGAAATCCATGTTAGTGGATGTTCAGTTGATGTTGAAGAATGGCCGGTTAATGTTGAAGAACTGATTCGTCCAATAGGAAGGAAAAAGGTGAAGGTTAATAGAGAATCATCACAAGACAAAAACAAAGTCGAGGTTGCTGAGGAACTAACGATTCAACCCAGCTTTTGATCTACTTGAAATCGGCATGTGAGAAGCTCAAATCAAACCAGGCCTCGAGCCTATACGGGAGCTCATCTATGAATGAGCACATGCCCAGGGTTCAAATATTGACATTTTATTTTAAATGTATATTTATACCTAATTATTTATATCTGTACTAGAGGACATTATTGTAATTTACCTTAAATATTAAGGCGCTTAAGGCAACTTTTGGTGAATAGTATACACGTGCTCCAAGCAATACTTTTAATTGGCCTCCACTTCAAATTAATACACTGTTTAATAAACTTCTCCTAATAAATATATTATTTATGTATACAATAATTTCTCTCACATGAGATTTGGTTTATGGTAGGTGTGTGAAAATGTGTGCGTGAGGTGTTAGTGTGTGTGAGTAAGGTGTGGGTATGTGCAAAAGTTTGTAGTTGTAAGGTGTATGTGTGCGTGCACCAAATACAGAAACAAAAGGGTGTGTGTCTACACATGTTCTCCTTTTATAGTTCATAAGGAATGTGGTTAGGGTAGTTATAATGAAACCATGCGTTGGTGGAGTTTATGGGATGATTTGCACTCCACCGTATCACGCACGGGCTAATAATAAATAATAAACAAGCTGCATCATAGCTTCAATACTATTCATGAGTTGAGATCCACGTTTAGAAATAAAGTTTAAAACAAGCTATATTCATGCGCAATATTTTTTAACGACATAGGTTATTTGTAACCTACTTTAATTACACCGATAATGAAATGTGATACAAGTGAAATAACATATGGTACTGAAGAATTAAGCACAAACCAATTCAATAGTAACTTTGTAAGACAATGCTTTTCGGTTTTTCCTAACTAATATATAGTTAATGGCGTGAAACACATAAGAAACTAACATAAGACAACCATAGTGGATGTTGGTTGTGGACGCGGCCACCATGCCACGTCGGAAAACTAGCTACATTGATTCGTGCCATCCCATTCCCCCCTTTTACAACCATGCCTTCCCCTATACGCCCAAAATCTGCAAAAGTGGTACCATGTCATTGATGAATCAGATGGTGCTACGCTCATGATGTGGACCACTACTACACATGGTCCTAGTATTATAAAATCAGTTTACCTCATCACTTCACAAGTTGTTCAATTTGAGACGATGACCTCAAACTAAACCGGGTTTTCATTTGTTTGCCACATATCAAGTTCAAAACACAAAAATGTGCTATAAGTCTATAACATTGTTCATCCTTGCTACATTTCAATCACAGCAATATACCCAAATTAAATTAGAGGGCCATAAATTTTATCAAATATAGTTATCATAAATCCATAACCATAGTTATCATAGTTGATAGTCTTGATAATATCATTACATACATATCAAAGTTTTCAAACTTAATTAGTGTTTTGAATCCAAAAACACAAAACCATACTTCACGGAGTACTCCTTTTAATTTTTAAACGTCCTACATAGAAGTAAACTTTACTTGAGTACCGCTTTTGTTCACCTGAAAAACAAAATCATAATTGTGTTTATGGCTAAGATCTCACAGTTTTTTACTTATTATTAGCATAGCCGTCCAGGAAAATTCCCAAAACCCTAAGGACTCGGACGAGTAGAGAAAATAGGCCCCTAAATATATACTTTATATTAAAATAATATTATAAAAACGCTTAAAATATATAACATATATAAAAAAATTTCTTAGAAAAAATCCAGGTCCACAGAAAGGCAGACCCTGGGCGGTGGGGCCCTGGAAAGACGGCCCATGGGCCGCCGCCCACCATGTCCCCTTCCCAGCCGGCCTTGATTATTAGTTCATATTGTTTCTATTTTTGGTTATCAAATTTTTTTGAACAATAAATCTTTTTATTTGTAAATACCACCCAATCAACCAGAAGTTGAGATTGAAACCATACCATAATTTTGCACAATACTAGATCACACACCACAAGCAGATATGAAATAAAATAGATATAATCATGCATGTATGTCTTAAGTATACCAGATGTGAAGAGACTTGTTGGGACATGAGGAATAAGGGGTAGGGGTAGAGGTACCCTCCAAAGGACCTGCAATATTAAGCTGAAGGGCACTCCTAGCAAGGTATGCTTCGATTGCACAGTACCCCTGATCACTAACGTGATTTACAACTTGTTGATTCACCTTCTCGTTTTCAGCAATCTTCAATCAAATCACCAAATGCAAATCAACAAAAATCAACCGTTAACGCATTTTTAACCGTTGCAGTTCCCTTTCTTTAGTATATAGCTTTATGTTTTCCGCGTATTGTTATTTGTTAAAAGTGTGTTTTGCTTACCTGGGAGCGAAGGATTGTGTTGGTATGTTGCAGCACAAGCTCCTGTTAAAAGAGAATGTAAGAATTTCATTTGGTTGAAACTATATTAAGAGTTGCAATTAATAAATACATGTAAACATAAAAAAAAAATAAAAAAAATTAATGACTTACTCTGCTCTCCAAGGTTTCAGTTTCTTCAAGTATTATTTCCTCCTGTTGGTCATACAAGGATGACAACATGAGTAAAAATTAAAGTTATATCAGTGAGTGTTTTTTTTTTTTTTTGCAACTATGAGAACCTGTTACCAGAAAACTCACTGGACTAGCTAATATTGTACTAACTAACGTGATGAGGTACATCACAGCTTATGCTTGCGGCATATGACTTGTAAGAGGTTATGGCTCGAAACCAGTGAAACAAAATACTAGCCTAAGACATTTGCTAGAGGGGAATCAATCTGACATTTACCGGCCACTGACAACAAGGTTATGAATGTTGTCAATATGTAGATTACCTTCTTTGACCTGACCCTTGAGATTGCTCTCTCAAGTTTCTTTTCCAGCTTCTTCAGATCGTTAATGCTCAAATAATCCAATCCTTCGCCATTAAGGTGCCTAAAATCAAATAAATTAATAGCATAAAAAACTTAGAAACATAATTGTATGTGTTTGAAATTTGCATATTTTCCTTTAAACATTGAAATTGGACTATATTTAAGGATATAAACCTGGGTTCCTTACTTTAATAAAAAAATGACCGGATTTTTCGGAAAGGCGAATTATATTAAGAAAAAAAAATGTATATATGTATGTATGTATATTAATATACGGCCGCGAATTATATTAAAAAAAAATATAAATATGTATGTATGTATATTAATATACGGCCGACCTGGGCCAAGTGTAGGGTGGGCGACTGCATATGACCCTCTTTTTCGAAGGTTATTTTGTATTTATTTATTTTTTTAATATATATAGACTTAAAAGCTAACTAAAAAATGGTAAAGCAAAAGCTTCTTTAATTTTGGTCAATTGAAAGAATAAAATCTACTTAGTTTTGGCTATTTTTTATATATACCTATATATGCAGGGGTCATTTTAATTTCTACCAAGACTAATTAGTCCCTGAATTCTTAATTAAGGACTAGTCTGATCACCTGTTAGAAGTTTGGTGTAGTTTTATTTGCTGACGAAGCTTCTTCGCCTCGTCTTGGTAATACTGCATGCACCAACAATACAACCAGTCGAAATTATAATATTTACTCAGGGTCAGGATTATACACAATCCTTGGATTTTTATAAAAAATGTTGCAAACATTAATAATAATAATAATAACAATTATTGTGAGAATTGAAGTGTATAATATATTGAGGGTTTAGTTATAATTTGGACACCCCCTCATTATATTTAAACACCATTTGCCTCTTATACGTCACATATAGAGTTATACATGGCGTATCAGGTACAACCTTAAACCTTTGAGAATGTTGTGACAGAATGTGTATGGGGACATCATACCCACTATGTGTAAGCCTATACATGGTGTATAGATTTGTGATTGACGGGGTCTGTTGGGGATTAATGGGGCATGAAAAGTGATACAATACGTATATGTCTCTATATGTGTTGCACCAAGGTGTCCCAATATTAGGACCATATATTATATTGAAGATCTTACTTGAGCATTAAGTTCTTGAGGTGTGAAAGTACTTGGTTCATTGGATTGCGACCTCTTGTACTTGTCTATAGTTGATTTCATGCTGTTGGATCAAATACTAAATGTCAAAACTAATAGAGATCAAGTAATTGACGCACAGAATTATTCATTCATCCATGATTTTTTTATCGGTGTCTCTTTGTGAGCTAATCATGACCATGAAAATGTTATGTACCGTTCAATGCCATTTACAATAAATAAATGAAGTGCTTATTATAATTGAATTCATACTATTTTTTTACTTATTACTTTGTTTTTGTTTTTCAATGCAACATGTATAAATGGATCTTTTCTAAGTTAAAAACAATCTCTGACCACTTCAAAATATTTCTAGGGTCGGTTAGAAAACCATAACATATGTTAATTACATAAAAAATAAAAAAAACCATATGATTAGATGAATCTACACCGTATGTAGAAGGTCTGTCCATGTATGCATGATACATACATACCCCCACAAGCTAGGCCTTTTACCCTTATGTTTGTGTTTAAACAACTCAGAAATCATTTTCCATTTATGTTTCCAACACAAATTTCTATTAGCATGCAACAAAAGCAAAAGACTTTTTTCTGAGTATCATTGTGGCACTGATAGTGGGCTTTGTACCAAGAAGGAAATTGTTACAGATTCAAAGGCTCACCAAGAACTTGTAGTTCCAAAACTACATAATTTTACTTTTTCTTTTCAATAAAATATTTTATATGTGTACTTTTGTCTGTCCTTGCAATAATATATAACTTGCGACAAGAGTAATCAAGCACTTTTGGAAAAAATAATAATAATAAAAATACTGGAGATGCAAGATAGTAAGCTTTTAATACTACAAAAACAATACAAGTATATATGTAAAACAATACATGATAGACACTTGTATTGTTTGCAACATACATGCTTTTGCGACGGATTAGCAACGATTAGGTTGTTATAAGGGAAAGTCTCCAAAATAAACATTGACCACCCTTTAGTTACAAAAATAAACATATAAAAGGTCTTAAGCTTAGAGACTTCATATTATCCAACACTACGTACTCAGAATCTGACATTTGTCCCAAGAGTCTTAAACAAAGACTCTTTAACTTGTAATGGTCTCACAAACCAACCAATAAAATGATGACACGTGGTCAAAAAGGCTACTAGACGCTTGAGTTTTGTGGAGTCTTTACCCTAGACGCCAACTATAGACGTGTTCGTACATTTTTAAGACTTTTCAATTGAACTAAGACCTTTCCGTACATTACTAAGACTCTTGCAAACTATAGACGCGTCCGTACATTTTAAGACTTTTTATTTGAACCAAAGACCATTCTGTACATTTTTAAGACTTCAGGCTTGGAGTTTGGGATTAAGACTCTACAAAACTCAAGTGTCTAGTAGCCTTTTCACCCATGTGTCATCATTTTATTGGTTGGTTTGTGGGATCATTACAAGTTAAAGAGTCTTTATTTAAGACTCTTAGGACAAATGTCAGATTCTGAGTAGTGTTGGATAATGTGAAGTCTTTAAACTTAAGACCTTTCATGTGTTTATTTTTGTAATTATATGGTGGTCAATGTTTATTTTGAAGATTTTCCCTTGTTATAAACTAACCACCGTAAAAGCTAATTAAAAAAAGCTAATTTGCTGTGATATGGTGTAATGTTTTCATTTTATAAAATGAAATAATTAGTTAGCAATATATACTGATGCCTCACTATATATTTGGTTAGAGTTACATGTAAAGCAAATTAACATCAAGAAACTTACTCGTTACTGGCAAACTCATAGACGCGTCCCCTCGGGGAGAAGACAATCAAAGCGATTTCAGCGTCGCACATAACCGAAAGCTCACAAGCTTTCTTGAGCAGCCCACCCCTCCTTTTGCAAAAGGTCACTTGTCGAGCCGTATTGCTTTCGATCCTTTTGATAACAGTCTTTCCCCTACCCATGGTTCACTTTGCCTGTTAATTATACGTACATATACAAACCAATTGATCATTAACTGAATCCATAAATAATGTAATCGAAATATGTTCTCAAATTTGATACTTATAAGATTCCTCATCAACAATATATATATACACACATACACACACATGAGACTATTTTGCTAATTAGGGACAGAGTTGAACAATATGCAAAATAATGCCTACAATTAACAAAAAAAAAGTTGTTTTAAATTCACAAAATCTAAGTTGATCTAAACACATATCTAAATTTAACTATAAAACTTTTGGACTATGTTAAAGTCCTCAAGAACAAGACACATATGATTAGAAATACACAACAACATCTAGTGAATAACTAGATTATGATACTAAAACTAATCATTTGGTTGAAGAAAAATATCAATCTTTACAAAGATCAGAACTTCTAAACTTAGGGTATGTTCTTTTTCATCTAAAGAAAACACTCACTTGGGACATGAGAAATTAAAGACTAAGGTTATAAATATATATAACTTTACCAAAGATAAAAGAAAAACAAAATTACACACCCAACTCCCTTTCTCTAGATCTGTTGTAGTATGGCCAGCCTGAGCATATGTTGAAGTTCAGAAATTAATAGTACCCCATCCATGCTGTTATTATATAAGTACACATTTTCCATAAAAATGATCAAATAACCTACTCAGTTTCTAGCTCTTTTCTTTACAGAAGACAGGCAATAATTAATTACAAGAAAGCTAGTAAAATGATATATAGATATAGAATCTGTATGAACATGTAAATGGGTATATAAATCAGACCAAAAACAGTGTACCTTTGAAGAAGAAACCAACACCTTTCAAGAAAAGAATCACTTCACTTCAGTTCAATCTCTCTCTTCAATGGAAGGTAAAGTGGTGTTGAAAACCCTAAGATATATCCATACCTATAGTTTCATCATGTTGTATAGATAGCTGGATTGGAAAGTGACAATTACCATATATGGTATGCATTATGTTGGTTGTGCAGAAAAGCAACGTGCTTGAATCTAACCCTAAAATGATATTTCCAAACTTACTTTTTATTTTACTGTTATACCCTTTGCATTATGTTGTATTTACTTACAAACCATCATGTACTACTCAATGTTGCATGCACAACTTATTCTTTTATGCATTAGGGGTTGTACAACTTATTCAATATTTGGTGATCATGTATGTGAAGGATATATAGACAAATAATGATCACTATATACTATATGATTTCATGCATCATGACTCAAGTTATGAAGGTGTGTATGCATAAATTATAAGTATTTTAATCATAAGAAATAAAGAAAACATAGAGTTGGCAAAACATGTGTAGTCTTGTTCTAGACGATGTGATTAACATAAGTGTTAAACATGAAAAGTGAAACGACTTGTCCAACTAGTCAATTTTCTGACTGATCCGCGGGAGGGGAGATCTACCTTGCGTCCTGCGGATGTTCTTGTGTTTGGATGAGTTGGGGGCAAACATGCTTGTGTTGACTTGACAGGGGTTTGCCCCTTGGTAGGTTTGCAAGACAGCGGCTTTGTACCGGGGCAGACAGTCTTGAGAGCAGAAGCTAAGAAGGTCGCTAAGCACGAAACAGCCTGTTAAGAGAATCAACATGTGTTCCTGCCGTTTGCTTTTGACACATTTGGATCTCTGGCCCCTGAGGCAGTCTGGTTTCTGAAACGAGTGCAAAAGGTGATCCACAATGACTCGCAGAGCCCTAATAACTAAGAGTTTGTGTTTAGCAGGATAGGCTTTGCAATTCAAAAGAGGATAGCGGCGCAGCTTGTTGCCCGCTTACCCACCATCTAAATCTAACTTGTTTTGAAAATATAATAAATTTAATTAAAAAGATAACATGTTATATGTATCAATAAGGGGAAATCATAATTGAAGATGTAGTCACCTAATTTATTGATTTAAAAAAAAATATAAAATTACACAAGAGTTTTTATGAACGAGTCAATTGAGAATGTAAATCAATGTAGCTAGAAGTTCAAATATTAATTAGTGTAAATTGTAATTTTTTGCATTAAACATATATTTTTTGAAATAAAGTCTTGGGTATATTATAATTATAAATCATGTTAACAATCCATTCTCAAGTTTGTACGTGTGAAATATAGTCTTTTAGTTTATAAATCATGTTAACAATCAATTCTCAAGTTTGTACGTATTTAGAAAAGAACAGAAGTACATAATTTGATCAGAAGTACATAATTTGATCACAACCAAAAGTATAATTGGTAGCATAGAAAAACATGTCCCTAAGCTTGAGTAAATAACTAGCTCTAATAAATCCTTTGGGGTTGATGGAAATAAGCCATCACTAAAAGCATGAAACGTAAACACCCTTTTTTGGTAAACTTTTAAGATTGGCGTATCTTGAATAAGGGTTGCTATATTACCCGACCCATTACACGGTATACCAACGGGTACAAGTTATTAGCACGTGGACAAGTTTAAACGTGTTTTTTTTTTTGAACGGCCAACAAATTGGAATCACTCACGGAACACTAGAGTATCATCGTGCCACCAGTGTTGCCACGCGATCATATTCCACCACCAAGTCACCAATTCAGGAGGAAACTCATAATTATGAGAAAACCCCCTTTGTGAGATTCGAACCCAGGACCTTATGGCCCTTAAGTCTTATCTCACCACCAATGGGTAAGTTTAAACGTGTTACAAGGGGCTCAACCCACGTAATCTGTTTATGATACGCATAACAAGTATAATTTATCTAACTTATCGTGTTTAATATATTTAGTGGAAAGATCAAATACAAAGTGTTTTTTTGGTAAGAACTGTGGGAATCAAAGGGGGTAAAAAATTTTATTTTTCTTTTACAATTTTTTTTCCATGTGTTTAAACATATTTTCTAGATGAATAATACAAAAAAAATTAAAAATTTTTTTAGTGTAATTAGGTCATTAAAGTAAATACATTAGTTTACACTAGAGTAATTATGTAATTACTCTACACCAATTTTTTTTTAATTTTTTTTTAGTTTTCAATACTATAATACATGTTTAACAATATGGGAAAAAAATTTTTTGAAAAAAAAATACCCTCCTTTGATTCTCACAGTTCTTACCAAAAAAACACTTTGTACAAGATCTTTACTCAATATATTTATATGTGAATATATATAGAGTTACAATCCATATGCAATTAGCGAATATATAGTTAAATATATATAATATAACTAGGTGAAATCCCGTGCGATGCACGGAAAGACTATATCATTTTTTAAGGTCTGTTTACTAAATACCAAATCAAGAAGTCAAGCATCTGTTGCAAGCAAAGTCTGTTTACTAAGGTCTGTTCCAGAGTAGTGGGTCTGTTAAGGAGATCTGTCTGAAACATGTGTTGCTTCAAACAGATGTTGCTTCAACAGTTTGCTTCAAACAGCTGTTGCAAGAAAACTGTTGAAGCAACAGCTGTTTCAGACACATCTTCTCAACATACCCACTGCTCCGGAACAGACCTTAGTAAACAGACTTTGCTTGCAACAGATGCTTTACTTGTTAATTTGGAAAAATAATAAAGCGCTCGGTTTTGTTTTCCGGTTTTTGTATAGCACTATGGTACTCATTGGAAAGATAATAAAACGGTCGTTAATTTGGTGTAATTTTTTTTCAAAAAAAATATCGTTTAAAAAAGTTATTAACGTTTAAAAATCATGGAAAAAGTGCATGTGCTATGCACATGAGAGAGAAAAAATAATTTAATAGTAAATGTGCCATGTGGCTTAAGGAGAGCTTGAATAAAATTAAATGAGCGGGAAAAACAAAAGTTATGCTTCCATATGATGACATGTGTCCCAACTTTGCTTTCTTTTATATATAGTAGTAGATTTTACATAGTGAATTTTATTAACGGCCACCAAAACTCTTTATTTCAAAAGCTAGTAAGACACTAGCGAAAGGTTCCCGAGTACACCGTCGTCAATATCCAGACTAGAAAAGAAAACAAATAACAAAACAACAAAAAGAATACAAATTACACTATACCAAACATACTATCCCAGGAGGATGAGCCTGTTAGCAAACGTAAGCCATCAGATCCAGCTAAAGACAACATGAGTATTTGTGATGAAGATTTTCCACTGTTGGTGGGGAACAGGTACATAAATAATCATCCATACATATATGTGTACATACCCCGTCATCATGATTTCCCACTGTTTGGCGGTGACAAGTGTAAATTGGCGATCGAAAAATTTAAGTGTTGGCTTCAACCCCTGTATCGACAGTTTATCCCGCACATTCAAGATGTTCAGCCGGACGGTAACTGTGGGTTTCGATCTGTAGCAGTGTCTTTAGGGGCGGAAGAGGAAGATTGGTATTTCATCCGCCTACATCTTCTAAGAGAGATGACGAGTGAACGCCAACAGGAGTGGTTGAGGATTCTCAACAGATGGAGACCTCACTGGTATAACCACATATACTCGACAATAGATTGGGCGAGAGTGGGACAAGAGCCCAATGCAAAACGGATGGAGATGCCCAACACCGGATTACTGATTTGTCAGATATTTGGTGTGGTTTTTCAACTTTTCTTTGCTAATGAAGTGACCACTTTCTTCCCTTTATTCACTCATCCTAATGACCTACCTAAACATCATATCATATCGATGGCCCATGTGAACACCAACCACTTAATCATGCTTCAGCTAGCAGAAGACGCTCCAATGTCATATTCGAATGGAGCATGGATGACTTGGGTAAATGAACGGGAAAACCCATGGTTGACGTTATATAGGGATCGTCTAGAACAGGGACATAGGCTACATCAAAGTAATACAAGCGGTTAAAGAGAGTGGTGTGACTTAACTTGTAGCCCAATATAACATTGTTTTATAATGTATATTGAATTATTAAGTGAAAAGAAAATTGTTGTTTTGCTATTTTACCTTTATAATAAGAAACAAAAAAAATTATAAAAACTCAAATAACATCTTTAAAAATAATAAACAACACATAAAAAATATATTTACAAGCCATAAATGGACTGGGGAGGGGTCGTAAAAGACCTTTAGGGTTCATAGATGAGGCTTATCTACAGGCCGTAAAGGCCTTTATGACCCGTAGTTGTTTGGGGATCCACCCATATTTGAATCCCCATATATGCACGAGAGACCACACATACATAGCAGTTTAATACTTAATCTTCACCAAACACACATCACCTCCAAAAACCCATATCATCATCACCCATCAGCAGCCCAACACCACCACTGTCTTCATCAGCAGCATAACACCACCACCGTCTTCATCAGCAGTCACCGGAGCCGCCACCACAGTCACCGGAGTAGAAGTATATAATGTGTTTTTTTTTATTTATTTTAATTATTATTTATAATTTAGAATTAAAAAAATAAAAGGTTGGACCAATAGGAGTGGAGGACTACCAAGGAAGACTACCCCTACACCCTCGGGTAGTCCTCATATTGTCTAAATACAATGGGGGCCCCGTTTTTTGCTGACGTGGTGGCAAGTCCTCCCAAGACTTGCCTCTACCACAGCTGATAGTCTTAAGCGACTATCTCTCTCACTTGAAGGTGATTGGCGCAGAATTCTTGTCTCCATTCTTGCCTATTTATAGTTGAAGGTATGTGTGTATGTTAATGATGATGGTGGACAGGTGGAAGGTGATTGTGGAATGTTGTGTTGAGTACATTGAGCTGTCCAATTTGCAATTAGCTGTCTATGTGTTTCTAGAAGTTTTTTTTATTATTATGATTATTATTTTGTTTGGTATTTGTAACTTTTGCTCCTAAGTCTTGAATACGATGAAGTGCTGCCTGATTTTACATGTGATCTTTTGTGTGTGTGTGTGTTTTATTTACTAATCCTTTACACGTTTCCTCACATCTAACAACGATCGATTCATTGATTCCGCCTTTGTGTCGATTACGCGCGTAGTATCACGAATTTCTTGTATTAACGAGATCCGAACGATCCTACAAGTGTTATCAGAGCTATGTCTCGATTCTACACGTGTTCTTAGATTGGTGTAGCATCATATCTGAGTTTTTGAAGCAGTTTTTCAAGTTTTCCGTTGAAAACCCATTTACATATATTTTTGAGTTTTTATAAAGGACTTTGATAATATGGATTGAATTGTTATGTTCTATTGTTGATTTAGATCAATAAACATATTTGGAAAGTGTTTGAATCAAAATTTGGTGATAAACAACATTAGTATGAATCAGATATGAGATTATTATATGTAAACGTTTCAAAACCCATGAGTTTAGTTTTTGCTGAATTTTGCAAATTTTCGATCATAATTGATGTTTTTGGTGTGTTTTAAGAATTAGAATTATATTCAGGACCATATCCCGCACATAACCTGATAATCAGATCAACAAAACACCAAAAATAACAAAAACTCATCAAAATCCGCCAAACTCATGAAGAACAGCTGTCATACGTGTGAACAGGGTCCTACGCCTGGTGCCCTTCAATCATAGGAGTTTCTCCGCGTTACTGTTCACTCCTACTTGTGCCTTCTTCACATGTAAGAGCCTCATGCGTGTGGAAGAGTCCTACATGTCCCTCATACATCTGAAAAAGTTGTCCTACGTGTGCCACGTCAGCTCATACGTGTGCAAAGAGGAACTATAGGTCAGTTTTGGAGCGGCAACATTGTAATTTTTTTTACGACAAACAACTGCATTTCTTTTCACCTATTTTTCACCTAAATAAAAAGTTTGGCACTAGCATGACACTGGCCCAAAACATATTAAATCACCCAAACCACTACTCCACTTTGGATCATATTTTTCAAGTAACATAAAATTGAAAGACAACCAATTCTCCCAACTAATGTCGCTACGCTTGGCTCTATGTTTGACCAACGAGAAATTTGTTGCTTTGACCTCCCCAACAAACCCATCAATATTTAACCTTTTCTTGAAAAAATAACATTATTTTGAGCCTTCCAAATCATCCAACATGTTACTAAATTTAATGACAATTCAAACCATTTTCCTTTTCTGAACATCAACGCGCTTAAAATCCAATGTGCGTGTAATAGGTCTCTAACATTGAAAGCCAACAGTCGGGGAATGTTTTTCCAAAAAATAAAACTTACTTTTTTCCACAGCATCACCGCCTTGTAACAACCTATGAAGAGATGATCATAATCTTCACCATAAGTCCATAGTCCTCACATAATATGCAGCTTAGAGGTCCACGATGTAAGTTTCTTTTTCGCAAACCCACCAACGTTGGTAGACGATTTTGTTTCGCTTTCCACCCGAATATATTAATCTTTTGTGGTATCCACTTCTCCCACTCAAAATTGTAAAAAGGTACTAATACTTATTTATCATCTCCGAGTAAGAAGCTACCGTTAACTCGGTATCTGAACTAACCGCCCATTTCCACTTATTTTTTGGTAGATTAAGTGACAACCCATTTACTATCGCCTGACATCTTGTTAACTCTTCTCTTTCGATGTCACTTTTAGATAACCTCTTCCAATCCCATCCCATAAACCTGTTTCCCACTAAGTGTTTTCGAGTGCAAAGAGAGCCATGATGTTGTATATTAACAACCCGTCCCCTTCCGACCTATCACTCAAAACCGAATCCCAATCCTATTACCCACTTCGCCTTTTATTAAGATATTAATTTTGGAAGATAAGACCGTGAATTTACTTTAAGCGTGAATGTATGCGATTATCCGATTCCACAAAGTGTTCCCTTCTTTTTTATATCTCTACCACCACTATAAAAGTAAGATTATGTTCATATCTTTTAGAGTACCCACACCAAGTCCCCCTTTCTCCTTCGGACCGATTACTCATTTCCAACAAACCCAATTCGTCTTAACCTTGTCTTCATTCCCACCCAAAAAAACCATCTTTTAAGTGCTTCATGAGAATCAAGAACCCCCTTTGACGCCTTATATAATGAGAAGTAATAAAGAGGCAAACTATCCAAAACTACTTTTAACATGACTAATCTTCCACCAAAGGGTAAAGTTTTGGCTTTCCACTTTGACAACTCACCTTAAAACAATCCACCACACAATTCCAATGCCTTATGTGATTCATGTTTGCTCCGACCAAAGCCCAAGTACTTACTCAGGAATTTGCCAACACTACACTTAATGCTACTAGCCATTCTTTCCACCTCCAATTCCAATAGCCTAAGCCCAAGCAAATTAGACTTTTTATAACTTATCTTTAAACCCGAAATAAAATAAAAGCACGTCATAATACGGATAATGTTTCTTATGTTATTTTCTCCCCACTCACCCATAAAATGTACACGATCCACATACAACAAAAGCGTCGTAACTTGCCCATTGTTTGGTAAACTAATACCCCTCGTAATACCTATCTCCTTAATACTTTCCATAAAACCGGTTAGAGCTTTCCATTGCAATTATAAAAATGAACGGAGATAAAGGATCACCTTGGCCCACACCACGGTAGTATTGAAATACTCTTGATGGTGAACCGTTTATTAAAACCTAGGCATTAGCAGAGTTCAAAACATCCCTTACCCACATCCTCCAAACATACGGGAAACACATTTGTTGCAATAACTTATCAATGAAATCCCAAGTGATAGTGTCATAAGCTTTTTCAATATCAATTTTCAAGATAAAAGCCTCAGATTTTGCTTTTTTTAATCCAACTAATTATTTCGTTTGACATCAAAGGACCATAAAGTATGTTTCTACTTGATAAAAAAAACCAATAACCAGTTTTATGTGGTGAAAATTTATAAACTAATATACCCGTTTAGCCAGGTTAAAAAAATTGGTTATAGGTTTAAAGAAAACCGCTTTTTTTAATACCAAAAAAATCAAAACATACGAACACACACACACACACACATATATATATATATATATAACACTCAATAAACTTTGTTTAATGTGTGTATCTATATGTACGTGTATGCATCTATGTAAGTCTGTATAGTGGCAAAATGGTAAAATAAATTACTCAAAAAAATGTTAAAAAAACTGAAAAACTGATAATAACCTGTGGATAGTAAAATAAGTGTTATATTACTGGTAACTAACTAGTTTTTACTTTAAGTCTCATAACCGGTTCCTAACCTATAAGGCTTATCGGTAAGCAGACATCAACAGCCCTCGTCCTCCATAAATTGCCCCCGTCCCCAATGGCTACACCGTCCCGCCTGCCCCGTCCCTCCCATCCACCTTGGAACACCAAGGACGGACCAATCAGGTTTTTCTTGTAAGGTCAGAGAGGATTGACAAGCCAGAATAAACTTTTGTCTTATATCCTCTCATTGTTTTGTGAAACTGCTGAAGAAAGAAGAAAACATGTGAAGTTCTGAAGAGTGAAATAGATCAGAAGTTCTGAAGATAAACGAGACAGAATATCTGAAGAATTGCTGAAGACTCATCAGCACTTTGATTAGAAGATTCTAACCGCCCTTAATCTCAGCAGTTTAGTATTTTATTAATTAGTTTAAAGTCTTTGTTCAAGTTTCGATGCTACAGCCTGTTGTAGCTTTATCTAAACAATATTATAAGCTTTTGTTACTTGATAAGTATGTAATCTTTCATCTATAAATAGAGGAGTTACTCCTACTATTTTAGATATACATTCACGAATATCTATTAATAATCATTTGAACTATTTCCTTCAATTTACTTTATTGTTTATCCATTTCATTTACCTTAGAGAATCATCTTGCTTTAACTGCTTTATTTAGTACTATTGATTCTCATCATTAACTTCCTAGTTCATTGATTGAGGGGAAGTCTTAACTCCTGTTAAAAGTGACTTTTTAACTTAGAATACTTATTATTCCGCTGTGCAAACTACTTTGATAAACTTATAACACTTAAGTGTTCTTGAATATAAACTGCAATAGAGACCACTGATCCAACATTTCTTTTTTTTAAAAAAAAGGAAATCCAACGGCTCTTTTGGACCCAACGGCTAGTTTTAATTTTTTTTTAACCAAATCCAACAATATAAACCCAAACCATCCAAATAAACCCCCATAAATCAACCAAAACCAACAAAAAAACCTCTCACTTTCTTTAAAAAAAATAACAAACAATGTCATACCTACCATTGGTTGATTCCTCATCTTCGTCAAGCGAAGAAAACCGGATTTTTGTTAACGCGATTTAGGATGCTTTGTAATTTTTTTATATAATTAGTATTTATTTGAACATTATTTTATTTATTTATTACTTTTATAAAACTAATTACAATTAATATTAGAAAACAAAAAAAAATATTAAATGCTTGAGACATGGAATGTTGGTGTCTCCACACCCCATCCATGTCTCAAAGTGCTAGAGACATCACATTGTAGAGGTGGCATCCTACGTGGCATGGAGACATGACCTTTCTCATGTCTCCACACCCCATAGCCTAACCATTTTCAAACCTAAATCGGCTTTTAATACATCAATTAGTAACTGGTTTCGTAGCTTAGGGTGGAGGTGAACGAAACGAGCCAGTTACAAAAACGGAATTGGAGAAACCGACTCAAATTGGTTCGTTTCCAAATAGGTAAATCAAGAAGCGATCCAAATTTCATTTACGACCCGACGGTCCTGCACCGATTCCCCACCGTTGCTATGCCAACCTGTAGATGCACGTTTTGCGACTAATGATTTGGATTGTGCCTTTAACATATGTTAGTTTGTATCAGAAGGGGCGAATGTGAATTCAGAATGGGCGAATGTGTTTGTTTAAGGGCGAAGGAAGATTATGGATGGGCGAATGTGGATGCTGATAGAAGATTGTGTATGTTCGTACCAAGTTACTGGGCGAATGTGGACTTTGTCCACATTCGCACCTTGGAAAAGGGCGAACCTGCAGACAGTATATATAGGATTTGGTCATTTTGTAAGTTAGAATAGTTATTGAATGTGTGTGTGTCGAGGTCAGGTTCCTCTCTAGATTAAAAGTGTGTGAAAGTGATTTAGATTATCTTGTAAGGTCTTTGTAAGAATATTTTGAACAAGTAATCTATGAAATGGTGATTGAAAAGGTATTTTACGTGTTGTGATTTGCATATTATCATTTTGTTCAGTTCTAGGGTTTCCGCACCTGGAATTGTGACTTGTATGATCATATAATCCTGTTTTAGCTAAAATTTTTCATCTACAAAGTGGTATCAGAGCCATACAGATCATACAACAACAAAATTGATAATATCAGAGCTGATTTGGACTTAATTTTGATCAAATTTCATCTGTTTTTGAATGAAAATGGTTTTTGATACAATTTGAAGGTTTTTGATTTGAATTCGTGGTTAAAATCAAGTTTTCCAAGAATTAAAGTTGTTCCAAATCAATTCCGAATCATAACCTGATAAAGATCATCAAAATCCACAAACTTTTGAAAATCTCAGATCAAAATAACCGTTTTTCAAAGATGAATGGGTCGGATCTAGAGAGAGGGGGCGAACCTGAGATTTTTCGGGCGAAAGTATCTTATTTCAGGTCGAACCTAGGACTGTTGTGTTGATTTTTCCACATTCGGGTCTATATTTCCACATTCGGTTTTACGGGGGGGGGGGGGGGGGGGGGAAGTGGAAATAGAGTGGACGAAAGTGAAAGACTTTGGACGAACGTGGAAAGTGTTAGGTGTTTTTCTACATTCTGGTCAGAAATCTACATTCGGGTGCTTAATTTTGGACGAAAGTAGATTCATATAGGGCGAAAGTAGAAGGGAGTAAAGGGTTTTTGGAAAATTTTCTAAGTTTGGTGAATTTTTAAGTTTGAGAACATCATGTGGGGTTTTCCAACTACACCGAGACCGGGAACGACACAACAACAGCAGCAAGTGACTATGGACCCATGGACAGTGGCAGCTCAGAAATCGAGCACTCAGTCTTCGCAACCGATTAACTATTTAGCGATGACTAGTTCGATGCCACAGAGCGTTGCATCTTCGTCACAACAACCTGCAACAGACTATTGGGGAGTAGCAGTTGCGGTGGTAAATACTCAAACTACCAATGCTATTTCTACACTAATAAATGACTTATCTTCAGGTAGCGGGAATCGGCCACCCAAGTTAATGGAGATGCAGGAGTATAATCAGTGGCAGAAGAAATTCAAGATTCATCTTGAAGGCATGGGGTTGGAAGGTACAGAGGCGTGGCAGATGATAGCTAAAGGATATGTTGCACCAATTCTGGAGAACACCTGTGAACCTGTTCTTTTGGAGAGTTTGACAGACGATGAGAAGAAGAAATTTGCTGTGGAAAAGAAGGCATACTCTCAGTTAACTCAGGCGATCACAAACGATTTGTTACATCAGTTTGGGTCGTGCACTACTTCTAAGCAGTTATGGGATGTGCTAAAGAACCGTCATGATGGTAACAAAAAGACGAGAAGGTTGAGGATGGAGGAGTTAAGAAAAGAATTTGAGAACTTTAGTTATGTCGGGAACGAGACATTAAAAGAGTTGACTCCTAGATATTGTCATTTACTAACTGAATTGTCTAGTTATGAAATACAGATTCCTATGACAGATCTGGTGGACAAGTTTGCAGATGCACTACCACCGTACTGGGATCAACATGTCGAAGTACTCAAAGAGAAGGATGCTTATAAGTATTGGACTATCAACGAGTTCATTCAGAAGCTGGAGAATAAAGAACTTGAGGAGAAGAGGAAAGCTAAGAGATCTCAGATTCCTCAGAACCCAGAGTTATATTATGGTGGTACTACAGCAACCGTGGGAAACTCGAGTGTTGGTGGAACAGTGGCACCTCACATAGCCTGTATTTCAAGTGTTATGGAACCACCGAAACAACCCATCAACTACCTAGCACAAACCTCATCCTATTCACAAACATCATATACACCACCACCACAACAATACACCAATTCTTTCATTTCACCATTTTCTCCAATGCAGCAAGCTGCATTCTATTCTGCTAACCAACCACAACAACAACCTCAACAACCACAATACATGAATCAAGTGAACCAAACCAATCAGCAACCAGTGGTATTGGAAACATCCAATATGGGTAATGTGACTGTGGAGGTTGCTCAGCAACATATTGCGTTAGTCTCAGCAATGGTTTCTTCATATAACGGTTTAGTTGCAAGTCAAATTGGGAATAACAACTTGACCAATGAAGACTATGCACAAATCGACAAAGAGGAGATGGAACTCATTGACATCCAGTGGGCTTTCGCGAGTATTATGAGAAGGGCAACCGAGTTTATTGAAAAGACCGGGAGGACTGATTTGGGTACTTCTCCGAACACAACTTATGGTTTTAACAAGGAGAAAGTTACATGCTTTAACTGTGGAGGTAAAGGACACTTCAAAAGAGAATGCACTCAGCCACCTAAGCAAGGTAACAGAAACCCATTCAACTCAAACTACCAAAACCGACAACAACAGAACCAAAACCAAGTTTCTTTCCAAAGTAACAACAACTATCAAAATCAAAACAATTACCAAAACCGACAAAACACCTCCAACAACAACCAAAATAGACAACCAAATACAACCAACCAGAACCAAACTTAATCACCAAATAACCCTAACAGAACAGTTATACCCATCACTACACCAAATGAACAGACACAGAATACTAATCAGAATCAAGCTTTGGTGATCAAGAATGATGAAAGGTTTGACTGGTCTGGGATGCAAATTGGGGTTGAGGAGATAACTACTGGTGGGAATGTGGCTTGTGTTGCCCGACAGGTTGATATCGAAGAGTCGGTGATAGTTGATCAAAATGAAGAAACTGATAGTGAGGTTGAAGTATCGGTGGAAGAGATGAATGTGGAGACTGAGACTGTTGAAGTTCAGGCTGAGGAAGCAAGTTCAGGAGTGGTGATTGACACAGTTTCTGATGTTCCTGAGGAGTGTGAGTCAGTTTATTCAGATTCAGACAGTGAATCAGACTCAGAGGCCAGTGTTACATCTTTGGATGATGAAATTGATCAGTTGCTGGCAGAAGCAGATTTTCTGAAGACGAGGAAGTCGTGCATAGTGGATGACGCTTTCACCAGAATCGATTATTCAAAGTTCTTCGCTGGGAAGGAAGCTCATTTCGCTTTAATGGCCATGACAGATCCTCCAAAACAGGTAAGTACTGAATCTAGCACTGATGTTACAAGTGATAAGTACTGTGGAACTTGTGACAGATTGACAGATGAAAACAAAGAACTTCACATTCAACGCGATAGTGCTATAATCAACTGTCAATCTGCTCGCAAAGAAGTGATTGCTTTTAACAAAGTACTTGATGGGTACAAAAAGGACATTTCCGACCTAAAGAAAACTCTTTCATTAAAACAATTAGCAATTAACAACTATATTAATGAACTTGAGAATACTAAGTTGGAAATGGCCACCATTAAGTGTTTTGCTGAAAAGGTCAACAAGAAATTAGAAAGTTACAAGCATATTGCTTATGTTGTTGACCACATCATTGATGATCAAACCACAAGTTATAATTTTGTGCCATCTCCGGTGCTTTTTGAAAATCACAATTGTCATCAAGTGACACCGGAGAGCTCAGTAAAATCAGACTCTGCATCGGAAAATGAGTCCAATACTTCTAGTGTTGGTGATCCTCATTCCGATGTGAGACCGATTTTAGGCATGAATGATGAGGGAGTAACTGTGGAAAATGATGATTCAGACTCTGAGAGTGACTCTGAAAGTAACAAAAGTGCTAATGCGTGTGATATTCCAAAAGAAAATCACATCATTACAACTGAACCAGTGTCACCATCTCAGCATGTTCATCCGATGGCTAACGCACATCGTGATAAGAAGTCTAAAAAGAAAGAGGTTAAGAAAGAAATGAGTGACAAACCAGTCAAGGTATTTTATCGGATGGAAGGATCCGATAAGATCATCTCTGACGAGGAATATCCAACTAAGTTTGCTAACTATTCCAAAATTGATAAAATTTGGCAAGAAAGCACTATTTGGTTTCAAAACATGAGAGATCAAATGAAATTCCACCGGAAATTCTGAAGAAACTGTATTTGGATGTTCCAAAAGAACCAAAGGTTCATGTCACTCAGTTCATTAAACCGAAAAACAAAGCAAACGGTTTTCATGAGCCAGCCTACTCGAAGGGTCCACTTCCTGAGAGTTTAAGGCATAGACAGTATAATAATCAATATCCTGTCAGAACATTTGCTCAACCGAATGCTCCAAATGTTTTTGAAGAATACCGTGCATGTTTTAAATGTGGGGAGAGAGGGCATTTACTTGCTCACTGCCCGTATGTAAGGCACAAGAGGCACGAAGTTGAAGTTAGGCAATCCATGAGGAAACCGGTTGACAATCATTACTATCCACAAAGACGTTTTGTTCCTCAACCACAACAATTTTATAACCAAAACAATTTTTATCAAAAGAGGAATGATCGTCCATTTCAGTATGATCGTCGTAACCGGATAGCCATGGAGAAACCGTGGAGAAAACCAATGGTGAACACAACAAATGATAGACAAAGGGTTCCACAAAAACCTATTGTCAAGTCCAATGTTGGACCTAAATCTGTTAAATCAGAGAAGGTACCCAAGAAGGTTTCATTTATGAACGATGTTAAGAAAACGACTGAGACTCCAAAATCTCAGATTCGTATTTTGAAACGTTCGGAACAGTCTTGGACACCAAATGGTACTCCGGGAGCCTCAACTTCAAAGTCAAGTGAAAAAGTTGACCAAGTTTTGAATGATCCTAAAAAGATCGACCCGAAACAAAATGTTGAAGTGAATGATTCTTTGAACAATGATATTCAAAGACCCAAGACCACTCAGGCTTGGGTCCCCCGAAAGAACTAACTGTTTTACTTGATGTGTGCAGGGAGCTTCAGTTGGCCCTATTGGCAGTCTCTGGATTGTTGACAGTGGAGCTTCAGGCCACATGACCGGGGATTTAGCTTTATTGTTTGATGTGAAGAATATAAACGGAGGGTACGTTGCATTTGCTGGGAACAAGGGAGGATATATCACGATGGAAGGAAGCGTGAGTAATGGTATTGTGAGTTTCGAGAGGATATCGTATGTGAAGCAGATAGACTATAATCTGTTGAGTGTCAGTCAAATCTGTGATAAACAATTCACTGTTTATTTTGATGACAAATCTTGCTACATTCTCAAACCGGGCTTCGAAATTCCAAAAGAGTGGGTTATGTTGAAGGCACCTCGCGTCAACAATCTCTATATTCTTGATATGTCCAAGGCGATGACATCCCAGGGGCAAGTAACATGTTTTCTATCGAAGGCGACCGAGAAGGAATCGATAATGTGGCACCGAAGAATGGGGCACATTCATTTGAGGAAAATGAATCATCTAGTGAAGAATGGACTTGTCGATGGCGTGAATGTTAAACACTTCCATTTGAATGACAAGTGCGTGAATTGTCAGAAAGGAAAGCAACACAGACAGTCCCACAAAGTGAAGAAAGTTAACTATGTTGAGATGCCGCTTGAGCGATTGCACATGGACCTATTCGGACCTGTCAAACGCAAAAGTCATCTTGGGGAGCTTTATTGTTTAGTTGTCACTGACGACTACTCAAGATTTTCATGGGTGATGTGTTTGCAGCATAAAAGTGACACCTTTAATAACCTGAAAGTTCTGTTCACTCGATTGGAGAATATCTATAATCTCAAAATTAAGAGAATTCGGAGTGATAATGGGACGGAGTTCAAAAATACAAAGATGGTTGAACTTTGTGAAAGCAAAGGAATTCATCATGAATACACGGCTCCGGATTCCCCCCAACAGAACGGTGTTGCTGAACGTAAAAACAGGACTCTAATAGAGGCGGCGAGAACAATGCTTGCAGACTCGAATCTTCCAGTAATGTTCTGGAACGAGGCGATTTATGCAGCAAATTATACACTTAATCGGGTTTTAACGGTGAAGAAGTTTGGCAAAACTTCTTATGATCTGTTACACCGAAGAAAGCCGAACTTAGAGTATCTAGAACCTTTTGGGGCTCCGTGCACGATGTTGAATCCAAGCGAGAAGTTTAGTCCGAAAGCTGAAGAGGGATATTTTGTTGGATATGCAACCCCGCTTAAACGGGTATACAACAAAAGAACTCGTCAGGTGGAGGATTGGTCTAACGTAGAAGTTCAACGGTATACTCAGAATGTGCAAGGGATTGGTCTTGATTGGATGTTTGATTACAAAGACTTCTTTGAATCATTCAATCTAGATAACTTGGTTGAAGAGGCTGTTATCCGATTACTTTACGAGTGTGAAAACGCGGCGACTTCACCGTTGGTGCGTCCGATCACCGTAACTCCTCCAACAGCTTCTAATGATACCAATATTCCTGTACCGGAGGAAGAAGGGTTTCAAGAGGCTTCCACAACTTTAGATACTTCCGAATCGGAAGATGATGGAGAATTTGAAGAAGTTATTCTTGAAAATGCAACAGAGACAGAGGCACCGCCAGTGAACCCAAATCCAGATGTTGCTTCATCGTCTAACACGGGTCATGATCTGGATGCAGTTGAGAACTTGACTATTCAGACGGGAGTTACTGTACCTAAGCATCCGGAATCTCGGATTCACCGTATTCATCCGCTGGAGCAAGTTATCGGTGACCCTGGAAGTAGTGTAATGACGAGAGGACAGCTAAGAAGTGTTAATTCACCAGAAAGTTTTGGTGCTTTAGCTTTATATGCAAAAATACAAAAATCTGGTTGTCAGAATGATTGGTCGTTTGCATGTTATGTTTCGCAGGTCGAGCCGCGGACATATAAAGAAGCTCTTTTGGATGACGCCTGGGTTGAAGCGATGCAAGAAGAGTTATTACAATTTCAGAAGTTGGGAGTCTGGACGCTCACTGATTTACCTCCTGGACGGAAGAAGATTGGTACCAAATGGGTGTTTAAGTGTAAGAAAGATGATCGAGGAGTGATTGTACGGAACAAAGCCAGATTGGTCGTACAAGGTTTTCATCAGATCGAGGGGATTGATTACAATGAAATCTATGCACCTGTGGCGCGCATAGAGGCAATTCGAATGTTTCTAGCGTTTGCCTCCTACAAGAAATTTAAGGTGTATCAGATGGACGTCAAAATTGCATTTCTGTACGGAATAGTCAAAGAGGAGGTTTACGTCGGTCAACCACCGGGCTTTGAAGACCCTATCCACCGGGATAAGGTGTACGTCTTGAACAAAGCTCTGTATGGTCTGCACCAGGCTCCACGCCAGTGGTACGAGGAGCTGAGCACGTACCTCATGTCGAAGGGATTTAAACGCGGACTGGTCGACTGTACCCTGTTCACGAGGAAAACAGGAGATGATTTGCTTCTGGTCCAGATATATGTTGACGATATAATTTTTGGCTCAACTAACGAACTTTTGTGTAGGGAGTTTGAACGTGTTATGCAGGAAAAGTTCGAAATGAGTGCGATGGGGGAGATGCAGTTTTTCCTCGGCTTGCAGGTGGATCAAAGACCAACAGGGATCTTCATTCACCAGACGAAATATGTATCCGAAGTCTTGAGCCGGTTCCAGATGGAGGATTCCAAGCCGATGGATACCCCGATTCAGCCCAATCACGGGATTGGAGTTGACGCTAAGGGGGAGCTGACGGACCCGTTTACATACAGAGCAATCATTGGATCTCTGATGTATCTTACCGCATCTCGGCCAGACATTATGTTCGCAACATGTCTCTGCGCTCGTTACTAGTCGAAGCCGAAACAAAGTCATCTGATAGCGGTCAAGCGTATCCTTAGATATCTGAAGGGTTGTGCCTCGAGAGGACTTTGGTACCCTAATGACGATAATTTTGACTTTATCGCATTTAGTGATGCAGATTGGGGCGGCTGTGACAAGGACAGCAAATCCACGACAGCTGGATGCCAGTTTTTAGGGAGCAGGTTAGTCACCTGGCAATGTAAGAAGCAGACTTCGGTCGCGCTGTTTACCTGTGAAGCCGAGTACATTGCAGCCTGGAGTTGCTGTTCGCAAGTGCTCTGGATGCAGCAGCAGATGGTGGATTACGGTTTGCAGTTTCTTAAAACCCCTATACACTGTGATAATGAAGCCTCGATCGCATTAACTAAAGATACGGGCAATCATTCTAAAGCTAAACATATTCGGATTAAATACCATTTTATCCGTGATTGTTACGCTAAAGAATTGATAGATATGGTCAAAATCCATATTGACTATCAACGTGCAGATTTGTTCACTAAAGCTTTTGACAGATCCCGATTTGAATATCTTTTAAAAGTAAATAACATAAAAGAAAAACAGGACTAATCAGCACCTCGGTTTATCGCTTTTTAGTTTTTAAAAGTTTTCTTTAAAGTTTTTACAGTTTTTTTTTAGAAAAATTCAAAAAAACCCAAAAATATGTTTTACATTTTAGGGGGAGTCTTATCAGAAAAACCAAAACATTGAAAAATTCAAAAAGCCATAAAAAAAAATAGAAAACCAAAAATGATTTCCAGGATAAAAAGAGGAAATGATAGTACATCAGTGGGGATCTGACACAGGCTAAAGATATGTAAAGTAATATGAGGCGTGTGTTGATTACGTGCGTTGTGCTGATAGGCTTCGTAGACTAAAAACTGCGTGCATTAGTGATACAAACATAACGAACTACTTGTTCGTGGCTGAACACCTCATGGGCATATGGTCTTAGTACCGTAATTTCGTTTGATAGAGTTGCCAAAATCTGAGGTTTCGGGTCGTTATGTTATTGTTATCCGGAATATTCTGATTAAACTTCTGTCGTATTGATTTACGGACCTAGTTTAATCATAATATTTGCTAAAAGAGCTTAAATGCCAAAACCGAAAGTTACCGAATTGAGGAACTTCATGTTTTTACTGATCAAAGATCATAATTACATCGTATCAATTTACTGATGCAAATCAGTAGTTGATATCAGCCTCAACCTGGTGTATATGCACATGTTACTCTGCTGCACTCGTTTGCTGACCTGTACACCTCTGTGCTATATATCTTGTAACTAAACGGATAACTCTGGCATAATCACGCGTTACGAGGAATCTTTGTGCAATTTCTTGATACGGGAGTATGTCGTGTGTGTGGGAACCACAACGTGTTAGTATAATACACCTAAATCGTATCATTTTAAAGCACTGCGTAATAGTCTGCATGAGAGCTTATGTGGACAACAATATCAGCAGTTGTCGTGTCACATACTGCTTCTAATGATAATATAAACAAAAAGATCAACGCTGTGATCAGATTTCTCAAATAACTGATATGATCCTCTTACCGGACATCGCAAAATGTTTATTGCTTTATTTACCTTTATGCATTTTAGTTTCATTGTCAAAAAGATACAAAACTCAAAAAGATTTTAGGTGTGTTTTGATATAAATTTCAGAAAAACCAAAAGTTTTGCATTTCTGCTTTATTTTTAGATAACCGACAGTGTTTGATGGTCAATTTCTGAGATTTGATGAAACCATCTGAGCTTTGTATCATTCTAAATCTAAATGATGAGTATTTGAGACTTAACGTGTTGAAAAATATTGAACGGGATTCGAATTCGTGATTTGGTAAAATTTTCAAATTTTTCCATTTCACATTCGCCCCTTAAATGGGTCGAATGTGGAAAAATTTACACGTTCGTGCCTTTTAGTTTGGGCGAAGGTGGATTTTTAACTACACTTTTCCACCTTCGGGTGTATTCCACACTTTCGTGCCATTGAGTTGGGGCGAATGTGGAATAATACCACATTCGTCCAAGAGAAACGGGCGAACGTAGCTTCTATATAAAACCAAACACAGGTTCGACCTCTCATTCTGAAATTTTTCAAAAATTTTCTCAAGTGCGAGACCTTGTTGCCCTGTTTCTTTTCACCCTAGATTATTGTTGCCTGTTATTTGCTGATCCTTTTCCAGTGATTTTTACAGGTAATGGACCAGTCACGAAGTAGTGATTGGGGTTATCATGTTCGAACCCTAGTTTGATTAATCTGGAACAATATAGACTGTTTTAATAAAATTTTTTGACAAGGATTCAATCCTTATTAGTTTTAGGGGGAGAGTGTGGAAGGAATTAGGCTAATTGATTGTTTAAACCTGTTAATCGATTGTTTATAAGGAATTAGGCTAATTGATTGTTTAAACCTGTTAATCGATTGTTTATAGGTTTCAAACCCTAGTTCCTTGTGAAAACTAATAAAAATTGAATGAAAACAACAATTGATGGTGTGGTAGTCTTAGTCGGTCATATTAGGACTAGGTTGAATAAAAAACAGAGACAAAAACACAACAAATGAAAATTTTCAAATTTAGGTCAAAACCAGTTCTACATTCGACCCTAATAAACGGGCGAATGTGGAAAATAAGGACGAAGGTAACATAAAACGGACGAATGTGAGTTATAAATCAAAGATTTCCACATTCGGTTCAACTTTTCCTACCTTCGAACCATAAAACCCACATTCGACCATGAAAAGTGGGCGAAAGTGGAATTTTGTCAGAAAAACATAAATTTTTAAAAAAAGTTTGTCGTTTTTGTGTTTTGACGTATTTTTCTGATTTTTGATTTGCAGATGGCTGAACAACCGGAGAACGTTGAGATACCAGTTGAGAATGTTATCCAAGATCCAGTTCCAGAAGCTGAGAATGTACCACAAGCTTGGTCGTTTGAAGCATCGCATAACTGTTGTGCCTATGTCGGTGATGTGTTGAAGAATACAGAGTTTACGGGGATTGTGGATTTTCTAAGGAGAAGCCGAATCATACATGCCATAGGTACACCAGCCATCATTTACAAAGACATTGTAGAAGATTTCTACAAGAATGCGAGATATGATTTCTGGGAAGACAAGACGATCATCCGAAGTGTTATTCAGGGGATGGAGATGTTCATTACTGAAGATGACATCAGAGATGCTTTAAAGATTAAGTTTGAAGTGAGTACTGATCCCAGAGTATTATCATGGACCGAGCAGAGGGCTTGTTTTCTAAGAATGAAGTATAAAGGTCCGATAACAGACGGAGCAATGCACAAAGGAAAGCTCAGTGTGCAGTTTAAGTATTTCGCACACGTGATCATTCATGTCTTTGGATGTGTTAGTGGTGGTTATGACGTTATGAGGAAAAGTCTTAGCTCGTTAATGGTTGCGTTGACTCTCAACAAACCATTTAACGTTTCTGGAATGATTCTAGACCACATGCTTGAGATGCTGAAAGGTTTAAAGAACAAGAAGTTTATGTTGTATCCAAGGTTCTTGATGATGATCTTCAACAACAAATATCCTAACTTGAGGAAGGATCCGACAATGGTTTTAGGTCAAGATCATATGAACATAAGAACGCTTGTGAGGATGAAAGGATACAAAGGTGTGCCTGACAATGAGAAGCCACCAAATAGAAGATTGTTTGGAGCTTTGGTTAATCCGGGTTATTCTGATCCAGGATTGAACAAAGCACGTCATGATAATAGTGATTCTGATAATGACGATCCTCTTGTGTATGCTGATGCTAGTACAAAGATGAAGAGGCAAGTGAAAAATGCTGGAGCCAAAGGGAAGGGCAAGGAGAAGGTTGATCAGGGTGAGTCAAAGAAACAAGGTGCACGCAAGAAAACAACTGCTAAGAAGGGTACGAGTTTGGTAGACGAAGATTCTGTTGATTCAGAAGAGACTGAGGTGGAAGAACAGTGGGATTCTGAAGAAGAACTTGTCAAGACTACCAAACGCAAGGCCACTGTGGTTGGAGAGTCTGAATTACTGAATAAGACTGTTGAAGAAGTGTTACACAAAAAGCCGGTTGATGTAGATGAAGGCTTAAGTGTTGATATTGGTGATTTTGAAGGATCGACAGTTGTTGTAAACTTGAAGAAGCCAAAACACAAGTCGATGGCTAAGAAGACTAGTACAAAGAAACTTAGAGAGAAAGAGATTGAACAGTTGCTGAAGGGTAAGAAAATACCTGAAGCAGGTACATCATCAAAGTTATCTTCACATGTGACTAAAAAGCAGAAAAAGACAAAAGAACTTGAAGTAGCACCAGTACCTGATTTTGAAGCTGCTTTAGAAAATGTTCTGAATATGTTTAAAAATCCTAAGAAAGAGAAAGCTAAAGAAGTTGAATCATCCAAGGCACCTAAAGTTACTGTTTCGGATGATGTAATGAAACAAGTTAACAAGAAGATGGATGACATGATGAAGATGATCATTGCTCAACAAGCTGAAATCAGTACGTTCAAGAAGAATGAAGAGAAGATGCTTCAGATTGTGGTTGCATCAAAGTCATATCAAGATGAGATAGAAAAGAAAGTGAAACAACTTGAAGAAGAGAAGAAAGATCTTGAGGTTAAGTGCAACAGAAACAGAAGGATGATAAAGCTCGTGAAAGTTGATAACAAAGAGCTGAAGAAAGAGAACAAAAGAATGAGCGATTTACTTGACAAACTCTATGGAGAAGCTCCAAAGTTAAAAGATGGAGAAGAGGATAAAGAAAAAGAGGAGGAGCAAGTTGATTTTGAGCCCTCAGATGAAGAGAAAGAGGATGATGAAGAAGATGAATCAGAGGAAAGTTCTGATGAAGGATCTGATAAAGGTGATAAAGATGATAAAGATGATGATGCTGAGGGATCGGGGAGTAAAGATGATGATGATAAGAGTGATGATAGTGATGATGATGGTGGAGACAACTCAAGTAAGTTTTCATTTGAAAAGAGAAAGACAAAGAAAGGTGATGCTGGAGAGTCGAGCTCTAAGAAGAAAGCTGGTGAGAACATAGATTCAGATGAGAGTATCTTTTGGAACGAGAAAGTGAGATCTCTGTCTGATGACGCGAAGAATGTGTATCGTGAGATGCTCGAGAAGAGAGAATGGACGATTGAGTTTACAGGAAAGTTTGCTGAAATCTTTCAAACGGAGGATATGAGATTTGAACTTGAATATAATGACCCTGATTTGGAAGAGGGTGAAGTATCTGCTGCTGTGGCTAAGGAGATCTTGGATGGTATAGCACAGCGAGCGGGAAAGACTTTGGAAGAGATCATGATGGATCAGATGATTCTAGATATTCCTGAAAAGGATATTGGAAATCATTCTGATGACAAACATACACCTGAGATGGAGGAAATTGAAATCGAGGATATTACTCATGAAGAATATCCACAATACTTCAGAGAGAATAATGAAGATGAGGTATTCCCAGACTTTACTGAGCTACGAAAAAGAGAAGCTAGAAAGAAAGCTGAAAAGCGTAGTGAGGAGTTTGTAGAGAAAGTGTTTGGTGGAGATCAGCAGAAACCGTCTGATCAGAATGATGATTTGAAGACGTTGTTAAGGAAGCTGAAAGAAGCTGACGATAAAAGACCTAAGCCGGAAGCTCAAGGTGGATTCTATAGATACCATAACCAAAAGTTCAAAGGCAGAGCTCTAGGTTGGAAGTATCTTGGAAGATTGAAATGTATTGCAGTTAAATGGGAATCAGAAATTCTGTACTTCTACAGAATTCATGATCTATTAACTCTACCGTACTGGGCGGTTAGAGACATTTGTAGATTCCCTATGACTGGAGCTTCTGTGAATAACACGGCTGTAGGATGGTTTGCTGATCGGTTGGTCTGGGAAAGCAGAACTAAGTGGAACATGTTTAAGCCTCAGTACCCGAGGAGGAAAGTTCACAGGGATGTTGATCCTAGAACTGGAAAGAAGAGGGTTACTTTGATATACAAAGCTCCTGAAGTGATGAGGAAGATTCCTTTGATGCCTTTACAACAACACTTCAGTGCAGACTTTATCTTCTGGTACTATGATTGGAGGAATGCAGAGGCTGTGATTGTGTTAAGATATGGGAAGGACAAGTATAAGAAGATACACGTTTTTGACCCGATGTGGCTCATTAACTGTACTTTTGAGGATATAATCATGTTATACTACAATCCGATATTCAGTGATCCCAATGATGCATCGAAGGCGAAGAAGTATCAGCAAGTTGTAGGAGTTTGCTTTGCGTATGATATCAACTCTGGTAGCAACTTGGATACTAAGTTGGGTAAGAAGGTGAAGATAGCCGATGTGCCAAAGCGTTCAGTGAAACGAAAACTTGAGCCTGAGATGACAAAAGATCAGAAAAAGCAACTTAGACTCAAGTTGATGAACAAGGCAATGGATGAAGAAAGAAGGCAATCCAATCAATAGTCGAGGGGGAGTTTGTAGATGCACGTTTTGCGACTAATGATTTGGATTGTGCCTTTAACATATGTTAGTTTGTATCAGAAGGGGCGAATGTGAATTCAGAATGGGCGAATGTGTTTGTTTAAGGGCGAAGGAAGATTATGGATGGGCGAATGTGGACTTTGTCCACATTCGCACCTTGGAAAAAGGCGAACATGCAGACAGTATATATAGGATTTGGTCATTTTGTAAGTTAGAATAGTTATTGAATGTGTGTGTGTCGAGGTCAGGTTCCTCTCTAGATTAAAAGTGTGTGAAAGTGATATAGATTATCTTGTAAGGTCTTTGTAAGAATATTTTGAACAAGTAATCTATAAAATGGTGATTGAAAAGGTATTTTACGTGTTGTGATTTGCATATTATCATTTTGTTCAGTTCTAGGGTTTCCGCACCTGGAATTGTGACTTGTATGATCATATAATCCTGTTTTAGCTAAAATTCTTCATCTACACAACCGACCCAACCGTTTGTTCATGCCACCGATCACAAACCGGTGTGAATAAAAAAAACAGGTTTCAAAGCGGTAGGAAAAACTAGTCTGTATTATAAAATTTAAAATTACAGTTTTATATAAAAAAATTTATAGGATCAAATACAAAGGACACTTTTTCTAAGAAGGGTGAGAAGGATTTTGGTCTATTGATTTTAGATTTAAATGATTGAAATTAGTTTGATGGAAAAATTAAATATTAAATTAGGAGAAGGGCATAAAAGAAAAAGCCAGACTTTCTATCTCTACATGCAAGACACATGCCAATTTCACCTATCAACTTGAAACCACTATAACTTTTTCAAACGATATCCTTTTTAAAAAAAATCACCATATTAATGAGCGTTTTTTATCTTTAATATAAGTATCACATTGCTATATTAAAATTTAAAAAAAAAATACGTGTTAACCGGGTTTTCTTACTTCATTGTGTCTTATGCCCGTCCATTGTGTTATAGTATGCAAATATATGTTATAAATATGTTTATTGTGTTTTTTAGACTACACATGATTTAACTTTGTCCATTGTGTTTTACGATGTTCATTGTGTTTTACGCAAGTGGGTTTTGTGCTTATGGTATACATTGTGTTTTTATTATGTCGTTTATTGTGTTTTAGTATATTGTCCATTGTGTTTTAATATATTGTTCATTGTTTTTAATATGTCGTCCATTGGGTTTTATTAGACTGTTCATTGCGTTTTATACCATATTGTTCATTGCATATTTAACTGGTGCTTATTGTGTTTTACGTTATCTCCATTGTGTCTTACGCAACTGGCTTTTGATTATTTTTTTAAGTATACATTGTGTACACAAATGGGTTTATTCAAAAGTATACGTTTTAAAATGGTGTACACATGTCATATGCTTTCCATTGTGTTTTACACAAATGGGTTTTGTATTTATGGTGTGCATTGTGTTTTGTTATGTTGTTCATTGTGTATAAGTCTACTACTCATTATGTTTTAATCTTCTGTTCTTTGTGTCTTTAGTATGTCGTCCATTGTGTTTTATTAGACTGTTCATTGTGTTTTATACCCTATTGTTCATTGTATATTTAATTGGTACTCATTGTGTTTTACGTTATCTCCATTATGTCTTAAGCAACTGGGTCTTCGACTTTTATTCAAAAGTATAATAATATGTTACTCATATTAAAGATAAAAAGACGCTCAATTTTACGGTATAATTTAAAAAAAAAAACAAAAAAGATAACGTATAAAAAAGTTGTGGACGTTTAAAAATGAAGGTGGAAATGACATGTGACTTAGATGTGCATATTCTTTTGACAAAATTATCCTTCCCACTCGTTTGATCTTTTGGATACATGTCATTTTCAAGTGGCTTATCATCCTTGTCATTTTTTATAGCCTTTGTAGAATAACTCAACCCTATAATAGTATTGTACAAAATGGTTTCTATACAATACAAATATATCTACCCATACACCTTACTAAAATTATAAAAGTTGAATTTTATGTAAAGAAAACATTACTTTTCTTGATTTTTTTTTATAAAAAAAAAGTGCGCACAGGAATTGGTTCACGAACCGAAACCGGCCTTTCAAACCAACCAAATGGGAGCAAAACCATACTGATTTGGCAAGAAACCGGCCACCAGGAAAACCGGTTTCAAACCGGTTCGGATTCCTAAAAGAACTGAAATGTTCACCTCTAGCTTTGGGCACCTCTAAATCTAAGCACGGTTGAGCGGGTTGACGAGGGAATTCCAAATACATTTGGACTTCACAAATAAATATTTGGGCTAAACTGATTTCTGTTGGGTTGGGCCACAACAAGGAAATAGAACGAAATGAATAAAATAGAAAGTCCCACAATTTTTGGGTTTAAAAGAAAACGCATGACGGAATGTTGTATTGCATTAAGATGGTGTTTGGGATTGCAGTAGGGGTGGACCTATTTTTAAATTATTGCGTTTTGGTAATCTATTAAACGCAAACAATCTATTTTTATAAACTTTCCCCAAACACTAAAAACTGATTATTTGCATTTTCAAAACGCAATAATCTAAGAATTTATTTCAAAACTCAACCCCAAACACCCTCTAAGTATATATTTATGTGATCGCAACCCAGTCTAGGATTTTATTATGCAAATGTACTCGGTGTAGTTCGTATTATATTTGCTAGTGAATGATTTGCGCCTGTTGATGTGCTTAATGATTGAAGAAACGATTTGACTTTTCTTACTAATTTTTTTTTTTTAATATTACCTTAGACTTCGATTTCTAAACCAATAACTCTTACGAGTGGGAGGCGGGTAAGCGAGCCACAAGTTGCGCCACTACCCCCTTTTTTGAACGGCCAACATTAGTGGCACAATGATATTCCATGGAAAAACCTACTCTATTAAAAATAAAACTTAGATCCTTCGTTTTTGAACTCTTTATAATAAATTGATGATATAATTAGTCATTGGTTTTAATTCATAACAATCATGATATAAGTTGCGTTATTAGTTAATTGATAATTTTTTAAACATTCTAGCACGGTTCCTTATTGTAGTTTTGTCTCAACCATATTAAAAATATATCAATCGGACGGTTCGACAACATTGGAGCCCAGCATTTATTTAGTATCTGCCTATCTGGTGTTTTATCAACGTATGAACACCCTGAGATTGATCTGCATTTCATCAGACATTTTGGCCTTGTCTCAGTCTCTCCGTATTCGTTGTGTTACTAATACTGCTATACTGGCTAATATTTTGACTAAAGGGTTGCCACTTGCTTGGTTTGACGCTCTTCAGTCAAACCTTTACACCGTTGCACATGTTTCGCTTGAAGAGGCAAGTTCTATATATAATAGGAGGCCTTCTATTGCTCTAATCTTTTCTACACACAACTGATTACACCATTCACACATATATATCTTGATTCATCCACCCGATCATTTTATCATTCTCCCCCAAATCATAATCGGTTGTCGGTATTAATAAGCTAACCTTCAACAAATTATTTGTCGATAAAGCTTCAAACTGTGTATTGTAAGCAACCATTTCTCAATTCATCTCACACCATTGCAATATCTTTTTTGCTCCATCTACTAGCCTCTCTTCCTTTGTTTTGTTCTAGTCATTTTTTTGGCGATTTCAAACGTCATTGTTACATTTTCGTAAACTACTGCAGACATCTGTAAGTGCGCATACACCATGTCGGACGTTGCTCCACTCTGTCTGCATCTGTTATTCATTATGGCCTCATTTTTTTTTATCAGTACACCATCACTGCATACACAACCTGTACGCCAACAACAAGAACCACCACCACCACTCGACTGTAATCATCAACTTTTTATCTTCTTAATCTTTGACTAAATTAGAAATTTGGATGTTGAAACGTGAAACGTTACTGCTAAGTTGTTAACAATGGAGAGAATCGTAACCACTAAAAAAAACAACGAAAACCAAAATTTATATAGAACGGAAGCTAGTTACAAAATAAGAAAGGCTGGCTGGATTAACAATTATCCAAATAGAAAGGATTAAATTATTTCATGTGTCTATTTTACAAAGCATGAAGCCGTAACACACGTATAACATTTACTAAATTTAGGACCAAGATGTGTCACCATTACAGCACCAGAACGCAAAGTGTTCATCCTTGCGGTTATTACTAACAAGACCTCCACAGTGTAAGCAAACAAAGCTACTGCCATCAGAAAATGCCTCGACCATTACCTGTTTCCTCCCATCTTCACTCAGTATAGATGTTCCACCGTCATCTGGCTCCAAGTTACATGATGGGGATTCTTCAGCTATTGAAATTGCACATTCAGCAAACAAGGATGCCAGCTCATCAGCAGCATTACTTTCATGTATTTTCATCGTGTAAATCTCATTTGCCCGGTTTAGGGCTGCAAATGCAGCCGCTTCACCTCCGGTGGTTTTCATAGCCATCAAAACCTGTTAAACAAGGATAATTTATCAAACATCGTTCATAGCACAGTCACGTCATGCTCACCATTTAGCTTCCAATTCATTGTCGAACCAAATCTGTTATCCCTTAAATAAAGATTTAAACAAATTCGGCAACACAAGTGGGTAAGGAACAGATTTTACCAATTCCACCATTTTCTCAATGAACATCCCCTAAGTGTAGTCAAACGCCCTCCCAAGTGTCGAGAGTAGGATGGTTTGAATACCACCTTCCAAGCAAGCTAATTTTGATCCTATTAGGTTATAACACCGTCCTATTAGGCTACATTTACCTTCTTAGCATTTTCTAAAATACTAGTTTTAGACTTTTAGTACACAAAACAGACAATCTCCTTTAAGAGTGTTAGTGATTCAAGCTACTCATGAGCTACTCATGCTTGACTAATCAAAAGCACGACATGAGGCCGAGCAAGCGATGAGTTATTCCGCACCAATAACGAAAATACTGGTGCCGATTGAATTTTGGTACCAACTCAATACCCAACTTCGGCAATTTTCATGATTGGTACTTTCAGTACAGTACGGTATTTTACCTACTTTTTTACTTTCGAATACCGTTCTGGTACCGGTACGGCGGTACCCATTTTTAGCAACTTTCGGGATCGTTAGATTTTGTACTAGTACGATTCGGTACTAAGCTCATCCGTAAGTGTATGTGTATTGTGTGTGTGTGTGTGTGTGGGGGGGGGGGGGGGGTTATGGGATTAAAATATTAATAAAGTGAGATGATGGACGCTATGGGGCTTTATGTAAAATAGGTGTGTAGTGGGTGAGAGCTTTATGGGGCTTCATTAGGATTAAAATATTAATTATTTGATTGGGTGCAGAAGAAGGGGGTGTAGAAATTGATTAAAAATAATATTATAAAATTGTTTTTCCTTTTGATAAAGCCCGTTATACACATGGAGCCCTTCCCTCATAACGCCCCATAAAGCCCCGGGGGGCGGTGTAGAGGGCGCTATGGGTCGCCATAAATCCCCAAAACGCCCCCATGAAGCCCACTACACAAGCCCTAACAACCGAGTGAAAACATGCTCAAGGTCTCAAGTTTCGGTACCAATACATTTTAGACTATAGGGAGTGGAGGGGCGGGAAGGAGGGGGGTGAAGCGCCATGTGGCACTTGTGGGACCCATGTGGGGGGGGGGGGGGGAGGGGGTGAAAGGAATAATATTATATTGTGTTAAAGTTTAAAAAAAAAAGAAAAAAAAACGGCCAATCGCACTTCGACACGTGGCTTCCCCCCCCCCCCCCCCGCCCGGTCTTCTTCTCCCCGCCCACCTCTCCCCGCCCCTGCGGGGCGGTATTCCCTCCTTCCCGCCCTACTCCCTCTACTCTTAGGCAATTTTCAGGATTGGTACTTTCGATACTAGTACAGTATGGTACTAGACTCATCCCTAGGCTAAGCCTAAACATGCTCAAGGCCTCAAGCTACGTGCAGCGTACACGCACACCCACACATATGAGGCGAGCCAAGCCTCCTAACACACTCACAACTCACAAGTACAGCTTGAGCTTTACACCTAAGACTCTAAATATGCCAGGTTCAGGTTGAGATCATGCACACCCCTAATTTCCTAAATAGCAAATGACTAATCCATTATAATCATTAACATACATATAAAATAACACAATATTACTAAACATAATCAAGCAACAGTAATCAGGAAAGTGTACCGCTTGAAGGGCTTGAGAGGGTTTGCCCTGATGGATGAGTTGGCGAGCAAGAGTGAGGAATCTTCTAGCAACTTCCATTTGTCCAGCGGCCGATGAAAGCTCCGGCGACGGAGATGTCATCGGAGCATCGGAATCCGTCATATCGGTATCCATGGCATAACGACGTCGTTTGGGTTTGGAATATTATGGAAGTCATAATTAAGGGAAGTGGAGGGCAGGGGAGGGGAGTGGACCAGTGAAGACGTGATGCTTCTAGCAATTTCTGGAGTTTTCGTTAGCCGTTGTCTTCTTTGGCTTTATCGCTCCTAAACCTAAATAAATGAAACACGTAAGAAAATAAAACTTAAAAAATATTTTAAACACTCATGCTTGTTGCGTCCTACGTTCACTCGTCACTTGATGCCGGTTCAGTTTATTATGGTATCGATATGATACATCTACTAAATATAACAAATGAAAAATAAATCATAACAAATGAAGTCATAATATAACTCGTGCTTGTTGCGTCCTACATTCACTCGTCACTCGGTGTCGGTTCAGTTTATTATGGTATCGATATGATACATGTACTCAATATAACAAATGAAAAGAAATCATAACAAATAAAGTCATAATATGTTTAAAAAGATATCAATGCAAGTTTTACATTGATGCAAAACCATAAAACGAATCATGGTAATAGTTCCGATAGTAGCAACACCCGTATCGATGTAGTCTAGTCGAAATTAGTTCAATTTGTCACAACACCGCTACATTACCAACAATCACTATCGCTTAAGATACAAAGAAAATCGAATTTGATTGCTCAGCTGAATTCAATTGGCATCACTAAGCGGCAGGAACTCTGACGGGTTTTCGGTCCACGATGTCAATTTAGAAATAGAAAACTAAATTTGAGATATATTTGATAATATATACGTTTGTGTTCCAATTATTAGATGTACGGTACTACTCACAACTTGGCTTCAATAAAAACTATATCGATATATACAGAAAAATATCTATGTTGTAACAACATACTAGAAATTATATATACGTTTTATCATATAGAGTGTAAAAGACAAAAAAATATGTTAGAAATAATTATATGAATAATATAATAAAAAATTAAAATTAAAATTAATAAGAAGATACTATTAGAGACGGTTTTTGATATATAGAGTACTAGATTATATTTCGGGAACTTCCCGGGATAGACAAATCTAATATGAAATGATAAAATGTGTGTTACAGTGTAGCATAGAAATTAATGACAATATATATTAAAGGAAGAATGTATGTTTGGATGAGCAACAGATCTAGAAGCAACCATTGCATAGCGCAATTGAGATGGTGGTTTTTAAGGTGTAGTTTTTTTAGAAACAATTGATTTTAACCTAAGGGTCAAGTTATCCTACACAGTATAACAAAAATGAAAAGGGTGAGAAGGATACAACAAACATAATAGATCACGAAATATGACACAATGAGTCACAAAATATAACACAGTGCCGAAAAATATAATACAATGCTGAACAAAAAAGACACAATTAATCGCAAAAATGACTCAAGGGTAGAAATAAGAAAAACACACAATGCTACATAAAAGACAAAACGATATAACGTGAATTCTAAAAACTAAAAGCTAAAATTCCAAAAATGCGAAAACCTAAAAACTAAGATCCTAGGGTTTGAAGAGATGGTTTTCCAATGCCGTTTGAATGAGTTCAATCAGAGTCCGTTTGATACCCTTCCTACGACTTCCTATTTTTGTTTCATTGTGTATTTAATCATAACCCTCTGTCGTAAATGAAAACAAAACCCTTATTTACAGGTCCATTTAGTGTAAAGAATCCATTTAAAGTTGGTATCACATAGGTTAAAACATTTTTTTTTGTGTTATTTATTATTAGGTTATAAAATTTAATATTACATGAAGTATGATCAATAGAATATTAAATGACTTTTAATAAGCAAAATTATGAAAAGAATTAGTTAGAAAAATAAATATTAAATAAATAAGATATAAACGTGAAATTATGATTTAATAATATTATTTCATATGAAAAATAATTTTGAGATAATCATAAGATTTTTATTTATAATATAGTCAAGAAATAATAAAGATAGAGATAAAGATTAAAATTATAAATTAATAAATATCAGTTTAATTTGGGTTATTCTTTAGTGTATGAACAAAACCCACTAAAAATCATTTTATTTTTTAGTTTTTTGTATAGCACTAGGGTAATCGTTGAAAAGATAATAATCATTAATTTAGTGTAATTTTTTTAAAATGTCATATATAAAAGTTATTAATGTTTGAAAACTGTGTGGAGGAATCATGAGAGAGAGAAAAACTTTTACAGAGAAATAAGGGGAAAAGTCCGATGTAATGTCACTTTATGAGGGCCTAATCTAGTGTCATGTGTCACATCATATTTTCGTTTATTATATATAGATAATAATATACAAACTTTTCACTATAAAATAAAGTATTTAAATATTAAAAAATATGGTAAAGCTACTTAATCTGGTTTTATTGTTTGTTTTAAAATAGTAATAACTAGATGTTAACCCGCTGTGCGTTGCGGCGGCGTCGAAAGTTGATCGACTCAGATTTAGCATGACCAACAAATACAACAGCAGTAACACCAAATGATTAGATACATACACTCTCATTATTTCATTAACAGTGTGTGCAGATCATAATTAATTTGGGGGCATATTACTAAACCAATTAGAACATTACACGTGGCTATATGTTGCCTGCGTAACATGAAACCTGTATCAAAATGGGTTGTTACATGGTACACTATTTGAAGTTTGTGTTCCCATTTCAAAATCTTAGTTCTTGATTTCCCATAAACCAGTTATTGGTGCTTCAGTGGTTCTTCCCTTTTTAGTAGCCGCGTTTTTCATATCCTCGCATGTTGAGGCCTTTGATATTACCTATATTCTTCGGATGAAAGATTGTTAATTTTTATGTTAGAAAACACATACCTCTCAACTGGAGTAGGCATCTTTGATAAACTGCTTTGCTACTATTCCAACAAAGCACATCATAATCATCATCAATTAAGAATGATAGATAAGGGCCATACCTTTAAGGCAAAAGTAGGATCCGTTTAACCAGCTGCTTTGCTATTTGGGTTCTCTTTCAATACTTGGTAGTGGTGCAACCTTTGCAAATATCAAAGCTTCAAGTGTAGTAATAAGGGCATCCCTTTGAAACAGTTGTGCATGCTGAAGAAACAACATCATCCTTACTTTGTCACCACTTGCTGCAAGTTTCTATCATACAAACCAGTATTTGTCTATTTGACTATTCTAGAAACATTCAACAGAAAAATGTTCCACAACTGTTGTTAAACATGTCCATTTTAATAAGATTTTTGTCCAACTACAATCTCTTATGTAATAGCACTAAATATTTATTTTCTTAATTGGAAACTTTTAAAAAACCGTGCACAACTACTGATTGCCTATGCAGATGAGCCTTGCAGTTTACATGAAGAAACACAAAATTGAGAAACAGACACAACTACGATGCGCGTAACTACCTGTACCAAAGAAAACCCATAGTAATCGAGCCAAATCTTGATCAGATTTCTTTTCTAAAGGGAAAAAAGATATAACCAAATGAATGCAAAAGTGAACAAAAAGAATAAGAATTCCATACTACGTAACTCCTTGTAAAAATAGATAAACAAAATAACAAATTAACCCTTATAAACATAAGACCTAACCTTTGAGTATATTAATCAATTTAAATGTTTAACATCGCTTAAATAACAAATTGATTCGTCGCTTTATTTCCTAGCGAAAACCCCCAATTGAACAAATCCATTTTATGAATTTGCTTAAATTGACTAAGCCTAATTAATATAAAGCTATACCAAATAATATTGTTAAAATGTTAGGTAACTTAGGTTAGGCTTATTTGGTTCTCCTAGGCTACTGGAAATATACTTACGTTAATGGGTTACAACTCACAACCCAACACATAGGTGGGCCCTTTGCAAGCCCTACGCACATAGTCACAGTTGTGAACTACAGATCTATATGATTGGGTTGACTCGGGGTTGATCTGCTCATCATCTTTAATCATCAACCGCTAACCAACTTGCAGGAATCCGGTCGGAAATTCAATGGAAATTGTCCAGAACCTTTGATTGTTACCTGAGTTTATGAAATAGAATAGAACTGACCATATTGTTTTGAGAAAGTGCACAGCCGCCTCACGACGATTGGTCTGTCGCCATTTTTCTCAACCATATCGTTGCTGCAGCTCCCCTGTATCAATCTTATCTGCAAGCAAAGACAACCATATATCAGGTTCATTTGTATAGAATCTGTGGTTTGGACAAGAGCTGCGACGACCACGTATCTGCAGCGCTGCAGAATCTGACCCGATTCAGCAGCTGCGTGCACTGTTGAATCCGCTGCGCAACCTCCTGCTTCAACTCCTGCATAACTGAAACCGAGTTCCATTCCCAGTCGATCACGCCCTGTTCTTCTAATCTGCTGCACTTGGCTGCCACACTGCAACGTTTCTGCTTTTCCAAACTAAATAAAACTGGAAATTTAACTTTCAAAGGTTCATTTCTAAGCCATACATCTAACCAAAATCGAATATCCAACCCATTTCAAATTTTACCCCTCATCATGCCATCAACACCCAAACCATTCACCCTCAGTTTATCCACAAAAAATAATCTATTTGTTTATATAAAAGTGATATGAAACTTGCAAGTACTTTGACTAAACTTAATTTGTATCCAGAAATTCAATAGCAGCACCAGAACCAACATACAAACACCGTGAAATATAACAGATCATAAACTTGCTTAACATATTGATTGAAATAACATAATTACCTGGCATTGTACATCAATCCCACTGTTCTTGTATTCAACATAGAAACACCTCGAAAATTGATCGATATAACTAAACAAACCAAGCCAAACCAAATAAACTTGTATGAGCATTCAAAAACAGGAACAAAAACAATCGAACCGGATTAAAAACTTATGTTTTTGTCGCAGCATAAACAACATACAAAGGATCAGAGGAGATAACAATAGTAGCAACAGAACCAACATTCCGGAATCACATGTACAATAACTGTTCCTAACGAACTGCTTGCAACATATGTACAATAACATAAATCTCCATAGAATAATTTATGTCATATGTTACTATTTTAAATTTTCAATCCTATTGTTCTTTAATGGAGTTTGTGAAATCTGTTGAAAATGATAAAACACAAAACTCCTATTTCTTAAAAAGGAAATCACATCTCCTATTTGCTTAAAAAGAAATTACATAAAAACCTGCTTAAATGATAGTAAAAGCGAAAACAAAACTTACGCAAGACGGAGCATCAACGGAGCACATCTCTTCTCAGCAATGAACCCTCTGAGCTTCTTCCTGGTCTTATCAACAGCCTTCTTGTACTCCTGACTAACAACCGGATAACACTTCCCCATGGTTTTCAAATCTGAACCACATAATAACAATATTAAGTTCCGGATATATCTACCAGTCAGATCATCCTATTACTGAAAACTAAACTCATAAACACACAGAATCATGAACAAAACCTCACTTACACATAAAAAATCACACAGATATTCCATAATTTCAAGTTTTCAACAATAATTGAAATATAACACAGAAACATTTATAACTACTAAATCACAATGCCATAACAGTTAATGCACTATTGGCCTACAAAAAACCATCATCACCCAAAGAGGATAGTAAAGAAAGCAAAAACTAAACTTAACCTCACTAAACATAAAACGGTTACAATTGCTACCACCCCACTTCACTTTCACAGCATAGGCCTCACACGACCATCATAGGCCATGAACGAAACAATCATGAATGCATGAAAAGCTTCGCAATACCACTAACCCACCAACATATGCAATAATACATACATATATATATATATATATATATATATATATATATATATATATATATATATATATATATCTGATAAGTGAAATTTTCACCCCATCAAAGCCTCAGAAAACCATCGTAGGCCAACACCGCAAGCAAACAGATTACAAACAATAATCCTTTATAAAGGGTTTTGCAATAAGCAGAGAAAAAACATGACTTTAACACCCAGAGTCGATCACTGACCACCGCTCTGATGCACCTCAGCAGTTGAATCTTTTGTATCTATCTCCTATGCATCCTTTTCAGCATCCCCATCCAGTGATGATATCATCACCGAAGCATCACACCCCTGCATAATTTTTGCATGAAAACACCTTAAAAATCCAATTAATAGAAAACATCAAAAACACAAAACCTTAAACATACTTACCTCTACGAAAAAATCATGGTTAAAAGCCGATTACTGACCTCTGGTCCAAAAGAAACCTAGTCAAACGAAAAGGATGACCAAGCTGAACAACCACCAAAAGAAACCTGCATGTGAGAAACGTTAACATTGTGGCTGGTCGAAAAAAAAGAGCTTCCAGAAAGAACCAACACCAACCATTAATCTGTAAATTTAGGCTAAAATCAGAGGGCAGTGGTTGACGGTGAGCAACGATGAGAGTGAGAGAGAGAGGCGATTGTGAAAACTGAAAAGGTGAAAAGGAAGAGAGGAATAAGACACGTAAGAAAGCACGTGTATGATACAACCTCTTTTACTAGAGTACAACCCATGTATGCATAATACACTCTCAATGCATCATTTACAACCACCAACTGCATAAAGCAGTTGGTAATTAGAATATCTATAATTTCTTAATTGTTTAGACAGGTTCTGGTAGGAATAAGAACACGCCACGGATAGATAATTTTGAAATGAAACAGAAACGGATAGTTCTACGGGTCACTCGAGATACAGATACACCACTCGATCAACCGTAGGGCAGTCTAACACGAATTTAGGATACATAAATCACCACCTAAATTTGTAATTAGATTCCAAAGAACACACAAATATGCCAAATTTGTGGTAGCATTGGAAGAGAATTAATTCATCTCAAAAATCCATTTGAGAAAAACTAACACACACTTTTTTTTTAATTCAAAACTCACTTCCTCTCATTAGTAAACAAAGTTCAATACATAAAGGAAATAAAAAAAAACTACCTATAAGAAACTGAAAAGAAAAGTACTACAACTTAAGCTAGAAGTACAACTAAAAATAAACTGCATGAGAACATGGAGCAAAAGAAATAATAACTACTAATGGTGGCAACGTGGGTAAAATAAGGTGGTCAACAACATTTATCCATGGATGGTCCGAATCCACTATCAATGACCCGGTTGCTAACCCACTGCCTATCATCCTCTCCTGCTTGAAAGAAGTTTGTCCTCAAACTTTGAATAATCAACATCCGGTGGTGGCTCGGGAGGTATTTCGGGTTGGTATCCGATGGTATATAGCTTGAAACGAGACCGTAACAGAAAACGATTCCTCAATGGCTGCATAACTTGAAACGGTATCCCGGTTGCAAGGAAACTATTAGCGTTTAGGTCCCCAAATGATCTCAGTATACACATAGATCCTGCTTGAATATTGCACTCAAACTCATAACCTGCATCTAAATTTAACTTGGCTTCTTTATATTGCAACCCAAATTCTTCGTCCTCTCCCTCTTGATTTTCTGATTTACTAAGAAGTGTGGATATGATATTGCTATGCTCTTCTTTGGTGAGATGAAATTTTTTTATCTTCATTTGACCCAACATCCACTAGTTTTGACGGAACCTTTTCTAAATTCAAGTTATGATGGATAGCTTCACCTTCTTGATTATAGTAAAGAGCTTGCCTCACTAACGTACACTCATCTTCATCCTGTTTGATATTGTCTTCGTCATATCGTGGTCCGTTGTCTTGTTCAGAGTCGACGGGTTCCTTGTCTTGATCAAGTGTTACCTCTTCTTTCGAAAATTTATCCGAATCATAAAAATCGGTGACGACAATCTCAACAGGAGATTTATACGTGGAAGAACACTGAATTTCGCTTTCATGTTTTGAGGCTGCTTGACCCATTAAGCTTGCATGATAATTGAAAACATACCTTGTGATCTCACGCTTTGTCCTCACAGCTCTAGATTTGGTCCGTTCACTCCCCAAAATCAAAACAGTTAACTCCTTAACTTGCTCTTGCAAATCTTTGATTTGTTCTTTAATAGTTCTCTGTTCCAGCGATCTCTTCTCACATGCCATTGATAATAATTTTTTTTTTGAAACTTGATAGAAATGAATATAGAAGAAATTAGTCGAAACGGATCGATTCGGCTCTGATACCAAATGATAGGAATAAGAACACGCAACGGATAGATAATTTTGAAATGAAACAGAAACGGATAGTTCTACGGGTCACTCGAGATACAGATACACCACTCGATCAACCGTAGGGAAGTCTAACACGAATTTAGGATACAGAAATCACCACCTAAATTTGTAATTAGATTCCAAAGAACACCACACAAATATGCCAAATTTGTGGTAGCATTGGAAGAGAATTAATTCATCTCAAAAATCCATTTGAGAAAAACTAACACACACATTTTTTTTAATTCAAAACTCACTGCCTCTCATTAGCAAACAAAGTTCAATACATAAAGGAAATAAAAAAAAACTACCTATAAGAAACTGAAAAGAAAAGTACTACAACTTAAGCTAGAAGTACAACTAAAAATAAACTGCATGAGAACATGGAGCAAAAGAAATAATAACTACTAATGATGGCAACGTGGGTAAAATAAGGTGGTCAACAACATTTATCCATGGATGGTCCGAATCCACTATCAATGACCCGGTTGCTAACCCACTGCCTATCAGGTTCTATGTTTTATTTATACATAAACTAACAAATATACTACATGTGTTACTAACCTTATACAATTTCATATATCTCTTAAACTTGACTTAGGACTTTGTAGAAACAAGAATATACAACGGACATGCATCTCTCTCTCATATCATACATAGGTTGCCTTGTTATAACGGGCTTTCTAAACTCTTAACATGTGCCTACTCTAACATCTTTGTGATCTTTTCTTAGATCACGTTTTGAAATCGAAAAACCCAAATCATAACTAGAGATCAATCATCATGTAAATTCATGTAACATCAAGTGTCCATGTGTTGGACTAGCGAAAAAACTTGTTTGTGCCTTCAGATATATAAGGTTGTCCTGCCTTAGACCCACCGTAGTGGGGCGTTACCCTTCAAAATTTTTAAAAAATAGCGCCCCCACACCAAAACACATGGGCGCTATAGGGCAAAATTCGGTTGGGGCTTTATGAAAATAACGCTATGTGTTTGTGGATTGGACCAATCAGACCTTGCCACGTGGCAAGGTCAAACATTCTTTTTTTTTATAATAATAATAATAATAATAAACATAATAATAATAATAATTTAAATAGAAAATTTATTAGATTAAATAAAATAATAATAAAAAAATAAATTATATAAAAAAATAATATTTATTAAAATTAATAAAAAAAAATAAATTATATAAAAAAATTATATTCAAACATTTGAATTTTAAACGGTTACTGTTCCAAACCGTTTGAAATTCAAATCCCCCACCCCCCCCAAACGTTTAAATTTCAAATTTTGAAATTCAAACGTTTTCCCCCCAAACGGTTATATTTCTCACCCTATAAATACAACACTTCCTCCCAATTCTCAGTCACACCTTTTCCTCATCCTCAAATCCTCAACACAATGAATAACATGGGCGGTTTTCAACCAGGAGCTGCCGGACCGTCTAATGTCCGGCAGTACTCTCGCCGGGTCCGGGGACGGGCCGGAGACTACCATTCACCTCCTCTCCTCCTCCTGCTGCTGCACAACCTCCTCTTCCTCCTCCTCCTCCACAATATTGGTTATATCCCCCTCCTCCTCCTGCTGCAGCACCACCAACCTTCACCCCTCCTCCTCCTGCTGCGGCACCACCAACCTTTCCTCATCCTGAAGTCGATGATGACTTCACGGATGAAGAATGGGCCTGGGGCCATGGATTATTGCATGGCTATTAATGAAATGGACCGACTAATGTTGTCGGCCCCCACCCCCCGAACTGCTGCTGCTATCCCCACCCCCCAGACTACCCCCACCCCCCACCACCAGACTACCCCCACCCCTACCACCAACCTACCCCCACCCCCTACCACCAGACTACCCCCACCCCTACCACCAGACTACCCCCACCCCCTACCACCAAACTATCCCCACCCCCCACCACCAGACTATCCCACCCCGTGAATATGGGGACCCAACTCCTGAGGACTTGGAAGCCCTCAGAGAAATTAAGGAGGAGGAACGCCTTTGGAGCATGCCTACCCCTCCTCGTGAGTACTACTATTTCCCCTCGGATGCGAGATCCTATGGACGGGATAGCTCACGTTCCGTATCCCCCGAGTACTACACACTCGAGGACTGGGGCAACTACTCTCCATAGTGGAGAAAATTAGGATTAAATAAGTAATTTAGGAATTATCTAGTGTTTAATTAAGTAATTTAGGAATATGAAATGTTTAAATAAGTAATTTAGGAGGTGTGTAACTTTTTTTTTAATATTATTTGTAACTTTTTTTAATATTAGTTGTGTGTTTTTTAATATTATTTGTAATTTTTTTATATTTATTTGCCTTTTATTTTAATTATTTTGAGTTAAAAGATTAAAAAAAAAAAATCCACGTGGCCCAATCAGAAACAGTGGCTTTATAAATAAAGCCCCACCACTACACCCCTTTTTGACTTTCTCTCTCCATGCTGACTCAGCAGCCACATGGACCAATCAGAAAGGGGGGCTTTATATATAAAGCCCCCCACTACGCATGGTCTTATAAGTAACGCATCAAGCAATGGGTTATATTTTCTACATTTGGCCTAGGTAAAGTTGCAACATGTTACGTTCACTTAGGAAATTAACATGGCTAGTAATGACCAAGATAAGCGTATCAAGAAGGGTAGCACCTAGACCCTCATAAAGCTATAGCAAGAGCGCCCGCGCATTGCAGTGGGTGTCTCGACTGATATCAGACTCAATTATGATGTGTATTACAGTCTTTCTAGATCCAAGAGTCTAATAGTTAATCTGATTTTGATTCAAAAGTTAACAGTTGCAAGACTAACCTAATTACAAAGTTAGTGGCAAAATAGGCAAGTTTGGTAACATGCAATTTTCATAATGGACCTTTAGAGTTCGTGTTGACATGCTAACACTGTTTTTGTCCAACTATGTTACTACAATATTATCCAATTTGTTTTAATAAATCAGTTTTAAGAAATCAAATACATTTGACATTTCAACCTAGATGATTTTAGCTAAGTTTCTAAATTTCCATGATAGATTATGCAAATTGGCCCATTTTCAAGTAAACTTGGCTGGAAAGATACCGAGCCCAAATCTTTAGGCTAAGGGAGTTGACATCAGACCATTTCCATGCAGGAACCATAAGATCTTTTCGTAGGCCAAAACAAGGATGATTCCTCCTATCGTCTAAATAAATATAATCCTAATTGTAAGCCTAATAATGGGTGGTTGAATGGTTGTGCTTTGAATTTGCATAACCCCAATAGACCATCTTGTTGCCCCATATATCCTTCAAGGAATTACACGCACTTTCATTCAATGAAAATGACTGCCTTAGCATACAAAAAATTCGTTAACTGTATACAGTGTAAAAGTATGTTTTTTTAGTTTATTGGCCATGGATCGAATATAGACTTTCCAAGGTTCTTTCCTATATATTGAGGATTCCCTCTATTAGAATACATTATTACTCTGATCATACCCGGAAGTCAAGCCCACTGTAACGCCCCAAAAATCCATTTTGCTTAATTATGACAGTATGCGTGATTAGCAAAATAATAAAACGAGACTTAGAAAATAAGAATATGGGTTATGTTCTAGTATGGAAATAACCTAGTTGATGTTATTATTTATATAAATGAGTAAATAATATTAGAACCTAACTTGAGTAGTTAGTTTTTATTAAAAAAAAAACATTGGGGTAAAGTTGAGGGACCAAAGAAGTAAATTTAGGTCAAAATTATAATGGCAAACACTCAAATTGGGTGCATTTTCGTGATCAGCCCCAAAAGGGGTTTATTGAGCCCTAAAATTGAGGAAATTGATGCAAGAGATTGAAGCAATAGATGAATGGTGTGTTCTAGAGGGTTAATCTTCAAGGATTAAGCTTTGGTAAGAACCCTAACCTCCAAATTCGTGTAGGGTTCAAAACCCACATATGGGTTTTGAGCAAAACATTTTAAATTCGTGATATTCTTGATTATTAGTGATATTGATCATTCTTAATGGTTTATAAACGGGTTAAATTGTTAGAAGCTTGCTTGTATTCAAAGATGATGATTTTGGTTTTGATTAGTAGCTTTGATGTTACTAAAATTGTAGAAAATCTATATTTTAGGCATGGATTGTAGAAGAATTGTATTCCATATGTATTGCATGAATCTTATGTGTTGATAAAAAACGTGAATTTATGATGTCTAAGGGTTCCCTCATATTTAGAGACCCTAAAGGAACTTGAATAGATGATATTATGCTAAGTGATGCTTGATTCTTGTGTTTAATTGATACTTGAAGTATGAATGTAGTGGGTTTTGACCCTAGGTATGAACCATACAAGGATGTGGTGAAATATTGCATAAGTTATTATTTTTATGCTTTGTAAATGTGTTAGAAATCAAAGTGATCAACTATTGATGATTAGCTAAACAAATGGTAAAGTTTGAGAAGTCCATAAGGCTTAGAATTCATTTGCAAAAATGGTGCACATAAGGTGTTTGATAAAATGCCTACATGAAAATTGTATAAAATTCGTCACTTTTGACAGCCCTAGATAGTCATCTTGTAAAGGGCATATCTCATTCGTTATTAGGAGTTAGAAGACGAGCCTTATATCGTTGAAAAGCTTGTTGCGCATGTTACATTTCATATTTAGTCATGTGAGGCTGGTTATGAGATTTAGTGGGTCAAAACAGCATGATAAGTTAGTAAATTAGTTTTAACAGCATGCTGTTTGCAACCATTTTATGTGCAGACCTGAACTTCAAAAATTCATATAAAATCATACAAGAATCGTTAGAAGGTGTTCTTTTTATGCCTGGAAAGAATGAGGCACATTTTGTATTTGATAGTCAAGGTTTGAGTCCGAGGTTTAGAAGGGGAAAAGCGACCTTGAACAGTAGATGCGCAGAAAATTGTTGTACATTTATAATGTAATCTTTAATAAGAAAAGGTGTAAGAATGTACACGCTTGTATTAGTCTTGGAGTACGGATTGTAGGGAAAGAATAGCGTATTATGTGGCATTCAAAAAGTGTCTAAAACACTTACCAACTAGTTCATCCAAGTATTTTCACTAACGGGTCGAACGAGTAGTATATGGAAAGACTTATTAAATAGAACTAGTTGTTGATTGTATTGATGTCATGTTTGAATGATGTAGAATGAATACTAATGTTTGAATAGGTAAGTTCCAAATTAGTATTCTAACACGGCTTGTTGACTTGAAAGTAAGCTAGGTACAAGAAGCTTAAAAGTCAACGGGTCAAGTGGATATGATATCGAGCTAGGTAAAAAGCTTGGGACTATAAGTCAAACGTGTATAAGGTGAAAACACTCCTACGGGCAAAGGTAAGTGACTTAAGATGCAAACTCTTGGTTTAGTAATTGTATGTTTATGTATAAATTGAGAATAGGAAACAAGTATGAAATGGTAATTTATAATAAGGTAAGCAAATTGATGTTGTTGGTGAACGAGTATAGTTCATCATACAACAATGAAAGTAGTTGGGATAAATGGGCAACAAAGATAAATGAAGTGAGGGTAATTAAGCATGAAATAAACACAAGATTAACAATATGGCATAAGAATGAATGGTAAAATATACGGATTGATATGTGTGTATATATTTATATAGATGGATACATTTAATCATGGGTGTAACTATTTAGATTGAATTGTATAGTTATGCAAGGTCACATAAATGGTAAATCGTTTGGTAAGTGGAGTTATCACGCGTTGGATGCTAGTGTAATAGAATGTGTGCATAGTTGCTTATGCCCGGGAATGCGTGAGAGTGTTTTTTATCTAAAGGTTGGTCGTTATAGGTAGATTGAGTATAGGTTCGGAAATGTCATGTTTGTCCTTGAGAATACATGAAGGAATAATAGTATGACGGGTCAAGATAACTTGTACATGGGATTTGTACGTGCGTGTGTATTGTAGTGCTATTAATCTTTTTGTTATGAGGATGGTAATAAAGATGCAGGTATGTAAGTATGAATGCATGGAAATTGAAGGATAGGATCCGGAGACCGGATCCGAACTTACAAAAAGGCGTTTGGATATGACCATTGAGTATTGTTGATGTTATTTCCATATTGTGATTATTTGCATGAAGTCACTTAATGAACTCACGAAATGGTTATGTGGTGTTTGCAGGTTTGTCTAGTCTAGCTCACAAAGCAAGAAATGGTTGGAGGTCGAGTGAGGACGCGAATTGTACGGGGTCACGGTCGTGGTCACGGTCGTGGTCACGTAAACTAATAAAGATGAGTTGTGTTTGATGTAATAAGAAACAATAAAAGATGAAAGCATGAAACACCTATAATATCTTGTAGATATGGGTTCAAAACATACGAGAATGTTTTTTATCAAGCAAGAAATTATCTGGTTCATATTTTCACTGCCTATTTTCAGTTAAAAAGGTTTAGGGTGTTTTACCCAAGTGTTGCAGGATTATATTATGGGTTCCCCATGTTAGAAATGGAATGCATATTGTTTTTTGATAAAAATAGGGCGATCAAATCACAATCTTTATTATCATTTTATAAATATAATTAGAGTGAACAAAAGTTTAATTAACTTGGTTGCTTACTTCATAATGATGCTTTGCAAGAAACTCTCCACCAAACAATAGTCAATCAATACAACATAAGCATGCATAGTAGTAACTCTCTTTTCTTGAATTGCCCGGCTATTTTCCCTAAGAAAATATTAATTACCAACTTGATTTATTTAAATAATAATCACCATTAGCCTTCTACGAATAAGTGTAATATTGTTACCTATCAACAACGAAAATCAGCTTTGCACTGCATTTGTTGAAACCTTCAAGTCCCACAACAGGTAAGATACTCCTTAACATTAGCCTAAATTTAAAAAAAAATTAATTTGAAAAATAACAAACTTGAATGTTGAAAATTAGGTAATGAGAATAGGTTACTTAACGGGTCATTAACAAGTTTTCGTTCCGCCTGTCAAACAACATTGAGAAACAGAGGTTTTCCTTCCTATCAAAGACAACAATGTTGAAAAAAAAAAATTATATAAAAACACATTTGATTAATTGATCAAGAAAATAATCAACATTCAATTACCTCAGTTCGATAAGCACCTACACCCAAATTCAACTTTGATGGGTTCGAATCTTTATTATGAGCAGCAACGAACTGTTTATTTATTTATTTACTGATAACCCTTTGAACCCCCAAAATACCCCATCTTAAGTAATGTATTTCAAATACTCAAATATAATTATTAGGTTCATGAGTTTAACACTTATAAAACGAGACCTATGCTAGAAACTTTACTTTGATAAGAGGTACACCAAATTTTGATATGATGGTCGAACAAGATCAATAGATTATAAAAGCTTAGCATAACGGACAACTAGTAAGCTTTGAATGTTACCGTCAAGTTCATAAGATTGAAAACCCCTAAATAGAGTTTATGTTAAAAGTTCAACTTGATCACTATAAACACACCAAATCGGAATTGAATAGCAGATCAGTAGATCATATCAATTTGATCAATCAAAACTAAATCATAATTTTACATAAAAAAGTTCAAGAAATTACAAAAAAGAAGATGAGAGAGTGGACAATGGCGGATCTAGGATTTTTTTTACTGGGTTCCTTTTTTAGGTGTTTCAAGGGTTTCGTTCCAGTCGGTTTGTCGGTTCGGGTTGGATAAGGTTAATCACATAATAAAAATACGATATAATAATAAAAAAACATTGGTATTAGAAATTTAAAATACTACGATTGTCTTTAAGGATAAAAAAAACATACCTACAGTTGTTCACTACGATTTTCATCTTTTGTAAACGTTGCATTACATTCTCGACCAAAACTTGTTGTAGTAACTCCCTTTCAATATAACAATTTCAATATAACAAATTCAAGTGCCGTTCATGTATCCATCACCCATCTTGTTAAAACGTCTCAACTTATCACCATTACCAGTAAGTCTTCATGGAAAATCTTCTTTTTTACCTTTATGTTGACATGGAAGATTATCCAAATATATGATAAGATTATCCAAAAATTCGCTCGTCTAATTTCATCTTTTTGACTAAGGTGATAAGATGAAATTAGTTTCCTTTCGGCGGGATCCCATGGAAGATTATCCAAATATATTTTCAATGGTTTACTAATTGAAGATGATGATTCAATGTTTGACGATAGTTGTCTTTGAAAAAAAAACTTGAAATATTCGTCTGCATGGTACTTAATATCAAATTAAGGTTTCAATTAATTAACAAAATCGAACAAATTGATTAGCTAAATTGACAATACATTCATTATTGTTGCCATATGTTGAAAGTGAAGTTAATGGTTTGCGAAATAAAACTCATTACATCAACACAAATTAAAACTGAGTTGAATTCACTGTTACACAGATTATTCATAGGAAAAAATAGTTGAATACAGATCAATAAAGTTATTAGCATAAAAAATATACTTGTTCTAGCTTCTAACCAGCACTAAAAAAATACTTGTTTCGACCCACCTTATTTGCCCATTATTATTAGGAGAAGCCACACATGCTTAACTGAAAAGTCAAACAAATGATGGAGAACAAAGCCATTTACATTCACAAATGTCAAGTGGTTCACAACAGGATTACCAAAGAACTGGATGTGTCTTCTAGTTATGACTTTTGCCGACATGAAACTTTCTACCACTGATGGGATGAAAATACAAAAGAAAACTACAAATCAAAACTCATGAATCCTCGATTCAGTAATTAAGTTCATACCTTTGATTCAAGTGACAGGAGGCGAATGAGGGGATGAGGGCAGAGGCGGGAGGCAGAGCCGTGGAGGTCAGGGGGAGGAGGGTTTGGCACTTTGGCGTTTGGGACTGCATGTTTGTTGTTGTATGTTTGTTTGCCCTAGGTTTGAATTAAAAAAAATAGAAACCAAAAATTAAACGTGGAAAACAGGACTTGAACCTCGGACATTGTGTTTATGATTGAAGGTTTCAACTACTAGAGCACTCCTAACATTTAGTAGTGAGTTCCTAAATTGTTTTCTTATGGGTTCCTTTCCATTTTTCTATATACATTAACACTATAAATTACCCCTAGTATAGGATCTTCAGGAGCACAAGCGATTTGTGAGAAAACAGAAGTTAGAATGGTGAGACATTTTTCTTCAAAAGTGGATCGAAAGAAACATGGATTTTGTATGAACACATGGATCATTTCTATACCTAAAATTGAGTGAGCGGGATGAAAACACATGACCCTTCAATTGTGGCATTCAATGAGGTTTTATTGATATTGAATTGGGTTTTATGGGGTGTTATGAATGGGGTTACATGTTGAGAGAGATATAAAATGTGTATTACACTAGGTGCAAACGAGCCGAGCCGAGCCCGAGCCATCAAGATACCCAGTTACATGCAAGCGTCAAACAGGATGCTACAATTGTCAATTCAGCAGTTAGTTGAATCAAATCAGCAGCTTGTGCAGTCGAATCAAGATACAGTTGCGAGACTGATGAATGTGGAGTCACAATACAATCAACTGTAGCTCGCAAATGTCAACAATGAGAAAAGAATTGAAGAATACAAGTCTGAGAACCAGAAGCTCAAAGAACGAGTCAAGAAACTATTTGAAGACCGTCCAAGAATTACAGGTGCATCTGAGTCTGGTAACGATGACGAAGAGGAAGAAGAAGGTGAGGATGATGAGGAAGTTGATAAGGATAATGATGATGATAATGATGGGTATGATGACGATGATGGTGATGATGGAAAGGGTGAGGGTGGTGATCCAGGAAATGTTGGTGTAGTATTGTCTTCTGGTGCTGAAGAACATCGCACCAAAAGCGATCATAACACTCAGGGCAAGGATCCCAAAGGTAGTTCATCTACTTAAGGGGAGTCCAATGTTGATGCTATCAAGAGATTGAAAGATTACATTTTGACTCGATCGGTGCCAATCAATGTTGCTGAGCCGTCGAGGAATCTATTCTTGATCGATGACAATGGCAATCATTCGAAGATTCCTCAGCTCGAAGATCTGGAGGAGGGAGAGATTCCACCTGAACTCTCCAAAGAAGACATAGAAAAGGTTTATGGTTTGACACTTGGAGAATATTCCAGTGCCAGCCATGCTCCTCCAGAACTGGATCCCGGCTGGGCGTACATCAAACACGCCAAAGTCTTCATCATCAAATGGAAGGAAGGGATATTGTACTTAAGCTGGTATAACAAGATCAGAAGCCTTCCTTTCTAGTATGTTTGAGATTTGGTACGTTTGCAGCCACTGTACTATCAGAAGTGCCTAGGATTTGACTCATTTTACAGCATTCTGAAGAGAGAAAGTTGTGAAGGTTGGGAGACTTTCAAGCCTCAGTATCCGAAGTCCTACAAGACTAAGGTGTTGCATCCCAAGACAGGTCATCCAATCTGGGAACATAAGATTAAGTCTTCAGACTGCATGTCAAAGATCCCGATTGCTCCTATGGAACAGAACTTTCATTCAAAGTTCTGGTTCTGGTATTATGATGACATTACAACAGAAGCAGTGATCGTGCTTGACAACACACCGAAGATATGCAGAAAGGTCAGAGTTTGGGATCCTATGTGGCTGGTAAATCTCTCAAAAGCTGATATTGCCACTTTATACCATTATCCGATTCAACATCTCGAACCAGAAGCCGATCAAGTTCCAACGGGTGATTCGGTTTTGTTATGCTTTCAAGATTCATGCAGGTTGTGATTGGACGAAGATAAGCAGGATCAGGACTGGGAAGGCTTAGAAGATCAAGTGCTGCTGCTTGAAGTTTTTGAAGACATATTAGCTAGGTCCAAAAGGGAGTCTCTTAGTACATGTAATGTAGATGTCCTTAGCTTAGTATAGGTGTTTGTTTATCGTTTCGTATGAGTTTAGATGTGTTTAATATGATTATGGGTTGTTTTGTACTACACACACGACTAGGTCTGATAGGCACGATTAGCTTAGCTAGTCGTGTGGGTATAAAGACGACTAGCTTGCTAGTCGCCCCACCTAGTCGTGTGGGTGAAAGCTAGTCGCCTCTAGGGCCTTGGCCGACTAGCAGCAGGTATAAATACTCGCAATCATTGCCCTAATCATTTTAGCTGTCATTTCGCACATTCCAACACCCTAACTACTAGGTTTTCGGGTCTATAAGCTGTATTGTACACTCGAGCTCTGTTATTAATACGATTACAACCTTTAAACCATCGTGTGTGTGTTTTTGATAACTCGTTATTGTGTTTGTTGGCGTTTTTGTTATTCGAACATCATCTAGTAGATTCCGCACACTAGGTGAACCAGCTCGTGATAGTCGGGTTGTCCGAAAACGATCCTACACTGTTAAAAGTGTCAAAAAAAAGGTGGCCACTATTCAGGATCGGCCAGGTTTCGTGTGGTGCAATTGGGTCCCAAAAAAAGGTATGCATCGTTGCTTGGAGGGCTAACCTTGATCGACTACCAACTGCTGGGGCTTTGGTTAGAAGAAACATTCAACTTCCCTGTTTATTGTGCAAGCATTTGAGGCACAAGTCGAGACGGTCAAACATTTGTTTACGGGTTGTCCGTTTTCTCTAGAGGTATGGCAACAACTCTCTTTGTGGGGCGAGATTCCAAGTATGTTCATCTTTCACGTTCATGATCTGCTGGATCTTCCTTTTTCGATTATGGGTTGTGTGCGTCCTCAGAAAGTTTTTTATGCGGTGATATTGACAGCTTTGTGGAGTATTTCGCGTGCCAGAAATGAGGTTGTTTTCTGTCAAAAGGTTGCGTCGGTTGAAAGGATTTTGGATGAAATTAAGATTATTAGTTGCTTATGGTTAAAAATCAGGCAAAGATGGCGGACATGACTTGGGAATTATAGCGAAGATTTGATACGGCAACCAGGCGTAGGATCCCCTTCTCCTAGACCAATACATACATAAATCATATCACGGTTTAAGACCTGCAAATGCTAACCGATTTTTTTTGTTTTCTCATATGTTTGGCTTATATAAATAGATGATTAGGGTTATTGTAATTCATGAGATCAAAACATAGTATTAACCTACCACAAGCTATATCTAGTATAGGGACATACCGAAGGGTGCACTAACAAGCTTGCAGACCCTGCTATCCGGTCATGAGTTGAATACTGACTCAACAGATGTATTTCTCTACTACAGTACAGGTTTAGAACCGAAATGAGTATTAATATCTGCAAACTAATCTAACGCTTATAAGAAATTATTACTCGGCTAAATGAGATAATATAAGACTAAATATATATTACTTTAATATATTATGTTTAGCCATCACAATCATTAATCTAAAAATGATCAATTAATAATATATCCCAAATGTTTATAACTGATACTTATTTTATGGATTGAATTATCCTTACTAACTTAATAAGGTTGTCCCATAGATGTGTATATAGAAATATTATTAGAGAGCTAATGAATCATAACATAACACCAATCAAAAAATCCTTTTCTCTCAATGACTGATTAATTTTATGTATTTACTCATATAACACATACACTTATAAAATTCAGTTAGTGTTTTCTTCTTAACCATAATTATAATAGGGGAAAGTGAATATGGGGCTGTTGCGCATGCAAGCTTACATGCAAAACCCATCAAAACTACGTAATTTTTATTAACAACCAATTAAATCTCATTGTTTCTCTCTTTTATCTTCACTCATTGAATGAACTTACAGATTGGAGCAACAAAGTTTTCACATTTTTCTCATTTATTGAATAAAGTAAGGAACCTTTCAATCAAACTGTGTATACCATGAACATGAGAAAATTGATAAACCATATATGATTTGTTTGGATCTTCTTTTTAAAATTCACAGTTTGATGAAAACATGGCATTATGTGTATGAAAATAAGGAGATTTAATTGGTTTTTAATCAAAACGATGTAGTTTTGATGATTTTCGCATGTAAGGTTATATGCGCAACAACCACATATTCACTTTCCCCTTATACAATGGAAAATTTTTATAATAATAAATAACAATAATATTACTAATAATAAATAATAATAATAATAATAATAACAAATAATAATAATAATAATAATAATTATAATAAATTAACCTCTTCTTTCGCATTCTCTCCTGTTTTTTTCCTGTGAATTTGTAGTTGGGCTCGCGAGTATTTTTTTGTACCTTAGGAGGTTGATAGTCATTCATACATGGATTCATCACCGACATTGTTTTTGAAAACATATTTATTTGGGGTATTGGATTTAAATAATCCAAAGTTTGGCCTATTGGCCAATAATAATCCGAACTTTAACGTTGGACAAGGATAATCTTAACTGGACACGTGGGTGTAAAAAATGAACATCCGTTAAATATGAACTAACTGGGATAGTGTAAGCTGATGTGGCATGCGGATATGTACACCACTACTGATATGGTAGCTGAGGTGTATGATGGCTTGGATTTTTTTTAATATCAAAACAAAATATGACACTCTCTGCATGTGCTCATACTCTTTAAAATATGAATCACTGCTGGTTTTTCTGTCTTCAACAACCCAAACACCATAGCAAACATTTCACCGTGATGAACTCTGTAGAAAACTATGAATCTAATACTGTTATCAACAATTCAAAACACAACCAAACAACAATAACAAGAACATAAAGAATAGCGACTGAAAACGGTGACAAAACTCTTATTATTTACCAACCCAAAACGTTACCCAACTAAACCCTAGATCTTCTACAATAGTAGAAGATCTAAACAATACAAAGTCTCAGATCAACTGATTGATGAAATCAGTTGATCAACAACAGAAATACAAAGGAAATATGTAAGTAAACACTTACAGACAACACGGATACAAGATGAAAAGACTGAAACCCTAGATATGAAATACAGAAAATATCTCGAACAAATTAATGGAACCAAGAAGCTTCTCCTCTCCTTTCATATGAGCTCACGAATCCTGGGCTCACTTTTGAACTTCTATCCATCTTGGGCCTAAAAAGTGAATTGGGTTGAACATATTGTTATCTTCAAATAAAGCACACTAGCTAAACAATATTAGTAACAATAACTTGTGGTTAACATTTGAAATAACCATATTATTTTAACATGCCCCCATAGTTCAAATGTTAAACATGTGAATCATTTCCAACTCACAAAGGTTTTTATGTTGTTCAACACTTAACCCTATGGTAAATATATTAGCTATTTGATTGTGAGAACCCACCTTGTCGGTTTTAATGACACCTTTTGAGATTTTCTCCCTTAGAAAATGAAGATCAATCTCAAAGTGTTTGGTTTTTTTCATGAAACACAGGGTTTACTGCTATTGATATAGCAGCCTTATTGTCATTGTACAGACTTACAGGCAAATCAACTTTCACATTTAATTCCTGTAATAGGTTTTTTAACCAGATGGTTTCACATGTAGCTGAACACATGGCCCTGTATACAGCTTCTGCTGATGATCTGGAATCAGTATTATGCTTCTCAGTGGTCGTAGCGCCTTTGATTGAAATTCCATTTGCACCCGTCTCCTTCGGGGATCCATTAAAGGGATTGGAGTGGAATTTCCATTCCACCTATCCGCACCCTATCTCGCTGAAATTTAGATATGTGAGCCCGGAAACACATTTTCAAATACGCCTGTCAGCGCAGCTCTTTTTGGAACGGTACGAGCAGACCACTTAAGCAGATACCTAGACTTCCATTTTGAACCACCAAGCAAGGTAGTTGTGTAGGCGTATCCTTCATCGGAATCAGAACAAACTGAAGGAACGAGACAGCACCAGATCAGCTTTAAAGAGCAAGCAAGAACCACTGAAAGAGGCCTGTACCTTTCGTATAAGAGCCAGCAAAGCTACTCATGCACCTGGAGCGAGCCACCCGGCGATTGAGGGGCAATCATATGCTTTTGTGAAAAAATCTCTCATCGATGTTCTACCGAACTGAACTAAGAATAGTTTATCATTTAGAAAGAATGGCGAAAGAGGCCTCCTTGCATTGCCCAACTAGAGCGAAAAGCCTTATTGCGTTGCGGCCCTAAGTAGCTATGGGGTGTTGATGTACTTGGAACCTAGACCGGTTACCTGAGTATGGCGGTTCGGTAGCCGTTCAATGATAGCATGAGATCCTCGCTTCGGTAAGTTACAAGGATGAATGCAAATAGCAAGGCGCTGTGCTGTGTGAAGTGAGACTGGCTGCCCTAAGTTAAGTGCTTCCTTATTAATATTAATGAATGATCTTGCTCAGTAGGAGGGCTTTCCCCCTTCTGTGCAGCCCGATTCTCTCTCTGGAAATGAGGGTGCCCTCGATTGACATTTATCATCGAATAAGGAATCCTTCCATGGATGAGAAGGTTGAGTTACAGTACAGACTCCGTTGGCTTTCGTAAGGAAGCATCTCGAAAGTTCCGCAATCTATGGTTGATGCCTCACTCGAACTCTATCCCATACCCTACTCGATGCTGAAGCTACTCTGCCTTTCTGAACCCAAAAAGAAAGCCGGGCGCTTGGGAAGCTATGCAAAACCTGAAAAAAGTAATCTGCTTTCCATCTTTGAGCTCAGAGGTTACGATCGTCTCCTCATTAGGCTATTTTAAAAAAGTATAGCTGACTCATCAGCTGAGTGGTTCGCCTCTTGTCCACCTGAGTTGTTTACTTCGTTTTCCGACCTGGAAAACCAATGACTCTTCAGGTTAGGTTCTCTTTCAACATAGACATCCCGATTGTCACACCCTCAAAATCCACTTGCGGAGTTTTACCGCGAGGCGCATGACAAACCAGGATCCAAGTCAATGATCACAATAAACAATACTAAATGAATTTCAAAAACATAGTTTAAAAATCCCAAACATCAGCGGAAGCTAAATATCGTTACGTAAACAAAGTAAAACCAAATGTTCAATGTTCAAAGACCATGCGACCCTAACTAGACGCCGTGCAGACGCGTGCGCCCTAGTTCCATTGTGCTACCTTAGCGACCTGAGAAAACATGTAAGAGTTTACGTCAGCACAAAAATGCTGGTGAGTTTACAGGTTTATAATCAAAGTTCCAAGTTCAACCTGTCCATACTATAACAATTGTAAACCAAGTACGCTAGCTAGGCGCATGTTCCATTACTACTACGATTGGAAAACCATTACTAACTCGCATACCAGTTGTTGTGCCCGAATAGTAAACCTGTTCCTGTTTGAGACAATATGCACCCGCCCGGCCCTCCAAGCCGACGGGTGGGGTTGGTCACTCCCAATAGCGCTATTCACATTTCCCCGTTGTGCAAACCAGCACATTCATGGTTTCCCCCCGGGACTTCCAAAGATCGTATAGTAATCCGTTTGAAAACCCATAGTATGACAGTTGTTACCAAATAGTTGTTTAACACATGTTTTCTCCCCCAAAAGTGAAAACCAAGTAAAGTGGGGCCGTAAACTCACCTTAGGTTGCGTTACTTCAGATAACAGAATAAGTCAACAAGCTATGCTAGCCCCGTAAAGCGGCGACCTAACATATGACAGTTACAAGTACTTAGACTAATAACCCGTGGGTTAGTTAGTCCCTAGATGTCCAGACCATAACCAAGTTTGTTTGACAACACGTTTACTGTTAACATGACCAAACGTACAAGACTCGACATCCCATTGGTGACCCGAGACTTCCCGTGTTACACTAGTATTCACAAACACATAATCATGCAGTCACACTTAACATACGTTAAAGTCCAACGAGTTCTAGCACATAGTTCAATTAACACATTATTGACCCGAACACATGTTACCGAGTTATTAGACATGTTACGGGGTTCCTAGCATGTTCCTAGGTGTCAAAACGGGTCTCGGAATGCTAAAATATACTTACAGCAGCAGTACAGGCGATTAGGAAAAGTCAACTAGCAATTACGTTGGTTAACAGGCAATTAGGAATGCTAATCGCCTATACATTAGGCGATTAGGGTCATGTGGTATGCTAATTTTGGAGTTTGTAGGCGATTAGGGTCATGTGACATGCATTTCAGAACTCATTAGGCGATTAGGGTCATGCAGCATGCAAAAACAAGTCATGTTAGGTGATTAGCCCCCTAATTGCCTAAGGGGTAGGCGATTAGCCCACTCTGGTAGGCGATTAGGACTGCTAATCGCCACCTGCACATCTGTTCCGGTTTTTCGCGCGTTTAACACTCCAAATCAAACCTAGAACGTGTGGAAACCTCCAATATCAATCAAACAAGTATCCTAAACATGTTTAAACCAAAATACTTCGTTTAACCTTGTTCTAGCAGTCCTGGATGCAACCATGTTTCTAAAACATAACACAAGTATCATGTAATCATCACATTAACATGCATAAACATAACCTAATGAACAATCAATCAGATTTCCACATCATACCATCATCATAAATCAGTAACTACCCTAATATCATGTTAACAACCCTTCTTGAATCTCAAAAATCCTATCTTTTAATTAAAACATACACATACAACATGCATAATCTCTAGAAATCATATAATAACGATTATCTACGATTTTCAGAAGACACAAGTGTTTATGAACAGGTCTGGACCATTAGGGATTCAATAAAAACATTAGTAAAGATTGCATGGATGAAAACCACACCTTAAGATTATGATTGATTGATGAAATAGGCTTGAAAACAAGTTGTTTGATCCAAAATCGTGTTCCAGAGGTTGTGTGGGTGTTGGGACGAGTTGTGGGGCGACTAGGGTTGATATTATGAAGTTTAGGAGGTCAAGTATTGTATTTATAGTCGTTTTTAGTCGTAACCCACGTTGCAGGCGATTATGGTTCAGTTGCAGGCGATTAGGGTTGCTAATCGCCACCCCCTTAGGCGATTAGCCCCCTAATCGCCTAACATGCAAGGCTACTCGCCACCTGATTAGGGCTACTCGCCACCTAGCAGCCTCCCTATAGGCGATTAGCTCACCCTAATCGCCTATAGGGTATGGTTCCAAGTATTTTGCGCGTTAAACCCCGTTTTAACATATGTTAACACATTTTCACATACCGACAAGTCACATAATGATTGTAAACACATAACACTTGCAAATAAACACATTCACACTCGTTCACCAATTCCCGGGACTCGAGACTTGCATGTTCCCTATGCTTTGACGATTCTCCGAATCGTCACCCCTTTGTACACTTGGTTAATGACTGACATCTAACGATCCTCTAGGCCAACATCTAATGATTCCCTAGACTCACATAACAGTTCCCGAACCATAACACGACTCAACTAATCCAGTTAAGTACAGTATATGCGTGACTCGCTAAGGTAGACTTTAATCTAGACAACGTTGTTAACCTGAATTTGCCGGGTGTCACATCATCCCCACGTTAAAAGAATTTTCGTCCCGAAAATTATACAAGTACCAAGAGTAAGAACAAAAGAAACAGAAAAAAGATAGAAACCAAGAGAGAGAATTACCCGAGTTGTCACATCATCCCCACGTTAAAAGGAATCTCGCCCCGAGATTCATTCCGTTGCAGTGGTAACGTGTCTCGATTCGAATGCCTCTTTAGGAAAGAGGTGAGGATACTTAGACTTCATCTGATCCTCGCGTTCCCAAGTGTATTCCGGTCCCCGGTTCGAGTTCCATCGAACCTTAACAATGCGGATCTTACTGTGACGTAGACTGCGAATCGTGTAATCAAGGATCTCGACAGGTTCCTCCACTATCCGAAGACGATCATCAACCTTGATCTCTTCTAGTGGAACAATGAGAGACTCGTCAGTCAGACACTTCTTCAGGTTAGACACGTGGAAGACGTTATGTACGTTACCGAGCTCCGTCGGTAAATCAAGTCGATATGCCACCGGTCCGATCCGTTCCAGGATCGTAAATGGACCGACATACCGCGAGTTAAGTTTGCCACGCTTCCCAAAGCGTATGACGCCCTTCCACGGTGAAACCTTTAGGAGTACCTTGTCACCAATTTGAAATTCCAATGGCTTACGGCGATGATCAGCATAGCTCTTCTGTCGATCCCGTGCCGCTGCCAATCGGTTACGAATCTGTACGATCTTCTCAGAAGTTTCGTACACTAGTTCAGGCCCAGTGAGTTGGCTCTCACCCACCTCGGCCCAACAGAGAGGAGACCTGCACTTCCGTCCGTACAATGCCTCGAACGGAGCTGCCTTAATGCTCGTATGGTAACTGTTGTTATAAGAAAACTCTACTAACGGTAGATGAACTTCCCAACTCTTGCCAAAATCGATCACACATGCCCGCAGCATGTCTTCTAGAGTTTGAATTGTACGTTCACTCTGACCGTCAGTTTGTGGATGGTAAGCTGTACTCATGTCTAACTGGGTACCCAAAGCCCTATGCAAAGACTTCCAGAAATGCGAAGTAAAATGGGAGTCACGATCCGAGATAATAGAAACTGGTACCCCATGCTTAGAGACAACTTCTTTCAGATATATACGAGCCAACCGATCCATGGTGTCGGTCTCCTTAATAGCAAGGAAATGGGCTGATTTCGTCAAACGATCGACAATCACCCATATCTTATCACATCCGCTAGGGGTCTTAGGCAACTTTGTGACAAAGTCCATTGTAATCCGTTCCCATTTCCATTCTGGAATTTCAGGTTGTTGCAATAGACCCGACGGTTTCTGGTATTCCACCTTGACCTTAGCACAGGTCAAGCACTTACTTACGTATGAGGCTATATCCGCCCTCATGTTTGGCCACCAGTACAGTATTTTCAGATCTTGGTACATCTTGTCTGAACCAGGATGAATGGAATACCGAGATTTGTGAGCTTCATCAAGAACCAGCTCCCGAAGTCCCCCGAATAAAGGAACCCAGACGCGTTCTGCGAAGTAGCGCAGGCCATCAGGCCTTTGCTCGAGGTGCTTGTCGGCACCGTGCATAGTTTCAGCCTTAAGGTTTTCCTCCTTCAAGGCTTCTAACTGAGCAGAACGGAGTTGATCAGGCAGAGAGGAATGGATTGTGAGTTGCAACGCCCGAACGCGACGAGGGTTTGTTGATTCCTTCCTGCTCAAGGCGTCTGCCACAACGTTCGCCTTGCCAAGATGGTATTTAATGGCACAGTCATAGTCGTTCAGGAGTTCAACCCAACGGCGCTGTCGTATGTTCAGGTGTTGTTGGTCAAAAATGTGCTGGAGACTCTTGTGATCGGTGTAGATGGTGAATTTGGTACCGTACAAGTAATGCCTCCAAATTTTCAACGCGAACACCACCGCACCCAATTCCAAGTCATGGGTAGTGTAGTTCTTCTCGCTCACCTTGAGTTGACGAGAGGCATACGCAATCACTTTCTCGCGTTGCATCAACACGCAACCGAGACCACGAATAGACGCATCACAGTAAACAACAAAGTCATCGGTGCCCTCAGGTAAGGACAGAATAGGGGCAGAACAGAGTTTAGTCTTCAATTCTTGAAATGCTGACTCTTGGGGTTCTCCCCAGTTAAATTTTCTGTCCTTCTGAGTAAGAGTGGTGAGGGGTTGAGCAATCTTCGAAGACCCCTGGATAAAACGTCGATAGTAACCCGCAAGGCCTAGGAACTGCCGCACCTCAGTTGGCGTCTTTGGTGCTTCCCAGTCCTTGATCGCTTCGATCTTGGCTGGATCGACATGGATTCCCAGTTCATTGACTACATGCCCTAGGAATTGGACTTCGCGTAACCAAAAATCGCACTTCGAGAACTTGGCGTACAGTTGTTCTCGTCGTAAGAGTTCCAAAACTAACCGTAGATGTTCCCCATGTTCGGTCTCGTTCTTGGAATAGATCAGAATGTCATCAATAAACACGATGACGAATTTGTCAAGATACGGTTTACAAACGCAGTTCATCAAATCCATGAAAACCGCCGATGCGTTAGTGAGACCAAAAGGCATGACCAAGAACTCGAAATGGCCATAACGTGTACGAAAGGCAGTCTTAGCAACATCAGCTTCCCTTACGCGCAACTGGTGATAACCGGACCTTAGATCAATCTTGGAATAGTAGCTGGAACCCTGGAGTTGGTCAAATAGGTCATCAATACGAGGAAGAGGATAACGATTTTTGATAGTCACCTTGTTCAACTCTCTATAATCCACGCACAGTCGAAAACTGCCATCCTTCTTCTTAACAAACAAAATCGGGGCTCCCCAAGGGGAAGAACTAGGTCTGATGAAACCCTTATCCAAGAGTTCTTGTAACTGGTTAGACAATTCTTTCATCTCAGGAGGTGCAAGACGGTAGGGGGACCGAGCAATAGGAGCAGCGCCAGGTACAAGATCAATACCGAACTCAACCTGACGTTGGGGAGGAAGACCAGATAAATCATCAGGAAAGACATCAGAAAACTCACGTACAACCGGGATATCGTCGATCTTCTTCTCGCTGGTAGTGGAAACAGATAAAAGTGCCAGAACAGCCGAATAACCCTTCCGAAGATACTTAAGGGCTTTCATGCTAGAGATGAGACTTAGCGGAGCACCGCTCTTGTCCCCGTACACAGAAAGGAATTCTCCATCAGGGAGAGGAATCCGGATGACCTTGTCGTAACAAACGATCTCAGCGCGATACAGAGACAACCAATCCATGCCTATAACCACGTCAAAACTACCCAAAGGTACCGGCATAAGGTCGATAGGAAAAGACAAACCCGACAACTCTATGTGACACTCCCGAAGAATGCAAGTAGCTTCTATCTTCTTACCGTCAGCCAATTCTATAATATATTTAGCCTCTAGAGGTACAGGTACTACATCTAGCAAACGACTAACTTCCACAGATATGAAACTCTTATCGGCACCAGAATCAAATAAAACACTAACAGAGCGGTCGTTGAGAAGAAACGTACCAGTAACTGTGTCAGGGTCCTGTCTTGCCTCTGCAGTCCCAATAACGAAGGCGCGTGCATTCCTGTTTCCGCCCCCGTTGTTACCATTACCATTCCCGTTCCCTCCCTGTTTCAGCTTTGGACACTCCTTCTTGTAATGTCCTGTCTCCCCACAGTGAAAACATCCCTGCTTACCCGAAGTCCCCTGAGCAGTAGGAGTCGGAGTAGTAGTTGGGGCCTGAGTCAATGGAAGAGTCGCCCTACAGTCTTTAGCATAATGCCCCAATCTCTGGCAGCGATGGCAACGATTACTGTCACAGCCCCCTTGATGATGGCGTCCACACTTATTGCACTTTGGTAACTTTCCCGCATAACCACCACTTGGCTTAGAACCCGATGAAGACGAACCCCCACTATCAAACCTTTTCCCCTGCTGAGTTGGCGCTGGAGTAGAACTTTTCACCTCATTTTCCCACTTACGCTTGTTGCTCTCAGGAACCTTAACAGATGAACCTTTGGCAGGCAAGATACCCTCACTTATCTTCAGGTTGGTCATCCTATGAGCAGATCGGACCACGTCCGAGTATGTAGGAAGATTCCCCGCAGCTACCAACCCTGCGATCTCTGGTACTAGACCCGAGATATAATGTTCAATCCTCCTATACTCTGGTACGTGCAGATCGGGACAAAGCACGGCTAACTCATTCCGCCTCACAGTATACTTCTCAATTTCCGATCCCGTCATCTTGAGGTTCCACACCTCGTGTTCCAGCTTTTGAATCTCCTCCCTGGGACAATACTCCCGCTTCAGTAGTTGAACAAAATTTTCCCAAGGCATAGCATAAGCCTCCCCTATACCCATAGTCTGGGTGATATCGTTCCACCAGGTCAGTGCAACATCCTGGAATAACCCAGCAGAATACTTGACTCGATCCTCCAGGAGACAGTTACACATCAGAAAAACAGACTCCACTTTTTCCAACCACCTGAGCAAACCTACTGCACCCTCAGTACCTGAAAACTCCTGGGGCTTGCAGTCCCGAAACATTTTGTAGGTGCACATGGGTGATGGTGGTGGATTAACATGACCACCTGTAAAGAAACACGTAAGAAAACTACGGGAAATGTAAACAAAGTTCACCGATGAGATAGAAGTGGTTAGGTCAACTTACCGCCATTGTGCCCTAGCTGGAAGGCAGCCTGCAGCAAGTTATTCAAGTCCTCCTGCGTGAGGTTCACACCCCCACGACCACCACTACCATCTCTTCCACCGGTACGACCACCTCTGCGTCCGCCACGTACTCCAGACATGATTCTGACAAAAAGAACGAGAGGATTTAGTTCCACAACTAATGACAACCACTAGCGTTCACAAGATCAAAGCTAGATCCAACCCAGGACTATCCATTCAAACCCAGAGCTCACTAGGACTTTCATGCATTTCGGTTTATGATTTTGTGTGCACCCAAAATGATAAACCGCTCTACATGGTCCTCCAATTGTTCTCCTGGTTCAAAGTTCAAATCACCGGACATAGACTCTTAGCTATACACCGTATTACTACGGTAATTCATGACAAGGGTTTCTATTGAGGTAGGAAAGGGAGATGTCCGAGCCTTGGACAAATCTCAAGAGTATACAGTTAACCCCAATGTACCGCACTATCTAGTAAGCAAGTAACCCAGTAAGAGGGAATGGATGATGTAACACAGAAGGGTAAGATGATTTAGAGACACCCCGACAAGTCTATAAGTAACCCAGTATAAAGTTTAGTACCATGTGATCATCTAGTGTGTGCGACTCAGTTATAGACTAGACTCTACATGCAGTCCTAGTTCACTATAACCATTGGCTCTGATACCAATCTGTCACACCCTCAAAATCCACTTGCGGAGTTTTACCGCGAGGCGCATGACAAACCAGGATCCAAGTCAATGATCACAATAAACAATACTAAATGAATTTCAAAAACATAGTTTAAAAATCCCAAACATCAGCGGAAGCTAAATATCGTTACGTAAACAAAGTAAAACCAAATGTTCAATGTTCAAAGACCATGCGACCCTAACTAGACGCCGTGCAGACGCGTGCGCCCTAGTTCCATTGTGCTACCTTAGCGACCTGAGAAAACATGTAAGAGTTTACGTCAGCACAAAAATGCTGGTGAGTTTACAGGTTTATAATCAAAGTTCCAAGTTCAACCTGTCCATACTATAACAATTGTAAACCAAGTACGCTAGCTAGGCGCATGTTCCATTACTACTACGATTGGAAAACCATTACTAACTCGCATACCAGTTGTTGTGCCCGAATAGTAAACCTGTTCCTGTTTGAGACAATATGCACCCGCCCGGCCCTCCAAGCCGACGGGTGGGGTTGGTCACTCCCAATAGCGCTATTCACATTTCCCCGTTGTGCAAACCAGCACATTCATGGTTTCCCCCCGGGACTTCCAAAGATCGTATAGTAATCCGTTTGAAAACCCATAGTATGACAGTTGTTACCAAATAGTTGTTTAACACATGTTTTCTCCCCCAAAAGTGAAAACCAAGTAAAGTGGGGCCGTAAACTCACCTTAGGTTGCGTTACTTCAGATAACAGAATAAGTCAACAAGCTATGCTAGCCCCGTAAAGCGGCGACCTAACATATGACAGTTACAAGTACTTAGACTAATAACCCGTGGGTTAGTTAGTCCCTAGATGTCCAGACCATAACCAAGTTTGTTTGACAACACGTTTACTGTTAACATGACCAAACGTACAAGACTCTACATCCCATTGGTGACCCGAGACTTCCCGTGTTACACTAGTATTCACAAACACATAATCATGCAGTCACACTTAACATACGTTAAAGTCCAACAAGTTCTAGCACATAGTTCAATTAACACATTATTGACCCGAACACATGTTACCGAGTTATTAGACATGTTACGGGGTTCCTAGCATGTTCCTAGGTGTCAAAACGAGTCTCGGAATGCTAAAATATACTTACAGCAGCAGTACAGGCGATTAGGAAAAGTCAACTAGCAATTACGTTGGTCAACAGGCAATTAGGAATGCTAATCGCCTATACATTAGGCGATTAGGGTCATGTGGTATGCTAATTTTGGAGTTTGTAGGCGATTAGGGTCATGTGACATGCATTTCAGAACTCATTAGGCGATTAGGGACATGCAGCATGCAAAAACAAGTCATGTTAGGTGATTAGCCCCCTAATTGCCTAAGGGGTAGGCGATTAGCCCACTCTGGTAGGCGATTAGCCTGCTAATCGCCTATCCCTTAGGCGATTAGGACTGCTAATCGCCACCTGCACATCTGTTCCGGTTTTTCACGCGTTTAACACTCCAAATCAAACCTAGAACGTGTGGAAACCTCCAATATCAATCAAACAAGTATCCTAAACATGTTTAAACCAAAATACTTCGTTTAACCTTGTTCTAGCAGTCCTGGATGCAACCATGTTTCTAAAACATAACACAAGTATCATGTAATCATCACATTAACATGCATAAACATAACCTAATGAACAATCAATCAGATTTCCATATCATACCATCATCATAAATCAGTAACTACCCTAATATCATGTTAACAACCCTTCTTGAATCTCAAAAATCCTATCTTTTAATTAAAACATACACATACAACATGCATAATCTCTAGAAATCATATAATAACGATTATCTACGATTTTCAGAAGACACAAGTGTTTATGAACAGGTCTGGACCATTAGGGATTCAATAAAAACATTAGTAAAGATTGCATGGATGAAAACCACACCTTAAGATTATGATTGATTGATGAAATAGGCTTGAAAACAAGTTGTTTGATCCAAAATCGTGTTCCAGAGGTTGTGTGGGTGTTGGGACGAGTTGTGGGGCGACTAGGGTTGATATTATGAAGTTTAGGAGGTCAAGTATTGTATTTATAGTCGTTTTTAGTCGTAACCCACGTTGCAGGCGATTATGGTTCAGTTGCAGGCGATTAGGGTTGCTAATCGCCACCCCCTTAGGCGATTAGCCCCCTAATCGCCTAACATGCAAGGCTACTCGCCACCTGATTAGGGCTACTCGCCACCTAGCAGCCTCCCTATAGGCGATTAGCTCACCCTAATCGCCTATAGGGTATGGTTCCAAGTATTTTGCGCGTTAAACCCCGTTTTAACATATGTTAACACATTTTCACATACCGACAAGTCACATAATGATTGTAAACACATAACACTTGCAAATAAACACATTCACACTCGTTCACCAATTCCCGGGACTCGAGACTTGCATGTTCCCTATGCTTTGACGATTCTCCGAATCGTCACCCCTTTGTACACTTGGTTAATGACTGACATCTAACGATCCTCTAGGCCAACATCTAATGATTCCCTAGACTCACATAACAGTTCCCGAACCATAACACGACTCAACTAATCCAGTTAAGTACAGTATATGCGTGACTCGCTAAGGTAGACTTTAATCTAGACAACGTTGTTAACCTGAATTTGCCGGGTGTCACACCGATGACCATGGATCAACTTCGTTCCACGAAACAGAAAGCAAATGAAATCTTCCTCTTAGGGCTTTTTTGCTTTTCCAAGAAATCAGTGAACTACCAAGGAATACACAATATCCTGTCACTGATTTCCTTGTAAATAGACACTTGGCCCAATCAGGATCAGCAAAACCTTTTAGGTTGAAATTACTAGACTTACCAAACAATAAACCATTTCCAGGTGACATCTTCAAGTATCTTAACAAACTAAGTATCTTAGCTTGGATGTTGGTTTGAAGCATATCAGTTTTGAGATATTTCAGTGGTGGATTTTAATGATGGCCTTTTTGAGGCATTTTGCATGGTTGATGGATTCTTGATGGACTTGTGCATGCGCCTCACTCGAGTCTTCATGCAGGGGAGTTTTCGTTGTCTCTATTTCTCGCACTATAGTTGACATTGCATTGCATTTTCTTTGCTTTGTATGTTTTTGTTGTACATCAAGGGCGATGACAGTTCAGGTGTGGGGAGGGAATTTGTTTGGATTTTGCTTGTCCTAAAAATAGAGAAATAAATGATTTTTTTTTTTGCAAAATACTCCTAAAAATAATTTTTGTGGCGATAAAAAAGACATAATAACATACATGGAACATTTTTAATTTTTGACAAAACAAGGTTTGAGAGCACTACGTGCGGCACTTGATTAAAAAGAAACTACAGAGAAACAAAATCATTTTTTTTTCTGAGTATGATAAATCGAATGGATGACCCGCGTGTTTTACTTTGCATTTATGCCCCTATGCCCGTTTCCGTGAGTTATTGTTGAGCCTTATTAGCTTCAGTATTATTTTTGCTCATGTTTTTAAGGGCAAAAGTTGAGCGTGCGGGATAACTTTTGTAATATAAAACTTGTGGTAGGTATACATCTTTCGGTCTCGAGTGGATTCGTAGCATAAATATGATTGAGGCATTAGGAAAACCTCTTTGTTTTAGCCATTTTCATTTTCTTTACATACCCACACCCGACATATTCCTTTAGTGAGCCTTGTTGAGCCTTTTCCCGTGTTTTTCATTTTTACCCATATTTGTTTACAACCATTTTAGCCAAATTAGCCTTTTGTATTTTCACCATTTTGCTAAAAATCCGGTTTGTTTAGTGTTAATCTCACTTTTTTTCGTTTTTTTATATATTCTCATGTTGGAGTTTTTGTCTAAGTAGACGTGCTTAGTTCCCTCCGAGCTACATGGTTATATATATATATAGTTAGTAAAAAGAGAGAGAGAGAGTAAAAAAGGAAAAGAAAATAGTGAAAAAAAAAGAACAAAGAAAAAGCCGCACAATTCGGTTCCATTTAGAGCAATTTTGGAGCAAAAAGAGCAAAAATCTTAAAAGCTCTTGATTTTTAGTATGGTAGTAGTTGTATATTATTGTTGTTTCTTTGTTTCGAGTTAGCCTAGTTTCTGGATTTTTAGCACTTTAGCCACTTTCTCCCATACTTTCCTACCTTAACCTTAGCCAAGTTACAACCCAAACAAAGTCCTCATGATTTATGTGATGTTTCTAGCTATGTTGGTAGAGATTTGATCCTTTTACAAGTTTATATTATTGCATAGTTATTGTCTTGGCATTGAGTGCTTTATTCATACTCCACATTATGTATGATCATATAAATTAATCAAGTGTGAGTGAACATTGTGAGGATGCAAAGTTGTCATGTTGGGGACTTCATAGATAAATAATTGCTCTTAGATATTTGTCGTTTTTATTTCATGGTTATCTTTCTTTTAATGGTTGCCTCCTTGTGTATATCTTAGACCTTTATTATGAGTTTATGTTCATGGTTTTAGTTGATTGTTGCCATTTGGAGTTTTTGTTAACTTCTTGCTTGAGGACAAACAAGGTTCAAGTGTGGGGAGGTTTGATATGTGCAAAATTATGCATAAATTTCACCTACATTTATCTCCCATTTGTTGATTTTCAATTGTGTTTTCATTGGCTTTGATACTTAATTATTGTTTTTTGTGAAAATACAGCCCCTAGCTAGCAGCACGCAAGAAGAAAACAACAAAGTACTAGAGCTTGAGCAACATTTTGGTGAAGTCTGAGAAAAAGCGTGGTCACGCAATTAATAAGTGCGATCATGCTTTTCAAATCAAGAGCAAAATTTTCCCAAGTCAGAAATGGCGCGGCCATGCAATTCATAAGCGTGCTTGTGCTTCTCCAAAATTTGTTCAAATCAAACATGGAGTGGTCGTGCTTTTGAAAAGCGCAGTCGTGCGAATTGACCTTGGAGCCGGTTTTGAGATTTGCTAAAATTGGAAATAACGTAAACTAAACAAAAAGAAAGCATTGTATTGTAGCTGCATAAGCACGGCCGTGCTTTTGGAAAGCGTGGTCACACTTTTTGACATATTGCTATAAAACACCCCATTTTGCTCATTTTTTGTTGTTGGGTCTTGGATATTCAAAAACACTTTTCTCCAGCCGATTTTCACCATTCTAAAGGAGCTTTGAGGGCCATTCAAGTACCAAGGAACATCAACCAACCAACCTACTTACCTTGCTTGCTTATGGTTTGAATTCCTTAATCTTAACCATGAATTTTGGTAGTTTACCAAGTATGTTTGTAGTTGTTGCAAGCCTTATGGGCTAAACACATTTAGTTATCTAAACTTTGAAGAAGCTTTTGACTATGTAATGTGATAATTGTAAGACATGATGGTATTTAGTTTATGTTAATCTTGATGATGAATTTTTAGTATTGTTCTTGAAATTTTGTACATGTTTAAAGTTCATAATCCATTTTAGTTTGGTGAATGTTTGCTCATGAATGTTGGAAAACCCATGCGTAGATGTTCATTATTGAATCTTGTTAGTAATAATTAGGTTCATAATATGAAACTAGGAATGATAATTGTTAACTAACTTGAGATGAAGAACTTGAATAGGTTGATAAAAATTGTAAGTTAGTAGTTTAGGCCAAAATTATTGTCTTACAAGTTTTAAACCTTAGATTTGTCACTTGAACAATATAAATATTTATCTACATAAAAACAACTTTTGGTGATTAAATTGTTGTTCAAATTAATTTTCCTTAAGTTTTTGAGTTAGGAATTTTGACAAATGAATAACTCGTGTTTAAAGATTAACTTAAATATTACAAAATGGACTTCAAAGAATGATTCTAGGTGATTAAAGTGTTTTTGTCATTTTAATTTTCCAAAGGATTATATACTTAAGAGACCTTGATTGGAACTTAATTATTAGAGAGTTTTGTCTTACCATCATTTCTTACGTTAGAGACATTATATGTCATTAGTGGAATCTTGGTTTAGATGACTTTTAATTAATATTGTTTTTAAATCCGTTTATTTTTAATGTCATTTAATATTTAGTAATTTTAACTTAGAAAAATCAACCCAACTATCAGAAAGGCTCTACAGTAATGAAAGTTTAGTATTGAGAAACCGCGTCCATGGATTGATATCCGGTTCTTACCATTTAAATTATATTATATTACTTTTCGAGAGGTACACTTGCCTTTCGTGTGTGTAGTTGAATTTAGGGTAAAAACTATTTTAAAAGTAGAAATTGTGTGAACAAATATCTTCGTAAAAATATATATACTTCACGCACCATCAGTGTGCGTGCTACTTGTGTTATATGTTTTAATGTCTTGTGTCCCATTGCACTGGGGGTAAAAAATAATGTCCTGGCCCGGGTTGTATGATGTAACCATTCTGTATCTAATTAATGTATCAGTGTATCTAATTAATGTGTGTGTGCTACTTATATGTTTTAATATCTTGTGTCCCCGTTACACTAGTGTAAAAACAAAAAAACACAGTTGTTTGTGCTACTTATATGTTTTAATGCCTTGTGTCCCCGTTACACTGGTGTAAAAGCAAAAACACAGTTGTTTAATAAGCAAATCATGAAGAATACTTGTGGCTGCGTTAATCAGGAAGGACGATGCATTTTTGTGTCAGTGTATCTAATTAATGTATCCGTTACCGACTAAAGGGCATAACCAATGTGTTGGATCGCCGTATCTAATTAATGTATCCGTGTGTGTGCGTGCTACTTGTGTTATATGTTTTAATGTCTTGTGTCTCGTTGCACTATGGTAAAAATAATGTCCTGACCCTGGTGGTATGATGTAACCACTCTGTATCTACTTAATGTATCTGTGTATCTAATTAATGTGTGTGTGCTACTTATATATTTTAATGCCTGTGTCCCCGTTACACTGGTCTAAAAACAAAAACACAGTTGTTTGTGCTACTTATATGTTTTATCGCCTTTTGTCCCTGTTACACTGGTGTAAAACAAAAACACAGTGTTTTAATAAACAATTTACGATAGAAACACCATGTACTGCTGAGTTGCATTAATAACAACTAACGACAACACATAAACAACACATACTAACATACTAAAAAACAGCCCCCCGGGCCTTGCCTACACAGAAAGTACCACATAAAACAAAAGTCGTCCACCCACAAAACAACACACAAACCTAGGGTATCTAAAACATTTAAAATGGTTAGAAAATGCCCGTTCCACACATAGTGCGTATGTTTGAAACAAGCATTTACACCATATCCAAAAAATATGTGGCGGGGTCAAGTTTTTTTAAAGTTTTACACCATATCATATAATATAAAAGCCAAAAGAAAAGCTAGTATGGGGGGCTGTTCACCCATGTTACTAAGGTTCTGGTTGTTCGTTCTTCAGCGGGCAGTTCCTGGAATCATGATCGGTCACGTATTCTAGGCAGGTCTTGCATTGATGTGGGTTCTTCTTCTTCTTGTTGACCGCCTTTTCACCAGGTCCAATTAGTCGGCGGTTTGTGCCACATCCCTTGTTCCTTATTCCTTGAGGGTTGCTGCATGAAACTTCGACATCTTCCGGTACACCAAGCAGATTGGCGATAACTGTTTCTTTCACAACTTCTGGTTCAGCCGAGTCACTGCTCCCCCTTGTCAAAACACCCTCCATCAAACCCTTGAGTTGATCTGAGAACGTCGATAAGCGACCAGGCTCAAAATTTAAGTGATTAACACAATGAGTGAACATGTTAAACAACTCATTACGCATCACGGCACTGTCGCTGTTGTCCACACCATACCGAGCGTCTATGCTAAAAACAAATTTTGGTAGCACCTCACACCTCCAACGGTCTAGGATGTACTTATCGGGTATTGCCTCGACTTTTGTGTATCTAAAAACACAAAAAATATGTTGACACAAGTATCCGATTCGGGTCCAGCCATTGCATGAACATGTTGTATCCCCAGCAGTAGAGTCCACCTTAACCTGTGAACAAAAAAATGAAAAAAAGAGACAAAAAGTTACACTGGTGTAAAGGTTAAAAAAGTTACACTGGGCAGTGGGGGTGGCAGCTGTTAACATCATGGCACGCACCGTGAAATCGTTCACCACATCCGTGTGCTTGTCAAGATGCGTAACAGTATACTCATTCACCCCGTCAGCTTCTTCTTGGTTTGTAATGAAACAAAACAGTACCGCTTTCTGGATTTCCTTTCGAACTTCATGGAATATCGTCTGGGAATATACCATAGCACAATGATTTTCGATCGCCAGGCCAGTTTTAAATTTAGGGACCCGGTAGTCAGTGTTAAACTCTGCAACCCTCTGGTTGTATCATTGCGAGTCCATCATAGCATCGAAACACAACAAGAACTGTATTAGCCCAGCTTGAATTAACTTTGAATGACGCGTTAGAGCTTTCACATCGCGATTTTGTCTTCATGACACAAGACATCTGAATTTCACAGAAGTAAGCGGGCACCCAAAGTTCCTTAATGCTGAACATGTCTCTTAGCCACTCATTGTCGGTCAACCCGTACTTATCTAGTAACTTCTCCCATCGCTTTTCAAATGTAGATGACTTAATGTACACATTCCATACCAACTTATAGATTGTAGCCCGAACTTTTGAATTGTCAAGACCAACTCCTGCAAGTTGTTACTTGCAATAAAAAACAGGATGACACAAATGACCAAAAATTACACTGGTGTAAAAAAAATGCCAGTACCTTTGCAGGCAGTTTCTTCATAATGTGCCACATGCACAGTCTATGTCGTGACTCGGTAAACACAACAACCTCTGTTTGCTTCATCGCTGGGTCCTGATCTGTTAGCACCAACTTGGGTTGCTTCCCATGAGCCCCGAGGAAATTGTTTAACCACCAACAATACAACTCTATAGTCTCATTAAACAATTGTCCAGCACCGATGTAACACACCATTTATTGAATTATTGTTGTCGACACCAGTGAAAGGACAAAAATAAGATTGTACCTGAGCACATAAAAAAAACACAAAAACCACAGCGAAAAAAGTCGAAAAAATGTTATGACAATACCATAATAGAAGGGGGCGCTGAGGAAAAAAATATTAGACACTTATGTCGAGTTACCTGTTCGTTTGGTATGTTGCATCAAATGCAAGCACCTCGCAAAAGGCTTAATAGTTTATCTTTGATATCTCGTCCGCCCAAAAAAGGTATCTGAGCTCACCGTTAACAAGGCTGTACTTGAAAGAAAAATTTGGCAGATGCTTCGCCCTGTCATTCAACTTATCAATCATCATCTGCGAAATCCCTGTTACCGATAAACATATGAATACTCCTAGCTAAGTACTTGTAATCAAAACAGGAGTTCCCTTCACATTGTGGTGACCGCGGTTTAAGCTAACTTGCATTTTGTGGGCTACCGTTGGACCTACCTTGTTGAGGCTCACACAATGAATGAGTTCTTTTGTTGCAAAATCCAACTTCCTGCCTATTTTGGTTAGGTCTCTATTGTAAGAAAGAACGAGCATGTGGTTGTGGGACTCTTCAAAGTGATAAATCTCCCACAGTGACGTAACATTACATAACTTAGCTCTAACCCCTTCTTTGCAATCGCACGCCTGGAAAGTTGACTGCTTAATCTTCAACGAGGTTTCATCTAATGTGTAAAATTTCATTTTGGTTTGGGGTTTACCTGACTTTGAACATAATATGTACCTATGGGTAATAATACCTTTGACTCTTTTTCCAGTCCCAATCCTAGTCGAAAACCCACACTTCTCAGTGTACAACTCATACATTGCAACAACATCTTCCCACTCCCTATACCTCGCCACCATGTCTGGTTTCACAAAATCGTCTACAATGGGTTTCAAGTAACAGCTACCATTAGATGTAAACCAGTAAGAACAAGCAGAACCTACACAAAAAACCACAAAACCCCATTTACAATTGTGTAAAAAAAAATTTCGTCTTTACCATCTACACCATGTTTCTTTATGCTGTGTAAAAAAGTTTACCCAACCCTTTTCACACACCCCACACCCCCTGATCACAAACAAAATATAACTCCTTGAAGAATAAGCACCATTAGGTATAATCCACTTAGAACAACAACAACCTACACAAAACCACTAAAATACATTGTTTTGCTATTTTCATATACGACGTACTTGATATGCTTACAAACCATTTACACCTATGTAAAAAAAAACGTTTTCTTCTTTAACTTCTAAACATGTTTCTTTATGTTGTGTAAAAACTTTACCCAACCCTTCTCACACACCCCAACCCCCTCATCAACACAAGAGATAACTTTACGAAAAATAAACATCATATTTTGACTAAAAAACAACGTTACCATCATCAGCATCGATCACCGGGTGATTGACTGACAGGCGTGTGGTTGTTGGGTTCAGCAGATGACCCCACTTCATCAAACGAGAAACGCCCCCTGGATGGATGACTAAAGCACCCCAATAGTTTCTGCGGACTCATCCAGCAACCCTTTCCTCTTATCCTGTGATGATGGAACAGGCCCAATAACGAATGGTGTAATCGATTGTGGGTTTTCTCTAAGGAAAGTGGCTACATCCTGTAGGTCTTTTTCAGAGAAGAATTTGAGATTGTTATCAACATCATTTGAATTCTCCATTCTTTGGTGTGAGTATGTTAGGGTTTTTTCTTGAGGTGTGTTGTTGAAGGAGATGACTACATGGGTGTGATATATATATGGGGTGGAGGATTGAAGAACTATTGGGCGGGAGTTTTGCACACAACATCCCAGGCTGTTTCTTGGGATTATTACTAATGGTACTTAATAATAATATTATATACATAATATCCCCTCAATAATTGTAGTTAATAAAGTTGATGGCTACTATATAAAATGTGTATATATGTTTTTGACAAAAAATGCCCCCCAATATAATAAGCCTCACTTGATGATATGTCACATTATTATTGGCCTAGAGGAGTTCTCAAGTTCTCGCAACTCACACGAGTTCTCATATGATCCGGATCCTATATATATATAACAACTAAACTACGATATACAATAAATTTTAACAACATTTCTTTGCAAATCGTATATCACCAAACCCTAAAACACATTTAACCAAAATTATGTACGAGGCAAAAAACATACGAGTCAAAATCCCACAAACCCTAAAACACATTTAACCAAAATTATATACAAGGAAATATATAAACGAGTTCAAATCCCACAAACCCTGAAACACATTTAACCAAACTATATACGGGGTTATATTCGAGTTGAAATATGTAAGAGGCTAAATATACACGGGTCTAAATTATAAACAAGTGTAAATACAAAAACACGCCTGACTTGTTTCAAACGAGACATTCGGTTTAGGTTCCTCGCGACCGTTATCACCTCCCTGGAAGTCCTTGACACCTTCCTCGTGTCAATCCTGGAGGCTGCCATCTCCCTCTTCGTGTGAATGGTAAGTCCCGTATGCGTACAGTGGATGGCTTAGTGGCACGTCAAACGACTCCGGTTCTTCTCCGTACTCCTGTTTCAAATCGGGCAACATCTTCCAGTCACTACAGTGAATAATGGATCTAACCTCCTCCTCACCATGTTCAACCACGTGTCCGAAAACGCCTTTGAGACATAAGATACGTCAAACGAGTACCCACATTCACCCGAAACATCATTGAGGTTCCCCGAAGACATCGTGATAGCTTGGTATTGATCGGATTTTAGGCTATGTCGGAGAGAGTTTTTAAGGTTTTGTTTTCGTCGTCTGAGAAATAGTGCTATGGAAAGAAGATATATCTGGACCTATACGCCCCATAGAGGTCTTGACGGGCCGTATAGGGTATTAAATGCACCCAACAACCACGTATTTACTGGCCGTAAAGACCTCTACGATCCGTAAATGGGTTGCTTTTTCAGACTGACAACCTGCAAGTTAGTCTATCATTGAGTACATCGTACCTCGTACTTAATTATGGGTCGTAACGCCCTTAACGACCCGCAGAGGGTTTAATGCTACCAGACAAAACACCCTTTACGGGCCATAGTGGCCTTCAAGGGGCATAGAAGTTTGTTTTTTCAGAACATATTAATTGTTTGAGAACCATTACGGGCTGTAGAGGCCTTTACAGCCCGTATAGATTTGTGCAAAACTAAAATTTGTTGTTGTGCAAATAACATGCCCCTATTGCTATAGATACTTTACAGCCCGATACGTGACACATCTATGTTTATGTATACAATAATAAAATTCACTTACTATGTCTTTTCTTATTATTACTACTATATTTAGCAAGTTTGGATTGAGAGTGAAAAACCACTATGCAATTTGTACAAGTATATTTGTGCAGTGTGTACAAGTCAATGAAGCATGCCTTATTTACGTGTCCCTTGCTTTATCTTCATCCATCCATGTGTCTAGCTCATATGTTTTCATCCTTCTCTATTTTACAACTCACCCCCATTTGAAACACCATATTTTCTCTCTCTCTTTCTCTCTCTTTATGAATGAATCCCTCTGCCTTCTCTCTCTAAAATGTGAGCAATCTTGAGAGATGCTGGCCGGTTAAGGCCGCTGAAGTCGGTTCTTTTGTTTCGGTCATTTATTGCGGCAGACCTTGGTTGTGTTCATGTTGTAGAGGGGAAACTATGAAAGAGGGGGTTTTCTATAGAGAGAAACAGACGCTGTCAACGTTAACTCGCCGGAGTGTGGTTGCCCCACCGTCGTTCCGTCGTGCCGCCATTAGCTCCGCCACATGCGGTGGTCACGACGATGATCAATAACACCCGAACGGTCGACCTCCCTCCATCTCTTTCTCTAAACTCACTCTATTTTAATTTTCTCTCTGAACTGCGATCGATGGTTATGTGATGGTTGTGCTTCGACAGTGGCACTATGGTGGTTGTGGTATTGAGAAACAAATCTGGTCAATACAATTGTTTTTGATGTATGTTGTTTTTGATGTATGTTGAGGCAGTACAAGTGTAGTACACAAATGTAGTACATGTGTTATTTTTTTTATTTTATTAAATTAGTTCACAATTTTTCACAAATTTAGTCCAAAAAAACGGTAATAAATCACCTAAGTTTCTTTTCTACTTGATGCTTTTCTGCTTAACCATTTCTTAATTTTTATGGTGTGGCCCGCATATATAGCAAAGATGTTGTATGTTGAGACCCGTCACACGCTGAAACGTATTAGTGTCGTTATCGTAACGCTTGAAATGACGTACAAACGCTAGGTCGTCGCGGCAACGCGCGACGACGATAAAAAAATAGTTACGACTATATTTAGCAAGTTTGGATTGAGAGTGCAAAACCACTATGCAATTTGTACAAGTATATTTGTGCAGTGTGTACAAGTCAATGAAGCATGCCTTATTTACGTGTCCCTTGCTTTATCTTCATCCATCCATGTGTCTAGCTCATATGTTTTCATCCTTCTCTATTTTACAACTCACCCCCATTTGAAACACCATATTTTCTCTCTCTCTCTCTCTCTCTCTCTCTTTATGAATGAATCCCTCCGCCTTCTCTCTCTAAAATGTGAGCAATCTTGAGAGATGCCGGCCGGCTAAGGCCGCTGAAGTCGGTTCTTTTGTTTCGGTCATTTATTGCGGCAGACCTTGGTTGTGTTCATGTTGTAGAGGGGAAACTATGAAAGAGGGGGGTTTTCTATAGAGAGAAACAGAGAAGGGGGTGTTGCTATTTTGATGCCGATGGCTTTACGGCTGTCCATGGTGGCGGCATAATTGTGTGACATCTCTATCTCTCCCTTCTAGATCTGAACCATTTGTAAATCGGTTCGGTGATGATGCGTGTAGTGCATCTGAGAGGTTTCTGCTATAAAACCTAACTTTTTGTTTGCTTTATTATTTTGTTTCAATGCGAAGATGATGATTGTTAATATGAGTCGTTTAGTTTTCTTTCTTTCTTTTATTTCAAATGTTTGTGTTGGTAGGGTTGCCAGTGTTTTGGTGACGGCAGCGACTTGATGTATAATGCGGGGTTGGTGGCGGTGGTTGGGTTTTAGAGAGAGACTGACTATTTTAAGAGAGAGATAAGAGGAAGGAGAAGTGGTATGTCACATGTAAATCAGATCTGAGAAATTGTACTGATTCTAACTTGAAATGATGTAAATTGCAAACGAACTTTCCTAAGATCTTTTAACATTGTTGCCTGTAGGTAACCATTGAAACACCCCAACTTTCATAAGATCTTTTAACATTGTTGCCTGTAGGTAACCATAAAAGAATTGGGTTTTTACGTTATCTAAAGGTCAAACAAGGAAAGGCCTACAAGGGCATATTAATGTTATTCCTTGAATTAAAATTCTTGCCACCGTAACATGGAAGGATGCATGAGAGCCTCCATTTTCATTTGAAACATCTTCATTCTCATCTTAGAGAGAGAAACTATACACACTTAGTCTAAAAAATGTAACATCTTGGAGTAGGTATCAATACTCTTTTGAATAAACACCATTTCATTTGAAAAAGATTACATGGCTGTAAAAAATGAAAAATTATGAACAAAAAAAAAAATCTGAAGTGAGTTCTTTTTTATGCTTTTGCATTCAAGTAAACTGGACAACTGGTCGAGTGGTTGAGTATTAAATACCAAGTGCCAATACCTTATCAAACCGATAATGACCCAAACGATACAATTCGAACTCCCTACCTTATCAAACAGATCATGAACCAAACGATACAATTCGAACTCCCGGCGCAACGCGCAGGTTCAAAATTCTAGTTAACCAAAATAAAGCAAATTGAAGAAAATGTTTGATTGGTGATTTTTTTATTCAAACCTCTAATTTCTACTGTTAGTCAAAAATACACTCGGAAGAAAAAATTGCTTGGTCGATGCCACCGGTGGCGATCCTTTTAAAGGGTGGGGAGGGGCGGCCGACCTCCCGAATTTTTGCTTAAAAGTTCCGATTATGTAGTATTCATATAGAAATTATTTGGTATATAAGGTTTCGATCCCCCAAAATTGGTTTTTGACCCCCCAAAACTAGTGACTTCTGATCCCCCGTGACTTTCGACCCCCTAAAGTCTCGGGTCAAGATTCGCGAGTACCGGATGCCACTAACATTTCCTTAACATATGTTTCATATATTTTGTCGGTGATGGTTGGCCCCATTTAGAATGGTTGTCTTTTGATGTTTCATATATTTTGTCGTAATCTGGTTTTACTGTGCAGCACATGGTTTTAATGTCTTTTGTCTTCGTCCTATCTTCTTGGGTAGGTTATTTGTGGTCATCATTATACTTCAGGATGATCTAGCATTCATTTGTCAACTAGCCATCGAAATGAGTTGTACATCGCCGGTCAAACACATATCAGAATGCTTCATCAAACCTTTGGACGACCTTTCACCTGAGCCAAAGCAACCTATACATTTTACCCCTTTTGAGCTTCCCTACCTCAACGTCAAATACAGCCAGAAAGGTCTCCTTTTTGCAAAACCATTAGAAAATCAAGATTTCTCCATAACCGCTTTCTTGGATGACCTCAAACACTCTCTCTCCGCCACCCTTACTCATTTCTACCCACTCGCGGCTCGTTTCGCCACTCGAAAACAAGAAAACCCACCTTCGTATGTCATCTACTTAGACCCCGAAAACACCCCTGGTGTCAAGTTCATTTACGCGACAACAAACGCTACAATATTAGATGTACTTAACCCACCCAATGTACCTTTACTTGTTCATTCGTTTTTTGATCTTAATGAAGCCATTTCACATGACGCTCACACGCTGCCAGTGTTATCCATTCAGGTGACTGAGCTTATCGATGGAATATTCATCGGTGGCTCCGTTAACCACATGGTGGCCGATGGAACCTCTTTTTGGAAGTTCATGACTACTTGGAGTGAAATATTTAGATCCAAAGGACAATATCATGGCTCAATTTGTCATCCTCCAGTACTCAAACGATGGGTTCTTGATGGATATGATCCTATTATTAATATCCCTTATTCGCACCATGATCAATTTATTGATCGAGTAGAAATTTCGCTATTTAAAGAGCGATTCTTCAACTTCTCATCAACCGCGATTTCCAAACTTAAAGCACTTGCAAATTCCGAATGCAATAAGCAAAAGATTTCAAGTTTACAAGCGGTGGTCGCGCTTTTGTGGAGATCTATTACCCGTGCACGATGTCTACCACACGATAGTGAAACGAGTTGTTCATTGATGGTGTCTACTCGTAATAGGTTAAGCCCACCTTTGTCTGATGATTATTTTGGTAACCCGGTGCAATTTGTGAGAGTAAATGTAACTGTGGGGGATTTGTTGGCTCATGGTCTTGGTTGGGCTGCTTTACGGCTACATGAAGGCGTGATAAACCACGATGATAAAGCAATCAAGGAAAGGGTTGAGTCATGGATTAGAAGCCCAGTGATATATAAAATGAGTGAGTTGGCTGATCCAAACATTGTGCATGTTGGTAGCTCACCAAGGTTTGACATGTACGGTTGTGAATTTGGGTTAGGGAAAGCAGTAGCGGCTCGAAGCGGGTGCACGAACAAAGGAGATGGGAAGATTACAATGTATCCGGGACGAGAGGGTGGCGGGAGCATGGATGTGGAAGTTTGCCTTTTGCCTGAATACATGAAGAATGTTGAATTGGATGAGGAGTTAAGGGGTGCCCTAATGCAAAACTAAAGGAAGATAGTGTCTAAAGCTTGTTTCAAAAAAATAGGGGCTGGATATTCACACAACTAGGGTTTCTATTTGCACAACCCCTCCACGGGTCGTCTGGGCCTGGACGGCCCGTAGAGGGCCAAATGGGCAAAACGACGGGTCGTCCAGGCCCAGACGGCCCGTTTAAGGGCTTAAACCCTAAACCAGACGGCCAGTCAAGGCCAGGACGACCCGTCCAAAAGCATCCAATCCAAAACAATCATTGGTAATCATTGGCAATGATTAGGTGATGATTAGGTGATGATTATTTTATTTTTTTATAAGTGTAGTGAGTGTGGATGTTTAAAATGGGTTTGAATGTTTGGTTTTTGGTTTTTTATAAATGTTTGGTTTTTTATAAATGTTATTTTTTTATTTGTATAATCTGATCTTTTTTATATAATTGTGTATATGAATATGAACGAATATCGTTTATGTTGCCGAACTAAACAAAACCCAAGATACGAACAAGCTGAACAATAAAACATAAATAAGCATAATATTCCAAAAATTTACATAAAAGTAAGAGTTCAAATGTACAACCAAAATACCACCAACCCGTCTAACCCGACCCACCCTGCTGATCCGACCCACCCGGCTGATCCGACCCACCCGGCTGACTGGTGGACGCCCCACCATGCTGACTGCTGGACGCCCAACCCGGAAGTGGACGCGGCTCCAAACCAGCTTCCCGCCGTCTCTCATTCTCGCTCTCTAACATCCACCGCATGTCAGCTCCCATCATCTGCACATCAGCCCGCAACGACCCCAACTGATCCAGGATCTGCTGAAGTACCTGGGTCGTGTCATCATGCAACCTGACAGCATGATAAACGCGGCCAGGACGCTGTCGCTCATCAATGGGAGCATCTGGCATCTCTATATCCACCGGTGGGTCGCCGCCAACGTGGGGCATCTGGACCTCAGGGGCATTCGGCCCATCGAGATGTACCAGCGGCTGTGGCACAAAATGCTCGCCACGGTCGCCAGCCTCACCGAAAGCACGCTGGTAATAAGCGGGTGGGTTGCTGCGCGGGACCCGTGCTGCCACCCTCATCTGCTGCATCGTCTGAATATTTAACGGCCTGAAATGCAAAACAACAATAATAATATTAAATAATAATATATAAAATTAAATAATAATAATAAATAATAATAAATAATATATAATAATAATCTTACTTGGGTCTCATCGGAGGTGGTAAGTTATCCTCCTCAACATGCGTCCACAACTCGCCCGGGCAAATACGCAGCGCGATGGCGGTGATGATCCCACCAATCGGAATACCCCCCGCCGGGTTCCTGTGAGGGTAGGTCGCGATGTACTCGGCAAAGCACCTGTGTAGCGCAACCGGCCTACCCCTCAGGATGCAGTAAAGGAAGAAAAGGTCATTCTGCTGGACCCTTTCGTTACAGTTACACCGCCCGGCAATCGACCAGGTAACCAAACGGTGTATGTAACGGATCAGAGGGTCCCGAATGTTGCTGGCCCTATCCATCCTGCACAGAATAATACTAACATTAAAAAAATTTCGGCAGAGTTTCCTCTGTTTTTGTACGAACCAGACAACACAAGTCGTCTACAAAATCCAAAAACAAACAACCTAAACTAACTAAGTAACAATAATAATTAAGTAACTAAGCGAACTAAATAACAATAATAATAACGAACTAAATGAACACGAACTAAATGAACTAAATAACAATAATAATAGGAAATAATACCTCTCGCCCTCCTCCCCATACACTGGACCACCGATAGTGGGCCACCAGGCCATAAGCATGTCGTCTGGCAAGGTCGTGATGGCCGTGGTGTACATGTCCTGGACAAGCTCCTCCTCTCTGTACCAGCAGCAAGTCGTAGCCCACTGGTCCATCGTATATGCGTAGAGCTGTCCGAATAATCGGAACTGTACCTCAGGCTCAGGCTCGCCGTCAGGACCTACTGGAGGGTCAACACCTGCTGGATGCGCCGCGTAGCGGAATGTCGAGATGAACTCGATCGTCAGTGGCCGATGCGCATCATTCTGGAGATCAGCTAACATCCGCTCCCAAGGGCTGTCGTCTGGGATCCACTCCTCAAACCTCTCCTCAGCACCGATCGCGCGTAATGCGGACCAGTCAACACTGCGCGATCCGTGTATCGCATGCAGCCCCATCTTCTCCCAGCGCGCGATCTCGTAGTCGTCGTTATCGAGCCTGTACCGCCAATCTCTCATATCGCCCAGTGCAAGAGGATTCCCGTCCTCAGGCTGGATACGGCGTCTTCTGTTGCCTCTGTTTGCCATATCTGCAAAACAAAAGCAAAACACTTTAGGCGCGCGTTTATATTAAAAGGAACTAAACAAACACACTTTAGGCGCGCCTTTATGTTTAGGCGCGCGTTTGTGTTTAGGCGCCTAAACACAAACGCGCGCCTTTATGTTTAGGAGCGCGTTTAGGTTTAGGAGCCTAAACACAAACGCGCGCCTTTATGTTTAGGCGCGCGTTTGTGTTTAGGCGCCTAAACACAAACGCGCGCCTTTATGTTTAGGCGCGCGTTTAGGTTTAGGCGCCTAAACACAAATGCGCGCGTGCGTGTTTAGGCGCCTAAACCTAAACGCGCGCCTAAACATAAAGGCGCGCATTTGTGTTTAGGCGCCTAAACCTAAACGCGCGCACGCGCGCCTAAACATAAAGGCGCGCGTTTAGGTTTAGGCGCCTAAACATAAAGGCGCGTGTGCGTGTTTAGGCGCCTAAACCTAAACGCGCGCCTAAACATAAAGGCGCGCGTGCGTGTTTAGGCGCCTAAACACAAACGCGCGCACGCGCGCCTTTATGTTTAGGCGACTAAACACAACCACCCAACCACCACTCACCACCATCCACTTCAACCACCCCAACCACCACTACCCTCACCACCCAACCACCACTGACCACCCTACCCCCACCACCACTGCCCCACCCCACCACCACAGCCCCACCACCACCACAGCCCCACCCCACCACCACTGCCCCACCCCACCCAGCCACCACCACCACCACAGCCCCACCCCACCACCACAGCCCCACCACCACCACAGCCCCACCCCACCACCACAGCCCCACCCCACCACCACTACCCCACCCCACCCCACCTAGCCACCACCACTGCCCCACCCCACCACCACCCAACCACCACCACCACCCTATCCCCACCACCACAGCCACCACCCAACCCCCTCACCCCACCACAGCCACCACGACATTAAACCCCAAAAAAAACTAAAAAAACCCTAACAATAATAATAATAACAATAATAATAATAACAATAATAATAATAACAACAATAATGTGGAGGAGTACCTGTTGTAGAGAGAGAGAGAGAGGTTGACGGTGGAGGAGGACGGTGGAGGTGGAGGAGGACGATGGAGTTGGAGGAGGAGGGTGGATGAGGTGGTAGGTGGGAGCCGAGGGTTTTAGGAGGACGGTGGAGGTGGGGACGAGAGAGAAAGAGGAGGGAAATGGAGGTGGTGGGTGGTGGTGGAGATGGAGGTGGTGGGTGGTGGTTTGAGAGACGAGAGAGAGAGGATTGAGGGAATAATGAAAAATTTGAAACCGTTCCCTGTTTTGGGGGAAATCTGGGTTTCACTACGGGCCGTCTAGGCCTTGACGGTCCGTAGTAATTTATTGTTTTTTTTTAAAAAAAATAGAAGCTTCCAAGGGAAGCTTTGTGATTCAGACGGGTCGTTGAGGCCTGGACGGTCCGTCTAGAAGCTTGAGGACGGGTCGTTGTGGCTCAACGAGCCATTATGTTGGCTTTTATTTTGTTTTTTTTTTAATTTAAAATGGGGACGGGCCGTTGAGGTCTAGACGGCCCGTTGAGGCCCACAAGGACGGGTCGTTGAGCCTCAACGAGCCTTAGCTTTGGGGCTCCAAACGGGCCGTTTGGGCCTGGACGGGCCGTTGGGGAACAACAGGGACGGCCCATATAGGCCAGGACGACCCGTCTTAACTAGTTTTTGGGCCTTGGACGGCCCATCAAGGCCTGGACGACCCTTGTATTTTTTTTTTTTTAAATTTTAGTGTATTTTATATATTTTAAGCTTGGTATTTGTAATTTTTATAAAAAAAAGGAGTATATTTTTATAATAAGTATAAATGAACACATACAACAAATTTTTTCGTTCGTCCGGTCCGTTAACATAAGATAAGCTAAGCTAAGTTAAGTCGCAGTATTGAGGTGGTGGAATATCAACCCTTTCTATACGGTCCTCATATACCGTCTCCCACTCGCTTGCCTCTTCATATCGCCACCTACGCCATGACGGATTTAGTTTTGGCATTGGGGCGCCTTCTGCTAACTCAATCTTGATGAAATGATCTTTGTTAACAAAAGCAAACGATACGAACTTATGTTCTTCGACGCTGTGTGGACCATCGAACATAGGGAAGTACGTCTCACTTAGATCATACGGAGAGAGAAATTGAACAACCACCCTAAATTTCTGAGCAATCAGTAATCCTGCGGCGGGCATCTCCATCCATTGGTCGCGCGTTGCTGGTCCCACTCCAATATGATCTAATGAGTTGGAGACTCTGTCGTAAGTATCGTAATCTACTTCGTTTAAAATTGGCCTCCACCGGTCTTCATAATCGTCGATCTCCTCCTTAAGCTGTCTGCGGATGAATCCCCACATATCCTGTTGCCACCCTAAGCCCACAGCTACGGATCGAAACCCACAGTGACCGTCTCCATGGACATCCCGAATGTCTGTAATGTATCTATGATATGCAGGTGGAAGCCATTTCTTAAACCTTTCGATCTCCAGTTTGTACCTGTAACCATTAAAAAGTGAGATTTAATATGTGTATAAATATGTATGCATGTGTGAATTTATATATTAGTAGTTTGTACCTATCCCTTTCCAACAGTGAAAAATCTTCATCGTAAACAATCAGTTTGTCTCTTGATTGTTTACCGCTTCTGGAAGGCTTTTTGCCCTACGTTGAAAAAATTATATAACAACAACAACAACAACAACAACAACAACAATAATAATATTAATAATAATAATAATACTAACCGCAGCCTTATCTTCCTTTTTTTCCTTTTCACTTGTTGTTGGCCGACCCCGAGTATCGGTTTGTACCTCAGGAGGTTTATGTTTAGTCATAATCGGATTCAACACCTCCTTCATCTTCTGCAACATGCTTTTTTTCACTTGCACCGGTTGCGACCTTAGTTGCTCAGCGAATGCATTCATTTCGTGCTGAAAGTCAAACTCGGGATTCTCAGCTACTTCTGGCATAAAGTCAAGTCGTGTCCAGAAGACGTCGATATCAGCCAGTGACACTCGTGTATCTGATATATATATTCAATCACAACAACAACAATCAATAATCTACAAAAATTTCGGATTTTTATAAAAATTTCGGCAGAGTTTCCTCTGTTTTTGTACGAACCAGACAACACAAGTCGTCTACAAAACGCTTCAAACATTTATAAATTTGACTATTATATCCTAAAAAAAATAACAAGTCTAAAAAATGATGTTACCTTTCGCATCATACAATTGCAATTGACAGGAACATGGCAGTCCATAAGTCTTCTTGAGTCGGTGTTCACAAGACCTCTTACTTTCCATATAACAATTTATCTTGTTGACCCCTGCGAGCATCAAATCAAGCGCTAGATGGGAAACCCTACCGATTACGTCTTGAAACAACGGTAGTTGATGTTTCCACATTCTTGTTGATCGGCTTTGTTCAAAGGAGTGCTTTATCGCTATGCGCCGTGACTCCATAACTTTGTCTATTTCCATCACAAGCGCGTGGAGCGAGCTGTTCGGGCCTTTTATGTACCTCTTAATCAGAGCATGCTGACTCTCGACCCTGTTGGTCGTAGTCTGACCGAACGTAAGGTTTTTATCTGCCCATGCTTCCACAAACATTTCTTTATAATCTCGGAGCCAAACTGACTCCATGTACTCATAAACCTCTGTAAAAAACAGAATAGTGATGTCAATACAGAAAATATGTACGCTTGTAAAGCAAAATAAAGAATAAAATATATACCCGTTCGATCCTGCCCCCAAAGTCGTCTGTAGAGCGATGCCCGATTCGATTCGTAAACCTCTTCGTCAGGAGATTTACACAGTCGACCAAAATACTGCAAAAATATTTCCCATTCTTCTTTTGGAAATCCTGCTTTATGATATTTTGCAATATTTCGTTGAATATGATACCTGCAAAACAACAACAATAATATTAATAACAATAATAATAATAATAATAATAATAATAATAATAATAATAATAATATTTTGTTGAATATGACACCTGCAAAGCAATTTCGTAGCATCCTGGAAAACTGTAGCACATGCACTCATCAGAGCCAGATCTCTATCTGTAACAATTACACGTGGCTCCATACTCTCCTCCAGCAAATCTTTGAGCCTCTCAAGCACCCATATGTAGTTCCTCGTTTTCTCTTTAACGATAAATGCATGGGCGATACAAAACGACTGGTTTGTCGACGTCATACCCACAATTTGAACAAACGGGATTCTGTACTCGTTCGTTTTGTAGGTGGCGTCGATCAGCATCACATGTGGAAAGGCACGCCAGAGATTGTAGGAGACCCGGTGTGAAAAGAAAATATTCTCAACAGCATCTGTCTCTGGATTCTGCTTGGTGAAGTAGGTAAATTTCTTTTCAACCAGGATACTCTCGAGTATCTGCATAACAATAATAATAACAATATTTAATATTTAACAACAACATAAATTAATAATAGTCTATGACAATAATAGTAATTAATAATAATACCTGCATTGGGGTTTTATCGCCGTAAATTCTATGTTTAATCTTGCTCACTGTATTGTGTATGTCTCGTAGAATACATACATTATCCGGGTTTTGTGCTCTGATGGCCAAATGTATGTTCGCCGGTTCCAGGCCTTGAAAATAAAGCGTTTCCACCATTTTTTCTTCTTGTGGTGTCAGCCGCCTAGCAAAAGCGTGACCCTCAACATGTATAAAAGGGTCGTGGTTATGATTCGCGTGTTTAACCTCCAACTTCCAACCCTCTTTGCGTAGCCTCCCTATTAACATAAACGGACAGTTAAGCTTTTTGCTACCCGTAGACCTTACTGTGGCTGTAGTATGGTATTCGCCATGACGGTCGCATCTCAGGTCTATCCTAATTTTTCTTGCATTATTTCCACTGCCTTTTGAAACAGAACGTCCTGTCACTAGGACGTAACCGCTAGCAAGGGCTCTATCGTAAGCCCATTGTTTCATCTCTTCAACAGACCCGAATACCTGAAAATTTATACAAGAGTCTAGTCTAAATTCATACTACTCTAAATTATATACTACTGTAAATATATACTAGTTCAATCCAGCAAACCCTAAAACGTGTAAAGATATACTAGTGTAAATAAATAAACGCACCTGCTCGGTTTCATACGAAACATCCGGGTTAGGTTCAACTTTTATGTTAACATCTTCATAAGCGTCTTCCTGGTTGTCATCATTCGGGTTAGAGCCGTTATAATCTTCCTCTAAGTCCTTGCGAATGGTAACTCCCGTACGTGTACTGCGGGTAGCTTGGTGGCACGAAAAATGACTCCTGTTCCTCTACATATTCCTCGTTGAGATCGGGCAGCATGTTCCCGTCATTAACACGAACCCCGGATTTAACCTCCTCTTCACCAACTTGAACCCCGGGTTCATACCCTACGCTTTCAGAGACGTAAGACTCGTTCTCAGACAGGTCAACGGTTGAAAAGCTTGTTAAATATGTCATCGTGAGACCGGGAAGTCGAAATGGGTCGAGGGTTTTGGTGGTGGTGATGTTTTAAGGTTTTGTTCAAATGGGGAAGAAGCTGATCGTGTAATGGTTAAATCAGGAAATCTCAACGGGCCGTCGAGGCCTAGATGGGCCGTCGAGGGAGTAAATGCCCTAACCTAACACATCTCTACGGGCCGTCGGGGCCTGGACGGCCCGTCCTAAAGTGCCTTTTTCAGACTTTTCAGTCTGAACTGCCTGCTTTTGCAGGATTTCAGACTGAACAGCTGTTACATCGTACTTATACGGGCCGTCTGGGCCTGGACGGCCCGTCGTTTTTGTCTTTTCTGCAAACAAACGGCCCGTCGTGGCCTGGACGGGTAGTCCTGAAACCCTAATTTCGCTTAACAGCCCATCTAGGCCTCGACGACCCGTCCTAAGGTTGTTTAGGGTTTTTTTGGAGTTGTGTAAATAATATCACCCAAAAAATAATTTATTAGGGTTGTTTACATGTTTAAACATACTTCCTCAATGGTTTTAACTAAATGTTTAGTACGTACGATGTTCATGGATTTTTGGAAGTATTGGATTTAAGTAATATGACATCCCAAAACCCAAGCATAATTCTTTGGTTGGGTTTACTTGTTAGACCATGCGTAGTGGGGGGCTTTATATATAAAGCCCCCATTTCTGATTGGTCCACGTGGCTGCTGAGTCAACATGGAGAGATAAAGTGAAAAAGGGGTGTTGTAGTGGGGCTTTATAAATAAAGCCCCTATTAATATTTTATTATATCTTTTAAAGAAAAATAAAATAAAATAATAAAGAGAGAGAGAGAGAGAGAGTATGATGTGTAATCAAATGATTGGTGGGGGTTTTGAAGATCAGGCGTTATTTGGATAACGCCAAAAGCAGTTTTTGAAAAATAAAGCCCCCCCGTTTCGATGTTGGGGGGGGGCGCTATTTTTTTTTCAATATCACGCCCTCCACTACGGAGGGTCTTACAGTGGAAAGTTTAAAACTTACAAATATTACATAATCTTAATTACGATTTCACGCTTCAATAAATAATTAATGACACGCAATTCAAGGATGTTATCACTTTCTGGTTAGAGAAGCCCTGAGACGCCTAAGAGTATCCGTTGTGGCCCGCAAGCGACTAACTGCGAGCCACAAACCAATCCACATGGCTAGCTGGAACCATAACACACCTGAGCGATAGCTGGCGCGATCGAGTAGCCGTTAGTGCACTCGCGTGTGTTAGCGAGCTGAAATTCGACCGTTGGCAGCCACTAGCCGTTGGCAACGGCTAGTTTGGCTATAAATAAAAAAAAACATTTTTTATTACACACAAACAATACTTTATACACTCTTCAAGTTATAATTAAAAAAACAACCGAGTGATCTTTAGAAAAAAAATGGATTCCTCACAATGACAAGGATGCTACCAACCCGCTTTAGAATTCCTTGAAGAAGACGAGTAAGGTGTTGTTGGGAGCAACGAAATCGAAGTTAATCTTAGCGAAATGCCACCGCATTCACCGGATTTCGTAATTTCGGGTTCACAACCACCAACAACCCAAAGGCGAGGTGGAAGAGGTGGTGGTAGGGGTGGTGGGTCGACGACTAGAGGTGGTGGCCGAGGAAGGTCGACCGGCCGAAGTGGTGATAGGGGCGGTGAAGCGGTCGAACAAGATATTCGACCAAAGCGTCAATCAACGCCATGGACAAAGAGGAGAAAATAGCCCTTTGTCGGGCTTGGGTTTAAGTATCGGAAGATCGAAAAGCCGGTATATATATATATATATGTTGTAAATAATTGATTATAACTTTATATATAAATATATATATATATATATATATATATATATATGTATATATATAGGGTAGGGTTCCTGTAGGAAAATTGGTTTGTGTGAGAAGTATAGGAAGGATTAAAAATTGATATGTATGCATCATTTTTTTGGACGTATTCATGATGTTTTGGATTGTTTTGCTTAGAAAAACAACAAACATAACAATTAATAACCGAAAACATTGTATTTTAGGCTTAAAACTTAAAACACTATGTCAATAATACTTTAGTAGAGTGTTTTAAGTAATTACTAGGGTGTTTTATCTGGAATTTAAATTTAATGACTATAATACATTGGATTGTGTTTTAATTTTTTGTATATTGTTGTGTTAAGTGTTTTTCAAGCCAAAACAACCCAAAACATCATTCCAAAATCAAAAACATGATGGCTACATGTCAATTCTTAATCCTACTACACTTCTCACACAAACCAATTTTCCTACAGGATCATCTACCTATATATATATATATATTTTGTAGCTGACTATCAACGGGCTAAGGTCTTTTGAAGACGAATCCGAGACCTATTCCATGAACAAGTAGGGAGTCAAATGCGTTCGGCGGATATGATTTCCGGCCGATGGGCCGAGATTAGAAAGTATGTGGGGTTGTTTACTAACCTTCATAACAGGAACACTGCTCGAGTGCGAGTGAGCGGGTCGAACGATCTTGATGTCTATCAGTTTACTTGCGATGAGTGGAAAGAAGAGGTGTTACGCAAGTACAATACCAACAAAACGTGGGATGAAGACTACTTGTGGAAAATCCTACGTAATTGCTTCAAGTGGGTGGAGCTAATTTCTGTTGAAGACTTGAGCGAAGACGGCTCATCATCAAAACGGGCAAAAATCTCTTCATCGGGTGGTATATCTCCTCCACAAGCTCAGATGCTCACATGGGGATTGACCTAAACTTTGATGAGGGTCTTTTTTCGTCTCCCCTAGGTCAACCCGCTGGAAGGGACAAGACGAAAACAAAACAACCTGCTAACGAATCCGACGCCGAGTTCTCGAGGGAAATTTAGAAAATAAGGACTACAATGGAGATGACGGCGAAAGCTAAAGTCGATAAAGTTCGGTTGAGGAACATGGACCTTTTACCAAAAGACTTTAGCAACCTACCAATGCCTCGTCGGGCGATCCTTCAACGAGAACATGACCGTCTCGTGCAGGAATACGAACTGGAACAAGAACACTTCAACGACGAGGACGAGTAGTTTAGTAGTTTTTTTATTAATTATGTCTTTTTAATTTTTTTTATTAATGAAAAATTTATGTTTATTATTTAATTTGTGTTACAAATTTAAATATTATAAATTTAAAATAACAAAGTTTAAAAAAAAATAAAAACTAACAAAAAAACTGGATAAAGCTGCTGTTCACCTCTAGCCACAACACCATCAGGCTAGTGAGCAGCAGCTTTATCACCCTGCCAACTGGCCGCTTACATAGCTCAATATGAGATGATAGAGCCATTGCTCACATCTAACCACAACGGATAGTCTAATCATGACCATCTAAATCCACTTGAAACACATACTAAAATGGCCAACTTTCGTTGGCAAGTCCAGAACTTGAATATTTAAATTGTGGGGGCCAGAATATATGTTTAGTATGTTAAAAAGATTTGATTAACCAAATAAAGTTAAGTCTCCGTTAACGAAAACTATCAAATTTTAGATTTTTATCATGAGCATAATACATGGTCAAGAATGAAAACGGGTTGCAAAACCAAAAGATTTTAATTATGGTGCCACAATAGTTTTTTTTTTTTTTAATATCTGAATGATGGTTGTGCATACTATATATTAGGATCTCAATAGAAGATAAAAATGTGACAAAATTATACTTTGTGTCCTTTATTTATGACTAAAATTATGAAATGTGTCTAAATTCTTTGTTTTTCTTATAGATTTTGTTCTTTTATACTAACTAAGTAAACTCAATTAACCATAATCTAATAAGGGCAAAGTAGTCTATTCACATGCTTTTGACTCAAATATTGCCATCTAACCTAAATTCTAGCCTCTTTAACAAACTTCTTCCTAAAATCAATTAAGGGGTTCTTTCACAGCCAACTCGCCACCATCACCACCTGTCATCACCTCCACCTCAACCCACCACCATGGCACCAGCCTCACTATCACCTCTACCACCACAACAATCACCACTTGCCATTCCCACCACAGCCACCACCCACCCACCTCCACTGCTGTCACCTTTAGATCTGAATTGAGCACCCACTTTCGTCACCCACCTCCACCACCATCACCCAACTTCGTCTACCTATTCCCACCACCACCATCGTTCATTACTAGCAACCCAAAGTAAAACTTGCAACTAAATACCAAAAGTAAAACCCCAGACATCAAAATTGGACCCAAAATCAAATTCGTTCACCAACAACCACCATTCAACACTATCGTTCACCCTCAGTTCAAAGTCAATACCTTTCCGTTTATCATCGGAAGATAATCGTTCACAATCATTATTAACAAAATTAAATAAAAAACGTAGAAATATTTCAAACTGATTAGGTATAAATAGGGCTGCAAACGAATTGAACTTTCAGCGAACAGTTCATGAACCATTTAGCGGGTAGTCTGTTTGTGATCGTTTGTTAATAACTGAACGAGCACGAACAAAAAATCGTCCATTTAGTTAAACAACCAAACATGAACAGAGGCTGTGTTCGTTCGTTTATGATCGTGAATGCTGGTAACATGTTAGTTTATGTTCGGTTTGTGTTCGACAGTTTAATAGGGTTTTTAATTTTTATAATTTGCTTTGATATTCTTATATTTTTATTTATTTTACCCAAATAAATAAATAGATAATTTATATGAGGTAAATGTATGTTCATTTGTGTTTATTTCCGCTCATGAACACTTCTTTGTGTTTATTTGTGTTCATTAATGTCCATTTGTGTTCGTGTTTGTTCATGAACAAAATTAACAAAGGAACACGAATACGAGTGTTTTCATAACAGACGGACACGAACAACAAATCTCATTCGATAAGTGTTCATGAACTGTTCGTGTACACGTATATTTCCTTAACAAATGAACACGAACAAGACGTTGTTCGTGTTCGTTCTGTTCTTTCACAACTCTAGGTATAAATAAATATATCAAAAGATAAACACTAGATACTTAATAATCAACAAAAAATTACAGAAACGTCCATTACGTTTACCCAAAATTGCATGTTTCATCCTTAATGTTTAAAACCTGCAGGATTCAGCCTGTAACGTAGTTTTGTTGCAGGAACATCCTTTAACGGAGGTTTTAATGCAGGAAACATCTTTTATCACTAATGGGGTTAGTTTTTTTGGTTAACTTCTCCTCTAGGGACCATTCTTGCCAATTTTCAAACTTTTCATCCTTCTCTTCTGTAATTTCCGACGAGTTCATTGCCGGATCCGGCCAACCAGTCGCCGAAGTTGGATAATAATAAACGTAATAATTAAACATATATATATATATATATGTATATAGGGTAAGTATCTAGTGGAAACCATGATGAGTTGTGGAAACTATGAAACTCATCCTATGGATCCCATGAGGCCACGTGTCCAATTATTCAATTTACTAGAAGGGTATTTTTGGCAAATCATTTTTTTCTGAATTTATGACATATCCAGATCTGACACATCTTTTTAAACTTCTATAATATCTCTCTCTATCTTTATCATCTATTTCATTTTCAAACAATTCAAAAATCATCTCATTACTCTCTCTCTCTCTCTCACAGACACACACTTCTCTCTCTCACACACACTCCCCTCTCTCTCATCTGATGATGCCATGGTGGACCTCCGGCCACCAACCGCACAACCACAAACCACCCTCATATCCTAAACCTAATGATACAACACACACACACACCGGTTACTGGAAAGAGATAGAAGAAGATGAGACCGGTGGGTCTCCTCCGCGTACGGCGGAGCTCCGGTGATGTTACCCCCAACACAAACACAAACACACCTGCACCCCTTCGTCTAACAATATTCTAGAGAGAGAAAGTGATACAGAAGGAGAGAGAGAGATCGGGACAGAGGAGAGAGAAAGAGTATCCAGAGAGAGATCGATGGAGAAAGGGAAGAGAAAGGGAGAGAGAGAGAGCTGTGGAAAGAAAGAGGAAGGTCAAAACCGGTGGTGGTTCACGTTCAGATCTGTTCTCATCTGAAAACGGTTCTTCATCAAAAACCCATCGTCAACCCCCCTTTTCAGATCTGTTCCTCAGATCTGTTGTTCATAAAAAACCCACCGTCGTTAAGCCCTCTGCAAACCCACCACCACCATCAGCCATGACACCCACCGTCGTCTTCAACTCTGCAAAACCCACCACCACCATCGTCCGTCGTCCTCAGCCTCAAACCACCACCACGTCTTTCCTGTTTTCAGTTGAGAGAGAGAGAGAGAGCCAGAGAGATAGAGAGATGTTTGTGTATGAGAGAGAGAGAGGGGTCACGAGAGAGAGAGAAAGAAGAGAGAGATAAGAAGAGAGATGTTCGGTATCCATCGAGTGTCGGATGAAGTGATACATTGGCTTCGTCACAAACCAGATCTAACAACTTTTTATTGGTTTGAATTTTTTATTTCCCTAATTATTGTTATCGTTTTTTTGTTGAAGGGATCTTCAAGTTTTGGGGAGTGATAGGGCTAGTTTTTTATTTGCTTTTTTTGTTTGTTTTATTCTTTTTTGCTTTTTGTTTTGTCAAATTTTTTATTTGCCTTTTTTTTTTGAAGATATCATATCTGCAATTTTGTTGTTTTTTATTTTCCTTTTTATTTCTTTTTTTCTTTATCCCCTAGTTCTACGTTAAATTTTTTAATTTCCTTTTGTTATTATCCGTAGTTCTATTTTAATTCTTTTAGTTTTCTTTTTAATTTCTTTTTTACAACAACTAATTTACTACATTACAAATTTATTGGATATTTGGAAGATTTAGTATTGGTAATTTCCCTAAGTGTTTAGTTGCGTTGTAAAATAACTAAATAAGTGAAGGTTAGTGTTTGTTGTAAAATTACAAATTAATAAATGATAATGGCAACATCAATTTATTAATTTTGAGATCATGTTTTTAGGTTAATGGAAGTTGTAACATAGTAACAAAAGTATAGTTATTATGGTGTTAACAATGTTGGATTTATTGTTGTGCTTTTCTTATTATGTAACATGTACATTTATTATGGTGTTTAACAATGTTATTATATTTTTTATTTGTTATTTATGGATATGTTGTTGTGTTTTCTCTCTCTCTCTCTCTTTATGAATGAATCCCTCCGCCTTCTCTCTCTAAAATGTGAGCAATCTTGGGAGATGCCGGCCGGCTAAGGCCGCTGAAGTCGGTTCTTTTGTTTCGGTCATTTATTGCGGCAGACCTTAGTTGTATTCATGTTGTAGAGGGGAAACTATGAAAGAGGGGGGTTTTCTTTAGAGAGAAACAGAGAAGGGGGTGTTGCTCTGTTGATGCCGACGGCTTTACGGCTGTCCATGGTGGCGGCATAATTGTGTGACATCTCTATCTCTCCCGTCTAGATCTGAACCATTTGTAAATCGGTTCGGTGATGATGCGTGTAGTGCATCTGAGAGGTTTCTGCTATAAAACCTAACTTTTTGTTTGCTTTATTAATTTGTTTCGATGTGAAGATGATGATTGTTAATATGAGTTGTTTAGTTTTCTTTCTTTCTTTTATTTCAAATGTTTGTGTTGGTAGGGTTGCCAGTGTTTTGGTGATGGCAGCGGCTGATGTATAATGCGGGGTTGGTGGCGGTGGTTGGGTTTTAGAAGAGACTGACTATTTTAAGAGAGAGATAAGAGGAAGGAGAAGTGGTATGTCACATGTAAATCAGATATGAGAAATTGTACTGATTCTAACTTGAAATGATGTAAATTGCAAACGAACTTTCCTAAGATCTTTTAACATTGTTGCCTGTAGGTAACCATTGAAACACCCCAACTTTCATAAGATCTTTTAACATTGTTGCTAAGATCTTTTAACATTGTTGCCTGTAGGTAACCATAAAAGAATTGGGTTTTTACGTTATCTAAAAGTCAAACAAGGAAAGGCCTACAAGGGCATATTAATGTTATTCCTTGAATTAAAATTCTTGCCACCGTAACATGGAAGGATGCATGAGAGCCTCCATTTTCATTTGGAACATCTTCATTCTCATCTTAGAGAGAGAAACTATACACACTCAGTCTAAAAAATGTAACATCTTGGAGTGTATCAATACTCTTTTGAATAAACACCATTTCATTTGAAAAAGATTACATGGCTGTAAAAAATGAAAAATTATTGTAGAATTATTAGGCTCAATGCTTGCCTTTGTATTCCATTAGATCAATAATATATACACATATTACATTCCCTATTTTAGGGAAGAGATCAATACAAATTAATGATAAATATTATCTCTAAATACAAAATTCAAATACATAATCTATTACACCCCCGCAGTCGAAGCAGGAGGTGGACGGATGTTGAGACTGGAGCGGAAGTCATCGAACAGAACTCGCGGTAATCCCTTGGTGAAAATGTCAGCAATCTGAAGACGTGTCGGAGTATGAAGAATCCGAATCGTACCGCGTTGCACATGCTCTCGCACAAAGTGAATGTCAATTTCTATATGCTTGGTGCGTTGATGCTGAACCGGGTTGGTGGACAAGTAAATTGCACTGATGTTATCACAATACACTAAAGTGGCCGACGATATAGGTTTGCGCAACTCGAGTAGTAAGTTACGTATCCAACAAATCTCCGCAACCTCATTGGCAACTGCACGATATTCGGCCTCGGCACTGGAACGTGAAATAGTGGATTGGCGCTTAGACGACCAGGAAATCAGATTCGAACCCATGTACACACAATAACCCGATGTCGATCGATGAGTATCTGGACATCCTGCCCAATCTGCATCAGTATAGGCCCGGAGAGCAAGGTTAGTACCCGAGGACAAGTTGAGGCCGTAAGAAGCTGTGCCCCGAACATAGCGGATAATTCTTTTCAGTGCATTCCAATGATCGACTGTCGGGTTATGCATGTGAATGCATATCTGTTGAACTGCGTAACTGAGATCAGGCCTGGTAAACGTTAGATATTGAAGAGCGCCTGCCAGACTTCTGTATAACGTGGGATTGTCAAATGGAGCGCTGGCAGTGGCGCTAAGCTTCGGCTTGGAGTCCACCGGGGTAGCAACCGGGTTGCAATTATCCATACCTGCACGACTGACAATGTCTAGGGCATAAGACTGCTGAGAGAGAAACATGTTATGACCGGAGCGAGTAACAGAGATGCCCAAAAAATAACTGAGCGGTCCAACATCTTTCATAGCAAATTCAGCCGCAAGGCTGCCCATGAGATTCATCCTTAAAGTATCAGAGGACGTGGTGAGAATGATGTCATCAACGTATATCAATAAATAGGCAACGTCACCCCCGTGATGGTAGGTAAAGAGAGAGTTGTCACATTTACTCTGCAGAAAACCTATAGATGTGACAAAATCAGTAAACCGTTGGTACCAAGCCCTGGGTGCCTGCTTAAGCCCGTACAGAGACTTCTTAAGAAGACAGACATGGTCTGGGAAGTCACGGTGGCGAAACCCCACTGGCTGGTACATATAAACTGTCTCCGTCAAGTTATCGTGAAGAAAAGCATTGGTAACATCCAACTGGTGGATTGACCAAGACTGAGATAAAGCTAAAGTCAAGACTGTCCGAATAGTAGCCGGTTTAACAACCGGGCTAAAGGTTTCCCCACAATCAACACCAACCTCCGGATTTCTACCATCACATACCAACCGAGCCTTGTATCGCTCGAGAGTGCCATCAGACCTGTATTTGTGGCGAAAGAGCCACATACTACGAATAACATGCATGTCAGGTGTCCTCGGGACAAGTTCCCAAGTCTTATTTTTAATTAAGGCATTAAATTCGTTTTGCATGGCGTTATGCCACTCCGGGTTGGACAAGGCATCAATGGGAGTTGTTGGAACAGGTTTGACGGTGGTGGTAGATAGGTTAAAAATTTGTTTGGGTTTGGATATACCGGACATAGAGCGGGTGGTCATGGTGCGAGTGGGGGGTAAGGGCGGAGGATCGGGTATGTGACCCAATGTGGCGGATGAAGAAGATGGTCCGGGTAAGGGAGAGGAGTCGGGTCGGGTGGAAGGTCCGGTGGGTGGTGGTGTATTCTGTGAGGGGAAGGTAGTGGTAGCGGGTTGGGTTGGGGCCGAGGTAGTGGGCTGATGAGGGGAGTTGAGTGGAGTGGGTTGGGCTGGTTGAGGGGTAGTTGGGCCAGGTTGTTGTTGATGGGCCGGTGGTGTGTGGGGAGGAGGTGGTGGAACAGTGGGTGAGAGGAGTATGTTCGGGTGAAGTGTGTCATCAAGGAAGGTGTATGTGGTAGGTGTAGGTTTGTGTTGTTTGGCAAAGGGAAATATGGTTTCGTCAAAAATTACATGACGGTTTATGGTGATGGTGCGGGTCTTAAGGTCAAGGCATTTATACCCGCGATGATTGGACGGATATCCAATAAATACGCAAGGATGGGAGCGGTAGGCTAGCTTGTGGATGGTGGTGTGGGGAATGAAGGGATAACAAATGCAACCGAACACGCGGAGGTGGTCATAAGTGGGTATACATTTGTAGAGGCGTTGGGTAGGGGTCTGGAAGTTGTGAAGTTTGCTCGGGATGATGTTGAGCAAGTAGGTACTTGTCTCAAGAGCATAGTGCCAGTAGGTGTTGGGGGTTGAGGAGTGTGCGAGAATGGTTCGCATGAGGTTGTTGATGGTGCGGATTTTGCGTTCCGCTTTAAAATTTTGGGATGATGTGTGGGGACAAGAGAAACGGAAGTGCATGCCATTTTGGGTACAATAATTATGGAATTGATTGTTGGCATATTCACGTCCTTTATCACATTGTAATTGTTTTATTTTGGTGTTAAATTGGGTTTGGATAAAGGTTGTGAATTTAGTAAACATGGAAAACACGTCGGATTTATGGGCCATGGGGTAGGTCCAAAGAAAGTTGGTGTAGTCATCCAAAAACAACACATAATAACGGTGACCCCCATTAGACACAATAGGGGAGGTCCAAACATCACTGTGCACAAGATCAAATGGCATACACGTACTTGTATTAGAATTAATAAATGGAAGTCTAGTGTGTTTTCCAAAAATACAAGCAGTGCAAATTTTATTATTCAAAGTGCGACAAGAAATTAAACTAGAAGACTTTAAATTTTGTAAAATGGCCAGGCCAGGGTGACCAAGCCGTTGATGCCAGATGTCTTGAGTGAGGGCAGCATAGGTTGAAGCAGTGTTAAGGTTGGTGATGTTGGACGGGCTGAGAGTGTAAAGGTCCCCCAAGCTATTGCACCGTAGGATAGGTCTCCTGGTCTTTAGATCCTTCACAGTAAAACCATAGGGATCAAATTCAACAGTTAATTGGTTGTCAGTGGTAAAACGACGGACAGATATAAGGTTTTTGACAAGGTTAGGGGCATAAAGGACATTGTTTAATTTAAAAGGTGGGAATGGTGGTGGTAAGGTGATGTTGCCTTGTCCTAAAACCGGAATGGTTTTACCATTGCCAACAATAATGTTACGAATAATGTCAGAATTAAAAATAGACGAGAACATATCAAGTTGAGGAGACATTGTACCTGACGCGCCGGTGTCCATAGTCCACGAAGGATCATTATGATGAAGAGCCAAGTTATAAAGTGCCTGTGCAATGTCGGTAGGGGAGTAGTTGGTGGTATAGGATTGGGCCGATTGGGTATTGGATGGTTTTGGGCCTAACAGGCCAGGGGCGGCGGACGGGTTCTGGTTATGTGGTTGGGTAGTGGTCTGTTGGTTATGTGGTGGGCCAGAATGTGTTTGGTTGTTGGGCTGGGAATAGGGTGCGGAAGGGTATGGACAAGGAGGAACGGGCCACTGAGCCCAAGGGGAAGGGGGAAAGCTAGGCGGTTGGGTGTTGGGCCAGAGTGGTTGCTGATTGGGCCATGGGGAGGGCCAGTATTGGGCTGGATAAAAGGTGGGCTGTTGGTAGCGACCACGGCCGTAGGACTGTTTCCCGCGTCCGCGTCCGCGTCCCCGGGAACGGGTTCGATAGGTATCGTTTTGGGTGTCATAGGAATCGGCTGTAGGTGGGTTATGGTTTGGGTGATTTTGTGGAGGTTTGGGCGACGGGTTTTGGGTCATGGTGTTGAGGGCGGTACCGGCTGCTTGGGCGGATAACTTGGCTTGGTCAGTTTTGGTTTCTTCGACTTGACACAGTTTGGAGCGAATGGTATAAAAATCGGGTAAGGGTTGGGTGTTTTGGAGAATTAAGGAGATGCTCTCATACGATTCGGTCAAGCCGGTATGTATTTGGAGAACGAGTTGATTTTCGGTCATAGGGGATTCAAGGCTTTTGAGTTGGTCAAACAGAAGTTTCATGTGTTGACAAAACGAGGAGATATTGGAAAATTGTTCAAGGCGGCAATTAAAAAACTTGTTTTGGATAGAGATGAGTCGGGCGGCTTGGTTATCAAGAAAGAGGTTCTTGAGGCGACACCATGCGTCATAAGCGCTAGTGTTGGTGACCATGATAGTGGGAACAAGGTCTTGGGTGATGGTGCCATAGATCCATTGTAAAACAATGGCGTCTATGCGTTCCCAAGAGGGTTGGGGGACGGGTTCTTTTTCCTTGTCAGCCGAAGAAGATGACTCGGCAGTAGGAGGAGGGCGAGGCTGGAGATGGTTGTAGGCTTCATGAGCTTTACAATGAATGGTGAAAAGCTCTGGCCAAGTGTTATAGTGTTCGGTTTGGCGGTCAAGGATAATAGGGACAAAGTTTTTAATATTGGTGACGGTCAAGGCAGGGTGAATGGAAGAAGACATGGTCGATCGGTAGGGAAGAAAAACGAATCGGAGAAGAAAGGGGACGAAGGGAAGGTGACGGCAAGGGGATGAAGGTTAGGGTTAGACACTTGATACCATGTAGAATTATTAGGCTCAATGCTTGCCTTTGTATTCCATTAGATCAATAATATATACACATATTACATTCCCTATTTTAGGGAAGAGATCAATACAAAGTAATGATAAATATTATCTCTAAATACAAAATTCAAATACATAATCTATTAATTATGAACAAAAAAATCTGAAGTGAGTTCTTTTTTATGCTTTTGCATTCAAGTATGATTTGTAAAAATAAAAGCAAAGGTGGTAAATAATCATAACTGGACAACTGGTCGAGTGGTTGAGTATTAAATACCAAGTTCCAATATACCTTATCAAACCGATCATGACCCAAACGATACAATTCAAAATTCTAGTTAACCAAAATAAAGCAAATTGAAGAAAATGTTTGATTGGTGATTTTTTTTTATTCAAACCTCTCATTTCTACTGTTTGTTAGTCAAAAATACATTCGGAAGAAAAAATTGCTTGGTCGATGCCTCCAGTGGCGATCCTTTTAAAGGGTGGGGAGGGGCGGCCGATCCCCCGAATTTTCGCTTAGAAGTTCCGATTATGTAGTATTCGTATAGAAATTCTTTGGTATATAAGGTTTCGACCCCCCGAAATTGGTTTTCGACCCCCCAAAACTAGTGACTTCTGAGCCCCCGGTGACTTTCGACCCCTTAAAGTTTCGGGTCAAGATTCGCCCACTAACATTTCCTTAACATATGTTTCATATATTTTGTCGGTGATGGTTGGCCCCATTTAGAATGGTTGTTTTTTGATGTTTCATATATTTTGTCGTAATCTGGTTTTACTGTGCAGCACATGGTTTTAATGTCTTTTGTCTTCGTCCTATCTTCTTGGGTAGGTTATTTGTGGTCATCATTATACTTCAGGATGATCTAGCATTCATTTGCCAACTAGCCATCGAAATGAGTTGTACACCGCCGGTCAAACACATATCAGAATGCTTCATCAAACCTTTAGACGATCTCTCACCTGAGGCAAAGCAACCTATACATTTTACCCCTTTTGAGCTTCCCTACCTCAACGTCAAATACAGCCAGAAAGGTCTCCTTTTTGCAAAACCATTGAAAAATCAAGATTTCTCCATAACCGCTTTCTTGGATGACCTCAAACACTCTCTCTCCGCCACCCTTACTCATTTCTACCCACTCGCGGCTCGTTTCGCCACTCGAAAACAAGAAAACCCACCTTCGTATGTCATCTACTTAGACCCCGAAAACCCCCCTGGTGTCAAGTTTATTTACGCGACAACAAACTCTACAATATTAGATGTAGTTAACCCACCCGATGTACCTTTACTTGTTCATTCGTTTTTTGATCTTAATGAAGCCATTTCACATGACGCTCACACGCTGCCAGTGTTATCCATTCAGGTGACTGAGCTTATCGATGGAATATTCATCGGTGGCTCCGTTAACCACATGGTGGCCGATGGAACCTCTTTTTGGAAGTTCATGACTACTTGGAGTGAAATATTTAGATCCAAAGGACAATATCATGGCTCAATTTGTCATCCTCCAGTACTCAAACGATGGGTTCTTGATGGATATGATCCTATTATTAATATCCCTTATACGCACCATGATCAATTTATTGATCGAGTGGATATTGCACTATTTAAGGAGCGATTCTTCCACTTCTCATCAACCGCGATTTCCAAACTTAAAGCACTTGCAAATTCCGAATGCAATACGCAAAAGATTTCAAGTTTACAAGCAGTGGTCGCGCTTTTGTGGAGATCTATTACCCGTGCACGATGTCTACCACACGATAGTGAAACGAGTTGTTCATTGATGGTGTCTACTCGTAATAGGTTAAGCCCACCTTTGTCTGATGATTATTTTGGTAACCCGGTGCATTTTGTGAGAGTAAAAGCAACTGTGGGGGATTTGTTGGCTCATGGTCTCGGTTGGGCTGCTTTACGGCTACATGAAGGCGTGATAAACCACGATGATATGGCAATCAAGGAAAGGGTTAGGTCATGGATTAGAACCCCAGTGATATATAAAATGAGTGAGTTGGCTGATCCAAACATTGTGCATGTTGGTAGCTCACCGAGGTTTGACATGTACGGTTGTGAATTTGGGTTAGGGAAAGCAGTAGCGGCTCGTAGCGGGTGCACGAACAAAGGAGACGGGAAGATTACAATGTATCCGGGAAGAGAGGGTGGCGGGAGCATGGATGTGGAAGTTTGCCTTTTGCCTGAATACATGAAGAATGTTGAATTCGATGAGGAGTTAAGGGGTGCTCTAATGGAAAACTAAAGGAAGATAGTGTCTAAAGCTTGTTTCAAAAAAATAATTTATTAGGGTTGTTTACATGTTTAAACATACTTCCTCAATGGTTTTAACTAAGGGTCTGTTTGGTATGAGGTAATGGAATGAGAGAGGGAATGAAATGGAAGAGGTAATGGAATGGGAGAGGTAATGGAATGAATCACTATCATTCCATATCTTGTTTGGTTATCATGTGGAATGAAATGAATTCATATTTTGTGTTATTTGGTATGTAAGAAAAAACGAAAATATAAAATCGATGGTAAGTGGTGGGTGGCGGCAGTGACGGTGGTGGTGGGTGACGACGGCAGCAACGGTGGTGGTGGTGGCAGTGGGCGATGGCGGTGACGATGGTGGGTGGGCGACGACGGCAGTGATGGGTTGCAGCGGTGACGGTGGGTGGTGGTGGCGATGTCAATGGTGGAGGCAGTGGGTGGAAGTGATGCAGGTGGTGGTGGTTAGATGGTGGTGACAATGGTGGGTTACGACGATGGTAGCAATGGTTGTGGGTGGCGGCAATAGGCGGTGGTGGTTAGATGATGACAACGATGGTGGGTTGTAATAATAATAATAATAATAATAATAATAATAATAATATATTTGTTTCCATTCCTTAAAGGAATGAAAAAAAAAACACCACCTTACCAATGAATGAAAATTCTTAAAAAGGAAGGAATCACATTCCTTATGGAATGATCCATTTCATTACTAAATGGTAACCGAACATGTTTAATTTCATTCCATGGGAATGATCTATTCCATTCCACCTTTGATTCCTTCATACCAAATGTAACATCCTGTTATTAGGAAATACAAATATATGAATAAAATATATTAGTGCTTGATACATTTACATAACAAGGTTCTTAACGGGTTGTTAACTGGTGAAACAATCATTTAAACTTAGAGGTGTTTAAACGGTCATGTATCGTTTAATAATAAGGATGAGTAAATAACTAAAGTTTTATTAGTATACATGTTATATAAGAAAGGTTAAGGATATAATATATATATATATATATATATATATATATATATATATTGTATCTAGTTTTAATTTATATATGAACACATCTCAGTAGTAATGCGACCATATGAAAATATATACATGATTATTTAAGGTTTGTGAATGATGTACTAACTAAACATGTAGACATATTCTTTTAAGGAACGTTAATGTTATGTTGACAAAATAATATGTACATATAATTTTAATGTATATGAAAGATAAATATGGGTAGAAACCCTTTTGAGTTGACCGGATAACTAACAACAACCATATGCCACATTTTTCTCTTGGGTGTCACTTTTTATACAATTATGACACCTGTTTGAAAATTATCGGACCTCCATATGGGAAAATAAGCACCAACCTTTTAGTTCATAGGAGAAAAAGAGCAAGGGTTTTATATATGAAGAGCATATAACTAAATGAGGGAGACCGTAACTGTTGTCAGAGAAAAAAGGGGGATGTTGGCCTTACTATCACTATAAATTCATATAAAGTTTTGAGAGCATATAATTTTAGAATAGTAATAATAATAATAACCGTGAGAGTTGTGGGAGTTTGCAAAGAGGAAAATAGTTGAAAAGGAACGACGGTGAATTATATATCTATAGTAAGTTTCAGCCGTGGTGAAAGCAGGTTTTACGAAAGCGAAATATCGATACCGGGAGGTAAAGATACTCAAGTTGAATACTCAGAATTATTATTATTATTATTAAGATTATTACTCAAGTATTAGTAAGATATAAATACGGTTAAGTTACCATAGGTATTGGTTATTAAGTTCTATGTAATATGTTATAGGAGTTAAAAGGCGACTAACAAAAGACTCACCAGAGGGATTCTCTAAACGTCCAGGTGAGTTCATATGACTCCCCAAACATCATTTTATGTGATATTACTTATAAGATTATTTGTGGTATGAAACTTGTGTAGATGTGAATTTATATAAGTAATATCAATGGTATTGTAATATAACGGGGAACATATATATTGCCACATATGTAATGTGGTGGGGGTTAAATCACCATAGTGTGATGAGTTTTGCCACGGGTGTAACGTGGTGGGTGTCAAATCACCATAGTGTGATGAGTTTTGCCACGGGTGTAACGTGGTGGGTGTCAAATCACCATAGTGTGATAAATTTTGCCACGGGTGAAACGTGGTGGGTGTCAAATCACCATAGAGTGCTAAATTTTGCCACACATATAACGTGGTGGGGAAATAATCACAGTTATGTGATAACATTTTTCATAAACATAATATGGCAAAGGGAGGAATTCACATGTTATAAATTATAATTTGCCATAGCGTGAGTATGAAAGTGGGTGGATTGGGGTTAAAACTGTGATTTGGAAAACATTATTATATTGTTGATAAATGAACTCACTTAGCATGGCTAATAGTTGTTTAAATAATGTTTTCCAGGTAAATCACCAGTACGGGATTAAAGAAGTCAAGCCGAGCCTCGGTTAGTTGAAGGATCGAACAATATGTGTATAACCCGTTTTTGGATGTATAAATTATGGGTTATTTAAATAAGTTCTGGTGATGTAAACTTACTCAACTTATCAAATAAATATATAATGTGAATTATTAAAGGTGTTGTTTTATCACATTATATTGGTGTATTTGCTTCCGTTGTTAAAGAAAAAGAAAAATGGGACCGTTTTTGGAAGAAATTAATATAAATAAATGTATAAAAATACGGGTGTTACAAGTTGGTATCAGAGCAATGGTTTAAGCGAACTAAGTATTTTATTAGAATACTTGGACTTAAACCGTATGCTCTTGATATGTTGAGTAAGTATTGTTCGATCCGAGGCTCGATTTGGGGATGGGATTAAATTAGTTGTATGTTAAGTTGTTAAATAGCATAATATTTATGCCAAGAATTTGAACCCGAAATTTGTGAATTTTGACATGATGTGGTAACAACAAGAATGTGTGTGTATAATGTATGGACAATCACACCTGGCCAGTGATGATTGTAGATACACGGTACCATTACAATCTTGAAGTGGTCATATGATTGCCAAAATGAGCAAAGATTAGGTGTGGAGGTGGATAAAATGCATGTGCATTGTCTATTAGATAGTGCTTTAATATAATATATGAAAAGCTGCAGAAACTATCTAGTAGATGATTAGTTATAAAATATATGAATTTGGGGTTTATAGGATATAATAAGTATCCTAAAGATTTATTGTCATTTCAGACGTAAGAAATGGCAACTTCACAACACGAAAATGAAAACTTAATTGAGGGTGAAGGAAGTCAACACTCTGGCACTCATAAGACGGATAGGCCAAAAGGAGACGATATTTCTCATGATGATGATATCATTAATGAAAAGATTGCAAAAGCGTTAGAAAATACACTTCCATTCATCATTGCGCAAGTAAGTTCCAACATACGGACCATCATAAAGGAGGAGTTGGCAAATGAAGGAAAGTCGGGGCATGATGACCCGAAAGTTCCATCAGCAGGTAAAGGACATACTGGTCCTATTAAGAATCTCGAAGTAGAAAAGATTAGATGTTCGTATAAAGATTTCGCGGCATGCAACCCTAATCCATTTCTAGGATCAGTTAATCCGATTGTAAGCCAAAGGTGGATAACAGAGATGGAAGGTGTGTTTGACACAAGTCACTGTGCTCCAAAAGATTATGTAATTTATGCGTCAAATTCACTACGAGGTCGAGCAAGAGATTGGTGGGAGGTATTAAGGAAGGAAAGAGACCACGCGGGGGTCATGGAAATGACGTGGGAGGAATTTAAAGTAATCTTCTTGAAACATTTCTGCCCACAAGCATCCGTTGAAAGGATTGCTGATGAATTTCTCAACATGACTCAGACTCATCAAAGTGTGGAAGAAATTACTGGAGAATATTTTGATAAACTCCAGTTCTGTCCGTTTATGGTGGATGAAAGGATGAGAATTAATCGTTATCATCATATGTTAAGAACGGATATTCGTGAATTCATCAACCCCTCAAAGTGCGAAACCTTAGAAGAAATCATAAACTGGGCACGGGAAAGAGAAACAGAACTGAATAGACAAAGAGTTGGTGGTGAAAAGCGAAAGATGGAGTCTTCTAGTACTCCTTCAAAGAAATCAAAACTGGTGGGTTCCTCAAAGAGAATGGAGTCACGTGCAGGGATTCCTCATTGCAATATTTGTGGAAAGAACCATTCAGGCGAGTGTCGGTTGAAGCAGATGATTTGCTATAAATGTGGAAAGGTAGGTCATACCAGTCCACAGTGCTCAAGCCCGATCAATGTGTGTTACAATTGTAATATGCCAGGGCACATCAAAAGTGAATGCCCGAAATTACGTGGAAATGAAGGGAGAGGGGTGGATGCGAGGCAGGCAAGGCCAATAGGTGGTGACAAGAAGGGTGAAACTTCCAGAGCGCGTGGAAGAGCTTTTCAGATCATAGCTGAAGAGGCAAAGGTGATATCTGATGTGGTGACAGGTACGTTCTTGATCAATTCTATTCCAGCACATGTACTATTTGATTCGGGGGCTAGTTACTCTTTTGTATCTACGAAATTTAGTAAATCCTTTACCTTCCCTACTAGTAAGTTGGCGAACCCTCTAGAGGTTGAAATAGCGGATAGTAAGAATATCTTAGCATTTGATGTTTATCCCAATTGTCGTTTTGAGGCCGAAGGAGAAGCATATCTTATAGACCTCATTCCTATGGTGATGGGAGAATTCGATGTTGTGGTTGGCATGGATTGGTTGTCTCGCCATCATGCCAATATCGTATGTTATCAAAAGATTATTCATCTATTGGCCCCAAGTGGTAAACAAATCACGATCTACGGTGAGAAAAAGAAGAAGAATATTTCTATTTGTTCAATGATGAAAGCTAGGAGATATTTGACTCGTGGATGTGAGGCATTCTTAGCCTACATTGTCGATTCAAGTCAAAAAGAGGTGAAGCTTAATAATGTTCCAGTGGTGAATGAATTCCCTGATGTGTTTCCCGATGATCTCCCAGGAGTACCGCCAGAAAGAGAAGTCGAATTTCGAATTGATCTTATTCCGGGTGCCAAGCCGGTTGCAAAAGCGCCTTATCGTTTAGCTCCCACAGAAATGCAGGAGTTGATGTCTCAGTTGCAGGAGCTTCTTGACAAAGGTTTCATTCGTCCAAGCGTATCACCATGGGGTGCACCAATTCTATTTTTCAAGAAGAAGGATGGAAGCATGCGTATGTGTATCGACTATCGTGAGCTGAATAAGGTGACCATCAAGAATAGGTATCCATTACCTCGGATTGATGACTTATTTGATCAGCTGCAAGGAGCAAGTTGGTTTTCAAAGATCGATCTAAGATCTGGTTATCATCAGCTAAAGGTAAAAGAGGAAGATATTCCTAAGACCGCCTTTCGTACAAGGTATGGCCATTATGAATTTCTAGTGATGCCTTTCGGGTTGACAAATGCACCTGCTGCATTTATGGATCTCATGAATCGGGTATGTCGGCCCATGCTAGATCGATCTTTAATCGTTTTTATCGATGACATTTTGGTGTATTCTCGAAGCGAGGTGGATCATGCCCGTCATCTTCGTGAAGTACTTGAAACCCTAAGAAAAGAGAAGCTTTATGCTAAGTTCTCCAAATGTGCATTTTGGCTACGCGAAGTGCAATTTTTGGGCCATGTTATAAATGCAAATGGCATTCTAGTTGATCCAGCAAAAGTGGAAGCTGTAATGAAATGGCCTACACCAAGTACTCCTACAGAAGTTCGTAGCTTTCTGGGTTTAGCTGGATACTATCGACGTTTAATTCAAGATTTTTCAAAGATAGCTTCACCGCTGACAAAGTTGACTCGAAAAGAAGTTAAGTTTACTTGGGGAAAGGAACACGAAGATGCCTTTCAAGTCCTAAAAGAGAAGTTGACGCAAGCCCCGATATTAGTATTACCGGAAGGGACAGATGATCTGGTAGTCTACTGTGATGCTTCATATTCAGGGTTAGGATGTGTTTTAATGCAGAGAGGCAAAGTTATTGCTTATGCTTCTCGGCAGTTGAAATCACATGAAGCAAACTATCCGACACACGATCTCGAACTGGCTGCGGTAGTCTTTGCCTTAAAAATCTGGAGGCATTACTTATTTGGTGTAAAGTGTACCAGTTATACGGACCACAAAAGCCTCAAATATTTCTTTGATCAGAAAGATTTAAATATGAGGCAAAGAAGATGGTTAGAATTGGTTAAGGATTATGATTGTGAAATCCTTTATCATCCCGGAAAGGCAAACGTTGTTGTGGACGCTCTTAGTCGAAAAGAAGAGCATCCATCTATCCGGGTAAAATCTCTAAAAATGATGATAACTTCTGACTTATTTGAAAGAATCAAAGCAGCCCAGATAGAAGCATTAAAGGAAGAAAATCACAAGAAAGAGAGAATAATTGGACAAGTGAAAGATTTGATAGAAAATGAATCTGGAGTGAAGACTCGTTACGGACGAATCTGGATTCCAAATACATGTGAGGTTAAGAAACTACTTCTTGATGAAGCTCATAAATCGAGATATTCTATTCATCCAGGTGCAACCAAGATGTATCATGACTTACGAGTCAATTATTGGTGGCCTGGTATGAAAAGAGATATTGTAAAATACGTCGAGAGATGTTTGACGTGTTTGCAAGTAAAGGTAGAACATCAGAAGCCCTATGGAAACAACCAACCATTGGAAATTCCAAAGTGGAAATGGGAACATATAACAATGGATCTAATAACTAAATTACCCAAGACAACAAAGGGTTTCGATACAATATGGGTGATTGTAGATCGGTTGACGAAAAGTGCTCATTTTATACCTATAAGGGAGACATATTCTTCAGAGCGAATGGCTGAAGTATATATGAAAGAAGTGGTATCTAGACACGGGGTTCCATTATCAATTGTGTCAGATCGAGACACACGGTTTACGTCTAGATTCTGGAGGAAATTTTAGGAGGAGTTGGGTACTCAATTGTTAATCAGTACAACATATCACCCACAAACTGATGGTCAAAGTGAACGAACAATACAGACCCTTGAAGATATGTTAAGGGCCTGCATTATTGATTTTGGCGGAAGTTGGGAAAGATATTTACCATTGGCAGAATTTTCCTACAATAATAGCTATCACTCAAGCATAGGGATGTCTCCTTATGAAATGTTGTATGGAAGGAAATGTCGAACTCCAATATGTTGGGGAGAGATCGGTCCACAGGAGCTGGGTAGTAAAGAAATTGTGAAGGAGACAACTGAAAAGATCGAGTTAGTAAGAACTCGTCTCAAAGCTGCCCAAGACCGACAAAAATCTTATGCTGATAAAAGGAGGCGACCAATTGAGTTCCAAGTAGGAGATCATGTAATGCTAAAAGTTTCTCCATGGAAAGGTGTAATTCGTTTCCGTAAACGTGGCAAGTTGAGTCCACGATTTATTGGCCCGTTTAAGATCATAGCTCGAGTTGGAAGTGTGGCGTATCGTCTAGAGTTGCCAGATGAGTTGAGTGGGATACATAACACATTTCATGTGTCACATTTGCGAAAATGTTTGATAGATGAGATGGCATATGTGCCGCTAGATGACATAGAGGTGGATAATAAGTTGAACTATGTTGAGGAGCCAGTTGCTATTGTAGATCAAAAAGTTAAACAACTTCGTAACAAAACAATCAACCAAGTTAAAGTTGAGTGGAAACATAGAAAAGGGTCTGACTTCACATGGGAGTCAGAAGATGAAATGAGGACGTACTATACCCATTTATTTCTATGTAATGAGGTTTCGGGGACGAAACCCTAAATCAGTGGGGGATATTTGTAACATCCTGTTATTAGGATATACAAATATATGAATAAAATATATTAGTGCTTGATACATTTACATAACAAGGTTCTTAACGGGTTGTTAACTGGTGAAACAATCATTTAAACTTAGAGGTGTTTAAACGGTCATGTATCGTTTAATAATAAGGATGAGTAAATAACTAAAGTTTTATTAGTATACATGTTATATAAGAAAGGTTAAGGATATAATATATATATATATATATATATATATATTGTATCTAGTTTTAATTTATATATGAACACATCTCAGTAGTAATGCGACCATATGAAAATATATACATGATTATTTAAGGTTTGTGAATGATGTACTAACTAAACATGTAGACATATTCTTTTAAGGAACGTTAATGTTATGTTGACAAAATAATATGTACATATAATTTTAATCTATACATATAATATTTTAGAGCAATTTTGGACACATGGCATTCATTTACCCCCTAGCAATTCTCTCTCCTCCATTTGTGAAGCCACATGGCACCTTGAGAGAATTAATAAAATTTTCTTTTTAAAAAAAAGCAAAAGTCATTAATTAAATTAAATTAGGTAAGTCATTATGATAATTATTTTGGTCAAAATCTGTCAAGCATATGAGGCTTTTCATTCACGCTATCCACATTCAAATTCAAACCCTAATCTCTCATTCAACAATTCGTGAATCTCTTTTGCAGCCTCCAACCTAATCGAACATCAGGTAATATCTTTTCTATTACGTCGCATGTTTTATGCTATTATCTTCTATCGATTATAAGATTTTGGATTTACAGAATCAAAACCCTAAATCAAACCTGTATCATTACGTTTCAGATTCACATTTTTTCGATTTTAAAGATATGTTTATGTGCGTATGTGGATATCCTCCATCAGGTCTCTTCCTAATAATCTTCAACCGTATTATTCATCAGGTAATTGCCGATTATGTTTTATTCGATTTAATTCGATTATGTTTTATTCGATTTAATTGAATGTTAATGAAAAAAATTAAAATTAGGGCTTTTTTTTGAAAATTTTTGTGCAGATCCGTTTCAATTTTGTGCAGATCCGTGAGATGGTCATGTGCTCTACTACTTCCGATATCGTTCTCAAGAAAATGTGTTATTTATATGTCAGGTACAAGAACGATTCAATGGTAATTTGTTGTTTATTGACTGTACGTTATTGTTAGGTGGTTTTGATTTATTTATTATGCTTTGATATGTTTTATTTAGGTTATGTAGTTGTATATCAAAGTAATGAAATAGTTAACTTGAGTTGGCATTTTTAGTTGATTGTTGTTTATGAATTACTTCGATTGAATGATCTGTTGCTATATTGAGTCATTGATAAAGCTTTTTTTTTTTTGCCTATGATGTTTGGATCTGTTCCTTTTAGGATAAATTGTTAATCGATGTTGAATCGCTGAGGTTATATTGGTTTTCAATTTTTTATTAATTGAAGCGATTTGACATTAGTTTTTATGAAGCGGTTTGTATCTCCGTTGTGATTCATTTTTGGAGCAGGTGAGCGACTGAGCCCATGGGTGGTTGTTGGATGTCTCACGACGGGTGTCTCCATCATATTTTTCTAAATCGCATCCTTCAACGTTTGGTTAGCAACAGGGGTTTATATTTATGAATCACATATATGAGTATTTGTATTATGAAAAAAATTTATCTGTAAAAAGATGTTTACATTTTTTTAATAATTTAACATCGTGCTTACTAATACTTATTGCATACTATACTTTCTGCTTAGCAATCTATGTACAAGAAGATTTCAAGGCCAATAAGATTGAGGTATGAAAACAGTTCCATGTTCACTTAAGAAATTCATATGATAAAGTATATATATATAACACCTTTGACACATACATGTTGATTCTTTTTAATGGCAGGAAACTATAACGATTTGATGTCAATACGATTTCAAAGCCTTCTTGCACCTCACACTCACAGGTTTGTATCATGAAAGTTGATGCATCATGGTAGTACAATTTTGTTTTCTACTTTTTAGGTTTTGAACAACTTACCAAGAAAAGGTTCGGAATTGAAAAGCGGGTATTTTGTTACTTAACTTTTTTTATATATATGTTTCTAAAACTGGTTCGTGGGTTTTTTAACCTGATAGGAATCTTCAGTGTTGTTTAATTTGTGGATTTCTTTTTTGAATTATGGATGTTGAGTTTAGTTATATGGATTGATTATCAACGATGTTTACTTTGGGATTCATACTTAATTTGAGCCGCTAATTTTTGGAGTTTCTTAACTTTTATATAAGAGACTAAGAGTATGTTATTGTGGTTAGGGTGTTTGTGTTTTCTAGATATTGGTAATACATCTTTGTAAGTTATTTTTTTCATTTATGCTTATGATGCTTTGGGTGTTCTGTGCAGAAATAGATTCTCAAGGTTCTTACTATTTCCCTCCATATATACAGGTCTGCTCTTGGGAAGACAAAGGAGGATGACAACCATTTACGAATTAGATCGGAAGTGGCATGTCCTTTTCCAGTAATATCTCAGATGCTCATGTAAACCTTCAAACCTTAACCTATTTTCCAGCCGTTTAGTGTCCACAACTATTTACACCTTCAAAATTAACAAGCTTTTATGATCTATAAAAGCATATAATGCATAGTTTTACATCATTTGTTTAGGCTGTTAGTTTTCACTTTTACATTGTTGATTATTGGGTTAGGTTTTGACCTTTGTGGCTGCAATTACTGTGCGACATGGTGTTTTTTCCGTGGTTTTGTTTTTAGATCCGCCGATTAAGAAGACGTTAGCGATGTCAATGAAGATAAAAATACCCATTGTGGTTACTTCAAGATTATTATGTTACAAAACGGTATGTTTTCGCCATTAAAAAGACTACCCTTTTTTATTTAACGAATGTTTTTTGTTTTGACTCATGATTGTACAAATTCAGCATCCAACGAACGGGTCGATTTGGGTTGAAGTTGATATGGGAACCATGACAAGGCTAGGCAAAAAGTTAAAGAAGTCGTTTAACACAAAAGGTACCTCCTAGAGTTTAAATCAGAAAGAAAACTTTTAGTAAAACTAATTGTTTTCAACTTGAAACTTACAAATGCTAATGTGTAATTTCTATGCATATATGCGTACTTGTGTTTACACCCGTGTACAATGGCTTTTACCATTTTTATGTATGTCTGTATATATGTGAAACTAAATTTGGTATGTTAATGTGTTAAATATGTACTAAGACAATATTTGGTCTACGTGTTAAACACTTGCGCACATTCCGGCGAGATTCCCAACTTCCAAAGACTTTCCAACCAAGGATGCAATTGCCTTGGGGTATAGTCAACTATGGTTTATATGTTCATGGTAAATAATTTGATTCCATTAAGCCATAATGTTTAGTTGTGGTTATGCTTCTGCAATCAAATTCTTATTGATTATTTTTTATTGTTTTAGATTCTTTAGTCCTAATGGTTGGTTTTGGCGTATTTAACAGGTGATTTCCTGTGGTAATGGGAGTACCCTTGGCTTAGTTTGACTTTAAAAGTTAAACTGATTCATTTTGAACTTTAGTTGGTGAGGTAGGTTACTTTTCTATGTTACTCTTTTTTTAGTTATTTTGTTTTTAAACTTTCGCTCTTATTTCATAGTGAATTATACTAACAATTGCAGTTGTCCAATGACGTTTATAATGAAAACAAAGATATTTCTTACACTTGGGTTCACAAGCGTGACTTGGATGTGTGTAATGTATATTTGTTTTTGAAAGATATCTAATAATATTGGGGACCATTTTAGAAGTTGAGTTAGCTCTATTTGCATTTGTTGGTTTACAGGGATTGAGGTGAGGATGCAAATGACCCTAAAAATTGCCTCGTGGTATTTGGTGAATCGGACACGCTACATGGTAAAATAACAATAAAAAATTAGATTTAAACTTTTCTATTTTGTATTATTTTGTGATTATTTTCAGTATTTTTGTTCAGTCTCTACCAACAAAACTCATTATAAGAAAAGAGAGTCAGGGAAGGAAAAACAAGTAATGGCTGATGAGGTGTAGCATTTCATTGTACCAGCAACTATAACCATAAGGCAAAGATCAACGATGTTAGTAGACATGATTATTGCTTGCTTTTAAATTTGAATAAAATATTTCTACTATATTTTTTATACGTTTTACCGCTCAAGCTTGGCTCACAAGGTTGACAATATTCATGAGCACCTTAAAGAACTCCTCATCCTTTGTATGAAAAACATAGGTAGGCATTCTAATCTTTGTGCGGTTTTATTGTTTAAACTTCAATGATCCTTAAATTACTCGAAAAATAATTTAATGTCCATACATAATGTTGCTGCAGAGGAGAAGCAACATGTAGAATATTATCTCATGCTTGTACGAATCTTTGATGTGTCTCACTTAGACAACATGAAGATTCTCAAGGCTTTGTTTTGTGCCAAGGATGATATTCATCCGCTTCTTGATGGATCATCGAAAACAAGGGTTATTTTTAATAGTCTTTTTTATATACTTGATTCTGTAATGTACTTCTATCAACTTATCAAATGATTAATCGGTTTAATTCCTCTATCATGATTAAAACAGGTTAACGTGGACGTGCTAATGAAAAAGACTGTGTTGCTGCTCATATCAGACCTCGACGTCTCCCATGAGGAGATTTTAGTCCTCACTCAAATCTACAAAGACTCAAGAATACAACAAGGTGTTCATTATGAAATTGTGTGGGAATGTCAAGACTAAAACAAAAAATGTGGTGTATAAAGAAATATTTAGTGATATTTGAATAAAATGTGTATTGGTTTCTTTTAAATTTTAATAAAATATTTCTACTATATTTTTTTATATGTTTTACCCCTCAAAATAATTGTACGTTGGTGAGCCGCGTGTAACGCGGGCAAACATCTAGTGTATATGAAAGATAAATATGGGTAGAAACCCTTTTGAGTTGACCGGATAACTAACAACAACCATATGCCACATTTTTCTCTTGGGTGCCACTTTTTATACAATTATGACACCTGTTTGAAAATTATCGGACCTCCATATGGGAAAATAAGCACCAACCTTTTAGTTCATAGGAGAAAAAGAGCAAGGGTTTTATTACTTTATATATGAAGAGCATATAACTAAATGAGGGAGACCGTAACTGTTGTCAGAGAAAAAAGGGGGATGTTGGCCTTACTATCACTATAAATTCATATAAAGTTTTGAGAGCATATAATTTTAGAATAGTAATAATAATAATAACCGTGAGAGTTGTGGGAGTTTGCAAAGAGGAAAATAGTTGAAAAGGAACGACGGTGAATTATATATCTATAGCAAGTTTCAGCCGTGGTGAAAGCAGGTTTTACGAAAGCGAAATATCGATACCGGGAGGTAAAGATACTCAAGTTGAATACTCAGAATTATTATTATTATTATTAAGATTATTACTCAAGTATTAGTAAGATATAAATACGGTTAAGTTACCATAGGTATTGGTTATTAAGTTCTATGTAATATGTTATAGGAGTTAAAAGGCGACTAACAAAAGACTCACCAGAGGGATTCTCTAAACGTCCAGGTGAGTTCATATGACTCCCCAAACATCATTTTATGTGATATTACTTATAAGATTATTTGTGGTATGAAACTTGTGTAGATGTGAATTTATATAAGTAATATCAATGGTATTGTAATATAATGGGGAACATATATATTGCCACATGTGTAATGTGGTGGGGTTAAATCACCATAGTGTGATGAGTTTTGCCACGGGTGAAACGTGGTGGGTGTCAAATCACCATAGAGTGATAAAATTTGCCACACATATAACGTGGTGGGGAAATAATCACAGTTATGTGATAACATTTTTCATAAACATAATATGGCAAAGGGAGGAATTCACATGTTATAAATTATAATTTGCCATAGCGTGAGTATGAAAGTGGATTGGGGTTAAAACTGTGATTTGGAAAACATTATTATATTGTTGATAAATGAACTCACTTAGCATGGCTAATAGTTGTTTAAATAATGTTTTCCAGGTAAATCACCAGTACGGGATTAAAGAAGTCAAGCCGAGCCTCGGTTAGTTGAAGGATCGAACAATATGTGTATAACCCGTTTTTGGATGTATAAATTATGGGTTATTTAAATAAGTTCTGGTGATGTAAACTTACTCAACTTATCAAATAAATATATAATGTGAATTATTAAAGGTGTTGTTTTATCACATTATATTGGTGTATTTGCTTCCGCTGTTAAAGAAAAAGAAAAATGGGACCGTTTTTGGAAGAAATTAATATAAATAAATGTATAAAAATACGGGTGTTACACCAAACGCTACCTAAATATTTAGTACGTACGATGTTCATGGATTTTTGGAAATATTGGGTGTAAGTAATGTGACATCCCAAAACCCAAGCATAATTCTTTGGTTGGGTTCACTTGTTACAGTGGAAAGTTTAAAACTTACAAATATTACATAATCTTAATTACGATTTCACGCTTCAATAAATAATTAATGACACACAATTCAAGGATGTTATCACTTTCTGTTTGAGAAGCCTTGAGACGCCTAAGAGTATCCGTTGTGGCCCGCAAGCGACTAACCGCGAGCCACAAACCAATCTACATGGCTAGCTGAAACCATAACACACCTGAGCGATATCTGGCGCGAGCGAGTAGCCGTTAGTGCACTTGCGTGTGTTAGCGAGCTGAAATTCGACCGTTGGCAGCCACTAGCCGTTGGCAACGGCTAGTTTGGCTATAAATAAAAAAAAAAAAATTTATTACACACAAACAATACTTTATACACTCTTCAAGTTATAATTAAAAAAAACAACCGAGCGATCTTTAGAAAAAAATGGATTCCTCACAATGACAAGAATGCTACCAACCCGCTTTACAATTCCTTGAAGAAGACGAATATGTTGTTGTTGGGAGCAACGAAATCGAAGTTAATCTTAGCGAAATGCCACCGCTTTCACCGGATTTCGTAATTTCGGGTTCACAACCACCAACAACCCAAAGGCGAGGTGGAAGAGGTGGTGGTAGAGGTGGTGGTAGGGGTGATGGGTCGACGGCTAGAGGTGGTGGCTGAGGAAGGTCGACCGGCCGAAGTGGTGGTAGGGGCGGTGAAGCGGTCGAACAAGATATTCGACCAAAGCGTCAATTGACGCCATGGACCAAAGAGGAGAAAATAGCCCTTTGTCGGGCTTGGGTTTAAGTATCGGAAGATCGAAAAGCCGGTATATATATATATATATTTGTAGCTGACTATCAACGGGCTAAGGTCTTTCGAAGACGAATCCGAGACCTATTTCATGAACAAGTAGGGAGTCAAATGCGTTCGGCGGATATGATTTCCGGCCGGTGGGCCGAGATTAGAAAGTATGTGGGGTTGTTTACTAACCTTCATAACGGGAACACTACTCGAGTGCGAGTGAGCGGGTCGAGCGATCTTGATGTCTATCAGTTTACTTGCGATGAGTGGAAAGAAGAGGTGTTACGCAAGTACAATACCAACAAAACGTGGGATGAAGACTACTTGTGGAAAATCCTACGTAATTGCTCCAAATGGGTGGAGCTAATTTCTGTTGAAGACTTGAGCAAAGACGGCTCATCATCAAAACGGGCCAAAATGTCTTCATCGGGTGGTATATCTCCTCCACAAGCTCAGATGCTCACATGGGGATTGACCTAAACTCTGATGAGGGTCTTCCCCCCGTCTCCCCTGGGTCGACCCGCTGGAAGGGACAAGACGAAAACAAAACAACCTGCTAACGAATCCGACGACGAGTTCTCGGGGGAAATTTGCAAAATAAGGACTACAATGGAGATGACGGCGAAAGCTAAAGTCGATAAAGTTCTGTTGAGGAACATGGACCTTTTAGCAAAAGACTTTAGCAACCTACCTATGCCTCGTCGGGCGATCCTTCAACGAGAACATGACCGTCTCGTGCGGGAATACGAACTGGAACAAGAACACTTCAACGATGAGGACGAGTAGTTTAGTAGTTTTTTTATTAATTATGTCTTTTTAATTTTTTTTATTAATGAAAAATTTATGTTTATTATTTAATTTGTGTTACAAATTTAAATATTATAAATTTAAAATAACAAAGTTTAAAAAAAATAAACAATAACAAAAAAACTGGATAAAGCTGCTGCTCACCTCTAGCCACAACACCATCAGGCTAGTGAGCAGCAGCTTTATCACCCTGCCAACTGGCCGCTTACGTAGCTCAATATGAGATGATAGAAGCGTTGTTCACATCTAGCCACAACGGATAGTCTAATCATGACCATCTTATTAGACAGTATTATCATATTAGGGTTTATTGGTGTTAGCCCACAGGCCCACTTTAGTTATCTAGGGTTTGTTATGATGTCTATATATTGTAACTCATTCTCTCAATAATAATCAATCAAGTATTTCATTATCTTACATGGTATCAGAGCCAATCTAAGCTCTATACTATTTCCGCTGTACCAGTGAAAAAATACACCCTAGCCGTCGTCACCAACTTCAAACCCTAGACAGGGCGGCGTGCCGCCAACGCCGCCGCCCTGTCCCACTTTTGTTTTTTTCGTTTCCTTTGTTTACCTTCAGTTTCTAATTCAAATAAAGCTTCGTTATCGATACAATAGATCCAAGCCACCACAACCAATATCAAACCACCACTAGACTACCGCCATCAAAAGACAGCCTCAAATTTACATGCAATATCTTCTTGCATCAAGCTCTCTCCATGAAGGGCGATAGGAAGACTAAAGGACGGCTACAGGAGAAACTCAACACTGCGAACTACCAAGACCTGAAGAGAAGAAAGGATGAAGAGCTGACCAACATTCGTCGTAGGAAAAGCAACTATGGCCAAGAAGAAGGATGGGAGACGGTTCGTAGCAAGAAGGAGAAGCTGATGGAGAAGAGATTTTTGCGTAGAGAAGAGAGATTGTCATCAACAACACCGTTTTATGTGTCCAACCTACCTGAAGATTGTGACGCGGAAGCGTTATGGAATGCCTTTGTTCACTTTGGGAATCTGGAAGATGTGTATATTCCGGCTAAACGAGATAAGAAGGGGAACCGCTTTGGTTTTCTTAAGTTCTCTAAGATTGACGATGCGTTTGCATGGGCTGACGACCTCAATGGTGTGGCTCTAAATGGGGCCGTTCTTGGTGTTAATGTGGCGAGATTCAACCGTGATGGTAAAAGGGTGGATGATGAGGTACCAAGATCAAAACAGTCCGTTTTTAACCGTTTATCCCAGGTTAAGGGTGGCAACATTATGGGTTCACCTGTGGATGTAGAACCTGTGATGGTGGTCACGAATGGACACGAGAAAGGACGGTTCGGCTCTTACAAAGAGGCTTTCAATGGCATCAATGACCGTCCCAATCCGGAGTTAGTTATTGATATCCCTCCAATCCGTCCAGAAGTCAAGTCCTGTTTTGCGTTCAGGGCTCTTTTGGGGGAGGCGAGGGATTTCGAATGTTTAAACAAGATTCAATATTTAGTAAAGGAGTTTTCTGACTGGAGCTTCTCTATTAAATACTTGGGTGGGTTGAACCTAGCCTTGGTGTTTGATAATCCTGAGGCGGCTGAAGCCTTTCGTGAGACTGAAGTCGATGGATGGAGTGGTTGGTTTAGTAATCTGTCCATTTGGGATGGTGGTTTGGTTACTACATCAAGGCTTGCTTGGATTAAAATTATGGGTTTGCCGATGTCGCTTTGGGATTGTCATGTCTTTAACAGAATTGCCGAAAGATGTGGGAGATTAGTGGTTCAGTCTAAAGCCTCTTTGGATGATGGCCTTTTGGACGCTAATGTTATGGTTATTCTCATTCCGGCTGGGAAGAAGATTCCTACGAGTGCTCGGTTGAACTCTAAGGATGGGGTTATTGAGGTGTCCATTATGGAGGTGGCTTCAAATTGGTCGCCGGTGTTACCGCCGGGGCAACAGAAGGCTTCAAAGCTTAGATCGGTTATTGTCAAAAGTGGAAATTGTTGTGAGGAGGCTGGTACACCAGAGAGAAGCTCAAGGGTCTGCATGGGAACTCCAAATCCTACTCATGCATGCGAACGTAATGATGATGTTTGTAATTATGAGTGTGACTCCTCTTGTGGGGCCCAAGGTACTTTGGAACCTGATGTTATTGCGGAGGACTTGGATAATATTAATGGGCCTTGTAATGGGGCCCGTCTGGCATCGGTTATTGTTGGACCAAATTCTGATGTGGATTTGGGCTTGGAGTTTAATGATTGTTCCTCAGAGGCTGCTGAGTCAGGGAGCCCAATTACGAACGATAGTGATGTCGTGTTTATTACACCCGATTTGAACTGTGCTGCCAATTCTGATCCTTTCTCCCTTGAGGAGCTCATTGAACAGGATGCGGAAAATAGGAGGAGACCAATTGATCTGGATAAGAGGAGAGATGATGGCTTTGAGCAGGAGGTAGAACAATCGTTGAAATTTGGTTTACAACTCGGCATGGACCTTCATGGTTTTGATAACCACATGCGTAAAATTGTCTCTGGGGAAAGGGCAGATGTCGGTAATCAATGAATTTCCTGACTCTCAATCTTAATGGGGTTTTGGCGACTGGGAAACAAGCGTGGGTCCGTGATTTGAAAAGGGATCTGAAGACTGATTTTATTGCCATTCAGGAAACACATCAAATTGGGCTGCAACTCCAGTTTGTTACCAAATTTTGGGATCGGTCTCCTTTGGCTTTCGAATCGGTGGATGCTATTGGGCGGTCGGGTGGTATCCTTTCTGTTTGGGATCCTGCTCGATTCCGTATTGAAGGGTGTGTTAAAGGGAGATATTTTTTGTTGACGTTCGGAGCTCTTGCCGGGCATGTTGATCGGATTAATATTCTGAACGTGTATGCGCCTAACGATTCGTCTCTTAGAAGGGCCCTGTGGGATGAATTAAAAGGGGTTGTTACGTCCTATCCCGGGTTATGGGTCGCCCTTGGCGACTTCAATGATGTCAGGGAGCAATCGGAGAGGGTGAACTCGATGTTTTGTCCGGCTGAATCGGCCCTTTTTAATGATTTTATTCGCAGTGTGGGATGGATCGAGTATAATATGACGGGTGGGAGTTTTACCTTTATATCCGATCATGAAGACCCCAAGATGAGCAAACTCGATCGGATTTTTGTGTGCAGTAGTTTTGTTTCTCTTTGGCCGTCTGCTCTTCTCAAAGTCCATGACCGAAGACTATCCGATCATTGCCCGGTATCGTTATCTTGCTCGTCTCGTAATTTTGGTGCGATCCCTTTAAAATTTTTCAATTCATGGCTGCTTAATAAAGATTTGGTGAATGCTATTAACTCTTGTCTATCCGCCCCTCCTATTGATGGTAAACCCGATGTCGCTTTTATGGCTCTTATCAAAAAGATTAAGGAGACGCTGAAATGCAAACGTGCAGCCTTGAAAGTTGGTGACAACGCCTATTCTCAATTCTTATCGGGGTGGATTAAAGACTTGGAGAATGCTGCTATGAGTAGGCCCCTGACTATTGAGGAGAAGGCTATGAGGGTGAAGTTGAGGAAGCAATTTCGTGAAGTGGAACTTTCTAAGGTCAGTGACCTTCAACAAAAGGCGAGAGTCAATTGGGTCAAACATGGAGATGAAAATTCGGCCTTCTTCCACGGTATCATTAACGCTAACATCGCCCGTAATAAACTTGATGGCCTTTTAATCAATGGTGTGTGGGATACCAATCCGGATAATATTAAGTCTGAAGTGTTTCGTTGGTTCAAAAGTCATTTTTCGGAACCCATTAGAAGGAGACCTAAATTCGTAAACTTGGGGCTGCCTTGCATCAATTCGGACCAGGCTACTTTTCTGTGTAAACCCTTTGACGATGTGGAGATTTTGGATGCTATTAAGGAGTGCGATGGCGGCAAAGCTCCAGGGCCGGATGGTTTTACCATTAAGTTCTTTAAAAAATTTTGGGGAGCCTTGCGACCCTGGTTCACTAAATTGTTTGGCGACTTTTATTCATCGGGTACCATCTCTTACGGGTGTAATGCTTCCTTTATTACCCTCATTCCTAAGAAGTCGGATCCGCAAGACCTGTCCGAGTTCAGACCGATTTCGTTGGTAGCATCGGTATACAAGATTTTATCTAAAGTCCTATCTAGACGGTTGAAGTGCGTTTTGGATGATATCATTGGGCCGTCCCAATCGGCCTTTGTTGGTGGCCGGAATATACTTGACGGGCCTTTAATGGTTAGTGAAATTATTTCATGGGCCAAGAAAACTAAATTCAAACTCCTTGTCTTTAAAATCGATTTCCACAAAGCTTATGACTCGTTAAATTGGAAGTTCTTGTTTGCCGTGTTGGAGTTCATGGGGTTCCCGGATACTTGGGTTCGGTGGATCAAGACTTGTCTCGGTACGGCCCGTGGGTCGGTACTTGTCAATGGGTCGCCCACAGCCGAATTTGCGTATAAAAGAGGGCTTCGCCAAGGGGATCCTATCTCCCCCTTCTTGTTTATCATCGCTATGGAAGCCATTAAAAAGTTTATGGATCGCGCTATGGAGTTGGGGTTGTTCAAAGGTGTTAAACTCCCGAACGGGGGTCCGGAGTTATCCACCCTTTGCTTCGCGGATGATGTGATTTTTTTGGGTGAATGGTCCTATGACAATGTGATGACTCTCAAAAGATTCCTTAGGTGCCTCTTTCTCGTCACCGGCCTCAAAGTCAATAGCCAAAAATGTAATCTTTTTGGGTTTAATGTTGAGAATGCGGAAGTGAGTTCGTTTGCCTCGGAGCTGAATTGCGGGGTTGGCACGATGCCCTTTTCTTACTTGGGTGTCCCCTTGGGTGTTAACATGAAAAGGGTGAAATGGTGGCAGCCCGTATTCGATAAATTCAACTCGAAGTTGACGGCTTGGAAGGCAAAATCGCTCTCGTTTGCTGGGAGACTTACACTTGTTAAAGCCGTGTTAAGTAGCATTCCTTCTTACTTTTTATCCTTATTTCCTGCCCCTAAGTTTGTCATCAAGAAGCTGGAATGCATTCGAAGGGACTTTCTTTGGGGGAAGATCGGGTTGAGGAACAAGATTCGATGGGTTAAGTGGGAAAAACTTATGGCGCACAAGAGATATGGGGGTGCGGGAGTGGGAAGTATTGAAGAGTTTAACATTGCAATGCTAGCGAAGTGGTGGTGGCGCTATAAGCAAGAACCGGATCGGCTTTGGGTGAAAGTTATCAAGGCTATCCACTCTTTGGGTAGGGGTTCGAGTATTATCCCTATCAAGAAAGCGGTGCCAGGCATATGGAAGGATATTGGATCTGTTGAGGGTATCCTTCGGTCCAAAGACATCGTTATTTCGGACAAACTTAAACCAAAATTTGGGGATGGGTCTAAGGTGCTATTTTGGAAGGATTCTTGGGCTTCTGTTGCTGCGTTCAAAACCATCTTCCCTGGCCTGTTTGCGGTTGCTAGGAACAAGAACGCCTCCGTTTCCGAGTGTTACTCTAGGGTGGGTGGCATTGTCGAGTGGCAGTGGTGTTGGTCGGTTGCGAATTTGGAACCGGCAATGTTGGCTCAACTGCAGAATTTGCGCACCATTCTTGATTCGGTGTCCCTTGGCGGGACTGTCGATACGTGGTCCTGGAGCAACAATTCCGGTGAGCTTTTTTCGGTCAAAGAGATTCGTAAAGACCTTGCTGCGGAGGGGGTTTTATGTCCGTACAGGGCTGGATGTATATGGAACAAATGGGCGATCCCCAAAGCGAATGTTTTGTTATGGAAAGCTGTTTTGGGCAGGGTGCCAACGAAGATGGAGCTGCAGTCTCGAGGTGTTAATATTCCGAATATTTTGTGCTGCAGGTGTGGGTTAATTGCCGAAGACAATGATCATGCGCTGGTGTCTTGCTTGTGGTCCAGATCGATCTGGTGGAACACTTTATCTTGGGTTAGGATCACGTGGCCGATGGACACGGATTCGGTGGAATCTTGGCTGTTGTATTTGTTCCAAAATCCGGGGTCTAAGGTATGGAAGAAAATAGTCGGGGTGGTTGTTCAGGCGACTATGTGGCATATTTGGAGGGCTCGGAATCTGAAGACGTTTGAGGGGCAATTTGAACCGGTTAGAGTCACGATGGACCGCATCAAAGAAGATTCTTACTTGTGGATTTCCAATCGGTCGAAGTTAGATCGCATCTCTTGGGCCGATTGGTCCGCCTTCAATTTATCCTTGGTGTTGTAATTTTTGGTGTTTTTTCCGGTCTGTTTGGTGTATTGTTCCCAGCCCCTTGCTGGCCTTTATATATATATATAAAGTGTTTGCCGTTAAAAAAAAAAGACTACCGCCATCAAAGACTTAATTAATTCATATCGTGTGGTTCAGTGAGTTCTGCTCCCTCCAATATTGGAGTACGCAACACGACAAAATTAATTGGTTCATGCCCCCTTTATTGATTGGCATAGAATTAATTCACTTTGAATTAATTTTTGGTTCTAAAAGCAAAGCAGAAGCAACATGTTGCATTGTTGCCTCATCGACGCCGCAACAATTTTTGATTTTCGTTTTGCAGTTTTAAGGTCTTCTCCATGGCCCATGGTTGGCAATAACACCATCTCAGCCGCCATGGACTCACCATTGTACTCCTCCTTGAGTCCTTGAGTTGTTCTTTGTCTTCGCACAGCCGCCGTTCCTTTTTTTTCTTTTATTTATTTATTGCAGCCGACTTCGGTCCGCTGCTTATTGGGCTACGGTCCTTACTATTGTCGCGGACTTTGGTCCGCCGCTCGTTGGACTTCGGTCCTTCCCTGTGCCGCTTGCATGACTACGGTCCGTTGTCGCGCTCCACACTGCAAGTTAGTTAGACTTCTACCCACCACCGTCGCGCTGCCGCATTGCACGCCTCTTGTAGGACTACGAAATATGTCATTGAAGACTATTGATGGGAAAATCAAACAAAAAACAAGGGATTTATTGGCAAAAGTTTGGAGTTCTTAGTCGATCGAAGCAACTTTATCTTTTTTTTTTTTATGTTTTTGTTTTACCAGCCTGAGCTTCTGGTTTCCTTCCGCTCTGATTGCGGGGGAGTATTAGACAGTATTATCATATTAGGGTTTATTGGTGTTAGCCCACGGGCCCACTTTAGTTATCTAGGGTTTGTTATGATAATCAATCAAGTATTTCATTATCTTACACATCTAAATCCATTTGAAACACATACTAAAATGGCCAACTTTCGTTGGCAAGTCCAGAACTTGAATATTTAAATACCTTAAAATAAGAAGCGTAAGAAGCCACCAGAGATTGACACTTGTCAATTTAACCTAACCACAGTTAAACCACAATTAAACCTATTTTTCCTCTTCCTGTTCTAGACCTAACCCATATCATTTTGAAACAAACCGATCGTTCGAGATCTGACCACCACCACCACCATCACCGCCACCACCATCACCACCACCACCACCATCACCACTACCACAACCACCACCAAACCTGCAGTAACAACAGCACCACCAGGGGAATTAATTAAGAACAAGGATACCAACAGCATGAACAGTTTCATGCCAATTAGTTTTTCATTGCTTCTAAAACTGTTTCTTCTTCTACTGATCCCTCTCGTTAATATCGACGGATGGTGAACCCTAGCTGTTGCTGCTTTCTTTTTCATGAGATGGGTGCATTTTGTTTTCAAGGAAGTGGAATGGGTGAGAGGTGCGTTTGTTTCCAAGAAGGAGTGCGTTTGTTTCCAAGAAGGAGTGCGTTTGTTTTTGAAGGCCATTTTTGTGGATTGTGAAGAGTGCGTTTGTTTTATTTTGTTTTTCAAGTTCAAGGTGATGATAAGGTGCGTTTAAATAGTAAAGGGTGCGTTTGAATTTTGATAAGTGTGTCTGAAATTTGATGAGTGCGTCTGAAAATTTTTTATTAGTGCGTCTGTAAATTTGTGAGTGCGTCTGAAAATTTTTTATTAGTGCGTCTGTAAATTTGTGAGTGCGTCTGAAAATTTGATGAGTGCGTCTGTTTTTCACCAACTTCATCTTCTTCATCTGCAACTTTTTTTAACCTAATTTTTATGTTTAATCATCCTTAATGAAACAAAATTCAGAGTATTCGACAACTATTACAATTTCATAATTGTTCATATGATTAGTTTAATCCTCTGTTTTTTATTATTTTTAGATCAAATACTAATCTTACGTTTTTTTCGTTTATTGTAATCGATTTTTTTTTTTGAATTGTGTAATCATTCTAAACATGAATCGATTTGAAAACGATGAAAAATCAGTGTTCAATTAGTTTTGTTGTTACGATCTGGAATCGATCAGTTAAAATTAGACGGTTTTTTCCTGTTTTACCCTTGGTTAGTTTAACCCAAGTATGATTAGGGTTTTAATCTGCATCCTTAATCTAATGGTCCAGATTGCTTCTTACGCTTCTTATTTTAAGGGGCTTTATACAATATCTCTTCCCTAAATTGTGGGGGCCAAAATATATGTTTAGTATGTTAAAAAGATTTGATTAACCAAATAAAGTTAAGTCTCCGTTAACTAAAACTATCAAATTTTAGATTATTATCATGAGCATAATACATGGTCAAGAATGAAAACGGGTTGCAAAACCAAAAGATTTTAGTTATGGTGTCACAATAGTTTTTTTTTTAATATCTGTAGGGCTGTACACGAGCCGAGTCGAGCCGAGCCAGGCCCAGCTCGAGCTCGAGCTCGAACCTAAACCGAGCCAGCTCGGCTCGGCTCGTTTTTCTGATCGAGCTGAAAAGTCGAGCTCGGGCTCGGCTCGTAAATGTTCGAGCCGAGCTCGAGCTGGCTCGAGCCAGCTCGATATATTTTTTTTTTAATTTTTTTATTTTTTTACAAATATTTATTAAATAAAAAACAATAAAATTAAATAAAATTACACATAATCATGTATATTTTTTTTTATTTTTCTAAATAAAATTACACATACACAAGCCTAAGTCGAGCCATATGTTGAGCCATCGAGCCGAGCCACGAGTCGAGCCATCGAGCCGAGCCACGAGCCGAGCCACGAGCTGAACACCACTGGCTCGAGCTCGGCTCGAAAACAAAACGAGCCTCTTCGAGCCGAGCTTTTTTCGAGCTTTTTTCGAGCGAGTTTCGAGCGAGCCTCGAGTCGCGAGCTTTTTGTACACCCCTAAATATCTGAATGATGGTTGTGCATACTATATATTTGGATCTCTATAGAAGATAAAAATGTGACAAAATTATACTTTGTGTCCTTTATTTATGATTAAAATTATGAAATGTGTCTAAATTCTTTGGTTTTCTTATAGATTTTGTCCTTTTATACTAACTAAGTTAGTAAACCCAATTAACCATCTATAACTTATAATAAAAGAATTGAACTTTGATTATGTGGCATTCAATGGAGGCCTCAACCCTTCTTTGAATGTGCCACGTGGCATCATGTAAGATTTTTTAATTTTTGAGTTTTTTTAATAAATCTATATATATTATAATTATTTTAGGAACAGATAAGAATTTAAAAACAAAATTAAATTTTCTCTCTAATGTTTCCTTCCATAACTTTTAAATGTTAATATCTTTTATATACGAGATTTTTTAAAGAAAAAAATTACACCAAATTAACGAGCGTTTTATTATCTTTCCAACAAGTACCATAGTGCTATATAAAAACGGAGAAAAAAGACAACTATTTTTGTGGGGTTTTGTTTTCAAATATATTTTACTCTACTAATAAATCACAAACGATAAACTTAACTTCATAGGCAGAGATTCCTTTTTTTTATATTTGAATATGATAACTTATGGCAGAAATTTGCTTAAAATAAATAATAATAATAATAATAATAATAATAATAATAATAATAATAATAATATCATTATTATTATTATTCATTAATCATGTATTGGCAAATCATTAATTCTGTTGTCATATTAGATATTTTGTTATGTTATATTAGATATTTTAACCCCGGGACACTCCCGGGATAAAAGCTAGTAATCTAATAAGGGCAAAGTAGTCTATTCAGATGCTTTTGACTCAAATATTCCCATCTAACCTAAATTCTAGCCTTTTTAACAAACTTCTTCCTAAAATCAATTTAGGGGTTCTTTCACAACCAACTCGCCACCATCACCACCTGTCATCACCTCCACCTAAACCCACCACCATAGCACTAGCCTCACTATCACATGCACCACCACAACAATCACCACTTGCCACTCCCACCACAGCCACCACCCACCCACCTCCACTGCTGTCACCTTTAGATCTGAATTGAGCACCCACTTTCGTCACCCACCTCTACCACCATCACCCAACTATGTCTACCCATTCCCACACCACCATCGTTCATCACCAGCAACCCAAAGTAAAACTTGCAACTAAATACCAAAAGTGTGGTTTTGTGTATTAAAAAAGACAAAGGGTTGTTCGTACCTGAGGAAAATCATCAGCCTCAAAGAAGGATTCTTCACTTAAAAAAAGTTAAAAAAAAATACGATTTAAACCAAAAAATTACATCTATTGCCAGTAGCATAAAACTCAAATCTAGTACAAGTACCTTCTGAAGTTGAGTGTTGCTAAAGCATACGATTCCCTAGCTAGAAAGCCAGTCCACGAAACTAATCCAAATGATGTGGTTGTGTCGCCGTCATTGAATTGATAATCAAGAACTTGGAGATTATTATATAGCATGGGGGTGCTTAGCATGCTTATTCTCTTATCAAACATAACAATTATTGGAGATTATGACCACTTGACTAGTCAAATAATCAAAGTGGACCTTATTAATATAGTCAAAGTCATATAATACTCCCTCTCAAGTTGGAGCGTGAAGGTTACGAACGCCCAACTTGCCAAATAATATTTCTTCTTCTTTTTTCGAACACTCCTCTTCAAGTTGGAGTGTTTTTTTTCTTTTTTTGCGGGCTCATACATTTGGACCCTACTTTCTTTCATTTTGCGGGTCAAAAGAACCCGACTTTTCTTTCTCGCGGGTTCAACAAACCCAACTTTTCTTCTCGCGAGTTCAAGGAAATCGACTTTTTTTTCGCGAGTTCAAAAAAGTCGACCTTTTTTTGTTGTTCTTCGATAAACAATCAAACCACTTAAGTACAGATTTGAAACTTTAAAATGCTTGATTAAACCTTAAAAAATACATCCATTTTCAAGAATATATATGGTTTTTTTACAGTTAATATAATTATGATTCTAGTGAATTCGCCGGACCATACCGAACACTTTTGGCACCCATTTTTGTTGATATTTAGGATCAATACATTGGGGCCGGCACAATATTGAGCTTATCCATATATTAAAAACTTATGGTGGGTAAACAAAAATTCTCTCACACTTATAATAAAAAAAAACAAATTACATCATGTCTCATAAAGCTGAAATATTACCTTAACGGCATTCAGTCGCTTGTTATCCCAACCTTGGACGTGGTCTTTAGATGCTAACCGTTTCGTTCCCAACACTAAAAATTTAATAAGTAAATATAATATCGGATAAGTAATTTACTCTAGAAACGCATCTCATTTGTCAAGGTAAATGCCATGGTTGCAGAACTCGCTATGCGCTACCAACTCAGCCAACTGAGGAATTACGAGTACTCGGCTTAGTCGGGCGAGTACTCGGGGGTCGAATTGGCCTATGTGAGGATTACTCAGAATATTAGGGCAACTCGGCTATACTCGGTGACCCACCCTGTAGCGAGTACTCGGCGAGTAATCGGTCAACTCGGGCGACTTTTGCAACTATGGTAAATGCTAACACTACATAACTGTAGGCAGCCGACACTAAGTTGAAAGATAATGCCTAATCACATCTTTAAATTATACATTTATAAGGATTATTAACAGTTTTTGGTACTTACCACCAGCAACCCCTTGAAATCCTTCAAGGAGGATGTATTCTAATGTAGCATAGACATTGTTGTTGTGGAATCCAGCACATGCTCCCTTGAGAATTTTAATCTTTTGCCCTGATTTCCAAGTTTTTCCTTTCCGCCTAAAAGGTTTATGAATCTTTACAACTGCAAACAAAAGGAAAATAAGTAATAATCAAATTAGTCCACATGAAACCAAAATTTGAATTCTCACCATCACTGGATATATTAAGCTCCTTTTTGCTTGAAGGGTTTACTACAAGAACAGATTCATCAATTCCAGAATCGACTTCTTCATCGTATTTTTCATGCATTTCCCTTACCCACAATTGGTACTGCTCATCCAATTGTGTGAGATTGCACCATCCTTTCGAGAAAACAACCTGGTTGATACGGTCAACATGACCAACCTGAGTTTATTTTATGTCACTTTACTGTCAAAACCACAAATCCAAACATCCCTAAATTTAGGAACTAACTATCAATCATTAGTTTCAAAACCCAGATCCAATCACCCCTAATTATAAGAGAATTGAAGAAACACGAATCCTAGATTGTCGGGTTAGCGCCAATCTTGGTAGTGATTCCACATGGTTTTTATAAAGAGGAATGTTTATAAAATGTGATAAGACCAAAGATGTTTAGAGAAAACAAGTTAGAAGAGCCGAGCCTCTAAATGTTAGCAAACAAACAAAGGTTGGAAAAGTACGATGTGCTCGTAGTCTTTTATGTGGAAGTGTTCGTCAATATCGGATGCCAATAAAAGGAGAAGGAGTTCTCCTTTTATAGTACCTCGATATACGACTTTCTTAACCCGTCCTCTACCCTTGATGGGGCCCGGCCCACGTAGAGGTGTCTCTAGGTTTCTGGCCCAAGTCCCTAGGTCCAATAGTGCAAGTGGGGTTGATAAAAAAGAGGGGAAATGGGAGATGTTACCGTCCTGACGTAAATACACGTGGCGTCCGTCAATTGGACGCTGATGGGCGGCGGACGCGTGGCGTCCGCCTAGTGGCTGTAGCAGGGCGGTGAGTAATTATCTCCTTCTAGAAGAACCTGAGACAATTTGAAGGGTTGTTAAAGTCTTTGGCGAAGATATCTTGGCTGGGAGGCTGCCACGTCGTCGTCCTTTCTGTCTGTCTGGACGTGCGCAGCCATTGATTGGCTGGAAAGTCTGACGGGCAGCCTGTAGCGTTAGGAATAGTTGTCTTGGGCAGGAGTGTGTGTCTCGAGGCTGCCCCATAAGGTATCTTTGTAATCATGTTGGTGAAGCTTTGTCTATCTTGCTGAAGAAGCTTCACAGTGTGCCAATCCCGCTGACGTAGAACGGGCGGGCGAGTCTGCGTCATCCGTTGGATGGACGCTAGTCTATGCGCCGACGTAGAAACGGGCGGGCGAGTCTGCGTCATCCGTTGGATGGACGCTAGTCTATGCGCCGACGTAGAACGGGCGGGTGGGGCTACGTCATCGGTTAGATGGACGCTAGTAAGTGCGCCGTCGTAAAACGAGCGGGTCAAGCTGCGTCATCTATTAGATGAGCAGTAGTCGTCTAGTTTTATATAAAGGGGGCACATTGTTTTTAGGTTGTGATATGGTGTTTTGCTGACGCTTTGGTACCATATCCCTTTAAGTCCCCCCAGTCCAGTGCTGCCTTATTTGGGAAGGGGGTGCTGGACTCGTTTTTGGAGTTCTTTTAAAGGTTTTTACATGTGTACTTTGAGTTACATCCAGTCGTCACTGGGTTTTCATGTAACAAAGTGTACATGTAAGTTCTATAACATCGTCAACTGGTGCACGCGGCAGTGATAAAGCTGCGGGCGTATGACGGGATGAGAGATCCAGTGGTATAGGCGCTATGCCTTGATACGCGTCTGGAAGAGAAGAAGAGATGAGAAAAAAATTATTCCGTATGCCAGCTTTGTTGTCGTGGCTGGTAGTGTAAATAAAGATTTGTGACACTTTGAAGTTTCTCAGGGTTGTGCTAAGATGACGCCAGATTAGGCATCGTAACTTTAAGCGTATTTGAGGAGTGAGAAAAATGCATAATTCTTCCTTATGGCGCAGGTGTGACGCAAGATTGCATCCCTTGCCTTTTGTTTGGATTCCATGTTCTTCAGGATGCATGTCTGTGTGTTGCTAAGTGACTGACAGATGAGGTTGTCAAAAGATGCCTGAGTATGTAGTTGCTCAATAGCTGCATATGTGAATGGTGTTTTCTCCTCCTTCATCAACTTCTCTATGAGGTCCAAGTTCTTCATATACTGTCTCTGAACCTCATTTTGTGCACCCAGAACTACACAAGATGAGTTGAGGTCATCTTTCACCTCTGAAATGCAGTCAACCATAACCACAGTTTTGACCTGCACGTTGTTTATTGCATCTATATGGTTTTCAGCCATTTTGTTTTTGTGTTTTTAGTTGAATTGGTATGTTTGATGATATTGTTTTTATAGACTAAAATAGAAACTTAATTAGGTGGTAGTGGAATATTTAATTTCAAGATTTAACTAAATCTATTACCAATCAAATCATAGTTATTAGACAGTAAGATTTTTTAGTTTTTTACCAATAAAATAATCACGTAAAATTTCACTGATTATTTTCTACAATTAATAAGATATGCAACTTGCATTTTTTAATCATTACTTGTACGAATAATAAATTAATAAATAAACATAATATGTGTTTTTTTCATACAAGTGCGTCCAAACATTAAAGTGAGTTCGTCTGAATTTATAAGAGTGCGTCCAAACATTACAGTGAGTGCGTCTGTTGTCTGTCTTTATTAACTAGTTACTACCTTTTTTAAACGCACCTTATAATCTAATACAATTATAAGGTGCGTTTAAACATACAGAGTTGACAGTTTGTGAATGTTCATAATCTGAAACTTTTTCAAATCCAATTTTTTCTTTAATTCTAATTATATTTATTAAAATCGTATGTTTATGTGAATATTATATGCGTTGATTGTGTTTTTTGAATAGGATTATACTGATTTTATCAATTCTATTCTAATGCTCTGTATTTTTATTTTTCTACAAATACGTTATGTCATTTGATTCAATTCAATGTTTTTTGATTGTGTGATGATTCTGAACATTTAATCGGTTTGAAATAATGTGTAACAACCCGACCAGGAGGGGGCTGGACGTTACGTCAGTTGGGTAACAGACTTGCACAACGGAAGTAACGATAACAAATATTTAATATTTGTACAAGTTTTAGTCGCAAAGTAATACAAATACAATGTAAAATATATTTAAATCTAATGCGAAGACGAAACGCGGCGGTCGTCGAAGCAGTGTAGTCCTTAGTCGATCCCATCTCTATTCCACATATCTCTAGATGCTCTAACTGCCACATATAGCCGAATCTTCTAACCAATAACCTCTAATCCGCTACTAGCTATCATATACCTTGTTTTGCCATCCAATCATCCACAGTACCTGAACACATGCTTAAAAGAGTTTGGGTCAGCAAAATATGCCGGTGAGTCCGTGTAGGTAATCAATGGATCCAAAAACAGTTTATCAGTTCGTAAACAAGTTCAACACAGTTCAATTAGTTTAACCCACGTGATGTACAAGCAACACCTCAACCCTAACGTGGACTCTATCTACTGCCATTATAGGTCCTGGCAAAATATATGCCGCAATGGTTCCATAACCGTCGTGGAGGGTTTCCCGGGCCCTTACGTCCCAAGTCCACTTTGCGTGGGGGTTTCCCCAAGTAGTACTACCCATATATTAAGTGGCTCACCTATGAGTTAATGAGTGTCAGTATTATCCGGCAGCTAGTATCTTGTCACATCACAATAGTTTATAAAACGGAAGCATGCATTCACCCCAAAATAGTAAAACAGAAAAAGGGGAGTGGTATACGAAACTCACCTTAGCAGCGTTTCACGTCACACGATGTCATATAGTATTCCAAGTCGATCCCATCTATCAATTACTTGCAAGATCCTATTCAAGTTCATACACGTTAGCTCGTGTGACCAGCATCGCGGTTACACGTGTGGGTACTAGAACCTTTAGTTGTTTAATATTATTCAAAAGTTCTACACTTATTTACATTGTCGCTTCCTCTATGTTCCCAATGTCGAGTTATTAGTTTTGGAAATATACATATGGTTATCTAAGGTCTCAAGAGTCTCAAGTCCGTGTATTAGTGTGATTTGCATAATATCCAAACGTTCCATAATCAAATGTTCCGTTAATTATCTATGGCCAAATCATACATTGTCGTTTATATCTTAATAATATATCCCAAGGTTCCAAGTCTTATATCCGCAAAGTTCTTCTAGTGTTCAATGTATGTCCAATATTTATGTGTCCAAGGTCTCTATTGTCCAATGTCTAAACTATCATCGTTTCCGTATCATCCGAACATTATCCTCTTCGTATAATATGTATAATATGTTGGTTGACTTGTTAGTTTATAGAGTACACATATTTGTATTAGTCTTTTATATAGTAAATAGAGTCGGGTCAAGTCCAAAGAGTCCCACACGTGCATCTCGCCTAATATATAATTAAGATTATCCAATAAATCAATTAAGTCTTAGTCAAGTGTTTATACCTCTCTTTCCATATGGTTAGACAGAATTGACTAGTATATGACCGAGATGTTGACCGGTCTTTTATCATGTTTGACTATTACTTTATTACCCTTTGCTCACATAAATCCTGTTACAACACAACCTCTTACTATGAGACCCCTTTTTACTTCTGTTGAACGAGTGGACCAGAAGTTGCTTCTGTTCTTGATCCATAACCATCCTATACCTTCATAACATCCACCATGCTTCACCATCTCTACCAACAATTAAACCATATAACTTGTAATAACATCATCATCATCTTCTACGGTTACACGACCTCACCACCTAACCCTTCAACCTATTACTACCATCACCGTCACCCTAATCACCATCCAATATCGGACCATCATAACCCGAACCACCGTGACCCGAGACCACCATTGCAACAGCCTTCGTCTCAAAGTTAATCGGAACCCTAGACCTGTGCCGCCACTGATGCTTCGATAACCCACCACCCTTATCCTTAACCTTCAACTTATAATCCCCAAATAGAAACCCTAACCAACCCACCTTAATAATACTCCAACTCCATCAGAAATTAGTTATAGAAATGGAAGTATAGAAATAATATTGGGACTCACCAAACAATCGGACCTCCACCATGAATTACCGCCGCCAACTTCTGTCCCTAGTGTCTCTATCTTTCTCTAGTTCTCTCTCTAACAGATCTGTTTCTTGAAACAGTAGGTTGGGTGTGGGTGTGCCGCTAGGAACGACGCCGCCTTGGGCCGCCTAGAGTGGTGGCCGTGGGTTCCACCTGTGGCGGTGGCAGGAGCCACCCGGTTCCCTTCCATCTTCCTCCTGCTCTCTCTCTCAATATGAATGTGTGTGTTATGTTGTTAAGTTTTCATCAGGGAAAACTAGGAGGTGGGTAGGGCTTTATATAGTATGGGTTTGTAAATGGTTTTAGAGAAAACCATTTGAGTGCCACCGGTTTTTAATATGGGTGTTGTCACCACAAGGGGAGGACAAGTGTCCTCCCTTGGTGACTCACCAAGGAGTGTTGAGCGGGTTCGTTAACGGGTGTCGGTCGGTCGTGTAACGGGTATAATATTATTCTCCTCGTTTAAATAATTATGTAACTCATTGGTCCGGCTTCGTATTTTACTATACATAACTAATGGTTCATTCGTTATAATATTTTTAGACACGAAAAATTTTGGCCCTGGTAACCGTATTGTTACATTCTCCCCCCGTTACTGGAATTCCGTCCCCGGAATTCTTTTCGGGCTATCCCTCGGGCATATCCAGCATATTTCATATTCGGATTTAATGTTCGGGTCTATATACCCAGGCTTACATAATTCTTCACTTAATCCCAATCTTAATTCATGTGGTTTCACACTAATCCTCATGCTACTTTTAAGTTTAAAACAAATAGTTCAAACTATTGACAAATTTAGTGTTGGTTCTTGGTTTGATTTTCAGTTTTATTTTCGATGCATCATTGGTGTTTATATATAGGGTGTACCGCAGCTAACCCACCACACCAATGATACCTCGTAAACGTACTGAAAATATTCCCAAAAACTTGATAGCGAACGTATTTGGAAACGTACCTAGTTGAAAATCCTAAGTGTCTTTCGAAAGTTCCTGGTTCTTAATAATCTTACTTTGAGTGAATTAAGTACTACACGTCGCTCTTATCCACCTTTATGACTATTACTGAGTCCTAGTCGGTCTATACCATCGGCTATATCGTTGAATTCTTAAACCTTCAGGTTTCTACGACATTTGATGTAAGGTATGGTGACTAATTGTCAAGAAACGTGGAAAAGTTAGCCATCCAAGCGCATTATGTTGCTATTAAACCTACTATGTGTGCGTCACATTTCTTTGATATCTTAAACCTTAGTTATTACTATGATCGGGTTGTTTTTCTCCAAAGATTTTTTTTTTCCTATTAACTTTGATCGTGTATTCTTTTCTTAATAATAATCCTTATAACAATTATCGCGAACACATCCACTCCCCCCGTTAGGACCTGCCTATACAAATCTAGTATGTTTCATACGAATGACTCGTCACTATGCTTAAAAAGGTTACAAAACCAATCCGAAGATTTTGTCACTAATCTAGAGACAAATTAGGGTACTAAAAAAAATGACCGAACATATATCAATCTTACAAATACCTCAATTAGCGTTCAATCCTAGTTCCTTTGGTTCACCAGATGTGATATTCACAGGGTTCATACATCCTCCAATATGGTATGTTAGCATTTCGTTTGATACTTAGGAATCAATTCCAAGACCTGCAACATGATCATAATTCCAACTTGATATATTTAACTTATATTTGCGAGGATTGGTATAAATCAAGTCCGAACTAAAGGGTTCAAAGAACTATATATGGATGTTTATTTCCTTAATCATGGTATTACTAAATAGGCGACATAGCTCAAAACTTAATGTTATGATCCAACCTGAACATGAACTATAAATAAGTGTTACGCTAAAGAGTATATAATGCTTATCGATTTAGATATTGGTAAAGCGTGTCTTCGCGACCATTTTACTGTGTCATTCCGGTTTCTGTCCGAGTATCCTTGATTCTTTTTGGTTACGTTGCTTTGTCTTGAGCTTTTTATCTATTTCACAACTTAGTCAATAAAGGGATTAGTCATATAATATAAGGTTGTTTGCTAGAAATCAGCTACAATTATATATACTTTTTAAAACAAAACTGTCATTTGTGTTTTAAGATTTGTCATTCATAGCTATCACCATGAGTTCGTATAGTTTAAATATAGTCACACGTATATATACTTATCGTAACACGCCGAGTCGTATAAGTATGTCAAGTCAAAACTTATATTTTAATCACGCAAGTGTATCACATATTTGCTTATGACTCTAACATAGTCCGTTTTCCTCCTATAAATTGATCGTCATCCTGGTTACCACTTAAAATCTCGGCGACTCTTCGGATTTCTTAGAACTTTTTCGTGCCTGTAAATTCACAATTGCATGACGTCAAGTGTAATCGTCAATTTACCTCACGAAATTATTCTAGTAATCTCCGTCGTAGTCATCATTCACGTATTACACAAAGTCCGTTCACCAGTCAAACTGGTTCTAAATCATTGTAAGCATTCTAGTGTGTTCAGGTACTCGACTTATTTTGGTTCCGTATATTCTGATCGGTCTTATGAAGTTCGAAGGCATCTCCTAGCTAGGTAATCTTAGAGCCTTAAACGCTAAGTTCTCTAAGTTGTCCTGGTGTAGCATAGGATATCTGGAGATATCCTATTCCGGTACATCCGTTGCTCTGATACCAACTGTAACAACCCGACCAGGAGGGGGCTGGACGTTACGTCAGTTGGGTAACAGACTTGCACAACGGAAGTAACGATAACAAATATTTAATATTTGTACAAGTTTTAGTCGCAAAGTAATACAAATACAATGTAAAATATATTTAAATCTAATGCGAAGACGAAACGCGGCGGTCGTCGAAGCAGTGTAGTCCTTAGTCGATCCCATCTCTATTCCACATATCTCTAGATGCTCTAACTGCCACATATAGCCGAATCTTCTAACCAATAACCTCTAATCCGCTACTAGCTATCATATACCTTGTTTTGCCATCCAATCATCCACAGTACCTGAACACATGCTTAAAAGAGTTTGGGTCAGCAAAATATGCCGGTGAGTCCGTGTAAGTAATCAATGGATCCAAAAACAGTTTATCAGTTCGTAAACAAGTTCAACACAGTTCAATTAGTTTAACCCACGTGATGTACAAGCAACACCTCAACCCTAACGTGGACTCTATCTACTGCCATTATAGGTCCTGGCAAAATATATGCCGCAATGGTTCCATAACCGTCGTGGAGGGTTTCCCGGGCCCTTACGTCCCAAGTCCACTTTGCGTGGGGGTTTCCCCAAGTAGTACTACCCATATATTAAGTGGCTCACCTATGAGTTAATGAGTGTCAGTATTATCCGGCAGCTAGTATCTTGTCACATCACAATAGTTTATAAAACGGAAGCATGCATTCACCCCAAAATAGTAAAACAGAAAAAGGGGAGTGGTATACGAAACTCACCTTAGCAGCGTTTCACGTCACACGATGTCATATAGTATTCCAAGTCGATCCCATCTATCAATTACTTGCAAGATCCTATTCAAGTTCATACACGTTAGCTCGTGTGACCAGCATCGCGGTTACACGTGTGGGTACTAGAACCTTTAGTTGTTTAATATTATTCAAAAGTTCTACACTTATTTACATTGTCGCTTCCTCTATGTTCCCAATGTCGAGTTATTAGTTTTGGAAATATACATATGGTTATCTAAGGTCTCAAGAGTCTCAAGTCCGTGTATTAGTGTGATTTGCATAATATCCAAACGTTCCATAATCAAATGTTCCGTTAATTATCTATGGCCAAATCATACATTGTCGTTTATATCTTAATAATATATCCCAAGGTTCCAAGTCTTATATCCGCAAAGTTCTTCTAGTGTTCAATGTATGTCCAATATTTATGTGTCCAAGGTCTCTATTGTCCAATGTCTAAACTATCATCGTTTCCGTATCATCCGAACATTATCCTCTTCGTATAATATGTATAATATGTTGGTTGACTTGTTAGTTTATAGAGTACACATATTTGTATTAGTCTTTTATATAGTAAATAGAGTCGGGTCAAGTCCAAAGAGTCCCACACGTGCATCTCGCCTAATATATAATTAAGATTATCCAATAAATCAATTAAGTCTTAGTCAAGTGTTTATACCTCTCTTTCCATATGGTTAGACAGAATTGACTAGTATATGACCGAGATGTTGACCGGTCTTTTATCATGTTTGACTATTACTTTATTACCCTTTGCTCACATAAATCCTGTTACAACACAACCTCTTACTATGAGACCCCTTTTTACTTCTGTTGAACGAGTGGACCAGAAGTTGCTTCTGTTCTTGATCCATAACCATCCTATACCTTCATAACATCCACCATGCTTCACCATCTCTACCAACAATTAAACCATATAACTTGTAATAACATCATCATCATCTTCTACGGTTACACGACCTCACCACCTAACCCTTCAACCTATTACTACCATCACCGTCACCCTAATCACCATCCAATATCGGACCATCATAACCCGAACCACCGTGACCCGAGACCACCATTGCAACAGCCTTCGTCTCAAAGTTAATCGGAACCCTAGACCTGTGCCGCCACTGATGCTTCGATAACCCACCACCCTTATCCTTAACCTTCAACTTATAATCCCCAAATAGAAACCCTAACCAACCCACCTTAATAATACTCCAACTCCATCAGAAATTAGTTATAGAAATGGAAGTATAGAAATAATATTGGGACTCACCAAACAATCGGACCTCCACCATGAATTACCGCCGCCAACTTCTGTCCCTAGTGTCTCTATCTTTCTCTAGTTCTCTCTCTAACAGATCTGTTTCTTGAAACAGTAGGTTGGGTGTGGGTGTGCCGCTAGGAACGACGCCGCCTTGGGCCGCCTAGAGTGGTGGCCGTGGGTTCCACCTGTGGCGGTGGCAGGAGCCACCCGGTTCCCTTCCATCTTCCTCCTGCTCTCTCTCTCAATATGAATGTGTGTGTTATGTTGTTAAGTTTTCATCAGGGAAAACTAGGAGGTGGGTAGGGCTTTATATAGTATGGGTTTGTAAATGGTTTTAGAGAAAACCATTTGAGTGCCACCGGTTTTTAATATGGGTGTTGTCACCACAAGGGGAGGACAAGTGTCCTCCCTTGGTGACTCACCAAGGAGTGTTGAGCGGGTTCGTTAACGGGTGTCGGTCCGGTCGTGTAACGGGTATAATATTATTCTCCTCGTTTAAATAATTATGTAACTCATTGGTCCGGCTTCGTATTTTACTATACATAACTAATGGTTCATTCGTTATAATATTTTTAGACACGAAAAATTTTGGCCCTGGTAACCGTATTGTTACATTCTCCCCCCGTTACTGGAATTCCGTCCCCGGAATTCTTTTCGGGCTATCCCTCGGGCATATCCAGCATATTTCATATTCGGATTTAATGTTCGGGTCTATATACCCAGGCTTACATAATTCTTCACTTAATCCCAATCTTAATTCATGTGGTTTCACACTAATCCTCATGCTACTTTTAAGTTTAAAACAAATAGTTCAAACTATTGACAAATTTAGTGTTGGTTCTTGGTTTGATTTTCAGTTTTATTTTCGATGCATCATTGGTGTTTATATATAGGGTGTACCGCAGCTAACCCACCACACCAATGATACCTCGTAAACGTACTGAAAATATTCCCAAAAACTTGATAGCGAACGTATTTGGAAACGTACCTAGTTGAAAATCCTAAGTGTGTTTCGAAAGTTCCTGGTTCTTAATAATCTTACTTTGAGTGAATTAAGTACTACACGTCGCTCTTATCCACCTTTATGACTATTACTGAGTCCTAGTCGGTCTATACCATCGGCTATATCGTTGAATTCTTAAACCTTCAGGTTTCTACGACATTTGATGTAAGGTATGGTGACTAATTGTCAAGAAACGTGGAAAAGTTAGCCATCCAAGCGCATTATGTTGCTATTAAACCTACTATGTGTGCGTCACATTTCTTTGATATCTTAAACCTTAGTTATTACTATGATCGGGTTGTTTTTCTCCAAAGATTTTTTTTTTTCCTATTAACTTTGATCGTGTATTCTTTTCTTAATAATAATCCTTATAACAATTATCGCGAACACATCCACTCCCCCCGTTAGGACCTGCCTATACAAATCTAGTATGTTTCATACGAATGACTCGTCACTATGCTTAAAAAGGTTACAAAACCAATCCGAAGATTTTGTCACTAATCTAGAGACAAATTAGGGTACTAAAAAAAATGACCGAACATATATCAATCTTACAAATACCTCAATTAGCGTTCAATCCTAGTTCCTTTGGTTCACCAGATGTGATATTCACAGGGTTCATACATCCTCCAATATGGTATGTTAGCATTTCGTTTGATACTTAGGAATCAATTCCAAGACCTGCAACATGATCATAATTCCAACTTGATATATTTAACTTATATTTGCGAGGATTGGTATAAATCAAGTCCGAACTAAAGGGTTCAAAGAACTATATATGGATGTTTATTTCCTTAATCATGGTATTACTAAATAGGCGACATAGCTCAAAACTTAATGTTATGATCCAACCTGAACATGAACTATAAATAAGTGTTACGCTAAAGAGTATATAATGCTTATCGATTTAGATATTGGTAAAGCGTGTCTTCGCGACCATTTTACTGTGTCATTCCGGTTTCTGTCCGAGTATCCTTGATTCTTTTTGGTTACGTTGCTTTGTCTTGAGCTTTTTATCTATTTCACAACTTAGTCAATAAAGGGATTAGTCATATAATATAAGGTTGTTTGCTAGAAATCAGCTACAATTATATATACTTTTTAAAACAAAACTGTCATTTGTGTTTTAAGATTTGTCATTCATAGCTATCACCATGAGTTCGTATAGTTTAAATATAGTCACACGTATATATACTTATCGTAACACGCCGAGTCGTATAAGTATGTCAAGTCAAAACTTATATTTTAATCACGCAAGTGTATCACATATTTGCTTATGACTCTAACATAGTCCGTTTTCCTCCTATAAATTGATCGTCATCCTGGTTACCACTTAAAATCTCGGCGACTCTTCGGATTTCTTAGAACTTTTTCGTGCCTGTAAATTCACAATTGCATGACGTCAAGTGTAATCGTCAATTTACCTCACGAAATTATTCTAGTAATCTCCGTCGTAGTCATCATTCACGTATTACACAAAGTCCGTTCACCAGTCAAACTGGTTCTAAATCATTGTAAGCATTCTAGTGTGTTCAGGTACTCGACTTATTTTGGTTCCGTATATTCTGATCGGTCTTATGAAGTTCGAAGGCATCTCCTAGCTAGGTAATCTTAGAGCCTTAAACGCTAAGTTCTCTAAGTTGTCCTGGTGTAGCATAGGATATCTGGAGATATCCTATTCCGGTACATCCGTTGCTCTGATACCAACTGTAACAACCCGACCAGGAGGGGGCTGGACGTTACGTCAGTTGGGTAACAGACTTGCACAACGGAAGTAACGATAACAAATATTTAATATTTGTACAAGTTTTAGTCGCAAAGTAATACAAATACAATGTAAAATATATTTAAATCTAATGCGAAGACGAAACGCGGCGGTCGTCGAAGCAGTGTAGTCCTTAGTCGATCCCATCTCTATTCCACATATCTCTAGATGCTCTAACTGCCACATATAGCCGAATCTTCTAACCAATAACCTCTAATCCGCTACTAGCTATCATATACCTTGTTTTGCCATCCAATCATCCACAGTACCTGAACACATGCTTAAAAGAGTTTGGGTCAGCAAAATATGCCGGTGAGTCCGTGTAAGTAATCAATGGATCCAAAAACAGTTTATCAGTTCGTAAACAAGTTCAACACAGTTCAATTAGTTTAACCCACGTGATGTACAAGCAACACCTCAACCCTAACGTGGACTCTATCTACTGCCATTATAGGTCCTGGCAAAATATATGCCGCAATGGTTCCATAACCGTCGTGGAGGGTTTCCCGGGCCCTTACGTCCCAAGTCCACTTTGCGTGGGGGTTTCCCCAAGTAGTACTACCCATATATTAAGTGGCTCACCTATGAGTTAATGAGTGTCAGTATTATCCGGCAGCTAGTATCTTGTCACATCACAATAGTTTATAAAACGGAAGCATGCATTCACCCCAAAATAGTAAAACAGAAAAAGGGGAGTGGTATACGAAACTCACCTTAGCAGCGTTTCACGTCACACGATGTCATATAGTATTCCAAGTCGATCCCATCTATCAATTACTTGCAAGATCCTATTCAAGTTCATACACGTTAGCTCGTGTGACCAGCATCGCGGTTACACGTGTGGGTACTAGAACCTTTAGTTGTTTAATATTATTCAAAAGTTCTACACTTATTTACATTGTCGCTTCCTCTATGTTCCCAATGTCGAGTTATTAGTTTTGGAAATATACATATGGTTATCTAAGGTCTCAAGAGTCTCAAGTCCGTGTATTAGTGTGATTTGCATAATATCCAAACGTTCCATAATCAAATGTTCCGTTAATTATCTATGGCCAAATCATACATTGTCGTTTATATCTTAATAATATATCCCAAGGTTCCAAGTCTTATATCCGCAAAGTTCTTCTAGTGTTCAATGTATGTCCAATATTTATGTGTCCAAGGTCTCTATTGTCCAATGTCTAAACTATCATCGTTTCCGTATCATCCGAACATTATCCTCTTCGTATAATATGTATAATATGTTGGTTGACTTGTTAGTTTATAGAGTACACATATTTGTATTAGTCTTTTATATAGTAAATAGAGTCGGGTCAAGTCCAAAGAGTCCCACACGTGCATCTCGCCTAATATATAATTAAGATTATCCAATAAATCAATTAAGTCTTAGTCAAGTGTTTATACCTCTCTTTCCATATGGTTAGACAGAATTGACTAGTATATGACCGAGATGTTGACCGGTCTTTTATCATGTTTGACTATTACTTTATTACCCTTTGCTCACATAAATCCTGTTACAACACAACCTCTTACTATGAGACCCCTTTTTACTTCTGTTGAACGAGTGGACCAGAAGTTGCTTCTGTTCTTGATCCATAACCATCCTATACCTTCATAACATCCACCATGCTTCACCATCTCTACCAACAATTAAACCATATAACTTGTAATAACATCATCATCATCTTCTACGGTTACACGACCTCACCACCTAACCCTTCAACCTATTACTACCATCACCGTCACCCTAATCACCATCCAATATCGGACCATCATAACCCGAACCACCGTGACCCGAGACCACCATTGCAACAGCCTTCGTCTCAAAGTTAATCGGAACCCTAGACCTGTGCCGCCACTGATGCTTCGATAACCCACCACCCTTATCCTTAACCTTCAACTTATAATCCCCAAATAGAAACCCTAACCAACCCACCTTAATAATACTCCAACTCCATCAGAAATTAGTTATAGAAATGGAAGTATAGAAATAATATTGGGACTCACCAAACAATCGGACCTCCACCATGAATTACCGCCGCCAACTTCTGTCCCTAGTGTCTCTATCTTTCTCTAGTTCTCTCTCTAACAGATCTGTTTCTTGAAACAGTAGGTTGGGTGTGGGTGTGCCGCTAGGAACGACGCCGCCTTGGGCCGCCTAGAGTGGTGGCCGTGGGTTCCACCTGTGGCGGTGGCAGGAGCCACCCGGTTCCCTTCCATCTTCCTCCTGCTCTCTCTCTCAATATGAATGTGTGTGTTATGTTGTTAAGTTTTCATCAGGGAAAACTAGGAGGTGGGTAGGGCTTTATATAGTATGGGTTTGTAAATGGTTTTAGAGAAAACCATTTGAGTGCCACCGGTTTTTAATATGGGTGTTGTCACCACAAGGGGAGGACAAGTGTCCTCCCTTGGTGACTCACCAAGGAGTGTTGAGCGGGTTCGTTAACGGGTGTCGGTCCGGTCGTGTAACGGGTATAATATTATTCTCCTCGTTTAAATAATTATGTAACTCATTGGTCCGGCTTCGTATTTTACTATACATAACTAATGGTTCATTCGTTATAATATTTTTAGACACGAAAAATTTTGGCCCTGGTAACCGTATTGTTACATTCTCCCCCCGTTACTGGAATTCCGTCCCCGGAATTCTTTTCGGGCTATCCCTCGGGCATATCCAGCATATTTCATATTCGGATTTAATGTTCGGGTCTATATACCCAGGCTTACATAATTCTTCACTTAATCCCAATCTTAATTCATGTGGTTTCACACTAATCCTCATGCTACTTTTAAGTTTAAAACAAATAGTTCAAACTATTGACAAATTTAGTGTTGGTTCTTGGTTTGATTTTCAGTTTTATTTTCGATGCATAATTGGTGTTTATATATAGGGTGTACCGCAGCTAACCCACCACACCAATGATACCTCGTAAACGTACTGAAAATATTCCCAAAAACTTGATAGCGAACGTATTTGGAAACGTACCTAGTTGAAAATCCTAAGTGTGTTTCGAAAGTTCCTGGTTCTTAATAATCTTACTTTGAGTGAATTAAGTACTACACGTCGCTCTTATCCACCTTTATGACTATTACTGAGTCCTAGTCGGTCTATACCATCGGCTATATCGTTGAATTCTTAAACCTTCAGGTTTCTACGACATTTGATGTAAGGTATGGTGACTAATTGTCAAGAAACGTGGAAAAGTTAGCCATCCAAGCGCATTATGTTGCTATTAAACCTACTATGTGTGCGTCACATTTCTTTGATATCTTAAACCTTAGTTATTACTATGATCGGGTTGTTTTTCTCCAAAGATTTTTTTTTTTCCTATTAACTTTGATCGTGTATTCTTTTCTTAATAATAATCCTTATAACAATTATCGCGAACACATCCACTCCCCCCGTTAGGACCTGCCTATACAAATCTAGTATGTTTCATACGAATGACTCGTCACTATGCTTAAAAAGGTTACAAAACCAATCCGAAGATTTTGTCACTAATCTAGAGACAAATTAGGGTACTAAAAAAAATGACCGAACATATATCAATCTTACAAATACCTCAATTAGCGTTCAATCCTAGTTCCTTTGGTTCACCAGATGTGATATTCACAGGGTTCATACATCCTCCAATATGGTATGTTAGCATTTCGTTTGATACTTAGGAATCAATTCCAAGACCTGCAACATGATCATAATTCCAACTTGATATATTTAACTTATATTTGCGAGGATTGGTATAAATCAAGTCCGAACTAAAGGGTTCAAAGAACTATATATGGATGTTTATTTCCTTAATCATGGTATTACTAAATAGGCGACATAGCTCAAAACTTAATGTTATGATCCAACCTGAACATGAACTATAAATAAGTGTTACGCTAAAGAGTATATAATGCTTATCGATTTAGATATTGGTAAAGCGTGTCTTCGCGACCATTTTACTGTGTCATTCCGGTTTCTGTCCGAGTATCCTTGATTCTTTTTGGTTACGTTGCTTTGTCTTGAGCTTTTTATCTATTTCACAACTTAGTCAATAAAGGGATTAGTCATATAATATAAGGTTGTTTGCTAGAAATCAGCTACAATTATATATACTTTTTAAAACAAAACTGTCATTTGTGTTTTAAGATTTGTCATTCATAGCTATCACCATGAGTTCGTATAGTTTAAATATAGTCACACGTATATATACTTATCGTAACACGCCGAGTCGTATAAGTATGTCAAGTCAAAACTTATATTTTAATCACGCAAGTGTATCACATATTTGCTTATGACTCTAACATAGTCCGTTTTCCTCCTATAAATTGATCGTCATCCTGGTTACCACTTAAAATCTCGGCGACTCTTCGGATTTCTTAGAACTTTTTCGTGCCTGTAAATTCACAATTGCATGACGTCAAGTGTAATCGTCAATTTACCTCACGAAATTATTCTAGTAATCTCCGTCGTAGTCATCATTCACGTATTACACAAAGTCCGTTCACCAGTCAAACTGGTTCTAAATCATTGTAAGCATTCTAGTGTGTTCAGGTACTCGACTTATTTTGGTTCCGTATATTCTGATCGGTCTTATGAAGTTCGAAGGCATCTCCTAGCTAGGTAATCTTAGAGCCTTAAACGCTAAGTTCTCTAAGTTGTCCTGGTGTAGCATAGGATATCTGGAGATATCCTATTCCGGTACATCCGTTGCTCTGATACCAACTGTAACAACCCGACCAGGAGGGGGCTGGACGTTACGTCAGTTGGGTAACAGACTTGCACAACGGAAGTAACGATAACAAATATTTAATATTTGTACAAGTTTTAGTCGCAAAGTAATACAAATACAATGTAAAATATATTTAAATCTAATGCGAAGACGAAACGCGGCGGTCGTCGAAGCAGTGTAGTCCTTAGTCGATCCCATCTCTATTCCACATATCTCTAGATGCTCTAACTGCCACATATAGCCGAATCTTCTAACCAATAACCTCTAATCCGCTACTAGCTATCATATACCTTGTTTTGCCATCCAATCATCCACAGTACCTGAACACATGCTTAAAAGAGTTTGGGTCAGCAAAATATGCCGGTGAGTCCGTGTAAGTAATCAATGGATCCAAAAACAGTTTATCAGTTCGTAAACAAGTTCAACACAGTTCAATTAGTTTAACCCACGTGATGTACAAGCAACACCTCAACCCTAACGTGGACTCTATCTACTGCCATTATAGGTCCTGGCAAAATATATGCCGCAATGGTTCCATAACCGTCGTGGAGGGTTTCCCGGGCCCTTACGTCCCAAGTCCACTTTGCGTGGGGGTTTCCCCAAGTAGTACTACCCATATATTAAGTGGCTCACCTATGAGTTAATGAGTGTCAGTATTATCCGGCAGCTAGTATCTTGTCACATCACAATAGTTTATAAAACGGAAGCATGCATTCACCCCAAAATAGTAAAACAGAAAAAGGGGAGTGGTATACGAAACTCACCTTAGCAGCGTTTCACGTCACACGATGTCATATAGTATTCCAAGTCGATCCCATCTATCAATTACTTGCAAGATCCTATTCAAGTTCATACACGTTAGCTCGTGTGACCAGCATCGCGGTTACACGTGTGGGTACTAGAACCTTTAGTTGTTTAATATTATTCAAAAGTTCTACACTTATTTACATTGTCGCTTCCTCTATGTTCCCAATGTCGAGTTATTAGTTTTGGAAATATACATATGGTTATCTAAGGTCTCAAGAGTCTCAAGTCCGTGTATTAGTGTGATTTGCATAATATCCAAACGTTCCATAATCAAATGTTCCGTTAATTATCTATGGCCAAATCATACATTGTCGTTTATATCTTAATAATATATCCCAAGGTTCCAAGTCTTATATCCGCAAAGTTCTTCTAGTGTTCAATGTATGTCCAATATTTATGTGTCCAAGGTCTCTATTGTCCAATGTCTAAACTATCATCGTTTCCGTATCATCCGAACATTATCCTCTTCGTATAATATGTATAATATGTTGGTTGACTTGTTAGTTTATAGAGTACACATATTTGTATTAGTCTTTTATATAGTAAATAGAGTCGGGTCAAGTCCAAAGAGTCCCACACGTGCATCTCGCCTAATATATAATTAAGATTATCCAATAAATCAATTAAGTCTTAGTCAAGTGTTTATACCTCTCTTTCCATATGGTTAGACAGAATTGACTAGTATATGACCGAGATGTTGACCGGTCTTTTATCATGTTTGACTATTACTTTATTACCCTTTGCTCACATAAATCCTGTTACAACACAACCTCTTACTATGAGACCCCTTTTTACTTCTGTTGAACGAGTGGACCAGAAGTTGCTTCTGTTCTTGATCCATAACCATCCTATACCTTCATAACATCCACCATGCTTCACCATCTCTACCAACAATTAAACCATATAACTTGTAATAACATCATCATCATCTTCTACGGTTACACGACCTCACCACCTAACCCTTCAACCTATTACTACCATCACCGTCACCCTAATCACCATCCAATATCGGACCATCATAACCCGAACCACCGTGAGGCTTTGTATGTTAAGACGCTTCTTACGCTTTTGGGCAATTAAACTACTTTTGAACGAGTGGCTCAAAAAGCTTCTTACGCTTCTTATGTTAAGACGCTTTGTATGTTATCTCTTCCCATCGCCAATATATACAAGTCTTCCCATATATAATGCGTGAAGATATTTCACTAATTAATTAAATAAATTATATGTAGGTGGTGGTTGACTGGTTTGTTGAGAAATAAATATATAGTACAAACTAATTTAAGGAGACACATGTGAGGTAGTTATTGCAGTGTGAATTTGGTGGAAAATGAAAACTTCGACAACCCCTCAGACGGTGAGGATTGTATCACAATGCTCTGTAAGTCCAAGGCACGAACTCAAACAAGACACAAAGCAACCCATATACCTAACACCCTTTGAGCTCCCTTTTCTTAACATCAACTACATCCAAAGGGGTTTCCTTTTTGCAAAGCCACCTCAAGATTTTTCCATAACCGCTTTCTTGGATGACCTCCGTCGCTCTCTCTCCGCCACCCTCACTCATTTCTACCCTCTCGCTGCTCGTTTAGCCACTCGAAAACAAGAAAACCCGCCTTCGTGTGTCATTTACATCGACCCTGAAAACAGCCCTGGAGCCAAGTTTGTTCATGCAACCGTGGACGTAACTGTCTCTGACATTGTTACATCCGTTGATGTTCCATTAGTTGTCCAATCATTCTTCGACCTTAATGATGCTATTTCCCATGATGGTCACACGTTGCCTTTGTTATCCATTCAGGTGACCGAGCTTATCGATGGAATCTTCATCGGTTGCTCTTGTAACCACCTTCTCGCAGATGGGTCGTCTTTCTGGCATTTCTTGTTTGCTTGGAGTGAAATACACAAATCTAAAAACGATAATGTTACCCGTCCTCCTGTATTCAAACGATGGGTCCTTGAAGGACACGATCCTATTACATATCTACCATTTGCCCATCACGATCAATTCATTTCAAGATTCAAAAAACCACAAGTAGTTAGGAAGAGATTCTTCTATTTCTCCTCGGTTGCGGTTTCTAAACTCAAAGCAAAAGCAAATGAGGAATGCAAAACTCAAAAGATCTCAAGTTTACAGGCAGTGTCCGCACTTTTGTGGAGATGCATAGCTCGAGTTCGACGCCAACCAGGAAATAGTGAAACCATTTGTAAACTTCCTACTAATAACAGGAGTAGGTTGAACCCACCTTTGTCAGATAACTATTTTGGCAATCCGATTGGTATAATTATGGGAATAGCAACGGTTGAGGATCTCATGGCTAAGGGGCTTGGATGGGCGGCTTCGAGGTTGCATGAAGCAGTGACAAGCCACAACGATGCAACGGTGAAAAACTGGGTTGAGTCCTGGTATAAGAATCCAGTAGTATACAAAGATGATGGGCCATTACATCCTAACGCAGTACACATTACCGGTTCACCAAGGTTTGACATTTACGGGTGCGAATTTGGGTTGGGGAAAGCGGTTGCGGTTAGAAGTGGGTTTGTGAACCAAATCGATGGATTGGTTATGATGAATCCAGGTCGGGAAGGAGACGGGAGCATTGACGTGGAAGTTTGCTTATGGCCGGAGCATATGATGGATCTTGAATGTGACGAGGAGTTCATAACTGCTCTAAAAGAGTGACTAGCTAAGTGGTACCAAGTCTAGTAAGTTAAGTTATTCTTGTGTTTGTTTTCCAAATGTAATAAGGGTGGATTCTGGCGATTCATGATTTGATTTGTATTCGCTAATATTTTTTAATGTTACCTTTTGTGTGATTTCATATTTTTTTAATAAGATGTTCCGATAAAGAAGTTGATTCCTAGTTTTATGTTAGGTAAAATGTTACATTTTGAAAAGGTTTTCAATGTAAACATCAAAACACATGATTAATATAGAAAAGGGAAAAGAAATCCCAAGTGAATACATCAAATTACCCAGACAGATTGACTCAGGATTCCTAAAAATGACCACCAAACTATGTGTGTCATAAAACCCCATAGTTGAGGTATCGTATTTATGAGAAGTATATGATTAATCTTATAATTTTTTATTTGATTATAAAATGAGAGTTAGGATCAAATGCACAGTGAAAGAAAAATAATAAGTCGTAGGAAGGGTATCAAACGGACTCTGATTAAACTCATTCAAGCGGCATTGGAACCGTCTTAACGAACTCTACGATGTTAGTTTTTAGGTCTTCAGTTTTTGAGGTTTTAGCTTGTAGTTTTTAAAATATCTGTTATATCATTGTGTCTTTTATGTACATATCAAATATCAATATAAATATTCAAGTGTTGTATATAAATATATATTTAATTAACTTTAAACATAAAACAACAAAGCCGTAGTCTCAGTTGTGTTCATGAGAACATGGTTCATAGAGACATAGACAACATTCAAATTAGAAGAGATCAAAAAAACCGGTTCCCGGACTGGGACCGGTAAAACCGGACCAAACCGGTTCGTCCAAAAACCGGTTCCTAGAGGAACCGGTGCGGTTTCATGTACAAACTGTAGGTTCCAGCATTGATTCCCCATTTTTTCCAGAAAAACCGAACCGAACAGGTTCCTACATGAACCGGTTCGTGAACCGAACCAAAAAACCGGTTCGAACTGTTTGACGAATTTGACCGATAAAAAAGAGCCGTTAGGCTCTATGTTGCTGCTTTTGACAGTTAAACTTGCTCCTAAATCACCATTTTGTCACCTCAACTTAGTATAAATAGGTTTTAGATGATTTGGGTTGATCACAACACTCAAAAACGTAAAAAACGAACCCGAAAAAACAAAATACGCAACCGTATTCGCCCGTTTTTTTTATCGCTTTGCTTCTTTGTTACATCTTCCATGGCTTCATCAAACCCAACTTGAACGAAGAATCCATGACGAAGAGGTGGAAGAAAGACTAAGTGAACCCCTATCGGACGAATAACTCGTATACGATGCTTCGTTGCGCCAAAGTAGTTCGGACGAAGCTTAACAAAAAAAAATTGATTGTAATATTTTGAATTATGTTTTTATGTATTTCATTTTCCTAGTTTCTTATTTTGAAAACCAAAAAAAATAATAAAAGTCGAATTTAATGTTTTTTTTTCTTATCGGGCTATATTTTTTTTCTAATTGTGCGCGAAAAAAACCGATTAAGAACCGAAACCGGTCTTACAAACCGATGAAACCGGCCCAAAACCGAACCGGTTTGAAACCGAAACCTGTTTGACGAAAAAAACCGTTTTGAACACCCCTAATTCAAATAGCAATAGCTCCTCCCTTTTTATTCCAGCAATTCAGTCTGCGTTCTATCTTTGGGTCAACCACCGACCCACAACCCAATTTGTGAGCCCACTTCTTTAACTTGATGTGCCATTGCTTCTGCCCATTTCCATTGCGTGAATTAATTACCACATCTCTTTATCACAAACCACAACTTTTGAGCTATTATTTAATCTGCATCCACATTTGTTCCTTTTTTATGCAAATTGATTGCTTTAGCTTGAATTTCCATAATCTGCAAAGTTATAAAAAACATATTAATGTGGTAAGTTTCATCAGTGCATTTAACAAATAAATAATAAGAAACAATAAACATGTGAACTGATAAAATGCTATCAATATAAAACTAAACATAAATCTAAATTATATACTAGAGCGTTTTAAAAAATTCAGTTTTTAACTCCATGCATACGTCCTTATAATATCCCAATGACAATGATCTCATCCATATCCTTAGCACATGCATCTATCGCAAAGAGAATCGAAAGGTCGTGCAACACACATGCGCCATAGTAATTTATTTGTTACCTCATCATCAGTGCCGAAGCTTGGCCGAAAAGCTCGGGGGGTCGGAAACAGAGGCGTCCCTGAGGATTTAAGTGCCCTATCCGAGCTGTTAAGACATATGCCCCTTAGGCTTTCACGAATTAAATAGTTTAAACTAAGTTTTATGTACGATCAATTGTATATATAACAATAAACATAACAATTATCTAACTAATAGCATTAAAATGAGTTAAATTATATACGATATTGACTAGTGATTTTTAATTGGGAGAGACCAACCTAATAGAGAATAACATTTCAAAGTTAGTGGGTCAAAACATTGGTAAAATCATAAGTTTAGAACTAGAGAGTAAAAAAAAATGTTAATATTCCCTAATATGTTACAACAGTATTTTATTAACCAAGACAAAATAATTTTTCCAAATTACCTAAACTTATAACTAACCAATCAGCTTTCACAAAATAATTAATCAAAATTACGTAAACTTATAAATAAATAAATAAGTGGATTAAAATAAATATCAATATTTTGAGTTAGAATAAATTTAACTAATTAAGTCAAATTAAATACTCTAAGATATTTTCCAATGGCTTTATGAGGTAGAACTGTAGAAGGCAAAAAGACAAAACTATTAGAAAGTGACAAAATTGCAAAAATAATACGAGTAGTAAAGAATTTTAAAGTTAAGCTTTGACTTTAACCACTATTTGAACAATATTTACGTAAATACCTATTGCCTTCTTCCTCAAATTATAATGCAGCGCCGCTGCAAGGTCCACCGCCACCATGGAAAAAAATTTGATGAATATTTCGCAGCTCTTCTCTATACTTCTAAGGATAAAATCATGTGGCCATGGTCGGAAGTCAAAGGGGGTCGGAAGTTACTGATTTCGGGGGGTCGAAACCATATATACCAAAAAAAAATCTATATGGATACTATATAATCGGAACTTCTGAGCGAAATTTCGGGGGAGTCGGCCGCCCCCTCCCGCCCCTATAAAGCTGCGCCCCTGCTCATCATAAATCCTTATAACCTTATTCCATTAAGGGCTGCAATATGTTGAGCCGAGTCGATCAAGGATGGATTCGAGCTCAAGCTTGAAACTAAACGAGGTAGCCTGGTTCGGTTGAGCCCCAGCTCACCTTGATCGTGCAATTGGTGTATTTCCGGGTCTTAGTGGTTAATACACTATGACCGTGTTAATCCTGATTGACTCGTGTTTAGTCATAATATATATCGTTTTGACTAGATTAAGATAACTTTAGAAATACTTCCTTACCGGATTGATAACTTGTAAGACCCTCCATATTAAGCGCCAAAAGTTTGGTGTTTATGCCTTAAAATTATACACATAAGATAAACTTTTTTACAAAATATCCCATCTTGAGATCAACTAGGTTTGAAATGATTCATAAAGTGTTTGACAAAGTATCACTTTCATGTTTAAGTTAACATTTAAGGTTACAAATTTAAATCAACCAAAGTATGTATGTATGTATGTATGTATGTATGTATTGTTGGGTAGTTAGTGTCTGACCCATTTTACCCTTTTGACCGAGTTTGCAGGAAAATAAAGACGTTGTGTAAGTTGGAAGTAGTTGAAAACTTGCTAGAGCTGTGCGATTTCATAGGAAATTCCATTTTGTTTTCTTTATATAAATAAGGCATGTGATAGCAAATAGAATTAGCCGAAATTACTTTCTCTTTCTCTTTGTAATCTGTGCCAACTTATCAATAAAGCAAGCCTTCTGTTCTTGTATTTCATAGTTGTATTTGTTTCGTACAGCTTGTTTGATCTCTGTATGCCAACATTTGGTATCTGAGCTTGAAGTTCTGATCTTATATATGCCCAAAATACTCCGATTACAAGAGATGTCTGTCGTTTCTTCTAACCCAGCCCCGAAGGAAAACCCATTCCCGTTTCAGTGTCTGGTGCTTCTTACGACAAACTACATGACCTGGGCGATAAAGATGGAAGCCGTATTGGATGCCCAAGGGCTCTGGGAATCCATAGAGCCTGCAACTGGTGAGGTTGTAGATGAAAAGAAGAGCAAGACGGCGCGTGCGTTCATCTTCAAGGCCATACCTGATGAGATCTTGATGCAGGTTGCTAAGAAGAAAACCGCAAAGGAGGTATGGGAGTCTTTGAGGACAAGATGTGTGGGAGTAGAAAGGGTACAGAAGGCTAGGCTACACACGTTAAAGAGTGAGTTCGAGTCACTGCGAATGAAGGAAGGTGAGTCCATCGATGAATACGCGGGTAAATTATCCGGAATGATAGCGAAATATAGTAGTGTGGGAGCCATTTTGGAGAATGAGGAGGTCGTTCGGAAGTTCCTTGACACCGTAATTGACAAGTATTTAAACTTCTTGGCGTCAATGGAGCAATACTCGGACATCGATAACAAGCCATTTGAAGAGGCAATTGGTAGGTTGAAGGACTGCGAAGACAAACTAAAGCTACGACAATGGAGTGGATCGAGTGGTGATGTTTCTTTGATGTTCACCAAATCTGAAAGTTCGAGCAGCGGTGAAGGTGGTCACAAATGGAATAAAAATCAAACTTGTGGAGGTTCGAACACACGAGGAGGAAGGTTTGGGTCTCGAGGTGGTCGCGGTGACCGTGGCAGAGGCGAAAAAAATTGGAACAAGACATCACAAGACTCTAATAATCACTCTCGAAAGCCCCATGACAAGAGTCATGTGAAATGTATTGAGTGTAAACAATTAGGCCATTATGCATCGGAGTGCAAAGTTGGGAAAAAACAGGAACAAGAGGCGCATTTGGTGAAAGAGAATGATGACGAGCCATCCTTGATGTTAACCGTGGCTGGGGAACAAACCATTACGATTGTATCTTTGGATGAACAAAAGGTGTTTTTGCAACGTGAAGATCGGGGTGATCAAAGCAGGGACACATGGTACCTCGACAATGGGGCGAGTAACCATATGACCGGGGAGAAGGAGTTCTTCGCCGAACTAAACAAGAACGTAACTGGTCATGTACGTTTTGGAGATGGCTCAAAGGTTGAAATAAAAGGAAATGGCACTCTTTTATTTCAATGCAAAAATAGTGACCAGTTGATGATACAAGAGGCATACTATATTCAAGCCTTAACACGTAATATGCTTAATACACTATGACCGTGTTAATCCTGATTGACTCGTGTTTAGTCATAATATATATCGTTTTGACTAGACTAAGATAACTTTAGAAATACTTCCTTACCGGATTGATAACTTGTAAGACCCTCCATATTAGGCCCCAAAAGTTTGGTGTTTATGCCTTAAAATTATACACATAACTACATAAGATAAACTTTTTTACAAAATATCCCATCCTGAGATCAACTAGGTTTGAAATGATTCATAAAGTGTTTGACAAAGTATCACTTTCATGTTTAAGTTAACATTTAAGGTTACAAATTCAAATCAACCAAAGTATGTATGTATGCATGTATGCTGGCAAATCTCACCTAAATCACTGGGAGGTAATCACTATTTTATGTTGATTGTAGATGATTATAGTAGATACATCTGTATTTATCTACTAAGAACAAAAGATCAGGCCATGTCAAAATTTAAAGAGTTTAAGAAAGTTGAAAAGGAAAATGAATTTGTGGTCAAAATATTAAGAACAGATAGAGGTGGGGAATTTAATTTGCATGCTTTTGATGATTTTTGTAAAGAAATGGGAATTAGGAGACAATAAAAAATACCCTACACACCACAAAAAATGGTGTTGTGGAGCGTAGGAATAGGACTGTAATGGGCATGACAAGAGCTATGTTAAAAGCCATGCAGGTTCCTGATACGTTTTGGGGTGAAGCAGTAAGTCATGATGTACATATTTTAAATATGGTGCTCACTAAGTCAGTAAAAGATGCTACACCATTCGAGAATTGGAAAGGAAAAAGGCCAATGATGTGTGTAAATGTATATCTATATATAAATAACACAAGTTCTAATTAAAACGACTCACCTAAAAACTACACACGTACGGCAAGTGTACCGGTCGCAAAGCAGTAAACAGATAAGATCGAGTATCGAACCCAAAGACGCGAATGCAATCTAGATCACAACCTATACCGAATACTAGCCTAAATAAATAGATACTTAAATGGAGGTTAAACTAATAGTTATAAACTTAGAAGAAACAAAATATAAATAAAATAACCTCAACTGCTTATATGAAACTAGGAACTTGGAGAAATCAGATAGGAAGAAGGCTGGTTACTTAGGTAAATTCCCTAGACACTAGCAATAAATCCTGAATCTGGTAATTAACTTGAGACCCTATTCTCATCTAACTACTCTCCTCCTGCAGGTAAGGCTAGCAAGCTAGAATCAAGGCGGGACAAGTGTAGAAATGCTAAGATGGATCTGGATCGCCCTAGAGTACCAAAATCCCACATAAATCAGATTAAAACCTCTCCTGGATTAAAACCCTCAAACTATGAAGCAGACTTAAACTCTACTGAAGAAAACCTAGGAAAACTCTAAACACGGACAAGTAGCGACTCCCGCCCTAGCGCTTGTCAACTACCGAACAATGCCTAGTTAGTTACCTAGCAATCTCGAGTTAGATTTCTCACCCTCAAGAATGGACTGCACGTTTTAGTTAATTTATTATATTAGTTTGTTATACTTGTGTCGTACTCCAACTCCAAATACTAGCACGCTAACCTAAGTTGACGAACTAGATTGATTTCTAGACCTAGGGGGTATCTCTACATGCCTAGCTCCACAAAACCAATAAACAAACTTCAAATAAAATCAACACCAACACACATATATCAAATCCAACAATGAAGTTAAAATCATGTAATTCTACACATCGAACTAAAAACCAAAAATCATTAAATATTGCATAAAACGTGTCTAGCTCATAAACCTAAGCAACCATGGAAATATTTAGTTCATAGTTATAATCAGAAACATAAATTCAAAGTCTATAAAAAAACAATTTCATCATTTCTCTAAATAAATAAAAACGATAAAACAAACCCACGGGTCTTCAAATAATTAATCTTTAGTGCACCCCGGACCTTCTCCGTCTCCAAAATATCTCCTGGTTAAAAAATCCTTAAGCTTTGTTCACAGTAACCCCTCTCGAAGAGTTAATAGCCAAAATCGTCCCTGAGGTTTGGTCACTTTTGCCACTTCAGTCCAAAACCCAAACGTCTTAAATCTGGGTCCGTAGGCTTTTGATTTTTTGCCACATTCGTCCCTGACACTAACCCAGTTAACTTATCTCGTTAAGTTGGGGGTATTTCTGACTTTTTGCCTACACTTTTATTTTTTAATATTTTTACTTAATAAGTGGGACCCACCTCCCCCACCTTCTTCTACTCTAAACCTTCCACCATCACACACCACCACCACCACCACCATAGCCTCCAATCTTCTGACCACCATCACGAACCACAACCTCTGCTTGACCACCGAACCAAAACCCAACTCCACTGAACCACCGAGTCCAAACACCCACACCCACACCCACCGAGTCCAAACAGACCCGAGCCCCTGAACCCGTCGGACCCGAGCCCCTGAACCCGTCCAAACAGACCGGAGGCCAAACACCCACACCCACACCCACCAAGTCCAATCACCATCGCCTCTCTTTAACCTCTTTGTTCTCTCATCATCTCTTTATCTCCCTCTATCTAAACACCATCTCAATAGAAAGAAATAAAGGTTTGGTTTTTATACTCGATGACAGTCACCGGCTCTTGGTGACTGTCCGGTCATCGTTTCGAAGGTGGAACGAGATTCAAAACAGAAAGAAGGTTCTTGGTGGTGATTGGGACTCGATGATTACTGATTATAGGTTATAAACAGAGGAACAAGGTATCGGGTTTGTGGATAGGTTCTCGGGTTTGACTGATTTTAATGGATTCACGACAGTCACCATAAACAGGTGACTGTCTGATTGTTAACAGAGACAGAAGAGAAGGAGGGTTCGGGAAGGTGTTACTAATGTTATCGGGTTATAATAGGTTAGGTCTGATGTTGTAGCTGCTTGTTAACCGAGACAGAAGAGGAGGAGGGTTCGGGAAGGTGGAGATCTTACCGGAGAAGGGAGGCGGCGGCGGCGGCTGGCGTTCACCGGAGAGAGGAAGGTTCCTCTCTGCTCTCTCTCTCTATCTCTCTGCTCTCTCTCTATCTCTGCTCTCTCTCTCTCTCTCTCTCACACTTAAATAAATGTTTTTGTTTTTATTTTTTTCTTTTATTTATTTAGGAGTTAATAGCCAAAATGTCTAAAATGCCCTCGATTTTGTAGGCAAAAAGTCAAAAATGCCCCCAGAGTTAACGAGATAAGTTAACTGGGTTAGTGTCAGGGACGAATGTGGCAAAAAATCAAAAGCCTACGGACCCAGATTTAAGACGTTTGGGTTTTGGACTGAAGTGACAAAAGTGACCAAACCTCAGGGACGATTTTGGCTATTAACTCCCCTCTCGAAGAATATGGCTGATCGAAAAAAATAATAATCTCCTCCTAATGCAGATATGTCGCTCTTTATAATATTTTCCACCTCCAAAAGAAAAGGTAGGGTTGTAGTAAAAATTCCTTTTTCTTGTTTAGGGCTTTGGGCCCTGTGACTTAAGTCACGTTTTTTTTGCATTATTATTATTATTATTATTATTATTATTATTATTATTATTATTATTATTTATCTATACATATAATAAACCAAAGCCATTTTGATGATATGGCACTCAAAGAGGCATTCTCCTCTTTGAGTGTTCCATTTGTCATCCCATGTGGCAATTGGTATTTAAGTTAATAAAAAAAAAAAGAACTCCATTCATCCCTTTAAAAGATCATCATCCCAAACCTTAAACCCTCTCTCTCTCTTTCAATGGCATCGATCATTACTTCATTGGGAAATTTATCTCACACGTAAGCTGTGTTGGTCCCGCCTAACATGTCTTTTGTGAGTGGATTTGACTTCCACAAGTACTATTCAGTTATGTAAAGTTACAAATCACACAAGCTTCCTTGATTGGAATGCTTAATATGCCTTCAGTTGGGTAATCTTTTTGTTCATTCGTTTTTTGAGCATTCGAATGATTAAGATAGGTGTATGAGTTAGAGAAAAGCTACTTACAAGAATCAAGCAGTTTTGGAAACGTGTGGAAAGGATACGAAGGCTTTCTTTCAATGGCATCGATCAAAAAAAATATATACATATATATAGGTTCTGGAACAACCTTTTACGCATCCTAAAAGATAATGGTTCTAATTTGATTTAATAAATTAAAAGGTGAAACTTTGATTTAAGTTTGCATCGAAAAAAAAAATCACAAAACTTTGATTTGTGGTTTTGTAAAGTATTTTGATTTAATTTACGATTGCAAATCACAAAAGGTTCCGATACTTTTATTTAATTAATGACGGTGACGGTTTTGATTTATTATAACATTTTGATTTATCAAAGTATTTTGATTTATTAATTAATCAAAACTTTAATAATAAATCTGATAATTAGTATGAGCAGTTCTTGTATGTTCATAGGACTGTTCATAAAATTCATCCCTACTTTTATGAAAATCGCTATAAGTTGGTTACAACTAGGATTACAATCTGTTTCCTAAAATTTTGGGAGTAACTTAATCTCCAAGTTTTAAATTAAAAGATTATCATAATTTTCAAAATCTTTTGGAGATATCCTGAAATCCCGAAATTAATTAAAACAGATTTTCCAACATCCCTAAATTATAGCACTAATGGGATTAATGTTCTTGCATTCAATTGTTCACGGATTAACATTTTTTGAAAAGTTGTTCTCAAACAGGTTTCCGAATTCATGAACCAACAGTTCTCGGCTACAATCTCGATAAATCTTTAAAAATTTATGGTATGGTTGAGTTTTTTTGTGCAAATCATATATTTAAGATTTTATTACAATATATTAGATATATTTCAACCCGGGACGCTCCCGGGGTAAAAACTAGTTATATATAGTAGTATGACTCCGTGCTCTCGACTTTGGTGTTCTTGACTTGACTAAAGTTGCTCGTTTACGCTCCAACGTCCATGAACACATGCTTTCAAGTGCTCGTGTATCAATTAAAATTCTTTCGTTTTAAGCCCATTCCCCACGAACACCTATAAAATAATAAAATAAATAAATAAGTACTAATAACTAATAAAAACTATACAGTGATAAGAATAGACAAACAAACGAACACACGCCTAAAACTATTAAAAACTATTTACAAAAGACTCAATTACAACTCAAAATACATAGGGAATAGATGTGTTTTACGACACATCAGCCAACCACATGTTATTTGAGGGTCTTTGGTTGTGTTGGCTTTGTCATAAAACTAAAGGGTCATAAAAATAAACTTGAAGATAGGAGCGGACCGTTAGTGTATTTGGGTGTTGAAGAAGGAACATTGGGTTTTAAGCTTTATGATCCATTAGACAAAAAGGTGATTATAGCAGGGTTAGGTGATGTAAAATTTGATAAAAGAAGATCATGGGGATGGGAACAAAAGCCACATGACGTTGGTACCTTTTCTACATGGGTACCCTCATCTTCACATTGGTCACATGGGGTAGACATTGAAAGTGACAATTCAAAAGATTCAGAAAGTGGAGGATTGGACCACAATGGTGGATCTACTATCCCTTATACCCCTATATCATCTAACTCTAATGTTTCTCCACAAGTTATTAATTTTGCAGGAACAACTAGTGTTTTTGAAGCTAGGAACAACTCAGGTCAACATTCAGCATAGTCTTTTGATGACACTCCCATACAAGGGAAAGGAGATCTTAATGAAGTTTACCATGCAACAGAAGCTATGACTAAGCTATGACTAAACCTACCAATGCCTCGTCGGGCGATCCTTCAACGAGAACATGACCGTCTCGTGCGGGAATACGAACTGGAACAAGAACACTTCAACGACGAGGACGAGTAGTTTAGTAGTTTTTTTTATTAATTATGTCTTTTTAATTTTTTTTATTAATGAAAAATTTATGTTTATTATTTAATTTGTGTTACAAATTTAAATATTATAAATTTAAAATAACAAAGTTTAAAAAAAATAAAAACTAACAAAAAAACCGGATAAAGCTGCTGCTCACCTCTAGCCACAACACCATCAGGCTAGTGAGCAGCAGCTTTATCACCCTGCCAACTGGCCGCTTACGTAGCTCAATATGGAATGATAGAGCCATTGCTCACATCTAGCCACAACGGATAGTCTAATCATGATCATCTAAATCCACTTGAAACACATACTAAAATGGCCAACTTTCGTTGGCAAGTCCAGAACTTGAATATTTAAATTGTGGGGGCCAAAATATATGTTTAGTATGTTAAAAAGATTTGATTAACCAAATAAAGTTAAGTCTCCATTAATTAAAACTATCAAATTTTAGATTTTTATCATGAGCATAATACATGGTCAAGAATGAAAACGGGTTGCAAAACCAAAAGATTTTAGTTATGGTGTCATAATAGTTCTTTTTTTTAATATCTGAATGATGGATGTGCATACTATATATTAGGATCTCTATAGAAGATAAAAATGTGATAAAATTATACTTTGTGTCCTTTATTTATGACTAAAATTATGAAATGTGTCTAAATTCTTTGTTTTTCTTATAGATTTTGTCCTTTTATACTAAGTTAGTAAACTCAATTAACCATAATCTAATAAGGGCAAAGTAGTCTATTCACATGCTTTTGACTCAAATATTCCCATCTAACCTAAATTCTAGCCTCTTTAACAAACTTCTTCCTAAAATCAAGTAAGGGGTTCTTTCACAACCAACTCGCCACCATCACCACCTGTCATCACCTCCACCTCAACCCACCACCATGGCACCAGCCTCACTATCACCTCCACCACCACAACAATCACCACTTGCCACTCCCACCACAGCCACCACCCACCCACCTCCACTGCTGTCACCTTTAGATCTGAATTGAGCACCCACTTCCACCACCATCACCCAACTCCGTCTACCCATTCCCACCACCACCATTGTTCATCACCAGCAACCCAAAGTAAAACTTGCAACTAAATACCTAAAGTAAAACCCCAGACATCAAAATTGGACCCAAAATCAAATTCGTTCACCAACAACCACCATTCAACACTATCGTTCACCCCCAGTTCAAAGTCAATTCCTTTCCGTTTATCATCGGAAGATAATCGTTCACAATCATTATTAACAAAATAAAATAAAAAATGTAGAAATATTTCAAACTGATTAGGTATAAATAGGGCTGCAAACGAATTGAACTTTCAGCGAACAGTTCATGAACCATTTAGCGGGTAGTCTGTTTGTGATCGTTTGTTAATAAATCAACGAACACGAACAAAAAATCGTCCATTTAGTTAAACAACCGAACATGAACAGAGGTTGTGTTCGTTCGTTTATGTTTGTGAATGCTCGGTAACATGTTAGTTTATGTTCGGTTTGTGTTCGACAGTTTAATAGGGATTTTAATTTTTATAATTTGCTTTGATATTCTTATATTTTTATTTATTTTACCCAAATAAATAAATAGATAATTTATATGAGGTAAATGTATGTCCATTTGTGTTTATTTCTGCTCATGAACACTTCTTTGTGTTTGTTTGTGTTCATTAATGTCCATTTGTGTTCGTGTTTGTTCATGAACAAAATTAACAAAGGAACACGAATACAAGTGTTTTCATAACAAACGGACACGAACAACAAATCTCATTCGATAAGTGTTCATGAACTGTTCGAGTACATGTATATTTCCTTAACAAATGAACACGAACAAGATCTTGTTCGTGTTCGTTCTGTTCTTTCACAACTCTAGGTATAAATAAATATATCAAAAGATAAACACTAGATACTTAATAATCTAGAAAAAATTACAGAAACGTCCATTACGTTTACCCAAAATTGCATGTTTCATCCTTAATGTTTAAAACTTGCAGGATTCAGCCTGTAACGTAGTTTTGTTGCAGGAACATCCTTTAACGGAGGTTTTGATGCAGGAAACATCTTTTATCACTAATGGGGTTAGTTTTTCTGGTTAACTTCTCCTCTAGGGACCATTCTTGCCAATTTTCAAACTTTTCATCCTTCTCTTCCGTAATTTCCGACGAGTTCATTGCCGGATCCGGCCAACCAGTCGCCGAAGTTGGATAATAATAAACGTAATAATTAAACATATATATATGTATATATATACAGGGCAATTCTAAATTGCAAACTACCCCCACATGAGAAAACCATGTAAACCCATTTGAGTGGTCTAGCTTTGTCCACGTCTTCATTACTAATTAAGTATTTAAGGGCATTATGGGTATTACACACTGATAAAGCTCCATCATTCTTCTGACATAAACATTTGACATTTTATACATTCTCTCTCTTCACATCCCATCTCTCTTTATCTTTCTTTCCTCTTATCTCTCTAATTTGTAAAGATCTCCACATTTCTCTTCTTCTCAAACTCCACCAAAATCCAGAAACACTTAATGAGCAGCACAATTGTTGGACAACGATTTTGAGGTACCATTTCTAGAAATCTTCAAGGCTACACAGAGTTTCCAATTTAATTTGATGAAACTTTCTTTAGTCTCATAAAAGACTTTATTTGTATTTTTAATGTTTTGAAAAACTTTGGTTTGTGATTCATAACGTACATATCTTTTTTTAATGTTCAACTAAAATGTTAGATTTCATTTATTTATATATGTGGATAAATAGCCGAAATGTGTTTTGATATGAAAACAAAGATCATCAAAAGTCATTTGAACATTTTTGAAACATTCTATATATACACGTTTATCATTGAAATTCCCTTTAGTTTTGCTTCCCTTTATTATAATATCACAACTACTTATTGTGGATCTATGTCCAGATGCAAGTAGTGGCTTTGTGGAAGTTGGTGGTGCGAGTGGTACGGCGGTGTTGTTTCAGATCTAATAAGAACAGGGGGTGGTACGAGATTTGGATTTCATAGTTGGTGGTGGTGGTGCTCCGTTTGGTGGTGGTGGTACAAGTTGGTCTTTGTCAATTTTTTTGTACATCTTTTTTTTTTTTTGAAAACATATGTTTTTGTTGTTGGTTATAATTTTTTTGGTGACATGAGTTGTGAAAACATATGTTTTTTTTTGTTAAGTTATAAGTTATTATATGTTTTTTGTAAGATAAGTTGTAAAAACATATGTTTTGTTGTTGGGTTATAATTTATTGTATATTTTTAGTGAGATTACTTTGCAAAAACACATGTTTGTTGTTGGGTTATATTTTATGAGAAAGTATACGGTATAAAGTCCCCTTAACATAAGAAGTGTAAGAAGCCACTAGAACATGCCACATGTCAATTTAACCTAACCATGATTAAAGTATCACACACCCTCCCACTTTCACAATTATCACTACACCTACCCACTTTCACAAACTCATCATCTTTTGAAACAAAACGATCGAGATCTGACCACCACCACCACGACGACGATGACGACGACGACGACCACCACCACCACCACCACCACCATCATCATCATCATCATTCACTAACACTCCAACATGTCGACGTCATCCCAATACAAGCTATAACCGTCAAGAAGATCATCATCATTATCTGCTGTTAAATCCCTTCTCCACCACTTTATCCACACCACCAACCACCACCACCTTATACTTACAACCACCCTCCACCACCTCCATTTGAAACCAGCACCCATAATAATATTAATAATATTATCCTCTCTGTTACACCAAACAAGATGTTAACAAAAGCAAGTAAGCAACCATGCTTTTACATTGCTGTGCTCTGCATAAATTTTGATACAAAAGGTAGAAAAATGAAAAATTACCATTTTCAGTGATGATCAATATAGATGTAGTTTCTTGTTGAAGAATATGCAAATTATGTGCAAACTAGCCAACAAATATTAAGGTGCGTTTGATGTTCTTAAAGGTGCGTTTGAAATTTGTTGGGTTTTGATGAGAGCGTCCAAAATTTTCAATGAGTGCGTCCAAACTTTTTAATGAGTGCGTCCAAAATTTCAATGAGTGCTTTCATACTTATTAATGAGTGCTTCTAAATTTTTTAATGAGTGCTTCTAAATTTTCTATGAGTGCTTCCAAACTTTTTAATGAGTGCTTCTAAATGTTCAGTGAGTGCTTCCAAACTTTTTATTGAGTGCTTCTAAATTTTCAATGAGTGCTTTTCAAACTTTCAATGAGTGCTTTCAAACTTTCAATGAGTGCGTCTGAATTTTTTGATGAGTGCGTCTGAAATTTTGATGAGTGCGTCTGAATTTTTAATGAGTGCGTCTGAATTTTAATGAGTGCGTCTGAATTTTAATGAGTGCGTCTGAATTTTAATGAGTGCGTCTGAATTTTAATGAGTGTGTCTGTTTTAACCTAGTATGGTTAGGGTTTTTAATCTGCATCCTTAATCTAATGGCTGAGATTGCTTCTTACGCTTCTTACGTTAAGGGGGCTTTATACGTTATCTCTCCCCATATTTTATTATGTGTTTTTGGTTTGATAAGTCGTGAAAACATATGTTTTTATTGTTGGGTTATATATACATACACACTTATTTTTATTACACACGATAATAATAAATGTAAGAGTTAATTGCTAATTTAGTCCCTGAGGTTTGTCAAAAATTGTTACTTTCATCTAAATCTTTTTTTGTTGTCAATTTAGTCCCTGTGGTTTCATTTTTTTGTCATTTTAGTCCCTGATGTTTGTCAAATATTGTCACTTTCATCCAAATCTTGTTAGTCCCCAAGGACTAAAATGACAAAAAAATGAAACCATAGGGACTAAAATGACAAGAAAAAAAGATTTGGATAAAAGTGGCAATTTTTGACAACCCTCAGGGACTAAATTAGCATTTAACGTTAAATGTAATAATTTTTAGAAGTCAATTTATGTTTGACTTTTTTTTCAAAGAAAAGAATTGATCCGGTGTTTTCTTAATAAAACGATATGTTGACTTTCTAATTGTCAACCTTGCCCAAAAACAATAATAACCCCAACAAATTAAAACGATATGTTGACTTTCTAATTGTCAACTTGGATCCGTAACTATGAAGAAGCTACAACGAATCCTCATTGGAAGAAAGTTATGGAGTTAGAGCTGGATTCCATCAACAAAAACAAGACTTGGACCCTTGTTAACTTGCCTAAAGATCATAAGGCAATTGGGTTGAAATGGGTGTTCAAATTAAAGAAAGATGCAGCATTAAAGGTGATTAAACACAAGGCTTGAGTTACCACGAAAGGGTATGTCCAGCAAAAAGGAATAGATTTAGATGAAGTTTTCGTTCCGGTTGCGCGGCTTGAAACTATTCGGTTACTACTCGCACTCCCTGCTAAAGGAAACTGGCTTGTACATCACTTGAGAGTCATCTACCTTAACCCACAACTGTCGTCTAGTTATTTATCTATTCATTGCCATAATTAGTTTATAAGCACAATTCACATATATTTGGTTTAATTGTTGATGCACTTTATGTGTGTCGTCGCTGTCGAATAGACTAGGGTTGAGTTGTTTGTTGTATAACATGACATGGTGGTGATCCATAAGGGCATTTTATGGAGCTGACGTATTTGTTTAGAGGTGACCTACTTGGTTCGTACTATCGTGAGGTCGAACCAATAATAGAAGGGTCGAACCAACATATAATGTGTTGGTTCATGCTTTACCAAGGTCGAACTAGTTGGTTCAAACCCTGCAAGGGTCGAACCAACTGAGCCTATATATAGCAATCTCATGTGTTGGTCTTATTAAGATTGTGAGTTTGTGCTTAGAATGCTCTCAAGGGGGAGGTCATGGCCGACCTCCCCCGGCCCCGAGATAGATGTTTATCCTTTTGATGACAGTGTCTGTAATCATTTCTAATGTAATACGAATCTGTGATGAAATTCTTTTCATCTATTTTTGTTTCCTCTCCAATCTCCATCTGAAACCGAGCTGTAATCGTTTAATCGATCCATGGAAACGGTTCATAACCGTTTTCTAAAGTGGTATCGGAGACATGGTATCGATTTGAACGATCTAACAATCGTTTGAATCAATCTGTAACATCCCGTTTTTGGTATATAAATAAAATGTGTTGGCTCATATTTATTAGTGAATGAAACGGGTCATCAACCGTTAAAATGAACCAATAGTATGTGCGATAGATATTTGTGTATTTAAAACGAGTAAGTGATGGTTAGTACGATTATTTGAGATGTGAAATCTAGGCGAGTGGTTAAGATTATAAGAAACCGTTTAATAATATTATTAATAATAATAATAGTAAAATATAAAATCCTCAAACAAAAAAAAAAAAACGAATTCATGCTATGCATGTGTGTGTATATGGTGTCAACACTAAATTATGAAAAGTGTCAATTATGAATGATACGTGGGTGGGGTTGTTTGAAGTCCAAGAGAAAAAAAAAAAATTTATAAAACTAATAACCGACTTGTGGTACGTCGGTTTCGTAAGTCAGTGAACCTTTAAAAGCCTACTGTGAGTGTATCAACATATATGAACAATCCACCCTAAGAGTTTTAGTAATCTCTTAGATATTAATCTCGTGACAATCTTCAGGTTAGTATTCATTTGATTTACGTATTAATTTTTAAGCTCAACATTTAAAGAATAGAGTCACCAAATTATTATTCAAACCTAACGTAGAGTTTATGGTTAAAAATGGGTTTAGGGTCCTAGCCAGGACAACGTTGGGTGACCCAACTCTAATTTAGGCATGGGCTGATCATCCACGCTTAAACTAGGGATGGTTATCCAAAGTCGGCTACGGTACCGACTAGTTAGTACCCACTTATTATTGAATTAGTATCTAAGATTGTCATGGTCTTGATCAGGAAACCAAGTTCGGACCGAGTAGATTAAACATCTATAAAGCAAAGGTGAGTGTTACATACCTCTGGAAGTATATATATATACATGATGTGCTGATTATGTGTTAGAACTGTATGAGTGTTAATATAGTTCTTATTTGATCACATATATTTGGATGTGTATATTAGTATATTAGTATATGTTGAATCAGATGGGAGTTTTCTGATTTGACATGAGATCGCAGGGAGTTAGCGATCTTGGTGGATTATTGGATTCAGATGGGTGTTTTCTGATCCAATAAATTGTATTTGAATGTTATAGTAGGTTATGTTGAATCAGATGGGAGTTTTCTGATTTAACATGAGATCGCAGGGAGTTAGCGATCTTGGTGGATTATTGGATTCAGATGGGAGTTTTATGTTCCAATAAATAATAGCGAAGGAGTTTCGCGAATTTAAACCATATGGGAGTTTTATGGTTCTAATTGATTGCGTGTCAGTATTGTGGTTATGTGACATGGTGATATAATGTACACTCACTTAGCGAAAGCTAACTAGTAGTTATATATATATACTTTCAGGTTGAGTATCTAAGCAGGAGGGCTGAACCAGGTCAAGTCTTGCAGTAAAAAGGGATCGAACATGTTTTGTAAAATATCAAGAATGGTAGTCAAACTTGTTTTTGGCAAACTGATGGTTGTAAAATAGTTCTTATAATGAAATAAAAGTTTGACGTTTTGTATAATTAAATTGGGACCTTCCGCTTAAACTCTGATATAAGATGGGCTTAAAATAAATATATAAAATAAAGATGGGTGTTTCAAGTTGGTATCAGAGCATATGGTTTGAGGGATTCGGGTATGGATATAAATATCCGAGCTCAAGCCGTAGTGCTCTTGATATTGAATAAATGTTCGATCCAAGACTTGATGAAGAAACCAAAGATAAGGGGGTTAGTCTGGCGGTTTCTCATATGAAAGTATATATATATATATATATGTATATAATTGTTAAGTGTGCAAATCTGAGAGTATATTTTTTTTCTGAATTTCGTTACTTAAAGTGTGATGTGATAATGATAAGAATATGTAAGTAGAGTGTGTGGACTACTACACCTAGCCAATGTAGTAGTAAGCACACTGTACGGCAGTATTCTCGTAATTATCATAATCATATTGAAAAGTATCGAAGAATAAGTAAGGTGGTGGAATAATATTACCGCGTATGTTGGTATATGGATGTGAGGAAGTTGATGTGGAAAATTACATGTTTATATATATAGGATTTAACTAAGAGAAATTCGTGCAGTAGAATTTTAGTTATCCTGATATATATACATGTTATACCTGACAGTCAAGAAAAATGACTGATAGTGGAGAGGATCAAGCCAATTTAAGAGCGGGTGACAATGATCATAATGAGGGTAATGATCAGAATTCAGTGAATTCCTCATCTCAAGCAAATCCAGATGGGCTTCTTGCAGAGCAAACTAGACAACAAATATCTGAAGAGGTGGCAAAGGCTCTTCATACTGTTATGCCATTTTTCATGGAACATATTGAAAGTACGATAGAGAATGCTTTCGAGAAGAGAATGGCGAAACTGAATCAGGAGAAACCAGCTGACGAAACTGGGGCAGAAGTGATTAGAATTAGAGAGGAATCTAAGAAACATCTATGTACTTTCAAAGATTTCATGACGTCTAAACCAAAAGAATTCATGGGAGAAGTTGATCCACTTATTAGTCAAAGGTGGATTGCGGATATGGAAGCAGTATTTGAAATAAGTCACTGTGATCCTGCGGACGAAGTAATCTTTGCTGCAAGCCAATTGAAGGATAGAGCGAAAGACTGGTGGGACGTTCAAAGACAAGAAAAAGGTAGAGAAGGGATTTTGAAAATGACGTGGGAAGAATTCAAGACTCTGTTCTTGAATGAGTTTTGCCCCCAAGCGATAATTGATGAGATCACAGAGGAGTTTCTCCGTCTACGTTAGACGGACGAATCGATTGATAAGATCACAGGTATATTCTTTGATAAGGCTCGTTTCTGTCCTGAACTTATAAGGACAGAAAAGATGAAGATCCAAAGGACCAAAGGTACCATAACATGTTAAGGGCAGATTATCGGGAATTTATTTCTCCCTCAAAGTGCGCAACTTTAAATGAATTGATCAATTATGCACGAGAACGTGAGATTGAATTAAAGAAACAAGTAGAGAGGGGGGAAAAGAGGAAACCAGAAAGGATAGACGGTCCGTCTAAAAAGGCAAAGTTTTCCGAACCACCTAAAAAGAATAATTCCAAACCTCAATCTCATACTTGTAAAGTATGTGGTAAAAATCATTCTGGCGAATGTCGTTTTGGCCAGTTGACTTGTTTTAAATGTGGTCAGAAAGGACATTCAGCAACACAATGTTCAAGCGTTGTGAACTTGTGTTACAACTGTTATAAACCTGGGCACAAGAAAGCTGAATGTCCAGAACTAAAGGGACCTGCAAGAACCACTGGGAGATCTCAACAAAACAGGGGAGCAGGTGATGTGAAGAAACCAGAAGCACCAAAGCCACGAGGACGTGCATTTCAAATTACCACAGAGGAGGCTAAGGTCACACCAGACGTTGTGACATGTACTTTCTTAGTCAATTCTGCACCTGCACATATATTATTTGATACTGGAGCTAGTAGATCATTTGTATCTGCTAAGTTTGTGCATCATCCTTCGTTCATTATCGAAAAATTATCTACTCCCTTAGAAGTAGAAGTAGCAGATGATAAGAACTTTTTGGCGTTTGACGTATATAGAAATTGTAGTTTAACAATAGAGGATGAAAACTATAAAGTAGATCTCATACCTATGCCTATGGGTGAATTCGACGTAGTGATTGGTATGGATTGGCTATCTCGTTATCACGCCAATATTATATGTTACCACAAAATAATCCAACTCACTTCGCCTAGTGGCCAACAAATTTGTATTCATGGGGAGAAGGAATCCAACTTCCGAATGTGTTCCCTGACCAAAGCAATAAAGTACGTAAATAACGGGTGTAAGGCGTTCCTTTCCTATGTTGTTGATACATCAAAGAAGGAGAAAGTTCTTGAAGATATACCGGTTGTGCGGGATTTTCCAGATGTGTTTCCTGAAGATTTATCGGGTATTCCACCCGATAGGGAGGTGGAGTTTCGTATCGATTTAGTGGCCGGTGCGAAACCAATTGCCAAAACACCATATCGAATGGCACCAACAGAGATGCAAGAATTGATGACTCAGTTACAAGATCTACTCGATAAAGGTTTCATCCGTCCAAGCGTTTCACCTTGGGGTGCTCCCGTATTATTTGTTAAGAAGAAAGATGGAAGTATGAGGATGTGTATTGACTATCGGGAACTAAACAAGGTAACAATAAAGAACAAATACCCGTTACCAAGGATTGATGATCTTTTCGATCAATTGCAAGGTGCAAGTTGGTTTTCAAAAATCGATCTGCGGTCAGGGTATCATCAACTAAAGATTAGAGAGGAAGATATTCCAAAAACAGCGTTTCGCACTCGTTATGGTCATTACGAGTTTCTGGTTATGTCATTTGGATTGACTAATGCCCTGCAGCATTCATGGACTTGATGAACCGGGTATGTAAACCGATGCTTGATCGATCGGTGATTGTTTTTATTGACGATATACTTATCTACTCCCGAAGTAAGGAGGAGCATGCTATTCATCTACGTGAGGTACTGGAGACCTTAAGAAGAGAGAAATTGTACGCAAAATTTTCAAAGTGTGAATTTTGGCTGCGAGAGGTACAATTTCTAGGCCACGTAATTAATGCTGAAGGAATCTTAGTTGACCCGTCCAAGATTGAAGCGGTAATGAAGTGGACTCCGCCCAAGACTCCTACAGATATTCGTAGCTTTTTGGGGCTAGCAGGCTACTATCGGAGATTTATTCAAGATTTCTCCAAAATAGCTTCTCCATTAACCAAGTTGACCAAGAAAGACACAAAGTTTGTGTGGGGCAAAGAACAAGAGCAGGCTTTCCATACGCTAAAAGAAAAGCTCACACAAGCTCCAGTGTTATCTTTATTAGACGGAACCGAAGATCTTGTTGTGTATTCAGACGCTTCGTATCTTGGTCTTGGCTGTGTTCTAATGCAAAGAGGAAAAGTAATAGCTTATGCCTCACGGCAGTTAAAACCTCATGAGAAAAATTATCCAACTCATGATCTTGAGTTAGCAGCAGTGGTGTTTGCTCTCAAGATTTGGAGACATTATCTTTATGGGGTTAAATGCACCATTTATTCAGATCATAAGAGTTTGAAGTACTTCTTCGATCAAAAGGATTTGAATATGAGACAACGAAGGTGGCTGGAGTTGATTAAAGACTATGACTGTGAAATTCATTATCATCCAGGGAAAGCTAATGTTGTAGCCGATGCACTAAGTCGAAAGAAGGATTATTCACCAATCAAAGTGAAGTCCATGGCATTGGTAGTAACCCCAAATGTATTGGACTTAATAAGGAATGCCCAGGAGAAAGCACTAAAGGAAGGGAATTACAGGCAAGAAAGAATAAAAGGCCAAGTAAAAGATTAGGAGGAAAACGCTAATGGAATTAAAACAAGGTTCGGGCGTATATGGATTCCCAATACTTGTGATGCTAAATCCAAAATTTTGGAAGATGCACATAAGTCCAGATACTCTATTCATCCTGGTGCTACAAAAATGTATCATGACTTACGAGTCAATTACTGGTGGCCAGGTATGAAGCGAGATATTGTTAAATATGTTGAGGGGTGTATGATGTGTGCACAAGTGAAGGCCGAACATCAAAAGCCGTATGGAAAGATGCAACCATTGGAGATCCCAACGTGGAAATGGGAACATGTCACTATGGATTTTGTGACTAAGCTAGCAAAGACCGCGAAGGGTTTCGATACCATCTGGGTAATAGTGGATAGATTGACAAAGAGTGCCCACTTCCCAGCAATTCGTGAGACTTACTCTTCGGAACGATTGGCAGATGTTTTTATTAGAGAAATAGTGTCACGTCATGGTATGCCAGTATCAATTGTGTCAGACAGGGACACTAGGTTTACGTCGCATTTCTGGAAGAAGTTTCAAGAAGAGATGGGCACAAAACTATTGATTAGTACCGCTTATCATCCCCAGACCGATGGACAAAGTGAAAGAACAATCCAAACAATAGAGGATATGTTGCGGGCATGTATAATAGACTTTGGCGGAAGCTGGGACAAACATCTACCATTAGTAGAATTCTCCTATAATAATAGCTATCATTCAAGTATTGGAATGCCTCCATACGAGATGCTTTATGGGAGAAAATGTCGTACTCCTATTTGTTGGGGAGAAGTTGGTCAAAGAGAGCTCGGTAGTCAAGAGATTGTTAGGGCAACCACAGAAAAGATAGACCAAATCAGAGCTCGCTTGAAAGCTGCACAAGATAGGCAAAAATCATATGCAGATAAGAGGAGGAGAGAGATTGAATTCCAAGTAGGAGATTATGTCCTATTAAAAGTTTCTCCGTGGAAAGGTGTTATTCGTTTTCGTAAGCGCGGAAAGCTAAGTCCACGCTTTATTGGACCCTTCAAGATTATTGCTAGAATAGGGCAAGTGGCATATCGTTTGGAACTGCCAGAGGAGTTAAATGGAATTCATAGCACTTTCCATGTATCACAACTACGAAAATGCTTAGCTGATGAAACAACATATGTACCTTGGGGCGATATCGAAGTTGATGATAAGCTTAATTATGTGAAGAGCCGGTCGCGATACTCGACCATAAACTTAAACAACTTCGAAACAAAGAGGTGAGACAAGTAAAGGTGCAATGGAAGCATCGAAAGGGTTCTGAATTTACTTGGGAGTCTGAAGATGAGATGAAGGAATATTACCCTCATTTGTTTACTGAATGATCGGTTTCGAGGACGAAACCTAAATTAAGGGGGGTAGAGTTGTAACATCCCGTTTTTGGTATATAAATAAAATGTGTTGGCTCATATTTATTAGTGAATGAAACGGGTCATCAACCGTTAAAATGAACCAATAGTATGTGCGATAGATATTTGTGTATTTAAAACGAGTAAGTGATGGTTAGTACGATTATTTGAGATGTGAAATCTAGGCGAGTGGTTAAGATTATAAGAAACCGTTTAATAATATTAATAATAATAATAATAGTAAAATATAAAATCCTCAAAAAAAAAAAAAACGAATTCATGCTATGCATGTGTGTGTATATGGTGTCAACACTAAATTATGAAAAGTGTCAATTATGAATGATACGTGGGTGGGGTTGTTTGAAGTCCAAGAGAAAAAAAAAATTTATAAAACTAATAACCGACTTGTGGTACGTCGGTTTCGTAAGTCAGTGAACCTTTAAAAGCCTACTGTGAGTGTATCAACATATATGAAAAATCCACCCTAAGAGTTTTAGTAATCTCTTAGATATTAATCTCGTGACAATCTTCAGGTTAGTATTCATTTGATTTACGTATTAATTTTTAAGCTCAACATTTAAAGAATAGAGTCACCAAATTATTATTCAAACCTAACGTAGAGTTTATGGTTAAAAATGGGTTTAGGGTCCTAGCCAGGACAACGTTGGGTGACCCAACTCTAATTTAGGCATGGGCTGATCATCCACGCTTAAACTAGGGATGGTTATCCAAAGTCGGCTACGGTACCGACTAGTTAGTACCCACTTACTATTGAATTAGTATCTAAGATTGTCATGGTCTTGATCAGGAAACCAAGTTCGGACCGAGTAGATTAAACATCTATAAAGCAAATGTGAGTGTTACATACCTCGGGAAGTATATATATATACATGATGTGCTGATTATGTGTTAGAACTGTATGAGTGTTAATATAGTTCTTATTTGATCACATATATTTGGATGTGTATATTAGTATATGTTGAATCAGATGGGAGTTTTCTGATTTGACATGAGATCGCAGGGAGTTAGCGATCTTGGTGGATTATTGGATTCAGATGAATGTTTTCTGATCCAATAAATTGTATTTGAATGTTATAGTAGGTTATGTTGAATCAGATGGGAGTTTTCTAATTAAACATGAGATCGCAGGGAGTTAGCGATCTTGGTGGATTATTGGATTCAGATGGGAGTTTTCTGTTCCAATAAATAATAGCGAAGGAGTTTCGCGAATTTAAACCATATGGGAGTTTTATGGTTCTAATTGATTGCGTGTCAGTATTGTGGTTATGTGACATTGTGATATAATGTACACTCACTTAGCGAAAGCTAACTAGTAGTTATATATATATACTTTCAGGTTGAGTATCTAAGCAGGAGGGCTGAACCAGGTCAAGTCTTGCAGTAAAAAGGGATCGAACATGTTTTGTAAAATATCAAGAATGGTAGTCAAACTTGTTTTTGGCAAACTGATGGTTGTAAAATAGTTCTTATAATGAAATAAAAGTTTGACGTTTTGTATAATTAAATTGGGACCTTCCGCTTAAACTCTGATATAAGATGGGCTTAAAATAAATATATAAAATAAAGATGGGTGTTTCACAATCACAACTCAATTTCATGGTTTTCAGACGTAAAAAATCAGATTTTGTTGAAAGGTTGAAACCCTAGATTCTTAATCGAACCCAAAATCATGGGATTTCCCAATTTTTTGATCAATCGAGGGTTAGGTTTTCATTTCCGCACATTTCTGTACAAGTTTCATCATCGAATTCGAACTATTAGAGTGTTTATGGACTGATTTGCAGAAAATATAGAAGATGAACACGTTTTTCTGCAAAAGGTCGAATGAGGAAGTTGATTCGACCCTTCGAGAGGTCGAACGAGTGTTTTAGAGGTCGAATGAGTTAGTTATATATTCATTCGTGGTGATTACAGAGGTTAAACCCGTTGGTTGATGTTCATTCGACCTCACGACAGGTCGTACGAGAAATTTCTGTTTTCATTCGTGCTTCACAAAACTTGTTCGGGATAACCATTTTTCATTCGACCTTACAAAGGGTTCGAACGAAACCTTATTCTCTTGGTTTGAACCTTCGACATATAGAATGGAAAATTGATATTTTAAGGGGCAAAATATTTCGAAAGGCAGCTTTTGAAGATTTTTGAGAGAATGTTGATGATGATTATACAAATTGTTGATGAGAAATGAAGTTGAAAAGTTCAAATTCAAACTGATCCGGTATCGAGTGTTCAACTGTTAATCACTGGTTCATATCTATTTTATGATATTTCGGGAAGATATGCTCTGGCTCTTGATATGGGATACGAGTGATCGGGATAAACTTCATTATATGGTTTCAAGATTAAACACTCGAAATACTTCATCTAGGATACGAGTTTATTTCTGGTTTGCTTCTTTACACAAAGTTCAAGCATGTTGGATTGAGATATTGTGTCAGATCTAGTGATGTAACAGATGGGTTTCTGATCAGGTGGTTATGATGATGAAACATTATAATGTGGGGTAGTCAAGAGAATCAAGAGTATTGTGGTACAATGATCCGATTAATATGACTACTTTGGGCCTAAATACATAGATTTTATTCCGCAAGTTGTGAACAGTCAACCCAGTTCCAGTGTGATTGAAAGAACTTGTTCAAAGAGAAGAAAGTGTTTATGTAATCACAGTCAGCACAGATGAAGATTTTCATAGAAGTACCAATGTCCGAGTGGATTGTTTTGCACAGAGTCACATTTGAGATTTTTAATTGGGTACTAACAGTTAGATTTTTCCAGTTGGTGTGAAGGGGGATGCAAAGGGTAAGTGCAGATAGGAGACGTAAATGAGTGGTGGTACCTGCATGTTACGTTGAATACCTGATCGGTCAGTATGGAATCCTTCTAGAATGGGTCTTATTAGACTGGAGGTTAGACTAGTTTGATTGCACGTGATGTACTTGGTCAAGATGACATCCCTAGGTACTGATGCTACGAGACTGCAGTGCATTAGTTTGTCGACTTCACATTGGCATAACTAGGTGACCTGGTTGTAATTCAGCTGAGCGTGCCGGTTGAGTTCGCAAAGGATATACATGGTCTAGCTGACTACAATTCAACAATCTGTTACACGACCTACAGTTGATTATTGGGGTAACTTAATAGCTCCAGCTGTGCAACCAATTGATAAAATGGTACATGTTGACAAGTGTGTTAATAGAGAAAGTGTTAAAAGTGATGTTGTGTGTCTCACCGAACAAATGAGAAACAATGATTCAAGTGAATTGTCAAAGAGCGATTTGAGTTTTGATACGAGTTCAGAATAGAGTGAATCAAGAGAAAGTGATACATCAAATATTGATGTAAATTCTGAGAATGGTAATAGTACAGATGTTGAGGTAAACTCAAAATCTGATTGTGCTAGTTGTTCTGAGTGTGTTAAGTTGAAAAATAAGATGATGAAATTCATTAAGGACAAACAGAACTTAGCAAATGAACTTGAAAAGTGTCAAATGTAAATAAATATTTTGAAAAGAATGAAAAAGTTTTTGAAAATCAAATTGAATCTTTAAAGAAAGAAATTTCAGAAATTAGTAAAAACATTTCAAAGAATAATTATACATCAGAGTTGGATGTCACAACACCCTGTGTTGCTGATCCTGATTCTGAGGTAAAACCAGTGCTTGCAGAGAAAACTGAAAATGTGATAGCAACATCAGAATCTAAATCTGAAGAGAAACCCATATTCAAGTTTCCTGAAGGAGTTGAAGGATCCTATATATTGGCAGGACATGACAAATTGATTTTCAATAAAGATTTTCCAATTGATAATATCGAAAAATCTTTACTCAAATGTATCTATGTTGATAATATCAATTTGTTAGATCAATTTAAAAATCAATTTGGTCATCTGCATTTCGAACTCAATCCTAACCAACATAAGGATCAAAAGAAAGAGATTGAAAACAAAAAGATTGAAAACATGTGGTGAAGTTGGACATATTGCTGCTCATTGTCCTTATTGGTATTGGGATGAAGGATATGAGTGTGATTTTGAAGAGTATAGGTCCTGTTTTAACTTCGGAGAGTGTGGGCATTTGGTTGCTTCCTGTCCGTATGTTAAACAGAAAAGGACAGAAGTGAATGTTGCTACTCATTCAGGCAATGTCAAAAAGCCTATATCCCCGAACCAATTCAACAAACAAAAGGGGAAACAGTCTGCTATGTATGACCATCGCAAAAAAATTTCCTTAAATAAAAATGGAGATCGTGATAGAGTTGCTAAGGTAAGGGGGAGCTCTAAGGCTAAGCCTAAGAATAACTCTAAGCCTGGGTTTTCATCAGTTAAGTCTATGAAGATTCCAAACATAGTTCAGAAGCAGGTTTCGAACAAGAAACCTGAAAAGTAAAAAATCAAAACAAAACCAAAGAAAAAGAAATATAAAATAAATCCTGAACATGTTTGGAAACCGAAGTCACTTTCTCAATGAGCAGCAGTTTTTACTTCAAATCAATCCATTGAAAAACCAATTGATTTTTCAAAAGGAGAATGGATTGATATTCCGAGGATTGGTGACCTTGGACGACCCATCATTGTGAAGGGATGGGTTCCTCTCTCCTACTAATTGTAACAAGTGTGCTGGTTGTTCCAGATAGACCTATTAGCTATCTTTTGATAGTTGATAGTGGAGCATCTGTATACAAAAGCGGGCTTGACTTTTCTCATACATTGTGTTTTGCTACATCTGGAGGAGATTAAGATTTTGCTATTTATTGGAGAGGTGAAGGTCAAGGAAGTGATATTGACAAAGGAAAACTTGAGTTCAACAGAGTGGAGAGGAGAGTGTTTTTCATCTGTTTTCCTAGTTGTGAAGCCGGAAAAAGTTGCAATCTCACGCAATTGCTCTCACGTTTTGAATTTCTACAACAGATGCAAAATTACGGTTTATTCTAAGCTCTCTTATCTTTGTTAATGGTTTTACTAACTGAAAGAACAAAGTGAATCAAGTAATCTGAATGGGAAAATGGTTTTTGAAACTCAATGAGTAAATTGCACCGGGTATCATTTTAGTTTGTTTTTCTTCAAAAAGTTTAAAAATCCAAAAATATGCTTATTTTTAGATTTTTAAGGGGAGAAAATTTCAGAAAAATCAAAATTAAAAATTCGAAAATATAAATTGAGTTTTCCAGGAGAAAAAGAAGAGATGATAGTACATCAGTGGACTGTCAGATTACTCTAAAAACAAAATGGATTAATAAACATTGAGTAGCCACTACAATTATATATTGGTAGGCTTGAAATCAAAGTTAAAAGTTCAGCATGTTTAAAGTTCAGCATGGTGATATAAACTTAAAATCAATTACTGATAATCGTTGGCATGTGGTCTTAGTACCGAAATTTCGTTTGATAGATTGCCAAAATCAGAGGTTTCGGGCCATTATATTGAAAGTTATCTGGGGATGGCCTAACTGATCTTTTGCAGTATTGATTTACAAACCTAGATTCAGTCAGGGTATCTTATTAAAAGAGCTAATAAAGCCAAAACCTTAAGTTACCGAATGAGGAACTTAACATGTGTGATGATAATCAAAGATTATCTAATGCATCGTATCAATACTATGATGAAAATCATGTATGATATTAGTCCTCACCCTGGTAGAGTGCACAAGTCGCTTTGAAGCATTAATTTGCTGACCTATCACCTTTGTTCCTCATACCTTGTAACTAACGGATAACTACAATATAACCACGCGTTACGATGAAGCTTTGTGCAATTCTTGATACGGGATTGTGTCGCGTGCGCGGGGACCATAGATTATTCAGTATCTAATATTACCATAACGTATCTGAAGTGCTGATCAATGAATGATGATTTTAAGTTTAAGTGGACTAACATGCTGGTAATGGTTGTAGGATGCTCAATGTCAAAAACAGAATATTGATCAAAAAGAGTTTTGACTGATTATTTCAATACTGATATGATCCTCTTACAGGAAAATTCACAAAAAGATGTTTAGTTTACTTTTACGCAAATCTATTTGAAAATTCAAAAAGATTTTTGGTGTGTTTTAGCATAAACTTTGAAAACTCAAAAAGTTTTGTTTCGATTTTATTTTCGATAACCGATGTTGGGATACTAAATATGAAGGCTCGGATGCTCGAGAGTTGTAAAAGGGAAATCAAATTGCAAATCTATAAGTTTCTGGTGCATATTAAAGATGTTTAATAGTTCAGGGGGAACTACTGAGCGTCAAAAGGGATGTAAAGATTACTTCCGAGATTTTTGTCGTGTCTAAAGCCATTTGTAGTTTGTGCAGTTTTTCATAAATTTTTTCTGCAGAATCAAACACAACAGGTGCACTGCTCAAAACTCATCGACAAAGCATGTAACTTAAAAAGAGCCAAACCTGAACATCATGATCACCAGAGCCACTAACATCCAAATGAAGTTGTAAAGGAAATGACTGAAGATCAAAGAATTCAAAATTGTTTTCTGTCTTCATCTCTGGACCAACAAATGACAAAGCCAAGATTTCTTGAGTCTGTCTGAGATTTTGAAGCTTACTGCAGAGATAGACAAGAACCTTGACACAAACATGCAAGAAAATGGAAAGTTTTCAAGTCGTTCAAGATGATGAATGCAAGACTTGAAGAATTGATAATTTCTGATTTGGTACATCACTAGATAAGTCCAAGGAGGAGAGTTTGCACAACCGGAGGGGATTCCGCACTCTACGGTTGGTATTCGTGAGATCACGTTTCGTGTAACGATCCTAAAACGAATTCACAAGTGGTATCAGAGCTTTGCTCAATCACACAACTGCAAATTGATAGTTTTCAATCCGATTTTTCATCAAAACATCAAAATTTTATCTGTTTTTGCATGAACTTTGCATGAACATGGATATTGACTGATATAGACTTGTTTTCATGGATAAAATTAAAATTTCTTTCACAAAACTTGATTTCCATAAGATCCGATCCAAAACCTTCTTAATTTCATTGAAATCCATCAACTTTTGAAAAATTCAGATCAAATTGGTTGATTTTTGAAGAAAAAATGATTTTGAAATGGGTCAGGTCGAATCTGTTTGAGTAAGGTCAAACGAGTCAAGTTTTTGGGTCGAACGAGAAAGTTTTAGATTGAATGAGTCAGTTTTAAGGTCAAATCTGTCGGTCGGTAGGTCGAATCAATTTAACTCAGGTCGAATTAGGTTCTGGAAAGGTCAAATCAAGATTGAAAAAGGTCGAATCAAGTTCTAGGTTGTCAGTTTTCATTCGAATTTGTTACCTGAGGTCGAACCAGTCAGATTTTCTTCATTCGACCTCACGACAGGTCGAACTAGAAATTTATGTTTTAATTCGTGCTTCACAAAACTTGTTTGGGATAACCATTTTCCATTCGACCTTACAAAGGGGTCGAACGAAACCTTATTCTCTTGGTTCAAACCATCGACATATAGAATGGAAAATTGATCCGGTATCCAGTGTTCAACTGTTAATCACTGGTTCATATCTATTATGTGATATTTCGGGAAGATATGCTCTGGCTCTTGATATGGGATACGAGTGATCGGGATAAACTTCATTATAAGGTTTCAAGCTTAAACACTTGGAATACTTCATCTAGGATACGAGTTTATTTCTGGTTTGCTTCTTTACACAAAGTTCAAGCATGTTGGATTGAAATATTGTGTCAGATCTAGTGATTGTAACAGATGAGCTTCTAATCAGGCGGTTGATGATGAAACATGATATTGTGGGGTAGTCTAAAGAATCAAGAGTACTGCGGTACAATGATCGGATTCAGATGACTATTATGGAACTAAATCGATAGATTTTATTCCGTAAGTTGTGAACAGTCAACCCAGTTCTAGTATGTTTGAGGGAACTTGTTCAAAGAGAAGAAACTGTTAATGCAATCACAGTCAGCACAAATGAAGATTTTCATAGAAGTACCAGTGTCCGAGTGGATTGTTTTGCACACAGTCACATTTGAGATGTTTAATTGGGTACGGAGAGTTAGATTTCTCCAGTTGGTGTGAAGGGTGATGAAAAGGGTAAATGCAGATAGGAGACGTAAATGAGTGGTGGTACCTACATGTTACGTTGAATATCTGATCGGTCAGTATGGAATCCTTTTAGCAGAGGTCTTATTAGACTGCAGGTTAGACTAGTTGGATTACGCGTGATGTACTTGGTCAAGATGATATCCATGGGTACTGATTCTCTGAGACCGCATTGCATTACTTTGTCGACTTCACATTGGCGTAACAAGGTGACCTAGTTGTAATTCAGCTGAGCGTGCTGGTTGAGTTCGCAAAGGATATACATGGTCTAGCTGCCTTCCTGCGTATTGATGCTGAGGGTTCGTAGTGCATTACTTGGTCGGTACACGAAAGATGTTGTATTTCTACTCAATGCAATGGTGCATGTATTGAGGGGGAGACCTGTGATATTGACTGATGATATGTAAGAGATTTCAGGATACGCCAGAAACGTCCAATGGGGAGATTGTTGATGCACTTTATGTGTGGTCGTCGCTGTCGAATAGACTAGGGTTGAGTCGTATGTTGTATAACATGAGATTGTGGTGATTCATAAGGGCATTTTACGGATCTGACGTATTTGTTTAGAGGTGACCTAGTTGGTTCGTACCATCGTGAGGTCGAACCAATAATAGAAGGTTCGAGCCAACATATAATGTGTTGGTTCATGCTTTACCAAGGTCGAACCAGTTGGTTCGGACCCTGCAAGGGTCGAACCAGCTGCGACTATATATAGCAATCTCATGTGTTGGTGTTATTAAGAGATCGTTTACTTTCCAATTTACCAGGCATACCTGTGACAATTCTCATAGTCACACGTGTATCATACGCTTCTTGCACATTGGCCAGGCGCGCAGTCCACATACTATCCACGTGTCTCCATGTAATCATCACCTTATGCCTGTGGACTGGGTTTCGGTTTCGTGCTACTTTTTCAATTTCCTTCCCTAAATAACATGGTTGTTTTTTATCTAAATTTTACCGTCCCTGTAGATTTTCTCCCTTTGGTACCAAAGTATTAATATTGCGTACCTACGAGCTTCTATCCTTTCCACAACTTCTGATATCAATATTGGATCGTGTCCTTGAGACTTCTTCATCATCTATAAAAGCTCACCTTAACATAAACACCACAATTATGTTTTAACATGTCATGTGAGTTAATATTAAATTCTACATTTGGGCCTTGATCGAGTCTTGAATTATACGAGTCACTGATTTCAAGAGCACACAAGTTTAAGTTCAAGTACTTACCACCCTATACAGGATTTCACTCAAACCAGGGCTCTGATACCAACTTAAAAAACCCTTCACCATTTTAACTGAAAATACGCAGCAGAAATACAAACCAAAAAAATTTCTTGCTTTATAAAAACATTCTCGTATGTTTGGAACCCTAGCTACGAGATATTATAGGTGTTTCATCTTTTATTGTTTCTTATTACATCAAATACAACTCATCTTTATTAGTTTACGTGACCGCGACCTCGTACAATCCGCGTCCTCACTCGACCTCCAACCATTTCTTGCTTTGTGAGCTTGACTAGACAACCTGCAACTACCACATAACCATTTCGTTAGTTCGTTAAGTGACTTCATGCAAATATTCACAATATGGAAATAACATCAACAATACTCAATGGTCATATCCAAATGCCTTTTTGTAAGTTCGGATCCAGTCTCCGGATCTTATCCTCCAATTTCCATGCATTCATACTTACATACCTGCATCTTTATTACCATCCTCATAACAAAAAGATTAATAACACTACAATACACACGCACGTACAAATCCCATGTACAAGTTATCTTGACCCGTCATACTATTATTCCTTCATGTATTCTCAAGGACAAACATGACGTTTCCGAACCTATACTCAATCTACCCGTAACGACCAACCTTTACATACAAAACACTTTCATGCATTCTCGGGCATAAGCAACTATGCACACATTCTATTACACTAGCATCCAACGCGTGATAACTCCACTTACCAAACGATTTACCATTTATGTGACCTTGCATAACTATACAATACAATCTAAATAGTTACACCCATGATTAAATGTATCCATCTATATATATATATACACACACACACATATCAATCCGTACATTTTACCATTCATTCTTATGCCATATTTGTTAATCTTGGGTTTATTTTATGCTTAATTACCCTCACTTCATTTATCTTTGTTGCCCGTTTATCCCAACTACTTTCATTGTTGTATGATGAACTATACCCGTTCACCAACAACATCAATTCGCTTACCTTATTATAAATTACCATTTGATACTTGTTTCCCATTCTCTATTTATACATAAATATACAATTACTAAACCAAGAGTTTGCATCTTAAGTCACTTACCTTTGCCCGTAGGAGTGTCTTCGCCTCATACGCGTTTGACTTGTAGTCCCAAGCTTTTTACCTAGCTCGAGATCATATCCACTTGACCCGTTGACTTTTAAGCTTCTTGTACCTAGCTTACTTTCGAGTCAACATGCCGTTTTAGAATACTAATTTGGAACTTACCTATTCAAACATTAGTATTCATTCTACATCATTCAAACATGACATCAATACATTCAACAACTAGTTCTATTCAACAAGTCTTTCCATATACTACCCGTTCCACCCGTTAGTGAAAATACATGCATGAACTAGTTGGTAAGTGTTTTAGACACTTTTTGAATGTCACATAATACGCTATTATTTCCCTACAATCCGTACTCCAAGACTAATACAAGCGTATACATTCTTACACCTTTTCTTATTAAAGATTACATTATAAACGTGCAGCAATTTTCTACGCAGCTGCTCTTCAAGGTCACCTTTCCCCTTCTAAACCTCGGAATTAGACCTTTACTATCAAATACAAAATGTGCCTCATTCAAAGACCTTTCCAGGCATATAAAGAACACCTCCTAACGATTTTTCTATAATTTTATATCAATTTGTGAAGTTCAAGTCTGCACAAAAAATGGTTCCAAACAGCATACTGTTAAAACTAATTTACTAACTTATCAGGTTGTTTTGACCAACTAAATCTCATAACCAGCCTCACATGACTAAACATGAAATGTAACATGCGCAACAAGCTTTTCAACGATATAAGGCTCGTCTTCTAGCTCCTAATAACGAATGAGATATGCTCTTTACATTATGACTATCTAGGGCTGTCAAAAGTGACGAATTTCATACAATTTTTACACCATTTGATTTAATTCAAGTTTCATATAGGCATTTTATCAAACACCATATGTGCACCACTTTTCAAATGAATTCTAAGCCTTATAGACTTCTCAAACTTTACCATTTGTTTAGCTAATCATCAACAATTGATCACTTTGATTTCTAACACATTTACAAAGCATAAAAATAACAACTTATGCAAGATTTCACCACATCCTTGTATGGTTCAAACCTAGGGTTAAAACCCACTACATTCATACTTCAAGTATCAATTAAACACAAGAATCAAGCATCACTTAGCATAATATCATATATTCAAGTTCCTTTAGGGTCTCTAACCATGAGGGAACCCTTAGACATCATAAATTCATGTTTTTATCAACACCCTTGATTTTCACTATAATCAAGCATGAACATAAGATCAAATTTATCCAAATAAAAGGTACATTGTTGTGTATTAGGCTGTTGGGACGAAGAGGATTGACGAAACCACCTTTTGATAACCTTAGTCTTTTCCATATCTGCCTAAGTATAGAACTGCTGAAGAACAAATAGAAGAAGTACTGAAGAACAAACAGAAAGTACTAAAGAGTAAAACTCATCAGAAGTTCTGAAGTCTAACCAGACATTTCACTGAAGAACTACTGAAGACAAACTACTCATCAGCAGTTTGTCACTCATCAGCACTTTCACTCAGAAGCTTCTAACCGACTGAAGATCAGCAGTTTTACTATTATATTGTTTTGTTAAAGTCTTGATTTCAAGTTTCAATGTACAGACTGTAGTAACCTTATCTTAGCATAATATCTTTGTTAAATATCTTAGATTACTTCAGACTACAGTTTAGTACATTAGTCTATAAATAGATGAGTTTGTTCATCTATTTTATACATGTGATTTTGTAATATCTTTAAACTTATATTGAAATCCTTCGGGCTTTAAACTTATAATTTCCACTTCACATCTGAGAAACATAAACTGCTATTACTGCTTTATACTTAGATCATTTATTGTTTCTCATTTATTATTCAGTCAAGGGGGAGTAATAACTCCTCATCAAAGTGATCTTTTAGACCTTTGAACACTTATATTTCCGCTGCTTAATAACTCTTATATAAATCTGATAAACACATAAGTGTTCATATAAACAGCCACTGATCCAACAATTGGTATCAGAGCATCTGGTTAATCTGATCAAAATCAATCTAACAAATTGAGATTCAGACACAGGCTCAATATTGATATTCAATAAAAAGGATAAAAGGCTCACTTTTTAAATCCATCACTTTAAGAAAGTATTGACAAATCCAAACTTCTTAAAAATGGATCCCTACAATACTGGATCTGCCAACAAACCTCCTATGTTAGTCAGAAATGAATATAACATATGGTCTAAAAGGTTGGCACATACTATTTCTCAAACAAACACTGGCTGTTGGAGGTCTGTAGTTTTTGGACCTCACAAACCAGTTGTTACTGATCCAGAGGGTAAGACTGAAAGACCAAAGGATCCAAAAGAATACACGGAGGAAGATTTCCTAAAGTTTGAGCTTGATGCAAAAGCTTTCTCCATGTTGGCTATGGCTCTCCCAAACGAGATTTATGCTGGCCTTTTACACTGTGAAAGTGCCAAAGAGCTGTGGGATTGCCTAAAAGAGCAGTTTGCAGGAACTGCTGAGGTGATAGCCAACATCAGAGAAATATTGGCTCAACAATATGAAACTTTTACTCACATAGAGGGTGAAACATTAACTCAACAATTTGAAAGATTTTCTTCACTCATCTCTGAGTTAAAAATAAACAATCAGACCTATACAACTGAGTCTATGTTACATAGATTTTTAAGGTCTTTACCTTCAAAATGGGAAACTTACTCAATAGTCCTCAGAACCAGTTCAGATTTTAACACCTTGAACCTAACTAGGTTACATGGTAAATTATTAACTTTTGAAAGAGAAATCAATCAAAAGAAAAAGCTGCAAGAATCTGGTAAAACTGCTGATGACTATACTCCGGGTAGCACAGCCTTATTAGGACATGACTCACCATCCTGTTCTAATAATTTTGGTTCTTTTGACCACATTGACATAACAGCTGGGATCTCATCAGATGGATCTTTCCCAGCTTATGACAATGAAGAACTAAGTCAAACTGCTGACAACATGTGTTTCATCATGGATGATTTAAAATATTTTAGCAGTGATGACTTAGAAGAAATGGAAATATTGCACCAACTGGCCTTGTTAAGCTTAAAAACTAACAAATTTTACAAAAGGTCAGGAAGGAAATTTCCAGGACTAAACAATTCAACAAAAGTTGGTTTTGACAAATCTAAATTGAGATGTCATAAGTGTCAGAAGTTGGGACACTTTGCTAGAGAATGTAGAAGCTCTAGCTATAACCAACCAATGTCCTCTGGAAATCAATATAACCCCTCATACAATAGGAATAATGGAACTAATGGGAGTGCTCATTTTGTACAGGCACAAGCTCCAAATGTTCAATATGTGCCACAAGTACAATATGTACAGATGCCTGCTCAACAACAACAGCAGCTCATGCCTCCATTTCCAACTGCTCAACTTCCTGCACAAACTCAACAACCCCCTCAGCAACAAAGCTTATTTACCTCAGGGTATGTTGATTGGAGCAGTCTTCCTTATGACACGTCAGAATGCAGTCAGGATTCAGACAATAAGGTCTATGATGTCAACTGGGGAGAACCTGATAATGGCAGAAAGAATTTTGCCTTAATGGCCTTTGAAGGATACTCTTCAAATTCTGCTCTCACACAGGTATCACAACAATCTCTTTTAAAGCTTTGCACTAAATCTTGCAAAGAATCATTTGCTTTAATTAGAGAAACCAATGTGCATTTACAAGGCAAATCCAATGACATGGAAAGAAAATACACACAAATGAAGTGTGATTTGGAAAGAAAAGTCATGTTGAAAAACAAAGAAATTTCCAAACTAAATGATAAATCCATTGAAACAGAAGCACAAATTAAAATCATGATAGACAGCCTAGGAAAAGTCAGACAAGAGCTTGCTGACACCAAGGTTGATTGTGAAAAATGGGTTGAGTCTTGTAAAGGGTATCAAATGTTACTTAACAAACAAACTGCAGCCAATGTTAAGTTTGGCATTGGATATACCCACACTGAATCACCAACAGATTTCACCCACAAAACTGATAATGATGGGAAGAAATTGATTCAAACTTCTGATATGGAGGAATGCACATCCTACCATCAGAACTTCCTCAAAAAGGGAAGTACTGCAGAAGTTAAAACTACTGACAATAAGCCATCAGCAGTTTCAACTACATCAGGAGTTGAGACCCTGAAAACTGCTGATGACCTATTTCAAAAATCAGATTTTGTCAGTAAATTGCCTTCCAGCTCTCTTGATCTATCTAAAAGGAAAGAGAAGGCAAAAGCATGTGAAATATGTGGTCTGTTTAACCACATAACTGAACTTTGCAAATTTAGAAAGGTAAATCAGTTAAATAAACAAAGACAACAACTGATTGTGGGAAAACAGATAAAACAAGATTTTCAAAATACCTTTTTTCCCAACAAACAACAATCAACCAAAACCCTTTCTAAGAAGAAGCCTTTATCTCAACAAAGGTCATCTTCTCAAAGTTCAATTTCAGAAGTTTCACCTAACTCATCAGCAGATTCACAAACTGCTGAAGTTAAAGATTTGATAAACCTGGTCAAACTTCTGATGACCAAAGTTGATGGTGGAAACCAAAATGAACCCACCATTGTTCTTAATGACAAATCCATTGCCAAAAAGACATGGATTACTAAAAATGGTCCACAACAAGCTGCACCTGTTCTCAAGAGCAAACCCAAAGCCAAACTGGCTTGGGTTGCCAAAACTAACTAATTTGCTATCTTGTGCAGAGAGTCTCCAGAGGTTTGAATAGCATATGGTATGTGGATAGTGGAGGCTCAATGCACATGACTGGATGCAGATACCTGATAAACAATTTTATCAGTCAAAGAGAAGGATCTGTGTCCTTTGGGAACAATGCCAAGGGATATGTGCTAGGATATGGCAATGTATCCTCAGGCAAAATGCAGTTTGACAAGGTCAATCTGGTTGAAAACCTTGAGTACAACTTGCTAAGTGTCTCTCAAATGTGTGACAAAGGATATTCTTCCTTTTTCACAAAGACAGCATGCAAGATCATATCACCAGAAGGCCAGAAGTTGATAGAGAAGATCATTGAAGATCATACTTTGCTAATTGCCAAAAGATGTGGCAATGTCTATGCAGTGGACATTGAAAAAGATAAAGTATTGAACAAGACTGCCTGTTTCTTCTCAAAGGCATCAACTTCAGAAAATGATCTCTGGCATAGGAGACTTGGCCATGTGAACTTTAAAACCATCAATAAAGTCACAAAAATGGGCTTGGTCAGAGGTCTACCTTTGAAGGAATATCAGTGCAAAGAACACTGTGTTTCCTGTCTTAAAGGTAAACAGCATAAGTCCTCCTATAAGTCTATTGAAGAATCAAAAACAACTGCATGTCTTCAACTACTCCATATGGACTTATTTGGACCAGTCAAAATCATGAGCCTTGGTAAGAAGAAGTACTGCTTGGTCATCATTGATGACTACTCAAGATTCACATGGGTCTTCTTCTTATATTCCAAGGATGAGGCAGCTGAAATCATCAAGTTCTTTATTCTACAAGTAGAGAAGCAATACTCTCTATCTGTCAAAGTCATCAGGAGTGACAATGGGACAGAGTTCAGGAACAAAACTCTGGATGAATTCTGTCTGTCTAAAGGGATTGTTAGACAGTTCAGCATTCCCAGAACTCCTGAACAAAATGGTGTGGTAGAAAGAAAGAACAGAACATTAATTGAAGCAGCCAGAACAATGTTAGCTGATTCAGGCCTACCTTTGTATTTTTGGGCTGAAGCAGTCAACACTGCATGTTATGTTCAGAATAGAGTTCTTATCAACAAAAGACATACCAAGACTGCCTATGAAATTCTTCATGGCATTAAGCCCCTTATCTCCTTCTTCAGGGCTTTTGGATGTCAATGTTTTATCCTCAACATCAAAGACTCTATCTCTAAGTTTGCTGCAAAAGTTGACACAGGTTATTTTCTTGGTTATTCTCCTCTGAGAAAAGCTTACAAAGTTTTCAATTCAAGAACCAGGATAGTAGAAGAAACACTGAATGTCAAGTTCAATGAATCAAAACACACTCTTATTCCAGCAGATCCTGCTGAATTATTTGATCTTGACAGTTTTCATTTCGGACCTGAAAAGACTGTTGAATCATCCAAACCTCCTCAAAATGGTTTTCAAGGATTTGAAGATGATAGTCCTGCACCATGGACTCCAAACACAGTCAGAAGATCAACTATTAAACCTTCAGAAGTTTCAATAGCTTCTACTTCAGGAACTACTGATGAACATTTTGAAACTACTGATTCAGCTGAACCTAAAACTCCTGAAGTTCAAATAACAGCTGAACCAGATATTATCAACCTCAGTGGTTTATTTGAAGAACCTGTAGAGCCATCATCCAGTACAGGTTTACAACAACTGATTGAACACAAGGATCATCCATTGGAACAAATCATGGGTGATATTGCATCAGGGGTACTCACAAGAAACCAGCTTTCCAACTTTTGCTTATTTTCAGCATTCATCTCTCAGTTGGAACCAAAGAAGTATCAAGAAGCCCTCAAAGACAACAATTGGGTGCAAGCAATGCAAGAAGAGTTGCTTCAATTCAAGAAACAACAGGTTTGGGAAATCTGTCCCTTACCTGACAACAAGCAACCAATTGGAACAAGATGGATCTTCAGAAACAAATCAGATGAGGCTGGTATGATCATCAAGAACAAAGCAAGACTAGTGGTACAAGGTTATTCCCAAGAGGAAGGAATTGATTATGATGAAACCTTTGCACCAGTTGCAAGACTTGAAGCTATCAGGTTATTTTTAGCTTATGCAATTTCCAACAACATTAAAGTTTATCAAATGGATGTCAAAAGTGCATTTTTGTATGGAAAAATAAAAGAGGAAGTGTATGTCTGTCAACCTCCAGGGTTTGAGGATCCTTCTCATCCTGATTGGGTTTACAGACTTGACAAAGCTCTTTATGGGCTAAAACAGGCTCCAAGAGCCTGGTATGAAACACTTTCTAACTTTTTACTAAAGAATCACTTCTCAAGGGGATCCATTGATAAAACTCTTTTCATAAAACATGTTGGAAATCATGTCTTACTTGTTCAAATATATGTTGATGATATCATTTTTGGTTCAACAAATTCAAAACTGTGTGAAGAATTCAAGAAACTCATGCAATCAAAATTTGAAATGAGTACAATGGGAGAATTGCAGTACTTTTTGGGACTGCAAATAAAACAACAGTCAAATGGAACATTTATACATCAATCAAAATATGTTAAAGAATTATTGAATAAATTTTCTTTACAAGACTGTAAAACATGTTCCACTCCCATGACACCAATCACACAAGTTGAACCAGATGATCAAGGGAAACACATTGATCAAACCATGTATAGATGTATGATAGGTTCTCTTTTATATCTAACTGCTTCTAGACCAGATATCATGTTTTCAACTTGTGTCTGTGCTAGATACCAATCTGCACCAAGAGAATCTCATCTAATTGCAGTCAAAAGAATCTTCAGATATCTGAAAGGAACTCCTACTTTAGGGATTTGGTATCCTGCTTCAAGCAATACCAAGTTAACTGCTTTTTCAGATAGTGACTATGCAGGCTGCAAAATGTCAAGAAAATCAACATCTGGTGGTTGTCAATTCTTAGGAAACTGTCTGGTGTCCTGGCAATCAAAGAAACAAACATCTGTGGCAACTTCAACAGCTGAAGCTGAATACATTGCTGCTGCAAGCTGTACTTCACAGATACAATGGCTCCAATATCAACTGCTTGATTATGGAATCAAAGAGACCAAGACCCCACTTTTTGTAGACAGCAAATCTGCCATTAGCATCATTCAAAATCCTGTTCAGTTTTCAAAGACTAAACACATTGAAATCAGGTATCATTTCATAAGAGATTGCTATGAAAAAGGCAAGATTGAGGTGAAGCATGTCACAACAGCCAATCAAATTGCTGACATTTTCACCAAACCCCTTGATTCAACAACTTTTCAGAGGTTAGTATCCATGCTTGGGATGTTAAACTTAGAAGAAAGTCTGTAAGTGTTTCACTTTTTAATTCTGCACATATTTTATTTTCACTTACATACTTATCTGTCACAAACCTCTGAAGACCAAAAATTTGAGAAAAGAGAAAGTTCTGATGAACAAATTTTGAAAACTACTGATAAACATCAAAATGGGATATTTTCAAAATGGATATAACTACTGATGAAAATCAGAAGTTAGAAAAGTGTTTTAAAAGTCATCTGCATCAGCAGTTGAAACTACTGATGAGAAAACTAAAACCACTGATGAAGAAACCTTTCTTCTTCAGCAGTTTGACTAAAAGGGTAAAACAGACTTTTCACTCGTCAGAAGTTTGACCTAGTCGGTTAAAAACCTCTGATAAATACCCTGTTCCAACACTTATCCATTCAAAAAGCAAAATTCCCTCTTTCTCTCTCAAATTCAAAGCAAAACCCCTTCTCTAACCTAAAAATCACTGTTCGATCAAAAACATCCATGGCTCTCGTGTTAAAACAGGGACACAACCAAAGAGGCTACTTTGTTAAAGATGAAGCCTGGTCCCAGTATGATGAGATACTTGATCTCATCATGAAATCCCAATATTATGATGCTTTCACCATTGATCCACCCATTCATGAAGAAACTCTTAATGAGTTCTGGGCAAATTCAGAAACGGTGAAGGTAAATAATGAAGTGATTTCCCTCAAATCTTCCATAAAAGGGAAACTGATGGCCATCTCACCAGAAACACTAAGCATCAGGCTTGGTTTGAAGGATTCTGAGGCACCTGAGCATATTCCAACCTCAGATATTCATCTGACCATGACAGAATGTGGCTATCAAGGTACTTTGGCACAAGCAACAGTTTACAAAAAATATTTTGACCCACAATATAAACTGTTATTTCATTATATTATTATGTGTCTTAGTCCTAAAACTGGGTCAATAGATCAGATGCCTTCAACCTTTCAACCTATTTTTCATTCCATCATAAATGAAACTTCTTTCAAGGCATCAAAACTGTTTTTCAATGAACTGGTTTTACATCATGAAAATGATAAAAAGAAATTTTTGTTGTATCCAAGGTTTGTTATGCAGTGCATAATAAAAGAACTTGGAGAGGGAGTACTTGAGGGAAAAACAACAACTTTAAATCCTTTAACTGCTCAAGTATTCTCTAGGCACAACAAACCAGCACTTTTGCTTGAAGATGACCAAGGGGAAGAACAACCCATCCCCAAGGAACCCACATCTTCCAAACCCAAAAAGATAACTAAAAAGCCTAAACAACAAAAACCAAAAACAACCAAGTCACTGAAAAAGAAAGTTCAGGAAGTGGAGAAACCTGAAACTACTGATGTGCAATCTGCACTTGAAAAGGAAGTGGCTGAAACATCCTCTCAGCACACTCCTTCTCCACCACCCAAAAGAAAACCTGTCACAGTTATATTTAAAAGAAAAAGATTTAAGAAACAAATAACTGTTGACCCTGCTTTTGAAACTGCTGAAACCATTCCTGAACCCACCCAAACTCCTGAACACCAACCCATTACAACTACTGAACCTGAACCCTCACATACAACCATAGAAATTGCCCAACTTCTCTCAGGACTTAAAGGAACCCATTCACCACATGTCACTCCCCTTACAACACATCAAATTGGGGAGATGCCTTCAGAAGTTGACATGAATGTGGATCCCTTTAGCCCAACACAGAGAGATGAGGATGAACAAGGGTTTGTAAGCCCAAACTTGCAAACTTTTGATATTTTTGAGGCTGCTACTACTCACTTATCACCCAGTGGTGAACCTGAGGACAGTAGTAACATAGCTAAGACCTCAAATCTGGCAACTACTGATGAAGGCCTAAGGCCAGAGGTAGGAAAACCTCAGGACCAAGACAAAGAGGTTCATGAGACTACTGGTTTGGGTCCAGCTCATGATATAACTGATCCTGCCCTCTCTGAGGACACTATCAGGGATTCAGATGATTCCATTAAGTTGGTTGATGAATCAAAACTTCCACAAACTGAATTGACGGTTGACATTGAAGGTCCTGAATCTAAGGTCTCCAAGCTCAAGAAGCTGGTCACCAAAGATCAGGTTAAAGACCAGTTAGCCCAAAAATCCCCACAACTGGCATCTTCAGAGCAATCTGAAGATCACCCAAAAAGCACCCCTTCACCAAAACAACCTACCCAATTCAATGGGCTCACAAGCATAGATCTGAACCAACTATGCAGCCCAGATGGTCCCCTGTATCAGGCACTCAAACAAATTATAACTGATCAACTCAAACCCTTCACAACTGCTTGGGAGTTAAAAGCTAACAATCAGTTTGGGTTGATCAACTCGAGACTTGCAGAGTTGAACAAGAAAATGGATGAAACTCAAGATCAACTGGCAAGGTTGTCTGCTGCAACATCTCATTCTATTCGGCTTCCAGAAGTGGATGAAGCCAAAAAGGGGGAGATGATTAAGGAACCAACAGATGCTACACAAAGACAAAATCCTGATCAAGAAGCTGATAGACCAATACAAAGACCAGGAAAAGAAGTAGCACCAGAGTTCAAGTTATCTAAGGCATCAGAGGGAACTACTGATTACATTTCTCAAACTACTGAAGACAATCCTTCAGCAGTTGTGACCAAACCTACCACATCAGCAGTTCTACCTCCTAAACCATCATCAGAAGTTCCTAAGGCAACTGAAAAAGACCCTGCTCCCACTCCTTTGCCTACAACAACTTCCACAGCTGTTTTAAACCCTACTCCCATCAGCATGTCAAAAGACTTACTAGAGAAGAGTTTGAAAGAAGCTGCTAAAAAGGCAAAAGAAGACAGAGTATGGAACAGCCTAGAAACCAGAGAAGACTTGAGCTTTGAAGAAAAACTGATCAAGTACCAAGAGAAACTTGATGAGCTTGAGGCTGAAGAGAGAGCACTTGAAGCTGCTGCTGAAGAAGACAAAAGAGCACAGCTTATAACATTCATTACAAAGAACTCCAAATCCAAACAAGTGGCCCTCAAGAAACTCTCAACACAAGAACTGACAAGAAGAGCTCAGATGCTATCTGATAGAATAGCAACTGAAAATGAGAGGAAAGCCAAAAGAGCTGAAGTGATTGAAGAATTAGTGGCTAATGGCTATGGTTCAAAAGCCTCAATCAGCAAATGGAAAGAACAAACTCTCTATGAGGCTTACAAGAAATTCAAAGCAAAGAAAGTTGCTGAACCAGAAAGATTTGAAAGCCAAGAAGTCCAAACAACTTCTATTGTCAAAAGGCCATCTGGTACATTAAGAAGGCCAGCCACCAAAAGAAAAGCAGGTGGAGATCCCATTGTCAAGACTGACTTCAAAATGATTCTGTTAGAAGGAGATCAGTTGGTACATGGTGATTTTGATGTTGAAGAGAAACCCATCTTGACCCAATTCAGAGACAAGGCTACCTATGCTTATCAGTTACAACAATCCATTCAAGAAGAAACACATACAAGGGTTGTTACAGAGCATCACCTGCCCAACATGCCAATCCAAGGTGCTGCTGAATTACAAGGAAGTCAAGAGTCTCACCTGAGAGTCACTGAAATTGAAGACATCCCTCAATCAGGTCAACCTAAGGAAACAGGCTTGGTTTCCTATGCCTCTGACTTTGACAGGTCAAAGGTAAACATTGTGAAATGGTCATTTACTGAATCCAACTCAGTACTTGTGACCAGGAGAGACCGTTCAAGTAAGGTCTATAGAAACTCAAAGGAGTTGAGTGTTTTATCGTCCAAAGACCTTCTCACCATTCAACATTTAACACCTGAACTTGGTCCTCTCACTGAGCAACAAAGATGTACTCTTACCACCCGGATGACAGCAGAGATCTGGAGGATGTTAGAAGAGAGAAAAGGACAACAATAAAGGATAGATAAGGTTTTGGCTTCATCAATCCAGGGGGAGATTGTTGGGACGAAGAGGATTGACGAAACCACCTTTTGATAACCTTAGTCTTTTCCATATCTGCCTAAGTATAGAACTGCTGAAGAACAAATAGAAGAAGTACTGAAGAACAAACAGAAAGTACTGAAGAGTAAAACTCATCAGAAGTTCTGAAGTCTAACCAGACATTTCACTGAAGAACTACTGAAGACAAACTACTCATCAGCAGTTTGTCACTCATCAGCACTTTCACTCAGAAGCTTCTAACCGACTGAAGATCAGCAGTTTTACTATTATATTGTTTTGTTAAAGTCTTGATTTCAAGTTTCAATGTACAGACTGTAGTAACCTTATCTTAGCATAATATCTTTGTTAAATATCTTAGATTACTTCAGACTACAGTTTAGTACATTAGTCTATAAATAGATGAGTTTGTTCATCTATTTTATACATGTGATTTTGTAATATCTTTAAACTTATATTGAAATCCTTCGGGCTTTAAACTTATAATTTCCACTTCACATCTGAGAAACATAAACTGCTATTACTGCTTTATACTTAGATCATTTATTGTTTCTCATTTATTATTCAGTCAAGGGGGAGTAATAACTCCTCATCAAAGTGATCTTTTAGACCTTTGAACACTTATATTTCCGCTGCTTAATAACTCTTATATAAATCTGATAAACACATAAGTGTTCATATAAACAGCCACTGATCCAACATAGGCCTTAAATGACCCGTGTTTTGCTAGAGCATCGATTTCCCTTTGAATTGGCTTGGATTTGGGCAAGATTCCTAAGTTTAGTGTTTAGTTGGTGAAGGAGATCATTCTCCTGATGTTGAAGTCGATCCACACACACAAGTGTGTGTGTGTGTTCACACTTATTTTTACCAGTTACACATTTCAGGTTTGGCTAGTTGGCAACTATAGTCCCTCAACTTATCCCACTATCATTTTTTTATAAAACTTAACTAATCAAATTAGTTTCTAACATTATTTACTCATTTATATAAATAATAACATCAACTAGGTTATTTCCATACTAGAACATAACCCACATTCTTACTGTCTAAGTCCCGTTTTATTATTTTGCTAATCACGCCTACTGGTGTAATTAAGCAAAACAGATTTTTGGGTCGTTACAGTTCGAGACTGTAGGTTACGGCTGGCATTTCCTAATCATGGTTTTCAAGAAGGATGTAGCTTACGACCTTAAACCGTAAGCTACGATTTGATGCTGTTGTAAGGACCATGAAGGATTGTCCCAAACAACTATGTTTTTCCATTTTTGGCCTTTATAATAAGTTGTGATTCTAAGATGATCATATTGGAATCTAATCGCCAGGATTATCCCATAATTTATCACTTTTAAGACATTGGTCAACATCCAAACTACTACTAGCAACCAATGAATCAAATCCATTGACCCATTAAGCCCCAACAATGTTAGAATATGAATTCAGAAAGATTCCTAAGGCTTTATAAGTTACCAATTAGATTATTTGACCCATTTTCCTGCAATGAAGTGTGCTAGCGCGCCAGGATCAATAAACGAAGGAGCTTGGCTATCCAACTATCATGTAGTCGAGTTATAAGCAACTAACAACCTTATCATATAACTTCTTGTGACTCCTGCCTTTATGTTATATATTACACCTTCCTAATGGTGAATCACAACTGAATCCACCTTCATCCGTATGGTAATTGATTTTTATAAACCCTAACAACCACTACTGATTAACTGATTCTTTATTTGTTGCATTTATTATGTTATGTTGTCTGTTTTAGCCTTTCAATGGTAAATCTCTCACTCTACACAACACAAGTCTCCCCGTTCGACTTTCCTGCAATGTGGAAACTCCTGTGGCTACTTAGCCTGTTCATCTGCCTCGTACCATTAACCGCTGCTCAAGGATCTAATACCACCAAAACCTCTCCGTGGTTAACCTTAAGAGGTAATACATACATATTTACATCAACTGATTTTACTCTTTCGATCTGTTCAGATATTTGTTCCAATTTATTTTACTATCGGAGGATTTAGGCTATTTGAAGAAGGAATGCATGTGTTTTTGTTTGTGTTGTAACTTTGTTTTAGTGGTTTTATTGTATAGTACTAGAGTGAGTGTAAATATATGGTTTGCAAATAAGATGTGGATGTGAGATATGTTAGGTTTTAAAAGATCTATGTATAGAAGATCGGACGGTGTGAAACGAAATGAGCTTAATGCGTACGAGGTTTTTTTTTATTTTCTTAACGGTTGATTGATTTTTTGAAATTGTCGATGAAAAGATATTTTGATTAAACTATGACTCTTATAGATATATCACCGGTTCGTCCCCAACTACCAGTCAGGTGTCCGATAAGTAGTTTTGGAGTGTTCAGCGCAATCAGGGCGATACCCTTTTGGAAAACAAGAAAGATCAGAGTTTGGTAAGTGGGTTTGTGTTTGATATGATTGATTTAGTGGTTTTGTTTACAAAGTTTTGATTTTTATGTTTTTTTTTTTTTTTTTTGGAAGAAAGATCAGAGTTTGGTAAGTGGTTTTGTGTTTGATTTGATTGATTTGGTGGTTTTTATTTTTAAAGTTTTTATTTTTTGTTTGTTTTTTTATGGGGATTTTGTTTGTAGGATTGAGAATGGAGGAATCGGGTGAAACGATTGAAGGAAGATTCGTTGAGGGGGTTTGATTTTGTTGCTAGCTCGCTTTCGCAGCTTTCGAATACTCTTGATAATGCTATTCAGGTAAGTAGCTTCATAATTATATGTGATGCTATATGTAAACTTGATATATCATATTAGATTTGTTAACCTCGGGACGCTCCCGTAATATAATCTAGTATTAAATAATTAAATAGTTAAAAGGAACACTTTTATTGAATATAAAACCAGACAAAAAGTAACACGATATTAACTTAATCGACCTAGTTACCATTTAATCCACTTTGCAACTCCTCATCGGATTCAAGATCCATCATATAATCCGGCAATAAGCAAACTTCAACGTCCATGCTCCCGTCTCCATCCCGACCTGGATACATCGTGATCGTCCCATCCTCTTTATTCACGAACCCACTTCTAGCCGCAACCGCCTTCCCCAACCCAAATTCGCACCCATACATGTCAAACCTTGGTGAACTCCCAACGTGTATAGTGTTCGGATGGCGCGGCCCACCTATTTTGAATACTACAGAGTTTCTATACCATGACTCAGCCAACTTTTTCACAGCCATATGGTCATGGTTTCTCACCGCAACGTGCAGCCTCAACGCCGCCCATCCAAGCCCGTGACCCATTAGATCCTCAACCGTTGCTGTCCCCGTCACTACATCAATTAAACTACCAAAGTAACCATCAGACAAAGGTGGTTTCACCCTGCCACGGTTATTACTGTTCAGTTTACAAAGGGTTTCGCTATTGCGTGGTTGGTGTCGAGCTCGAGTTATACACCTCCACAAAAGTGCGGACACTGCTTGTAAACTCGAGATTCTTTACGTGTTGCATTCCTTATTTGCTTTTACTTTGAGTTTAGCGACAACAACCGAGGAGAAATGGAAGAATCTCTCCTTAAGTTGTGGTTTTTCAGATCTTGAAATGAATTGATCATGATGGGTAAATGGAAGATTTGTAATAGGATCGTATCCTTCAAGCACCCATCGTTTGAATGTAGGAGGACGCGAGACGATATAACCATCTTTCCCTTTCGATTTGAATATTTCACTCCAAGCAGACATGAAATGCCAGAAAGATGCTCCATCGGCGAGAAGATGGTTAACAGAGCCACCGATGAAGATTCCATCAATAAGCTGAGTCACCTGAATGGATAACAAAGGCAACGTATGGCCATCATGGTTAATAGCATCAGTAAGGTCGAAGAATGAATGAACAACTAATGGAACATCAGCAGATGTAACAATGTCGGAGACAGTTACGTCCACCGTTGCTTGAACAAACTTGACTCCAGGGCTATTTTCAGGGTCTATGTAGATGACATACATATTTACATATTTATTTGTTTCTAGTTAGTGTGATAAGGTTTTGAATATATCTAACTTGATTTAATCATCCGGAATAAACCAAAAACATAACCCTCCTTTGTATCAAGGTATTTAAGATATTTATATTTATGATTCTATTTTTACTTTAAAGATGTTTAGTTAAACTAGTGAGATATCCTGCGCTTCGCACAGGTTTTCAGTCAGTATTGGTGCGGTTCGTTACATTATCAATTTAGTTGGTTATCGGTGCGGTTCGTTATGTTATCAATTTAGTTGGTTACAGTACCAGTATGATACAGGCACTCAGTATAGCAACCAAAAGAAATATGTCTGACATGATATTGACACTTGTTTTACATTGATTTGAAAACTACTAAAAAAATGTTCGTAATAGTACCAATGTTCTTTAGTCGGTGTCGGTTCAATTCATTAGTTATAGTTACCGTACGGCCACTCGCTTCGGCTTATGTACTACCACGTCGAGGCAACCACAAAAACAAACATGGTACCGGTATCGGTGCAGTACGGGCGGTATAAGTTCGATTCTCACAGTAAAAAAATCAACAATATTTTGAATCATATATAAAAATGTTCTTTGAACGACATCAGTTCGTTTCTAACAACAAATAAAAAAAATTAACTATATTTGATTCTTATCATTGATAAAAATAAGCAAATCACAACAATATATTCAAAATTTATAGACACATAACTTTTAAGGATATGTGAGCTTCTGCTTCAATCACTTGTATGTTCCAATTCAAAACTTGTTTATGAGAAAAAAAAAATTATATATACACTTAAACAAAAATAAACACGTCATAAGGGTATATTTGAAATTTTATAAAACATCGTTTGTTGAAAACTATAAGCGGAAAACAAAATATGTTCGAAATTAATCATAATAATAATAATAATAATTCATTATAACAATAAAAAATAAAACCTACATCATCACCTACATCACGGTTACAGTTATCTCGGATTGCGTTCCGGAAAAAGCAGCCTGCTTGAGAAAGAAGGGGCGGGCACTCTTGTCTTTCAACCCCACTATACTATTCATAGTTGTAGGGCACTGTGTACTTACAGCCTCTACGATAAGCAAGTGGATGGGGCCGGTGCGTGGCGAACGGAACGGTTCATCAAGCCATTTTTAGCCTTCACTCCCTAAATAGGAATAGAGCTACTTTATAAATCAAAGTATAATGTAACTGTTTACAACTTACAAGTAGATGCAAAGATATTATTTCTAGTAAAAAATGAGTAAAAAGCACAACCCATCAAACGTATTGACAACTTACAACTTACAGTATATCTGAATCATTTCTCTTACCCACACATTTCACTAGGAAAAAAAGAAAAAGGGGTTTGCTAAATTTGAAATAAAAAAATAGAAAGTCATTAACGGAAACGGAAAGAGAGGGATTCGAACCCTCGGTACGAATAACTCGTACAACGGATTAGCAATCCGCCGCTTTCGTCCACTCAGCCATCTCTCCCAATTGAAAAAGATAATTACTATATTACATTACACATCAAGTAAGGATTAAAGAAAGTATTTCTTTCACATTCTTTATCGCTTTCTAGTTAGAATTGATTGGTTGTACCTACCCAATAATCTAATATGAATGATTCACTATTCACTCTATTTTCGGTTTTTGGGTCATAATCATTATGTAGGAGAGATGGCTGAGTGGTTGAAAGCGTAGCATTGGAACTGCTATGTAGGCTTTTGCTTACCGAGGGTTCGAATCCCTCTCTTTCCTTACCTTCACCTAATTTACCGATCTTACTAAACACAATAGATCAAATAGCAATGGATACGACTATTCCAACAGTTAGACCTATCTTTGATATGGATTCTCTATTCTCTATTCCTAATGGCTGTGGTACGGAAACTGCTGTTAAAGAAAAGAGTAGACAAGGAATGAAAATATCCCTCTCGGTCTATGACACCTAAATGAAAGAAAAATCCGGATCAAACCCTTATTAATAAGTGGTTCAAATCATTTTATCGATATGAGTGTTCTATATTGATAAAATATTTATTTTGAAACCATCTCTATATTAACATATTGGTAGAAAGAGTACCATGCTGCGTCTGGACTTCAAACAGTTTAGCTTTAACCATGTTAATGGTCCCACATTAACTATAGGTTAACGTAAATGAACCATAAATATGTGTGTAATAAATCTTACATGCTAACTAAAGTGTAATTCTGTCCAATATTCAATTTTAAGTCGTAACTCCTTAATGCAATTAGACCTTATTTTCTTATGGCAAACTCACACAACCAAAAATTTACTTTTAAATATACACTACATGTTGCCCATAATAAGGTTGCATGATGTGGAATGGAGTCCCTACTAGCTCTATTTTGCAACATCAACTCCACCTCATTGGCACATCAAAAGGGGGCTTCACTCCCGCCTTCCAATCATTGTTTTAAAAACCGAACCAATAATCGAATCGACCGTCTTAGAGGTTCACTGGTCAGGTCGGTTCAACGAACTCCAAACCTGACAACATTAAAATCAATTTTAAATTTTGAGCTAAAAATTAACATAGAAATTTTGGATTTTTTTCACCTAATTCAAAAGCAAAAGATGTAAAAAATGAAAGGCCCTCTCATTTAGCCCAACTTTTTAAACTTTTAAGACCAATCTATCTTAAATTAGGCCATGCATTTATACAACTAAAAACTTGTAGCTGTTTTCCACAAAGATATCATATCTACCCAAAACCCTTGTTCAAAACCAGGAGCCATCAATGGCTTCCTTGAACCACCCTCTTCCCACTCGACTTCAATCCTTCCCTCCAAAATCCAACACCCTCACATCCAAAACCCTGCAATCGTTTCATCCCTTTCAAACTCTGAAATTCACATCCAGTTACTAAACTAAGAAGATGATCACTCTATATTCATTGTCGCATATGGATCTTCGATTAATGCTAGATCTGCATTCAAAAGTACCCCACAAACAAAGGTTGTAGTGATAATGTCGGTCCGATCGGTGACTACGATTCCTGGTTCGACCTCCTGGTTCTTCGCCTGACCTTCCGGTTCTCTTCCCAGCGATCAAACAACCTGAACCGAACCGGCTTAGTTCCCAATTCCCAGTCTTACTGGTCCGGCCAATCGATCTGGTCTGGATTTCAAACATTGGTTCCAACAACACCCATGAAATAGAATAAAGTTCCCTCAATCATTACTCAATCAATTATTTTTCATTTAATTCAACAAAATAAAATAAATTAAACAAATAAAAATACATAATAAATAACATAGTTAAAACATATATTAACCCATTTATTAATCTGTTTAACTGATTTATTAGTCCATTATATCCCTAGTCCACTTTTAGCCCATTTGTTATTTTTTTAACCCATTAAAAACTCTAAATCAATTCCTTCTTCCTCCCTTAAAATCCTTAAACTCATATTTAAAAAAACATCAACACAGCAGCCCCCTCCAGCAAGAACACCATCGTCCACCATCATCAACCCCTTTTTTTTCTTCCTACTTAAAAAACAAGTCAGTGGCCCATCTTCTCTCCCTGTCATCCGTCGGTAGCGCAGTCATGGAGCATCAATGGCGTACCCTAATGATGCAGGGGAAACAGAGGGAGGCGCTATCCCTGCATCGTTCGGCCTAAGAGTTCAACCATAACATACCCCTTAAAGTTAATTGTTTACGTGTGTTTAGATCAGGTATTAGTGACACATGAACACGATAACAATATGTACACCCTAAATTATATTGCATTAACAAAATGAAGTCCACAATTTAATAGCATTGATAACATTTTAATACACTTCCTTTGGGTTTGGTAAAGTGATTTAAAGAGTAAATTAGTGTTCTTTCCCTTGTGGTCAAATACTTCATTTTAGTCCTTTTTTTTGTATGGTTTGTGATTTTTTTAATTCAAAACTATAAACTCAAAAGAACGTCAATTATTCTTCTCTATCATATTTCTCACAAACCTCACAAACCGCCAAATTCTTGTAATATGGATGAGATCGGTATTATAGTAAATAGTAACCGTATCAAAACTACTAATACTGTGAATGAGCAAGAACACCAACCAAATATCTTACATAATTGGCAGTTCCTAACCGGTACAATATTGGTATCCGTACCAAAATTTTAGTTAGAAACTTGCAATTAGATTTCAATTTGTTTTGAAATAATTAACATCATAAGTGAAATTGATTTGTTCACCGTGAAAATCAAGCTTTAATTGTTCATTATAGTTCCAATATATTATTACCCACAGTCATTTACAGTAAAAAGTAAGGGTCCATGTCTAATCCACCTGAATTCAAGTTTTTTTTTATAGAGAGAGGTTTAATAATGTAAATACAAATTTGTGGGAGGTGTTGATAACGACATTGCTTTAGATAATGGATTTGATTTGATGTAAAAGGTCTCTTTGTGGACATATTTCATTTAACACAATTTGTCTAGCAAGTTATTGATGATTATACCCTAACTATCCATTGAACCAATATAACAAATGTGTTACTCATTTCAAGTAAGTGGTTTTTAATCCAAACCAATCTCATCTAGTTATGTATTTTAATCTATTGCTAAGAATGGGTTTGCAAGGTTTTGTAAATTCATTATGGGTTTGATCAGTGCCAAAGAACTGGTCAAACATGTAGAGAATTTTGTGCTCCTAAGCACATTAACTAGCTAGGCTAAGTAGGGTGTTGAAACACAAAGAGTTTATGGTCGTTGGTTTGATTTTAGTTAATTAAATGGGTTATTATGTTTTCCTTTTATATCAAAAGTTGTTTGGAAGTAGCAATCAATGATATGATTCTAGTTGGTTTTGTGAAGAGAGCTAACGATTTCAATATTTGTGAAAAGTAGTTTTGTGACCAATATTTGTGAAAAATCATACATAGGTTTCGAGCATGCACGCAATTAGGTTTAATTTAATAGAATGGATTCGGGGTTATTGAAACAAAATGATTTTGGGCATTTGTTCATAAAAACCTAGTTGTAGGCATCAACGATCGTATAACATGTGTAATGGTTCAAGAAAATCTTCACTGCATAAACAATAGTAAGATTTATAAACCAAGAACAATGATCTTGGTGATTTTAAAGTTCGTTTGTTACAGCAACACCCATACAGGTTCCTCCATCTCTAATCTCTTCCTTTTAATCAGCATCTATGCCAAATCTATTAGAAAACACCCTTTTTTAACGTGCAAGAGTTCCAAATCAACTTTTAGTTCAAAACCTTACAAAACTCCTTAGTTTCTAGACAGAGTTCTAAAAAAGTCAGCATACGATATTCAACCCAAACCGACCCTGTAGTTTTCCGTTTTCTCCCTAACAATTCCCGCACTTAAATAACTTAAATTTTAAGTTTCAATCATATTTAGCGCCTTTCCATACCTGTAAAATTCAACCATAACAAGTTTGGTCCAAGTTAAATTTATCAACCCAAAACAACCCTCTTCTTTGGATTTTGTTTAGATTGGTGCGTTATTCAGAAAAGAAAATATGGATAACTTTGTAGGATACATGAGGGGAAGGCTTTCTATTTTGGGGCTTAATAGTCATTGTGTGGGATATTCTTTATTCTTGGGCCTGGGCCAGATTACGTGTCTTGAGAATGATCCATGGTAGCCTAAGTCCATCAAAGAAAATGGAAGAGATTTATGGGCTTAAAATTAAGTGCATGGAAAAAGAATACAAACCTCTTGGGTGTGCAACAAACCGAATGTGGACTTGAATGAAGGATTTTTTTTTGTGTTATTTGTTTGGTAATGATGTGGTATATACACTAGGCATGGTGATAGCCTGTTCAGTTAGTGGCAAACTTTGGTCGAGTCAGGTAGCAAAGACAAGTTTTGTATATCAAGTCATCAATTATTAGGAGGTAAACCCAAATATATTATTATCATTAATTAATATTCGAGTATTAACGATATATAAATACGGTTAGGTTTATCATAGGGTGTTCGTTATGAAAATTTATATTAATTGGTTATAGGAGAAGAGGCAATTGATAAGGATTAGCCAAAGAGATTCGTTCGACGACCAGGTGAGTCAATGAGTCATCATATTTGTCTTTTAAACTGTGACAGTATACTCGTTCAAACTGGTAATAATTAGAATGCTTGCAATATGCATGTGTTGGTAGGGGTATATAGGATCCTATTATGCTTCATGAGGTGTGTCACTCTAGACAGGGTAATAATGTTTGTTCTCACAGGCACTCCGTGCTTATAATGTCCAGCGATACATGCCCGTACCAATGTGATGGTCATACGGGGGGCACCGCTGGAGGAGCGGTATGTCCCTTGTGTAATGGTTTGTGGCAAGTCAAACGTGGCTTATAATGTCCAATGATGCCCAACCTGACTATAAGGGGTCACACAAGCCCATATTGTGAATGCATATAATGTTAATTGATGTATGTTTATTAAAACGATATAGTATGAGCTCATCAATATTTTGCTGACGTTGTTTTAAGTATACTTATCTCAGCTAACTTTTGAGGAACACCGTAAAAACTGTATGGCGATAGTGGAGCCCAAAACTAAGGACTTCGTAGTTTATACAATACTATAAATAATAATACGAAGTAACCAGAATGTTATAAGTTTTAAATAAAATTAATGTTTTTTTCTGCTGTAAGTTGTATTAATTGTACATGATCACCCGGGTTACGGGTGGGGTGTTATACAGACTTTTCAAAGTATTCTATTTTGACAATTCTACCCCTTTAACTGTTGTTTTATTACAAAACGGTCCATCATATACTAACATTACTGGTGGTTTTTTCAACGTGAATACACTGATGTGGTGGCCAGTGGGAAGCAGTAGCTAGTGTGCGAATATGTCGCGTGTGCGGGGAACACCTTTAATCAGTCTTAATATTACCTTAACGTATCTAAAGTGCCTAGCGATAAAACTTGATTTTGAGTTTAGGTAGACAACAATACTGACAGTTGTTGTAGGATGCTTATTGGTAATTTAATCGAAAACTGAGCATATAAGGGTTCTAGTATGGTCCGTACACTGATATGATTCCCTAACTGATGAAACTCGCAAAAATATGATAGTGTACAGTTAGTTGATTTCATGTTTTCGCTTATTTTCTGCTTAGCTTTATTATTTTTATCATTCTTGATTGCCGATGATGGAATCCTAATCCATTGTAATCTTACTTCTTCAAGAATAAAACGCCAAAAATCAACAAATTGAAAATTGTGTTTTTGCCAGGTCAAAATCGTACTTTCTCTTAAGTACAGGGGTGGAAAATGAAATATTTTCAAGTATCTGAGTCATCATCTAAGTCGTGAGTTAAAACGGGGTGAAAAACGCATGTTTTGAACCTTAACGGGTCAAAAATGTGAGTTTTTGTGACAACCGGCAAATGTCCGATCAACGTCCGACGTACTTCAAGCCGTAATAGGGCTTTTGAAATAACTATTTATTGTGAATAATGTTATTTATTATTTTTCTAAAGTTACCGGATCGTTTAATGTAAGGAATTTGCGACCAAATTAATTAACGCAATTTAATCGCGGGCGTTGAACGCGCGTGTCAGGCGACGAAAATAATATTTTTTATTTACTCGGTTTAGTTATATTTTAGTTTCGAGCAAAACCGATTAGTTTTCGTTATTAATTATCGGGTCTAAAATAAAACCGAGCTTCGTATACGCGGTATACTCCCACCTAACCCTAACCCTAGCTATTTAAACAACCTAACTCCTCCTTCCCCTTCATTTGCAACCGCTAACCTGCTCTCTCTCTCTAGACATCCTCCCATCTCTCTCTCGGGTATCTCTTTCTCTCTCTAACTCTCTCTCTACCCCTACCTCTCTCCCGCTCATCCCTCTCCCTCTCTTGCTGGTTGTAAGCCGGCCGACCACCATCTCACAGGGTGGCGGCGGAGGCGTGGTATTACAGTCCAAAAAGGGACAGAAGCGGCGACCGTAGAGTGATGGTGATGGATTGTAGTCGCATTTGGTAAACGGTTAATCAGGTTATGGTGCAGATGGGGGCTCGATGCTAGTGTTGTTTTGATTCGGTGGTCCGGTTAGGTGAGGGTGACGGGCCAGATTTGGGTTCTTGATGGGTCGGATATGGTGGTTAACGGCGGCGGAGGAGGTGGGTCCAGCTATGGTTGTGATTGGTGTGAACGCCGATGGCGGTGGTTTAGCGAGGGTTTAGTTCGATCGGGGCAGGGGTTGTTTGACTCGTGTTGGTCTGGTCAGATGGGTTTCAATGGTGGTCCGATAGGTGGTTGGTCCGGTTATGGGGTCTAGTCACCGGTGGTCCGGGTTTGGTCCAGGTTATGCTCGGGTCCTTGGTTCAGCCTTGGAATGGTTTTGGTTAGATATTGGTTCGAGTCAAGTTTGTTTGGTTGTTATTCGGGTCCGATTTGGGACTTTAGATTTGGACCAGTTTGGTTTCGATTAGATCTGGTCTGGTCAACATTCGGTTAAACCGAGTCAACTCGGTCAAAGATGGGCAAGCTTTGGTCAACGTGCAAGCTCGGTCAACGAAGCGGTCAACACGTAGCACGAGACGCGAAGCACGAGGCACGTAGCACGAGACGCGTGGAACAAGGCGCGAAGCACGAGACACGTAGCACGAGGCGCGTAGCACGAGAAGCGTAGTACGAGACGCACGCTTGTTTAATCTCGGTATAATAAATATTCATATTTATTATTGTATTATTTATAAATATAGATATTTATAAATATTAAACACAAACAGATTAACTCGTGAGCGAACCGACTTTATATAAACAGAAAGTATTAATTGGATAAACGGTCATTGAGTCGTGACTAAATAATATCGATATCGGACTAAATATATGAATATGTATATAAATAGGTAATTTATATAAAGTATCGAAGCGTATAAATGTCTCGTTTGATTTGGAAATATTCGGATAAATAGATTTGTTTGTCTTGTGTTGAGAATTGATTTTTGGGAAATTTTAGACAACTTGAGTTGTCTGGTTCGTACAAAAACAGAGGAAACTCTGCCGAAATTTTTTATAAAAATCCGAAGCTTAATGAAGCGAATACCGTTGTATATGTTTTATAAGTGATTTTCCAAGTGTCTTAATAAAGGTATTTATATAAAATCGCGACGTTTTGACAAGAATCATTTGTAACAATAATAACTGAATCCTGGACAATGTTTTGAAAACAAATATATGTAGTTTTGCTAAACGTCAAGTATGACGAGTTTTCGAAAGTTTTTGATGACTAAATAATGTTTATTGTTCGTATTCAAAAATATATAAACGTCTGATTTACTTGGGAGAAGCTTTATGCTATGCAAAGTATTGAATACTTTAAATGTCGGATTTTGGGAAATAATGTAGCATTTGTTATTAATTGGAAATTAATAACAATAAGACTTATATTTTGCAAAATATATTTTCCTAAAAATAAACGTACAAGACAAATGCATTTATCCGACTAACGAGACGAGCTACGGCTCAGGATAATACGTTTCGTAGTATTAGTCCAACGTGGGTTACGCGCGAATAGAGCAAGTGCGCAACTTGGGTACTATGTCGTGCGTTAACGCGTAAGTAAGATAAGTCACGATCGGTTCGTCGAGTTAAAGTATATTAGGACTCGAGTTAGTACGCACGAGTCTAGATAGTTGGATAAACTATCTTTTAGCCGGATAATAGGCTAGGTTTATGTGATAGACTATTGAGGTGTCGTTTGTTGGTATTTAGGACACAAGGAAGTCGGTGAAGACTTCGGGCTTTGTTTGCTAGCTTAGCAAGGAAATTAAGGTGAGTTCATGACCCCACTTTTTACTGTTTTGTAAATGTTTTCGGGGGGAAGACATGCTTGTTTTATGAGAAACCTGTTTATTTTAAAGCATAGCAAAGTTTATGAAAAACTTGTGAAGTTACAATGCTTTTATAAAATCGTACGTGGGTAAAAAGGGAAATGAAAGTTATGAGTATTAAAATGTGCGGTAACTGTGGAAACTTGAAATGGTACATAAGATGGGCACATGGGTATCGGAAAAGTCTAGTGGGACGTGCAGTCTCCGCAGTTAACTGTAACCATTAATTCAGGGAAATGAAGCCGTAGAATATGGGGATAGTACTATCGGTCCTTGACGGGGACCCACCCCCGGTTGATTAGCGTCAACTCGGATGGACCAAGGGGTGTTACGATATTCTAAATTTGTTGTTACCACTATAACAACGTGCGGGGCAAAAGTAAGTAGTCTGGTTTTGGTTATGGGCTCATGGACATCGGTATTAGGATTTGCAACCCTAAGTTTATGTAGCACATTTCATATGTTAGTTACGCACATGGACCGTTCAAATAATGGTTGTTCGTTTGATCATTTCCGCTTTCGGCGTACGTGTTTGTCAGATGGGTAATTCCGGGAAAATGGTTTTCATAGTAATATGTACGGATGTCCAGTAAGGAATCCGAAATGGGAAAATGATTTAAATGAGAAAGTTTTCCAAAAGTTATTGTGGACGTCTCATGTTGGTTTAAAAGTTCGATCGACAAAGCTTGGGTATATTTATCTTTATGGGGGGGTAAATATACGGCAAAGTGAGTCGAGTCGAAGGTTAAGAAAGGAAAACCTGTAAGAATATAAAAGAGACTTTTTATATGTATGTTCGATCGATGAAACTTGGATATATTTATCTTTATGGGGAGGTAAATATATAGCAAAGTGATTCGAGTCGAAAGCTAAGAAAGGAATATCCAGTAAGGATCGAAACGGGATTTTATATGTATTTTCCCAAATAATATTTTGTGTAAAGAAAATATACTTTCTCATTAACGTTTACAAATATTTTCCCAAAGTGTTTTGGAAGAAAAATGGGTTATGAACAATAAATATAAAACCATGAACTCACCGGCTTTATGCTGACTTTTAAGCATGTCTTTCAGGTCTAGATTTTGGCAACGGCATGGTTGGAACTAAGTGATGTCTTGGGATTGGAAATCCTAGATGGCTTAGAGAAAGGCGTTCAGATCATGTAGAAGTCTTAGCTAAAATATTTCCGCTGCGTAGTAAAGGTGCCAAACGTTCACAACCGACGGGAAAATCGGGGTGTGACAGTTTTGGTGCTGCAGGGGCAATTTGGTAATTTGTGAAAAAGGCATATGCTTTTAGTGACTAATCGCCTATGTATATAAGCGATTAGAGCCTAATCGTGTGTGTTTGCAAGCGAATAGGTTCTAACCGTGTTCATCTATAAGCGATTAACCCTAATTGCCCATAAGACAAACCAACTGTGTAATCGTGTAAACACTTAAGCGATTAGGTGTAATCGCTTGACCTCTTTAAACGATTAGAACCCTACTCACTCAACTGTATCAGCGATTAGGCTATCTCATCACATGATTACGTCCTAATCGTGTTCAAGGTACACGGTTACGAGCAGGGTATATAAAGGGGACTTAGAAAGTCTGCTCTCATTATTTCAAAAACAAGAACCGTGAACCCTAGTTTCCCTCTAAACTGATCACAATCAAACCCTATTGCCCGTGATTTTTGTAAATTGAAACTTGTTCCTCAACATTAAGAATCATGGAGTGAGAAACGTCTGCTCGCCACAACTGCTGTGCCTTTCTTGGACCCATTAATAAGGCAAATAGCAAGAAGTTCGAAGGCGTTATAAAGTTTCTAAAGCGCTCCAAGATAAACTTCGCAATATCTGAACGGCATGCTGCGTACAAGAACATCCTGCTTGAATTCTACCAGAACGCGAAGGTCGATGTCAAGTCCAATCCATTTTTTATCGCAAGCACGGTACAACAGAAAGACGTGATGATCACTAGAGAGATGGTTCGGGAGATTCTCAAGTTCAGAGACAACAAGGATGATCCGATTGTGTTTGATTCGATTTTGATACGTGGCGGCTTTCTTAGAATGAAGTATGCATGCGATGTGAGAGCACAGAAGATGTTGCAGAAGGGGAATCTGCCGCCAGAGTTGAAGTATCTTACTCATGTGGTCTTAAAGTGCATCGGTCCACGCAAGGGAACGTTCGATGCCATTCGAGACACCTTGGTTTCAGCGATAGTGGCTTTAACCCTGAACAAGCCCTTCAACTTCTCTGGCATGATCATGCACCATCTAAAGGAAGTCATACTGCAGAAGACGACGAAGAAACCGTTCATCGTCTATCCTCGCTTCCTGCAGATGATCATTGATAGTCAGATTCCACATTTAGCAAAAGATCCTGATCAGCTTATCAAGATAAACGACATAGACGGGGTAGAGTTGAACAGAATGTCATCATACAAGAGCAAGCCAAAGTCTGAATATCCTCCAAGTCGACGTTTATATGGTCTGTTGGCAAAAGAAGATTATGAGTCACCACCAGGCAACAGGTGGAGACACGACGACAGTGAATCAGAAGACGACATCCTTATACACAGACAAGTATTCAAAGACGGTGATAACATTGGTAGACAGACTGTAGAGTTGGGAGACAATGTTCCGGGGAGTACTGCGAATGCAGAAATTGCACATGATGATATGTTTGATCCGGAGTCTCTTGATACTAGTCAACCAACCAGTGCAGCCAAAGGTAAGACACAGATTGAAGAAGAAGGCCCTGTTAACATTACTGATGAAGATGATGATGACTCAGAAGATACTGATGATGACTCTCCTGATACGTTTGCTGAGAAACAAGAGAGGATAAAGAGAAAGTTATTTGAGGAGAAAGCTCGCGCAGCTGAGGCGAGAGCTCTAGCTGATGATCCCACGTTTACTGTGGAACACGGCGATATAGTTGCTGAAATAGATGCAGAGCTCAGCACTCCTCCTCCTCAAAAGAGACAGAAGACAAAAGCAACCAAAGAAGGCCGGGGAAGGAAAAGAATGGTGCAGAAACAACCTCCTGCTGAAAAGACTCCTAAGAGATCTATGTCTAGACATGCTACACTCAGGCTTCCAGAAACTTTTCGAACCCCTTCCTCCCCGGCAGTAGCAACAACAACAGCAACAACAACAACGAAAACAACAGCAGCAACCGTTTCAATTCTCACATCTACAAGTGCAGCTATGCCTGCGAGAGTCACCATGTCAATGCCTACTTCGGTAATATTCAATGAGCAAGTCTCAGTTACCAAAGCAGCGACAACCTCTCAGATTATTTCAAATCCAATCGGTGAAAGGATTCGGAAGCTAAGACAAGAAGCTAGACCGTCGGCTTCCAAGTCCACTGATCGGCCTACGTCTTCCTCAGCATCTGCATCAAACGAACAACTTCAACGCCAAATCAGCGAACTAACTGCTATAGTTGCTGCACAAGCGCGTGAGATGGCTGAGTTAAGAAGCAAGAATGCTACGATTGAAGAAAATGAGACGGCGATGCTAGAGCTGATCGGTGAAACAATTCAGTACAACAAAGATCTGCAAGCGACTGTCGACGCGCTTACAAAGTCAAATCAGCAGATCATTTAATCAAATAGGTAGCTCATGGAATCACACCAGTAGCTGATACAGTCAAACCAAAGCACTTTGGAGAGACTTACAGGTGTTGAAGCCATGTACAGCCAACTTTAGCTCGCTAATGTCAACAATGAGCCAAGAATCACCAGCTACAAGAAGCAGAACACAAAACTGAGGACTAGGGTGAACGAGTTAGCTGGAACTCAACCAAGAATCACTGGTGGTACAAGTTCAGAAGCTGGTGCTAGTACTGGTGCTGGTGATGATGATGAAGAAAGTGACGAAGAAGAAGATGATGACGAGGACGATAGTGATGATGAATTGGATGATGATGGTGATGATACTGGTAAAGGTAGTGATGGTGGTGATCCTGGAGCCACAGGTGGTGGCGGATCATCAGCTGGATCTGAGTCTAGACGTACCAAGAAGAATCATGACAGACAGAACGAGGATCAGGAAGCAGGTTCTTCTGCTAAGGGGGAGCCTCTGAAAGACAGGATTCAGCAACTGCAGGAGTCAATGAAGAAAGCCGTAGTTCCAGTCGAGTTAGTTGAGCCTCTAAATTGTTATTTCGCATATGATGACAAAGGTAACTTACTTCCTCCACCTGCTATTCCAGAGTATGACTTAGAAGAAGGCGAGATACCTCCTCAGATGACATCGGACGGTATGGAAAAGGTGTACGGCTTCGCACGCGGAGAATCTTCCGGTGCAAGTCAAAGTCCTCCACCAGAGATGCATCCAGAGAATAATGAGGTTGATCTAGAAGAAGGAACCAGTGTGCCAACTCCAGAGTATGTTGTAGACGATTCGGGCACTGGGATTCCTAACATTTCTGAGGAGATGATACATGAGGCTGAGGAAAAGCTAAAAACTGATTCTGCTTCTATTCCTTATGAAGTGAAAGGAAGACATGACAAGATCAGATAGAAATATCCTCAATGGTTCAAACCTGAAGAGAAGAAGAAAAATCCTGAACGGGCGTCTATCTTCAAGAAGCGTTTGTCAAAGATGTCTGGTGACGTGATTAGCTGGGCTTACATCAGTCACACCAGGATGCTTGGAGTTAAATGGCAGGAAGGTCTGTTGTACTTTGAACCGTTTCAGAAAGTTCTCAGTCTACCCTTCTGGTATATTCGTGATCTGGTTCGACTCGATTATCCTCTGTATAAAGAGAAAGCCCCTACTCTTCAAGGTTTCTACACCATTCAGAAACGAGAAAGCACGTCGGGATGGGTAAAGCTTGAGCCTCAGTATCCAAAGTCATACAAGACAGATAAGATTCATCCGATCACCAAGAGTCCGATTTGGGAACATAAGATCAAGCCACCAAAGTGTGTATCAAAGATTCCAATCATCCTAGTTGAACAAGACTTCACCTCAAAGTTCAACTATTGGCACTATGATGCAGCTACTACTGAGGCAGTGATCATCTTGAGCAACTCTCCTAAACCTGGCAGAAAGATCAGAATTTGGGACCCAATGTAGCTTATCAATTGTTTGGAGAAAGATGTTGAGACATCATACCTGTATCCAATCCAGCACTTACCAGATGAAGCAGATCAAACAATGAAGTTTCATAGAGTGATTCGCTTCTGCTATGCCAACAAAGTTCATGCTGGATGCGACTGTCAAGACTTACAACGATCAGGACAATGTCAAGCTGAAGTGAAGACTGAAGATGCTGCTTGTTATGTTATGTCGGTTTTCTGTTTTTCGAGTCTGTAAAGTTGTTTTGCAATGTTATAAATGTTGTCTTTTGCAATCTCTATACGTATACTAGCCTGGTCCAAGGAGGAGTCTGTTAGTACATGATGTCCCTAGGCTAGTATATAGGTTGTTTGGACGTATTCCAGGGTGTTTGGAGAGGCTTATAAGCGTTTTTGGGTGTGTTAGAAGCTGAAGGCGATTACAGAGTGGTGATAGGCGATTAGAACCTATCCACCACTACTGTTCATGCGATTAGAGCTAAGTTATAGGCGATTAGGCCCTAATCGCCTATAGCAGCATGTGGTATAGCCTCCTAATCGCCTTCATGGGTCTGCACGTATCCGGGAGGTATAAATAGGCCCAATCACAATCCTAATCATTAGTCTTTGCCACACACTCTCCAAACACCCTCCCCTGGTCTGAGATTGATTGGTTTGATCATTGTAACACTCGCGCTCTGTTTTAATGATATAAACGTTAATCTTTTGACCCGTTTGTGTGCGATAATTACTCGTTTATCTTTGTTTCAAGTTTGTTTCTGTTATTAAAACATATTCAAGGGATTCCGCACCTTGAAGATAAGGCTCGTGATTGTCGGTTGACAGGTTCGTCGATCCGACAAAAATACTTGGATGCTTAAGTGAGACGGACAAGTGATTATGGTCAAGAACATAATTGTGAATCTGCAGGCACAATGTCATATTGGGGATATCTTATTAAGGTCAAAACCATAAAAGTCAAACTTATACCGCTAACACAAAACTTGTGCGAACTATATTGGGTTATCTGTGAGAATTTCTCGTTCGTGTAACAATTATCCTGAACGCCAACCCTAGAGTACCGAACAAATGCTCGGCAACGTATGTATAGTTATAAAAATCATGAGGATGCGCGTCCTGCCTTCGGAGTTCTTATCACAACCAAGTTGAGGGCTTATGGTGCGCAGCTGCAGGTTGCGCTAGAGGCTTTTCCTATCGCATGAACTGTTGCTTTTGCACCATCAGGTGTCCCTTACTTAGCCATTTAAAGCTTTGTGGGATATGGGTTAACCATATCCACGCTAGGATTTGGTACCTATCCCTTCAATAACATATACAAAAATACGAGCTCATCTTTTTGGGCTCCCTGCTGGGCTAACATTTTAGCCGAATTTTGTGTCCTTGTCACTGAACACAGCGCACTTGTGATTCACTCTCGCACAGGTGGTGGAATCGCAGAGCGAAGTGTGAACGCTTTGAAAAAATGTTTAAAAAACCATGGAAGAAGACTTCAACCAAACCTAAGATATGGCCATAAAAGTTACTCTCAAATCGAGTATACTTCTGAGTTCGGCCAAAGTTTTGACCATATTTTAGCATGACAGATTTTAAGGCAAAAATTACGTTAGGTTAATTATGTTTTCTAGTTATTATTTTATTTTACGTAATGTTATTATTTTATTTTAATGGTTTCTTTTTATTTTATGTAATGTTATTTAAATTTAGTTCCATGATGTTTTTATTTTATTTATGTAATATTATTTAAATGTTATAGTTTATTAAAAGAAGTTAGTGATGGATGTGATGACCACCTTATGTGTTCAATGATAGTAATGATAAGATGTGAAGAATTAAGGTGGCATTTGTGATTATGTTATGACCACCCCATATGGCCTTAGAGCCTTTACACTTTGTTCCAGAGTTTTATTAAAAGATGGAAGAGAAAGGATCTCCCTCTTCTTCCTTTCTCTCCAATTTCTTCCAAATTGGAAAGATTAAAAATCACCCTAAAAACCTCTTTATTATCCCTTTCATTCCTTACCTTTCCCTCCTACAAAAAACTCTAGAACACATTTTTTCCTCATTTCCTTCCCAATCATTTCTCTTCCATCCTTTAATGAAACTCTGGAACAGAGTGTTAGAGCCTAGAAGTGTCAGAATGTGTTGAAAAACTATACAATAGCCTGAGATTTAGGGTCAAGTGCTATAGTGAAATATAGGGTAAATTTGTGAGTGAGATTTCTTGACGTGCGTTAAAAAATTATGGTTTCTGGTGATCATGGTTTTGCTGACCGGATCGGACCGGCCGGTCCGACTTGTTGAACCGGGATTCGCCAAACCAAGCGAACCGGTTGCAGCAATTCGTCAAGTTCATGAAAAACCGGGCGGTTCGAATAATTTTCTGGTTTGGTGGTTCGTTGAACCGGCCGGTCGAACCGGTAAGTTTCCTTTTTTTCCTTTTCTGTTCCTCCCTGAAACAGCAACCAACACTAAAAATAAACAAAAACTCATCTCGTTTTTCGGAACTGAAGAGTTGGCCTCATCTTCTCGCTTAATCTAGAAGAAAACTGAAGTTGATAAATGTTGCCGCCAACGACGTGGATGGGTTCACAGTAGGTGACAATGAAATGGTGATAACTGATAATTAGAAGGGACTATGGTCTCTGGAAAAAAGTTTGGGAAGAAGGAGGAACATAAAGAAATTATAAAGATAGGGTTTTTCCTACTTTTCTTAAATGAGTTGTTTACAGCTGTAAATAAATGAAGGTTCCAATTTTTTATTCAAATAACATTATCTCTACGTATACACAAATAGTTTTACTTCTGTCATTCATATATTTTTTTTAATATTGAAAAATCCATATAAAAAGTAATATATTCAAACTAGATTATACCCCGGGAACGTCCCGGGGTTGAGAAATCTAATATGACATATTAATTTTACATATGAAATAAAATGATTCGCTTTACAGTTATATGCAATAAAGCTTCGGGTAGCACCTAACCTAAAACAATTAAAAATAGATCTCCAATGTTAACGGCTAACCTTAAACAATGTATAACTCTAATATTAATATCTAAACTAAAACAATGTATAACTCCAATGTTAACGCATGTTGAAAATAGAATTCATATTTACTAATTTGAACATAATTAGTGACTTGCCTATGTATGATTAATGATTTACCTTAACACTTTGTGTTTTTTTCCTGTATGAACAAAACCCCACAAAAAATAGTCGTTTTTTTTTCCTCCGTTTTTTATATAGCACTATGGTGTAATTTGGTGTAAAGATAATAAAACGCATGGAAATATAATAAAACGCCTGTTAATTTGGATTAATTTTTTTTCTTTAAAAAATCTTGTATATAAAACATATTAATGTTTAAAAATTTATGGGAGGAAACATAAGAGAGAAAAATTCAATTTTATTTTTAAATTTTTTTTTCCTAAAATATCTCAATGCCACATGACACATTCAAGGAGGAGAATGACTCTTTGAGTGTCATGTCATTAAAATGGCTTTGGTTGTATCTCTAATGTTAACGCCTAACCTTAACCAATGTATAGCTCTAATTAATATCTAAACTAAAACAATGTATAACTCCAATGTTAACACATGTTGAAAATATAATTCATATTTACTAATTTGAACATAATTAGTGACTTGCCTATATATGATTAATGAATAACCTGAACACTTTGTGTTTTTTTTCCTGTATAAACAAAACCCCATAAAAAATAGTCGTTTTTTTTCTCCGTTTTTTATATAGCACTATGGTACTCGTTGGAAAGATAATAAAACGCTCGTTAATTTGGTGTAATTTTTTTCCTTTAAAAAATCTCATATATAAAAGATATTAACGTTTAAAAATTATGTGAGGAAACATAAGTCACAAAAATCCAATTTGATTTTTAAAATATTTTTTCCTAAGCGTCCCGGGGTTGAAAAATATAACAAACAATTCTAATAATACTAATACTAATACTTCTCTTGATTAAGTATACCTATGCATCTTTAGAAGAGTAAAATTCCAATGATAGCATGGCGAATGGGCTGAATTTCAACATCGTAGATAAGAACCTGGTTTAAAAGAAAGAACATGATTAATGAATAACCTGAACACTTTGTGTTTTTTTTCCCGTATGAACGAAATCCCACAAAAAATAGTCGTTTTTTTCTCCTTTTTTTATATAGCACTATGGTACTCGTTGGAAAGATAATAAAACGCTCGTTAATTTGGTGTAATTTTTTTCTTTTGAAAATCTCGTATATAAAAGATATTAACGTTTAAAAATTATGAGAGGAAACATAAGAGAGAAAATATTAAATTTTTTTTTAAATTCTTTTTTCCTAAAATAACTCAATTTAATTTTAGTAGATTAGGTTTTATATTATTATTTGTTTTTTTTTAATTTGCCACATGGCATGACACATGGCACACTCAAAGAGGAGAATGCCTACTTCAATGCCATGTCATTAAAATTGCTTTCTTTTATTATATATATATAGATTATACTTTATTAGATATCAATATCATATAATATAATTATGTATTATACATGTGTGTCATTAATTATTAATTTTATGTAATTTATTACATTGTCCGGTTCTTAATTCCGGTCTAACCGGTTGGACCAGTGAACCAGTAAAGAGACCGATTCAATATCCGATCCGGTACTGAAAACATTGGTGGTGATCTAAACATTAGACACCTTCTCAAAATGTAACACTTAATAGAAAAAAAAGAAATATCTCTCAAATGGAACACTTTTATTGAATATAAAACCAGACAAAAAGTAACACGAGATAAACAATTAATCTACCTAGTTACCATTTAATCCACTTTGCAACCCCTCATCGGATTCAAGATCCATCATATAATCCGGCAATAAGCAAACTTCAATGTCCATGCTCCCGTATCCATCCCGACCTGGATACATCGTGATCGTCCCATCCTCTTTATTCACGAACCCACTTCTAGCCGCAACCGCCTTCCCCAACCCAAATTCGCACCCATACATGTCAAACCTTGGTGAACTCCCAACGTGTATAGTGTTCGGATGGCGCGGCCCACCTATTTTGAATACTACAGGGTTTCTATACCATGACTCAGCCAACTTTTTCACAGCCATATGGTCATGGTTTCTCACCGCAACGTGCAGCCTCAACGCCGCCCATCCAAGCCCGTGACCCATTAGATCCTCAACCGTTGCTGACCCCGTCACTACATCAATTAAACTACCAAAGTAACCATCAGACAAAGGTGGTTTCACCCTGCCACGGTTATTACGTACTGTTCAGTTTACAAAGGGTTTCGCTATTGCGTGGTTGGTGTCGAGCTCGAGTTATACACCTCCACAAAAGTGCGGACACTGCTTGTAAACTCGAGATTCTTTGCGTGTTGCATTCCTTATTTGCTTTTACTTTGAGTTTAGCGACAACAACCGAGGAGAAATGGAAGAATCTCACCTTAAGTTGTGGTTTTTCAGATCTTGAAATGAATTGATCATGATGGGTAAATGGAAGATTTGTAATAGGATCGTATCCTTCAAGCACCCATCGTTTGAATGTAGGAGGACGCGAGACGATATAACCACCTTTCCCTTTCGATTTGAATATTTCACTCCATGTAGACATGAAATGCCAGAAAGATGCTCCATCGACGAGAAGATGGTTAACAGAGCCACCGATGAAGATTCCATCGATAAGCTCAGTCACCTGAATGGATAACAAAGGCAACGTATGGCCATCATGGTTAATAGCATCAGTAAGGTCGAAGAATGAATGAACAACTAATGGAACATCAGCAGATGTAACAATGTCGGAGACAATTACGTCCACCGTTGCTTGAACAAACTTGACTCCAGGGCTATTTTCAGGGTCTATGTAGATGACATACATATTTACATATTTATTTGTTTCTAGTTAGTGTGATAAGGTTTTGAATATATCTAACTTGATTTAATCATCCGGAATAAACCAAAAACATAACCCTCCTTTGTATCAAGGTATTTAAGATATTTATATTTATGATTCTATTTTTACTTTAAAGATGTTTTGTTAAACTAGTGAGATATCCTGCGCTTCGCACAGGTTTTCAGTCAGTATTGGTGCGGTTCGTTACATTATCAATTTAGTTGGTTATCGGTGCGGTTCGTTATGTTATCAATTTAGTTGGTTACAGTACCAGTATGATACAGGTACTCAGTATAGCAACCAAAAGAAATATGTCTGACATGATATTGACACTTGTTTTACATTGATTTGAAAACTACTAAAAAAAATGTTCGTAATAGTACCAATGTTCTTTAGTCGGTGTCGGTTCAATTCATTAGTTATAGTTACCGTACGGCCACTCGCTTCAGCTTATGTACTACCACGTCGAGGCAACAACAAAAACAAACATGGTACCGGTATCGGTGTAGTTCGGGCGGTATAAGTTCGATTCTCACAGTAAAAAAATCAACAATATTTTGAATCATATATAAAAATGTTCTTTGAACGACATCAGTTCCTTTCTAACAACAAATAAAAAAAATTAACTATATTTGATTCTTATCATTGATAAAAATAAGCAAATCACAACCATATATTCAAAATTTATAGACACATAACTTTTAAGGATATGTGAGCTTCTGCTTCAATCACTTGTATGTTCCAATTCAAAACTTGTTTATGAGAAAAAAAAAAATTATATATACACTTAAACAAAAATAAACACGTCATAAGGGTATATTTGAAAATTTATAAAACATCGTTTGTTGAAAACTATAAGCGGAAAACAAAATATGTTCGAAATTAATCATAATAATAATAATTCATTATAACAATAAAAAATAAAACCTACATCATCACCTACATAAGGTTTTAATAGTTTATATATGTGTGTAATAAATCTTACATGCTAACTAAAGTGTAATTCTGTCCGATATTCAATTTTAAGTCGTAACTCCTTAATGCAATTAGACCTTATTTTCTTATGGCAAACTCACACAACCAAAAATTTACTTTTAAATATACACTACATGTTGCCCATAATAAGGTTGCATGATGTGGAATGGAGTCCCTACTAGCTCTATTTTGCAACATCAACTCCACCTCATTGGCACATCAAAAGGGGGCTTCACTCCCGCCTTCCAATCATTGTTTTAAAAACCGAACCAATAATCGAATCGACCGTCTTAGAGGTTCACTGGTCAGGTCGGTTCAACGAACTCCAAACCTGACAACATTAAAATCAATTTTAAATTTTGAGCTAAAAACTAACATAGAAATTTTGGATTTTTTTCACCTAATTCAAAAGCAAAAGATGTAAAAAATGAAAGGCCCTCTCATTTAGCCCAACTTTTTAAACTTTTAAGACCAATCTATCTTAAATTAGGCCATGCATTTATACAACTAAAAACTTGTAGCTGTTTTCCACAAAGATATCATATCTACCCAAAACCCTTGTTCAAAACCAGGAGCCATCAATGGCTTCCTTGAACCACCCTCTTCCCACTCGACTTCAATCCTTCCCTCCAAAATCCAACACCCTCACATCCAAAACCCTGCAATCGTTTCATCCCTTTCAAACTCTGAAATTCACATCCAGTTACTAAACTAAGAAGATGATCACTCTATATTCATTGTCGCATATGGATCTTCGATTAATGCTAGATCTGCATTCAAAAGTACCCCACAAACAAAGGTTGTAGTGATAATGTCGGTCCGATCGGTGACTACGATTCCTGGTCCGACCTCCTAGTTCTTCGCCTGACCTTCCGGTTCTCTTCCCAGCGATCAAACAACCTGAACTGAACCGGCTTAGTTCCCAATTCCCTGTCTTACCGGTCCGGCCAATCGATCTGGTCTGGATTTCAAACATTGGTTCCAACAACACCCATGAAATAGAATAAAGTTCCCTCAATCATTACTCAATCAATTATTTTTCATTTAATTCAACAAAATAAAATAAATTAAACAAATAAAAATACATAATAAATAACATAGTTAAAACATATATTAACCCATTTATTAATCTGTTTAACTGATTTATTAGTCCATTATAACCCTAGTCCACTTTTAGCCCATTTGTTATTTTTTTTAACCCATTAAAAACTCTAAATCAATTCCTTCTTCCTCCCTTAAAATCCATAAACTCATATTAAAAAAACATCAACACAGCAGCCCCCTCCAGCAAGAACACCATCGTCCACCATCATCAACCCCTTTTTTTCTTCCTACTTAAAAAACAAGTCAGTGGCCCATCTTCTCTCCCTGTCATCCGTCGGTAGCGCAGTCATGGAGCATCAATGGCGTACCCTAATGTTGCAGGGGAAACAGAGGGAGGCGCTATCCCTGCATCGTTCGGCCTAAGAGTTCAACCACAACATACCCCTTAAAGTTAATTGTTTACGTGTGTTTAGATCAGGTATTAGTGACACATGAACACGATAACAATATGTATGCCCTAAATTATATTGCATTAACAAAATGAAGTCCACAATTTAATAGCATTGATAACATTTTAATACACTTCCTTTGTGTTTGGTAAAGTGATTTAAAGAGTAAATTAGTGTTCTTTCCCTTGTGGTCAAATACTTCATTTTAGTCCTTTTTTTTGTATGGTTTGTGATTTTTTTAATTCAAAACTATAAACTCAAAAGAACGTCAATTATTCTTCTCTATCATATTTCTCACAAACCTCACAAACCGCCAAATTCTTGTCATATGGATGAGATCGGTATTATAGTAAATAGTAACCGTATCAAAACTACTGATACTGTGAATGAGCAAGAACACCAACCAAATATCTTACAAAATTGGCAGTTCCTAACCAGTACAATATTGGTATCCGTACCAAAATTTTAGTTAGAAACTTGCAATTAGATTTCAATTTGTTTTGAAATAATTAACATCATAAGTGAAATTGATTTGTTCACCGTGAAAATCAAGCTTTAATTGTTCATTATAGTTCCAATATATTATTACCCACAGTCATTTACAGTAAAAAGTAAGGGTCCATGTCTAATCCACCTGAATTCAAGTTTTTTTTTATAGAGAGAGGTTTAATAATGTAAATACAAATTTGTGGGAGGTGTTGATAATGACATTGCTTTAGATAATGGATTTGATTTGATGTAAAAGGTCTCTTTGTGGACATATTTCATTTAACACAATTTGTCTAGCAAGTTATTGATGATTATACCCTTTCTATCCATTGAACCAATATAACAAATGTGTTACTCATTTCAAGTAAGTGGTTTTTAATCCAAACCAATCTCATCTAGTTATCTATTTTAATCTATTGCTAAGAATGGGTTTGCAAGGTTTTGTAAATTCATTATGGGTTTGATCAGTGCCAAAGAACCAGTCAAACATATAGAGAATTTTGTGCTCCTAAGCACATTAACTAGCTAGTCTAAGTAGGGTGTTGAAACACAAAGAGTTTATGGTCGTTGGTTTGATTTTAGTTAATTAAATGGGTTATTATGTTTTCCTTTTATATCAAAAGTTGTTTGGAAGTAGCAATCAATGATATGATTCTAGTTGGTTTTGTGAAGAGAGCTAACGATTTCAATATTTGTGAAAAGTAGTTTTGTGACCAATATTTGTGAAAAATCATACATAGGTTTCGAGCATGCACGCAATTAGGTTTAATTTAATAGAATGGATTCGGGGTTATTGAAACAAAATGATTTTGGGCATTTGTTCATAAAAACCTAGTTGTAGGCATCAACGATCGTATAACATGTGTAATGGTTCAAGAAAATCTTCAATGCATAAACAATAGTAAGATTTATAAACCAAGAACAATGATCTTGGTGATTTTAAAGTTCGTTTGTTACAGCAACACCCATACAGGTTCCTCCATCTCTAATCTCTTCCTTTTAATCAGCATCTATGCCAAATCTATTAGAAAACACCCTTTTTTAACGTGCAAGAGTTCCAAATCAACTTTTAGTTCAAAACCTTACAAAACTCCTTAGTTTCTAGACAGAGTTCTAAAAAAGTCAGCATATGATATTCAACCCAAACTGACCCTGTACTTTTCCGTTTTCTCCCTAACAATTCCCGCACTTAAATAACTTAAATTTTAAGTTTCAATCATATTTAGCGCCTTTCCATACCTGTAAAATTCAACCATAACAAGTTTGGTCCAAGTTAAATTTATCAACCCAAAACAACCCTCTTCTTTGGATTTTGTTTAGATTGGTGCGTTATTCAGAAAATATGGATAACTTTGTAGGATACATGAGGGGAAGGCTTTCTATTTTGGGGCTTAATAGTCATTGTGTGGGATATTCTTTATTCTTGGGCCTGGGCCAGATTACGTGTCTTGAGAATGATCCATGGTAGCCTAAGTCCATCAAAGAAAATGGAAGAGATTTATGGGCTTAAAAGTGCATGGCAAAAGAATACAAACCTCTTGGGTCTGCAACAAACCGAATGTGGACTTGAATGAAGGATTTTTTTTTTTTGTGTTATTTGTTTGGGAATGATGTGGTATATACACTAGGCATGGTGATAGCCTGTTCAGTTAGTGGCAAACTTTGGTCGAGTCAGGTAGCAAAGACAAGTTTTGTATATGAAGTCATCAATTATTAGGAGGTAAACCCAAATATATTATTATCATTAATTAATATTCGAGTATTAACGATATATAAATACGGTTAGGTTTATCATAGGGTGTTCGTTATGAAAATTTATATTAATTGGTTATAGGAGAAGAGGCAATTGATAAGGATTAGCCAAAGAGATTCGTTCGACGACCAGGTGAGTCAATGAGTCATCATATTTGTCTTTTAAACTGTGACAGTATACTCGTTCAAACTGGTAATAATTAGAATGCTTGCAATATGCATGTGTTGGTAGGGGTATATAGGATCCTATTATGCTTCATGAGGTGTGTCACTCTAGACAGGGTAATAATGTGTTGTTCTCACAGGCACTCCGTGCTTATAATGTCCAGCGATACATGCCCGTACCAATGTGATGGTCATACGGGGGGCACCGCTGGAGGAGCGGTATGTCCCTTGTGTAATGGTTTGTGGCAAGTCAAACGTGGTTTATAATGTCCAATGATGCCCAACCTGAGTATAAGGGGTCACACAAGCCCATATTGTGAATGCATATAATGTTAATTGATGTATGTTTATTAAAACGATATAGTATGAGCTCATCAATATTTTGCTGACGTTGTTTTAAGTATACTTATCTCAGCTAACTTTTGAGGAACACCGTAAAAACTGTATGGCGATAGTGGAGCCCAAAACTAAGGACTTCGTAGTTTATACAATACTATAAATAATAATACGAAGTAACCAGAATGTTATAAGTTTTAAATAAAATTAATGTTTTTTCTGCTGTAAGTTGTATTAATTGTACATGATCACCCGGGTTACGGGTGGGGTGTTATACAGACTTTTCAAAGTATTCTATTTTGACAATTCTACCCCTTTAACTATTGTTTTATTACAAAACGGTCCATCATATACTAACATTACTGGTGGTTTTTTCAACGTGAATACACTGATGTGGTGGCCAGTGGGAAGCAGTAGCTAGTGTGCGAATATGTCGCGTGTGCGGGGAACACCTTTAATCAGTCTTAATATTACCTTAACGTATCTAAAGTTCCTAGCGATAAAACTTGATTTTGAGTTTAGGTAGACAACAATACTGACAGTTGTTGTAGGATGCTTATTGGTAATTTAATCGAAAACTGAACATATAAGGGTTCTAGTATGGTCCGTACACTGATATGATTCCCTAACTGATGAAACTCGCAAAAATATGATAGTGTACAGTTAGTTGATTTCATGTTTTCGCTTATTTTCTGCTTAGCTATATTATTTTTATCATTCTTGATTGCCGATGATGGAATCCTAATCCATTGTAATCTTACTTCTTCAAGAATAAAACGCCAAAAATCAACAAATTGAAAATTGTGTTTTTGCCAGGTCAAAATCGTACTTTCTCTTAAGTACAGGGGTGAAAATGTGAGTTTTGGTGCTGCATGGGCAATTTGGTAATTTGTGAAAAAGGCATATGCTTTTAGTGACTAATCGCCTATGTATATAAGCGATTAGAGCCTAATCGTGTGTGTTTGCAAGCGAATAGGTTCTAACCGTGTTCATCTATAAGCGATTAACCCTAATTGCCCATAAGACAAACCAACTGTGTAATCGTGTGAACACTTAAGCGATTAGGTGTAATCGCTTGACCTCTTTAAACGATTAGAACCCTACTCACTCAACTGTATCAGCGATTAGGCTATCTCATCACATGATTACGTCCTAATCGTGTTCAAGGTACACGGTTACGAGCAGGGTATATAAAGGGGACTTAGAAAGTCTGCTCTCATTATTTCAAAAACAAGAACCGTGAACCCTAGTTTCCCTCTAAACTGATCATAATCAAACCCTATTGCCCGTGATTTTTGTAAATTGAAACTTGTTCCTCAACATTAAGAATCATGGAGTGGGAAACGTCTGCTCGCCACAACTGCTGTGCCTTTCTTGGACCCATTAAGAAGGCAAATAGCAAGAAGTTCGAAGGCGTTATAAAGTTTCTAAAGCGCTCCAAGATAAACTTCGCAATATCTGAACGGCATGCTGCGTACAAGAACATCCTGCTTGAATTCTACCAGAACGCGAAGGTCGATGTCAAGTCCAATCCTTTTTTTATCGCAAGCATGGTACAACAGAAAGACGTGATGATCACTGAAGAGATGGTTCGGGAGATTCTCAAGTTCAGAGACAACAAGGATGATCCGATTGTGTTTGATTCGATTTTGATACGTGGCGGCTTTCTTAGAATGAAGTATGCAGGCGATGTGAGAGCACAGAAGATGTTGCAGAAGGGGAATCTGCCGCCAGAGTTGAAGTATCTTACTCATGTGGTCTTAAAGTGCATCGGTCCACGCAAGGGAACGTTCGATGCCATTCGAGACACCTTGGTTTCAGCGATAGTGGCTTTAACCCTGAACAAGCCCTTCAACTTCTCTGGCATGATCATGAACCATCTAAAGGAAGTCATACTGCAGAAGACGACGAAGAAACCGTTCATCGTCTATCCTCGCTTCCTGCAGATGATCATTGATAGTCAGATTCCACATTTGGCAAAAGATCCTGATCAGCTTATCAAGATAAACGACATAGACGAGGTAGAGTTGAACAGAATGTCGTCATACAAGAGCAAGCCAAAGTCTGAATATCCTCCAAGTCGACGTTTATATGGTCTGTTGGCAAAAGAAGATTATGAGTCACCACCAGGCAACAGGTGGAGACACGACGACAGTGAATCAGAAGACAACATCCTTATACACAGACAAGTATTCAAAGACGGTGATAACATTGGTAGACAGACGGTAGAGTTGGGAGACAATGTTCCGGGGAGTACTGCGAATGCAGAAATTGCACATGATGATATGTTTGATCCGGTGTCTCTTGATACTAGTCAACCAACCAGTGCAGCCAAAGGTAAGACACAGATTGAAGAAGAAGGCCCTGTTAACATTACTGATGAAGATGATGATGACTCAGAAGATACTGATGATGACTCTCCTGATACGTTTGCTGAGAAACAAGAGAGGATAAAGAGAAAGTTATTTGAGGAGAAAGCTCGCGCAGCTGAGGCGAGAGCTCTTGCTGATGATCCCACGTTTACTGTGGAACACGGCGATATAGTTGCTGAAATAGATGTAGAGCTCAGCACTCCTCCTCCTCAAAAGAGACAGAAGACAAAAGCAACCAAAGAAGGCCGGGGAAGGAAAAGAATGGTGCAGAAACAACCTCCTGCTGAACAGACTCCTAAGAGATCTATGTCTAGACATGCTACACTCAGGCTTCCAGAAACTTTTGGAACCCCTTCCTCCCCGGCAGTAGCAACAACAACAGCAACAACAACAACGAAAACAACAGCAGCAACCGTTTCAATTCCCACATCTACTAGTGCAGCTATACCTGCGAGAGTCACCATGTCAATGCCTACTTCGGTAATATTCACTGAGCAAGTCTCAGTTACCGAAGCAGCGACAACCTCTCAGATTATTTCAAATCCAATCGGTGAAAGGATTCGGAAGCTAAGACAAGAAGCTAGACCGTCGGCTTCCAAGTCCACTGATCGGCCTACGTCTTCCTCAGCATCTGCATCAAACGAACAACTTCAACGCCAAATCAGCGAACTAACTGCTATAGTTGCTGCACAAGCGCGTGAGATGGCTGAGTTAAGAAGCAAGAATGCTACGATTGAAGAAAATGAGACGGCGATGCTAGAGCTGATCGGTGAAACAATTCAGTACAACAAAGATCTGCAAGCGACTGTCGACGCGCTTACAAAGTCAAATCAGAAGATCATTTAATCGAATAGGTAGCTCATGGAATCACACCAGTAGCTGATACAGTCAAACCAAAGCACTTTGGAGAGACTTACAGGTGTTGAATCCATGTACAGCCAACTTTAGCTTGCTAATGTCAACAATGAGCCAAGAATCACCAGCTACAAGAAGCAGAACACAAAACTGAGGACTAGGGTGAACGAGTTAGCTGGAACTCAACCTAGAATCACTGGTGGTACAAGTTCAGAAGCTGGTGCTAGTACTGGTGCTGGTGATGATGATGAAGAAAGTGACGAAGAAGAAGATGATGACGAGGACGATAGTGATGATGAATTGGATGATGATGGTGATGATACTGGTAAAGGTAGTGATGGTGGTGATCCTGGAACCACAGGTGGTGGCGGATCATCAGCTGGATCTGAGTCTAGACGTACCAAGAAGAATCATGACAGACAGAACGAGGATCCCGAAGCAGGTTCTTCTGCTAAGGGGGAGCCTCTGAAAGACAGGATTCAACAACTGCGGGAGTCAATGAAGAAAGCCGTAGTTCCAGTCGAGTTAGTTGAGCCTCTAAATTGTTATTTCGCGTATGATGACAAAGGTAACTTACTTCCTCCACCTGCTATTCCAGAGTATGACTTAGAAGAAGGCGAGATACCTCCTGAGATGACATCGGACGATATGGAAAAGGTGTACGGCTTCGCACGCGGAGAATCTTCCGGTGCAAGTCAATGTCCTCCACCAGAGATGCATCCAGAGAATAATGAGGTTGATCTAGAAGAAGGAACCAGTGTGCCAACTCCAGAGTATGTTGTAGACGATTCGGGCACTGGGATTCCTAACATTTCTGAGGAGATGATACATGAGGCTGAGGAAAAGCTAAAAACTGATTCTGCTTCTATTCCTTATGAAGTGAAAGGAAGACAAGACAAGATCAGATAGAAATATCCTCAATGGTTCAAACCTGAAGAGAAGAAGAAAAATCCTGAACGGGCATCTATCTTCAAGAAGCGTTTGTCAAAGATGTCAGGTGACGTGATTAGCTGGGCTTACATCAGTCACACCAGGATGCTTGGAGTTAAATGGCAGGAAGGTCTGTTGTACTTTGAACCGTTTCAGAAAGTTCTCAATCTACCCTTCTGGTATATTCGTGATCTGGTTCGACTCGATTATCCTCTGTATAAAGAGAAAGCCCCTACTCTTCAAGGTTTCTACACCATTCAGAAACGAGAAAGCACGTCGGGATGGGTAAAGCTTGAGCCTCAGTATCCAAAGTCATACAAGACAGATAAGATTCATCCGATCACCAAGAGTCCGATTTGGGAACATAAGATCAAGCCACCAAAGTGTGTATCAAAGATTCCAATCATCCTAGTTGAACAAGACTTCACCTCAAAGTTCAACTATTGGCACTATGATGCAGCTACTACTGAGGCAGTGATCGTCTTGAGCAACTCTCCTAAACCTTGCAGAAAGATCAGAATTTGCGACCCAATGTGGCTTATCAATTGTTTGGAGAAAGATGTGGAGACATTGTACCTGTATCCATTCCAGCACTTACCAGATGAAGCAGATCAAACAATGAAGTTTCATAGAGTGATTCGCTTCTGCTATGCCAACAAAGTTCATGCTGGATGCGACTGTCAAGACTTACAACAATCAGGACAATGTCAAGCTGAAGTGAAGACTGAAGATGCTGCTTGTTATGTTATGTCGGTTTTCTGTTTTTCAAGTCTGTAAAGTTGTTTTGCGATGTTATAAATGTTGTCTTTTGCAATCTCTATACGTATACTAGCCTGGTCCAAGGAGGAGTCTGTTAGTACATGATGTCCCTAGGCTAGTATATAGGTTGTTTCGACGTATTCCAGGGTGTTTGGAGAGGTTTATAAGCGTTTTTGGGTGTGTTAGAAGCTGAAGGCGATTACAGAGTGGTGATAGGCGATTAGAACCTATCCACCACTACTGTTCATGCGATTAGAGCTAAGTTATAGGCGATTAGGCCCTAATCGCCTATAGCAGCATGTGGTATAGCCTCCTAATCGCCTTCAGGGGTCTGCACGTATCCGGGAGGTATAAATAGGCCCAATCACAATCCTAATCATTAGTCTTTGCCACACACACTCTCCAAACACCCTCCCCTGGTCTGAGATTGATTGGTTTGATCATTGTAACACTCGCGCTCTGTTTTAATGATATAAACGTTAATCTTTTGACCCGTTTGTGTGCGATAATTACTCGTTTATCTTTGTTTCAAGTTTGTTTCTGTTATTAGAACATATTCAAGGGATTCCGCACCTTGAATATAACGCTCGTGATTGTCGGTTGACACGTTCGTCGATCCGACAAAAATACTTGGATGCTTAAGTGAGACGGACAAGTGATTATGGTCAAGAACATAATTGTGAATCTGCAGGCACAATGTCATATTGGGGATATCTTATTAAGGTCAAAACCATAAAAGTCAAACTTATACCGCTAACACAAAACTTGTGCGAACTATATTGGGTTATCTGTGAGAATTTCTCGTTCGTGTAACAATTATCCTGAACGCCAACCCTAGAGTACCGAACAAATGCTCGACAACGTATGTATAGTTATAAAAATCATGAGGATGCGCGTCCTGCCTTCGGAGTTCTTATCACAACCAAGTTGAGGGCTTATGGTGCGCAGCTGCAGGTTGCGCTAGAGGCTTTTCCTATCGCATGAACTGTTGCTTTTGCACCATCAGGTGTCCCTTACTTAGCCATTTAAAGCTTTGTGGGATATGGGTTAACCATATCCACGCTAGGATTTGGTACATATCCCTTCAATAACATATACAAAAATACGAGCTCATCTTTTCGGGCTCCCTGCTGGGCTAACATTTTAGCCGAATTTTGTGTCCTTGTCACTGAACACAGCGCACTTGTGATTCACTCTCGCACAGGTGGTGGAATCGCAGAGCGAAGTGTGAACGCTTTGAAAAAATGTTTAAAAAACCATGGAAGAAGACTTCAACCAAACCTAAGATATGGCCATAAAAGTTACTCTCAAATCGAGTATACTTCTGAGTTCGGCCAAAGTTTTGACCATGTTTTAGCATGACAGATTTTAAGGCAAAAATTACGTTAGGTTAATTATGTTTTCTAGTTATTATTTTATTTTACGTAATGTTATTATTTTATTTTAATGGTTTCTTTTTATTTTATGTAATGTTATTTAAATTTAGTTCCATGATGTTTTTATTTTATTTATGTAATATTATTTAAATGTTATAGTTTATTAAAAGAAGTTAGTGATGGATGTGATGACCACCTTATGTGTTCAATGATAGTAATGATAAGATGTGAAGAATTAAGGTGGCATTTGTGATTATGTTATGACCACCCCATATGGCCTTAGAGCCTTTACACTTTGTTCCAGAGTTTTATTAAAAGATGGAAGAGAAAGGATCTCCCTCTTCTTCCATTCTCTCCAATTTCTTCCAAATTGGAAAGATTAAAAATCACCCTAAAAACCACTTTATTATCCCTTTCATTCCTTCCCTTTCCCTCCTACAAAAAACTCTAGAACACATTTTTTCCTCATTTCCTTCCCAATCATTTCTCTTCCATCTTTTAGTGAAACTCTGGAACAGAGTGTTAGAGCCTAGAAGTATCAGAATGTGTTGAAAAACTATACAATAGCCTGAGATTTAGGGTCAAGTGCTATAGTGAAATATAGGGTAAATTTGTGAGTGAGATTTCTTGACGTGCGTTAAAAAATTATGTTTTGTGGTGATCATGGTTTTGGTGACCGGATCGGACCTGCCGGTCCGACTGGTTGAACCGGGATTCGCCAAACCAAGCGAACCGGTTGCAGCAATTCGTCAAGTTCATGAAAAACCGGGCGGTTCGAATAATTTTCTGGTTCGGTGGTTCGTTGAACCGGCCGGTCGAACCGGTAAGTTTCCTTTTTTTCCTTTTCTCTTCCTCCCTGAAACAGCAACCAACACTAAAAATAAACAAAAACTCATCTCGTTTTTCGGAACTGAAGAGTTGGCCTCATCTTCTCGCTTAATCTAGAAGAAAACTGAAGTTGATAAATGTTGCCGCCAACGACGTGGATGGGTTCACAGTAGGTGACAATGAAATGGTGATAACTGATAATTAGAAGGGACTATGGTCTCTGGAAAAAAGTTTGGGAAGAAGGAGGAACGTAAAGAAATTATAAAGATAGGGTTTTTCCTACTTTTCTTAAATGAGTTGTTTACAGCTGTAAATAAATGAAGGTTCCAATTTTTTATTCAAATAACATTATCTCTACGTATACACAAATAGTTTTACTTCTGTCATTCATATATTTTTTTTAATAATGAAAAATCCATATAAAAAGTAATATATTCAAATTATACTTTATTAGATATCAATATCATATAATATAATTATGTATTATACATGTGTGTCATTAGTTATTAATTTTATGTAATTTATTACATTGTCCGGTTCTTAATTCCGGTCTAACCGATTGGACCAGTGAACCAGTAAAGAGACCGATTCAATATCCGATCCGGTCCTGAAAACATTGGTGGTGATCTAAACATTAGACACCTTCTCAAAATGTAACACTTAATAGAAAAAAAAGGAATATCTCTCAAATGGAACACTTTTATTGAATATAAAACCAGACAAAAAGTAACACCAGATAAACAATTAATCTACCTAGTTACCATTTAATCCACTTTGCAACTCCTCATCGGATTCAAGATCCATCATATAATCCGGCAATAAGCAAACTTCAACGTCCATGCTCCCGTCTCCATCCCGACCTGGATACATCGTGATCGTCCCATCCTCTTTATTCACGAACCCACTTCTAGCCGCAACCGCCTTCCCCAACCCAAATTCGCACCCGTACATGTCAAACCTTGGTGAACTCCCAACGTGTATAGTGTTCGGATGGCGCGGCCCACTCGTTTTAAATACTACAGGGTTTCTATACCATGACTCAGCCAACTTTTTCACAGCCGTATGGTCATGGTTTCTCACCGCATCGTGCAGCCTCAACGCCGCCCATCCAAGCCCGTGACCCATTAGCTCCTCAACCGTTGCTGTCCCCGTCACTACATCAATTAAACTACCAAAGTAACCATCAGACAAAGGTGGTTTCACCCTGCCACGGTTATTACTGTTCAGTTTACAAAGGGTTTCACTATTGCGTGGTTGGTGTCGAGCTCGAGTTATGCACCTCCACAAAAGTGCGGACACTGCTTGTAAACTTGAGATGTTTTGCGTGTTGCATTCCTTATTTGCTTTTGCTTTAAGTTTAGCGATTGCATATGATGAGAAGTGGAAGAATCTCTCCTTAAGTTGTGGTTTTTCAGATCTTGAAATGAATTGATCATGATGGGTAAATGGAAGATTTGTAATAGGATCGTATCCTTCAAGCACCCATCGTTTGAATATTGGAGGACGCGAGACGATATAACCATCTTTCCCTTTCGATTTGAATATTTCACTCCAAGTAGACATGAAATGCCAGAAGGATGCTCCATCGGCGAGAAGGTGGTTCACAGAGCCACCGATGAAGATTCCATCGATAAGCTCAGTCACCTGAATGGATAACAAAGGCAAGGTATGGCCATCATGGTTAATAGCATCAGTAAGGTCGAAGAATGAATGAACAAGTGATGGAACATCAGGAGATGTAACAATGTCGGAGACAGTTACGTCCACGGTTGCGTGGACAAACTTGACTCCAGGGCTATTTTCAGGGTCTATGTAGATGACATACGAAGGCGGGTTTTCTTGTTTTCGAGTGGCTAAGCGGGCGGCGAGAGGGTAGAAATGAGTGAGGGTGGCGGAGAGAGAGTGTTTGAGGTCATCCAAGAAAGTGGTTATGGAGAAATCTTGATTTTGAGGAGGTGGTTTTGCGAAAAGGAGACCCTTTTGGCTGTAGTTGAGGTTTAGAAGGACTAGCTCAAAAGGGTTGAAGTATATGGGTTGCTTAGTGGCTCGTGAGAGGTCGTGGAGTGGCTTGACGAAGCATTCCGATACACGCCTCACTGTCTCTGAAGTCATACTCATATGGACCAAATACGTACACAATCCATGGGTTAGATATGGGTGGCTTAAATTGAATGTGTTCATGTATGGGCAATATAATACGACGAAAGTTGGGTCGTTCCATGTGTGGAAAATAATATGTTCTACATTTACATATTTATTTGTTTCTAGTTAGTGTGAGACCGTGCGTAGTGGGGGCTTTATATATAAAGTCCCCTTCCTGATTGGTCCACGTGGCTGCTGAGTCAGCATGGAGAGAGAAACTGAAAAGGGGGTGTAGTGGTGGGGCTTTATATATAAATCCCCTGAATCTGATTGGGCCACGTGGATTTTGGTCTTATCTTTCATTTGTTTGAGTGATAATTGTGACTGAGAATGAGGTTTTGGTCTTATATTTATAGGGCTAGAAAATTCAAACGTTTGAAATTCAAACGTTTGAAAACTAGCCGTTGGAATAGTAACCGTTTGAATAATATTTTTTTATTAAATATTTAAATAATTTTTTTTTAAATTTTTAAATAAAATTATTAAATAAAAAATTTTAAATACTAATTTTTAAATTATTTAAATAATTTTTTTTAAATATTTAAATTTATTATTTTATTTAAATTTATTAATTTGTTAAATAGATTTATTTTTCAATTATACTTTATAAAAAAAAGAAAAAATAAATGCCACGTGGCACTCCCACCCTCCCCCTTCCACTCCCCACAATTTTCACCTTTCGTTGGTCTCATAAGTGCCACATGGCGTTTCATCCCCCTCTCTACTCCGTATAGTCTTACAAAAGTGTCCTTCGATGGCCAGTGGGAAGCAGTAGCTAGGGGTGTTCATCGAATCGAATACCGAATTTTCGAATCGAATTTTTCGAATTTTTAATATTTTTACCTGAATTCGTATTCGTTTAAAATTCAATTTATTCGATTCGTATTCGATTCGAATAAGAAACTCGAATTCGAATCGAATTCGAATAAATTCGATTTAGTTCAAATTCACCATAAATATAAATTGTTTTAATTTTAGTTTTAAAACTAATACAAACTCATTATTTTTAACATATAAAATACAAATCTACAAAATTGATAAACAACAATATGAATAGTAAAAATAGTAAAAATAGTAAAGAGTATAGTTTGTTAGAGTTTTGTGATGTATAAGGTAAAAATGTAAAATATGGTTATGGTAAAAGTTGTAGAGATGGGTTCTCAGAGTTTGACCAAAATTTAAAAGTTCTATTTTTCAATCTGTATATTTGTGTATATAACAATGTGTATGTGTGTATATATATTTAAAAAAAATATACATGTACAGTTTTTATTCGAATTTCGAATCGAATCGAATTTAAAATCATAAATTCGTATTCGATTCGTATTAGATTTGCTGGACTCGAATTCGAATTGAATCGAATTCGAATTATTAATAATCGAATCGAATTCTTGGTAATCGAATCGAACTAAATCGAATTTCGAATTTTTCGAATCCGAATCGAATTCTGAACACCCCTAGCAGTAGCTAGTGTGCGAAGAAGAAAAATGGGTGAGGGTTTGAAGTTCTTTTATGTAGTTTTACATTTTACATAAAGTTAATAACTTTTATAATAAAATTAAAGTTATAACAATCCAAAACTTATTATAACTTAAAATTCAAACAACCCAAACATTGAACTTTCAAACCTTTGATTAAATTTTAAACAATTGTTTTTTTCACTAAACTAGAGGTGAAAATACCGATCTTTTTTTTTTGACAAACCGTTTGGGCCGGTTCGAGCCCATTTTGGTTCATGTTCGCGAATTTTAAAATCATATAAACTACATCAAATTTAACTTTTATGAACTTTTATATTTGTTTAAACAAGAAAATTGAGAATCAAAACAAAAAATATATAATTTTATTTGTGATTATACCAAAAATCAATTTTTTCCTAAACCGGTTTCGATTTTTTTCGATTTCAACCGGTTTTTAACAGTGTTGGTTTAAGTTTGGTTTGGGTTTGTGTACCGGATTCGATTCCAGTTTTGTTTGGCCGGTTTAAGCTCGGTATTCGATTTGGTTTTGTTTTGGGATTTTTAGCGCCAGTTTATACTGGTTTTAGTTTAGATCAGTTCCCGAACCGGTGTTTTCCACATCCCTACATTAAACTATTATTATGTAACCAAACCTCTAAAATAAATCAAAAACATTTTTTTTTCACATAGCTTGTCATTCAAGCTATTACCCTCCCTCTCCAAATTCCACATTCCTAAAACTTCCACAAAACCAACCTCACTTCTCAAACTCCTAAACCAAACCAACTCCAACACTCTCTCATCTCACACCAATGGAACCCATAAACCCTAATAATCCCACCCTCTCCCCTCTTCCCCCAGGCTGTCAATTCTTTCCATCAGAGCAACAACTTATTACCCACTACCTAACCCTCAAAAACACTGGCGATCATCTCGATCCCAATTCTCCTAATCTAATAACCGAAATCGATCTGTACCGTTTCGACCCGTTCAATCTGCCGGACACCGCACGGTTCTTGTTCGGCCGTGAAGGGAAACGGAAGCATTGGTATTGTTTTGTACCCATGCCTAGGGTTAAGAGAGGCAGAGGTGAGAAGAGACCTGCTGGTTGTGGGTTTTGGAGGAGGAGTGGCTCGGTTAAAGATATCGTTGGTTCGGGTGTTCAGGGGGTTGTGGTTGGGACTAGGAAGACTTTTGTGTTTTATTTTGGGGAGACTTGTAAGACTGCTGTTAGGACTAAGTGGCTTTTGTATGAGTATTCGTTGGTTGATCAGAAAATGGTATTATTACTATTATTGTTTTATTGTTTTATTGTTTTTAATTTGTTTGACTCGATTAATGAACAATGTGATATGCTATTTTAGGTGATAATAAAGCTAAAACATGTAGGAAAGGTGTTAAACTGTAAAGTATCAAGATTAGTTTGATAGATTTGTTTGTTAATGTTTAAGTTACATAACAGGTTAAGACTGTGATGCTAGTAGTATTGAATATAGATAGTACCTATTAGACTTAGTGTTTCGAGCTCACGCAGTCACGCTCTTATACACATCAGTAGTTTAACGCTTGCTACGCTGCCCCAACCGTCCATGAATTGGTGTTGTGAAGAAGGTAACGGGCGTGATAGAGGAAGTGGTGGTGGTCTCATGTCTTTCAACCAATCAGATTTATTATTTTTTTTTTTAAATTTTCTTTAAGTATTATTTTAATAGAGTGGTAGATAGTTAAAACTTGTGATGCCGTTACACTCCAAAGGTGAAAAAAAGTGAGTGAGAGTTCATGCCTATGTGACACTTTATGATGTGGCGGTTAAAGATAGTGAAATCATTACGCAAAGCCTTATTGTGTATGTGTATCTCTCGTTGTCAATAAATAGAAAATTTTGTTTTTTTATATGCCTAACTACATTGTATAAATATGAAAGAACCTGGAGACTTGAAGAATGGTTTTTAAATTGGTTTACGGCGTTGTACACTTCATTCTGTTTTTAATTCTGGGTTTTCTTGTTTTTTTTTTTTGTCGGACATTGGTTTATATTGATGTTTTTTTTTTCATGTAATTTTTAAAACAGTAAAAACTAAACCCAAAAGTGAAAATTATTTGGATTGCAATTTATATGGCTTCGAACGCATCTAAGCAATTGGTATCCAATTGAAGCATAAAAATAGATTCACATCGCTTTAATGTATGTTCATTTGTTGAAAAATTGAATTCATCTGTAAAGTGGTAATCAAATTAGTAGCAGAGCAATGTCATATTCTCTTAATTTTGGCATGAATTGCTAATTGTTTGTGGTGTTTATGTGTTTAAGAATTGAACTAATCTGTGAATTCGTAATCAAATTGTTTTGATGTTCGTTCATATACGACAGTTTAGTGGCCTGACAATGAACAATGCATATGCTATTTCAAGTCATAATAAAGCTAACATATATAGGACGGATGCTAAACTGTAATCATTCTGGTATAGTTTGATACGTTTCAAGCTGTTTAAGTTATATCATAGGTTAATGACTGTGTTGCTAGTAGTATAACGGCTTACCCCATTGTCAAATAATAAATACAACATTCTGTTTCAACTTGCCTCACTACAAAGTGCAAACATGAAAGAACTTATATACAGAACGTATTTATCATGTTGCTTATTTCGTATTCCTTTTATTTACTAATATTCTGTTTCTTTTTTCATCGGCATGTGTACGGTTTTAAATATTATTTATCAATTTTTGATAACTTTTGGTTTCTGTTTCAGGCCGAGGCTTCATATGTCCTGTGCCGAGTGTTTGCCAAATCTCATCACCGATGCAACACCTCAAATGATAAAAGGAAGCCTTTAAATGAGACTGTTAAAACAGTGAGTCACATTGGTATCCAATGTGATGAAAAGGTAAGTTTTATTGATTCTGCTGAAAATAATTGTTAGGAAACTTTGTACTTCAAGTGGTATACTTAGTGTTAAGATCTTGGGGCAATTTCATTTATACCCCTTCTAATTTGGAAAACTGGTCTTAAAATGTTATGTCAACTTATTAACTCAATTAACATGATGATTTAAACAGGTTATGCGTGTCATAAACGGGTTAAATGGTTCAACTTGTTTAGAAAGGCAGGTTACACGTTTGTGACACGGGCTAATGTCATTAACATGTCAACCTGTTTATGACCCGAATCTGTTTAACATCGTGTCATGTCGTGTAAGCGGGCTGGGTTTTAAATAGCGCGCCTGAGGCGCGAGGCGCAGCCTAGGGCACCTTAGGGATTTGCGCCTACCCATTTTCCCAAAGGCGCAGAAAAAGCGCATTTTTTGACATTTTTTCAGTCGCTTTTGGCCCTGAGGTGCGCGCCTCTCGTGCACCAAGTATTTTTAGGCATAAAAATGTTGTACCTTGGTGTTTTTGCTTGTACATATAGGTAAAATCATATAAAAACCTTATTTATAGCTATATTTTGGGTAAATGAAGCTAAAAACCTATGGGATATATATAAAAAAAATTATATAATTAGTGCGCGCTTCGGGTACGAAAATCCCACGCTTTTTGCGCTTCGCGCGATGTGCTTAGACCTCGTCGCTTTTGTGCGCCTAGCGCTTTTTAAAACCAAGTTAGCGGGTCGTGTCATAAACTGCTAGCTCAACCATGAAGGTTAAACGGTTTTGGTCACTTACAAAGTTTCTTTTTTATATGGGAATAGACTACTGTAAGGTTGTAATCAGTTTCTTTACGAATATATGCAGGTGAATTCACTAGCCTTTGAAGGAGACTTCCTTGAGCTAAATGATCTTCTATCCCCACTTTAGTGGGTCAAACAATATTCAATGTATTAATGGACATGAATATCTGCCATTCAATTCAATGATGATTTATCTCAACTCATATATGGAAGGTTTAATGAAAAACCTTAAAGGTTTAACGGAAACGTTGACAGAAATTGGTCAATACTCTTCAGATGTGAAGATGGCAATATTTGCCACAAAGGTAGCTGTGTCTACCAAGGTATATTGTTACCTCCACCTGTTTGTTTTCTTGTTCCATACTTGTACACCGAACAGTCAATCGGGTCTTTTGGATTGGGCATGCAGATTCGACAACCAGTTTTGGTGTCATGGAAATACCGGTGGCTAGATCAGATGCTTCAGGTTGCCTGTCTCATCGAGGCTGGCTGTTGGGTTATCTTTCTGTTTCCCAAATGGATTTACTTTCTGCATCTTGTTTAAGGATTTTTTTATTTAAATTATGTAATATAAGGAGATAAAGATTTCTTAGTAGCCTGTGTTATATGATGTTACAGTGTGATAATAATACTATGTGTATAGCCAGTCGAGCCTGAGCATGTAAATGCAAGCACAATCTGAACTGAAGCGTAACACATACGATACCCTGGTCTTGTTTAATTTCCTGGAAGCATCATTTGGATTCAGCAGCCACCTTTGACGAGTCTCGTCCAAATTTGACTGTGATGACTTTGAATGTCATATAATGATGCCTTATTACTTATTAGTGTCTTTGCTGTTCGAGTTTCCTGTTCTTTCTGTTTGATCTTCATCGTCGTTTGCAACTATTCCGACAAGATAAGGGAGATGCCGTCCGATTTGGTTTGCTGTGAAGAAAACGAATTGAGAGGTGTTTTGGTAATTTAGCTTTTTATAAAGGGGTAAAATAATCATCTTAAAAAAGCGAGTCCAATGAATAAAAATGTGACAAAGGGGGTAAACTATTGGTCACATACGTAATATTTTTGAAAGTTGAATTAAATGTTAAATTTAAACTTACCACGAAACTATCTGTATAGATTAATCTTTATAAATTGTATCTGGTACTAGTAGGAAACCCGCGCGATGCGGCGGCGTCTACAGTTTATAACACGGTACTCATTTTCTGTTAGTTTATCAGTTATCCCGTGATATATTGTATAGTACTTAAGTAAATTTACTTAGTTATGTAATATGTTACATCTCAATTAAGGTAACTTATCAATCTTCACATGCTACATCCCACGTGTGTATTTATTCCTATGTAAATTCAAAATAAACAAAGAAATAGACGGATTATATCAAGCAATATAAAAAATTGTTTCCTCTTACCTGCGACCGGCCATATAAAATTTACCCAAACTAAAGAGCATAGTGTACCAAACTATATGCAACCTAATAGATCTTGAACGGCGACATGGACTTCTATTATTTGTTCCATAGTGCAAAATACATGTACAAACATTAAAAAAACAAAATCTATCAGTAAAATTAAAAAGCACAAATTTTATATACTAAAGTTGCAATGGATGAAGCGGGTGGTCGAACAAATATGATTCCTTTAGTTGCAGACCTCAATTACCTTATCTATATTTTTTGCCCACCATTAATCATTATACGCATCCTTAGTCAAGTGTGATGAAAAAGAAACATTGGTATAGATATCCATGCTTAATTATACCTCCACTTTTTTTATTTAGAGCATTCACATTAGCTCCTCCATAATTGTGTGAGTGTGATTTAGAGGAGACACTGTTCACCAGTAAATTTGGAGGAGACATTGTTCATCCTCCATAATTTTTTAATATTTTTAAAAGTGATTGTGAGTAGAGGAGAGAAAAAAGGTAATGATAAAAGTATAGATTAAGTATTATTAAATAGAAAAGGAGAGAGAAAAGTAATGATTTTTAGTGTAATTATAGAGATCTTAGAGTGATTGTGTTTATTGTAAGAATTAGCGATATTGCACCAAATACCGAATCGATATTGATCACGTGCCGACCTAAGGGTGTTTGGTATCGGTAGTCACATTTAGAGGTTTTCGGTTTCACTGTTTTCTATATCGGTATTTTAAGGTAAAATACCGTATCATACTGATACCGTACCGTATGTTTTCAGTATCAGTAAGACGAGCTCATCCCTAGTAAGAATTATGCGAGTAGAGTACATGTAAGTTTTTATAATTGCACACTTTTTAGGACAACTTTGTTGTTAAACATTTGAGATTAATAAGCTATATGTACAGATATTTTCTTTTGAATTCAAGTTTTTGCATCATAATTACTTTATACGCTTTTGAATTCAATCTAAATGTATAAATATTTAAACCCTAATTCCAAGGTGTTTATTGGTCAAGTTCATAAACTCGGGACAAATTAGCATTCTTGATTTTGTGCGGTTTCATGAGTTTTTTATTTTTATTTTTTAGTTCTAACATAAATTCTTTAAATTTTGTACCGCAAAACTTCTTTTTGCATGTATCCATTTATTAAAAATTGGAAGATATGACTATATAGGCTAACGCTCAAATAATTAGTCCGTGAAATAATAGGTTTATATAGGCTAAAAGTTCAAATAAATAGTCCGTAAAATAGCGGGTTATAAGATCCACCTATTGTCTCCTTGACTAAAACCCACACCATGTTAGACTGTTAGTAGGGATAAACAACCAACCACACACACTATGCCAGACCATAGTCAGTAAAACCAAAAATAAAAATATAAGTGGGAATCATTAACAATGGACTCATATATAAATTGGGTAGAATTACATAGTAATCAATTAGGATACCTATGAAACTAAGCAAAAAGGTGTGAATTTATTGGAGATGATACTGTAAATGGGTTCAATGCTGTAGCTGTCATGTTTTTGGTGCTTTTTGACCAAAATGAGTTGCTTTTTGACATTGTTGCAGCGCTAAGCACTGTTTGGATAGCCTGCACTCTTTCACCATTTTGTAGTCTTTTTACCATTTTAGGAAATTAGTGTGAGTAATCAATTTCTACATCCTGCACTCAAACCAGTTTGTACTTTGTACCCCTACACTCTTCTACATTAACATTTAAATTTTGCATTAGATGAAAAAAGAAATCTCACTACTGACATTTTGTTGTTTCTGGCTCATGTTTTTTAAGTTTGAGGATGCTATCAAATATGAATCAACCTTTTTCTAGCAAAATAATAAATGAGCATTTGTAAAATGTTTACCTCGCCTTTTTCTAGCAAAATATACAGGGACCATTTCAGTCAGTATGCAGAAGATATCATCATATTAAACAAAAAGTTTGAATTAAATACCGTAGCCTAGTAAAATGGTTAATCGGACAGCTTGTAATTAAAGAATTAACAAATAATAAAAGAAACTTTAGTAATGGACAAAAAAAATGTATGTGGATCCTAGAATATGAAACTGATATGTTTTAACCCAAAATAGAACAAAGATACAACCAATGAGACAATACAAAAAGCATAAAACAGTTAGTTGCAACTTATAAAAACGTAAGTGTCTATTCTTAGTAATTAATGAAGTTATCCGGAGACTACCAGCAAATTAGCTAAATTACACAATTTTGAGGCCATGATTATACATTTAAGAGTATCAAGATTGTGAAGTTCATGATTCACTTTGTTTGAAACAGTGTTGGTCACATGCGAAACAAAAGTAGGAGCTAGCTGACAAAACACCATACCTGAGCCTGAATCACATCCTTCACCATAGCTAAAACCTTTAGATTTTAAGTTATTCCTTATAGCAGGAGAAAAGAATTGCATAGTCGAATCCTATGTAAGGTATCGACTGCTATTATCCGTCCCAAACATATACGGGGCTGGTACCAGCTCTGTTTGTGCTTGATCTGCACATAATAGTAAAGTCTCCCTTAATGATCATAGTAAAGTCTCCCTAAGTAAAGTCTCGGTTTATAAACTCATAGTAACATTTTGATATCTAAAAATAAAAATGTAAGATCGGTTTATAAACTCACAGTAACAACAGTTACTCGAAGTTACATTTTGATATCTAAAAATTAAAATCTATAATGAACCAACCATAACTAACACATAACCATCATACAAGGAACCAACTATAACTAATACATACCTGATAAAACTGAAGTTGTGCAAGAAATGACAGTCAAAAGGAGACAACATTTTTCGCTGATGAATATATAAGGAAATTTTGACCACATGCTGCAGAACATTAAAAGCTAATTCCAGCAACCAACATCATATGGATAGATATCTTTCATGTTAAACATTAATGATTCGGCTAATGGTTTACGGTTTGAGGAACTAAGCATTACAGTTTAGCCAAAGAATAGACCTTGCGCCCAACTCTCTTTCTTCTTTGCTCAATTCTCTCATCATCAATACAAGATTATGATGAAATAGTTTCACTACCTGCCTCTGGCTTTAACCGTTCCAGCCGATTTTGATAGTACAAACACCTGAAAGTCAACAACAAAACAAGTCAACCAGAAATGAACTAAAGTTATTCAAACGCATTACAAGGGTAAACTATTTACAATGCATGTGGAGTGAATTAATACTACAAACATAAAGAAGACCTTGGCTGGAGCATGGAGCATGACACAAAATAATAATCCCTCCACGGACAACTTAATGTTGTAATTGTAAAGGTCTAATGTGATATTACCATAATCTTCCTTGTTAATGTGTTTCACCCGGGACTCACCATTGCAGTCAGCCGCTTTTGGCGAAATGACAAAGGCTGCTTCCAATGCTGGCGAGTCAGCATGATAATGTTAATACATCAGATACACATATTCAGTTGAATAAACGGAAGTGGTCTTCTGCAAATAAAAGGCGAAAGTGATGTTGATTCTTATCTATTGCATACATCAAAAATAAAATGAAAAATCACCATGATAACTAAAGGAGATGCGTACATGGCGACATCATAGTTGTTAATAGCGACCATAGCGCCCGCTATAGCGAATAGCGTAGCGTAGCGCTCATGTGTCGCTATATGGTTGATAGCGAAGAAATAGCGAGATTTTTCTATTTTTATTATTTTTTTATTTTTTTGTTTAAATTTTCATATAAAACATCTCTAAAAAGTTCTTCTAGTGTATCGCTAAACATGAAATAGCGCCCGCTATTTCATCACTATCGCTACGTAGCGTATTGGTAGCTTGTCGCTATCGTCCGCTATTCGCTATTAACAACTATGGGCGACATCAAACACCACACAAAACGAACTCGATAACTAATATATTCGACCTCCACACAATACACCACACCAAAGTGATTAATGAGGTTTTATGCATACAAAAAAAACCCTATGGTGGCGTTCAACCCACTCAACTCTTGCGTGTGAAAGATCTAAGTTAGCTTGATGATATAGAAATGGTTAGAACATGGCACATCTGGATTAAAACAAATAAACAAACATGAACTAAGAAAAAATGACAGGTAGTCAGTCACCTATGGTGTTCTTTGAATTCCTGGGCAGGCACTATTGAGGCCTCGCAACCGTGCTATGGCCTTGCAAATTGTAAGTAACCATGTATTGAAGACGACAAGGGACTAAATTTACAACCACTATTTAATTAAAAAACCTTTTGAGGGATCTCTAGCCTCTCTATCTTTAATACCTAGTATATGGGTTGAGTTTATTAGGTTTTGCAAATGTTAAAACAAATCTTAAAAATAAATGAGTAACACGCGACAAAAGGATACCTAAAAAAAAACCGCATCCCCTGAGACAAGCTTTTTTTTAGCTTACAATGATGCTCTAACCAGCCATAAGCAAAAGTCACCTCGGTTAACCTAAAGATATGATTCGGTTCCCAACTCAAAACATCAAACTTCAGTTTAATCAAGATTTAAACCCCAACATTACACTTGGTAATATGGAGTGTCACAAAACACTTAGGTCATTGAATGTGTATAGAGTTCTATAAGAGACTGCAAAACATACATAAAAATTAGAAGTGACAAATTAACAACATTACAATTAAGAAAAGAATTTTAAAAAAGCCGAATACATACAAACTACCAGGTATACGCATCTTGGCTCAGGTATTCAAACATAACACGTATCTGGTAAAAACTTAATTCTTTAATAACCTCTCCACATATGAACCTGCTGCTCATGAGTTCCCTGTACAGATCTCAGCCAAAAACAAACATCAAAATCAGTTAAATTCCGGATCTAACATCAGATATGTATGGTGAAATTTTCTATATTATCAAGACTTATGATTTGCATTTCTGCAGATCTGAAAGCATTACACAGATGCAACATAAATACATCCAAAAACAGAAGCAAATTTTTTTTAAAGAAACTTATAACACGTAAAGTTTAACTACGTATAAACATAAAATACTCAAATCACAAACAGAAACGATAGATCTTGTTAAAAAGAAGGTACCGAGACAACAGCGGAAGGAATGATACAGGAGGCGGTGTTGGGAAAACCACATGCAGCTCCATCTCAGCGATGCTCCTATGTCTGGATAGAAAGAGAAGGCAGGGAGATGGTGGCGGAACCCTAGATCTTGATATGTTGTCTTGAAACCCTAGATCTTAAATGCAGAGAGAGATAGAGAAGGCAGGGAGTTGGGGGCGGAAAAGACGATGTGTGGTGAGTTGAAAGAAACCCTAATCCTAATCAGAATAATGTACCCGTGTTATATTTTTTTAAGCATAATAGGCTTGTACATGAAGCATCATAGCTTGCACTCTTTAAATGTTTAAGAGTTTTTATGCATTGATCCTTGTACAACATGCTTTCAAGGCTTGTACATGTGGCAAATGACCATTTCTACCCTTCCTATATGCTTATTAATATAGTATAGATTATATACTAGCTGATTACCCCGGGAGGTCCCGGGGTTGATAAATCTAATTTTACGTGATAACCTATTACAAATGGCTCAAGTTAACTAACCACAAAATCTTCCAATCATTGCATGTTTATAGTATTCTAATCAGTAATAACTCATATTCCCCACAAAATCTAATTTTACGTGATAACATGAACACTTTGTGTGTTTTTTTCCTGTATGAACGAAACCCCACAAAAAATAGTCGATTTTTTCTCCGTTTTTTTATATAGCACTATGGTACTCGTTGGAAAGATAATAAAACGCTCGTTAATTTGGTGTAATTTTTTTCTTTAAAAAATCCCGTATATAAAAGATATAAACGTTTAAAAGTTATGAGAGGAAATATAAGAGAGAAAATTTTAAATTTATTTTTAAATTCTTTTTTCCTAAAATAACTCAATTTAATTAAAAAAAGGAAACAATTTAAAAACACCAAAAACTCTCCATTATGATGCCATGTGGCATAAGGTTGAGGCCTCCATTGCACGCCACGTCAGCAAAGGTCTTTTCTTTTATATATATATATAGATACATGCATCTAACCGATAAAATTGTAAGACAGTATTTAATTATTTATTAAATTTAATATTATTTTAGTAAAATCGTTAAAACTTTTTTGTGTACAAAAACTACTAAGATTTCAATATTGGTGCTATTATGTCTTTCCCTTTTTTTTAAATGGATAATAAACCCACTAACCTAAACTGAATCGAGGTGCGGACCCATAGCCAATTCAAAGGGGCTACCGCCCCCATTAAATTAAAAAAAATAGTAATGACATATATTCGTATAAATCCTGATCCTCCCTCGTAAAATTTTATAATTGCCCCCTTAAGCTCTTTAGAGGAGTGAAAAACTAGAGTTATTTTGTCAAAATGCATTTTTCGGCAAACTACAGCAGACTCCGTCTTCTGGTAAAAGTTTACAAGAAAGAAGAAGATAAGAAGATGCGGTTTTAATTGTAGGTTAGGGACTAAGGGGATGAGAGAGAGAGAGAGAGAGAGAGAGAGAAAATGGTGTAATTTGGATTTTCTATGACGTTTTGTATTTTCCTTTTACAATTTTTCATCAATCTATAAACTATTTAGAGCACTGGCCAAATAGACACATATCAATCAGGACATAATAGTTCAGAAGGGTAAAATAGTCATTCTGCACAGTCATTCAGAGATACAACCAAACAACTCTTAATGATTCAACACTTTACTAGTTCAGAGTCTCTTACCCATTCAGACCTCTTACTTGTTCAGCACTTACTGGTTCAGCACTTGCCAAACAACCCCTAAATGAATGAACACAAACAAACTTCCCGCCAAATAGTTAACGAACTCTTTACTGAACGTTTGGTTTGTTTACGACCCTAATTATTAGGGGCTGTTTGGTTGATTAAGTGTTGAATCATTAAGAGGTCTGAATGGTTAAGAGGTCTGTATGGTTGAGTGCTGAATCATTAAGTTGGACCTCTTAATGGTTAGTTTTCTTGTCCCACATTAGTATGAGAGTTTCATTAAGGTTCAGCCTAGTTCAGTGCTTAATGATTCAGCAACATCCAAAGTCTTAATGATTCAGCCTTAACCATTTCATTCAGAGGCTGAAACAAATGCACTGAATGCTGAATCATTCAGCACTGAATGGTTAAGTACCTCATTAAGAGGCTACCAAACAGCCCCTTAGTGTGAAATGGTTGATTGGCAGGGCCGGCTGGATAATAGGCTCAACCCAAGCTAGGGCTTGGGGCCACCCTTAAAATAAGGCCCCCATTGTTTAAAAAAGGCCCAATGTCTCTCTAGGTTAGCCTAATATCTCTTTAATTTTTCAAGCGCCAAATCAGGGGAAGTGAAACTCAATCGATGGAAAGGCTCTATTGTGCCCTGTACTCACTCTACTATGCTCTAACTGATTGTTCAGAAGTTGTATTCTACTTTTACATTCTCTAAATCATAACAGCAAGGCAGCAAGCATTATATTTTGTTTTGAAAGAATCAAAACGTGATTGGACTGTGTTTAGAAGTTCTCCTCTGCTTCAGTTAATTGTTTGTTTTGTTCCATTTGCTACAAGCCTTTAAAAGGTTAGTAATTATTGGTTTGTTGTTTTTCAATTTAATTTATTGTTGTTTGTCCATTCGATCCGCTTTAGCTAGCCTTTGATTTGTGTGTGTGGATTTATTTAGGTTTTAGGAATTAGGAAACAAAGTGATTATTTGATACTTCACTTGTTGTTTGATTTAGTAGTAAACTATAAACATTCTAATAATGTCAAGTCGAAACCGAAAGTAGGAATCGGGTCCCAAGCCCAAGTAAAGGAGGAGGGTTTGTATTATGTACTCCCTTCGTCCCATTAGAAGTGTCTTGGTTTGAAAAACACAAAGTTTTAGGCATATTAAATGATTGCTTTTTTTGCTTGCCATATGACAATAATACCCTTGTCATATGTGGGCCCATCATATTCTTTGTTTATTTTAGTTGTATTTTTAAGGGTAACTTTGGAAATTGGCTTAAAATTTTTTAAAGTGGACACATGAAATGGGACAAATAAAAAAGGGAATATGGACACTTTTAATGGGACGGAGGGAGTGGTTTTTTTTTCTTGAAAAGGCCCCCAATATTTTAGTTCGCTTTAGGCCTCCGAAAACGTTGAGCCGGCCCTGTTGATTGGTTGATCTAGTAGAGCATAACCAATGTGAAGAAAGTTTTAATAACATTGCACAAGTGCGACACCCAACTAGTATATAGATCTTAAGGCCACCAATTTAGTATAGCCCACCATTAATCAAAAACCCAATCTCAACAAAAGAACCTAGACAGATCGACTTTCGTCTCGTCGACTTTGAACTTAGGATTTTTTTGCTGCTTAGATCGTGTTAGCAAAAACCCGAGTATCCAAATTCCAAATTCTGTATCTGTAGCGTCTCCATAGCAGGAGCTCTACCATTTATCTGGATCTACTAATCGTTCTTCCATCCATTCGACACGGAGTAAGGTTAATCACGTATTTCTATTATATTAATCATCATTTTCATTCATTAATTTTAACTAACTATCCAATCTTCCATATTAACCACCACATCTTATCATCATCCTATCTTCTAATTGACAATTCGATTATAATTTATAAGTCATTTCACTGTTTATGAATTGGAAGTGGTTTCGAAACTAGGATATGTTGTGTGGAACTCTCTATTAAATGGATTTGATAGGACATGGTCCAGGATAGGAGTCCGTGGAGACGGAGTTTTAGGAGAGGGTACGGATGTGTCTTTGCTTTGTCTTATGGACTTATTGATCTCAAAACTTTGAATCTGATTATTATTGATTCCGGAAAATAAGTTATTTGAAATCTGAGAATCTCAATCTATCATTTTAGTTCAGCTATTCTATTCATTATTATTGTTTTCATCTTGGTTTAGAAAAGCACACCTAAGGCGTTTGGAAAAATGGTTTTTTTCCTCTGAGGCGACGTTCTACATGAAGCGACGGGAGGCACTGCTTTAAGCCTGAAGCGTTAGGCATCTAAGGCGCTGCTTCAGGCTAAATCAGGTCAAAGGAACTGAAAATCGGTTCAAATCGGTCTACTTCGGGCCAACTCGGTCCTAATCTGATCATAAAATCTAACATCTGTCCTTGATTTGATTAGGTAGGAAGGCTTCGGCGCTTCTGTTCTGAACCATCAATGCCTCTCGCCTCACGCCTCGGCATTTTTTAGGGATTGATTTACTTGTACACAACAGGAATTACCTAAACAAACTAATAAGTAATACACATCCTTTGCTTTGAATGCCTAACATATTGCTTCTGGTTTCAATAGTGATACAAATATATCTGTTTTTATATAGATTAAGTGATTATATGAGAACGGATGATTCTGATGAGTGTTGTGAAATATGAATGCAAACAAAGTCTGTTTGGAACTATAGAAGAATTATTTTGTTATTTGAGTTTTTGTTTCGTCTTCAAAACTCAAAATCTACGTACTAACCATGTTGCTTGTTTATAGCTTGTCGCCATTGCTTGTGTTAATAATAAACTCGTCGACTGGCATTGGGAAGGATTGAGATTGTTTGAGGTGTAATGCACTAAAAAGGAGACACCTTTTGTGCGATATTAGTTTTGTAAAGTAATAGCAAGATGGATTTAGCAACCTATGTTCCGAGTGCTTTCACGGGTTTAATGAAGAATGCATCTGAATTGATCACATTTGCATATGATGTACCTTTTGCTCGGGCTGTTGTTTTCGGCGTGCACATTGGAGGTATGTTTTTTAATAGAGGTCTTTGTTAATTGGTACTAATATGCTTATGATACCGAGGTTGACTTTTTTTAATGTTGACTTATAGGGCATCTGTTTGTGGAAGGCCTACTCCTAGTAGTTATCATCTTCTTACTATCTCAGAAGAGTTACAAGCCACCCAAACGCCCTTTAACGACGAAGGTTTGATTCTTTTTCTAAATTGATGTCTTATTTTGACTTTTTATTAAATTTGTGTTCTGATGTTTGTAGGAGATTGATGAGCTATGTGATGAATGGGTGCCAGAGTCTCTTATACCACCTGTAACAGAGGAGATGAAAAAGGAAGTTCCTGTACTGTCAAGGTCTCTCTTTTTCTAGACACACATATAGACATATACATACACATAATATGTTTACACACATCTACCTTTATGTACATGCGTATAAGTATACATAACTGCTATATATGTTTATCTACACAACCACCTTTCAATTGTGGAGTCACAATGCTAAAACAAAAGATACCCTTTTATTTTTTGGGACAATTTATATTCATATTTGTGGTTACGATACTTTGATCATTAACTTTATTAGGATTGTTTATAATAATTAATACCACAAATTTTTAAATGTATTGGAAACTTTTACATTATTTTATATTACTAAGAGAGTAAGAGTATGACTGGCTTGACTTGATGCCGATTGTTCACAAATTTTACCTCTGCTCTTCATTTTCTAAGAAACGGAACTACACGGGTATTCACACAAAATGAAAATATCAAATGGTCTTTAGGCGGTCATGTGGCTTATGTGATATTCCAAGCTATGTGCATGATGAAATGCGATATCATGTAACATTAGTGAAACATCTGAAAACTGGACATACCATATACTGCGTAACTGCACAAAACATACTATAACTACTGCATTACTTACAGTGCTGCAGGACCTCATGCAATAATCAATGACAAAGAAGTGATTAACTTTGCTTCAGCAAATTACCTAGGATTAATGGGTCACGAGAAGTTACTTGTAAGTAACCTACCCTAATAATTTACTCCAACTGCTTACATATAGTTTTAATTATATAATATTAAAATGGCAGGATTCATGTACATCCTCACTAGAGAAATATGGTGTCGGTTCTTGTGGTCCCCGTCAATTTTACGGAACCATTGGTATAAACCTATTAGTGATGCAAATATTTTTCTTATTGAACTTAGTTTCAAGTATTATTATGTTTTAGACATTTACTATAGCTCTTTTAACTGTATCTTTAATTTTTTATTTAGATGTTCACCTTGACTGTGAAACCAGAATAGCAGAATTTTTGGGAACTCCTGATTCCATACTCTATTCTTATGGACTCTCAACTATGTTTAGTGCAATTCCCGCATTTTGTAAGAAAGGAGATATCATTGTTGTGTAAGTCTTATTGTTTTGCTATAATGCTATTTAATTTCTTGCACTCTGCTAAATTGTACAGTTTCCATTCTGAAATCAAATATATAAAATGGACTTGATTGCCAAGCTGTACGTGTGATAAGCTCTCTTTTACAAGTCCACTGATAAGAACCTGATAATAGTGAGTCAAAGTCAAGGTCAAAGTCAAAAGTCAAAATGCTGAATTTAGGGGCTGAAGTTTAGGAAGTAACTCTTTTATTTTTCATTTAAGAGGGTGTTTGGGATTGCGTTTTGAATCTGATTTTTAGATTATTGCGTTTTGAAAACGCAAATAATCAGTTTTAAGTGTTTGGATTGCGTTTTGAAAATGCAGATAATCAGTTTTTTAGGCTACCAAAACGCAATAATCTATAAGCAGCTCCACCCCTGATTTTCCAAAACACATAATCTGTTTTGAATAATCAATCCCAAACACCCCCTAAGTATTCCATTTCATGTTCTAGTTTTTCATGTCTAAGATGTTTTGATTATTGTGTTCTTGTATTTGGAGATCTGCCTATCTCGAATCAGGCCAACTATCATATTATTTCAATAAAATCAGCCTTTTGATTTTCTGGTTTCTATCATCCACTTTGTTCTTTTTAGAGATGAAGGTGTGCACTGGGGGATACAGAATGGCTTATACTTGTCAAGAAGCACAATTGTATACTTTAAGCACAACGATATGCAGTCTCTACAAAGTACACTTGTCAAAGTAACTCAAGACAACAAGCGAGCTAAGAAACTGAGACGCTACATTGTTGTTGAAGCTGTATACCAGGTATTTCTAGTCAATTATCGTTATAATTCTTTTTTCTTGAACTAATTTCTGATTAACTTGAGCACTTGGCTCATATGAGCTCATATCAAACTAAAAGTGGGTACTACAAATATACTCACCTTTTGCACAAAGTTACAATCAGAAGAATTAAACAGGCTACCGTATAGTTTTAGCATGCTTGGCTCATTAGGCTTGTTGAGCTGCCGATCTTGAACCACACCAGTCAATATCACTTAGGCTCACCATGTTTTATGACAAGTTGGCTCTTAAATAGGACTTCTTATGATGTTTAATATTTGTTATCATAATGTTCAGAATTCTGGTCAAATTGCTCCACTTGATGAGATTATCCAACTGAAGGAGAAGTACAAGTTTCGTGTTTTGTTAGATGAGAGCAACTCTTTCGGTGTGCTTGGCAAATCTGGTAGAGGTCTAACTGAACACTGCGATGTTCCGGTACACTCCCTCTCTTTCTCTCTCTCTCTCTCTCTCTCTCTCTCCCCCCCTATATAAGTACACATACCCGCACATATACATATACATATACATATACATGTATATTTGATTTTTAGTATGAAGGGTGATGTTGGTCTTACTGTTGTAGGTTGATAAGATAGATATAATAACTGCTGCTATGGGACATGCATTGGCTTCAGAAGGTGGGTTTTGTACCGGGAGTCACAGAGTTGTTGATCACCAAGTAAGCACTCATGCATCTGTAACATGCCTGACATTTAAGGCCAGTAGACCAGTAGGAAATTTTTATATTTCAATATTGGTATGTAATTGTTTAGTTCAAGAAAGGACTGATCCATGCATCGAGTTTTGAGACAAACACTACAAGTTACAAGATAATTACAAACATTTTAGCACATGTCTTATGTTAGCATGTTATGTTTCTGTAGCGCCTCAGCAGCTCAGGCTATGTGTTTTCTGCTTCTCTTCCCCCATATTTGGCAAGTGCTGCAATTGCTGCTATCGATGTCATAGAGGAAAACCCTCAACTCATAACGAAGTTACGAGATAATTCCAAATTATTAAGCACAGGTGATAGATTTTCGCCTAGAAGATGACTCTTTATTATTATTATTAATTATTATTATTTATTTATTTATTTATTTATTATCTTTTTTTAACTATTAGAACCCTGTCAATACCTGCTCACGCCTCTTGCGCTGTGTAGGTGGCCTTAAGACGCCTTTATTTTGTCTTTCTACTATTGTGAATTATTGCATTCTTTGACTAACTCTGTCCACATTGTTTTCATGGATGTTTCGACTTTTGTTAAACCTTAATAATATGAAACCATTTATTATGCTTTTATAAATGCAGGATTGTTAGGAATAAAAGGCCTGGAACTTGCAAATGATATAATGTCACCGCTTGTATTCCTCCGACTTAAAAAATCCACAGGGTCATTGAAGAGTGATCTTCAATTACTTGAAGATCTTGCTGATCGGGTAAGTGTTAGACCTTCGACTTAAAAAGGCTTACTAGTAGTATTCAATTATTCAACGTTGTGTTGTACAGTACAGCTCATATGTGCATTGTGAATGTGGTGCAATTGCAGGTACTAAAGGAACACTCGGTTTTTGTAACAACTTCAAAACGGTCGTTTGTTGATAAATGCAATCTTCCTGTCGGGATTAGAATATACGTCTCAGCTGCTCACACAGACTCTGACCTGCAAAAAGCATGTGAATCATTGAAGAGCGTTGCTGCTTCATTATTCACGGATTAAATCTACTCGCTACGGTATAATACCTCATATTTGATCAAATTGTGTGAAAGAAAAATTCAAAGAATTGTTTCTTCATATTTTTAGCCATGGTTTATTTGATTTCTTGACATACTAGTTGGTTTTTGTTCATATGCCTGTTTTTATTATGTAAACTTCAAATTAATTTATCGTAGTTTCATATGATCTCCCTTACATCTGACTGATCAATAAAGGTTAGATTAAACTTAATGGTGCTTTGTGGTCCTACGTTGACGGTCACATCAAACCATTTAACAGAACTGCTACTCAACTGGTTAGTGGTGACATGGTGTCTCACCATCCTGTGATCACACATACCGCTTAGGGATGAAGATCACCCATCATGAAAGCCTTCTGCTTATATAACTTACTTGCAGATGTCAACATTTGAAGGTGCAGAATACAAAGCAGGTACCAGTTTGTTTACATGAGCATAATCTTTTTTATTAGGCCGTCTTCAGTTGGTTGCGGAGCCGCAGGCTCTGCCGCCAATGGTATTGTTGTTGGATTGCGACTTTGATGTGGAGGAAGTGCCTTCATCCATTCTTTTTGGATAGTGTTTCGCTTCCATGATCCAATTTCTATGTTTCTTCGCTTTTTATAAAGACTTGACTCGTTCATACTTTCCCTTTGGAAATACGTAACACAGGGTCCTTGAAATCGTAGGTTTTGAAATAGCGTAGACACGGGCTGTAAACAAAGATCTAGTACATTGCTTGAAAGGTATTACATAAGACGGTTTAGTAATTGTTCATTCCACTTTCCCTCTCATTAAATCATCAGAACATTGTGTACAAGTGTATTATGTGATTTTCATAGTTATTGATGTACAAGTTATTTGATTCTCATAGTCGGATGTCAATTGTCCGAAACATGGGTGGTCGCCGAACCATAGGGTTGAACCATCGTGGTTTGGGGTAGGCTTGGTCCGAACCATTGGAGTGTCACCTCTTCACGTTAAAACATATCAAACAAATTCGAGCAGCGATGAGACGGAAAATGTACAACTGTGTAGTAAATGCATACGTTTGGGTTAGTAGATAGGCATCTATAGACGATGGATAACATCAATGACGGTTGTTATGTCATGGATGAGGAATGTCCTTATCGTGTCAATTGGGTAACTGTAGCAGGTATGGAATATGATTGATGTACCGCCTGTATGTGTTCCGATTCTATAAACACTTAGCATTTTATACTCTCGACACTGTCACGTATCATTTATCGTGGTCGTCTAGAGGCAGGGATCTTTATGTGTTGAAGTCTTGGTTTAAAAAAGCGCGAGGCGCTCTGAGGCGTTTTGGTTCCAAAATCCGAAGCGTGGGGCTTAAAGCGCGAGACGCTCATTATTAAAAAAATATAAAAAAATATTTATATTTGTCAATATGACATTCTACCTTCTAATCAAACATAAGCACAAAAACATGATTATAAAACACCCTTAAACACTTAAAAAACATTCAAAACATAAGAATGACCAAGCATAGAGTCATCTAAGTTCAGAACACCCTTAAAGATGAAGACAACATTAAGTAGCTTAACATTAAAGAAGAAGAAAAAAAAAGAACATCAGAATATAGGAACAAGTTTGAATTTTGAACTAATTCCCTAGTCCCTACAGCTTAATATATCATTGAAAATCATCCAAATATGATTCATACCAATTATCCAATGCTTGTGATATATAAATCAATATTTGAAAAGCAACATAGAACAACCCAAAACAACTCGGGGGTTGCCCCCTTGGCGGGGGGTCGGGGGCAGCCCCCCGGGAGCAGGGTCCAAAGGGCGGCAGCCCCTGGCTGGGGTCGAGCTAATACGAATCAACAATAGATAAATTAGCAAGTAATTTGGGGTAGGAAAATTTGGTATAAAAATCGATAATCAACATAGAACAATCCATAATACGAATCAACATAGAACTTAACTCGTTGGGCTAAATAGAATAGGCAAAAAATGATTTTTGGGCTGAGGCGCTACTGAAGCGCTGCCTCAAGCGCCAGGCTTAAAGCGCCGCCCAAAGAGCTTATGTATCCCAGGGCTTTTCGACAAAAAAAGCGATTTTTTTGGAGCCTCGCGTCTCAAGAGATTAAAGCGCGCCCGAGGCGCTATTTTTAAACCAAGGTTGAAGTTATTGTTCTTTATATGACATGGAGGCCGATTGCTTACCCAAGTTTGATTTGAATAACTTTTGAGTGATTGTTAGGAATAAAGAGACGCCTTGAGGAAAAAAAAAAAAAACTCATGCATTTGAATGAAGGGGACTTTAACAAAAAAAAACGTGACACATACATGGCCATAGAGTACCTTGTTATAAACTTGATATTTGTAGATGACTTATTTGATTTACATGCACGGGTAAAAACTTTCTGTATGAATACTTGTCGTAATTAAGGCTGTAAACGAATCAAATGAATACACACAAGAATAATGTTTAGTTCGTGTTCGTTTGTTAAGAAAATAACGTGTTCACGAACAGTATGAACACTTATCGAACGAGATTTTCTGTTCGTGTTCGTTGTGTTTGTTAAAATTATGTGTTGGAAAAAACGAACACACAAAAGCGTTCATGAACAAAATCGATCACAAATTAGCACATATTAAATTTCGAATAAAATCCACATTTTTTGTCACAACATTATCCACCCAAAATATACTAATCCATTTAAACCAAAGATACTTGACATAATCTTGATCACAAAGTTTACGAGAAAATCATGTCTCATAAAAATACAAAGTTATCTTATTAAACTTGGGTAGCGTTTGGTATGATGGAATGGAGGGGGAATGAAATGGACCATTACGAGGTAATGAAAAATAGTATGTTTGGTTGGTTAAAGGAATGGAATCACCCATTCCATTCCCTCAAAACTATTCCATCCACCCCCCTTTTTTTCATTCCATCTCTCATTCACCCTTTACTAACAACACCATAACTCACCACCACCCCCACCACCATCGTCACCACCCACCATCGTTGCAACAACCACCCACCACCGCCGTCACCACCACCCACCACTGTCACCACCCACCACCGGCGTCGCCGCCACCAACCACCGCCACCCACTACCTTCACTTACCCACCACCATCACCATCCAACGCCACCCAACGCCGCCTACCACCGTCACCCACCCACCGCCGGCTCCACCACCTGCCAGTCTGCCACCGTCACTCACCACAATTTTCTTTACTATGACACCCGACATATTCAGGTTAATACTTTTACAAACATATAAGTCTACCTTAGCGAAAAACATTTATTTAACGTACTTAACATGGTCATTTGAGTCGGTTTACATTACGTATTGTCCAGGGTTCAATGATTCGGAGGATCATTGGGGGTAACTTACGCACACACGAGTCTTGAGTCCCGTTGTTGGTGAAATACATGAATTGAATTAAGTGACAAACATAAATTGATCCATATATAATGTGCAATGTGCAAATACGTCTTTAAATGGTGTTTATATGATTATACATGCTTAACATATGTTAGGATTGCATGTCCATGTGTTAGGATGTGTTAACATGTGTTAAAACGCGTTAAAACGACAAAACCATAAAATGTTGAACACAAGGGTTCTGGTTCGACCCTAAGGGGGTTCGAACCAGTCACTTGGTTCCCCATTCGACCCTCAAAAATGTCCATTCGACCCCAAGAGGGTGCGAACAAACTCTGACTATAAATACCACACTTTGCAACCTTTTCATCATTTCACAAACCCTAACCGCTCCAAAGTGCTCTCTCTCAACCTCAAACCTGTAGGGAGGAGTTTTTGACCTTGTTTTTCAGATCCTAACAAAAAAATACCTTCTACATCATAAACAAGAGAAGATTCAAGGTGTGTTCTTAATCTAAATCCTTTTTAAGCATTTTTCATTCATTTTTCTCAAAACCCAAAGGTCCAGATCTGAATTAAGGAAGTTTTCATGGATAAAAACCTTTCTAAACAAAACCCTTTCATTAATAATGAGTTTTTATGCAAAAATACATGTGTTAATAATGTTAAATGATGTGTTATGAATTGTTTGATGTTTGAATGATGTGTAGATGATATAATAATGATTTATAACTGTTTAAGATGATGGTTTAGGATTATTATGTGGTGTAATTGATTATTGATGATGTTTTGCCAATTTTGGGGGTTTATGTGTTAGATCTAAGGTTTGTTCTTCATGATATTGTTGATAAGATGATTAAGGGTTTTCATATACATGATAGTCTGAGTATATTAATCAGATTATGAGATGATTTTGATAAGTTTCCATTTTGGGTAAAGATTACATGTATTGATGTGACATTTCCATAATTTGCCATTTTTGGAAAGTTGTGAAACGGACTGATTTCGGGGCAAAATTGGTAAGGTTTTGTGGGGATAGGTTAAATATAGTTGACTACTGTGATTGGTGATGTTTCGTGATGTTTTCAGACTGTTTTGATGCGTTTTGGTGCGTTTTATGAGTTTTTGCAGCAGTTGGGTCGAACTAGAAGTTGGTTCGCACCCACTGGAGGTCGAACCAACACTTGGGAGGTCGAATGAACAACCTGGTAACCCATTCGACCCTTCTGAAACCCATTCGACTCTTCAGGAGGTCGAATGAACTTGTTTTTCCACTAATTCGACCCCACGACTTCATAAATGTGATTTTTGATGCAAACTAAGTGTTTTATGCTTGAACCTTATATGTAAACCCTATATACTTGATTAATTAATGTAATGGGTCACCAACGGGATGTCAGGTCTGTCTAGTGTGTCGGGTCAACGTTCAAAAACATTTCCAAACATACTTAGTCATGATCTGGACAATCGGGGACTAGTTAACCTAAGGGTTATTAGTCAAAACACTTATACAAACTTTTATGATAGATCGCCGGTATTTGGGACTATCAGACTTTGTCGGTAATTCTTTTATAGAAGACGCAACCTAAGGTGAGTGTCATAGCCCCATTCTTTACTGTTTTCATAATTGGGGGATAAACATGCAGTACAAACTTACAAACTTTTAGACCTACATATTACATTATATCACATGGATACTTAGTGACATTTCTTCATCACTAGAGTCCTCTCAAAAATTTAGTGAACCATTAATATGTGGATACATAGCGGGGAAAGTGTTAATAGATCTATTGGGCCCGGCAAGCCCCACTCGGGCCGACTGGAGGTCGGTGGCGGGTGCATATTTGTCCTACCAAACTTTACGTCACCGTGTGATGAACCAGTGACGGGTATTGAGGCATTCTAACGTTCTGCAGTGGTTCACGAGAATATAGTATCATGTAACGATGTCTAGCTAGATGTAAGGATTGTTGGGTCTGGTTTACAAACGTTACAAACTTTTACAAACTTTATCTCTGTGACTCACCGGCACTGTAACTGTTGACTAACATTGCGTGTTTTCTAAGGTCGCTAAGGTAGCAGGGAAGTCTAGGCACACTGGAGTCTCACTGCGTCTTATCTCATCTCATTTTGCATGTTTTGAACTATGTTTGGATTAAACTACTTACTTTTGGTTTTGGTCTGTAAAACTAAGTTGCTTCCGCTGATGTCTTTTGGGATTGTGCAAACTTTTAAACTGCGTGGTTTATGTTTATTACGTTGTTTTCATATCATATAGTTGTCGTTTATTGTGACCGTTGACTTGGATACTGGTATGTCACGCGCCTCGCGGTAAAACCCTGCAAGTGGAATTTGAGGGTGTGACATTTACCCACCACTACCGCCGCCACCCACCACCTCCGCCGCCTCCACACACCACCGCCACTACTCACCATCGTCACCCACCCACTATCACCACCTCCACCCATCGCCACCACCCACCACCGCCGTCGCCACCCACCACCACGCTACCACCACTTACCATCATCGCCACTAACCACCGCCACTACTCACTATTGTCACCCACCCACCATCATAGTCATCCACCTCCACCTTCCACTGTCGCCGCCACCCACCATCGCCGCTACTGCCACATATCACCACCCACCATCACCGCGACTGACCACCACCCAACACAACCAATCACCACCGATTTTATTCCTTCGTCTTTTCCAACAACATAAAGTAATGTTTTGTTTCATTCCCACATGACAACCAAACAAGATATAGAATGGTAAAGATCAATTCCATTACCTCGTCCATTTCATTCCCTTATCCATTCCATTACCCCATAATAAAACTTACTCAAAATAGGTGAAGAAATATCAATATGTAATATGCTAATATATATTAAATATAATCCATCAATGGGAATTTTTAAGTACTTAAATTAGAAATAAAATTTAAAAACCATAATGAACTATCGAACACAACAAACATAAACGAACATGTTACCGAACGTTCACGAATGTAAATAATTATAAACGAACGCGGTCTCTGTTCATGTTCGTTGTTTAACTAAATGAACGTAACTTCTTGTTTGTATTCGTTCATTTATTACAAGAACGAACACAAACAAACTTCCCGCCGAACAGTTCACGAACTGTTAGCTGAATTTTTGGTTTTTTTTACTGTATACGTATCTGACACTTAAGTGACACCTTTTTACCGAAAAATTGGAATAGTGAAACTAGTAAAAAAAATACCCTATATTCGCCAAGGGTAGCAGCAGTGACTTCGGCATAATGTTTTGTCAATTACATATATTTTTGCACTTTAATTGTTAGGTGTTTATAGGTTCATCAATTGTTTTGTGAGCTTGTCTTGATTATACTCATCTTTTTACAGCCAAAGTATGGATGTTTCAGAAAGCAGGCTTAATAGCTTATGTGTATATGGATCTTTTCACAGCTGGTTAAGGTTACGAGTTTGACTTTGTATGTACATTTGTAGTGTCAGCTTGGATTAGACTGGAGGTTGTTCGAGTAACTTAAGAAGATGTCATTATTGATCCTTAGCTGTTTTGGCGGTAACGGTATCGGTTGTCCCTCAAGACAAAGCCGTATTGTCATCGCACAACGAGATGATAAAAGCCACTAATTTTAATTTATTTTCAATGTTATATTTTCCTTCAAAAAGATATTATAATTAAAACTATTAAATGGCATTTATTACGTATCAAATTAATTAGAAGAAAACAAACAACAAAAAGGTATCAACTTTTGTTTGGGTATTAATAGAAATATCATTAAACAATAATAAATTACGAGTGATAATATAAGTAACGTATGTCAAGGATTTTAAATACCAAGAACCTCAGATGAGTTTCTACAAAAACTATTAAAATGACATTTATTACGTATCAAATTTTGCTTTATTAATGGAAATGTCATTAAACAATAATAAATTACGAGTGATTATATAAGGAGCGTACGTCAAAGATTTTTAAATACTAAGAACTACGAGTAGTAGAAGTGTTCTCTACATCAAATATGGAGAAGGTCATTCCATTCACTTTTGTTATCATCTGCGCATTACTAATCAGCACATGTAAGTAAAAATAGAGACTATTTGATATATGTATACTTTTATCGAAATAAACGTACTCTTTTATCAATTTATAGTTTCACTGTGTAATAGGTCTAGAAATTTGACCTAGTTTTTAAAATATTATGATAATATAAGATTTAAAAAACAATTGTATCAACAGTGGCGGATCCAGGATTTTTTTTCTATGGGTTCCTTTTTTTTTGTTGATCAAAATTCTCACGACCAAATTTTAGAATTTTCGGGTCGGGTCAGAAAAAGTTGACTAACCTTTAACCGTTTCAACTTCTACTTCATGTGAATGATTAAAAAACAACAAAAGCTAACCAAAGTTGTGAATAAGAACGAAAAGCGACTAACCAAAGATGGTGTTGGTGGGATTATAAGCAGTTTGGTATCACTGACCAAACAATATTCTAATCAAGATTGCAATGAAAAGTTTACGCATGACCTTCCCTCATTCCATCTCAATTTATGCTTGGATACCCCATCTAGATAAAGATAAAACAATATTAATCAACTAAATCAAATAATACAAGTAGGATCATTAGGTGTGGATTATAGATTGATTATTTAAACAGCTCACTGCTTAGTCTTCAAGGACAAACACATTTATGCATACTTACACTTAATAGCTATGTATCAACTTTTTAAAAGCAAACTGTTAACCCTTTCCTAATCCAACGCTTTTTGCAGCCGCAGGTATAAATATTTTATAAACAAATCAATTTCAGTTGCAGAAATATTACCAAGTTTGATATTAATATTTTTTATAATTTGATTAAAATAAGTGAAACCTAATTTGGTATGAAATGTAGAGATTTGTCACCGATGTTGTGAAATGAATTCCGACCATCAGCCAAAACCAAACAAATACCCAAACTTTGTTTAATTACAAACACTCAAACAGTAAAGTAACATGTCATAGCTAACAATTTCAAGTGGGTATCACTGCACATACAAAATACACCATACTCAACCACGAATATATATGAATAAATCAAGTTAGACAAGAAAAAACCAAAGATTTTACCATTTGTTCATGTGAAGTATACGTGTTTTCTCTCGCCGGAACCCTAGAGGAGGAGGACCAGAGGCGGAGCAGACGCGGAGGAGGAGGAGGAGGGCAGGAGGCGGAGCAGAGGTCGGGGGAGGAGGATTCGGGGCTGTTGTTGCCTTAGCTGCTATATGTTTTTGTTTGGAGTTGGGTTTGGGTAAAACTCTAGGTTTGAATAAAAAGAGAAAAGGAAAAAGAAAAAAATTAAGAACAAAAAAAAACGCATGTAACAGGTATCGAACCCGGAATATTGTGCATGTAATGAAGGGTTCCAACCACCAGACCATCTCCAACATTTAGTAGTGGGTTCCTTTTGTTATTTTCTTATGGGTTCCTTTCAAAATTTGTATACATTTAACACTAAAAATTACAAACCGAGTGGGTTCCTGGGAACCCGTTCTCTAAAGCCTAGATCCGCCCCTGTGTATCAATTAGTAAACTAAAACTTAAAAAAGTTACATTAACTACTTAAACATTTCTTGGATTAACATGAATGACACTTTATATATATTATTTTTGATTGTTATTGCATATATTTGGTTGAGTTGATAACGAAATGCATTTTATTGACATGCAGTTGGCGGTCTTTCGGATGCAGCCGAAGATGAGCAACCCTGCGTAAAGAATTCTTGTTTAACTGGGCAATCTAATCTTAAGATGACTATATGTCCTCCCCCTTCATGTCAAGTTCATGAGAATTGTGCCCAATATTGTAATCCGAATCCTCAACCCTTTTGTAAACAAGGTGTATGTTGTTGCTGGTAAATCATGTGTTTAATTTGTGATTTACTAATGATAAATTCCAAAAAAATTCTTATTTAATTTCTTCAACTTTCATTATTTAGATGGTTGAGCTACAAGTACTTTCTCATTACTTATTTCCATGGTTTCATTTCTCTGAGTGTCATATCGGCATGTAGGGTTTTGTTACATGTTAACGGATATATAACTATAATACGATGATAATCATGGCAATTACTAATGAATCTCATAATACAAATCACACAATCAAATTAACTGATAATCATGAATTGTAGATATTATTTTCTACCGAAGCCGCATTGCTTTTTCTATAAACAAACTTTGTTGATTTGTGTTTCTATGTCACGAGTGCGGATCCAAGATTTTTTTCCAAAATGGTTCACATTCGTGTGGTCAGATTTCTCCCAAGCAAAGGTTATAAATTTCAACTCGGTTCGGGTCAGGTCGAAGCACATAATAAAACGATATCATTATAAAAATACATGAAGGCCAATGTTTTTGAGCCTAAAGCTAATTACAAAATGAGGTCCTTTTTTGTTAAAACAATTTTTTAACCTAAAACGAGTTGGTTATAGAGTTTTGTATCTTGTGAGATGGTAGGTAACGGGTAAAAAAAACCAATGCTAAAGATACAATTATACAAAAAAATTTAATGGAAACACAATAATTGAATTCATTTAACTAGTGATACAATGTGGGAAAACGGGTCAAAATTCGCTTTCAGAGAACTACTTAGTTTTTAAACATTGAGAGAATGGCAATAAACCACCAGCAAAATACTGCAATAAATCATCTCTAAAGCAGAATGTTTATCTCCTAAAATTCAAAATATAATGTAACATAAATACATTATTAAACTACATAGAACGTACTTGAATAACATGCAAGATTAGTGAAGCCATTTTTGCAGCCAAATCAAGATCTATATGTAGTAACAGATTAGTGAATAATTTTTTTAGCAAGTTTTGATATAAATCTTACCTAGTTTTAGCAACAAAATCATAAACAAAGAGACAAGATGGGAAAGGAACCCTATGAATGTGCGAAACATGTTTATATAATTATATTAGTAGGAACCTACTAAAGTATGAAACACGTTTATATATAACTAGCTTAGAGACCCGTGTATACACACGGTGCATCCCTAAGTCAAATGACAAACCATCTGACATAACATTACATGGCAGGTTATAACGTGCATACAACTATATGTTACCAAGTTATGAACTGTTTGACTTTATAAAAGTCAAAGTTAGTTTGCAAGTGATAATGGTAACCTAAGTTAAAGAATTTTAACAGCTTGAACATATTTATAAACTGTATGCGAAGCTGACCATTTCTGACATTCAATGTCCGAAGAAATATTTCCAAAACCGGTTCAAAATTATCGAATCATTTTACCCTGAAGCTTGTTGATATCTGTCCGAAACAGAACTACAATATACGTTAAAAAAGCCAATATATTGAAGTTTATAATTTTAACAAATAATTCAAAGTGGAAAGCAAAATGGGCTAAAAGTCTTAAAAAAATACAATTGTTTGTCGTAAACAATTAAACTATTAACATGCGCATAATTTTCTTCCATAAGTGGCTCTATGATATGGTTGTTTTGCAGGAAGCCAACATCCTTAGGATTGTCATCTTCATCCAGTATTACTATTTTCATTCAATCTCGACTTTTGACACTTGATAGCTTACCTAGGTTAGAGACCCGTGACCTTCACGGTTAAAAGTTAAAACAAAGATAAACTAAAAAGTCACAAAATATGTCAATAAAATGAATATCAAGAAAAATATGAAATAAGTTTATAACATCAACTTGATGTGTTAATAATCATCTCAGTGTTTCAGAAAACTAATTACATTTTCATTGTATTTTAATACAATAGTAAATACATTCTTAAAAAGATTAATTGCTTATCCAAAGTCAGTTATGTGTGAAATAAGCTATGTTTGTTAATTAATTATTTTGCAACATTTTTTATTAAAAAACAATAAAAATGAAATTTGCATATGTTTTGAAGGAATCTCAGAACATGTGATTTTGAGTTTTCCATTGTAAGTCATGTAACTCCATGTATTACCAACAATGGGTGTTGGTCAAGTAAAAGACATAACAACAAAGAAAAAAAAATTGAAATTAAGCAAAATTCTACATTTTCTAACTGTTAAAAGTACACATCAACACATTTGAAGACAAGTATGCTTTTGGGTTAACTGTACAATGAAAATGCATTATGTTACAACTTCAATTACCACCAAATCCCGCACAAAAGAAGCTATCATATCCAACCGGTTTAACCCGAATCATACGTTGTAACCACGTTCAACATGTTCAGTCTTAAAAACGGTCATACTCAATATTGCTCGTCATTGTTACCTCCTCCTCAACATGAAAATAGAATAATATGTTAGTGGTAACTAATATGTACGAATTTGTTACATTTTCTTTTGAATTTTGTTAGTTGAATTGCCATTTAAATGTATCCGTTGTTTTTTTATAAGCACAACAGAAACATGAACAATAAACTTAACTATAATCCATTGTTTTTCTCATTATTGTATTCTTTTGTTTTTGACCATCACTCCTAAAATATATGGGTCATGGGATCCACGTCACCTTTTAACTTCACTTTGAAAATTATTTGCATCATGTTGCAAATATGAAAAAAGATTGTAATACCCGGTGCATCCCCAAGGCAAATGACAAAATTCTATAAAGATTGTAATACACAAGTTTTATTTATTGAAATTTGACAGTCAAATAATCAATAAGAAAATAAGATAACTAATCTATTAGGTGGCAACACGAAATCAATGGCAAAATGCATATATCCAAAACACCCCCTAAGAAACAATAGGAAATGGTTAATGCATACATGACACAAGAGTCTACTTACCTCAAGATAGCCTTGAGGGTGTATATTTACAGCACCAGGCATAAAAAAGGCCAAATCCAAAGGTACAGATATATTAGGCACTAAACTCCTGGCTGCATCTTCATTGATATACTGTATTCTGCAACTGGCAAGAGAGTTCTGAGCATTCTTCAAGAAGGAAAAAAGAGTTATTAATTTGTTAAAACTGTATTGCATTTGTGTTCCATACACAAATTTAGAAAACTTACATCATTCATCACTCATGTTCTTCAAGCTAACTACAGGTCTCAAAATACCCTTCCTCCAAGCAATAAACACATCAGAGTTGAAATGAAATTATTAGTATTAAGCATCTTAACGTCATACACAGTGATGATAAAACTCAAATTATTAACTTATAAATGGGTCGATTCAGGTTGTGTTCCATCTCAAACATGTCAAATTGAAAACGTTAGATAAAATGAGTATGTGTCCTACAAGTTAATAGTAACCCAAGGTTAATTATCAACGCATTCAAAATCCTAAATAGTTTTTTTTTCAACGAATTAGATTGTTATTACTATAATAGATTATTAGTGTTTTTATAATCATGATCCGCATTAGTTATTAAAAAAACATAAAACGGACAAAAAAGTGTGTAGGTCAAGCATAGAAAAAAACAATGCACCGTTTCAACCTTCACCCGTTTTGACCCAAACTCATTTTGGCTTTTACTAAGCCTTTCCCACCCGTCATCTTGCCACCTCCATTCATAAACCAGAAAACCAACTGAAGGATTGCAAACATTAGTACAATAACCTGTTTGGTCTAAGCAAAGATCTGATAACTTGGGCAGCCTTAAGCCTTTGTTTGACATCAAGATAAGTTGAGGGCTGAGGGCTCATCAAACATATAAATCCCAGCATTCTGCATAGCAACAACAACAATTGCAAACCTCTGAAGCTCTCTACCAGATAGAACTCCAACATTACGATCGATAACCTGATTCAGCTCAAGATCAACACAAAGCTATGCCGTCACATTTCTCTGTCTTTCCGGTCAAGAATTTGTCGAACATTCCCTTTAACTTCTTTTGGAATATGATCAACATACTGTGGTTTTATGATTGCCTATTACCACAGAAGAAAATTACTTAGATTAGCTTCAAAAAACATAATTATGAAATTAAAAGTGTGTGTGCGTAAAGTAGAACATCCGTTTAGATCAGTTTCAAAAAACTAAAGGCACCTTTACATTATCTTCAAGAATGCGTTTAAAGTAGTTTTGCAACTCAGATCCTCGGAAGTAAGCTAAAATTTCATGCCACTTGGGAGGGTTCTGAAAAACAATTTAACCATTAATCAATACCAAAGTCCAAACATAGGTAACAAAGATTATCATACCACCAACAGAAAAAGATTAAAGATAAAGGATCAACAGATGTACACTAAAGCGGCCCAAATTGGGTTTCAACTTTCCAGCCAAAACTTTGAGCGCTGTAGACTTCCCAATTCCATTTGTTCCGACCAAACCAAGAAGTCAATAACGCATCCTGAATGGAGAATAAACCTTGTCTCCAAATCTTGAAAGAAACAAAGATTGCTGCATCAGTTCATCAAAACTGCATTTTTGTGTAGATTTATTATGCAGTTTTTGATCCATATAAAATTGTGTAGAAATTCATAAAAAGGTGCTTTTTAGGTGATTTTTTACTCATAAAAAGTTGTGCAAAAATTCAGCAAAACTACATAGCCTGCGAACATAGACAATCAGTCACATAATAAACGGTTTTAAGAAACGGGTCGGGTATGCACCATGAAAATGAAGGTCAAATGAACGGATATGCAAAGTATGGAAAACTCGCATAGTAACCAGCGTCTTGAGATGTGAAGATTATGTTGTAGGATTTACCACACTTTTCATCATTATAACAGGACATTAGAAAAGTGGAATGATCAAAAGCCTTAAAAACCATGAAAGTAAGTATTTCTAACTAAGGTCTCTAACAATTCTTAACCATCCATATGTGAAAACAGTTTCACCATTTAGTTGTCTAATTGTTATATTCCAGAAAGTAGAGGCACCATAGAATTCTTGCATCAACACATTTGTGGAAATTTACAAATAAAAATGAAAAATAAAATAAAAGCCATTATGATTTGTTAAATTTTACTTGAGAATTAAAAAACATACCTTCTTATCCAACCATGCAAAATAACCGCACCATCCAGAATGTGTGTTTAGCCCTTCTATCTGTAGAGTATTTTGCAATGAAAACTGTTTAGCTACTGATGATCTCCGATCCGTAAAATTGGCAAAAAGACAAAAAAAATTTGAAAATTATTATAAAGCGTGGAATCAAAGACAACTGAGATTCGGTACTTGAACGGCCATGAATCTCTAAAGCGTGGAATCCCTAAACCCTAAACATTTCTTTCATTAGGATTCGGTACAAGATGAACCCGAATGCAGAACCCTAACAAAGTTCTTAGCATTGCCACGAATCTCTAAAGCGTGGAATCCTAATGACAGAAATGTTAACAGCAGACTGACCTTTGGATACAGGAATATCTGGTGACTCTTTGAGCTGCAAGTTTCAAATAAACATACTATTTAATAACTTAAATAATTTATAGAATTTATTAGACATCTTTCAGTTAAATTTTTGATAGCTGATAAAAAGGTAAAAAAACCCATTTAATGTCATTAAGGAAAATAAGAAAGCTTAGCTGCTCAACTTGAACGGCTTAGACATATCATGTTTCTTATGGTATATATTTTGCAGGGAACATTTGTTTATTGAGTTTTCATAATTGAATGGAAAATTAATAGCAATTATGTAAACAGATGTAGTAAATAATAACTTAAGACCTTACCTCTGAATTTATAACCTCGGGTTCAACATCATCCTCTTCTTCAGTCTGTTCATAAGTAAATAGGTCAAATCAGAAACTTACACAGAAAAATAACCAAATTGACCCAGTGATAAGTAAATGGGTCAAAATGGCCATCTCGTGGTATATTAAAAGGGCCAGAGAGAGAGAGAGAGAAATATATCGAGAGAATCCTTGTTTGCAAACTTCTCCAACTTCTCACGTTCAGCTTTCTGCAAGATCAAGATTGAATTCAAGATTCAATAAAAGAAGTTCTATTTTTCTCCAAAATTAATAGTTACTCGCCATATTTGCATGAACCGCAACATTTAGCCTACTATATTTTGAACTATCTTACATGTTCTAACAACTTGATATACATAAACCCATCTAATAATCCCTATATTGTGACTCGTTTAGTATTTATGCAGAAGCAAGAGAAGGGATTGTATGTATATAACCAACACAGGTGATGCAGAGGGAAAAAATCAAGATCTGTTTTAAAAGAACTTAATTCTAATATGCAGATACTAAACATCATCATACCGATTCAAACAGCTAATAAGTAACAATATACAGTCATGTGAATCAAATGATAGGGAAAAATTAAAAACATTTTATCAAAACACCTGTTAGGTGCATACAGTTCACATTTTGTTTCAACATCCATGTTTACTGCAGCTACTCACAATAAACATCACAAACGATTCCATAAATAGAAATCATCATGACTATAGAGGTATATAACCAAGACATTTGATGCAGAATTCAGCTAAGTATATCACAAAAAGAGTAATTCAAGATCCATTAAAAAAACAATATGCAATTCCTAGAAGTCATTAAACTGATTGAAACAGCAAATAGCTAATAATATACAGTTATGTGAAGAAAAGAAGATGGATTTATACACAATTAAGTCTCAAAAACTCAAATTCAGTCAAAACATGGAACCCTAGAAACAATAGAGAGGCGTAAAGAAGTCGCAATAATACTGATCGAATTACACACAAAATGATTATAAGGAAAGATTTACCATGTTTGTTGGTAGTTAAAACGACCATTAACACCTCCATTAACATGCCTACAATCAGTCGAATTTCTTTTAAAACTACAATCTTGAGTTTCTTGGATACTGTAAGTGAGAGAAAGATGGCATAATTTCATCACTCTTTACCTGAGCCCTATCTGCAACCACCAACAAACCGGTCGCACAAACGCCAGTCGAAAACCCTAACCCCAGCACCACAATCTCGTAAGTAAACACAGGCAATAACAACTGATTGCAATCAAAGTGAATAGGACTACCTGAAATTTTCAAAAGTATACAGGTCTTAAAGTAAAAGTATGCAACAGTATAACCATTAAATATAGATTTAACTAAACTAATGCCCTTGTTTAGATCAACAACGTCAAAATTCAAATAATTGTCAATAACAACAACAAACAATACCTAAATTTAATGATAAAATTAGGTTAATAGAACAAAAAATGGTTATAGTAAGTAAAATTTACCAATTCAAACGCCAATCTCTAATTCATCCAGATTGAGGGAGTTAAAAGCATCAACTTTCTGATCGCTGGCCAAAAATAAGAAAGGGAGCTGCTGATTAGAAGCCCAACTGTGGTCGTAGTTGTAGGCTTGTAGCGGGTATGAAAATCCTAATCAACATAGTCTGGCGACAACCTGAAAGCATCATATTTGGTTCAAATGTTATTACATCAGATCGATCTACAGACAAGACAATAGATCGGACCTGGAGAACTTACCAAAGTCGTCGTCGCCTAGATGGAAACACCTTAACTCCGTTACACCGCCGCATGATTTCAACCACCGTGACTCCCTAAACAAACAACGGCTAGATGACAAAGATTGTTCATCCTCACCGTGATCTAATAGTAAAATCCTGCATGATCAACTTATATGTGATGTTGATCGCAATTATGTCATCCTAACAGCTTGTAAATTTTTTTTTTTGGATGAAGCTAAATAAGTTGCAAACCAAAATTAAATATAATAAAGCTCAAATACGTATGAATCATTAATTATACCTAAACCAAGTATGCGGACGTAAACATGTTAGCACTCAACAGATACGCATCGACAACCTTCATTCTGCTGCACGATAAAACAAAAATCTACATCAAGCACATCGCAAAATTGTCCTTAAATTTCTCACAGTCACATCATATTTAACTAATAAATCTGGTTCTACTGATTATAGTAATGAATTGAAGAAGATGATACTTACAAACTTTTGAATAAATGATCTGTATCTGTTATGTATCAATAGCGAGAAGGGGACACGAAAAGCCCTTAATTGCGTAAATCGTCATCTTACGGTGCTAAAAAATGTCACCTACAGGAGCGCCATCAGCGGGGGACATCTATGATAACATATGCAGCATATGAAACAAAATTTGACTATTTCTTTGATTCAACTTAATAAACAAAAGCATAATGCTAAACATCTATGATAACATATGCAGCATATGAAACAAAAATTGACTATTTCTTTGATTCAACTTAATAAACAAAAGCATAATGCTAAACATATATAAATAGAACATAGAAGATGAATATTAAAACTTTGCTTAAAATTTGGCGAATCGAACACAAACAACCGTCTGCCGCAACTAACAAATCCCCTTCAAACTCAACAATATTACTTGTCTGAAAAAATTACATCGAAATGCAATTTTAAGAATCCGGCGTGAAAGATGTATACTTATTAGTGATATTTCAAGAGTTTTATACAAGATGCATAAACATTATCCATTTCTTGATTAAGTTTTGCCAATGAGAATAGAACACATGATTGAAATCGGCAGAAAACCGTTTTAACTTCTATATAACTCTAAAATGTGCCACTTTAAAATGCATATAGAAAAGACCAAAACAAAGAAAAAAATAGTATAAATTTACCATTTCAAGAATATCACTTCTTGAGTAAGCTTTGTCAGAGATGAAGATCAAATCACCAACAACCGGGACAGAAACCTCCTCATATTTACAAGCCAGCAGCATGGCAACCAAACCAACCAGCTGCAGCTTCTTTCTAACAACACTTTGCGTAGCCAAAAACCTGTCTATAAGGTTAACGGTCAAGAACAGTGTCTCATGTTGAAGATCAAACTTGTGGTGCACCTGATTTTAATATTGGAACCATCTTTTATTAGCATTTGTTCAAATAAAAACACGGAATTTCTAAAGGGTATGATATGATTCAAATTTCAAATTTTATAAAGCTCGATAGGCGAAAGTTACCTCAATGAGCCAGTCAATTAGTATGGCTCTCATCTTCTCATTGATATCAGATTGTTGTGTCAACATATAGTTTGGTGAAACCATGCTATGACACTGCAATTCAATCAAAATTTAATCTTGATCATGTGGGGCCTTCTAGTTATACCAAAAAGTTCAAAAAAAGATTCCATTTAATTCAAATTTGTTACCTCCATCCTTCTATAATAAGCATAAAGGTCTTCAACATATTCCACAACCGCAAGCGTATTTCTGGCATCCAAAATGTCGATATCAATAATGGGCTCTTCAAATATGTCCTCCATTTCAACCTCCTACAATAGTTTTTTTTCCTTAATCAATTTCTATATAATTATGAATTGTGCATAAAAAAACATGATTAAAAATTAAAAAGATAAATACCATAAGATCCTTTTCGGGTTCTATTGTTTCCAATGCCATTGGCACAGGTTAATCCTCCTCATCTTCAAAGATCTTAAAACTCTCAGCTGGTTTTTTCGGCTTCAGAACGTCCTGATTTCGATTAAAATGTATTTAAATATTATAAGACAACCAATAAATTTAAATAAAGATATGAGTATGTAGTGGAAATATACCTCAAATAAACACTGCTTCTTGTTGGCTATTTGAGCTGCAAGTTTCCACTATGTTACGAATAGATAGTATACAGGGACTGAATTGTAATATCATAATAAGTGAAGGACTAGATGTGTAAAATGTTGTAATAGTTAGTTAATGGCAGTTAGTCATTAGCTTATAAATAGGGGTGATGCTAATAATAAAGAGTTAGCTTGATGTGGTTAAACTTTCTTCTCTGTTTCTGTTTTGATCCTATCAAGTGGTATCAGAGCCACCCTTCCTCGGTGGCTGTGATCGTTATTGTTACGAATAGATAGTATACAGAGACTGAATTGTAATATCATAATAAGTGAAGGACTAGATGTGTAAAATGTTGTAATAGTTAGTTAATGGCAGTTAGTCATTAGCTTATAAATAGGGGTGATGCTAATAATAAAGAGTTAGCTTGATGTGGTTAAACTTTCTTCTCTGTTTCTGTTTTGATCCTATCAAGTGGTATCAGAGCCACCCTTCCTCGGTGACTGTGATCGTTATTGTGTAACCAACCACCATAACTACCTTTCCCGCCAAAACCTGCAACTATAACTAACCACCTTATACCACCGTCTATCACCATCAACAACCATAATCAACCACCATTTTCCTTCTCTGCTCTACCGTTACAACACCAATATCAATTACTCTGTTCGATCTTTCTTTCATTCTATCATCTACCGTTCATTATTTTTTCTTGAGCTTGGATTGAACATTGTGTTCATTCCTTTCTGTGGATTTGTCGATTTGCGATTATCCACTCCATTTCATTCTAATTCTTTCAATTCATTCCATCATTACTACAGTTCGTGCAAATATAATGATAATAATAGTATTACTATAAACAACCGAATCAAGAAATCATAATAATTCAGAATGACAATCTGTCATTAGTGAATTCAATCAGTTGGACATCCAGTGTGAATAAGTCTTCTAAATGGCAACCAAAGACCTATGATTCGAGTTATAAAACCACTTCTTCAAACACTGCTGCTAACTTAGCACTATTACCACCACCTAACAAAGACAAACCACCTTACAAAAAAAGCCTTACAACCAAAGAAATTCAAGAAAAAAGAGCCAGGGGTGAGTGTTTTGGGTGCAATGAAAAGTACTCATCCACTCATAAGTGTAAAAACAAACATATCTTTTCTATTGAGGTATGGGATGATGAGGAGACAGAAGGTTATGATGAACAAATGGTGGATACCACAGAGTTGATTCCCCAGATTTCTTTGAATGCCATAATGGGGGTTCCATCATACTCAACCATGCAAATCAAAGGCTCTATTGGTACAAGAACTCTCCATATCCTCACTGATTCAGGATCCACACATAATTTCTTGGATGAAAGAGTTGCTGATAAGATGCAGTGCCCTACAAAGAAAATATTACCAATGAAGATCACTGTGGCTGATGGTAATGTTTTAATGTGTGAAAGGATGTGTCCTAACTTGCAGTGGATGATGCAGGGTAACTGGTTCAGAACAGATGTGCTATTACTTCCTTTAACCAATTATGATATGGTTTTAGGAATTCAATGGTTGCAAAGTTTGAATGATATTACCTGGAATTTTAAGGAGTTAACCATGAAATTCAAGGTAGAAGATAGAGTAGTTGAGTTAAAGGGCACAAGGAATCAAGACCTCAGCCTTTGTTCTACTGAGAAATTGTCCTCTTATCTGAATGATTCCTCACAAGTGGCTCAAGCTCACTTGTTCAGTTTACAGTCTAGTACAACTGATGAGGTGACTCACTCTCCCATTGTCAAATCTGAAAACAACAACAACACTATTGATTCTTTATTAGAGAACTTCCAAGACATTTTTGCTTTACCTACATCTTTACCTCCTAAAAGACCGTGTGACCATCAAATTATTCTGAAAGAAGGTGTTCAAGTGGTAGCACAAAAACCCTATAGATATCCATCAGCCCAGAAGGACATTATAGAGAAGATGACACAAGAACTTTTTGACATGGGGGTAATAAGAGAGAGCACTAGTGCTTTTGCAGCACCTGTGGTACTTGTTAAAAAGAAGGATGGTAGTTGGAGGATGTGTGTGGACTATAGGAAGTTGAATGATGCCACTGTCAAAAACAACTTCCCTATTCCATTGATTGATGAACTGCTGGAAGAATTGGGAGGAGCTTCTGTTTTTTCTAAACTGGATTTAAGATCAGGCTACCATCAGGTTATAATGCATGATTCTGACATTCATAAAACTGCTTTTAAAACACACCAAGGCCACTATGAATTCTTAGTTCTACCTTTTGGTTTAACTAATGCACCTGCCACCTTCCAAGCCCTAATGAATGCCACTTTTAAGCCTTTATTAAGAAGATGTGCCTTGGTATTTTTTGATGATATACTGGTCTATTGTTCCTCTACGGATCAGCATATTAAAGATCTTAAAAAGGTTTTAGAATTGATGAGGGCCAATTCATTATTAGCAAAAAGATCAAAATGTACTTTCCACCTTATACCACCGTCTATCACCATCAACAACCATAATCAACCACCCTTCTCTGCTCTACCGTTACAACACCATTATCAATTACTCTGTTCGATCTTTCTTTCATTCTATCATCTACCGTTCATTATTTTTTCTTGAGCTTGGATTGAACATTGTGTTCATTCCTTTCTGTGGATTTGTCGATTTGCGATTATCCACTCCATTTCATTCTAATTCTTTCGGTTCATTCCATCATTATTACAGTTCCTATAAATATAATGATAATAATAGTATTACTATAAACAACCGAATCAAGAAATCATAATAATAATAATAATATCTTCACTACAAATATTAACAACAATCATGACAACCAGAAATCAAACCTTGGAACAACGTGTGCAGGAAACTGAAGCCACATTGCTTCGTTTAGAAAAAGCAACTACAATGAATCTTGATGAACTAGCAGCAGTTAAAGTAGCAGCTACCAAGAGTTCATCAGATGTTGAAGCAATGAAGGTCCAACTGCAAGAAAATTCTCAGCAGTTATCTGAAATTTTAAAGAATTTGCAATTGTTCAATCATAACAATGGTCCCCAGTCAATGAATGGCCATAGAGATGATGCAAGAACCAACATGCAACTGGGAGACCACTACAATTTGGGCAATAATCGATTCACTAAGATGGAATTTCCTAAGTTCAATGGTACTAACATTGAAGGGTGGCTGTGTAAGGTAGAACACTTCTTTCAAATTGATAATACACCCCAGAATTGGAAAGTTAAATTGGTGGTTATTCATTTGGAAGATATTGCTTTACTTTGGTGGCTCTGTTCTTAAGTAATTTTTGGCAGGACTTTATGAAATTACAAGGAGTCAAATTAGCTTTCTCTTCTGCTTACCATCCACAATCTGATGGTCAGACAGAAGTTCTTAACCGATGCCTGGAGTCTTACTTAAGGTGTATGACCATGGATGATCCCTTACAGTGGCCAAGATGGCTCACATTAGCTGAATGGTGGTCTAATACCACCTTTCATTCAGCCATTGGAATGTCTCCATATGAAGCCTTATATGGTGTACCCCCTCCTATTCACATTCCTTACATCCCTAATGAGTCTAGGGTTGATTCAATTGAGGAATGGTTTCAATTGAAAGAGCAAAAGATGCTTACTTTGAAGAACAATCTAGCTAAAGCAAGAAATAGGATGAAGCAAATGGCTGATAAAAGATCTGAAAGAGTTTTCAACATTGGTGATTGGGTCTATGTTAAATTGCAGCCTTATGTACAAACTTCCCTAAAGAAACACAGAAATAAGAAACTCTCTCCTACCTACTATGGACCTTTCCTAATAACTGAAAAAAATGGCAGTGTTGCATACTGTTTAGACTTACCTGCAAGTTCTCAGATACATCCTACTTTCCATGTGTCACTGCTGAAATCTGCACCTGAAGGTCCTGTTGCAATTACTCCTTTACTGAAGATCCTCGTTTCACTTTTCAGCCAAGGGCAATTTTGGACAGGAAGATGGTTCAGAAACGTGGTCGAGTGGGAGTTCAAGTTTTGGTTCACTGGCAAAATCTTCCTGTGACTGAAGCTACATGGGAAGACTTAGAAGAATTTCAACTCAGATTTCCCACTTTTGATTCATGAGGACATGAATTGTTTGAACAGGGGGTATTGTTACGAATAGATAGTATACAGGGACTGAATTGTAATATCATAATAAGTGAAGGACTAGATGTGTAAAATGTTGTAATAGTTAGTTAATGGCAGTTAGTCATTAGCTTATAAATAGGGGTGATGCTAATAATAAAGAGTTAGCTTGATGTGGTTAAACTTTCTTCTCTGTTTCTGTTTTGATCCTATCACACTACATATTAGTTACCACTAAAATCTTAATTTCCCCAAAACATATTATTATTATATTTAAAAAAGATGCTTACACAAGACTGTTATGATTAGTTCTCCCAACAGCTTCTTCCAGTATTCTCCTAGCTTTACACCAAACGAAAAACAAAATATTATTCAAATCTTCATTGATAGAGAAATCTTGATTAAATTTATGAACATTTAAGCAAGAATTAACCTAATTGGAATAACACCCAACTCAATTCATTAGCAAATCAGATTATTAATTCAAATAAAGTTTATGTTAATGGATTTAATTAAATTGAACAGTGAGAGGATAAAGAAGGGATCTTTACCTTGGTAATAGAAACCGATTTGTTGATGTTTCTTGTGAATTGAAGGAGATCAATGGAAGCAGTGAAATATATTTGGTGAGCAACAATGGCGACGGTAGAGAGAGAGACAGGCAGAGGTATACGGTAATGGTAGTGAAACAGTGATTAGTGATAACGTTTGTTAATGGAAAAACTCAACTAAAAGAAGTAAAAACACAAATAAAAAAACACCAAATCTTTCCATCGATGATAATAAGCCAGCAATCCTTGTATAACAAAAGTTTTTGGACCTGTCGCCATATATACCAACAACTGCGAAAATGGTGAAACAATTGCAAAATCAAGGTGCAAAAAACTATCCAGATCGATAACTCTTGAAGAGGAATTGGAAGTAGACATAAGATTACATGAACGATTTTTAGGAACCCTAATAAAAACCCTAACTTTTCATGGCGTTTGTTTAAATTGAGAAAGAGATATGTTAATCAACAGGATTTTCAAAGGATTTTCAAACAGAAATAAAAACCCTAGAAATAAGAAAACTCTTAATCAAAGATATGTTCAAGTTAGGGTTTTGATTGAACAAAGTATTTCAATGAATCTGAATAGGAAATCGAAGATTAATAATTAGATAAATATACGAAACCATAGTATTTTAAAAGAATTGTTACCTGATTTGGAGGATTGGAGGATACGAATCATGGATTGAAGGAAGGAGGCGGTTAGGGTTTAGGTTGAAAGAATGAATAATATGGATGGATAGTTAAAGGAGGTTAATAAAACTGAGAAAAAAGAGTATTTATACACGGGTTAGCGGGTACCATTTACCTAGTTTGGATCGGATCGGGTATACCGAATAAGACAAAAACGGGTTGGAAAATGCTGAGGTGGACACCCTAGAAAGGTGACACCTCACCCCTAGATACTCTTTTATTATATGTATAGATTTATATTAGTTCCAAGGCTTAAACACTAAGCTGTTTAGAAAAGAAGGAAAAGCAGAACTCCAATCCTTTCCCACCAGAAGAATCCATCAATTTCATTGGATGGGTTCACTATAATTTTATTTGTGGGTTTACTCGGATTTCTTTATATATATTGTCTATTAAAATTTCAAATATAAGTGGGTTCACATGAAACCGTTGGACAAAATCCACCCCTCGACTTCGGTGGATCCACCATTTTTTTTCTTTTTCTTTTAGGAAGGAATAATAACCGCAACTACCAACAAATAATATATTCCATCAATAAAATCAACAAAACCATACCAATATTAGTCGCGAGTTAATACTAACGTGATATGGATCCAATATTAGACGGTCCCCTAATGTTGAATGAGGTGTATGGTTGGTTAAGAAAGAATGGAAAGAAAGCTCATATGCTTAAGATCGATTTTGAGAAGGCATATGATAATGTAATTGGGGTTTTTTGCTTTCGATTTTAGAGCAAATTGGTTTTCCTAACAGCTGGTGTATGTGGGTGAAAGGCATTTTGAAATCCGCTAGGTCTTTGGTTTTGGTTAATGGCGCTCCTAAAGGGGCTAAGACAAGGGGACCCATTGTCACCATTCTTGTTTCTTATAGTCATGGAAGCATTTGATTTTATTTTCAATAAGGCTTGTATGGAAGGTGAATTTAAAGGCATAAAAGTAACGAAATCGGGCCCTACATCTCACATCTGTTGTACGCGGATGACACTCTAATAGTGGGGGAGTGGTCGAGTGAAAATATTGAGAAGACAGCTTGCTTGCTTCGCATTTTTCATTTATGTTCGGGCCTGAAGATTAACATAAATAAATCATATATTTTTGGTGTTGGGGTTGAGGAGGAGGAACTGACGAATATGGTGACGATTCTCGGTTGTAAGGTCGGAACCTTTCCTTTTGACTACCTAGGTATCAAAGTAGGAGCCAACATTAACCGTATTTGTCATTGAAATTTGGTTATTGAGACGGCCATAACTCGTTCCTGCTAAGAAAAAAAGTCGGAACCTTTCCTTTTGACTACCTAGGTATCAAAGTAGGAGCCAACATTAACCGCATTTGTCATTTGAATTTGGTTATTGAGACGGCCTGATCCCGGTTATCTATGTTGAAGGAAAACTCCCTTTCTATGGGTGGTCGTTTGACGCTTATAAAATCAGTTCTAGCGAGCTTACCAATATACTATTTCTCACTTTACAAGGCCCCATCTAAGGTGATTGAACAAGTAGAGGGGATGATGAAGAATTTTTTGTGGGCTGGATCGTATGAAGTTAGGATGGTTCATTGGGTATATTGGGAAGTTGTAACTACCACCAAAGCAGCTCGTAGGTTAGGGATATCCAAATTAGCTGATGTTAATGCCGCTTTGATTACAAAGGGGCATGGCGTTTTAAAATGGAACCGAACAACATGTGGAGAAGAGTCATAGAAGCGGTGCACGAGGGTCGGGGCAAGTGGGTTTTTCTCCCCGTGAAACATGGTTTTCCAGGTTGTTGGAAAGCCATCGCTACTTTTCTGGATCGCATCAAGCTCCAAGGCACGGGCATTTCGGAATTTTTGAGAGGGAAAATTGGTAACGGGTTGGACATTATGTTTGGCATGATCATAGGTTTAGTAACACTATCTTTAAAGAGAGATGACCTAAGTTATATTCGCTGAAAAAAAAATAAGGGACGCCCAATTAGAGATATAATAAAGCGCAACAAAAGTGGGTTTATTCTTTCTAGTTGTTGGTATTGCGGGCCTTACACAGTGGAGGAATTGTTAGGAACTAGTAAATAAGCGCGGCGTCGAAACATAACCGACGCGGATTCGTGAAAACCTGAAGAATTTTTCGTCGAACAACGAAGTTACACCAGTGGTATTGCATGGGTCTGCTAATCGAATAACACAACGTAGAGAGTAGTATTGTTCCGTCGGTACGGCGGTGCGCGTTGCAGCGAGCAAAGAGTCTAAAACGCCAGAAAACAATTGATAAAACAAAATAGCTACGATCCTGGCCAGCAGCCGATGGCGTCGCTGTCATCGCGACTGCAACGAACCACCACTTGAAAAAGAGGATGCGTAGGCATTTTCGTAATTACCTCGAAAGTAAAAGCCTTTTATTTTGATAAACAAATCAACGCAATGGCATTTTCGTAAAGACGTCGAAAGTTAAGGGTTTTTACTAAAAATCCAAGTGAAGTCTTGTTTTTTAGTGATGGCACTTTGGTAAATAAGTGAAACAGATAGTGACAATATCACAATAAAGTGATGGCAAAAGGGTAAATAAGTGAAAGTTTAAGGTTTTTCTAAAAAAATCGTTCAGAATCTATACATATACATATAATAAAGGAGTATCTAGGGGTGAGGTGTCACCATTCTAGGGTGTCCACCTCAGCATTTTTCAACCCATTTAACTTGGGTATGGTTTCTAAAACCCGATCCATAACCCGGTTGCACTACCCGTTTATCCGCATATAAAGTCTTTTTTTTTCTAGCTTTGTGAAGATCCAATATAACTTTTCATTCATCATTCATTCTCCTTCAACAGAAACCCTAACCCCCCATCATCTCCAACGATTCTTATCATCCAACTCAGGTAACCTTCTATTCGATTTCGTTTTCATCGATTATGCTTCTATTCGATTTCGTTTTCAGTTTATTCGATGAGATTGCAGATCTGGACCAAATGATGAACGATTCTTTCTGTTTGAGGCTCACATAATCGATTGCAGAATCCAACGATTCTTATCATCCAACTCAGATTGCAGAATCGTAACCAAATGATGAACGATTCTATTTAGAAATAAATTTGGTCCAGATCTGGAAAGGTGGACTTGACAATTCATGCTGTTGAATGTGGAGGTGGTGGCATCTCAGCTGGTGGTGGAGTTTCAACTGGGTATTTCATCTCACTATGGATTCATGTAGTGTATGGTCGGGTTGGGTAATGGGGGCAAGATAGGTTTGGGGTTAAATGTGTCGCTTCAATTTTGGTTTGTAATCGGTTTCAAATTTTAACTTTAAATCAATTCTTTCCATCTATAACAAGTTTCGTGTTGATTCTGGTTTGTAATCGGTTTCAAATTTTAACTAATTAATTCTTTCCATCTATATTAGATCCAGAAGTCATTGGAGTTTGTTTTATTGAAGAAATCGTGGTGTTCGGTGGTGGTTTCCGAAGTAATCATTTTAAGGGTTAGGGTTCCGGCAAAATTCGTGGTGTTCTATAGTAGCATCTGAAGTAGTCGTTTCCATCCTACTTCCGAATTTTGTCGTCAGTGTGTTACATGTAAACCCTAAATTGATCCTCAATGATGGCACATTTGTTTTTGGTTACTCCAAATTCCTTTATGTTTTCTTTTTAAAGTACTAATAGACATGATTAGCAATGAGTAAGTTACCGTAATGCATTTTTATTGTTCTTAATTACCTTATCTTTTGTTTGCAGTTGTCCTTATTTTCCTCAAATTTGCGTGACCGGTATGTGCTTTCTAAGGTAGGTTAGTTGCTTTTGTCTGAGACTGCTCAATTGAACCTTCTTATATTCAAATATTGATTCATTATGTCTCTTATCTAAGAGTAGGGTATTAGAAAGAAAAAAAAACAGAAATATTTTTTCTTTTGATATTTCTCTTCTACAATATTTTTCTTCTACAATATTTTTCTTCTTTTGATATGTTTTCATCTTTTGTTAAAGCAACTATATATTGCACTCTTTCCAGGTACTTGATAGGAACGAACAGTTGAAGTTATAGGCGTGACAAGTTTTTACAATGTGAGTGGCTGATTTTAGTGGTGGGTAAGTTATGCATCCGAAGGCTAACAAGATGCAAAAGCCCAATTAGATTATCTGAAGGCACTGAGGGCGCGTACTTCATGTAACATCCACCGGGTTACAAGTATGTTGCAGTTTTTAAGCCGATAGATGAAGAACCAATGGTTGTTATTAACCCTCACATGCTGCCTCCTTCAACAACCGGTGAAGGGCTAAAGAGAGGTAATAAAGTAGGCTAAGATGCGTTGAGGGAGGTTGCAGCATATATACTGGACCATCCAGTAACTATACCACGGTCTTCAAACAATGAAACAGAAACAGGTTTTGCTGGTGTGCCAAAGACTGTCATAGTTAGGTGTTTGAGTTCAGAGTTTAATCATCCACTAGGTTATGACGTTGGGTCAGACAAAATCAAAGTTGGATCTTTACAAATGTTTGTGAAAAACTGTGGAAGTTGTGAAGATACGGTGGAAGAGGTTCATAAGATCATGTTTCTGGATATAAGAACCGCGAATGCTGACAGGAACGCAGGGAATATATTAATGAGCCGAGAAGCTGGTCGAATTGTGCTGATCCGTGCTCAGGCACAACATATAAATGGGCTACCTAAAGAGTAGGAAGGCAGAATTGACAGACTACATGAGTTGTTCTCAAAAGTCCAAATTACAACAATGAAAGCGCATGATGAGGTTAGATGGCTTAAATGGATTTTTTTTTACATATAAAAGCGAGATGTTGTTTTGTTCACTACGTTTAAGGTTTCAATGCTGCTGTTGCAGGGTGTTTTTTTTGCCATGGATTCAGTTTTGTGGCCATCGTCTGCTAGATGGCCATGTGAAAATGATTGATTTCTTGCTTGGAGAGGAAAAAGCTATATATGTTAACATGGGTTTTGTATGCAATTTGTCATCCGTATACACCATGGTGTAATGAATTTAGAGATTATTGGTTATTAAGATATTATAGGAAGATGTTAGCATGGGCAAAACTGTGTTTTTGGTTTACTTCAAGGGGTTTTTTTTATGTGTATATGGAATTTTTATATTCAACCTTGCATTAATCTACTATACTTGGAAATGAAGTTCCACTTTAGCGCGTTACTCGATTAATAACAATGCATTTATTCTTCTCTCATTCTCTGATGGGTTTCAATTGTTAGTGTTTTATCAGGATCTTTGATTCCCTTCAACAAATGTTTGTTGCTTCAAGTTGAGGTGTGTCACCACTCACCATGCAAATGTAACCAATCTCGTGGGACCGTCATGGATGCAATCAAATGATTTGAGATCAGGTTCACTTTCATAAAATTTGTCCGCTTTTTTGCCTGAGATTGGCGCACAATGATGACACTTATGTTACAAAACGCCGATGTGTTTATATTTGTTTTTTTATTTTTGTATTCTTGAATTGTCTTATCACGCATGAAAAAGTAGTTTTTTTTCCTAGACTGATGTATTTCTAGGCTGACCTGCCCAAAGTGTAGTTTGATACACTAACTGAAACAAGTATTGTGTTTGACTACTACTTTTGTTTTTGGTTTGAATGTTAACAAGACTCTAATTTTTGACAAGTACAATAATTTCTCTGTATATTCTTCTACTTCTCAATACTACGGTTTTATTTAGTTTTTTTTCACATGTACTCGCCATGATATTGAGATTTGTTTTGAGGCACAACTCAGATGTTGTAGCCTGCACCTCCGCTATATGCATGGTGCGGCCACCATGTAATATTACCATTCTTAAGAATTAGTGTTTAAAGTATATTTAATTAATTGTAGTTTCACTTGGATCTATATTCACTTGGTATATCATCAAAGCCATGAAATTGGAGTCTATGCTCAATTTAAGAAAGCGATATATTAGTACATAGTCGATAAAATGAAAGTTACATATTATATTAATGTTTCTTCAAAAGTCTTCACATTGAAATTTGTTTTTTATTATTTTATATGTTTTTGTAAATTATATTTAATCACTTTGAATGTTCATGTTTATTTGCTTGTATTTTTTGTTAAACTATGTTTATCTACTAAGACTTTTCATCTTCATTTACATCCCATTTAAATAAATATGACTGCATCTTCATTTAATTATTTGTTTTTTAATGACGTCAAATCAAACATTGCATAATTCATATACCACTTAGGTTAACAACTTGCAACCTAAATTTGACTTATATAAAGTCAAACAGTAAATATCTTCGTATCATATACGTCTATGTACGTTATTAGTTATAACCTGCGTTTTTATAGTATGTTAGATGTTATGTCATTTGTCTTGGGGATCCACCGTGTGTCAACACGGGTCTCTAACCTAGTTGTTATATATAATAATATCGAAATTTAATAGAGATGCTAGATAAATTTTCCTTTTCGGCAGGTAAGGACAAGTGGGCCAAAAAACTTTCCTTTAGGGCATTTAACTTAAATTGGGCCAAAAAATAATAACCCAATTGATAAAACCACAAAAAAGGAATAGCACGTACGAACCCAATTGATAAAACCACAAAATAACCCTCCCCCTTCCTCCCTCCAGCCACGCCGCACGACCCTGTCAGAGCTCCTCAACACTGTCACATATCATTTATCGTGGTGTTCTAGAGGCAGAAATCTTTATGTGTTGAAGTCATTGTTCTTTATACGAGATGGAGGCCAATTTCTTACCCAAGTTTGATTTGAATAATTTTTGAGTGATTGTTAGGAATAAAGAGAGGCATCGAGGAAAAAAACTCATGCATTTGAAGGGGACTTTAACAAAAAAAAAGGTGACACATATATGGCCATAGAGTACCTTGTTATAAACTTGATACTTTGATTTACATGCACAGGTAAAAACTTTTTGTATGAATACTTGTCGTAATTAGCGCTTTAAACGAACCAAACGAATACGAACAACAACAAGGTCTTGTTTGTGTTCGTTTGTTAAGAAAATAACGTGTTCATGAACATTATGAACACTTGTCGAATGCGGTTTTCTGTCCGTGTTCGTTTGTTAAGGAAATGACCGTGTTCGTGTTCTTTTGTGTTTATTTGTTAAAATTATGTGGCTGAAAAAACGAACGCAAACAAACACAAGGAACGCAAATGAACACAGAAAAGCGTTCATGAATAAAACCGATCACAAATTAACACATATTAAATTTCGAATAAATCCACATTTTTTTTATCACAAACATTATCCACCCAAAATATACTAATGCATTTAAACCAAACATACTTGACATAATCTTGATCACAAAGTTTATCAGAAAATCATGTCTCATAAAAATACAAAGTTATTGTATTAAATTTGAAATCATTGTTTAATCCAACTAAAATAAAAGTTACTCAAAATAGGTGAATTATCTATACTCTATACTATATATATATATATACACATCTATATCTATACTACTATATAATACATTCTAGATGGGCAACAAGGTAATTTGCTCTCTTTTTTAAGATGGCATATGAAGAGTTTTATGCTTTACACCTAAAATCTCATGAAAAACTTTCCAATACTACTATATAATACATTTTAGATGGGCAACAAGGTAATTTGCTCTCTTTTTTAAGATGACATATGAAGAGTTTTATGCTTTACACCTAAAATGTCATGAAAAACTTTCCAACACTACCCCTATTTGCAAAACTGACTTGTACATTACATAGTCTCCTCCATTAATGCTATAAAATTGACAAAAGAAAGTATACTATAATACCATCGTATATGTGCTTTAATTGGTGAACTAATATAAATATAAAATAAATAAAACAAATAACTGACGAATTTACACGTGTAGCAAGATATATAATCTTCTTTTTATTTTATATACTTTATAGTATAGTAAATGTGATCAATGGGTTCTTATCATGAATGAAAACATGATTATGAAGGAGTCTCTTCTTTTTATTTTATGATTATTTCACACATCCTCAAATATGGATACTAAATCGTTTTTAAACCTTCAATTTTGCGATAGTACATTACATAGTCTCCTCCAGTAATGCTATATAATTCACAAAAGAAAGTATACTATAATATCATCTTATATGTCCTTTAATTGGTGAACTAATATAAATAAAAAATAAATAAAACAAATAACTGACGAATTTACACCTGTAGCAAGATATATGAGTTCTACTTTAGATTATAAATCATTTAAATAAAATAAAAAATAAAAACTATAGGTAGTTAACACAAAAAATTAACCAATGAACTTAAACACTAAATAAATGAAACTTAATGAGAAGATGCCTTTCTTTTCCTCTCATATTCGTAAGCCATAAACCATAACTTCCTTGATAATTTTTTTTTTATGTCCATCATTTAAGAAAGGAAACTGATCGGTCTTTATCATTGTTATTATTTCCTCAAACCATTAAAACCTCTTATTATATGTATTCCTTTTGACATCATCACTATTGCCTTCCAAATCTCTCATTCAAGCAAACCCTTTCAAAGAACTCCCTTAAATTTAGATTGGCTGTCTCCATTTGGATAGGCAGGTCGTTTCCGTAAATACCACCGCATCGCCAACACCACACCTTCATTTTGGATAATAATAATCTATGTTCTAGGTAACAATCCAAATTCTGTAGCTTTGTTTTATAGTAAACTTGAAAAGAAATTTTTGTAGTAACAGCTACCAAGTCATTCCTTTAATTTATTATTAAATTATTTGTGAAGCAGTTAAATAATATATGTATCGTTTTGCCTTAAAGTAGGATAATATTTTTCACATACTTTGTGTTGTATTTTACATTTTTTGCTGCTGTTCACAGTTCACATGACAACATGTTCTACACACCTAGAATGATGGTTCTTCTTTACTTAAAAACTAGAGTTAATGATTCAGTTAAATGGGAGGAAACGATATGTTTAGATAAATTTGGACATGGTTTTAATACATGAGAGGAAAGTCAGGAAACATTATATTTTTAATAATACTCAACGAATGATGTGTAAATGTAATGCTTTCTAAACTTTATATAGCTATTTTTTTTACTTAAACTACATGTTTATATTTAACATGCTAGAGGAAAACCTAACAACAACCTAATTGTCCTTAAAGAATTATAAATTAAAATGTATGATGTGTATAGAATGTTGGATGGTCATAAAAAAGGGAACCGGAGATGAGAAGATAAATGGTCAGTCGCCGTTAACTTGTAACTGACGAGTCAATTCAACTTATTTAATGTGATTCATTCATCATCAAAGCAATTAGATAAAAACCTATCGGAACACATCTATTTAAAGACCCAAAAACCCATAACCAAAACTTCATTCCATCGAACCTCTCTGTTTCCTGCAGACCGAAGTCCGGCAACAAAACCACAACCACCTCTATTCCGATCCGTACGTAGTACAACTACCTCTGCCTGCGACCACAACAGAACACCGAGCCAAACAACAACTACTTTCGACCATTACCCACAAAGTCTCTGCCACCGTTCGACACAACTTCCAGCACCACTCCTTTGAATGATTCGAAGCACTAACTCCCCTCGCGACTCTAGGTAACACAACGATCTGTTTGTCTTTTACTTTTTGCAAGTCCGTTTAAGAATGTTTAACGTGTTTAAATTTCATGATTTCAAATGTCTGTGTATAGTTGTGTTTATTAGGTTTTAGCAAGAAGAAAAGTAAAGAAAAAGATTGAGTTCAATTATCTTAAGTTTTTTGGTGGGTGATATGGTTGTGTTGTGTGCATTAATTTTTAATCTCAGATCGTCTAGGTGTATATATATATAATATAATATATTATATTGTATTGTATGGGTAATATATGTGTGTGTGTGTTTGTTGGGTTATTGAATGAAGGAAAGAAAGAAGAAATAAACAAGCACAACCTACAATATGAAGAAAACTATATTTCCATATTACATATAATATATTATATATATGTTGTTTGTGTGAATTTTTGTTATATGAAGTTTATTTACTCTTGTACACTAAATATTTGAGTTTTATATATAGAGTAAATTTTGAATTAATATATGGTCAATATTTGACATTTGGCAAAATAATATTTAAAAATATTAAACACAAACATCTCTGATTGTTATTTTAAAATGGTTTATTATACTTATACTAAGACTAAGTTGTTAAATTTCGTTAGGAAAATGAAAAGAGTAATAAGTGGAATTCAAGCAAACAAAAGTGAAGCCCCAATCAGAGATGTTTGTGTTTAATATTTTTAAATGGTCTAGGAGTTAGAAATTGAAAATATTTGGGAAAAAGTAATCAATGGTTATTTAAAAGAAAAGCCGAGTTAGAAATTGAGATGTTTTAGAATATTTCTCAAAATTTAACCGGATCAACCGAAGATATTGTAGGTTGGAAGTTTGATAGTGATAGAAGGATATTCGTGGTTAAACGAATGAAATAAATTATTAAATATTTCAAAATTAAATTTGAGCTATAAACTCTTCTCAGCTGGAATATCCAAGATTTGGGCAAGTTGAATTGATTAATCCTTCAAATGATTATGGCTCAAATTTAGTTTTGAGGCATGATTTAGTAGACATGCATCTCTTTGAGGACATGGTCGAGGATAGCGCTTCATGGAGGCACATGATCAAGGTTAAGGATTAGTAGGGATGGTTTGGGTGCTTTAAGGGGCATGTTGTATAGCAGCGTGGTCTAGGAGTTAGGTTAAGGATTATTAGGGATGGTTTGGTTGTATAATAGCATGGTCTAGGAGCTAAGACTCTGTCTTGCACCGGGGGTGGTCCCTATGGGGGACATATATTTGAGTGCTTTATGGGGCATGTTGTTTTTTATGGCATATATATCTTTATTTTTACTACGTGACGGGTTTTTTTTCGATTGTTTGTTTTCGAGCCGGGGGTCTCTCTGGAAGTAGCCTCTTTATCTGAAAGGATAGGGGTAAGGCTTGCCTACATCCCACCCTCCCCAGACCCTATTACTAGCTTTGCTAATTGTGGGATTTACTGGGTAAAGTTGTTGTTGTTGTATTTCATTCGTTTAACCACGAATATCCTTCTATCAATATCAAACTTCCAACCTACAATATCTTCGGTTGATCCGGTTAAATTTTGAGAAATATTCTAAAACATCTCAATTTCTAACTCGGGTTTTCTTTTAAATAACCATTGATTACTTTTTCCCCTCGCCTTACCAGGTGCAATTTCCTTTAGTGGTTGTGGGGCTTCACTTTTGTTTGAATTGATTAATCCTTCAAATGATTATGGATTACGGTTTGTTGAAAATTTAATTAGAAAAGAAATTTTTCAAGTTTAAGGGTGTTTAAACCGCATGTCGTTTATATATAGATGTAAAAAATTATTGATCCCTCAACTGAGAGAGAAAATATGTGGGGTTAAACGTTAATCCAACAAAAGTTGTGTGAAGAATTTAAGATTCCCAAATAACTCTCTCCATGCTTGCAAAATTCCAGAAGTTGGTACTATGATGTTTCTACTGGAGAGGCTGTTATAGAAAGGAATTATCTTCCAAAAATCTGAATGTTAGATCCAGTTGATCTTTTTTATGTTTAATATTGGTGAATTAAGGTTTTTACAAGATAACAATATAAAATGCGTAGCAGAAATTGACTTCCATAACGAAGCTTTGCTATTAATTAGAGTTGTTAGAAGGGCTTTAAAAATTAAAGGATGATGCAACAGAGGCTCAAAAGAGAATTGATCGTTGATATGATAATTAAGGCTTTAATAACAAACAAGCAGACTGTTGTATTCATAGCTCAACTCTTGTTGGAATGATTTTGGTTGCTTAACTTTTGCCGGATGCATTGACAATTAGTTAATGATTTTGGTTGTTTAACAAGTAAGGAATACATTGATGCCTGCATAATTGATGTTCTTTGTTGTTACAACTTTCATGATACACAAATATAACTGGTGTTTAAGGCATGTCGGGTTATATTATGCTCACTAAAAAGCATTGGTGAAACTTGCCGATGTAAATTGCAAATTGTCGACCCCGCTGCAACGCGCGGGTTCACACTACGGTATCCTGATCGCATAAACTAAATTTGTACCAAACCCACATGTAGGGGCTCGCACGAAACATATTATTACTTAGGTACTCTAACCAATCGACATAGACTGTCACTTTTCTTTCCTCGCCATTTTGATGAAGCTTCAAATCAAGCAGAATCAACAGTGAGGCGATCAACAAAATGCAACAGCCAAACAACGTACAACCCCGCTACAACGTGCGCTAGTATCAAAAAAGAAATAGTAGGTACAACTAGGCCATGAACAGCCAACCATCGCACTGTAAAAAAATGGATAGGTTCTATCTATGGTTAGTGAGACCCCCTAAAAATGTCTGCTAAATTCATCGAGTTGTTCCAAAGATTCAAAACGGCCGATGATTATTGGAATTCCTTGTCGGTTCCCTGTGAAATACTCATTTCGCTGAGGGTTTCAAAACACATCGTAAGCTAAACCAGCGCTGACGAATAATCAACCCGCAATGAATAGGGAAGGTATAGTAATGCTATGAAAGACCCAATAGCGAATACTCGTAATAATTTCATCAAAAGAACATTCTCCTCTACTTCCAGACATGTTGAGCTCCACATATTCTTGTACATTCAAAAGTGGATCAATTCCATAAAAGATTGGATCAGTAAATGTAAATTCACTAATAAAAATCTTTGCAAGATCGTCAATATTGTACCGAGGGCGTCTTTAGAGTATACTGAATCAGTATAGCTATCCTTCTTCTCACACAACAATGCAGTATAGCTATCCTTCTTCTCACACAACAATGCACTTTCAATCAGTATTGGAAAGAGGAGCTAAATAATATCTTTCTTCCGTTACTTGTTGTTTGTCGATGTAAAATAATGTCCTATTCAATAGAAAATTATTGAATTGAAAATAAGAAATTTCTCGCCATTATGAGTTTAGGGCTATAAATTAAGGATCATGTAAAATGTGAATCTGATAAGTTAGTTTCTAATAATTCATGAAATTGATTATAATATTGCCGCAATTGTAAGTAGATTTTAGATCTTTGTTATTCATAGTTGTATAGGCGTTTTTTGTTGGAATATTTTTTTTCTTTTAAGATTCAATAGAAAATTATTGAATTGAAAATAAGAAATTTCTCGCCATTATGAGTTTAGGGCTATAAATTAAGGATCATGTAAAATGTGAATCTGATAAGTTAGTTTCTAATAATTCATGAAATTGATTATAATATTGCCGCAATTGTAACTAGATTTTAGATCTTTGTTATTCATAGTTGTATAGGCGTTTTTTGTTGGAATATTTTTTTCTTTTAAGGAATTGGTTAGTCGTCCAGTAACAAGTAAGAATTGGTAAATTGATTCCATAAATGAAAAAGAAAAACGAATGAAATAATTGGAATCACTAATTCATGCATTGTTGTATTAGATCGAAATATGAAGGTTCTTTGTTGACCTAACTATGACCTAGCTACAAAGAGGCAGATTTCTAATATGGAAAGATACAAGATAGAATTTCTAAAACAAAAGATAATAGAAATGACTAGTCTTAGAATATAGTTGAAGCAAAACACCTATATTTTTTCTTTAGTTGATTGTGTGATAACTTTTTGTTCTCAATCATTCAAGATATTATATGAGTGAACCTATTACGTAATCTAATTAGTTAAAAAGAAAGTAAAATTTTTATAAGATTACCGTTTGCTCTAAAATAAATCTATCAATGGGAATTTTTAAGTACTTAAATTAAAAATAAAAATTTAAAACCCTAATGAACTATCGAACACAACAAACATAAACGAACATGTTATGGCACGCTTAGGAACACAAATGAACGAACGCGCCATGTTCGTTGTTTAACTAAACGAATGTAACTTCTTGTTTGTGTTCCTTCATTTATTACACGAATGAACACAAACAAACTTTCTGCCGAATAGTTCACGTTCACGAACTGTTCGCTGAACGTTTGGTTTGTTTACAGCCGTATCGTAATTGTATACGTATCTGAAACTTACGTGACACCTTTTTACCAAAAATTAGGAATAGTAAAACTAGTAAAAAAAAACCTATATCCGCTCGGGATAGCAGCAATGACTTCGGCATAAGGTTTTGTCAATTACATATATATTTGCAGTTTAATTATTAGGTGTTTATAGTTTCATAAATTGTTTTGTGAAGCTTGTCTTGATTATACTCGTATTTTCACAGCCGAAGTATGGATGTTTCAGAAAGAAAGCAGGCTTAACAGCTTATGTATATATGGATCTTTTCAAAGCAGATTATTAATTAGGATGGTTACGAGTTTGACTTTGTATATACATTTGTAGTTTCTGCTTGGACCAGACTGGCTGTTGTTCAAGTAACTTAAGAAGATGTCATTATCGATCCTTAGCTGTTCTGGCGGTAACCGTATCGGTTGCCCCTCAAGACAAAGTCATATGTAATCGCGCAACGCGATGATAAAAGCCACTAAGTTTAATTTATTTCCAATGTTACATTTTCCTTCAAAAATAATTTATAACTGAAAACTATTAAATGTCATGTATTACGTATCAAATTAATTTTCAAATGAAAAAAATTTACCAAATTTTGCTTGGGTATTAATAGAAATATCATTAAAAATAATAAATTACGAGTGATAATATAAGTAACGTACGTCAAGGATTTTAAATACCAAGAACCGGAAGAGTTTCTACAAAAACTATTAAAATGGCATTTATTACGTATCAAATTTTGTTTTATCAATAGAATTTCATTAAACAATAATAAATTACAAGTGATTATATAAGGAGCGTACGTCAAGTATTTTTAAATATTAAAAACTACGAATTGTAGAAGAGTTCTTTACATCAAATATGGAGAAGGTCATTCCATTCACTATTGTTATCATCTCCGCATTAGTAATCAGCACATGTACGTCATTTATTCTGTGAGACTTCCATTTTTTTATATTTCATGATATTATATTATATATATAACACATATATACTAATTTAAAGAAGTATAATTCACCATCAATTTTTGTTTATATTTGAGCACGTAAAAGTATGAGAATTGATGGTATATAAAGTAAAAATAGAGACTGCTTGATATATGTAAACTTTTATCCAAATAAACGTATTCTTTTATCCATTTTTAGTTTCACTGTGTAATAGGTCTGTAAATTTGACATAGTTTTTTAAATATTATGTTAATGTATTATATATGATTTAAAAAACAATTGTATCAACTAGTAAATAAAAACTTAAAAAAGAAGGTAAATTAACGACTTAAAATTTTTTTGGATTAACAAGAATGACACTTTATATATTATTTTTGATTTGTTATTGCATATCTTTGGTTGAGTTGATAACAAACTGCATTTTATTGACATGCAGTTGGCGGTCTTTCGGATGCAGCCGAAGATGAGCAACCATGCGTAAAGAATTCTTGTTTAACTGGGCAATCTAATCTTAAGATGACTATATGTCCTCCCCCCTCATGTCAAGTTCATGAGAATTGTGCCCAATATTGTTATCCGAATCCTCAACCCTTTTGTAAACAGGGTGTATGTTGTTGCTGGTAAACATGTGTTTAATTTGTGATTTACTAATGATAAATTACAAGAAAATTCTTATTTAATTTCTTCAACTTTCATTATTTAGATGGTTGAGCTATTAGTACTTTCTCTATACTTATTTCCACGGTTTCATTTGACTGTCATATCGGTTTAGTTACTATGTTAACGAAAATAAAACTATATTACAATGATAATCAGCGAGAGAATCGGTGTTTTACTACCAATCACAAGTTTCAGGTTGGGCATCAAGGCAAATACTAATGAATCTCATAATACAAGTCACACAATAGAATTAATTAATTAATAAACATGAATTGGATATACTATTTTCTAGTAAACGGCACTGCTTTTTCTATATACAAACTTTGTTGATTTGTGTTTCTAAGTCACCAGTGCGGATCGAGGACCCAAAAGGGTTCACATTCCTGTGGTCAGATTTCTCACAAGCAAAGGTTATAAATTTCAACTCGGTTCGGGTGAGGCTAGGTCGGGTCGGAGCACATAACAAAATGATATCATTATAAAAATACATGAACATTAGACAAGGTTTTTGAGCCTAAAGCGAATTACAAAATGTGCTCCTTTTTTGTTAAAAGAATTTTTTTAACCTAAAACGAGTTCGTTATAGAGTTTGGTATCTTGTGAGATGGTAGGTAACGGGTCCAAAAAAACCAATGCCAAATATACAATTACACTAACAAATTTATTGTAAACACAATATTTGAATTCATTTAACTAGCAAGTAATACGATGTGGGAAAAAAGGCCCTAAATTGTAGTGGCGGATTTAGACAAAATTTTTATGGGTAACGTCCAATTTTTTTTTCTTTTTACATACTTTCAATCAATTGGTGGTCACCCGAGACCGTGGAGTGATATGCTGTGAAAACAGCTCGCTTCCGTGTCGCTTGGATTTTAGGCCACACGAAGAGGTGAAAATCCATAAATTCTGGCTAAGTTCTTTGGACGTCCCGAGGCCAGTAAGGAACCTTCTTCGCGTGGTGGGAAGAAGGATTTTGCGTAGAAAGCTCTAACGAGCTTGAAACATGACACGTTTGTTTATTAAGCCTGGGCACGAGCTTTTTGTACAAATACCTTTAGGCTCGTGAGCGTAAACGAGCTTGGGTTCGGCTCGTTTACACCTCTACATTTAATGATAATAATTCTAAAGAAATAGTGTCTGACAAGATTGACAATATAAATAATAAAGTCTATTTAAGTAATATTTGGGCTTGAGTTTAGAGTTAGGATTCTGGGTGTGGCTTTAAAATCATTGAAATTTTAAGATTTAAATGGTAACGTGGTAACGTAATATGAAAATGTTGGACTTTAAAATATTTTGAGGGGTAACGAAAACAAAAGTTCAGAGACATCGTCATACGAAAAACGTTAAAAAGAAAAAAAAAATTCTACTACGCGAGAGAAGTTGAGGGGACGCTACCCCTCCATATATGGTGAGTCCGCCACTACTAAATTGGCTTTGTAGCACATATCAACAATTTTATCAAACTAATTAGTTTTTAACATTGAGAGAATGGCAACCAACTACCAGCAAAATGTTGCACAAGTCATCTCTAAAACCGAATGTTTATCTCCTAAAATTCAAAATGTAGTGTAACATAAATAGTGTTAGGATCTGAGTTTGATTTGTTATGAAAGTTTAAGTAATGGAACAGTAAATGAATGAATAATAATGGAAAGTGCAGCGGAATTGTAAACTTTAATTCATAACAAATAGGACAATTGTTTTTATATCAAATACTATGCAAAAGTCATCACGATTACAAGTATAAGATTACAACTCTCCCCCTTAGCCTGATTACTCAGAAACTTTGTTTGTGTAAGAGAATGTAAGAGTGATAAATAGAACAGTGCAGGCACTGTTCTATTTATAGACAAACGAAAGCTCCGATGACCTAAGACTGACGTCACCTAGACAATGACAGCTAACTAACATAACAACATAAAACATCTGCTAAGAATAACTATTGTTACATTGCCTAAACTTTTGATGAGAGAAACTCTGTTGGCTTGAACATCTGTTGGAGCCTAAATGTTGTTGGGTCCAACAGACCTTGTATCTCTTCTCAGCACTTTGCCTTGTTTCTTTATCAGCACTTTATCTATCAGTGGTTTCTTCAATCAGCAACAGTTTTGTCCGGCAATAGTTTGGTATCAGCAGTTAGAGTCATCAGTCGTTTAGGAGGATACTTGAATCAAAATACTGTTTTATTGATAATCAGAAGTGTAGAATGTTTTGGCTTTTCATCATATGTTCTTTTCCAGGTCAACAGAGAATAAGTCATCAGCATCCCTTTCTAGCTCTAAATTCAGCAGGTCTTGGAGATCATTTGCATTCAGACTTTATGCATCATTCATGCTGAGCTTTTGAACCTTTCCATCTGATCTGAGCAGAGTCAATTCATGGTTGTCTTTATTGGCCTTCCATTTTAGAATTTTTTCAATCAGAGGAATTTTTGGTCTGCAAGTTTATTTTGGATGAGTTTGGTGATGGATGTCTCCCTATGATTTTTCTCAGCTCTTCACTGATGGGATCTGAAAAATAATGAACTTGATTGAAGATCCCTTCCTTCACAAATGTCTCAGCAAACTTCTTCTGATCTTCTTCAGACATCTATTTCTGCCTTTTGTGTTGTCTTCTAGCAGCAATGGAGACATCAGATTATGGAAGTAAGCTTTCAAAGGAAAGAGTCTAATGAGATCTCCTAACATCTTCATCATCAGGGTAAACTGGTTTTTTGGGAAGAGTTGGATTAGTCTTTCTTTGTTCTTCCAGCTTCTTATAAGTCTCAACCAACCTTAACTCAGACCATTTTGATACAGACTTCATTTCACCATAGTTAGCCTCAACCAATTCAGCTCTCATTCTCTTGAACGTTAAAGCTCTGACAGGGTGTTTGCCTTTTCTGAAGTCAGGAACAAATGCTTTTGGGTTAGGTTGCTTGTTCAGCTCTTCAATCCTGTTTAATTCTTCTTTCAAAGCCTGAATGGTCCGGCCAGTGAAGTGTTTTCTGTTGGCTTTGTAAGGTTTGGCAGCCATAATCTGATCTAGAAGAGATTCTCTGACCAACTTTACCATTTCACCACTGATGGGCTTGTTAGACATGGACTTGCTTAGGTACTTAGCAAAGTCTTCAATCCTGCTTAACTTGCTAAGTTCTGATGAATGGATGCCATGAGCAGTCCTGTCATCTTTCCCTTTGCATTTCTCTTTGATGATCAAGTCAGTCTACTGTACTTTCTACTTTAAATACTTATCAAGATTTTTGGGCTTAGGCAGACTCAGACTTGCAAGATATGGGAAATATAATAGTGATGGATCCGCAGTATTGTAGAAGGATTGAATTTCCCCCTTGATTATGTCAAGCTCAAGGGGATACTGAGCAGCCAATGGAATTGTGGAAGATGGTGATTTGGTGGTGGAAGGATTGGATGTGAATTGTGAAGTGTGTGGTGAAAAAGATTGAAGTGGAATGGCTAGAATAGGTTGAGATGATGATGGTGGTGGTGTGGTTTCTATGTTCTCATCTTGTACAACAAAGGTGGATTTCCTTTTCCTTTTGTACAAAATGGTTGGTGATGGTGGTGATTGAGGTGTGTTAACATCTGTTGGCACTTGTTTAGTACCAGCAGATGTTTGAGGTGGAGAAGATGGTGTGGGTGTTAAGGTCAGGGCTAATGCAGTGGAGGTGGTTGTGGTGGTTGTTGTGGTAATTGGTTCAGTGGTTGTGTTGGTGGAAGCAGCAATAGAGGTTTTAGTTCTTGAATGTGGCTGTCTGACATGCTGAGCAGGCCTTTTCCTCCTTTTAGAAGTACCAACATTGTCTTTTTCCTGCTGTTCAAACTCTTTCCTTTTGGATAGGTTTTCTGCTTTTGTTTCCAAAGTTTCAGCCCTGATTTGTTTAGCCTGAGCAGGCTTTTCAGCTAAGACATTTGCAGATTCATCAACATGCTTTGCCTTGTCAGTTTTGGCAGCTTCAGCAGTGGTTTTGGAAGCAGACCCTTGTGCAGGCTTTTGAGTAGACTTTTCGCCTTTTTGAGATGGTGGAATCCCAAATGGATCCAGCTTTGGAAGTCTATCTCGACCATTCTCCCCCTTTTTGGCATCATCTGCAGTGAACTCATTGTCATCTTCATCTCTTAGAATAGTTGTGGGGGCAGAGCCAGTGGTCTTCAACAAATGATCTTTTCTGGCTTTAATGTCTGCTTGGGTGTCATTGAACCTGACATCAACCATATTCCTGATCATTGTCATGTATGTTTCTTGGGTTTGATCTGCTAGTTTTCTATGAGCTATGATGATGGGATTAACTGATTTCCATAGCTCACTAGCAATCTCTTGGGTGGATGGTTGACTTTGTGTGAGGGTAACCAAAGTTTGCATCATTGTCTTGATATCTGATTTGATCTCAGTCACAGATGACTCAATGGTGTTCACTCTCTCCGTCAATTCTTGGTATCTTAATCCATCGCCTAACTTAATAGGATCATCTGAATTCCTACCAGATGTGGTAGTTGTAACTGGTTCAGTCCTAGGAGGCGTGTCCATGGGAAAGAAACCAGATGCCCCTTTTTCTTGGTTTTGGGGACTTCCAACTGGTATTGAGGTCACTCTTGTGGCCTCATCAGTTGTTGCCTTCAAGGAAGTTTGAGCTATGTAACCACTGTCCTGAAGTGAGACAATGGTCTCTACAACAGTAGTGGTTGCGTCACTTGAAATACCACCTTGAGTTACATGTAACTCAAGAGGTATAGCCTCCTCTGTTCGTGGGCTAGCCACTTGACTTTTCTCAGGACCAGTCACTTGTTGAAGTATACTCTCATTGATAGGTGGTGGAGAGGAACTGGTTGAGTCATGAGTTTTGTCAATGGCTTCGAACAATGGTTGCATGGTAGGTGGAATAGGAAGATTTTGTAATGGTGAAGGTTGTGGAGTGAAAAGAGTATTAGCCCTCGGAGAAGGACTTGTGAACAAATGTTCAAGTGAATCGAATGTTCCATGATGTGTGTCCCCTTGGCTTACAACATGATCCTTTTGAGAGGATACATGAGGAGTTTGGCTGGGTTGAGATTTTGCCATCTGTTGAGAGGAAGTATCAACAGAGGTTGTTTGTTTCATTTGTGGTACAACAAGATTCTTCTCTGGTATCTCATCTTCCAGAGTCATCTTTTTGGCTTGCTTTTTGGTGGGCTTAGTGGATGGATGTTTCTTTTTGGAAGTGGCTGGTGTGGGTTTCACAGCACTGGATGTAGTGCCATGATCACCAGGAGCAGTGGGCTCAGCAACAGAGGTTTGCACAACTGTTGTTGTCTTAACACTCTTTGCTTGTGTTTTCGAAACTTTTGCTTTTGAAGATTTTTCTTGGGTATTAGGACTCAACATTCTTGTAAAAGTTTCTTGGGATAGGCTGTTTATTTGAAGGCCTTCACCCTATTTATAATCCTTTTCAGGTAAAACCTTTTGTAGGATAGGACTTAAAAGTCTTGGGTATATTAGAAAAGCATTGTTTGACCCAGACTGAACACCTTTCACATTTGCTACCAAATCTAGAAACAGTCCTTGGGATAGATTGTAATCTGTTTTTGACAAGATGGCATATCCTAAGTACTGAACTTTGAATGGGATTTCATTAAAAGAAGTAGTTTTGGCAGAGAGACATATGAGTAAAGTATGAAAGAAAAATTTCATGGCTGGGGGGAAAAACTTTTTGTAAATTGTTGCCCCAGTCATTTGACCCTCATAGTCTCTCTCTCTATGAACTCTTTGTGAAGTTTAGTTTTATCAAAATAATCTTTACCTGCCTGATCATTCAGTGAGAAGGTAGTGGATATGGATTGGGGGGTTATGACGACATGTGTATCTCCAATTTGTGACATTATGGAAGTTGGCTTTTTATCAGTGAACAAGGTTTCAGCTTTCAACCAAAATTCTTGAAGAGTGTCAACATAGATGAGGGAACAGGAAGTGAGAGCAGGCAAGTATTTGGATTCATTTAATATGTCAATGATGGAATGAAAGTGACGGTTTACATCTGTTTTAGTCAGATATGGTAAGTAATTGTGGGGAGCTTTCAATTGAAGATCCATGTCTTGGATTTCAGTAAGAAATACGATGAATTTTTGATGAGGGTTAAGGTTGAGAGAAACCGGTTTTTGGAATTTTGAATTCGATGAGACAGTGGAACAACTGTTGGGGATAAACATGGTTTTCATAGTCTCAAGTGGAAACCGCTGATGTGGCCAAAGCACTGCTTTTGAGAGCATACGTGGCAAACATCTGATGGAAGGTCTGTTATGGTGGATGACAGTTGTTTATAACATCTGTTGACTAGTCAACAGATGTTTGTGAAAAAGAATTGTTTTATTTGATTAGATGTTTGAAACAGATTTTTCAATCATCAGTGGTTGGTTTATCTGATCAGAGTTTTGAAATAGATTTTTCAACCAACAGATGATACACTCAATGAAACAGTGGTTGTTTTACCTCAAATAGATTTTTCAACCAAAACTATTTTTGAGGATGGATTTTTGATTTTCTGACAGCATTTTAATGCTTTTATTCATGAAAATTTTTTTGTTTTATTCCATGTTTAGCATACCAATCCGAGAAATCAGGTTTGCAAAGGTAGATGTGTCTAAAGCTTTTGTCAACACATCTGCCAACTGATCCTCTGTTGGACCATGATGCAGAGAAATCAAACTTTTTTCATAGCTGTCTCTAACTAAGTGATGTCTGATGTCAATGTTCTTTGTGGTTGAGTGAGAGACTGGATTTTTGATGATATTTTCAGCTGCTTGACTATACAACATGAGTGGAGTTCTCAGAGCAGTTATATCAATATCCAGTAGCTGGTTTTGAAGCCACATAAGTTGAGCTGTACAGCTTGCAGCAGCAATGTATTCAGCCTCTGCAGTGGATGTTGAAACAGCTGCATGCTTTTTGCTTTGCCAGGAGACCAAGGCATTGCCTAGGAATTGGCACCCACCTGATGTTGACTTCCTTGTGGTTTGACAACCAGCAAAATCACTATCTGAGTAACTTGAAAGCTCAATATTCCCATTAGCAGGGTACCAGATACCAGGTGTGGGAGCACCTTTTAGGTATCTGAATATCCTTTTCACAGCTATAAGATTTGACTTACTAGGTGATGCCTGGGATCTTGCATAGATAGAAGTGGCAAACATAATGTCTGGCCTAGATGGAGTTAAGTACAATAAAGACCTAATCATACATCTATAATGTTTCTGGTCAACCAGTTCATCTTTACCATCATCAGTGAGTAACTTAGTGGTACTCATGGGTGTACTACATGGTTTATAGTCATTCTTGTCAAATTTTGTAAGTAGATTTTTAACATACTTATTTTGATGAATAAAAGTTCCATTTTGCAATTGCTTTACTTGGAGACCAAGAAAGCATTGAAGTTCACCCATGGCACTTATCTCAAATTCTGCTGTCATGAGTTTCCTAAACTCTTCACACATTTTGTTACATGTGGACCAAAAATGATGTCATCCACATATATTTGAAGAATCATTAAATCTTTTCCTTTCCATTTAAGAAATAAAGTTTTATCAATTTTACCTCTTGTAAAACCAATGGATAAGAGAAAGGTGGAAAGAGTTTCATACCAGGCCCTTGGTGCTTGTTTCAAGCCATACAAAGCTTTGTTGAGCTTGTAGACATGATCAGGATGGAATGTGTCTTCAAAATCAGGTGGTTGACATACATAGACTTCCTCCTGAATTTTGCCATAAAGGAATGCACATTTGATATCCATCTGATACACCTTGATGTTGTGGTTGACAGCAAAGGCTAGGAAAAGTCTGATGGCTTCCAAACTAGCTACAGGAGCAAAGGTTTCATCATAATCTATTCCTTCTTCTTGTCTGAAGCCTTGAACCACAAGCCTGGCTTTATTCTTGACAAAAATACCCCTTTCATCTGTTTTGTTCTTGAAGACCCATTTTGTGCCAATTGGACATACATCCTTTGGCAATGGTACAAGTTCCCATACTTGTTGTCTTTTGAACTGAAGGAGCTCTTCTTGCATGGCTTCTACCTAACTGTTGTCTTTCAGTGCCTCTTGGTACTTGACAGGTTGTGTGAGAGATAAAAAACCTGCAAAAAAAAATGTTTGAGGATTGACTTCTTGTGAGCACCCCTTCACTGATGTTGCCAATGATTTGGTCTGGTGGATGAGCTCTAAGGAAGATTAGATCTCGTTTGTATGGAACTATGGCATTTTGAGGTGAGGGATAGAGGTTTGTGGCATTTGTTGTTGTAGCATCTGTTTGCACTTCTGTAGTGCCAACAGATGTTTGGAATGCAAGTGGGGGAATAGGCCCAAGTGGTGTAGAGGTGGATTGACTTTTGTCAACTGAGAGTGGACTTTTGTCAACAGATGACTGAACAGTGGTTGAACTTGATGAGGTAGTGGTTTGAGGGTAAGACTGGTCAACAGTGGTTGACTCAGCTGTGACAGAGTTTTGATTATCTGCTTGCCCTGATGCAGAATAGACTTTGTAATGAGACTGTGGAATCACAATGTCAAATCTGTAATCTTGTTGTGGAGATTGTGGTGTACCTGCATTGTCAGTTTTAACAGTGATATCTTCAAATTTGAATTTATCTAAATCAAACAATTCTGCAGGATTTGCTTGGATTTTTAAGGATGAAAGTTCATTGAACTTTACATTCAGAGTTTCTTCTATTATCCTAGTCCTTGTGTTAAACACTTTATAGGCCTTGGCAGTAGAAGAATATCCCAGAAAATGTTCACAATCTACTTTGGCTGCAAATTTTGAAATGAAATCTTTGAGATTTAAAATGAAACATGGGCAACCAAAGATTTTGAAAAATTATATTAGTGGTTTGATTTTGAACAAGATTTCATAAATAGTCTTTTGATGTCTAGGATTGATTAAAACTCTGTTTTGAACATAGTAAGCGGTGTTTACAGCTTCTGCCCAAAAGGACAGTGGTAAACCAGAGTCTGCTAGCATAGTTCTTGTAGCCTCAATGAGAGTTCTATTTTTCCTTTCAACCACCCCATTTTATTCTGGTGTTTTGACACACAGAAATCATCCAACTCCTTATTTTTGAACTCTGTTCCATTGTCACTTCTAAAGACTTTTACTGGCAAGTCATGTTGTTTTCCAAGTTTGCTGACAAAGTCCTTCAAGATACCTGCAGTCTCATCCTTAGAGTGTAAAAATTAAGTCCATGTAAACCTAGAAAAATCATCAACAATAACAAGACAAAATCTATTTTTTCCTTAAACTCATGATTTTCACTGGGCCAAACAAGTCCATGTGCAACAATTGAAGACATTGACTTATTTTGGACTCATCAATGGATTTGTAAGAGCTTTTATGTTGTTTACCTTTTAAACAGGAAACACAATGCTTATTACATTTAAATTCTTTTGGTGGTAGACCTCTTACAAGGTTTTGTTTTGAGAGTGATTTGATAGTTTGAAGGTTGGTATGACCCAATATCCTATGCCACAATTCTGTCTCTTTAGTTGAGGCAGCAGAAAATAGACAGACATTTGCCATAGGGTTATCCTTCAACATATCAACCACATACACATTGCCACTCCTATGAGCAACAAGTTGTGCTTTGCTCTCAGCAATGATGGTGTTAATCTTTTCAACCACTTCTGGTCCAATAATCTTACACGTTTTCTTAGTGAAAAATGACCCATAACCTTTGTCACTCATTTGTGAAACACTAAGAAGATTAAACTTAAGATTATCTATCAGATTAACATTTTCAAACTTGAGTCTCCCAGCCTGAATAGTCCCTGAACCCAACACTTTATCTTTTGAATCATTACCAAAGGATATATCACCCCCTCCATGAGCAAGAAAGTCCAGAAGAAGGGCTCTACATCCACTCATGTGCCTGGAGCCTCCACTATCTACATATCATAAACTATCTAAGCAAGCAGAAGCTCCCTGCACACCAGTAAATAATTACTTTTGGTGAGTGTCCAAAGCTAAATTGGCTTCGGATGGGTTCTCAGACTTTTCAGTCTCAAGTTTAGGAGAATGATCAGTGGTTTGAACTAGTTTTTGAACCAGATTCAACAACTGTTGTTGACCATTTGCCAGTGTTTGAATGTCAACATTTGGTGCAACAGATGTTTGACCATTTCCTGTCAGATGTTGGTAGCCATGAGGATGTCTGTTCACTCTTGGTTTTGAAGGTCTTTTGGGCTCTTCATAAACATGTGGTAGGTGATGACAAGGTGGTTGTCCATGTCCTCTTGGAAACTTGTTTAAGGGTGGAGCATCTGTTACTTGAACATCTCTTGGAGAAGAGTTTTCATTTAGATTTTTGACAACAGATGTTTGGACTGGTGTAAAGGTCTGTTTGGGTTTTCCTTTTAAAGTACTAACCACTTGACTCACTTGAGTTTTAGCTTTATACTCCTGTATTTTGACATCAAAATTTTTGAGATAAGGATACTCTTTGGTTTTATGATTCTTTTTACCATATATTGAGCAAATTGGTTTAGAATCACACACACTTGTTCCTTTGTTGATATCATATGCTTTTAGAAGAAAACAGTTTTTAGTAACATGGTTCTTCTTTTCACAAAAATCACAAAACAAGTTCTCTTTGAATTTCCCTTTTTCCTTCTTCTTTTCAAAAGATGTTTGAACATCTGTTGGAAGATTCTTCAAGGGAATGATTTTAACCTATGGTGCCTTTTTACCAGCAGGAGTTTTAAAATTCATTGGTTGGAAATTTTCAAGAACATCACACTCATCTGACCAAGTTGGTTTAAACTGATACTTTTCAATTTCAGCAAATGATGAGGAACCTTCAAGTTTTTCAAGAACAATTTTCTTACCATTAGGTTTAGTGACTTTAATTTCCTATCCTTTTGAATTTGTTGGAATGACCTCAACCAACTGTGGTTCCTTTTTTTCAGTGTTTTGAGAAACTTGATCAGTGGTTTCATTGAAACCAAAGCCAATTTTCACATGACTTTTGGTCTGTTGGTTGAGTATCATTTCAAAACCTTTGGATGATTCCACCCATTTCTCACATTCAACTTGGGTGGATTCAAGCTCCTGTTTACAACTCTGATATTTTGCTATCATAGTTTGGAGCTGGTCCTTGGTTATACTTGCTTCATGTTTCAAACCGCTGATTTCAGATTCTTTTTCAGTTAATTTTGATTTTAACTCTTTTGTGAGTTTTTCAAACTGAATTTCATCCTTTAAAATTTTCTTTCTAAAGTTTTCATTCACCTTTTTAATGTTAGCAAAAGCTATTACACATTTGTCTGAACATAAATCATTTAAGATTTGAGGTGATACCTTAGCAGCAGCCATCAAGGCACAATTACACTTGCACTCACAATCATTTTCACCCCATGGTTCTGAGAGATTCACAACCTTAGCTTCAGATTCTTCAACTGAAACAACTGCATCAACAATAACATCAATCACATTTTCAGACTTAAACACCAGTTCCTCAGATGAACTTCCTCAACAATTGTCACTAATGCCATGAAACAAAAATTTCATGGTTCATTTCAGATTTGGCAAGTAGAGCAATGTTTTCATCTGTTAACTCATCTGGTAAGCTGCTCCAATCAACAAACCCTTGTGTGAAAAAGCTCTGTTGGCTGGTCTCTGCAGGGGCAGAGGGTGGAGTAGCAGCTAGTGGCATTTGAGCCTGAGCAACAGGGGTTTGGACATAGTGAATCTGGGAAACAGTGGTTTGGACATAATGCACAGGAACAGTGGATGAGGACAGTGCAAAGTGAGCAGTGTTTTGCAAATTTGGTCCAGGGGTATTTTGGGAAAACTGATAAGTGTTTGTCTGAGGCCTTTGGTTTGGATAGGTAATCATAGGTGTTCCATTTTGACTCCTACACTCCCTAGCAAAATGGCCCATTCTATGACATTCGTAACACTTAATCTTTGATTTATCCAACCCCACTCTTGACCCACCATGTAAACCTGGATATCTTCAGCCAGTTTTCTTATAAAAGTTGTTAGTCCTAATACTGAGCAGAGCTAGTTGATGCAAGATGTCCATTTCTTCTATGTCCACAGGGTCAAAATACTGAACGTCATAATACTCAAAGGATGTGTTGTCAGATGCCTGGATATAACCACTTGCTGCAAAAGCATAGTTGGGTGAATAAGAATCAGTGTTAAAACCAGTAGTTATGTCAATATAATGGTCATAACCCTGATCCTTACTACTACCAGGCACATCATCATGACCCAAAAGTGTTGTATTACCAAATACATAATCATCAGACACTTTTCCAGAATCCTGAAGCTTCTTTTTCTGGTTAAGCTCTCTCTCATAGGTCAAGAGCTTACCATGAAGCTGGGTCAGAGACAAATCCTTAAATCCACTTGAGTTTCTCATAACAATTGCAATAGTGTCCCATTTGTCAGGTAGTGATCTAAAAAACCTATGATTCAATGTTGATTTTGGATAAGTTAGACCCACCGGTTTTAGTTCACTAATTAAGCAATTAAACCTCTCAAATTGTTGAGTTAATGACTCTCCCTTCACATGATTGAATGTTTCATATTGTTGATTCAATATTTCTCGGCTGTTTTCCATAACATCCTCTGTCCCACTGAATTGTTCTTTTAAAGCATCCCACAACTCCTTTGCACTGTTACAGTGTAACAGCCCAGCATAGATATCATTTCGTGAAACTTGCCGATGTAAATTGCAAATTGTCGACCCCGCTGCAACGCGCGGGTTCACACTACGGTATCCTGATCGCATAAACCAATTTTGTACAAAACCCACATGTAGGGGTCGCACGTAACATATTATTACTTACCAATCGACATAGATTATCACTTTTCTTTCCTCGCCATTTTGATGGAGCTCCAAATCAAGCAGAATCAACAGTGAGGCAATTAACAAAATGCAACAGCCAAATAACGTAAAACCCCACTACAACGTGCGGGTTCCTGCTAGTATCAAAAAAGAAATGGTAGGTACAGCTAGGCCGTGAACAGCCAACCATCGCACTGTAAAAAATTGGATAGGTTCTATCTATGTTTAGTGAGACCCCCTAAAAATATCTGCTAAATTCATCGAGTTGTTCCAAAGAATCAAAACGGCCGGTGATTATTGGAATTCTTTGTCGGTTCTCTGTGAAATACTCATTTCGCCGAGGGCTTCCAAACACATCGTAAGCTAAACCAGCGCTGACGAATAATCAACCCGCAATGAATAGGGAAGGTATAGTAATGCTATGAAAGACCCAGTAGCGAATGCTCGTAATAATTTCACCAAAAGAACATTCTCCTCTACTTCCAGACATGCTGAGCTCCACATATTCTTGTACATTCAAAAGAGGATCGTTTTCGTAAAAGATTTGATCAGTAAATGTAAATTCACTAATAAAAATCTTTGCAAGATCGTCAATATTGTACCGAGCGCGTCTTTAGAGTATACCGAATCAGTATAGCTAACCTTCTTCTCACACAACAATGGCATTTTCAATCAGTATTGGAAAGAGGAGCTAAATAATATCTTTCTTCCGTTACTTGTTGTTTGTCGATGTAAAATAATGTCCTATTCAATAGAAAATTATTGAATTGAAAATAAGAAATTTCTCGCCATTATGAGTTTAGGGCTATAAATTAAGGATCATGTAAAATGTGAATCTGATAAGTTAGTTTCTAATAATTCATGAAATTGATTATAATATTGCCGCAATTGTAAGTAGATTTTAGATCTTTGTTATTCATAGTTGTATAGGCGTTTTTTGTTGGAATATTCTTTTTCTTTTAAGGTATTGGTTAGTCGTCGAGTAATAAGTAAGAATTGGTAAATTGATTCCATAAATGAAAAAGAAAAACGAATGAAATAATTGGAATCTCTAATTCATGCATTGTTGTATTAGATCGAAATATGAAGGTTCTTTGTTGACCTAACTATGACCTAGCTACAAAGAGGCAGATTTCTAATATGGAAAGATACAAGATAGAATATATAAAGCAAAAGATAATAGAAATGACTAGTCTTAGAATATAGTTGAAGCAAAACACCTATATTTTTTCTTCAGTTGATTGTGTGATAACCTTTTGTTCTCAATCATTCAAGATATTATATGAGTTAACCTATTACATAATCTAATTAGTTAAAAAGAAAGTAAAATTTTTATAAGATTACTGTTTGCTCTAAAATAAATCTATCAATGGGAATTTTTAAGTACTTAAATTAGAAATAAAAATTTAAAACCCTAATGAACTATCGAACACAACAAACATAAACGAACATGTTATGGCACGTTTACGAACATAAATGAACGAACGCGGTCTCTCTGTTCATGTTCGTTGTTTAACTAAACGAATGTAACTTCTTGTTTATGTTCCTTCATTTATTCCACGAACGAACACAAACAAACTTTCTGCCGAACAGTTCACGTTCACGAACTGTTCGCTGAACGTTTGGTTTGTTTACAGCCGTATCATAATTGTATACGTATCTGAAACTTACGTGACACCTTTTTACCGAAAATTTGGAATAGGAAAACTAGTAAAAAAAACCTATATCCGCTCGGGATAGCAGCAGTGACTTCGGCATAAGATTTTGTCAATTACATATATATTTGCAGTTTAATTATTAGGTGTTTATAGTTTCATCAATTGTTTTGTGAAGCTTGTCTTGATTATACTCGTATTTTCACAACCGAAGTATGGATGTTTCAGAAAGAAAGCAGGCTTAACAGCTTATGTATATATGGATCTTTTCACAGCAGATTATTAATTAGGATGCTTACGAGTTTGACTTTGTACGTACATTTGCAGTCTCAGCTTGGACCAGACTGGATGTTGTTCAAGTAACTTAAGAAGATGTTATTATCGATCCTTAGTTGTTCTGGCGGTAACCGTATCGGTTGCCCCTCAAGACAAAGTCATATTGTAATCGTGCAACGCGATGATAAAAGCCACTAAGTTTAATTTATTTCCAATGTTACATTTTCCTTCAAAAATATTTTATAACTGAAAGCTATTAAATGACATGTATTACGTATCAAATTAATTTTCAAATGAGAAAAATATTACCAAATTTTGCTTGGGTATTAATAGAAATATCATTAAAAAATAATAAATTACGAGTGATAATATAAGTAACGTACGTCAAGGATTTTAAATACAAAGAACCGGAAGAGTTTCTACAAAAACTATTAAAATGGCATTTATTACATATCAAATTTTGTTTTATTAAGAGAATTTCATTAAACAATAAAAAATTACGAGTGATTATATAAGGAGCGTACGTCAAGGATTTTTAAATACTAAAAACTACGAATTGAAGAAGAGTTCTCTGCATCAAATATGGAGAAGGTCATTCCATTCACTTTTGTTGTCATCTCCGCATTACTAATTAGCACATGTAAGTCATCTATTCTGTGAGACTTCCATTTTTTTTATTTCAGGATATTATATATTATATATATAACATATATACTAATTTAAAGAAGTATAATTTACCATCAATTTTTGTTTATATTTGAGCACGTAAAAGTATGAGAATTGATGGTATATAAGGTAAAAATAAGACTGCTTGATATATGTAAACTTTTATCTAAATTAACGTATTCTTTTATCCATTTTTAGTTTCACTGTGTAATAGGTCTATAAATTTGACATAGTTTTTTAAATATTATGATAATGTATTATATATGATTTAAAAAACAATTGTATCAACTAGTAAATAAAAACTTAAAAAAGAAGGTACATTAACGACTTAAAATTTTTTTGGATTAACAAGAATGACACTTTATATATTATTTTTGATTTGTTATTGCATATATATGGTTGAGTTGATAACAAAATGCATTTTATTGACATGCAGTTGGCGGTCTTTCGGATGCAGCCGAAGATGAGCAACCCTGCGTAAAAAATTCTTGTTTAACTGGGCAATCTAATCTTAAGATGACTATATGTCCTCCCCCCTCATGTCAAGTTCATGAGAATTGTGCCCAATATTGTTATCCGAATCCTCAACCCTTTTGTAAACAGGGTGTATGTTGTTGCTGGTAAATCATGTGTTTAATTTGTGATTTACTAATGATAAATTCCAAGAAAATTGTTATTTAATTTCTTCAACTTTCATTATTTAGATGGTTGAGCTATTAGTACTTTCTCTATACTTATTTCCACGGTTTCATTTGACTGTCATATCGGTTTAGTTACCATGTTAACGAATATAATACTATATTAGAATGATAATAAAGGCAAATACTAATGAATCTCATAATACAAATCACACAATAGAATTAATTAATTAATAAACATGAATTGGATATACTATTTTCTAGTAAACGGCACGGCTTTTTCTTTATACAAACTTTGTTGATTTGTGTTTCTAAGTCACCAGTGCGGATCGAGGACCCAAAAGGGTTCACATTCCTGTGATCAGATTTCTCACAAGCAAAGGTTATAAATTTCAACTCGGTTCGGGTCAGGCTAGGTCGGGTCGGAGCACATAACAAAATGATATCATTATAAAAATACATGAACATTAGACAAGGTTTTTGAGCCTAAAGCAAATTACAAAATGTGCTCCTTTTTTGTTAAAAGAATTTTTTTAACCTAAAACGAGTTCGTTATAGAGTTTGGTATCTTGTGAGATGGTAGGTAACGGGTCAAAAAAACCAATGCCAAATATACAATTACACAAACAAATTTATTGTAAACACAATATTTGAATTCATTTAACTAGCTAGTAATACGATGTGGGAAAAAAGGCCCTAAATTGCAGTGGCGGATTTAGACAAAATTTTTAGGGGTAACGTCAAATATTTTTTCTTTTTACATACTTTCAATCAATTGGTGGTCACCCGAGATCGTGGAGTGGTATGCTGTGAAAACAGCTCGCTTCCGCGTCGCTTGGATTTTAGGCCACATGAAGAGGTGAAAATCCATAAATTCTGGCTAAGTTCCTTGGACGTCCCGGGGCCAGTAAAGAACCTTCTTCGCGTGGCGGGAAGAAGGATTTTGCGTAGAAAGCTCTAACAAGCTTGAAACATGACTCGTTTGTTTATTTATAAAGCCTGGGCACGATTTTTTTTGTACAAAGACCTTTAGGCTCGTGAGCCTAAACGAGCTTGGGTTTGGCTCGTTTACACCACTACATTTAATGATAATAATTCTAAAGAAATAGTGTCTGATAAGATTGACAATATAAATAATAAAGTTTATTAAAGTAATATTGGGCTTGAGTTTAGAGTTAGGATTCTGGGTGTGGCTTTAAAATCATTGAAATTTTAAGATTTAAATGGTAACGTGGTAACGTAATATGAAAATGTTGGACTTCAAAATATTTTGAGGGGTAACCAAAACAAAAGTTCAGAGGCAGCGTCATACGAAAAACGTTAAAAAGAAAAAAAAATCTACTACGCGAGAGAAGTTGAGGGGTAGGGGACGCTACCCCTCAATATATGGTGAGTCCGCCACTGCTAAATTGGCTTTGTAGCACATATCAACAATTTTATCAAACTAATTAGTTTTTTAACATTGAGAGAATGGCAACCAACTACCAGCAAAATGGTGCACAAGTCATCTCTAATACCGAATGTTTATCTCCTAAAATTCAAAATGTAGTGTAACATAAATATTGTTAGGATCTGAGTTTGATTTGTATGAAAGTTTAAGTAATGGAACAGTAAATGAATGAATAATAATAGAAAGTGCAGCGGAATTGTAAACTTTAATTCATAACAAATAGGACAATTGTTTTTATATCAAATACTGTTAGTACATGATGTCCCTAGGCTAGTATATAAGTTGTTTGGACGCGTTTCATGGTGTTTGGAAGTGTCGTAAGCGTTTTTGGGGTGTTTGGAACCTACAGGCGATTAGGATATCCATGTCACACAATTAGGTGTACTCGCATGTATCAACATGCGAGTAGGAAGCTAAATGCTAGTCTTTAGAGGCGATTAGGGCCTAATCGCTTGTTGTGACATGGTGGATAGCTTCGTAATCGCGTGTTGCAGTCTGGACGAGTACGAGAGGTATAAATAGGCCCAATCATTACCCTAATCATTAGTTCTTGCCACACACACTCTCCAAACAACCTCCCCTGGTCTGAGAAAGTCTGTTTGGATCATTGTAACACTCGAGCTCTGTTTTAATGATAAATCTTTAATCTTTTGACCCGTTTGTGTGTGTTAATTACTCGCATATCATTGTTTCTTAGTTGTTTTTGTTGTTAGAACATATTCAGAGGTTTCCGCACTCTAAATATGACCCTCGTGATTGTCGGTTGACCCGTTCGTCGATCCTACAAGTGGTATCAGAGCTGCACCTGATGATGTGGTTGCTGAAGTTGTTGCTGTCGTTGTTGTTGTAGTTGTTGTTGCTGCAATCGGAGAAGAAAGAGTTTCAAGACCCCCAAAAGCTTTTGGTAGATTTACTCGTCTTGCTCTCTTTGGAGTCTTTTCAACCGGTGGTTTCTGCGACATTCTTTTCTTTCCCCGACCTGCGTCTTTCTTTGCTTTGGTCTTTTGTCTCTTAGGAGGAGGAGGAGTGTTTAGCTCTGCGTCTATGTCTGCAATGTCATCATCTGGATCCACAGTAAAGGTAGGATCCTCAGCAAGAGCTTTCTCCTCAGCTGTCGAGGCTCTTATCACGAGCGTTTTGATAACAAAAACGAGTGAAAACAGGTAGGTTTTTTGTGTGAAAGTTGTGATTTTTATCCAAAAACCTGTTTGAACTTTGAAACTTAGAGTTTTTCATAAAAAACCCATATTTTCAAAATCTTGTGTATCTTTACGGATAAAAACATGTGTTTTTTATTAGGTTTTGTTCTAAAACTGTTTTGGAAACTTTTCTAGTCATTTGGGGATTAAACACATTGTTTTGGATAAGATTTTGAAGCAAAAATGATAGTTTTTGAGCAAAAGTGAGCTTGCAGATCAGATCAGGCGATTAGCAGACCCTAATCACATGAACTTATTGCATGAATAGCCTAATCGCTACCCCTTACTAGCGAGTAGGCCAATCGCCTGCTAATATCACACGATTAGCTTGTAATCACCTATTCTCCCTAGCGATTAGGAGCTAATCGCCTATAACTACATGTGGCATAGCTCCTAATCACGTGTTGAATCCTAATCACCCCCAAACTCGTCATCACTCAACTGTTCACTAGCATTTACACCAATCACGTGTAAAAACTAGCGATTAGGATCCTAATCACGTGTAAACTAGCAATTACAACTCCCAATCGCTTGTAACCTTCTGAAAGTGAAAATTTGACTAAGTATCGGACTTTTAACAAACTTAAACATATGGCGAACCCTTGGGGACATCTAAATCAACCAAGGCAACAATACAATCAACAAATGAACAATCAAACAAACGTACCCACGAACCCTTGGCAATTCTCAGTCGAGCGCAATGCGCAACGGATGCAGGAATCGCAAATGCAAGCGAATGTTGCCAGAACCAATCCGTGGGCGCTAGCAGCTCAACAGCAGGCAATGAATACGAATCCGTGCCCACTCGCGGCTGCTGCGAATCAACAGACAAATCATCTGTCCTCCGTTCTCTTAAGTGACTTAGAGACTGGTAGTTCCAATAGGGCACCGAAACTGCAGTACATGTCCGACTACCACGGCTGGAAGGGCAGATTTCAGACATTTGTTGAGGGTATCGATCGTCTCGTATGGTCAGCAATTGAGAATGGGTACAGCAGGCCGATGGTTGAGAATTTAAATACTCCGATCTCGCTGGAAGATATGTCCGAATATCGGAGGAAGAAGTACAACTATGAAAAGAAGGCGATGGCAGCGTTGAAGCAAGCACTTCCCAAAGACATACTTCATCAATTCGCACTGTGCACTACTTCGCAGATGCTTTGGTTAGCGCTTGCTGAACGGAACGAAGGAAATCTGAAGACTCGAAAGGTCAAGATGGATCAACTCAAGAAGGAGTTCGAGAACTTCAATGCTATTTGGAATGAATCGCTGAGAGACATGACTGCAAGATACTACCATTTGATGTCCGAGATGTATCAGTACGGGGTCGTATACACATCTGCAGAACTTGTGGAAAGATTTGCAGAGGAGCTCCCTTCTCACTGGCATTAGTGGCTGGACATCCAGAAATCCAACAATGCGTATCAGACACTCTCCATCAATGAGTTCGTGGCAAAGCTGGAGAACAAGGAGATAGAAGAGATCAGAAGGGCAAATAAGGCGCCCATTCCTCAGAATCCCAGCATATACTACGGGAACCCTCCTCAGGACGCCAGTGTGGGTGGATCCAAACCACAGACTGCTTTTGTGGTTAATCTAGATCCAGTCTATACGTTTGGCAACTATGGTCCCCCATCTGATGTTCCTCCACCAGTCTATCCTTTGGGACAAGGAAACCAGTATCCTTTGAATTATAATACTAACCAGTTTGGTGTTAATCCTTTTTCACATCTTGCAGCACCAGCACAGGCAACTTCAAACTTTGATGGACCTTCTACATCAGGGTTTGGTGGGGCCCCATCTACAGGTTATGGTGGATATGGAGGTGCTTCGACTTCAAGTCAGGGTGGCTATCGGAACAATCCAGTCGCAGAGCAGCTGAACACAGCAGGTTTTGAAAAGGTGACTATAGAGTTAGCCCAAGAACACATGGCTCTACTGTCAACCTTGGTCAATTCCTATAGTGGGCTAGTAGCTGGATAGATCGGGAATCCTCATCTCACACAAGAGGATTATGCACAGATTGATAAAGATGATATGGATCTGATAGACATCCAAAGGCACTTCGCGAGTGTTGTAAGAAGGGCAAAGGAGTACATGGATAGAACTGGAAGGAGAGATGTGCTGATAAAAAACAACACTAAGTTTGGGTTTGATAAAACAAAGGTCACGTGCTACAACTGTGGCACCAAAGGGCATTTTGCAAGAGAATGTGACCGGCCTAAGCAACAGGTAAATCAGAATCCCTTCAACAACAATAGAGGCAATCAGAATCAGAGACAACAAGCTCAGACACAACCTATCCCAAATACTAAACGAGCTCTTGTCCCAGTAAACAACCAAAACCAGAGGCCTCCTGTAAACAATAATCAAGGACAAGCCCTGGTAATCCAAGATGATAAAGGTTTCAACTGGAATCACCTAATTACTGGAGAAGATGCTCCGCAGGGTGGTGCAGCATACTATTCCAACAAACTTCTGATGCACAAGTTGAAGAATGTCCGAGTCAGTCTGAAGTCATTATCCCTGAAGTTGAAACATTTGACTGTGACTCGGAGTGTGATTCTGATGTGGGGGTAGATTTGGAAGACTTGTTAGCTGAAGCAGATACCTTGATCAGCAAAAGGTCGTTTCTTGTAGATGCTGACTGCACAAAGAACAACCTTGCCGAATTCTTCGGAACTGAGAAGACTGCTGCTCATTATGCTGTGATGGCCATTACAAAATCTTCTAACAAGGTAAGTTCTTCTTCCAATTCTAAATCTGAGTATGTAGAATGTGGCAAGCTTAAGTACAGAATTGATGTCCTAACAGACGAAATTCTGAACTTTAAAGCTGACTTAAGTCAATACCAACAGAGCATTGATGTTTTAAGGGCTAATGAAAGGGCGCTCAAAATCACCATTAAGACTCTGAAGAAAGAAACTCCTGAGTGTGATCAGCTAAAATTCAGAATCAAAGAATTGACTGAAGAGAATCTGAATCTAAAAGCTGATGTAGGTCCTTTACAAAGGTCAATTGATTCCTTAAGGCAAAAAGAGAAAAGTTTTCTAAGTACGGTTGAAAACTACAAAAAGGATGTTTCTGAATTGTCAAAAACTCTAGCAAACAAGCAAATCGCTATAAATAATTACATAAATGAGTTAGAAGACACAAAGAAACATTTGGCCATTGTAAACTGTGACTATGAGAAGATCAAGAAGAATCTTGAAATTTACCTGAACTGCAAGTATGTTCTTGATCATATCATTGAACACTCAGAGAAAGAAAGAAATTCCACCAGTCCCAAATATTCTCAGTGTCCACCTCCGGTGAGATTCGAAAATCATCACTATGATATCTTGCCGAAGGAGGAGTTTATGGACTTGGCAACAGAAGCAGCTAAAGCTGCAGAAGCGGCCATAGTGACAGAAGCAGCTAAACCTGCTGAAGTTACTAAGACTGCTCCACCTGCGCCCAAAGTGACAAAAGCAGCTAAACCTGCTGAAATTACTAAGGCTGCTCCATCTGTTGAAGCTGCCAAAACTGGTGAGATTGCTGATGATGTCAGTGTCTGTGAAACAGACTTATCTGATGATGAGCTTGATGAACCTCAGAGGTATGCACCGGTTAAGAATGAGGATATTCCTATCCAAAATCACATCCTGTGTGATCCTGAACCGAAAGTGCAAAATTCTGATGGTAAGACTGTCAAAGTGTTCTATAAAATGAAAGGATCTGATAAAATCTATGCTGATGAGGAATTTCCTCTAAGGTTTCTGGCACCTGGTCTTGTTGGTAAAATCTGGCAAGAATCCACCATTACTGTTGAAAAGGAAAGATGGGGAAAAGGGAAACAGTCAGGGTAATCAGTCCAAGAGAAACAAAAATAAAAATCAAAAGAACACTTTGAACTCACAAGCTCAAGCTCAGGAGAAATCTCCTAGAAAGCATGTTACTCAATTTGTTAGATCTTCAGCAAATGAGTTCGATAACTATCCTGAGTCTGATTGGAAGAAACGATGTCTCGAGGATCTAAAACATAAGAACTAATTTGCTACAAAATCTAAGAAAAAGGGTAAGGATGCAAATGCTCCACCATTTGACGAGTATAGATCCTGTCACAAATGCACGGAACGTGGGCATTTAGTTACTGCGTAACCTGAATTGGGGCGCAAAAGGATCGAAGTGAATGATGCTCTAAGTTTTAGCAATGCTAAACGACCTGTTTCCCCTAAACTTTCTGAAAAACAACAGGGAAAGCAGGTAGTTTATGACAACCGCAACAAGATTTCTATGAACTAAAAGCCAGTTGATGGCAGGGGTCCACAGTTGAGGGGGAGCCCAGTTCCCACAAAGGTACAAGCAGCGCCTAAGCCACAAGCAAAGGCTGCAGCTAAACCTCAGGGTAACCCTAAAACTGTTCCACGTGCAGCTAAGTCTGAAATGGATCCAAAATCTGTCTCACCAAAGGAATCTGAGGCTGGACCTTCTAGCCCCAAGGCAAAGAAGAAGTGCAAGCCAAAGAGACCGGAACAGGTTTAGAGACCCAAGTCACCGACCAAAATTGGAGAATCATCTACTAGTGCTAACACTGCCGGACCATCGGGAACAACACCTACTCCTAACGGAAAGTGGGTTGATTTTCCGACTTTAGATGAAGATGGAAGACCCAAGACCGTGAACGCTTGGGTCCCCCTTAACCACTAAACTTTGAATGTTGTGCAGGGAGTTCCACAGGGCCTTATCAGCAACCTCTATATTGTTGATAGTGGAGCTTCTGGGCACATGACAGGTGACTTATCCCTGCTATTTGACATTAAGAATGTCAATGGGGGGGGGGGGGGTATGTTGCTTTTGCTGGTAACAAAGGGGGTTATGTGGCACAGACGAATGAGGCACATACACTTGAGGAAGATGAATCATTTGGTTCAGAATCAGCTTGCAGAAGGTGTCTCAGTTAAGAATTTCCATCTGAATAATGTCTGTGTCTCATGTAAGAAAGGGAAGCAGAAGAAGAAATCTCACAAACCTAAGAAGGTCAACTCAGTTAGTATGCCTCTTGAGCGGTTGCACATGGATCTCTTCGGCCCAGTCAATCGCAAAAGCAAAAATAGGGATCTATACTGCCTAGTTGTCACAGATGACTATTCAAGATTCTCTTGGGTTGTGTGCATGCAGCACAAAAGTGAGACATTTGAGTTTTTGAAAAATCTGTTCACCAAACTAGAAAACATCTATCAGCTGAAGATCCGCAGGATTCGAAGCGACAATGGAACAGAATTCAAGAATCATGCTATGGAGTCGTTATGTGCAGAAAAGGGTATTCATCACGAATTCACAGCGTCGTACACTCCTCAGCAAAATGGGGTTGCAGAAAGAAAGAATCGAACTCGTATTGAGGCAGCCAGAACAATGCTCACTGATTCAAACTTGCCTGTGATCATTTGGAACGAGGCAATTTACTCTGCGTGTTATACTCTAAATAGGGTTCTTACGGTAAAGAGGCTTGGTAAGACATCTTACGAGCTTCTGAACCGGAAGAAACCGAACTTAGAGTTTCTGGAACCTTTCAGAGCTCCATGCACAATGATGCATCCCGATGGGAAGTTTGGTGCAAAGGCAGAAGAAGGTTTCTTTGTTGGATACAGTACTCCTAATAAGAGAGTATACAACAAAAGAACCAATAACGTTGAAGAGTGGCTTAATGTCGATGTTCAACGTTACAATGTCAATGCGCCCGGTGTTGGACCTGATTGGTTGTTCGACTATAAGAGTTTATTTGATTCTTTCAACGTGGATAATCTGGTAGATGATGCTGTGGCGCAAATATATTACGAGTGTGAAAACGCAGCTAGCTCACCGCTAATGCGTCCGATCGTGGTTAATGCACCTGCGCCTGCCACATCTGATGCCTCTGCATCCACGGGTCCCCCTGGTAAAACCGCAACAGTTGAAGTTGAGGAAGTCTTTCAGGAAGCATCGGCAGAGATTATGGAATCTTCTTCAGATGAGGAATTTGCAAAGTCTCGGGAAACTCTCACTGAAGATCTAGCTGGAAATGGTGAATCTACCACTATAGCTCCAGTTCTTCCTACAGGGAATAATCAAGCTGGTCCTTCTACTTCAGCAGCTCCTGGAATTAGTATACAGATTGATTTCACTGGTTTTAATATGCAACCCGCTGCTCCCTCCAGTTCAAGAGCCGCAGAGACAAATATTTCTCAAGGACTTTAAAATCTCAATCTGCATTCGGATGATCCAGTGCCGGCACATCCGGAATCTCGGATTCACGACACTCATCCAATGCAGAATGTGACTGGTGATCCAGCTAGTAGGGTGATGACACGCAGTCAGCTCAGAAATGCTAGTCCAAGTGACAATGCAACTACCCTGGCTCTTTATTCGGAAATCAGAAAAGCAGGTCACCAGAATGATTGGTCTTTCGCTCTATATGATTCTCAGATGGAACCAAGAACCGTCCAAGAGGCTTTGAGGGTAGAACCATGGATTGATGCAATGCAAACTGAGCTTCAGTAGTTTCAAAAGCTAGGAGTGTGGGACTTAGTTGTCCTCGGCGCGAAGAAAATTGGAACAAAGTGGGTCTACAAGTGTAAACAGGATGACTGCGGGGTAATTATCAGAAACAAGGCTCGATTAGTTGTCCTCGGCTTCCATCAAATCGAAGGAATAGATTACAACAAAGTATATGCTCCAGTTGCTCGCTTTGAAGCTATCCGGATGTTCTTAGCTTACGCTTCGTACAAACGGTTTAAGGTGTATCAAATGGATGTGAAAAGTGCTTTTCTGTATGGTATCGTGAAGGAAGAGGTGTATGTTGCTCAGCCTCTGGGTTTTGAGGATCCGCTTCATCGTGAAAAAGTTTACAAATTGAACAAAGCGTTGTACGGACTCTATCAAGCTCCACGTGAATGGTATCAAATGCTTAGCAACTATCTTATATCCAACGGGTTCAAACGTGGTGTTGGATCAGTGGCTTAGTTTATGAACACTTATGTGTTATCAGATTTATGTATGAGTTATTAAGCAGCGGAAAAACAAGTGTTCAAAGGTCTAAAAGATCACTTTGATGAGGAGTTATTACTCCCCCTTGACTGAATAATAAATGAGAAACAATAAATACAGTTAAGTGTAAAGCAGTAAAGCAATTTATGTTTCTCAGATGTGAAATGGAATTATAAGTTTAAAGCCCGAAGGATTTCAATTTAGATCAAAGATATTACACAAAATCACATATATAAAATAGATGAACAAACTCATCTATTTATAGACTAATGTACTAAACTGTTGTCTGAAGTAATCTAAGATATTTAACAAAGATATTATACTAAGATAAGCTTACAACAGCCTGTACATTGAAACTTGAAATCTAGACTTTAACAAAACAATATAATAAACAAACTGCTGATTTTCAGTCGGTTAGAAGCTTCTGATGCAAAGTGCTGATGAGTGACAAACTGCTGATGAGCAGTTTGTCTTCAGCAGTTCTTCAGTGAAATGTCTGGTTAGACTTCAGAACTTCTGATGAGTTTACTCTTCAGTACTTTGGTGTTTGTTCTTCAGCACTTCTTCTTTTATTCTTCAGCAGTTCTATACTTAGGCAGATATGATTTGGACTAAGGTTATCAAAAGGTGGTTTCTTCAATCCTCTTTGTCCCAACAATCTCCCCTTGGATTGATGAAGCCATAACCTTATCCAATCTTTATTGTTGTCCTTTTCTCTCTTCTAGTATCCTCCAGATCTCTGCTGTCATCCGGGTAGTAAGAGTACATCTTTGTTGCTCTGTGAGAGGACCAAGTTCAGGTGTAAGATGCTGAATGGTAAGAAGGTCTTTGGACGATAAAACACTCAACTCCTTTGAGTTTTTGTAGACCTTACTTGAACGGTCTCTCCTGGTCACAAGTACTGAGTTGGATTCAGTAAATGACCACTTAATAATATTTACCTTTGACCTGTCAAAGTCAGAGGCATAGGAAACCAAGCCTGTTTCCTTAGGTTGACCTAATTGAGGAATGTCTTCTATTTCAGTGACTCTCAGGTGAGATTCTTGACTACCTTGAAGTTCAGCACTACCTTGAATAGGCATGTTGGGCAGGTGATGCTCTGTTACAACCCTTGTATGTGTCTTCTCTTGAATGGATTGTTGTAACTGATAAGCATAAGTAGCCTTGTCTCTGAATTGTGTTAAGAGGGGCTTCTCTTCAACATCAAAGTCACCATGTACTAACTGATCTCCTTCTAAGAGTATCATCTTGAAGTCAGTCTTGACAATGGGTTCACCCTCTGCTTTTCTCTTGGTGGCTGGCTTCCTTAGTGCACCAGATGATCTCCTTACAATAGAAGTTGTTTGGACTTCTGGAGTTTCAAATCTCTCTGGCTCTGCAGCTTTCTTGGCCTTAAATTTCTTGTAAGCCTCATAAAGGGTTTGTTCTTTCCATTTGGAGACTGAGGCCTTTGAACCATAGCCATTTGCCACTAATTCTTCTATTACTTCAGCTCTTTTGGCTTTCCTCTCATCTTCTGTTGCTATTCTATCTGATAGCATTTGAGCTCTTCTGGTCAGTTCTTGTGTTGAGAGTCTTTTGAGAGCCACTTGTTTTGATTTGGAGTTCTTTGTGATGAATGTTATAAGCTGTGCTCTTTTATCTTCTTCTGCAACAGCTTCAAGTGCTCTCTCTTCAGCCTCAAGCTCATCAAGTTTTTCTTGATACTTGATTAATTTTTCTTGAAAATTCAAATCATCTCTAGTCTCTAGGCTGTTCCATACTCTGTCTTCTTTTGCCTTCTTTGCAGCCTCTTTCAAACTCTTCTCCAGTAGATCTTTAGACATGCTGATGGGAGTAGGGTTTAAAACAGTTGTTGAAGTTGTTGTAGGCAAAGGAATGGGAGCAGGTTCTCTTTCTGGTGCCTTAGGAACTTCTGATGTTGGTTTTGGAGGTAAAACTGCTGATAAGGTAAATGGAGTCACAACTGCTGAAGGATTGTCTTCAGTAGTTTGAGAAATGGGATCAGCAGTTTCCTCTGATGCCTTAGACAATTTGAATTCTGGTGCTACTTCTTTTCCTGGTCTTTGTGATGGTCTTTCAGCTTCAGGATCAGGAGTTTGTCTTTGTGTAGCAACTTCAGTAGATGGTTCCTTAATCTTCTTCCCCTTTTTGGCTTCATCCATTTCTGAAAGCCTCATGGAGTGAGAAGTTGCAGCAGACAACCTTGCTAGTTGATCTTGTGTTTGATCCATTTTCTTGTTCAACTCAGCAAGTCTCGAGTTGATCAACCCAAACTGATTGTTAGCTTTTAACTCCCAAGCAGTTGTGAAAGGTTTGAGTTGATCAGTTATGATTTGTTTGAGTGCCTGGTACAGGGGACCATCTGGGCTGCATAGTTGGTTCAAGTCTATGCTTGTGAGCCCAGGGAATTGGGTAGGTTGTTTTGATGAAGGGGTGCTTTTTGGGTGATCCTCATATTGCTCTGAAGATGCCACTTTTGGGGAACTTTGGGTTAAGTGGTCTTTAACCTGATCTTTGGTGACCAGCTTCTTGAGCTTGGATACCTTAGATGCAGGACCTTCAATATCAACCGTCAATTCAGTTTGTGGAATGTTTGATTCATCAACCAAGTTAATGGAATCATCTGAATCCCTGATAGTGTCCTTAGAGAGGGCAGGATCAGTTATATCATGAGCTAGACCCAAACTAGTAGTCTCATGAACCTCTTTGTCTTGGTACTGAGGTTTTCCTACTTCTGGCCTTAGGCCTTCATCAGTAGTTGCCAAGTTTGAGGTCTTAGCTATGTTACTACTGTCCTCAGGTTCACCACTGGGTGATAAGTGAGTAGTAGCAGCCTCAAAAGTATCAAAAGTTTGTAAGTTTGGGCTTATAAACTCTTGTTCATCCTCATCTCTCTGGGTTGGGCTAATAGGATCCACATTCATGTCAACTTCTGAAGGCATCTCCCCAATTTGATGTGTTGCTGAGGGAGTGACATGTGGTGAATGGGTTCCTTTTAGTCCTGAGAGAAGTTGGGCAATTTCTATTGTTGTGTGGGAAGGTTCAGGTTCAGTAGTTGTGAGGGGTTGGTGTTCAGGAGTTTGGATGGGTTCAGGGTTAGTTTCAGTAGTTTCAAAGGCAGGGTCAACAGTTATTGGTTTCTTAAATCTTTTTCTTTGAAAAATAACTGTGACAGGTTTTCTTTTGGTTGGTGGAGAAGGAGTGTGCTGAGAGGATGTTTCAGCCACTTCCTTATCAAGTGCAGATTGCACATCAGTAGTTTCAGGTTTCTCCACTTCCTGAACTGTCTTTTTCAGTGATTTGGTTTGTTTTGGTTTTTGTTGTTTAGGCTTTTTGGTTTTCTTTTTGGGTTTGGAAGATGTGGGTTCCTTGGGGATGGGTTGTTCTTCCCCTTGGTCATCTTCTAGCATAAGTGCTGGTTTGTTGTGCCTAGAGAATACTTGAGAGGTTAAAGGGTTTAAAGTTGTTGCTTCACCCTCAAGTACTCTCTCTCCAAGCTCCTTTATTATGCACTGCATAACAAATCTTGGATACAACAAAAGTTTCTTTTTATCATTTTCATGATGTAAAACCAGTTCATTGAAAAATAATTTTGATGCCTTAAAAGGTGTTTCATTTATGATTGAATGAAAAATAGGTTGAAAAGTAGAAGGCATCTGATCTATTGACCCAGTTTTTGGACTTAGACACATAATAATATAATGAAATAACAGTTTATATTGTGGGTCAAAATATTTCTTATAAACTGTTGCTTGTGCCAAAGTACCTTGATAACCACACTCTGTCATGGTTAGATGGATGTCTGAGTTTGGAATATGTTCTGGTGCCTCAGAATCCTTCAAACCAAGCCTGATGCTTAGTGTTTCTGGTGAGATGGCCATCATTTTCCCTTTTATGGATGATTTGAGGGAAATCACTTCATTATTCACCTTCACCGTCTCTGAATTAGCCCAGAACTCATTAAGAGTTTCTTCATGAATGGGTGGATCGATGGTGAAAGCTTCATAATACTGGGATTTCATGATGAGATCAATCATCTCATCATACTGGGACCAGGCTTCATCTTTAACAAAGTAGCCTCTTTGATTGTGTCCCTGTTTTAACACGAGAGCCATGGTTGTTTTTGATCGAACAGTAATTTTTAGGTTAGAGAAGGGGTTTTGCTTTGTATTTGAGAGAGAGAGAGAGGGAATTTTGCTTTTTGAATGGATAAGTGTTTGAAAAGGGTATTTATCAGAAGTTTTTAACCGACTAGGTCAAACTTCTGATGAGTGAAAAGTCTGTTTTACCCTTTTTAGTCAAACTGCTGATGAAGAAGGTTTATTCATCAGTGGTTTTAGTCATCTCTTCAGCAGTTTCAACTGCTGATGCAAATGACTTTTAAAACACTTTACTAACTTCTGATTTTCATCAGTAGTTATATCCATTTTGAAAATATCCCATTTTTGATGTTTATCAGTAGTTTTCAAAAATTGTTCATCAGTAATTTCTCTTTCTCAAATTTTTGGTCTTCAGAGGTTTGTGACAGATAAGTATGTAAGTGAAAATAAAATATGTGCAGAACTAAAAAGCGAAACACTTACAGACTTTCTTCTAAGTTTAACATCCCAAGCATGGATACTAACCTCTGAAAAGTTGTTGAATCAAGGGGTTTGGTGAAAATGTCAGCTATTTGATTAGCTGTTGTGACATGCTTCACCTCAATCTTGCCTTTTTCATAGCAATCTCTTATGAAATGATACCTGATTTCAATGTGTTTAGTCTTTGAAAACTGAACAGGATTTTGAATGATGCTAATGGCAGATTTGCTGTCTACTAAAAGTGGGGTCTTGGTCTCTTTGATTCCATAATCAAGCAGTTGATATTGGAGCCATTGTATCTGTGAAGTACAGCTTGCAGCAGCAATGTATTCAGCTTCAGCTGTTGAAGTTGCCACAGATGTTTGTTTCTTTGATTGCCAGGACACCAGACAGTTTCCTAAGAATTGACAACCACCAGATGTTGATTTTCTTGACATCTTGCAGCCTGCATAGTCACTATCTGAAAAAGCAGTTAACTTGGTATTGCTTGAAGCAGGATACCAAATTCCTAAAGTAGGAGTTCCTTTCAGATCTCTGAAGATTCTTTTGACTGCAATTAGATGTGATTCTCTTGGTGCAGATTGGTATCTAGCACAGACACAAGTTGAAAACATGATATCTGGTCTAGAAGCAGTTAAATACAAAAGAGAACCTATCATATATCTATACATGGTTTGATCAATGTGTTTCCCTTGATCATCTGGTTCAACTTGTGTGATTGGTGTCATGGGAGTGGAACATGTTTTACAGTCTTGTAAAGTAAATTTGTTCAATAATTCTTTAACATATTTTGATTGATGTATAAATGTTCCATTTGACTGTTGCTTGATTTGCAGTCCCAAAAAGTACTGCAATTCTCCCATTGTACTCATTTCAAATTTTGATTGCATGAGTTTCTTAAATTCTTCACACAGTTTTGAGTTTGTTGAACCAAATATGATATCATCAACATAGATTTGAACAAGTAAGACATGATTTCCAACATGTTTTATGAAAAGAGTTTTATCAATGGATCCCCTTGAGAAGTGATTCTTTAGTAAAAAGTTGGAAAGTGTTTCATACCAGGCTCTTGGAGCTTGTTTTAGCCCATAAAGAGCTTTGTCAAGTCTGTAAACCCAATCAGGATGAGAAGGATCCTCAAACCCTGGAGGTTGACAGACATACACTTCCTCTTTTATTTTTCCATACAAAAATGCACTCTTGACATCCATTTGATAAACTTTAATGTTGTTGGAAATTGCATAAGCTAAAAATAACCTGATAGCTTCAAGTCTTGCAACTGGTGCAAAGGTTTCATCATAATCAATTCCTTCCTCTTGGGAATAACCTTGTACCACTAGTCTTGCTTTGTTCTTGATGATCATACCAGCTTCATCTGATTTGTTTCTGAAGACCCATCTTGTTCCAATTGGTTGCTTGTTTTCAGGTAAGGGACATATTTCCCAAACCTGTTGTTTCTTGAATTGAAGCAACTCTTCTTGCATTGCTTGCACCCAATTGTTGTCTTTGAGGGCTTCTTGATACTTCTTTGGTTCCAACTGAGAAATGAATGCTGAGAAGAAGCAAAAGTTGGAAAGCTGGTTTCTTGTGAGTACCCCTAATGCAATATCACCCATGATTTGATCCAATGGATGATCTTTGTGTTCAATCAGTTGTTGTAAACCTGTACTGGATGATGGCTCTACAGGTTCTTCAAACAAACCACTGAGATTGATAATATCTGGTTCAGCTGTTATTTGAACTTCAGGAGTTTTAGGTTCAGCTGAATCAGTAGTTTCAAAATGTTCATCAGTAGTTCCTGAAGTTGAAGCAATTGAAACTTCTGAAGGTTAGTTGATCTTCTGACTGTGTTTGGAGTCCATGGTGCAGGACTATCATCTTCAAATCCTTGAAAACCATTTTGAGGAGGTTTGGATGATTCAACAGTCTTTTCAGGTCCGAAATGAAAGTTGTCAAGATCAAATAATTCAGCAGGATTTGCTGGAATAAGAATGTGTTTTGATTCATTGAACTTGACATTCAGTGTTTCTTCTACTATCTTGGTTCTTGAATTGAAAACTTTGTAAGCTTTTCTCAAAGGAGAATAACCAAGAAAATAACCTGTATCAACTTTTGCAGCAAACTTAGAGATAGAGTCTTTGATGTTGAGGATAAAACATTGACATCCAAAAGCCCTGAAGAAGGAGATAAGGGGCTTTATGCCATGAAGAATTTCATAGGCAGTCTTGGTATGTCTCTTGTTGATAAGAACTCTATTTTGAACATAACATGCAGTGTTGACTGCTTCAGCCCAAAAATACAAAGGTAGGCCTGAATCAGCTAGCATTGTTCTGGCTGCTTCAATTAATGTTATGTTCTTCCTTTCTACTACACCATTTTGTTCAGGAGTTCTGGGAATGCTGAACTGTCTAACAATCCCTTTAGACAGACAGAATTCATCCAGAGTTTTGTTCCTGAACTCTGTCCCATTGTCACTCCTGATGACTTTGACAGATAGAGAATATTGCTTCTCTACTTGTAGAATGAAGAACTTGATGATTTCAGCTGCCTCATCCTTGGAATATAAGAAGAAGACCCATGTGAATCTTGAGTAGTCATCAATGATGACAAAGCAGTACTTCTTCTTACCAAGGCTCATAATCTTGACTGGTCCAAATAAGTCCATATGGAGTAGTTGAAGACATGCAGTTGTTTTTTATTCTTCAATAGACTTATAGGAGGACTTATGCTGTTTACCTTTAAGACAGGAAACACAGTGTTCTTTGCACTGATATTCCTTCAAAGGTAGACCTCTGACCAAGCCCATTTTTGTGACTTTATTGATGGTTTTAAAGTTCACATGGCCAAGTCTCCTGTGCCAGAGATCATTTTCTGAAGTTGATGCCTTTGAGAAGAAACAGGCAGTTTTGTTCAATACTTTGTCTTTTTCAATGTCCACTGCATAGACATTGCCACACCTTTTGGCAATCAGCAAAGTATGATCTTCAATTATCTTCTCTATCAACTTCTGGCCTTCTGGTGATATGATCTTGCATGCTGTCTTGGTGAAAAAGGAAGAATATCCTTTGTCACACATTTGTGAGACACTCAGCAAGTTGTACTCAAGGTTTTCAACCAGATTGACCTTGTCAAACTGCATTTTGCCTGAGGATACATTGCCATATCCTAGCACATATCCCTTGGCATTGTTCCCAAAGGACACAGATCCTTCTCTTTGGCTGATAAAATTGTTTATCAGGTATCTGCATCCAGTCATGTGCATTGAGCCTCCACTATCCACATACCATATGCTATTCAAACCTCTGGAGACCCTCTGCACAAGATAGCAAATTAGTTAGTTTTGGCAACCCAAGCCAGTTTGGCTTTGGGTTTGCTCTTGAGAACAGGTGCAGCTTGTTGTGGACCATTTTTAGAAATCCATGTCTTTTTGGCAATGGATTTGTCATTAAGAACAATGGTGGGTTCTTTTTGGTTTCCACCATCAACTTTGGTCATCAGAAGTTTAACCAGGTTTATCAAATCTTTAACTTCAGCAGTTTGTGAAACTGCTGATGAGTTAGGTAAAACTTCTGACGTTGAACTTTGAGAAGATGACCTTTGTTGAGATAAAGGCCTCTTCTTAGAAAGGGTTTTGTTTGATTGTTGTTTGTTGGGAAAAAAGGTATTTTCAAAATCTTGTTTTATCTGTTTTCCCACAATCAGTTGTTGTCTTTGTTTGTTTAACTGATTTACCTTTCTATATCTGCAAAGTTCAGTTATGTGGTTAAACAGACCACATATTTCACATGCTTTTGCCTTCTCTTTCTTTTTAGTTAAATCAAGAGAGCTGGAAGGCAATTTACTGACAAAATCAGATTTTTGAAATAGGTCATCAGCAGTTTTCAGGGTCTCAACTCCTGATGTAGTTGAAACTGCTGATGGCTTATTGTCAGTAGTTTTAACTTCTGCAGTACTTCCCTTTTTGAGGAAGTTCTGATGGTAGGATGTGCATTCCTCCATATCAGAAGTTTGAATCAATTTCTTCCCATCATTATCAGTTTTGTGGGTGAAATCTGTTGGTGATTCAGTGTGGGTATACCCAATGCCAAACTTAACATTAGCTGCAGTTTGTTTGTTAAGCAACATTTGATACCCTTTACAAGACTCAACCCATTTTTCACAATCAACCTTGGTGTCAGTAAGCTCTTGTCTGACATTTCCTAGGCTGTCTATCATTGTTTTAATTTGTGCTTCTGTTTCAATGGATTTATCATTCAGTTTGGAAATTTCTTTGTTTTTCAAAACAATTTTTCTTTCCAAATCACACTTCATTTGTGTGAATTTTCTCTCCATATCATTGGTTTTGCCTTGTAAATGCACATTAGTTTCTCTAATTAAAGCAAAAGATTCTTTGCAAGATTTAGTGCAAAGCTTTAACAGAGATTGTTGTGATACCTGTGTGAGAGCAGAATTTGAAGAGTATCCTTCAAAAGCCATTAAGGCAAAATTCTTTCTGCCATTATCAGGTTCTCCCCAGTTGACATCATAGACCTTATTGTCTGCATCCTGACTGCATTCTGATGTGTCATAAGGAAGACTGCTCCAGTCAACATACCCTGAGGTAAATAAGCTTTGTTGCTGAGGGGTTGTTGAGTTTGTGCAGGTTGTTGAGCAGTTGGAAAAGGAGGCATTAGCTGCTGTTGTTGCTGAGCAGGGCATCTGAACATATTGCATTTGTGGCACATATTGAACATGTGGAGCTTGTGCCTGTACAAAATGAGCACTCCCTTGAGTTCCATTATTCCTATTATATGAGGGGTTAAATTGATTTCCAGACATTGGTTGGTTGTAGCTAGAGCTTCTACATTCTCTAGCAAAGTGTCCCAACTTTTGACACTTATGACATCTAAGTTTAGATTTGTCAAAACCAACTTTTGTTGAATTGTTTAGTCCTGGAAATTTCCTTCCTGACCTTTTATAAAATTTGTTAGTTTTTAAGCTTAACAAGGCCAGTTGGTGCAATATTTCCATTTCTTCTAAGTCATCACTGCTGAAATATTTTAAATCATCCATGATGAAACACATGTTGTCAGCAGTTTGACTCAGTTCTTCATTGTCATAAGCTGGGAAAGATCCATCTGATGAGATCCCAGCTGTTATGTCAATGTGGTCAAAAGAACCAAAATTATTAGAACAGGATGGTGAGTCATGTCCTAATAGGGCTGTGCTACCCGGAGTATAGTCATCAGCAGTTTTACCAGATTCTTGCAACTTTTTCTTTTGATTTATTTCTCTCTCAAAAGTTAGTAATTTACCATGTAACCTAGTTAGGTTCAAGGTATTAAAATCTGAACTTGTTCTGAGGACTATAGAGTAAGTTTCCCATTTTGAAGGTAGAGACCTTAAAAATCTATGCAACATAGACTCATTTGAATAGGTCTGATTGTTTATTTTTAACTCAGAGATAAGTGAAGAAAATCTTTCAAATTGTTGTGTTAAAGATTCACCCTCTATGTGAGTAAAAGTTTCATATTGTTGAGCCAATATTTCTCTAATGTTGGCTATCACCTCAGCAGTTCCTGCAAACTGCTCTTTTAGGCAATCCCACAGCTCTTTGGCACTTTCACAATGTAAAAGGCCAGCATAAATTTCGTTTGGGAGAGCCATAGCCAACATGGAGAAAGCTTTTGCATCAAGCTCAAACTTTTGGAAATCTTCCTCCGTGTATTCTTTTGGATCTTTTGGTCTTTCAGTCTTTCCCTCTGGATCACTTACTACTGGTTTGTGAGGTCCAAAGACTACAGACCTCCAACATCCAGTGTTTGTTTGGGAAATAGTGTGTGCCAACCTTTTAGAACATATGTTATATTCATTTCTGACTAACATAGGAGGTTTGTTGGCAGATCCAGTATTGTAGGGGTCCATTTTTAAGAAGTTTGGATTTGTCAATACTTCTTTAAAGTGATGGATTAAAAAGTGAGCCTTTTATCCTTTATTGAATATCAATATTGAGCCTGTGTCTGAATCTCAATTTGTTAGATTGATTTTGATCAGATTAACCAGAGCTCTGATACCAATTGTTGGATCAGTGGCTTAGTTTATGAACACTTATGTGTTATCAGATTTATGTATGAGTTATTAAGCAGTGGAAAAACAAGTGTTCAAAGGTCTAAAAGATCACTTTGATGAGGAGTTATTACTCCCCCTTGACTGAATAATAAATGAGAAACAATAAATACAGTTAAGTGTAAAGCAGTAAAGCAATTTATGTTTCTCAGATGTGAAATGGAATTATAAGTTTAAAGCCCGAAGGATTTCAATTTAGATCAAAGATATTACACAAAATCACATATATAAAATAGATGAACAAACTCATCTATTTATAGACTAATGTACTAAACTGTTGTCTGAAGTAATCTAAGATATTTAACAAAGATATTATACTAAGATAAGCTTACAACAGCCTGTACATTGAAACTTGAAATCTAGACTTTAACAAAACAATATAATAAACAAACTGCTGATTTTCAGTCGGTTAGAAGCTTCTGATGCAAAGTGCTGATGAGTGACAAACTGCTGATGAGCAGTTTGTCTTCAGCAGTTCTTCAGTGAAATGCCTGGTTAGACTTCAGAACTTCTGATGATTTACTCTTCAGTACTTTGGTGTTTGTTCTTCAGCACTTCTTCTTTTATTCTTCAGCAGTTCTATACTTAGGCAGATATGATTTGGACTAAGGTTATCAAAAGGTGGTTTCTTCAATCCTCTTTGTCCCAACACGTGGACTTGTGGATTGCACCTTATTCACCAAGGAAAAGGGTGGTGACCGTCTTCTGGTACAAGTTTATGTCGATGATATTATTTTTGGGTCTACTAATGTGCAGGGATTTTGAAAAGCTTATGCAGGAAAAGTTCGAGATGAGCTCAATGGGGGAGAAGCAATTCTTCGTAGGTCTACAAGTAGAACAAAAGGAGTCGGGGATCTTCATCGACCAGACCATATACGTTGCTGACATCTTGAGCCGGTTCCAGATGGAAGACTCTACTCCAGTAGGCACCCCAATTCAGACCAGTCACGTGATTGGACCTGACGAGAAAGGACAAGCCGTTGATCCTTTTCTTTATCGAGCGATGATTGGCTCACTTATGTACCTCACTGCATCAAGACCTGACATAATGTTCGTGACATGTCTACTATCCAGATACCAGTCAAGGCCGAAACAGTCCCACCTAGTTGCTGTGAAGAGGATCTTACGTTATCTAAAGGGTTGTCCGACCAAAGGTCTATGGTACCCTAATGACGATAAGTTTGACCTCATCGCCTTTAGTGATGCTGACTATGGCGGATGCAAGCAAGACTTAAAATCCACATCGGTTGGATGCCAGTTTTTGGGACCAAGATTAGTCTCGTGGCAGTGCAAGAAGCAAGCCTCAGTCGCCGTATCCACATGTGAGTCGGAATACTCCCATTCACTGTGAAAATGAGTCCGCTATAGCACTTGCTATAGAATCAGTTAAACATTCCAAGGCGAAACATATCTTGGTTAAGTATCATTTCATACGCGATTGCTATGAAAAGAAGAAATTGCTTCATTAATGATCAAATGTTCTGTAATACTTTCTTCTTCTGCTACCAACATAAGTGCTGACAGTTTACAATCTCTGAACTTCACTGGCTTGGATACATTTTCTCTTCTTGCTCTATCTCTAGCAAGACTATAATCTATATTGCTAGACATTCTTCTTTTATTGACAATGTCACCTATGGATCCTCATGAATTATCATCATGTCCAGTGACTCCACCTCAAACTGAACTGTATGTTCAGTTTCTGTATCAGTCTGCCCACTGACATTCTTACCAACCACGTCTTTGTATAAGACATCTTCTCTCCGTGCCACATCATCTCTAGTCACTGTCACCCTTGGACTCATATTTTCCATCTTGTATAATCTGTGACCTTTTACCCCTTTAGGATAGCCTAAAACCACACATTTTTCTACTCTTGCTTCCAATTTTCTTGACTTATGTGTGCAAAAGCCAATGAACCAAATACTCTCAAATTATCATATTCTGCCTTTTCTCATGTCCATTTTTCAATAGGAGTCATCATACCAATGGCTTTGTACCTTGGTTTCTCCACCCCTTGAATTCTTTGTTTAATCTTCTAGACCCAGTTACAACCCACCAATTTCTGCCCTTTTGGTGCTTCTATAAGTTCCCAAGTTTTATTTTTCTTCAATGAACACAATTCCTCTTCCATTGCTTTGACCTATTTGTCTTTGTCTAAAGAAGAAACTGTTTCATTAATGATCAAATGTTCAGTGATACTTTCTTCTTCTGCTACCAACATAAGTGCTGACAGATTACAATCTTTGAACCTCACTAGCTTGGATACATTTTCTCTTCTTGCTATATCTCTAGAAAGACTATAATTTGTATTGTTAGACTCTCTTCTTTCATTGACAATGTCACCTATGGATCCTGAGGAATTATCATCATTTTCCAGTGGCTCCACCTCAAACTGAATTCTATGTTCAGTTTCTGAATCAGTCTGCACACTCACATTCTTTCCAACCAAGTCTTTGTATAATACATCTACTCTCCATGACATAACATCTCTACTCACTATCACCCTTGGACTCACGGTTTCCATCTTGTATAATCTGTGACCTTTTACCCCTTTAGGATAGCCCAAATCACACATTTTTCTGCTCTTGGTTCCAATTTTCCTTGACTTATGTGTGCAAAAGCCAATGAACCAAATACTCTCAAATTATCATATTCTACCTTCTATCATGTCCATTTTTCAGTAGGAGTCATCATATCAATGGCTGACGAAGGAGTCCTATTCACCAGATATGCATCAGTGGATAATTTCTTAGTCCATAAACTTTTTGGAAGTCCTAAGCTAATAAGCATACATCTTAAGTGTCATGTTCATTCTTTCTGCAAAGTCATTTTGTTGTGGTGTCCCAGGAACTGTAAGATGTATTGCTATTCCTTTATCTTTGCACAACTGATTAAATTCTCTATTACAGAATTCCAAACCATTATCTGTCCTTAGTTTTTTCAACTTCTTATTACTTTAATTCTCAACGAATGCAAGTCACTCTTTAAATTTTCCACAAGATTCATGTTTGTGCTCTAACACATACACCTAAACCCTTCTTGAGTGATCATATATTATTGACAAAAAATACCTAGCACCTCCTAATTATTGATTCTTTGTAGGACCCCATAAATCAGCATGTACATTGTCAAGTATATCCCTGGTCACATTAGCTCTCCTTCCAAGTTAACCTTGTGAGCCTTCCCTAGTATAAAATTATCACAAACCAACCCCACATACTTTTAGATCCCCATAACACTTGTTGTTTACATAATTCATTTAGACCTTGATCACTAATATGACAAAGTCTTTGGTGCCAAAACTTAGTTTGCTCACATTGGCAGATACCTGCACTGCATAACCATCTAATTCATAGATATTGTTATCTTTTCTAGTCCCAGACAAAATTACCATGGATCCCTTAATCAACCTTTCCATTCATTAAACTCACATGATACCACTCCCTTTCAAAAGTTCAAAATGATATCAAATTTCTTATGAGACTTTGTATGTACCTTACATGTTTTATTTCTATACGTGACCCATTATTCAATTTGAAAACAATAGTACCATGCCCTTTGATGTGACTTGACCTATCATGTCCTATTTGGACAACTCCCAAATCTTCCAACACAAGATCTTTGAATAATTCATTAAATAGGCACATATGAAAAGAACCAACAGAATCAAGAATCCATGTATTATCCAAGAGCCAATGATGTTGTAGCCTAGTGGTTGCAATGGAGGTGGGAAGGTTTACCTACTTTGTGGGTTTCCTGCCCTGGGAGGTCACAAGTTCGAATCCCACTCAGAGTAGGGATATTCTGAAATGAGGGGTTGGACCTTAGGGGGGGCCCAGGGATCAGACCAAAAGGGTGCGGGGCTTCGTTATGGGTGTGTACCATTGACCGTTCAAAAAATGTATTATCCAAGAGAAACATTTGCTTGAGACCTTGACCTATGCACTTCAAACTTCTTTTTCTTCCTTTCAAGACAATCCTTCTTAAGATGTTTCTCAGAGTTACAAATTGGACATTATAGATTAGTGGATAAAAAGTTAGTTGCCTTATATAGGAATAATCATGATTTGATTAAGGATGGGTGCATACAAGGGGTTATATTAATCTAGGTGCTAGATTCTCTTGGATAATACACACACACATATGTATACACACACATGCACGCATGCATGTAATCTTTGATGGAGTTCTATATTTTTTTTGTTAAGTAATTATATATGTTTATACATGTATATTCAAAACATTCTATGTTCATTGAATATTATGTTCTATTTCCCTTAAAAGTTCCCTATTCTGGTCTACCCCTTACAAACAAACCTTCACCTTAATCATCTTTAACATCTATTCTTTTCTTTAATTCCTTTGAATTCAAAGCAGCCAAAACTTTCTCCATTGACAATGTGTCTCTTCCATACATAAGAGTATCAACAAAATACTCAAATGAAGATGGAAGAGACGTCAAGAAGATAATTGCTTGATCTTCATCTTCAAGAGTTGCATCAATATTCTCTAATTCAAGAATAAGTTTGTTGAACTCATCTGTATGAACCTCCAATGTCTTTGTCATTGACATATTTAAAGTGTATAATCTTTTCTTCAAGTATAGCCGATTGGCTAATGACTTTGTCATATAAAGACTCTCTAATTTCGTCCAAATACCATCTACTGAAGCCTCTTTTGACACGTCACTTAGTACTTTATCCCCTAGACTTAGGATAATAGCACTATGAGCCTTATCAAGTGTGACACATGTCAATCTCCCAGGTCAAATCCATACACTTGATAGACGAGTCTTTACTTTATCACGTGCTATTTTATTCATGCATTAGACATAGTCGTATATATTAGTTGTGCGAGAGCCTAGAGAAAGCCCATTCCCACAATTAGTGACCTTAGTAGTTATTGATTTCACATGATTGACTCATGACCATGAACGATAATGGACTATTTTTCAAATGAGTCAAACTCAATGACTAGATGAAAGTGCATATATGATTGGTTAGCTTATACATGGAAAGCACTATAATAACCAAGAACAAAATATTCAATAAACCTAGAATGTTTTGAATATACATGTATACACATATATAATTACTTGACAAAAAAAATATAGAACTCCATCCAAGATTACATGCATGCGTGCATGTGTGTGTGTATTATCTAAGAGAATCTAGCACCTAGATTAATATAACCCCATTTATACACCCATCCTTAATCAAATCATGATTATTCTGTAATAAGGCAACTAACTTTTGATCCCACTAATCTATAATGTTCCATTAACCTCAAAAATAACTCCCTTTCACCTACAAATTTTTGACCCACATGAACTAAAAGGATCAAACCATCAAGTCAATCTAAAAAGATAGACATTTCACTTAAATGGTTAACACTTTTAATCACCTAAAGATCTAGATTAATTGACTTTCCTTAATACATGTATCTCTCTCTCTCTTGATCTTATGTAACCGCCACCACCATCCCATCCCATCCCATCATTCATCTCCATCCCCTCTAATCTTAAAAATCTATTATGCTTAAACAAATCACAAGTGACACAGATCTTTAGTTGATTAACCAAGGTCAGCCTAGTCAATTCATGGAAACTCTAACTTAGATCTGATTAATAAAGAAATGGAAAGATCCCTTTTAATCACATGGATCAATGAAGGATTATACCCTAAACAATCAAAATCTCCTTTTCCTCTTTGTCTTCTTCAAGCCGTTGCCCCCTCCTCCTAGTATTCGTTTTGTTTACTTCCAACACACACAAAATCTCATGGAATGACACTTCATGTTGACCTTGTCAAGATGAGAGGTCACCTTTGATGGATTAAGCATAATATCTAGATTAATCACCATTAGGGAAAGATTCTATTAAGCTCAAGAATACACACAAGTTGACTTGCCATAATTAAAATCCCTCACCCTCACTCCTCTCTCCCTCTCATCGCTATATATAGAGGACCAAAGTCCTTGGATTTGCATTCACTAAACCAACCACCCACCTCTAGAACAATTCATGACTCACAACCTTCTCATTCTTACCACTACAATCTACCCATTTCCATCAACTATAACTAACCATTTCAAGCCAAAAACCCACTATTCCAAGCCTAGAGGATCCATCCCCAAGGAGCTCCAAGACATTTAGAAGCTTGCACGCGAAGTGGATCACCAAGCATACACCATTTCTTTTCTTTTCGGCTACTTTGCGCTTAATACGGCTAGAGGTATAAACTAAACATACATTTCCTTGTATTTCATGAAATAGTTTAGCAAAGTTCACCCAAACACAACCTCTAAAGCAAAACTCTAACAACTCTCAATGGGAATGTTCATCTATACATGCATGTGTGTGCGTGTGTAGTGTATGTATGTATGTATGTATGTATGTATGTATGTATGTATGTATGTATAAGTATGTGTGTGTAGTGTGTGCGTGCGTGCGTGTGCATGTAGTATGTGTGTGTGCATACCGTAGCTTATATATATATATATATATATATATATATATATATATATATATATATATACACACACATAGATGTGTGTGTATCGTACTATACATATGTATGTGTTTGCGTGCGTTAGTATAGATATTTGTGTGAGTACCATATATGCTTTGAGTATAAATGTATATGTATATGCGTAAAGTATATGGGTATATGTAGACTTGTATACAAGGGGTATATGCATGGAAGTATGTACAAGATGAATGTGTGGATCACAACTATGATACTCAAGTATATATACATATGGTAGGGATGATATTGAGTGTCATGTTAAAAATATTTAAAGTTAAGCCTCAAACATAATAATTCCAAGAACCATGACAAGATAAACCGTACCTTTTCAAAGATAGATATGTCTAAACATTTTCATGAAGTCATCAACAGTTAATTGAGTTAACACACTTTTTCCATAAGTTGGGTGAACAACGTACGCAATAAACCATCGAATATAGACCTAAATGTCTTTTGTAGATAGGACACGTGTACGTCGGATCTTTGGTGTTTCGGGCTTTACTTTGCTAGCTTTCGCACGGATTCGAGGTGACTTTCACGGACCCTTTTTATTGTTTTACATTTTGGGAAAAAATAAATGCAATATTTATTACGATTACAATGTTTTAGAACGATTTCAATAGCTTATTTGTGCATGAGACAATAATATTTAGAGATCTTATAAAGCCCTCGTGTAATTTCCTATATTGTAACCATTAACTATGCACTTAGCCATGGAACACTTGAATAGATCTATTAGATTGACACCCCCACTCTTGGTTAGTCGCTCTAACCCGGACACAAACAACAAAAGAGTGCTAGTATTTCACATATGATGATACATTGTCTTTACTGTGCGATGTGTGAGGCACAACTCGTCAATGTTTGGTTATGGACTCATGATTGGTCACATTTGTCATTGTCTTAGCTAGGTATTGATTGGTCACTCACGGATTTCATTAACGTTAAGTTTTACTAGTCTTTAAAACCTGTGAGCTCACCGACTTTATGTTGACAAATGTTTATGCATGTTTATCAGGTAATTAAGTTGTCATGAGTTGGAACTTGAAGTTTTAGGCATGCATTCACTGATACCGCTTTTGAGAGATTTTTCATTTAATTCTCCGCCATCATGAGATTTAGATGAAAAATCCTAACTTTCAAAACAATTTATATTTTGGGATGTAAAACAATAACACTTTGGTATCCAAATTTATGTTTCTTATTTGAATGTTTGCTTGACTTGTGCTTGAAAACCTTTCGTGTCGCATCTCATGATCCCGCCTTGGTGGGGTGTGACAGATAATGTCTTTCTTTTCTTTTCTGTAAGCGTCGCCGGAAGATGGGCTTCTCCGGCGAGTGCATCGACCACTCCTTGCTGAACAAGAAACGCCCTCATCTTCACACCATAAACCGAAATCATTCTTGCCATCAAATTTCACCAGATCGAACTTAGTCGAAACCTTCAACAACCAGACACTTTCTTCTCCGATCAATTTCTCTGGTGAAATTTCTTCCGTTGCTGATTCGAGCCCTAGAAAACCAGGCTATGATACCAATTATTGAAGAACAATCAACGATTTTCAAGATTAATAACACACACATAATGATCTCGAAGGCTTCTTCTCATTACTATGGTTACTGATTACAAAGAGATCAAGAAAAGATTATGAAAAAACGGTTACAACTACCATTCCTTCTAATTACTATTTAACAACAAGCTTAACTTAAATTCTAAATTGACACATATGGCCCTCAACTATTCAGACCTTATTATTAAAAGAACAAACTAAATGTTTGACTTTCGTTGACTTCCACTTGACATGTTCCAACATCTCTGTTGGAAAACAATTGGATTTGGTAGGTTTGCTCAACCGCCTCCTACATCAGCCATCTTCTAAACTCAAGTTGAATGTTGTGGCTATGCACCCCATAAGTACATTGGATCAGGCCCACTTTGTCTCCAAAAAGTCAACTGAGTATAACCATATTGCTTCCCTCCGGCTATCACTCCCCCAGAGCCTAAGCGTGACTCTGATACCAACGGTTGGAACAATCGATTTCAAAAAACACAAGACATGGTTATTTGAGGTGGACGCTCATGACTCTTTTCATTAATTCAAACACTTAAAACAGTAAATACAGACGGAGTTTTAGTTAGTACACAGCGAACAAAATCATAATTACGTAATGTTTATTGCGGTACTATACATATTATTCAAAATCACTCAGTCATGTTCATAAATTTAGTGGTATATATACAATTTTAAAAAATATGGACTTATATATCATCAATTCATTGCTGTATTTAAAATTCATCGTAAAAGAAACCTAAAACGAATGATAGGATACTCAGAATTTCCGTCGGTTACATAACAAAATTTATAGCATAATTTTAATTATTTTATATCTTTTATACCGCTTTATGTTACGAATAATTATTTAAAGCTCTTTAATAATATGTTACGAGTAAATAAGTGAATGCGGTAATAAATTAGGTATATTATATAAAGATCACAATTCAAGGATTTCTAAACCATCTACAACTGTGCACTGTTTCGAGTTCTAATTTCTACGTTCACACATGGAGAAAGCCATTACATTCAAGTTTATTATCATCACCACATTGCTTATTACTACAGGTATATCTCATCTCTATTCCATGAGTGTCGTTTTTTTTTATTATTCTTAAGCTTCTCATATTCTTTTATTCTAAGATATTAATTAATCCACCACCAATTTTATATTTGATGATATATAAATTATATATAATTATCATTATTGAAAAATATTTGGTTGGTATAATTAATTATAAGTGTCTTACTGATAGTGATTGGAGTTAGCGGTCAAGTGGATGAAAATGGGGTCGAAAGTTGCACTAAGAGATCTTGTACGATTGGAGCTCAAGATCCTAATATGACCATATGTACTCCTCCTTCATGTGAATATACCGAAGATTGTTCCCATTATTGTTGGCCCAATCCTGAGCCTGTTTGTCAAAAAGGCATTTGTTGTTGTTGGTAAACCATGTGTTAGATAAATTACCAACGATAAATTCTTATAAATTTTTCTCTTTTGGAGTTTATGATCGATTTGTTGTTGCCTTTTTAGTGATTTTAACCATTAATATGAAAACATGTCATTGAGAGAAAAAATATGTTGTGTTGAATTCAAGCCAGTGAATAAATAAAAGCAATATGATAATGTGAACCCACCTGCGGGATCAGGTCAAGACATATCATCACCTATAAAATAACCACATATGGTAAATGGAATAAGGACCTGTCAAAACACGTCTTCCGTATGCTACATTCACATAACTAAACAAAGATATATGCTAAATGAAAAAATAACAAATATGGATAAGGTTAAAATTACATTCAATCACATAGGATAATACAAGTATTGCATTTGTGTTTGGACATGTACTTAAATAAAGATTCCTATGTAATAACAAGATCCATTTTGGATCTTAATTTTAAACTTTTATACTTTTATGTAATATAAGTTTTATATCGGTGCTACTAAATGTACTCACTTTTCGGAGGGTTGGGTTGGGGTGGTTAGCAACATACTTAATATATAGATTTGAATGAAAATAAAAGTTTGTTAGATAACTTGGGTACCTCATATACATTTGTAACTTTCTTCCTGGACATATTCAAGCTTTCTACAAATGTTTGAACCTAGAACATCAACCCTAGACCAATCACTTTTCATTTGAATTAATAACAAAAAAAAATCTAGTCATACTACTATTTTGTTAATCCATTAGTTTTCTAATGATGATGATTAGGAATAAAATACACATTTACCCGGTTTGAATTTGAAACCTCTCCTCTAAAAAGCAAGCCTCTTTTAAGTGGATTAGCCCCACACTGACATATACATATACATATACATATACATATACATATACATATACAGGGAATGGATATAAAGAAAACCCTTCTTATTTGGTAAACTCTGGAAACTCTGACTTCCCAATATTTTTTTTTTGAAAAAAATAGGGCAAGTAATATACATGATTTTAAGCATTTTGGGCCAAAAAAATTAAAAAAGCGCCGAGTATTTTTTTTTAAAAAATAAAATAAAATTTTGACTAACACATGTTAAGCGCTAATAACAGGTGTTAACAATGTGTTAACTATATGTAAACAGTAGACGTTTTTTATTTTTTTAAAAAAAACCGTTCGGCGCTTTTTCGATTTTTTTTGGCTCAAAATGCTTAAAAAAATGTATATTACATACCCTATTTTTTTCAAAAAAAAAAATGTTGGGAAGTCAGAGTTTCCAGAGTTTACCAAATAAGGAGGGTTTCCTCCATATACTTTACCTACATATACATATACATATACATATACATATACATATACATATACATATACATATACATATATATAGATATAGATGTTAAGATAATAAATTACAATAGAGTATATAAAAACACAAACAAGGTTTTCTAGCTAAACACCCACAAGTGTGAATTGTTAAGGTTTCTCTACATTGCACATGGAGAAAGCCATTGCAATAAAGTTTGTTATCACTACATTAGTTATCACCATGGGTATGCCATATATCTAGCTATTCGTCAAGTTTTCAATTCTTTTTTTTTCCTATTAGTCTTCAAGTTTTCATATATGTGTGTGTATTTTGTTGTAGCCTTCCGTATTTAATTAACATATTCCGTGGATTGACCTGAATGATACATGAGAACTTATTATAATAATTATTGGGGAACACTTGGTTGGGTTGATAACTAACACTTGGTTGGGTTGATAACTAACACTAAATGTGTTTTATATGTAGAGGTTGGAGCAAGGAGTGTTTCAAGTGTAAATGAGGAAAAGTACTTTCGAAAAGATTGTCAAGTTGGAGGTCCTAATCCAGGGACGACCATATGTCCTCTTCCAACATGTAATGTTGATGATGATTGTATAGAGTACTGCGATCTCAATCCGGAACCCTTTGTCAAGGCGGCACATGTTGTTGTGGTAACGTGATAAATCTCAATAAAGTTATATGGTTGAGTTATTACGATCTCTCTTTGATCATGTTACAAAGAAAGAACTAGAGTTAAGATGAATCCCACACATGGAATCCACCAAAACAAAACAACATATCTCAAAACCAATCCCTATGAAGAGGTTACACACGAACTCTCAAAATTAATTGAATATGAGTTAGGCACTAGAATCATAATAATAAGAGTTTGTGTATTTTCTTTTTTAATTGAAGATCAAACACAAGAATAAGCAAGAACACACTAGTGTTGTTGGAGAAAATATTTACCAAAATGGTGTAGTGAAAAAATTATTTACTAAAATATTGTCGTACAAAGTATACAGAGATAGAGGAAGCCTCTTTGTCATTTTATTAAGTCTACTGAAATAAAGGAATCCTCTTTGTCATTTTATCACACGAGAATAGAGGGGAGAAGCCAAAACAAAAAAGAGTGGGAAAGGGAGAGGCGCTTATCCAGGGAGAGGGAGAGATGCAGATTCTAATCATCGGAGGGAGTACTGTCACAATGACAAAGGTCCGGTAACCACATTATTTGTAGCAAACCTACTTGAGGGTGTGTCTAGTACATTGTTATGCAAAGTGTTTCAACCGTATTGGGCAATCGAGGATGGTAATGTGGCGAAGAAAAGGGATGCCAGAGGGAACTTCTTTGGTTTTGTGAGGTATAGAAAGGTGAAGGATATCAATGAGCTACTACAAAGGCTTGATTTTGTGAAGATATATCGGGCAAAACTAACGGTATCAGTGGCGCGTTATAATCGGAAACATGAAAGGTTCGCTGATCAAGATATGCCGGAGGTAGGTTAAAAGCAGGAGACTAAAGGTCAGAATGGGGATTATTAGTAACAAAGTAAAGAGAACAAATCCAAGAATCAGGGTATGCATAGTTTGGTGGTATACGAGTGTTCTTACAGGGAGGTGACGATGGGTGAGAAAGGTAATCCATCAAGTTCGATGAAGATAATCCGTATCGAAGATAGGGCGGCAATGTATCCGAGACATTGTATGATGAGGACTGTGATTGGAGAGGTCAAGAATCTGAAGGCTTTTAAAGAGCTTAAATTGTTGCTGTTGGAGGAAACCGAGGAGGAGTGTCCTGTTAGTTACATCGGTGGGGCAATGGTGATGATTGTTTCCGGGATAAAAGGACTGCTCTTCGGCTTATTAGGGAAGAAGAGCAAATTTGGAAGAATGTTTTGTTGTCGGGGTGTTGTGGGAGGGACATGAGATACAAACTGAACGGTTGGCTTGCATTAAGATCTTGAGCATTCCCTTACAGTTGAGGGATTGTAAGGTGTTTAATAACGTAAGGGAAGCATTTGGTAGAATTGTTGGAGGATCTCAGTTCTCGTGGGAGTCACTAGATAATTCTCGGGGGAATGTAGTGTGGTGGTGTCAGAATTGAAGAGATTAGATGAGGAGGTTGAGGTGGTATGGGAAGGAAGTAGGTACTCAGTTTGGGTTACAGATCACAATGAGAAGATGCAATTTTCGGTGGTGGAAGATCTAGGGTCAGAAGTGAGGGATCAGTAGGAAGTATCGGAGGGATCTAAGGTTGGGGATGATTTTATGGAGGAAGGTGAAGTCACACCGGAGCCGGCACCGGTAAGGACGGAGGTGAACAAAGAGTCCAATCTGGAAGTTGAAAAATCTGATGAAATTAATTTGCATGGGTGATGTGCCTGGTTTAGTAATGAGAAAAAATATCATTTTTCACGGTGCTAAAAACTTGAGGTGTTACTTTCAAAACATTGGTTTTGAGAAAAAGATTAAGTTTTACTAAAGCGTTAAACAAGTTTTAAATTTATAAGTAAAAGATAATTACTTAGAAACTAAAACCAACACATAGGCAGAGAACCTTACGTGTATAGTATAGATTTCTAGGGTAAATACCGAATATCGTATTCCAGAGAACAAACTTTCCCTTACACAACCTTTTATCACATTAACTAATCGGGTTTGAAAAAGAAAATAAAACGGAGGGGTTCTAAAAGAAAAATGGTTTTTGAAAAAGGTTCGGTTCTAAAATAAAAAGATAAAAATAGTAGGGGTAACAAACATGCACATCTTGGGGACCCTCCGTATAAGTAGTCAATTTTATTAATAAAAGCAGTACTAAGTTTAATTATCGGTGAGGGGAACAGGGGTGAACGGTCCCTTCAGAGTTGGGGATGAGAAAAGAAATAAACAAGGGATGACGTTCTGGCAATTCTATGGGTCATGCACAGGGGAAGTGTACGAGTCCCCATAAAGGTGTCTTCGGACTGCTGGCTCGTAAGTCGGTCTTCTCCTGATTGACAATGCGGTGTTACCTAACTCACACTGCCATGTAGCTTTTTGGAAACCTTGGGTCCTGCTTTTTAGGCACTTCCCAAACCACCGCCAAGCCACTCGTTTAAGCACTGGGTCCTCTAAATTACCTTTTTAATTTATGTAGAGGCTTAATTCTAACAGGCAATCCCTTCCACCTCTTTCAACTCTCGTTTTCCGTACCGAGGGGTCTCGCATGCCATCACCTTGTGTGACGAGGGACCCTCTAAGAAGTTAACGACATTCTACTAACGAGAGCCGGATAACGTAACCTTGTTTAATTTATCTATTAAAAGTGACAACTTAATAATTTATTGATCAGATAATGTTAAGTTTGATTATTGATCAAGTGACTTAACAAACCCAACCCATAACCTCCCGAGATGAATGAAGTCCTTAACAAAGGTGGAACATAATCCTAAGGGTGTGCAATCCGAAAATCACTGGTGCACCCGTAGGGAACCCTCCCCTTGCCAAAAAAGTCGCTCATACATCTAGTGAGAACCAGAAACGTGTCACTCGGATCTGGTCCACTTCAGAAGCCATTGCTTAGAGTCCGGTTTGGATATCAGAAACCCGAAGGATCTGTCTCACTACCGGTTTCTTTGCCTTGGATCTAGCTCGGGACTACCAGAAGCCGTATTACCACATGATAGTTAATTTTATTAATTAAGTTAGGGTTGTTTATAAAGGTTTATCAAGTTAATCACTAATTGAACCTGCCATAAAGATAAACAAACAAGAATTAGTTAAGAAGATAAACACACTGAATAACTAAAAATAAACTACTAATAATAATAAAAGTCTACAAATCGAAATAGGTATGGAGGATACTAGATGGATACAACCATAAATGATAATCAACACAGGAACATGGATGCTTCCAACTCATATACAAGCCTTCCACCTCCTTGATCCTATGTATCTAATGTGATCCTCACGACCCTCGATGTTTTATTGCATGTAACTACTCCTATGATTCCATTCTCGACCAAGATAATCAATGTAGCATGAGCCCTAACCTTGGTGGGATGTTAGGATGGCCCTAAGGCCTCCCACAAGACCCCAAGATTTCCGGAAAAAGCTTGGAATTTGACCCAAGAATGCACAAGAAGGAATACCAAATGATTAAGTTAAGCTTGCTATTTATAGAGCTGCCAGGGCTTGCACGGGCGTGCCCAATGATGGTGCACGGTCATACACATGACCAAAACAACTTTTATCAAAAGAGGAATGATCGTCCATTTCAGTATGATCGTCGTAACCGGATAGCCATGGAGAAACCGTGGAGAAAACCAATGGTGAACACAACAAATGATAGACAAAGGGTTCCACAAAAACCTGCTGTCAAATCAAATGTTGGACCTAAATCTGTTAAATCAGAGAAGGTACCCAAGAAGGTTTCATTTGTAAACGATGTTAAGAAAACGATTGAGACTCCAAAATCTCAGATTCGTATTTTGAAACGTTCGGAACAATCTTGGACACCAAATGGTACTCCGGGAGCCTCAACTTCAAAATCAAATGAAAAAGCTAAAAAAGTTTTGAATGATCTTAAAAAGATCGATCCAAAACAAAATGTTCAAGTAGATGATTCTTTGAACAATGATATTCAAAGACCCAAGACCACTCAGGCTTGGGTCCCCCGAAAGAACTAACAAGTTTACTTGATGTGCGCAGGGAGCTTCAGCTGGCCCTATTAGCAGTCTCTGGATTGTTGATAGTGGAGCTTCAGGCCACATGACAGGGGATTTAGCTTTATTGTTTGATGTGAAGAATATTAACGGAGGGTACGTTGCATTTGCCGGAAACAAAGGAGGATATATCACGATGGAAGGAAGCGTGAGTAATGGTATTGTGAGTTTTGAAAGGATATCTTATGTGAAGCAGATCGATTATAATCTGTTGAGTGTCAGTCAAATCTGTGACAAACAATTTACTGTTTATTTTGATGACAAATCTTGCTACATTCTCAAACCGGGCTTCGAAATTCCAAAAGAGTGGGTTATGTTGAAGGCACCTCGCGTCAACAATCTCTATATTCTTGATATGTCCAAGGCAATGACATCCCAGGGGCAAGTGACATGTTTTCTATCAAAAGCGTCCGAGAAGGAATCGATAATGTGGCACCGAAGAATGGGGCATATTCATTTGAGGAAAATGAATCATTTAGTGAAGAATGGGCTTGTCAATGGCGTGAATGTTAAACATTTCCATTTGAATGACAAGTGCGTGAGCTGTAAGAAAGGAAAGCAACACAGACAGACCCACAAAGTGAAGAAAGTTAACTCTGTTGAGATGCCGCTTGAGCGATTGCACATGGACCTATTCGGACCTGTCAAACGCAAAAGTCATCTTGGAGAGCTTTATTGTTTAGTCGTTACTGACGATTATTCAAGATTTTCATGGGTGATATGTTTGCAGCAGAAAAGTGACACCTTTAATAATCTGAAAGTTCTGTTCACTCGATTGGAAAATATCTATGGTCTAAAGATCAAGAGAATTAGGAGTGATAATGGGACGGAGTTCAAAAATGCCAAGATGGACGAACTTTGTGAAAGCAAAGGAATTCATCATGAATACTCGGCTCCGTATACCCCTCAACAGAACGGTGTTGCTGAACGTAAGAATAGGACTCTAATACAAGCGGCGAGAACAATGTTAGCAGACTCGAATCTTCCAGTAATGTTCTGGAACGAGGCGATTTATGCGGCAAATTATACACTTAATCGGGTTTTAACGGTGAAGAAGTTTGGCAAAACTTCTTATGAGCTGTTACACCATAGAAAGCCGAACTTGGAGTATCTAGAACCTTTTGGGGCACCATGCACGATGTTGAATCCAAGCGAAAAGTTTAGTCCGAAAGCTGAAGAGGGATACTTTGTTGGATATGCAACCCCGCTCAAACGGGTATACAACAAAAGAACTCGTCAGGTGGAGGATTGGTCTAACGTAGAAGTTCAACGGTATACTCAGAATGTGCAAAGGATTGGTCCTGATTGTATGTTTGATTACAAAGACTTCTTTGAATCATTCAATCTAGATAGCTTGGTTGAAGAGGTTGTTATCAGATTACTTTACGAGTGTGAAAACGCGGCGACTTCACCGTTGGTGCGTCCGATCACCGTAACTCCTCCAACAGCTTCTAATGATACCAATGTTCCTGTACCGGAGGAAGAAGTGTTTCAAGAGGCTTCCACAACTTTAGATACTTCAGAATCGGAAGATGATGGAGATTTCGAAGAAGTTATTCTTGAAAATGCAACAGAGGCACCGCCAGTGAACCCAAATCCAGATGTTGCTTCATCGTCTAACACGGGTCATGATCTGGATACAGTAGAGAACTTGACTATTCAGACGGGAGTTACTGTACCTGAACATCCGGAATCTCGGATTCACCGTATTCACCCGCTGGAGCAAGTTATCGGTGACCCTGGAAGTAGTGTAATGACGAGAGGACAGCTGAGAAGTGTTAATTCACCAGAAAGTTTTGGTGCTTTAGCTTTATATGCAAAAATACAAAAATCTGGTTGTCAGAATGATTGGTCGTTTGCATGTTATGTTTCGCAGGTCGAGCCGCGGACATATATAAGAAGCTCTTTTGGATGACGCCTGGGTTGAAGCGATGCAAGAGGAGTTATTGCAATTTCAGAAGTTGGGAGTCTGGACGCTCACTGATTTACCTCCAGGACGGAAGAAGATTGGTACCAAGTGGGTGTTTAAGTGTAAGAAAGACGATTGAGGAGTGATTGTACGGAACAAAGCCAGATTGGTAGTACAAGGTTTTCATCAGATCGAAGGGATTGATTATAATGAAATATATGCACCTGTGGCGCGCATAGAGGCAATCCGAATGTTTCTAGCGTTTGCCTCCTACAAGAAATTTAAGGTGTATCAGATGGACGTCAAAAGTGCTTTTCTGTACGGAGTCGTCAAAGAGGAGGTTTACGTCGGTCAACCACCGGGCTTTGAAGACCCTATCCACCGGGATAAGGTTTACGTCTTGAATAACGCACTGTACGGGTTGCACCAGGCTCCACGCCAATGGTACGAGGAGCTGAGCACGTACCTCATGTCGAAGGGATTCAAACGCGGACTGGTCGACTGTACCCTGTTCACGAAGAAAACAGGAGATGATTTGCTTCTAGTCCAGATATATGTTGACGATATTATTTTTGGCTCAACTAACGAACTTTTGTGCAGGGAGTTTGGACGTGTTATGCAGGAAAAGTTCGAAATGAGTGCGATGGGGGAGATGCAGTTTTTCCTCGGCTTGCAGGTGGATCAAAGACCAACGGGGATCTTCATTCACCAGACTAAATACGTATCCGAAGTCTTGAGCCGGTTCCAGATGGAGGATTCCAAGCCGATGGATACCCTGATTTAGCCCAATCACGGGATTGGAGTTGACGCCAAGGGGGAGCTGACGGACCCGTTTACATACAGAGCAATCATCGGATCTCTGATGTATCCTACCGCATCTCGGCCAGATATTATGTTCGCAACATGTCTCTGCGCATGTTTCCAGTCGAAGCCGAAACAAAGTCATCTGACAGCGGTCAAGCGTATCCTTAGATATCTGAAGGGTTGTCCCTCGAGAGGACTTTAGTACCCTAATGACGATAATTTTGACTTTATCGCATTTAGTGATGCAGATTGGGGCGGCTGTGACAAGGACAGCAAATCCACGACAGCTGGATGCCAGTTTTTAGGGAGCAGGTTAGTCACCTGGCAATGTAAGAAGCAGACTTCGGTCGCGCTGTCTACCTGTGAAGCCGAGTACATTGCAGCCTCGAGTTGCTGTTCGCAAGTGCTCTGGATTCAGCAGCAGATGGTGGATTATGGTTTGTAATTTCTTAAAACCCCTATACACTGTGATAATGAAGCCGCGATCGCATTAACTAAAGATACGGGCAATCATTCTAAAGCTAAACATATCCGGATTAAGTATCACTTTATCCGTGATTGTTACGCTAAAGAATTGATAGATATGGTCAAAATCCATACTGACTATCAACGTGCAGATTTGTTCACGAAAGCTTTTGATAGATCCCGATTTGAGTATCTTTTAAAAGTAAATAATATAAAAGAAAAACAGGACTAATCATCACCTCGGTTTATCGCTTTTTAGTTTTTAAAATTTTTCTTTAAAGTTTTTACAGTTTTTCAGAAAATTTCAAAAAAAAAAACCCCAAAAATATGTTCTACATTTTAGGGGGAGTCTTTTATCAGAAAAACCAAAAACATTGAAAAAAAATTCAAAAAGCCATAAAAATAGAAAAATCAAAAATGATTTCCAGGATAAAGAGGAAATGATAGTATATCAGTGGGGATCTGACACAGGCTAAAGATATGTGAAGTAATATGAGGCGTGTGTTGATTACGTGTGATGTGCTGATAGGCTTCGTAGACTAAAAACTGCGTGCATTAGTGATACAAACATAACAAACTACTCGTTCGTGGCTGAACACCTCATGGGCATATGGTCTTAGTACCGTAATTTCGTTTGATAGGATTGCCAAAATCTGAGGTTTCGGGTCGTTATGTTATTGTTATCTAGGATATTCTGATTAAACTTTTGTCGTATTGATTTACGGACCTAGTATAATCAGAATATTTGCTAAAAGAGCTTAAATGCCAAAACCGAAAGTTACCGAATTGAGGAACTTCATGTTTTTACTGATCAAAGATCATAATTACATCGTATCAATTTACTGATGCAAATCAGTAGTTGATATCAGCCTCAACCTGGTATATATGCACATGTTACTTTGCTGCATTTGTTTGCTGACCGGTATACCTCTGTGCTATATATCTTGTAACTAAACGGATAACTCTGGCATAATCATGCTTTACGAGGAAGCTTTGTGCAATTTCTTGATACGGGAGTATGTCGTGTGTGTGGGAACCACAACATGTTAGTATAATACACCTAAATCGTATCATTTTAAAGCACTGCATAACAGTCTGCATGTGAGCTTATGTGGACCACAATATCAGCAGTTGTCGTGTCACATACTGTTTCTAATGATAATATAAAACAAAATTGATCAACGCTGTGATCAGTTTCTCAAACAACTGATATGATCCTCTTACCAGACATCACAAAATGTTTACTGCTTTATTTACCTTTATGCATTTTAGTTTCATTGTCAAAAAGATACAAAACTCAAAAAGATTTTAGGTGTGTTTTGATATAAATTTCAGAAAAACCAAAAGTTTTGCATTTCTGCTTTATTTTTAGATAACCGACGGTGATTGATGGTCAATTTCTGAGATTTGATGAAACCATCTGAGCTTTGTATCATTCTAAACTGAAATAATGAGTGTTTGAGACTTAACGTGTTGAAAAATGATGAACGGGATTCGATTTCGTGATTCGATTTCGTGATTTGGTAAAATTTTCAAATTTTTCCATCTCACATTCGCCCCTTAAATGGGTCGAATGTGGAAAAATTTACACATTCGTGCTTTTGGTTTTGGGCGAAGGTGGGTTTTTAACTAAACATTTTCACCTTCGGGTTCTATTTCACTTTCGTGCCATTGAGTTGGGACGAATGTGGAATTATACCACATTCGTCCAGTGCCAAAGGTCGAAGGTGGCCTTCTATATAAAGCCAAACACAGGTTCGAACCTTCATTCTGTATTTTTTCAAAAATTTTCAAAACGCCAAGACCTTGTTGATTTGTTTCTTTTCACCCTAGAATCTTATTCCCTGTTATTTGCTAATCATTTTTAATTGATTTTCACAGGTAATGGACAAGAAACACGATTGGAATTGGGGTTTTTCTACTCGAACCCTAACTTTATCATCTGGACAATATTTAGACTGTTTTAATCAAATTTTTTGTCAAGGATTCAATCCTTATTAGTTTTAGGGGGAGAATATAGGATGAATTAGGTTAATTAGTTGTTTTTGTTTGTTAATTGATTGTTCGAGGGTTTCAAACCCTAATTCGTCTAGAAAACTAATAAAAATTGAATGGAAACAACAATTAATGGTTTGTTAGGCTTAGTCGGTCATGTTAGGACTTGTATGAATCAAAATCAGAGTCTAAGGCACAACAGATAACATCTTTAAATTTTGGGTCAAAATCAGTTTACATTCGTCCTGAAAGAAATGGGCGAATGTAGAATATTAGGGACGAAGGTAGACCTAAATGGACGAATGTGAGTTTTAACTCAAAGATTTCCACATTCGGGCCTAATTTTACACCTTCGAACCATAAAATCCCACATTCGTACCAAGTACAACGGGCGAAAGTGGAATTTTGTCAAAAACTTAAATTTTTAAAGTTTGTCGTTTTTGTGTTTTGACGTATTTTTCTGATTTTTGTTTTTACAGATGGCTGAACAACAAGAGAACGTTGAGATTCCAGTTGAAGATGTGGTTACTCAGGATCCAGTTCCTGAAGCTGAAGAGGAGAATGTTCCGAAAGTTTGGTCGTTCGAACCTCAGCACAATTGCTGTGCATTTGTTGGTGATGTATTAAAGAACACAGAGTTTTCTGGAATTGTTGATTTCCTGAAGAGAAGCCGAATCATACATGCTATAGCCACACCAGCCATCATATACAAAGACATTGTAGAAGATTTCTGGAAAAACGCGAGATATGATTTCTGGGAAGATAAGACAATTATCCGAAGTGTTATTCAAGGAATGGAGATGTTCATTACTGAAGATGACATCAGAGAGGCTCTACAGATTAAGTTTGAAGAGAGTACTGATCCCAGAGTTCTATCTTGGACGGAGCAAAGAGTTTGTTTTCTGAGAATGAAGTACAAAGGTCCAATAACAGATGGTGCACTTCATAAAGGAAAGCTGAGTGTGCAGTTTAAGTACTTTGCACATGTCATTATCCATGTCTTTGGATGTGTTAGTGGTGGGTATGATGTAATGAGGAAGAGCTTGAGTTCATTAATGGTTGCGTTGACTCTCAACAAACCATTTAATATTGCTGGAATGATACTAGACCATATGCTGGAGATGTTAAAAGGTCTAAAGTCCAAGAAGTTTATTTTGTATCCAAGGTTTTTGATGATGATCTTTGATCACAAGTATACACATTTGAGGAAAGATCCAACAATGGTGATGGGTCAAGATCACATGAACATAAGAACACTTGTGAGGATGAAAGGTTACAAGGGTGTGCCTGACAATGAGAAGCCACCACATAAAAGATTGTTTGGAGCTCTAGTTAATCCGGGTTACACTGACCCTGGATTGAACAAAGCAAGGCATGATAAGAGTGATTCAGATACAGATGATCCTTTAGTGCATGCTGATGCAAGTACTAAGAGGAAGAGGCAGGTTAAAAACGTTGGAGTCAAAGGGAAGGGCAAAGCGAAGATTGATCAGGGTGAGTCTAAGAAACAAGGTGCACGAAAGAAAACAACTGCAAAGAAAGGTACAAGTTTGGTAGATGAAGATTCGGTTGATTCAGAAGAGACTGAGGAGGAAGAGCAGTGGGATTCTGAAGAAGAATTAGTAAAGACTACCAAACGCAAGGCCACTGCGGTTGGGGACTCTGAATCTCTCAATAAAACTGTTGAAGAAGTATTGCAGAAAAAGTCGATTGATGTTGAAGGTGACTTGGGACTTGATGTTGGAGACTTTGAAGGATCAACAGTTGTTGTTAACTTGAAGAAGCCAAAGCACAAGTCGATGGCGAAGAAAGTTAGCACAAAGAAACTTAGAGAGAAAGAGATTGAATTGTTACTGAAGGGTAAGAAAGTACCTGAAGCTGGTACATCATCCAAGGTATCTTCACCTGTTGCTAAGAAGCAGAAAAAGGCAAAAGAACCTGAAGTAGTACCAGTACCTGATTTTGAAGCTACTTTAGAAAATGTTCTGAAGGGCGAATGTGAGTAGTGAAGGGCGAATGTGAGTAGTGAAGGGCGAAGGAGGATATGGATGGGCGAATGTGGATGCTGACTGAAGAATATACATGTTCGTACATGGTAACAGGGCGAATGTGGACAAAGTCCACATTCGCACCTTGGAAATGGACGAACGTGCAGACACTATATATAGTTTTGAGTCATTTTGTAAGTAAGAACAGTTATTGAAAGTGTGTGTGTGTTGAGGTCAGGTTTCTCTCTAGATTAAGGTTGTGTAAAAGTGTTTTAGATTAACTTGTAAGGTCTTTGTATGAACATTTTGAAACAAGTAATCTATGAAATGTTGATTGAAAAGGTTTTTTTGCGTGTTGTGATTTGCGTATTATCATTTTGTTCAGTTCCAGGGTTTCCGCACCTGGAATTGTGACTTGTATGATCATATAATTCTGTTTTAGCTAAAATTCTTCATCTACACTTATGTAGGTGTTTTAACGTTTTCCTGCATAAAATTTATAATAAGATTATAATAAGATCAAAAGAAAAACCTGGAAAACAATTTTTTTCATAAATTAAAATTTGAATTTTACTCACGTAAAAGTGAAGGGTTACCATTTTCATATTTACTAGGTTAGAGACCCGGGTGTACACCCAGTGCATCCCCAAGTTAAATGTTACCCGGAAACGGATATATAATACAATTCGTATGAATTTTGGTTAATTGCAAAATATCATAAAAAAGTTAAATGTTACCCGGTAACGGATATATGAATCAACAAATATTTTATTTGACGTGATTTAAAAACAAATAATGAAATGAATAATAACATATTTAGTATCTTCAATCCACCTCTACTCTTGACTTTTGACATTGTGACATACAACTACCCATGTGTAAAAAATGATCCTTCAAATACAGACTCACTCTAGATATGGATTGTCCTTGACTTCATAACTTTAGCACACACCTAATTAAAATAGCACCTATAGACATAATAGGAAGCCCATGTGTTGCATTATAATTCATTGATAGAGAAAACAATGTGAAATTGAAAAAATATAAAAATTATAAATCTCTAAATTAGCCATATGTACTATACATAAAGGAAATTCATGATTACCACCATATTCATATGAAACCTTGCTTTACATAATAAAGGTTGTAAGATTTAGACCATGTGCAAGTTATAAAAGTGTTAACATAACAAAAATGGCACGTTTTGTAGGTTTGTAGAAAGCGAACAATCATTTATTCAAACAATAGTCTATTTCTATTAACCTTTAGTAAACCAAATCCATGCTCCTTAACTTCCCTTTTGAAGACTCAATTACAATGTTTCCATATTAAAAAACTTAATAGATCACATAAAAATTGTTGTTTTCAAATTCGGAAAATATAAAATGACCAACAATCTAGTGTCAATTATCGTATTTACATTGATTTGTAGTATTATTGATGGAGAATTATTTTCGGAAATATAAATTAGGAAATAATTAAATATCAACTACAATGTTTCCGTATTAAAAAAATTCTCTAACAAACTTAGTACATAACAATCAAAGTGTTAAAATCATTAAATTACTTATTAATTTCGGAAATATAAAAAAAGCAACAATTTAATGTCAATTATCATATTTACATGATTTGTAGTATGATTGATTGACAATAATTTCCAGAAACGTAAATTAGGCAATCATTAAATATCAATTACAATGTTTCCATATTTAAAAATTCTTTAAAAAACTTAACATATAAAATTCAAATTTATATATGCATTAAATTATTTATTAATTTCGTACAAATAAAAAGGGAAACAATTTAATGTTAATTATTATATTTCCATCGATTGGGAGTATGATTGATTGAGAACTATTTCCGGAAACATAAATAAGGCAATAATTAAGTATCAATTACAATGTTTCGATATTAAATTTTTTTAAAAAACTTAATAAATAACATTCAAATTGATAAAATCATTAAATCAATTATTAATTTCGTAAATATTAAAAAGAAAACAATTTAATGTCAATAATCATATTTGTATCGATTTAGAGTATGATTGATTAAGAATGATTGATTGAGAATTATTTCCGGAAATGTAAATAAGGCAATCATTAAGCATCAATCATTAATAATAAAATTCAAATTTATAGATGCATTAAATTATTTATTAATTTTGTACAAATAAAAAGGGAAACAATTTAATGTTAATTATCATATTCCCATCGATTAGGAGTATGATTGATTGAGAATTATTTCCGAAAACGTAAATAAGGCAATAATTAAGTGGAACTAATTAAAGAAGACGCTTTCGTTTGGATCTCTCATAGATCCAAACTTCCGGTGCTAGCATGGGATAAATGGGTCGACTTTGACGTCTCGTCTTGTTTGTAATTGGCGGTCTGCCTAGTAGGTCTGTTTGGGGTAGTGTTTGTTTGCCCTTTGTGGCCTGTTTCTTTCTTTCGTGTTTGTATTTTCAGCCCCTAGCTGGCTCTTTATATATATGTATGTATATATATATAAAGCGTTCCGCCGTTCAAAAAAAAACAATTACAATGTTTCCATATTTAAAATTCTTTAAAAACTTAATAAATAACATTCAAATTAATAGAATCATTAATTCATTATTAATTCCATGCATATTAAAAGTGAAACAATTTAATGTCAATAATCATATTTGCATCGATTTGGAGTATGATTGATTGAGAATTATTTCTGGAAATGTAAATAAGACAATCATTAAGTATCAATTACAATGTTTCCATATTAAAAAATTCTTCAAAAACCTTAATAAATAACATTAAACTCATAGAATCTCACCACCACTTATTAATTTCATAAATATAAAAAGGGAAACACTTTAATGTCAATAATCATATTTCTATATAACCAATTTTTTTAAAAATTTGAATTTAAAAACTATCTGGCAACTTATATCAAATTTTAAACAAAATATTCAACAACTTAGAACGTTTTGTTACGCAAACTAAATTTTATGTAAAATTTGTATAAGCAATTGTCAAAGTCTCAAAGGAAGGCATTTAAGTGTGTATTCTAAAAAAATCATGAACAACTTTAGACTATCCATTAGTAAAATAAAAAACAAAAAACATCATCAATCAACCCTAATCGGACCAACCAAGATTGACCTTCGGATGTCACTACTGTAACATCAATGTTGTATATGTTTTTAGATAACAAAAATTTGTTCATAAGCAACGGCATAGTCTTGAAAGGTATGTAAAAAACAATAGTAAAAATGAAGGAACAATTGTTTAAAATAAATAGGCATATGAAGATAACAAATCAAACGTACTAACACTGTTGACGAAGGGTAATGCAAAATCTTGAAGAACTGAGGTCCATTGTGATAAGACATGATAGCGTTTGTGTTATCGGGTCAAATCTTATTTTTATTAACATAAGAAACATAAAAACTTTCAAAGATCAAAATACTTAGAAACATAATATTCATCATAAACAAACTATAAGTCTAAATAATCTCTAAAAAATCAACAGTCCAATTAGGTTTTCATACCAAAAAGACAGAAACATAACAGGTTGATACCAAAAAAATGCATACTCAGTAAACTCAATAAATGCCTATGAAACAAAAATAGCTATCTATATATAGTAGATTATAAAACGAAAAAACAAAATTAAGCTTCGGTTACCTGATTGACGACCAATAAGGAAAATGCAGAACGTTGAAGCCGAAGTAGGAAATGCTTTTCCTTTTTAAGACGGAATTATGAGTAATGGTTATTAAGAATGATTAAACAAATCTATTGGGTTACCTGATTTAAAAAAAAAAAGCCATTTACAACAGAATTTCATTAAAAAAATAAAACAGCATAAATAATTCATGAAAATGCAGTATCTATACTAATCGCTTTTAAACATTAAGTAACGCCATAGAAATAGAAAGAACAAAAACAGAGTTTCATACAAAACAGAATAATAATCCATGGAACCGCTAGATCTAAACAAAACACTCTGTTAAAAATCATGATTGAAATAACCGAACAATAGAAATAGAATATGCGTTGGGATACCTGATTCAAAATCAATGAAGCCCACACACAAAAGTTGATGAAGACGGAGGTGTGAAGGCTGTTTTAGAGAAACAAAAGAACAGGAAGATGAAGACGGATGGGAGGAATCTTAATAAGGAAGCAAGAAGAGTAACACGTTTGTGGTTTTGGAGAAAGAAAAAAAAAAGAAAAATTGGTTTATATATGATAGATCCGGAGCTCCATATTCAATTGGAGCATAGGTGGACACTCTCAAAAGCCTCCAAGGTTACTCTTTTATTATATAGATAGATTTATAAAAAATGTTATATAATTATTGTTCAAACCAAATCACAAACCTATTTATGTTAAGTATATATATGTTTTATTTAGTTTCTTAAAAATAAATGTTTTGTTTATTTTAATAAGTATAGTACCAGGGATATAAAAAATATTTTTAATATGATTTGGAAAAGAATAAAGTTGATTCTATGAATGTACTTTATTTTGGTTAAATGGTAAAAACTAAAAACCAACATAACCCATTACTACCCATGGTATTTTATTTACCAAAACAAACCATTACAGTCTTTGGGACCACTACAACAAGATTTCTTCTATTCTTCTCATCCCCGCGAACCACTTCCAATTAATCACCATCACCTCCGTTTCATCTTCACCTCATCATTTAGGTTTCCAAAACATTTTCTTTGATCATTTTCTTTAATTCAGCATCAACCCTTAACCGCTTAGTCTCCATCTCCATCTCCGTCATCACCCCTACCACTACCTACAACATCAAAACTCTAGAGTCTACATGAACCTCGTGTTTCCTCCCGATACGCGGGCAGACACTCACGGCAAAACCCACTTTTTAGGGTTTCAACGAGTCCGTTAAGCGGTGATAATGACTCGATTGTGGTTGCATGTTCTAGATCAAGAACGAATGAGGCGATTCGGGTGCAAAACCGTCATTATCTTCAATTCTATATATATAAGAAACCCTCCCAAATGGAAAACACTAGAAACCCAATACATGTCCCATATTAAGCCACGTCACTCACTATATTTTAATATCCAAAGGGCAATATAGACAATTTCATTAGCCTCTTCTCTCTCTCTCTCTCTCTCTCTCTCTCTCTCCTTATATATATTGTTTTTCCCTCCTCTCTCTCTCTCTCTTCAATTTTTTCAAAGTCAAATTCAAATCTCTAACCTCTCTCTACCCTCCCCTCTCTCTGTCTCTCTCTAGAAGATGAAACCAGCATACGGAATTGAAGAAATACTTTGTTCGAGACACACCGCTCACAAATCATTCCATCTTCAACCCACTGTTCCGGCCACCTCCCTTCCAACCGTCAACAAGCACCACCACTACCCTCAACCTCTGTCGCCTTTCGTATTTCGGTGGACGCCTTCAAAACACAGCAAAACCAACCAGCCACCTCAAGAACCTTCACACCCTCAAAACACCTTAACTAGCATCACATCCGGATCCAACACCCTCGAGCCCTTAATCAACCTCGTCTCATACTAATCTAAATTTATGATCACTCGTAAACTTGTTTCTACCTTGCCGGAACCAAAAGATCCCAAACAAGCTCTGACCACCACCTTCGCCGCATCATACCTCCGGCCCCATAACGCAGAACCACAACCGTACCATCCAGCATCTCGTCCCCATCCCTCTTTTTCCGAACATATTTTTTGTCCGTCACAAGTACCCTTCTGTCTTTGGTTTCTGAATAATAGGTGGGATTGATTATGAATTCTTGGTAAAGTGATTGTTTGGAGGATGGGTTGGTTCAAGAGATATGTGTGTGTGTGGGTTTTATATTATGAGTGATTGCGCTTATATTATGATAAATGTGTAGTCTATTATTATTATTACTAGTGTTTTAACAAGTATTCGTAGAAAGAAAAGAAAGAAATGTGCACCGCCACTTACAACTGATTGCAGTTCACCACAAAAAAAAACATGTACCCATTATTGAACAAATCTTAATAAACCAAAGGTATGTTACTGTAACAGATCAATATGAACACAAACATCACTCTTGTGTAAGTTGTCCAGTCATTGCATGTCTACATAACCATGCAATTGAAGACACCTTGCTAAACGATGAAGTTCATTTACATGACAAAAGCATGTAGTAATAATATGACATTGTATACACTATCATATGAAGGTCACTATCCATTTAGAAATTAAAACTTGTGATCTTTAAGTTTGTAATAGACTTGCCCAACCTGACCCAGCAGCTAAAAGAATTACCCAATATAGCCAGTGAGTCGAACCATCCCGTCCACTTTGCCACTTGGTAGACGCATATATATATGCAAAGGGTTTATAATATAAGTATTATTATGGAAAAGTTTTAAAACTCATACAAGTTTAGCTGAGATAAGATTATTCATTGTGGTAACATAAATTATTATCTTTCATCGCCAGTATATGAAATTTGTTCAAAAATATTGTTATCATGTGTGTTTATTTAGTTTGGGAAGTTCTACTTTCATATAAAAGTTGATTATCTTCTAAGGGCATTTAGGGAAGAAATGTGGTAAAATTTAGGAAATTGTAAAGAAACCCTTGGTATATCATCTTAACTTTTGATAATTTGAACATATTTGTCCATGCCTCCTTCTTTATAATGTAGTATAGATATAGATTATTATTATTATTATTATTATTATTATTATTATTATTATTATTATTAAATCCATATATGCTTCTTGTTTTGTTTGTTAAACTATACGTGATGGTAATTATATGGGATTTACTTTTTGTTCTTCAAGTAAGAACTTAAATAATTGAGAGAACTGCAACAGAATTATTATTTAAATGTGAACTTAAATAAGAACTTATTATTATTATTATTATTTTCTATTATGAAATCCATATATGCATCTTGTTTTGTTTGATGTATGTGTTCACTTTTGTTAAATAGGAATTGTTCACTTTTTATTTGCACTCTAAGTGTTTGATCAAATGCTAGAAAAAAAACTTATGTTAACCTTTTTTATTTTTTTATTATTAATTTTTTGTTTATGTTAGATTGTTATTGGATTGGGGACATGAGGTTGATAGATTACATGTGATTGATGAATAAATGTGTAGTCTTTTTATATTAGTATATGCTAACACATGTTTAGTGGTGTCCCATTATGTATCTGAGGAGCCCAACTAACATCATGTGTTCTGTTCTAGTGTTGGTTTTCACGAGTATGCTATAGGAAGAAGGCGGCGTTGGTGATGTGGATGTGGATGGATATTAAGAATGAAGCATAGCTAAATCTTTTTATGTTATTATCATTCACAAATAATTATCTTTATATGGAACGTTTTTATACGTGTTAGTGTTGATTGTAATGATCATTTTTATCATTTCTTAAATAAATATATATTTTATGTATTCTTTTATTTTGTTCTTTTAGTATATGCCTTTTAAAACATGTTAGTGATGTCTCATACGATGTCAGGATTTTGTATCATAATACTAACACACGTTAATATTCGTGTGGGAAAGAGTGTCATAAAGTAGGAGAGATGTGACTTGACAAATGTCACTTAAATCAACCTTTTTAAATATGCTTTTCAGAAAATTAAATTATATTAAATTTAATTAAGATTACCATATTGCCCTTTTTTATTGTTTAGTGAATTAAATTATATTAAACTAAATAAAAAAGCAAAAAAAAAATTGTGAACCATTGATCAAAGATGATCAATGGCCACTAGAGAGTTTACAAGGTTTTTTTTCAAAAGATAGTGTTTTCATATTATCCTCACCCTATCTATATATATATACTAGCAGGAACCCGCACTTTGCGGCGGGGCTGCACGTTGTTTGGCTGTTGCGTTTGTATTTTGAAAAAAAAAAATGTTCGAAAACTGCTCAGTTTGTCAAAATTTAACTTGGCTATCATCATATATATGACAATGAATTTTGATAACGAAACAAAGGTTTAATATTTTGAAAAACAAGCAAAAGTGTACGTACTTTATATTACAGAGAAAGAAATTTGAATAGTGTGTCCCACACCTTTCGTATCTAATTCTGATTTAATTTTGTTCATCTTTATTTAGGTTACTTTCAAAAATAGTCATGTATGCCATGAGACTATAACAGATGATTTAAGGTGCACCAAGAAAGATTGTTATGAAGACAAAAGGAAAGAAAATATACATTGTACTTACTTTTATCTACATCTTGGTTAATTTAAAAACCAAGTTGTGACTATCAATGTACAGGTGATCAAAACGGAAACGTAAATGCCATTAAAAGATGTCGTTTTCCCTTTCATTTAAATGTTGTCTCACACTTTGGTTTTTTACTCTGTTAATATAAACGGATGTCGTTTACCTTTTAGTTATTTGAATAATGTAATATAATGATTTGTGAAATTTAGAATATATCATTCGAGCATACTTATTTTTATCCACATTTCAATAAAAGTTTTATTCAAAACCGTATATGTCAAAAGAAATGAATCTTTTTATCTAGCATGACAAACCGAAATGATACTGTTCGAACATCGATCCTAGTTCCAACATTCCTTTTTATAGTTTTTTCAACTTTCCGGTATAAATTTCACCGAATACAAAGTCGTAATAATAGATTATCTTTGATATCGTAAGTTATAATGAGTTCTGATACCAACCAAATTATGACAAACCAAATTGATACCAATCAGTATCAATACTTATTTTAACAGTTTTGAGTGATGAAAAACACATATAATATCTTATTCGACGTATATTTCTTTTACTGTATTGCAAATTTGCATGCCGTAAAATATACTTTAACAAACCAACGTGAAGCCGACTAAATATGGACCATATAATGCACTAGTTATCATATTGTAGTCATTAAAGAGTATGAAAACTAAATTTTCCTTTTTCTTGACTTTAGACTTTTGACTCCCAAATATTAAATATTTTCTTGACATTTGATGCATTGTATAATAACAAATATTAATTTGCAAACCGCGTGACCCATCCATACCTTATCTTTGATATTTATGCATATTTTAAATCTTTACTTGTTAAAAACTCTACATAAAAAAAAAAAGTAAAAACGTTGCATACTTAGATATATGATATATCCCTCTCCACTGCTTAAAGATAAAATTTATTACAAGAATTTGCAATGATTTTTTAGCGCCATAGGAACATTGATCTTTTGGGGATCAAAAGCAACCGAACACTCAACCCGATTGAAGAATTTGGGTTTAACCAGTTTACCCAAAACGTATCCTCTCGATCGAACCACGAAGCTAAGCTTTAACGGCACCGGTGACGTCGGTATCCCTTTCGAGCTCTTCAGTGCCTGCCCACTACCATAGAGCGGGATCTTGTCCCCGATCACTGACACCGTCACCAAGCGCTGGCTCTTTCTCGATTGATAAAACTTTTTCATCTACAAAAATAATATTCAATAACATATTAGTCCGATTAATTTGCGCCCTTGCCCATGAATTATTAGCAACTTTGGTTTCTATGTTGTGTAGTAAAATCATTTTGGTTTTTCGCTTCTTGGGAGTCCGTTATGTAAAAGTTTAGTGTCAATTGCAAACTGTTAAAGTTAAAGTAGCATACTTACTTTTTTTTTTTTTTTTTTTTTTTTTTTTACTTTTGCAATGTCAACGTATTCAACATATTAAAATCGAACCCAACCAATTATACCGATCTTTTTAGTTCGCTTATCCGATTAAACAAGTAATTATTTGATTGAACTTCCTTCAGTTATCTGAATAAACAAGACTTATGAAACCAAACCAAATTGAAAACCGAATTCACAAATCGGAACGATTAAGAACCAAACCAAATTCACAATTAATTCGTTTTTTCGGTTTTTTAACACAATCAAAATTTTAAAGCCGCTACCGTGTCCCTAGAACATTTCCAAAATCCTTAAAAAATAACTAAACCAATTTGCTAACCCAACTATATAAATAAAACATTCAATATTTGTCAGAATTTAGAAGCTTACGTTGCCAGAGCCAACTGCAAGCTGAGAGAACGAAAGCTCAAGCGGTGAAGATGTGACGTGGAGTCCAAAGAACGTAGCGGTGTTGCGAAACATAAACTTAACGGTGGAGTTCATAGACACCATATCCGTAGCAACACCCGTAAAATCCGACCCGGCCTGAACCACAAATCTCTCAAACGTAATACTCTGCAACAAAAAATAACAAACCCAACACGTCAATACAATTAGAATTAATCCAAGAACCACCCCCACAGTCAATATAAATCAATGTTTTCAAAACCGGTTTTTATACTGTACCGAGCTACGCTAAAAAACAATTCAACCAGCAAGTTTAAATCGGGTTTTAAAGCATTATCATATACAGACAAGTCACATAACATAATTAGAGTTAATCCAAGAATCAAACCTCACAGTCACTAAAATTCAAAACGGCTCAAAAACGATTCAACTGGTTGTACCGGCAAGTTTAAATTGGGTTTTAAAACTTATAACACAAGTGCAAAAACATAATTAAAATTAATCTAAGAACCAACCCTCGTAATCAATAAAATTCAATGTTTTAAAAACTATTTTTTATACCATGTCAGGTTTGGCTCAAAAACGATTCAACCGTTTGTACCAACAAGTTTAAATTGGTTTTTAAACCATCAAAACACAAGTGACAAAACATTATTAGAATTAATCTAAGAACTAACGTTACCCACATAGTCAATAAAATTCAATGTTTTAAAAACCGGTTTTATACCACACCAAGTTTGACTCACAAACGATTCAACTGGTTGTACCAGTCGGTTTGAACCCGTTTTAAAACATTATAAAATACACACACAAAATAATAAGAATTAATCCAAGAACCAACCCTAAGAGTCAACTTCGGCTTCTGAGGCTTGCTCGCTCCATACAAAATCCCAGCAAAGACAAAGAACAAAACAAGAAAACATAATATAAACCCGAAAACATAACATCTTCGGGGTATTCTTTTTTCAGACTCATCATCGTTTAGAAGTGCTTCCTCTTCAATAGAGTTGAACTGTGTATGATCCCAGGGTTTAGCAAAACTTTTTAAAGCGACGTCGTTTGAGGAGGATACTTTGCCGGAGAAGCGAGTGGCAGAGGATTCACGGGAATGGTGGGCGTAGTGGGGCGGAGAGGCGGTGGGGGTAGAGTTGTAGGAGAGGGTGGTGATGTGTTTATCGCCGTCGTCGTGTGATGGCGACTGGACGTAGTAGACTGGACGACGTGGTGGAGAACGTGGTGGTGATGACGCCGTTAGGCTGGTGGCGTCTGAATCGGTCTTTGTGTGCTGCATATTATTATTATTATTGGTGTTTTGGGTTGCTTGTGGTTGAAGCTGAAGGGTTTGGTTTCTGAATGACTTAAAATTGTCTATTTATGTTGTTTTGTTCTTTGTCTATTTAAGAATCATTTGATGAAATTGTTTTTGTGATTTTTTACGCGATTTCAGCTTTTTTATTAAGTGAATATATTTTTTCCTTTTTTTAGTTGACTTTGTTTTGTTATTTTTGAAGTAAAAATGAGTTGACTCGTCTTTTATTTTTTTATCGGCAAACTTCTCTTATTTCATTCATCACCAAAAAATATATACATGATTGCTTAAGCAAGGCGCTAAATACAATCACAATGGTACACCGAATACATCACCAATACTCACCCAACATAATCATACACTAACTTATAGGAACGTTAAAAGCTCTCCACATCTCCCACGTCCATCCCGGTTGTTTAAGCTTGTGTTTCACCCATGTAAAGGACGAGGCTTGAACTTCACCAAAGATGCTTCAGACATTCACCCTTTTTCCGTTGAAAATGAGGTCATTTCTTGCTCGCCAAAGTGCCCAACACGCTGCAAGGATTATAATTCGGACTAAACTTCGTTTCTCATTGGTAGTCCTGATCACCGTGTGTAACTCCAATAAATCTTTCACACAAAAAGCGTAAATTGGCTTTAGACCCAACCAGGAGGAAATTTTATTCCAAGTCACCGCCGCAATGGTGCACGAGGTAAACAAATGATCTGCGTTTTCTTCCCCTTCCCCGCATAACCTGCACTCCGTTGGCCCATGTAATATCTTTCGCTTCTTCAGGCCCACAAGCGTAGGAAGCCGATCCTGAATTGCTCTCCAAGCATGAATCGATACCTTCCTCGGCACCCCTTTAACCCACTCAAATGGATAGAAAGGGACAGCATGGCGTGACAGCAACCGCCTGCAAGCAGCTGAGGAAAACAAACCATCGCTGTTATCGACCCATGACCATTTATCCTCAGCCGAAGACAAGGAAACATCCTGTAGCAGATTCGCACAAAGCTGCAGTTCGAGCACCTCATTACTTGTAGCTGACAGCCGCTTCCAGTCCCATCCTAACATTCGTTGAGCCATTGTGACATTCTTTTCTGCTTCTAACACGAACAGGGACGGGAACGAATGCATCAGCGACCGATCCCCAACCCAATAATCCACCCAAAACCGTATGTTTTCGCCATTTCCGGGTTCGCCCTTAATAAGACTTTTTACATCCAGGTTGTGGTCCCACATTTCCTTCTCAACCTTTACAATAGAGTTCCAATTTCCAGCGCAACCGGCTTTGACAGGCAGATAGTTCCACGCGTTTGGGTTCCAATGAATGGCCGAGATCACACGATGCCAAATCGTTCCTTTTTCGAGTTTAAAACGCCACCACCACTTCAATAGCAAGCTTTCATTAATAATTTTCAGAGATCCCAGCCCTAAACCCCCTTTGTCCACAGGGCTGATTACTTTCTCCCAGACTATCCAACTTGTTTTCGCTTTCTCCTCATCCCCGCCCCAAAAGAACCTTCTTCTTAGTGATTCAAGCTTCTCAATAACATCTTTTGGAGCTTTGAAAAGGGAGAAAAAGTATATGGGAAGGCTATCAAGAACCGCCTTTAAAAGTACCACCCCGCCACCAATGGATAACTTTTTCGCTTTCCATTTGGTAAGCCTTTTTCTCACACAATCAATGACGTCGCCCCAATACCTTGCTTGGTTCATGTTAACTCCAACCGGTACACCCAAATACTTACACGGAAAGCGCCCCGACTTACATTTTATCAAGTTTGCCACTCGCTCAATCTCTTCATCATTAACACCTACACCATGTAATATTGTTTTATTATGATTTAACTTGAGGCCCGAGACTAGGTAGAAATATCTCATCAAGCGTATCACATTTCGTATATTCTCATCGCCCCATTCACCCATGTAAATAATGTCATCGGCATACATAAGGTGATGCATTTCGGGTCCATCATGTGGTAGTTTAATCCCCCGAATCAGCCCCACCTCCTTTGCTTTAAGGATAAAACATGAAAGCGCTTCCATAGCCATAATGAAAATATAGGGGGAAAGAGGATCGCCTTGGCGCACACCTCGGAAGCATTGGAACTCTCAAGTAGGCGACCCGTTAATCAAAATCGAGGCCCTGGATGATTCAAGTATACCCTTTACCCACTTTATCCATCTATCGGGGAAGCCCATTTGGTCAAGAACCGACAAAATAAAGCCCCAACTTATGGAATCATACGCCTTTTCCATGTCTACTTTCAACACAAATGCCTTCAATTTTGCACGCTTCACCCATGAGAGGACTTCATTCACCATCAATGGCCCATCGAGTATATTTCTATTCCCTAAGAACCCGGATTGAAATTCGGATATGACCGAACCAATGACCCCTTTTAGTCGATTAGCCAACACCTTTGAAATGATTTTGAAATACACCCAAGTAGGCTTATTGCCCGAAAGTCAGGGAAGTGTAGTGGGTCCGGCCCTTTAGGAATGAGGGTGATGAAAGATGAGCCACTTCCTTTACTTATCGAACCATGTTCGTAAAACGCCTCCATAACCTTCATTATATCTTCTTTCAAAAGTCCCCAGAAGTGTTTCAAGAAACCAAAGGTGAAGTCATCGGGGCCGGGTGCCTTGTTGTTTCCACATTCCCAAATAACATTTTTAACCTCCAGTTCAAGAAAGGGGGAAACGAGACCATTCGCTTCCAACTCTGAAAGTTTCTTAATATTATAGTACGAGAAGGATGGTCTGTTATGCGAAGGTTCACTATATAATTCGGCTATAATTTTATGGCTGCATCCATTTACACACCCTTGAAATATGAATGCACAACTGAGGGGAAAGGAGTACTACTAGAGCCTTCTTTTTCTTTCACTGATTTTATCAAATCCTACACTACCACATCACTTTACTGAATCGTTTTTTTAAAGGCGGCACTTAACTGATTCACTTCACTGAAATCATTATTATTTAGTTTTCCATTTTTTTAATTACCGTCTTTAAAAAAATGACCGTTTGAAGTTAATGAACCTTTTGTAAAACTTAAAAAAATTAAAACGTTCCATTAAAATTAAACTTACAATATTAAAAGTAAATAAAACATAGAAATGCAAACACAATAAATCAAATAAAAACTATTCGGAGTCGGAGGAATTCGCTTCGAGGTGCGGTAGATCAAGTGCGTCTAGATGTTCCACGAGATCATTTCGAAGTCGGAGGAATTCGCTTCGAGGTGCGGTAGATCAAGTGCGTCTAGATGTTCCGCAAGGGCTTGGTCGTCGAAAAACGGTTGGATTGGGGGGTCGCGTATGTGGACCGGTGATATCACACGTCCCTCGTCTTTAATGATCATGTTGTGCAAGATCATGCAAGTATAGACGATAACGCTACACCTAGCAACGGTCGTCGGGCTCAAGAGTCGTGCGGTAATTCCTGGTCTGATTAGATACTCTTGAACCATCTTTATTTGGGTCGGTTTGTTATTAGCTAAACAAGCGGACCGGATTAGTGTTTGGTCAAATTTTAATAATGTAAAGTTCTATGTCTCGTTTAATAATTTAGACATCATTTTGTTCTTATTCTAGCACTAGATTATACCCCGGGACGTAAAATCTAATATAACATATTAATTTTACATATGAAATAGAATGATGCGCTTTACAGTTACATGCATGAAAGCTTCGGGTAGCAGCTAACCTAAAACAATTAAAAATATGTTTCCAATATTAACGCCTAACTTGAAACAATGTATAACTCTAATATTAATATCTAACCTAAAACAATGTATAATTCCAATGCTAACGCATGTTGAAAATAGAATTCATATTTACTGATTTAAACATAATTAGTGACTTGCCTATTCATGATTAATGATTTACCTGAACACTTTGTGTGTGTTTTTTCCTGTTTGAACAAAACTCAACAAAAAATAGTCGTTTTTTTTTCCTCCGTTTTTTATATAGCACTATGGTACTCGTTGGAAAGATAATAAAACGTTCGTTAATTTGGTGTAATATTTTTCTTTAAAAAATCTCGTATATAAAAGATATTAACGTTTAAAAATTATGGGAGGAAACATAAGAGAGAAAAATCTAAATTTGTTTTTAAATTATTTTTTTCCTAAAATATCTCAATGCCACGACACATGGCACACTAAAAGAGAAGAATGCCTCTTTAAGTGTCATGTCATTAAAATTGCTTTGGTTTATTATATGTATAGATTCCTTGTTACAGTTGCAAAATAATGTGTGAAAAAAAAATCTAAAATTAAATAGCCTAACTGCTTAAGTGGAGAAAATCCAAAAGCAAAGAAGAAGGATGTATTTTCTAAAAAAAAAATAAAAAAAAAAGTTGAAAATGACAATTTTGATGTTTTTCCATTTTCTATGTTAATATATTATATTGTGATTGTGATGGCATGGAGTTGAGAAGAAGCTTCCTACAGCCCAAATACAGTTGTCATTTGTCAAAAATCAAAATACATAAAAAGTCCAGGTTAGTTTAATACTTCCATTTTCATTGAGAGTGCGTGTACACGACTTTTGTGTTACGTTCCATCGTGTATTTATTAATCGTTTTGGTTTAAATCGTATTTCATGTTATGAAATAAAATAATAGACCGATAGATTAGTCGAGTTTTGTACAGTGTAAGTATCGGTTAAAATTAAAAAAATTGCCTTCTCTTTGTGTTATGAACGTACACCCACCACATTTGCTTACTCAAAAATTCTCTTTACTGCTTAAACCTCATGCGACACTTGTCTATTGTGACAATGTTAAATGTCTATTGTGTCACGTCATTTTTAACCTCAAATAGCTTAAAAACCTATTGTAGCCTAAACATCGGAAACGCAAGCCTAAAGTAGCCTGAAACTATAAACCTCACCACTTTATTATACCCATCAAAAAACACACCCAATGAAATGGTCTCTACCAAAAACCCCACCCTTTTCTTTTTCTTCTTCCTTCGGCTGCTTCTTCTTCTTCTTCCTTCGGCTTGTTCTTCTTCTTCTTCTTCCTTCGGCTTGAATCTTCCTTCGGCTTGCACAAGCCCAATATTCAAGCCGAATTGCCAAGCCTCTTAGGCCGGAACCGTGTAGCTGCGAGGCTTCACAAGCCTCGACACCAAGCCGAGGGGTGCCCCGACCTACCTAATTGTGAAAATTATGATATCAAACAATAAGCCAGTTGGCACAGATTATTATTAATCAAGAATCAACAATACAACTTATCAAATACCTTTACAAAATAGACAAAAAAATCCTGACAACTGCACTACAACTGACAAGATCAAAACAAAGACAATCTCAAACAGACACTGATTAGACCAACGAAACAAGTAGTTTAACTGATCAAAAAACCCCTAATCGCCTGTTCACTGAGATGATGAGAATGAGAGAGTAAAGAATATGAATGAATGAGGAGAAATCAAAAGTGCAACGGTGACGAGACCAGGAGCTATTTATAACAATGGAATTGTGTTTCTTTGAGATTGATCAACGGCTATAAACAAAGGAATCCAACGGCTACGAACAACTGTGCTTCTTTGACTGGGATCGCCACATCTGCAATCATCATGGACTGGGCCAAAGGCCAATAGGCCTCTGTAACTGGGTTGTACACTTTCTTGGACTGCTACAACTCAAAGCATAAGCATAACCTGCAAAAGAGGCCTTATGCAACAAAGTAAGAAAACTTTATAAAATAAAAACCTTTTATTAAAGAAATTAAACTTTTACAACATAATTTTTTTATAAAATAAAAGTAATAAAATTGGAATTAAACTATAATTTTAACACCCTCTCTCAATTTTATTACTTAAAAACATCAACCATCCCAATTTGTTCACAAAGAACATGTTGCTGGGTCAAAACGCCTTTGGTAAAAAGATCAGCCAATTGATCAACTGTATTTACCTAGTCAGTTTTAATGACCCCTTTATTTACCTGTTCTCTTAGGAAAAATAAATCCAACTCAAAGTGTTTGGTTTTGTCATAAAGAACTGGATTTTCAGTAATGGCAATAGCTGCTGAACTGTCACATTTCAAACTTATAGGAAGTTTGATAAAAATATCAAGTTTAGACAATAAGTTTTTAATCCACATAATTTCACAGGCAGTTGCAGCCATAGCTCTATATTCTGCCTCAGCAAAAGATGTAGAAACAGTAGCTTGTTTTTTGCTTTTCCATGACACTATACAATTTCCAAGGAAAATGCAAAATCCAGTGACAGATTTTCTAGTTTCATTCCACTTTGCCCAGTCTGAGTCAGAATAGGCACAAAGATTAAAATTGTCACTTTTTGAAAAACAAATTACCTTACCAGGAGAAGACTTCATGTACCTCAAAAGTCTGAAGGCAATTTTCAGATAACCTACAGAAGGTTTATGCATGTACTGACTAAGAAAGTGGACTGTATATGATATGTCAAGCCTGGTATGGGAAAGATAAATTAACTTTCCCACTAGTTGCTGATATCCATCCATAATATCAAGCAACTTATCATTTTCTGAAACATTTTTGCTCAAAACATGATTTTGCTCAATAGGGTTAGATATGGGCTTACATCCTAACATCCCATACTCAGCTAGTAATTCAGTACAATATTTTCTTTGTGTCAAGCTAACACCTCTATTAGTTTTAAGAACTTCAATTCCTAAAAAATATTTTAATCACCTAAGTCTTTTATTAAAAACTTAGTTTTAAAACATGCCTTAACCTTCTCAATTTCATCATTAGAATTTCCAGTTATAAGGATATCATCAACATACACTAATAACACCAAAAAACAAAACCAGTGTTCTTAACAAACATAGAATGGTCACATTTAGACTGGATAAACCAAACTCAACCAATGCACTGACCAATTTTTCATTCCACATTCTAGGGGCTTGCTTAAGGCCATACAAAGACTTCTTAAGTCTAAAAACTTTATTATCAGATTTATAATCATAACCATCAGGTATAGACATATAAACTTCTTCATGTAAATCACCATATAAGAAAGCATTATTCACATCAAGTTGAAAAATAGACCAATCATTTTGAACAGCTAGACTGACGATACATCTTACAGTAACAAGTTTTACCACATGAGACAAGGTTTCCTCGTAGTCAACCCCTTTCTTTTGGCTAAAACCTACAAGTCTAGTCTTATATCTATCTATCTCTCCTGATGCTTTATAGTTAATCTTATAAATCCATTTCACCCTATCTTATGTCTACCCTTAGGTAAATCAACAATATCCCAAGTATTGTTTCTATACAAAGCCTCAAGTTCTTCATTCATGGCTTTAACCCAATTAGGATCTTTAACAGCCTCATGATAGAACTTGGGTTCAACACTTTTGTCAAGAGACACAAAAAAACATCTATTTTCATGAGAAAGTTTTGAAAAATTAACAACCTTTTCAATACCATATTTTACTTTCCCTTCAATAATATAGTCATTAAACTTTTTTGTAAAAGACACAGTCCTACCAGACTTTCTAACAGAACTCTAAACTGTGTTACCCTCAGAATGATCAATGTTATCATTCTCAGTATTCACATGCCTTACCCTATCATCAACATCATCAGGATTATGAGGCTGCTGACTCCCAGTCAAGCCTTCAACATGATCCTGAGGATTGGATTGCCAAGACCCATGTGTTCCTAAGTCTATATTACCATTACCCTTTTTCTCATCATTGGGATCATTCACATTATGAGAGATTTCAGAGTTTGTGTTTTCAAAAAAATCAAAAAAATTTAAACAGATCACATCTTTGTTTTCATTTGAGTCAAATGTTTCAAAAACATTTTTTTCTTTGAAGGGAAAACAATTTTCATAAAATTTAACATCTGTAGAGTAAAAAGTAGTTTTACTATCTAAGCTAAAAACCTTGTACCCCTTTTCTCATTTGAGTAACCCAAGAAAACATATTTTTTAGCTCTAGATTCTAATTTGTTTGACTCACTTAAAATGTTGCAAAAACACATACAACGAAAAGCCCTTAAATGATCTAGAAAGGGATAAAACAAATAAACCAGCTGATAAGGAGTCTTTCCACTAAACACGGAAGAAGGAGTCCTATTAATAAAATAAGCAGCAGTAAGAACACATTCAGACCACAACCTAATAGGTAAATTACTTTGAAAAAGAAGAGCCCTAACAACATTAAACAAATGTCTATATTTTCTTTCTGCAATGCCATTCTATTGTGGAGAATAAGTAGTCTGATGAATAATACCTTTGTTTTTTTAAAAACAAACTCATTTGATTAACGACAAATTCTGTACCATTATCACTTCTAAATATTTTAACCTTTTTCCCAAATTGATTATCAAGAAAGTTAACAAAATACTGAATGTGATCAAACACTTCAGTTTTACTTTTCATTAGACTAACCCAAACAGCCCTAGAATAATCATCCACAATGGTCAGAAAGAATCTATTCCCTTCTCTGTCAGTCACCCTATAAGGACCCCAAAGAACAAGATGAACCAATTGTCCAAACTAAGTTGATTTATGATCACTAAGAGGAAATGGTTCTCTGTAGGGGTGAGCATATTTGAACCGGACCGAAAAAAAACCGAGGACCGACCCTAAAATCTATCGAAACCGACCCGAACCTATTAGGTAGGTTCTGTAGCCGGTCCAGGATTTTTGTGCATTCCGGTTCTCGGGTCGGGTCGGTCCAGGAACATATTGTACCCGAGAAAAAACCGATGGACCGAATATACATACTAGATGGTTTTTAATGAATCTGAACTGATGGTTTTTAATGAATCTAAACTAATGGTTTTTAATGAATATGAAGTTCATGATTTATAATCAGCCTGTGGCTGCTGCTGCAGACCTGCAGTAACTTAATGGGTCAATCAAAAAACCATGTTGCTGCACTAACTTAATGAGTTAATGGGTCAAAAAACCATGTGGCTGCAGTAACTTAGTTGTGAATTGTGATACACTTTTTTACTACTTTGGGTGTATAAGATGTTAAAAATTGTTGTGAATTGTGCAAGTGTTGTTAGTTAACATTAAAATAAAGACATAAATGCCCTGCACATATACATTCACATTAAGTTCTAGTTTGATCTTTAGTCACTTTATCACAACCCATATTGACCCATTTATTGATTTTGTTATTTCTTTTAGAGTTCACAACTTTGACTTATTTTTCATAACTTAATCTGCACTATGTATTATTGTAAAGGAAATGGGTAGTAAGTTAGTAATATAATATAGCTTGTGTATCTAACAATGTTAACTGACCCCATATAGTAAGTTTTAGTAAATTAGTAACATCTTATACACCCAAACTATGAACGATCTTTTGGTTTTCTAATTTCTTTCTTACAAATGTTTTAGTAAGTTTGAACACTTGGTGTGCAAACATAGTGTACATACCAATCAAACACAGTCAACCCAACTAATTAGCAAACAACACACCATCACCATATAAAATCAACAATATACAAAGTTACAACAACACAGACTAACCATCACCATCCAAAATCAAGATACAAAGTCCAAAAAAGAAATCTAACCTGAAATTTTGTTGGTTCAGAAGACAAATCGTAATAGAATAAATGGTTTTTTGATGTTGATTGCAACATAATCGAAGGTTTTTGCTGTTGGATATGTTGTTGCAGATCGGATTCGGGTATTGAATCCTGGACCGATGGAACCGGGTGTGAAGGAACCGAAGACCGAACCTAATCTTAGGGTTTGAATTCGGTTCATGTTTTATGTTAGGATCGGGTCTCGGTTCGGGTCGGGTTTGGTCGGGTCGGGTCGGGTTTGGACCATTGCTCACCCCTAGTTCTCTGTGTTGTTTAGCCCTATGGCAAACATCACATGGTCCATGAGTACTGCTAATTTTAAGATTTAAATCAGACTTAAGCACATTTAACACCTGATCAGATGGATGGCCTAGTCTACCATGCCACATATTAAAGTCATTAACACTATTGAAACACACCTTAACATTTAAACAAGCATTGCCATACATATATAATCCATCAAATTGCCAGGACTTTCCTTGTTGACAAGTCCTGAAGATAACATTTGTGTTCATCAAAACCAACAAACAACATATTATGTCTAGCTTGCTTATGAACAAACATTAGGTTGATAGTGTACTCAGGAATAACAAGAACATCTTGTAAAATAACTTCCTCATATAATTTTAATTTTCTAATTTTAGTTACTTTGGTAAAAGTTCCATTAGGATGTTTAACCTTTATGTTTAAATCAGACACATCAACATAATCAAACAGTCCTTTATCACTATTAACCATATGCTCATTTGCTCCTGAGTCAACTATCCAACCTATACCAAGTAATGTTCCATTCATACTAGCAAAACAATAAACAGAAGAACCTAAAACAGAGCACAAAAGATACTACCAGCCATATTACAAGACTGAGTTCCTTGAGATCCATCACCAAATCTTTCATTCAAAAGACTAAGCAACCTAGAGACTTGGTCACTTGTAAGAGAATTAGTACTAACATTTGAAGATTTAGCACTAACATTCGCAGAACTAGAATTACTATTTTTATTATTATTATTGTTATTATTGTTATTGTTGTTATTGTTATTATTATTATTAATATTATTATTATTATTATTATTATTATTATTATTATTATTATTATTATTCACAAAACTTCTTTTTCCAGAATAAGTTGGACCCATTCTTGATTTTACCCAAGGGGATATCCAATTAACTCATAACATTTCTCAACAAGATGACCAGTCTTATTACAATGTGTACATTTTAAAGCGTGATTAGGACCCCCTAAACACCTTTTTATTACTGTTGTTACTCAAAACTTCATTTACATTAGATGCAAAACTCATAGTTTGACCAATTTTAGTACCACTAGTACTAGAGTTTCTATGAGATTCCTCTCTAGAAACAATAGTAAAAGCATTCTTAATAGAAGGTAAATCAGTTCTTATTAAAAGAGAGGTCCTAACAGCATAATACACATTGTCAAGACCCATCAAAAATTGCATCAACTTAATCATATGACTATGAGAATTAAATTCCCTAGAGGCATCACAAGTACAAGCAGGCAATTACAAAATCTGATCAAGTTGTTTTCACATGACATCCAGTTTATGATAATATTCAAAAACACTCATACCATTTTGTTTAAAAGAATTAATTTTCTGATATAAATAAAAAAACAACTGAGCCATCAATTTTGTTATAAGTTTCTTTCAAATCTTTCCAAACCTCTGAGGCTAACTTAGAATAAACTCGCCCCATGTATAACTCATCAGAGATAGAATTTAATTTCCAAGTAAGCACAACAGAGTTACACCTATCCCATTTCCTAGCAAGAACATCATCATCCTCAGGTTTCAAACAATCACCATTAACAAAACCAAGTTTATTTTTAACTTGTAATCCTAAATCATAGCATTTGCCCAAACAGTATAATTTTCAGTACCTTTAAGTTCGATATTAACAATGGTCAGATTAGTAGAATCACTAGCATGAAAATACAAAGGATCACTAGCATCCAATTTGCTAACCAGGTTCACATTGTTCACAAGGGGCAGCCTCAGGTCTAGGACCAGGCCCTTGACCCCCATTGGGACCACCAGCAGCATCAGTCACGATACACAAACAAAAATACAATCAAAACAAGTACAGAAAACCAGGCAAACACTACACCAGAAAATAAGAATCAGAGAAACAACAATTAAACAATTAAGAACAATCAACAAATAGAGTAAAGACCACAGAATATCACAAAAAAGGCGAAGCCCCGTGGGTCGGTTAACCACTCAAAAGGTGCCAACCCAGGTCCTCATGAGGGAGCCACCTATAATCTAGACCAATCCTTAAAGCTAATCTCAGGCACAAGCCCAGAACAAAGACTCCTTAGGACAAAACCTAGAAGGATCAGAGTGATCTCACTAGAAAGACCCAAGTTAGGGTTTCACCAAAAATCTCGTAGTGTTACAACCTTCACTTAGGGTTATAACACCAGAGAGCAAGGAATAAAGCCTCCAATCGTCCAATCACCAGATTAATGCTCCTTGAATACCAAGAAACCCTAAATCTGATCAGACACTTCAAGTTCCATAATTGAATGATCAAGATCAAGACAGATCTATTCCAACCAAATAACAGACAGAGACACTAAACCAAGAACAGAGACGGCAGAAGAAATAAGAACAAGAGCCTAAGGCTCTGATACCATGTGAAAACTATGATATCAAACAATAAGCCAGTCGGCACATATTATTATTAATCAAGAATCAACAATACAACTTATCAAACACCTTTACAAAATAGACAAAAAAACCCTGACAACTGCACTACATCTGACATGATCAAAACAAAGAGAATCTCAAACAAACACTATTAGACCAATGAAACAAGATCATAAACAAGTAGTTTAACTAATAAAAAAAACCCGAATCGCTTGTTTACTGAGATGATGAGAATGAGAGAGTTAAGAATACGAACGAATGAGAGAGAAAGAGAGAGATCAAAAGTGCAACAGTGATGAGACCAGGAGCTATGTATAGCAATGGAATTATGTTTCTTTGAGATAGATCAACGGCTATAAACAAAGGAATCCAATAGCTACGAACAGTTGTGCTTCTTTGACTGGGATCGCCACATCATCAATCATCATGGACTAGGCCAAAGGCCAACAAGCCTCTGTAACTGGGCTACACACTTTCTTGGACTGCTACAACTCAAAGCATAAGCCCAACCTGCAAAAGAGGCCTTATGCCACAAAATAAGAAAACTTTATAAAATAATAACCTTTTATAAAGAAATAAAAGTTTTTTAAAATAAAACTTTTTATAAAATAAAAGTAATAAAATTGGAATTAAACTATAATTATAACACTAACCAACAATCATGTTCAACATTAACGTACTAAACACATTGAAATGGATATTTGCTTTATCTGTGAGAGGCTAAATGGAGCCTGGTATGCATTCTTGATGTACCATCCATTTGATGTACGCACCATCCGGATACCAATTGTTGGAATGTTAAAGTCAATTCAATAAATATGCAAAGTCAACAAGTGAAGATAAAGTTCAAAGCAGTTTCTTATGTTCTCATAAGTTCAGGGCTGAAGTTAACTACTTTGGAAAGTTTAAATGAAGGCGATCATTAACAGACGTAACAAGCGTTTGACTCTCTTTGACTATAAAAGAGGGCTTAGGGTTCATTTGTGATTATTCTTTAATCATTTTCATCTTTGTAATTCATTTCAATTCTTTTCTAGTAATCATTCGGTTATTCTTGATTAATAAAGTTTCGTATCATTTGATTCGTATTGTTCTTATTTTCTGGGTGTAATTATATCTCCACCTTTAAAGTTAATCAAGGACTTTTATCCAATTCCACATCCATCACAACAGAATTGGAACTTACTTCCAGGCAAAGATTTGGTCATCATATCAACAAGATTCTTGCTTGTATCAATATCTAATACCAAAATCTCCTTTGCATTCACAATATCCCTTATGAAATCCAATTTGACTTTTATGTGTTTAGTCCTCTCATGAAACACATTGTTCTTTGCCAATTGCACTGCACCCTGATTATCACAATGGACTTGAGCTTCAACAGAATCTACACCAAGATTAGAAACTAATCCCTTCAACCAGACTTCTTCCTTGATAGCTTCAGTGAGTGCAATGTACGCTGCTCCTGTATTGGATAGAGCCACAACATCCTGCAACTGTGCTTTCCAGCTTACAACATTCCCAAGCACTTTGAACACATAGCCTGTAATGGATCTCCCTTTTCTAAATCTTTAGCATAGTCCGAATCTACAAAGCCTTCAACATTGACTTCAACATTATCTTTTACACCAAAGTTTAGACCCCAGTCTTGTGTACCCTTCAAAAACCTAAAGATCCACTTGGTGGCCTCCCAATGCCTCTTTCCAGGATTTGGCAAGTACCTACTAACCAGGCTAAGAGCATACCCTAAATTTGGTCTTGTACAAACCATGAGGTACATTAAACTTCCAACTAACTTGGGATATGGAACACTATCCATATACTCCTGCTCCTTTTTAGAACTTGGAGCATCTTGTAAAGACAACTTAAAATGACCAGCTAAGGGAATTGTGTCAAGCTTACACTCATACATTGCATTACTCTTCAAAATCTTCTGCACATAATACTTTTTATGCAACTTAATCTATTTCGAATCCATGTCCCTCTGAATTTCCATTCCCAATATTTTCCTTGCGTCACCAAGATCTTTCATATCAAACTTAGACCTCAAAAGCTATTTGATATCCTCTATTTCTTCTTTGTCTTTACTAGCCACCAACATATCATCAACATAAAGTAAGAGACAACAAAATTCACCAGGTTTGTATTCCCTGAAGTACACACATGAATCATATTCACTCCTTTTAAATTCATGAGTAACCATGTATTAATCAAACCTTTTATACCACTGTCTTGGGGACTACTTCAACCCATACAGTGCCTTTATCAATAAACAGACTTTATCCTCATTACCCGTTTGCTCAAAACCCAATGGTTGCTTCATATAAATCTGTTCATCTAGATAACCATGTAAGAAAGCAGTCTTTACATCCAATTGTTCCAACTCCATATCATGAGCTGCAACAATTGACAATATTACCCTTATAGAGGTATATTTCACTATATGAGAGAATATTTCAGTATAATCAATTCCTGCCCTTTATGAGAATCCTTTGGCAATTAATCTTGCCTTAAATCAAGGCTTCTCCACTCCTGAAACCCCTTATTTCATTTTAAAGATCCATTCGCAGGAAATTAATTTCTAGTCCTTGGGTTTATTAACAAGTTCCCAAGTACCATTCTTTAACAAAGAATCCATCTCTTCGTTCATAGTTAGACACCACTTATCTTTCTATTCAGAATTAACTGCTTCCTCAAATGTCAATGGTTCATTGATGCATTCTTGTTTAGTTGCAACAAAAGCCATATCAGTCATTTACACACTTTTACAATCATCTCTTAATCTCAGTGGCTTCATAATAGTTCTCTTTGGCCTATCTCTTGCCAAGCTATATCCAGGAGTTTGCTGTGAACTACCAGCTCCTTGATTGTCTTCACTTGATTGGACTGTTCCCCTTTCACCCTGAGACTCCACCTTAATTTGAACACCAACCTCTTCAACTAGTTTAGAACTTATCATACCAGGGACATTTCCCTTAATCAAGTCTTTATATAGAATATCTTCTTTGATTCTCACATCCATACTCTTAATAATCCTGGTCCCATCACCTTCCATTTTCCACAACCTATATCCTTTAACCCCTTCTTTGTGACACCTGGCAAACTCCGGTTAGTAACTTTTGAAAATTCGGTAAGTCTACCTTAGCGAGTCACGCATACATCACACATAACAGAGTTAGTTGTGTCGAGTCGTGTTAAGTAATTGGCCAGGGATCAATGATTCGGAGGATCATTGGGGTTAGCACACACACACGAGTTACGAGTCCGGTTGTTGGTGATTTGTAGAATCGCCGGGTCTAATGCACACACGCAAGTCTCGAGTCCCGGGAATTGGTGAACGAATGTGAACGTGTAAGTTTTCATGAATTATGTGTTTATAATCATTATATGGCTTGTCGGTATGTGAATACGTGCTTATATGTGTTAAAATAGTGTTTAACGCGTCGAAAACCCAAAACCTGCTGCTATAGGCAATTACAGAGGGGAACAAGCGATTGGAAACTAGTGATTAGCCTAATCGCCTATTGCAGCACCCTAATCGCCTGTAACGTGTCTGACGACTAGAAACACCTATAAATACCACCCTTGACTTGTAAAACATCATTTGTGCAACCCTAGACGTCCCATAAACTCTCACAACCAATAAACACCCCCTGGATCACATTTTTGCTCGAGAATGCTCCTTTCCAAGCCATACATCTCATTTCCTTGCAAATCCAAGGTGTGTTCTTCATCCCAAACCTTTGTAATGATTTTGTTATACTCCCTAAAGGTCCAGACCTGGTTTTTAAATGTTTATGTCTTTGAAAACCCATTAAAATCAGTTTCTAAACAAACCTAAACCTTTATGTTGTTCTATGTGATGTATTCATGCAAAGATAGGATTTTTATTGATAAAACATGATTGTTCTTGTATGTTTGACATGTTTCTGACCTAAATGAGTTGTTATGATGTTAATCTATGAATTTGGGAGTTTAGGATTATGTTTTAAGGATAATACGTGTTTTGACCCGTTTGGATGATTAGGAAGATTTAAGGAGATTTAATGTGTTTGAATGATTGCATAAGGTTAGGTTTTGCTATATGATGATGCTAGAACAGTAGGATAATGTCGGACAACGTTGTTATGTGATGAAATCCGGATATTTGCTATTTAGGGAAGTTTTGCATGTTGATGTGATGTTTACATGATGAATATGCTATTTTAGAAAAACACTTGCATTCGGGGCTGTTAGGATGATGATAACTTGGGGGTTTTTGCTTGAAATAGATTTATTAATGTTTTGGGTTTGATATTGGGTGTTTCCACATGTTTCGGATCTGATTTGGAGGGTTAAACGCACGAAAAAGTGGAACTAGCCTGCAGGGGGCGATTAGGGAGTCCTAATCGCCCGAGGAACACGTGATTAGCCCTAATCGCATGCAATAAGGGGCGATTAGGAGCCAAATCGCATGTAATACACGTGATTACAATCCTAATCACTAGTTTGACCATCCTAATCACCAGTTGACTTTTCTAATTGCATGTTTGATTCCTAATTACGTGTACTGCTGTTAAATGTATATTTTAACATCCCGGAACATGATTTGACACCTAGGAACATGTTAGGAACCCCGTGACATGTCTAATAACTTGGTAACACGTGTTCGGTAGGGCTGTTCATGAGCCGAGCCGAACCGAGCGGACCTTTGCTCGTGCTTGGCTCATTTACAAACCAAACCGAGCCGATCAGCTCGTTTACAATCGATCCGGAAACCGAGCGAGCATTGTTCGAGCGCACATTTTTTCGAGCGAGCGACGAGCGGCGAGTGTTTTCGGATAGCCATAAATTTGGGATATTTCCTTTAATATTCTCGCTGCCTAGTGATGATTGAGGTTCGACCGTTCGAGAATGAGGCTCTAGTTGAGGCCAGTGAGGTGATGATTATACTATAGATAACAACTGTCGCTTTGTGGCGTATGTTGATAGCGGGAGATGATTGATGGTGGACAACTAATGGGAATATGAAGTCAAGCATGTTTTTTCACGACTTAGGGCTTTACAATTAAACTTAGTCTTAACTTATCATTGGGTTAACTGAGCCAATAACTAGAAATATAATTGTATATATTCATATATTGAGCCAAACTCACTAGAGTGGCATGTATAAAACTATAAATATAATTATAATTAATGTTTATATATATAATTATATATATAATAAATTAATAAAAATTATATCGAGCCGAACCGAGCCGAGCGGACCTTTGCTCGTGCTTGGCTCGTTTACAAACCGAACCGAGCCGATCAGCTCATTTACAACCGAGCGGAGAATCGAATGAGCAATTTCTGAGCAAATTCCGAACGAGCGCCGAGCGTTTTGAACAGCCCTAGTGTTCGGATTCGTTTATGCGTTATTTGAACTATATGCTAGACTTAGTGAACCTTTGTGCATGTTGAGTGTTTAATTGCATATGTTGCATGATATCTTGTATTTGATTAACATGTGGGATGTCGGGTCGCCAATGGGATGTCGAGTCTTGTCTTGTCTTGCATAGTCTGGTTGTTAGTCAAACGTATTTTCAAACGTATATGGTCATGGATTGGACATTTGGGGACTAATGAACCCAACGGGTTATTAGTCTAACATCACGCACACATCTTATGATAGGTCGCCACTAGTTGGGGCTATCACACACGTATCGGTTTACTTGTTAACTGAAGACGCAACCTAAGGTGAGTTCACGGCCCCACACTTTACTGTTTTGTTTTCGGGTGAGAAACATGCGTATACATTTTAATCACACATTTTCATGTTATTCTATGGCTAACCTTTTATTACTATACGGTTCATCTAAAGTCCCTTAGAAACCACTAATAATGGGATATAGCGGGGAGGTATGGATAGCGCTACTGGGGACTGACAATCCCCACTCGACGGTTGGAGGCCGGGCGGGTGCATATTATCTCAAAACACACAAGGCCTACCGGCGATGACGGTAGTCCGTAAATAAGGGTTTCACATTAAAACACAATCAGCAATGGTTTCACCCGTGGTAGTAATATTATATAACACCTAGCTAGCGTTCACACAAGCATAGTAGTAACGGTAACGGTTTTCAAAGGATTTGACTAAACGCATAATATAAAACCTGTGAACTCACCAGCATTATATGTTGACTTTTTAGCATGTTTTCTCAGGTCGCTAAGGTAGCAGCTGTCAGCTAGGCGCACTGGAGTCGCACTCGCGTCTAGGATCATAATGCATGTTTTGAGATGTTAAAACTTTAAACTCATGTTTCGACTTCTATTTGACTTTTGTAAACTTAAATGCTTCCGCAACTTTTGGATCATGGTTTTATTTTATGCATGGTTTTGGTTATGTATATCTTTTACATATAGTTGTCGTTTATTGTGACTGTTGACTTGGATCCTGGTGTGTCACGCGCCTCGCGGTAAAACTCCGCATGTAGGAATTTGAGGGTGTGACATTCTTGATACCCCAACATCACACATTTATAAGCCCTTGAGTCTAATTTATCCTGACTCACATGTGCATACATCAGACAACCAAAAACCTTCAACTCTTCATACTCAGGTTTCACTGCTATCCAAACTTCCATAGGAGTCTTCATTCCTATAATTCTAGAAGGGGATCTGTTTACCAGGTAAGCAGTTGTGGAAACAATTTTTGCCCAAAACATCTTAGGCATCCCAAAACTCAATCTCATAGATCTTACTCTTTCTAAAAGTGTTATATTCATCCTTTTTGCTAATCTATTCTGTTGTGGAGTACTAGAAATTGTCAAATGCCTGGCTATTCCACATTCATGAAAGAATTGATCAAACTCCTTGTTACCGTACTCCAATCCATTATATGTCCTTAACTTTTTGATCTTTCTACCCGTTTGGTTTTCAACAAAACCTTCCACTTCTTAAATTTCAGAAAAGCTTCATTCTTATGTTCAATGATAAACACCCAAACTAATAATGGACCTGAAGTACCTAGCCCCACCTAATGATTCTACCCCTGGCAGGGCCCCACAAACCAGAATGAATATAGTCAAGTATCCCTTTGGTAACATGTTTCCCTGTCCCAAACTTGACCCTCTTACGTTTGCCCAAGATACATGTCTCACATAAATTAACCTTACAACTTTTAATATCTCCCAAAACATTTTGTTTCTTTAATTCTTCTAACCCTTGACTACTGATATAGCCTAATCTTTTGGGCTATATGTTAGCCAATTCACTGTCCTTATCAGTCACTGTTAAAGATTCCTCACCCTCAATAACAACACTACCATCAAGAACATACAAATTATTATCTTTCCTTGTTCCTGAAAATATCACTAATGACCCCTTTATCACCCTAGCCTTACCATCTTTAAGACTAAAATGATAACTTTCTCTTTCAAAGGTTCATAGTGATAATAGACTTCTTTTTAGACTAGGTATATACCTGACATTATGGAGATCAACAATGGTGCCATTCTTTAACTTGAATGATATAGTCCCAATCCCTGCAATCTCGCATGATCTGTCATCACTAAGTTTCACATAACCGTATTCTCCAAACTTCAACTTCTTAAAGAATGATCTTACTGGTGTCATATGAAAAGAACCACTTGAATCCATTGGTTTTTGGAACTAGACTTGTTCGGTCTTTAAGACCTGAGAAGGCGTCTTGGTCAACAGGGTCCAGTCGTAATTCTTCTTAGATTTCCCTCTCTGATCACGTGGATTTTTGGTGTTCAAGTAGTTGCGCGCATCTTGCACAGATGAATACTTACCCTCATCCGTTGCGCCGGAAATTCTTGACCACACAGACTGTTTTCCTTTACCTTTATTGCTGGATCCCACGTTGTGGTTATTGCTCTGTTGAAAACTTCTTGCATGCTGAAAAGAACGCTCGTACGATGCGTATATCTTTGCAGCTTCAATTAATTTCTCCTAAGAAGTGGTATGCCATCTTCACCAGTAGGACATTTCATCAACTCCTCGCTGCGGACGGCCTATATGAACGTCGTGCGAGTGAGTTCTTCTCCGCATCCTAGTTGAAGAGCCTCTTTGTTGTAATAAACTATGTAATCTTCAACCGTTTTGTTCTCGTTCCGCACACACAACAGGATGTGTGCCTTGTCCTTCTTATGCTTTCGGAGATGCGAAAAGTGAGTTTTGAATTTTCTGATCAGATCATCAAAATCAACCAAGCTTCCCACTGGCAAATTTTCGTACCAAAACCTAGCTGCGCCCGTTAGGGTTTGAGCAAATAAGTGACACCAAGCCTGGACGGGCCAGGATTTGGAGCTTCCTGCGCATTCAAAAGCATTCAAGTGGTCGTCCGGATCGCACAAACTACCATACTTCCCTATGCTGCTTGGGAGTTGAAATTCCTATGGCATAGGATCCAAAGCTATGCGCGCGAAAAACTTCGATATCTCTACAAAAGTTTTTGGCCAGTAGGGCTTATAGAGATCCTCATCTGGACATGTGTGGTTGCTGGCAACCGACTTTGAGTGCTGCTTGAAACTTGATTCATATTGAACCTCATCTTCAGAGTCATAACCGTCAGGTTCCTCGTCCAGGTTGACGTAGTCCTGATCGCGAGTATTTCTACCACGATCTCCACCACGTACCGCCTGATGAGGTCCTTTTTGGAGACGACCATCATTCTTCCCAGGAAATATCTCCTAGTCATCTTCCTGAGTACCATAACTCAAAGCTTTTTGAGTGTCTTGCTTAGCTTTTGCCAGAACCATCATCTGATACGTCGCCACGTTCTTGGAATTTTGTCTGGCTAGCCATTCGTCCGGATTCGCCGGAAATTGATCAGTGTCTCTCTTCTGACCAGTTGCTGCCCCACCTCTAGATGGGGTAAAGTCAAACGTTAGGTTTGGTGATTTCTGAGTCACATTCTTCGTGACAGTGTTTGGTGTAGCAGCATCGACATGGTCGTCAATTGTGACATCAACATCCATAGGGCTTGAGTTAACTCCAGTCGGCAACTCCATAAGTACCAGTTTGAAAGATGAGAACCAATAGGGATGGTGCCAATGAAGAAACAAATAGTCTTACCTCTTATACAGGATGATAATGTTATATTCCCACATAGATAATCCTTCACTGGGCTTTACGACACTAGAGTCCCTGCAAGCAAGATAAACTTTGGGTAGGGGGAGGACTACGTGAGTAGTTGTTTGTAACAAAACCTGGGGTGAATGGGGATACTACCAATGATAGCTTTTAAGGTTAGCGAAAAGTGTCCTTTCTATTAGGGATGTTGTCCCTTATATAGAGTTAGACATATGCCACCATCACCCAAAACCCTAATTGTAATGGGCTAGGGCCCAATTAGGGTTGTCTCCACTACACTGGGTTATATTAGTAAAGTAGTTAAGGAAGGCTATATTTAAGGAAACAATCGAACAAATACCGCTTTTACCGTCTTGCGTGTATGCTTTCCCGTGATTGTAGGATAGTGGTTGACATTCTGCTGTCTGCGCAGCAGGGTGATGATTGCATGAAGTCTCTCTCCTGCGCAAGTTTGGACTCGGGTTGGGCTTAACCGAATAGTGGTTCAGTACCCAATCCCATCAGGAATGTGTAACTTATAAAATGGAGATTATGAGGTGCCTCGCATAATGAAAGAAAAGAAATTGTTGATATAAATATCATCATATGGTTAAAACTTCAAAACAACTTTGATCGGGTCGTAACATTTTAGCATAATTAAGTTACACATTGATGTTGTGTTCATGATTTTTGCGCACTCCCTACAGGGCCATATTAAATACCTACAAGATTACAAAGATATGTGCCATTGTACATTGTCGTGTTTCATGAATATGAGTTAGACGACCATGTTAGAGTTGTTTCACAAGTATTTCACTTTTGACCCAGACCGGAAACAATAAAATAACAAGAATAATTTTCAAAGAAAGTTTATAATTTATGAAAAGAGATGACCTTCGCTTTTATAGGGTTGTCCAAATTTTAAAGGTTTGACGGGTTTTCGAAATTACAAATTGGGCGAACGATAGCGGCGTGGACTTCTCCGTCAAAGATGTTAGGTGGGAGATTACGTCCAAGGCGACTGATGCTGATCAGAACCTAAAATTCTGGTGGAACTCGTGGGCTCCTCTCAAAGTTAACTGTTTTCTGTGGCGTGCGCTTCAAAACAAAATTCCGACAAAAATGGAGTTAAGTCGCCGAAACATTCCTGTGCAAGATCTTTTATGTTGCAGGTGTGGGATTGCTAATGAAGACTCGGGCCATATTCTGCTTAATTGCTTATGGTCCAAGGCGATTTGGTGGAACATTTTGGTGTGGGTTAAAATCCCGTGGCTTCCGGATCAAGTCGACTTAAATGTTTGGGTTCAAAAGATGATGGAATCTCCAGGATCGACAAAATGGAAGAAATTGGTGTATTCCGTTATGTTAGCTACTATTTGGAGGTTGTGGCTTGCGAGAAATACAAGCGTCTTTGAGCGGAAGTTCATCCCGGTGCAAACCACGGTGGATCTTATTAAAGAAGATGCGTACATGTGGGCTATTCATCGTGCAAAAATGCGATCTTTAGAGTGGACCGATTGGGTCAATTTTAATGTAGCTCGTTTCGTGTAATTTTGTTTTGTACGTTTGTATTTCCAGCTTCTTGCTGGCTCTTTATATTCAGCTATAAAGTGATCGCCGTTCAAAAAAAAAAATGATTTAAACGCTACTAGCCATAAAAGGAAGGTATAAAAAACTTATGAAATTTGGGGAAATCCTGATTGACGAAATTAGAGCCACAATTCAAGGAATTCGGGAATGATAGCTGGGTCAAACCATCCATGGTGTTTATCATGTGATGTGGCTCGTCGAGACATTTTCATCCACTAGTCGTGGGACCAAGTTATTTCCTTTTAAAGTTTAATTTTTTAAAGTCTCGTTTTCCCTTGTCATTCTGGTTCATGTACGTATCTTTTATTTATTTTTTAATTCTATACTTTATCAACACAGACCACAATACAGAAAGAAGCAAACACCCCAACTTACAAGCCGAACCTTACATCAAACGGAAAGTACACCAATCTGACTATACTATACACTTATGTTGGATCTGCTCTCACAAACCTTTTACAATAGTGTCAAACTTATCTACGTACATTGCTACTACTTTACCAACAAACTCTGACTCCATACCCACAAAACAAATTGTAAACCGCGTAATTAAAAATTAGTTGCTTAGGGCATGTGTAGTGGCCCGTTACCGGACGTTGTGTGACCCTATAGCGCCGGGGAACACCGCCCCCCGGGCGCTATAGGGCGTTAGGGTGGTTGAGCGCCATATTTACAACGGGCGTTTTGTTTGTGATTTTGTTGGGGTTTGGGCTTTTGACCGTTCCTCAACGGTTCTTTTCTTTATTATTTTTATTTTACAAACTCTCTTATATATATATATATACACACACAACATACACAAACAACACAAACACATACACTTTAAACAAAAACAAACCCAAGTACAAACCCAAAAACAACCAATGGCAGGGTGGACTAATCAAGATCAACTCGAGTTGGTGAGGGCGTGGATCAACACTAAGGAGAACCCACCAAACAATAGGGAGCATTTTTGGCACAATGTACTGGAGGAGTTCAACCGAATTACCGAAACGAACAACCGTACCGTCGATCAGATCGCCAGTAAGTGGTCTGCCATACAAAATAACTGTAGGAGATGGCACACAGTCTATGAAGCGACGATGCAGGCGCACCCTGGCGTTAGCGAATAGATGACAATTCAACTGACACATGACGCTTATCGTCAACGCTACGACAGTGACTTCCACATCACCAATCTTTTGTCATGGTCTATGATGCGTTTTTATTTTGTTTAATGTTTAAGGTTTTAGTATTTTAATAATGTGTAATGTTTAATATTATGTTTTATGTTTTATGTTTTGTGTTTAATTTGTAATGTTTAAGGTTTTAATGTTTAATGTTTTATTTGTTTTTGTGTTTAATGTTAGTTTATGTAAAAAAATTACATAATATTTTAAATTTAAACCATTACATTAACACATAACACATAAAAATACAATCCTAAATTACTTATTACAAACAGAGTTCCCAACCCTAAACTACTTAAAACGTAACATAAACACATAATATAAAACCTAAACCTCCCACTATGGAGAGTAATTGTCCCAGTCCTCGAGTGTGTAGTACGGGGGGGGGGGGGGAGACACAGAACGATCGCTATCGCGACCATCGGATCTCGCATCCTCACGGATCCAGCAGTACTCACGAGGAGGGGAATAATTGTAGAAGCGTTCCTCTTCCAACGCTTTCCTAAGTGCTTCCAAGTCCTTCTCGGTTGGCTCCCCTCGGTGGCGGGGGGTGGGGGTAGTCTGGTGGTGGGGGGTAGGGGTAGTCTGGTGGTGGGGGGTGGGGGTAGTCTGGTGGTAGGGGGTGGGGATAGTCTGGTGGTGGGGGGTGGGGGTAGTCTGGTGGTGGGGGGGGGGGGGGGGGGGTGGGGGTAGTCTGGTGGTGGGGGGTGGGGGTAGTCTGGTGGTTGGGGGTGGGTGCACGCTCCATACAACGGGGGGTGGGTGCCGACAACATTAGTCGGTCCATTTCCCTAAGAGCCATGGTATAATCCACGGCCAGACCAACTCCTCATCCGTGAAGTCATCATCTGCTTAAGTAGCAGGAGGAGGAGGAGAGAAAGTTGTTGAATACGGCCCAGACCACTACACCCTCTTTTTCCATAAAGCTCCATAACCCCCCTTCTATTACTTTTTAATATTTTAATACCCATAACGCCCTATAATGAGGAGGAGAGAAAGTTGTTGAATACGGCCCAGACCACTACACCCTCTTTTTCCATAAAGCCCCATAACTCCCCTTCTATTACTTTTTAATATTTTAATACTCATAACGCCCTATAATGAGGAGGAGGAGAGAAAATTGTTGAATACGGCCCAGACCACTACACCCTTTTTTTCCATAAAGCCTCATAACCCCTTTCTATTACTTTTTAATATTTTAATACCTATAACGCCCTATACCCCTCACCAGTACACATGAACTTATAATCAAACTTAAATAAAGTGCTATTACATCATAAAACATGTAAGCATATAATGTATATCCAGTATCCTACCACTAAATTCTACAAGAGCCGAAAACCAAATTGTGCTGTACTGGTTAAGCATTTGTTAAGTTGTTACATATTCTAAAGTTCGAACCCCTTAGAGATATATTTTCCGTTAAAAAAAAAAAATTCTACAAGAGCCACACTCAAACATGATTTCTACCACACACATATGTATCATTCACTTTATAGCGTTTGGTAACATAACGTAAGCATTAAAAGTAGAGGGACCATTTTGCCATTTTTAATTTTTAATAAGGGTATATCTATTTGCGCCAAAAGATTAATATTAAAGGCCCCCAAGGGATGAGGGGCAGGGCTCAATTCACTCACACAATGAAGTGTTGTTACATACTTACATGGATCTAAGACTATCCCCATTGGTGACCAAAAGTTTGGTTGGTCACCAATAAAGCATATGAAGACAAAAGAACAAATCATTTAAAAAATTAAAAAATAAATTAATTTTCACAACCGGGTTGGTGGAGCAACCATGGTTGCAACCAAAACTAAACCCCCATTAGATTAATGTTGGAAATAAGGTGAATGTAGATTTAATTATAATTTAGTGAAATTATAATTATTAACTATATTCTTCATGTGATTAATTCAAGACAAATAAATATACTTTATGATGCTTGAATAGAGTTTTATGGCTAATAAATAAAATTTAAGTCTCTAATTATGTGAGACTTTTCACTAGCCATAGTTCATGTATACATATGAGTCTTTGTACCTCATTTTGAGACATGAGAAATATACATGAAGAAACTCTTGAAACACACATACACTAGAAACACAACCCGAATACATAGAAGTAGCAACCAAGTTCGATTATTTTTCAGGCAAGTGGGATAGTCCGGCAGTGCACCACCACTGTTTCGAACCGGTGTACCCTGGGAACAGACGAAGAATCTGTTTAAGGGAATTGTGTCAAACACAAGCCCGGTTCACTTCTATGATTTCGTTTTTTCTGTTATAGTTTATTGCAGCAAGTACAGAGACTCGGAAATACGCGAGCTTCATGTACAAGATGCGTTGAGGCGATCACAATGTAAGTTTTCTAACAATTAATTACTTACATAACTTATAATATTTAAGTTAAAGAAAAAAAACTAAATACACTGTATTTCTTAATTTTTTTTTGCGAACATATTGATATAAATTTTACTAAAAACCGAGTACGTTCAAAAAAATTATTTTTAGGTTTGGTTGGGTTGTGAATGGGTGTTAAATTTAGAGTAGAGTTGGGTTGTGTAGATGAAAGAGTGAGATGTTATTTTTTAAATAAAAGATTGGGTTGTAATGGTTCACCAATGGAGATAGTCTAAGAGGTGCACATTAGAGGCTATTCAACAAAAAAATATTCTATACGATGTTTATATAAAAAAACAAATATAGCTTTACGATGCATTATTTTTATATGCATTTTCTTAAATAAACAAGTCATAGCAAACATAAAAATATGTTTGTGGGTATCTTTGATACGGCTTCATAAGTTTTTCATCTATCTATTATAATAAACCAAATCCAAGTAAAACTTATATCGAAATTTAGATAAAGACGAACACAAGACAATGGCAAATCAGTGTTTCAATAAAACACTACAAGTTACAAGTTATTTGAAAAAAAAGCATAAAAACACTAGTTAAAGTTACATGTTAAAATCTTTGATAAAAATAATATGAACCTTAAAAATAATCAAATCACTAAGTTATATAAAAAGCTCAAAAGTCCCAAATAAGATATGTTATTTCTAACGGGTGTACTTCACAACCAAAATGTTACGAGTTCAAATCCTATAAAGCTCTCATCCAGTTCCTTTATCCTATACTTAAAAGGAAAAATGGAAATAAATAATCCCAACTATTAACTATTGGCCAATAACAGTCCCAACTACGAAAATCACCAATATTGGTCCCAACTTTTGACATATTGGAAACTAACGGACCCAAACTAACGGAGTTAGCCTCCGTTAGCGTGATGCTGACGTGGCATGCCACGTATGATGCCACGTTGGATGCCAAGTATGATCATTTTGCCACGTGACATGCCGCGTAGGATGCCACGTAGGATCATTTTGCCACGTGGCATGCCATGTAGGAATGCCACGTAGCATCATCTTGCCACCTAAGCATGTCACGTCAGCATCACACTAACGGAGTTAGCCTCCATTAGTTTGGGTCCATTGGTTTCCAATATGTCGAAAGTTGGGACCAATATTGGTGATTTTCGTAGTTGGGACTGTTATTGCCTAATAGTCAATAGCTGGGATTATTTATTTGCATTTTTCCTACTTAAAAATTGCTTTTAGCAAAAATATAAAACACTCCAAACACACCCTCATCTTTAAACATTCTCAAAACTTACCCTCTAAGTTAACCCCTTAGAGCATTCACAACCCACCCATCAAACCTTCCCCCATCTTTAAAATTTAAAAAATCCTACTAAAAACACACTACAACCCATCCACCATTTTATACCCCATCTTTATATTATGAAAATTTGTTATCCTAGCTTTTCATATATAAAAAGCTACTATTCACCCTCCACCAAATTATTGTGAGTGTATGAAAACGAGAAATATAATAAAATATGTGTTTGTGAGTAAGATAAAGATAAAAATGGTGGATGGGATGTGGGAAGTTTTTTAAAATGAGAGATAAATTTTAAAAAGTGTGATTTTTAGTTAAATTATATAGGGTAAAAAATGGTGGATGGGATGTGAATGCTCTTATAAACATCAAACCCATCTAAATATCAATATTAATATTAATACTCAAAGGACCAAACTGCAAAACACAATCCCAAACTTTCATCATCTTCAACCTCTTCAACCTTCTCTCCTCTTCACGCTTCCAACCCACCACCAAAGCCAGGCATGGCTATGCCTGACCACAACCAATTCCATAACTACTTACAACAATCAAAACCCTTCAGGTATTATTAAAACCCCTCTTTTTTTCCTTTTAAAAAACTCAATTTTTTTTAATTTTCCATCATAATATTATTAATCTGCTTTTTATTCTTATATTTGTTTGTTTAGAGATGTATTCAACAACATTGATGGCTCAATTACACCCCCAGTTAATTATATTAACTCTGATCAAGCTCATCATCCTCCTTATATCCCTCAATGTAAACCCTAAACCCCTCTTTTTATTTTTTGTTTATTTTTGTTTTTTATTGCTTTTAAGGTTAAATTCTATGTTAATTTAAGATGGGTTTTTTTATTTGATTGATAATTCAGCTGTTAATTTGGTTAATTTTGTTGGGATTTAGTTCATGTGGTGGGGTTTGCTCCGGGTACGGAAGTAAGCGATGGCGGGTTCGATATGCAGCGGAATTATGAGTTGGAGTTGATAAACAAGCGGCCGAAAGAGCAGGTGTTTTTGGAGAATTGTAACGCGAATTCGCAGATGTCGTCTATTGATTTCTTGCAGCCGAGGTCGGTTTCCACGGGTTTAGGGCTGTCGCTTGATAATGGGAGGTTAGCGTCTTCGGGTGATTCGTCTTTTGTTTCGCGGTTTTTGGGAGATGATCTTGAACTCGAGATGCGTAGACAGGATGCCGAGATTGATAGGTTCATGAAAGTTCAGGTATCTTTAAGAACTTGTTTGGTTTATGCATAAAGTTTTGATCTTGAATGTTAACTTGATTTTGATTGTTAAATCTTGAATATTAATTTGGTTTTGATAGTTAAATCTTGAATCTTGAATATTAATTTGGTTTTGACATTTAAATCTTGTATAAATTAATTTGGTTTCGATAGTTAAATCTTGAATCTTTAATATTAATTTGGTTTTGATAGTTAAATTTTGAATATAAATTTGGTTTTCATAGTTAAATCTTGAATCTCGAATGTTAATTTGGTTTCGATAGTTCAAATGATTATATGATTTGTGTAATAATTATAATATTTTTGATTATATGATTTGTGTAATAATATTATCTTTGTGATCATAACGTAGGCTGACAGACTCAGGCAAGCAGTACTTGAAAAGGTGCAAGCAAACCAGCTTCAAATAATCTCACACGTCGAGGATAGATTCATCGAAAAGCTTCGCGAAAAGGAAGCCGAGGTGGAAAACATAAACAAGAAAAACATGGAACTCGAATTGCAGGTTGAAGAGTTAGCCATGAAGGCTGACACGTGGCAGCAACGGGCGAAATACAATGAGAATATGATCAACACTCTGAAATTCAATCTTCAACAAGTGTACGCTCAAGGGAAAGATAGTAAAGAAGGATGTGGTGATAGTGAGGTTGATGACACGGCTTCGTGCTGCAATGGCCAGGCGATTGATTTCCATTTGCTTAGCAAGGGTAATAATGGCGCGATGACTTGTAAGGTATGTCGAGTGAATGAAGTGTGCATGCTTTTGTTGCCATGTAAGCATCTCTGTCTGTGTAAAGAGTGTGAAAGTAAGCTTAGTATGTGCCCTATGTGTCAATCCTCCAAGTATATAGGTATGGAAGTTTATATGTAACGGACTATTTGAACCACTCGTGTTAGATTTATGTGCACCTACCGTCGTTGCTGTTTAAGTTGTTTCGATTTGAGGATTGTTGTATGCTTGACTTGTTGTTGACCATTGTGATAACTGATATGGTCCTGCTCTGTTCTCCATTTCTGGGTATGAGGTATGCATGATGTTGTTAACAAAAGCTCTAGGTTATGTTTAGAATCCTTTGGTTGGTTGGTTTGTTAAATCAGTTAACTAATTATAATTACGTTATATATCGAATCAGCTGCTGAACTTATTAATCATTTGCTATATTAATCCTTTCATCATAGGTGGTAACAATAATTATCCTGTATACATGCAAATAGGGATGAAACAAATTGAACGTTGAATGGAATATTCTGTGGAAAATGAACATGAACAGGTTTTTATGTTTATCTAATTGAACGAATGAACATGAACAGACTTTAGACTTTACGCTATTGATATTCACTAATATAGTAATATGTTTGGTTGATTGGTGAATGTATGTTCATTTATGTCTGAATACTCTATATGTCTACAGAGATTTACTCGCAAGAAGTTGGTATGTTGAAATTTGTTTACCATCCGGTAGTTTTATTATCGTTTCAATCAACTCCAAGCTTTCAATACTGTTAAAATTCTCCCTTAAATATAAGGGCATTTTAGTCTTTTTACATATAGAAACTGAGTGAAGTGCCTGAATCCGTATCGAACAAAGTAAGAATCAGTGAAGGCAGGAGGCAAAAAATTATCAAACAAGAAGCTGTGAAAAGAGGTAAGATTGGGTCAGAACGCGTCAAAAGAAAGTGACAAAGATTAAGACGAACACTACCAGTCAAAGATTGTCATAAAGTTTAGCGTTATACTAGCAATCTCCGGCACTTATAGATGCGCACTGCCTTCATTTGTAAAGTGATGATACAGAACGATATTTGCGTGTTTTAATAGAATGAATCTAATACAATCAATTACCCAATCTTTTGCTCCGATCGATCTTGTAGTTATAATCTCTAGCATCCATCTGCCATCTCCATCCCGGCGACCATCAACCTTGATCCTTCGATCTACTCTGGGGTCAGATCAGAGCCATCCTGCTGCTTTTTTCTCTGTTGTCATCCCTTTGCTAACGACACCCTGCCTCAACCTCCACATTCCAACTTATTTGTCAAATTAGAAAACTGAACATAATTATTTTGTTAACAAAATATATGTCATAAATTTTAATTCCTTTAACAAACTCTAATTCATACGCGGATTCAGTCAACTTGATACAGAAACATTGCTGTTTATTTATATGAGTTTATCATTAGCTGGTGTCAAGTTGCTTAGGTGTCCAAAGAGAATAGGTGTCCAAAGAGAAAACAATGAAGTTGTTTTGAGAGTTGTAGATGTTTGTGTACGGTGTCAGCTGTCGTTCTTTTATTGGTTTTAAAACAGCCTTAAACCATTATTTGGCTAAAAATACAAAAACATTTGAAGCATTGTTTGAATCTAGACAAAGATTACAAAGTGTGATTAGATGGCTGATATATTAAAATGCATACAGATATCTTGAGCCTTCAATATCTGTATGGTGACCAACCTGTTTATGCCAACAGCAAACAACAAATCATTCTACAATATTAAGAAGTGTTTTGGACTCGGGTTCAAATCCTGGGCAATGTGAAAATAAGGAGAATTTAGCCGTTAAAAATAATAATAAGAAGAAGAAGTGTTTTGGACCGACTCCTTATTCAATTCCTCTGATATGTCAATTTTAAGAGAGTGAGAACCCAAAAAGTGTGCTTGATCGACTCAAAACTTTAAATAATCACTTTATGTACACATCAAAATTTTGAATTTAGTTGGGCTGTTGGCATCATCAAAGTGTGTTTCGGTTTAAGACACCATTTTCTTTGGTTAACAAGAATAATGTAAATATTTAAGAGGTTTCTATAAAAAATTCCACCTAGGTTGTATGATGTAAACTTTAAAATTTTAGATTATATATTTAAAAAAACTTTGAATGGAAATAAGTGAGGGATATATTTTGACATAAACTTTGATTATGAACAAATCTATAAATATGTTCATTTTCAAACATATTTCTAGTTTCATATTTTAATATGATAACAAAACTACATTCTCAAATTTAAGGTTAGTAAGAATAATTACATATTAATAGTAGTGTCCTAATTTTATTATTAGGTTTTCTTATTTACAACAAATCACCACCGAGGTCACATGATTTCAAATGAGGCATGTTATTTACACACAAACAACTTTTAGGTTTGCACAGCCCTCTACGGCTCGTAGAGGGCTCTACGGGCCGTAGAGGGTGTCAGTGCAATAAATGCGAGTAACCTCTACGGCCCGTATACCTCTCTACGGCCAGTAGAGGTGGGTTGTTGAGAGGCATTTAAACCCTAAACGGCCCGTAGAGACCTCTACGAGCCGTAGAGGGTACGAGGTACGAGAATATTCAATGATCAGACTGACTTTGCAGTGTGTCAGTCTGAAAATTCTGTACCTCTACGGGCCGTAGAGGTCTCTACGACCTGTAGAAAAGTTGGTAGTTGGGAGCATTAAACCCTATACGGCCCGTAGAGACCTCTACGGGCCATAGAGGTCCAGATATATTCTTCTTCCTTGTCTCCTTTTCTCAGACAAAGAAAATTTAAAAAAAAAACGGAGCACGAAAAATTCGATCGATTCCAAGCTACCGCGATGTCTTCGGGCCACTACAGTAATGTTTCGGAGCAATGGGAGCATTCGTATAGCATATCTCACGTCTCGGAAAGCCTTTTCGGACCCGTGGTGGAACGTGGTGAGGAGGAGGTTAGATCCGTTGTTCACTGTGATGATGGGAATGCGCTACCCGATTTGAACCTGCTACCCGATTTGAACCTGCTGCCCAGTTTGAACCAGGAGTACGGGACTTATCATTCGCACGAGGAGGGTCATGGAAACTTCAAGGGATCGCACGAGGGAGGTGATAACGGTGGCGACAACGGTGGCGACGAACCTGTCCCGGAGGTTTCGTTTGAAACAAATCAGGTGTGTTTATGTATTTACACTTGTTTATAATTTAGACCCGTGTATATTTAATAGTGTACATATTTAGACTCGTATATTTAGCCCGTACATATATTTGTTTTAGGGTTTGTGAGATTTGAACTCGTATATATTAGTTGTTATTTGAACTCGTATATAAATTTTGCAGGTATTCCGGTCTCTTAAAGACCTGACAGATTGGGTTTATGAAAGGGCCAAAATTAATGGTTACATTATCGAGGGGGATTTCTTGGGACGCGCTTCGGGACACTAGGGGGGTGCACAGGAGATTGCCCGAGAGTGGATCTCGGAAGGGAGCCCGTTGGACAGGTTTTCTGCCGACTGCAACGCGCCGGCCCATCGGCCGTTGGTGATAGAGTTCCTATCCACCTTTCGCCTTCGGCCACGAAAGGATGGTGACGATCAGTCGGCCGCCGGATCGTCGAGAGACCCACCACCGTCGGAGGTCGAGTTTTCCATACTCGGCGTTCAGTATGGTTATTCCCTAGATCAGTGAGCTACGCACACCCAGTGGTACACTAGCGACGAGCTTGGAGAGGTATTAATATTATTTATTTTTAATCTTATTATTTTTGTTCTTATTCTAAATGTTAATATTAATGATAATGTTCAGGATGTCTACACTAGAGGTGTCACTAGTGTTCCTGATGACGTGATCTATGCGTGGTGGCCCACCATTGGTGGTCCAGAGTTCGGGAATCCGAGTGCGACGTATTGTTCTTCTTCTTCTTCTTCTTCTTATTATTATTATTATTATATTATTATTATTATTATTATTATTATTAATATTATTATTATTATTGTTATCCTATGTAGGGGGAGAGGACTGACAGGGCATCTAACATTCGTCACCCCGTGGTTCGTTACATTCACCGTTGCATTACCTATTCCTTAACGGCACGGTGCACCAGTAACGAGCGGGTGACGAAGACGGACCTGATGTACCTGTATTGCATACTCACCGGCACGCCGATTGCCTTGCATCGGTGCATGGCCGAGTTCTTTGCCTCCTTCCCCCATAAGCAGTTGCGGGGAGGCATTGCATGTGGGGGGATCATCAGCAGGATTGCCGAGCGCTGCAGTGCCGAGAATTATTTCGGTTATGTTAACCGGAATCAGTTTCCGCCACTACCGCCCAGGTATTGTTCTTCTTCTTATTATTTTTATTATTATTATTATTATTATTATTATTATTATTATTATTATTATTATTATTATTATTAATGTTAATGTTTATGAGTTTGTTTATTTGTTTCAGTCCATTAGGTCAACCCACGATGAGACCTATGGGATGTTCGGCGAAGAAGGCGAGGACGCCGGATCATCCAGCCTTCGACTATCTGATTGGGCCGAGTGGCGCGGAGTTTGTGCATGAGCCGTTGGTACACCAGGGCCTTGGAGGTATTATTATTATTATTATTATTATTATTATTATTATTATTATTATTATTATTATTCTTATTATTATTATTTGGGAAACTTGTAGACTACTTGTGTTGTCTGGTTTGCACGAAAACAGGGAAACCCTGCCCAATTTTTTTTTATAAAATCCTGGATTATTATTATTATTATTATTTATTAATTATTTATTGTTATCCATTGCAGGTGATGCTGTGGAGGTTGGGTTGCATTTTGTTGCTGAGCGGGAGGGGGGCGATCTGAGGGACGTCGAGATGCCTGAGCAGCAGCCTGAGGATGTGCAGAATCCGGTGCGCGTTTATCACTCTCTCAGGTTGCCTCCTGATGTTAGGGCGGACGTACGTGCGGCTGCCGCAGAGGCTGCCGAGATGCGTGCGTGGCGTCAGCAGCAGGCCGAGGAGATGCGTCAGTGGCGTGATCGGCATGACGAGGCGATGCGCTGGATGATTGCTGGCCAGCAGGATATTTATCGGCAGCTGGGCATTCAGACTCGTGTCCTACCGACTTTAGGGCCCAGCACGCAGCAGACCCCGCAGCAGACCGGGACGTCCTCGCAGCAGCCGCCGCCGCCTGATGATACGATGTTTTATTTCTGATTCTGTTATGTAGTTACTTTAAACAATCTTTATTTTGAACGCTCATATTAACGTTTAGTTTTATCGTTTTGCTTATATAAACGCTTGTGTTAACGTTTTACACGCTTATCGTTTTACACGCTTATCGAGACGACATCAAAAAATTTAAAAAATTAAACAATTAAAATTTATTTTTTTTGTAACTATTCTGATGATTCACTACGCTCGTGGTTATTTACTAAACAATTAAAATGTTTAAAAAAAAAACAACTCCTCTACGGGTCGTAGAGACCTCTACGGGCCGTAGAGGGTGCTTAATCTGGTTTATGTTATATTAATTTTTTCCAATATAGAAACCAGCGAACTGGTAGCCCAGATGGTCCCCATATACGAAATAAGACTTGTGTGTGTGTTTGTGTGATAATGTGCCGAAGATCGAACCTCGTCCCAAACGTTTTTTGTTTTTTTTTGTCTACGACCCGTAGAGGTCTCTACGGGCCGTAGGCAAAACATAAACATCCATCATTCCTTCTTCATTGTCAAAAAAATTAATGACTACCTCTACGGGTCGTAGAGGCCTCTACGGCCCGTAGGTAATCATTACAATGATTGACAATCATACAATCATTGGCAATGATTACCTACGGCCCGTAGATCTCTCTACGACCTGTAGAAGTATCAAAAATATGCCTCTACGGGCCGTAGAGCCCTCTACGGCCCGTATAGGGTTGTCTGGATAAAAAAGAAAATTGTGTGAATATCCGGAGCCTTTCAAATACCTCTCGTCATATCTTTGACCTCAAATTTTCACCTCTTTAGTAACATCCGAGAGCTATATTATCATAAGCATGTTTTTTCCTTGTAATTTTTATATACCAATTTACATACATACTCCAATCAGATTTGCCAATTTTTAAAGTTCCAAGTTTACCCTTTTATATTATAAGTAATATACATCTCTAACCCATTTATTTTTCAAATAACATTGAGCGTCAGTTGTACGTGGGTGGCAAATGAACCCGTGCATGGTGGGCAAACCCGAAATGAAACAATCAGGACAAGTACTCACATATTTGACACAATATGAAACATCCCACACCTCATACTAGGCATGTAAACGAACCGAGCGAACACGAACACAGTTTATTTAACTTTAACCGAACACGAACACATAATCGAACATATTTTTGTGTTCGTGTTCGTTCATTAAGAATTTGTTGCATTTCTGTTCGTTTATGTTCGTTCATTTAAAACTTAAACGAACACGAACACATAATCGAACATATTTTTGTGTTCGTGTTCGTTCATTAAGAATTTGTCGCATTTCTGTTCGTTTATGTTCGTTCATTTAAAACTTAAACGAACAGTTCATGAACATAAACAAACACAAATGAACAAAGCTATAGAGAAAAAAACCTCACAAAGCTAGAGAGAAAAAAACGATAAGAGAATGTAGGTCATACTTGCAGCGCTGTGGAGGCTAGAGGCTGGAGAGTGGAGACGGGTTGTGGAGGCAGGGTTGTGGAGGTGGTCGGCCGGAAGTGGAAGAAGGTAGGGCTATGGAGAAGAAGGGAGGTGGGGCTGTGAAGTGTGGAGAGCTGCTGATACGTTTAGAATGTAAGGTTAGGGTTAGGGTTAGGGTTAAGTTTATAAAACATATCAAATATATTGTATATATTATAATATGAATTAAGGATACTTAACAAAAAGAGAAATAAATAATATAAATAAAGTAAAGTTTAATTAAACGAACAAAAATAAATGAACGAACATAAACGAACGTCCATGAACATAAATGAACGAACAAAACGTGTTCATGTTCGTTCGTTTAATTAAACGAACATAAACGAACATCCCGCCGAACAGTTCACGAACATCATGAACGTTTGGTTCATTTATAGGCCTATCTCATACCAACCAAAATTGTCTGTTTTGTCTCCAAGAAGCTGACAAATATGTTTTTGATTGCCCAAGTCATAATTACATGAGGTTGCACATTCTTGGATTACAAGCACCCTAGTATGAATGTGGGGTCAACAGCCAGCGGGCCCAAAACGCGTGATTGATATTTAAGGCTAGGATTTCCTTATTGTTTATTATATCTCATGTGGACATAACTTAATATAATGTTGTGAAATTTGCCTAAGGTGTCACAAACACCCTCCTATAGAACTCATCATTCCTGTAAAGTTTGCCCCACCATCGTAAAAAGAACAGAAGATGACTGACGCTATTACCATTTGTAAAAATCGACCTTTCATACCAACCACATGCTTTGGTCAAAGAAACTAATGAAATTGTTTTTGTTTGTCCGAATGGAAGCTTCTATGAGGTCACCCATCCTAGTATTCCTTTGACCAGAGAATGCTTAACTGGGATGATGCTATCCTCTCATCAACAACAATTGTCGTTAAAAACGCGTTGGTGATATTTGGTGTGAGGCTCATATGGGCCTAGTATCTCGAACATGTTATATACACTATGAATATATAGTTTTATAGTGTAGTTGTGGCGAACATATTTTTCTAAAACACAATCTAGGGAAAATTTTATCACATCATAGTTTGAGCGGGGTGGGTGGGTTAGGTCTAATTGGCAAAACCATTAGAGCTAGGTGTTGCTCCCTTAAAGTCAAGGGTTCCGAATTCCGTCAAAGACGGATTTAGTGTAATTTAAGCCGTTTAAAAAAAATCACTTTTTTCCCTGTACATGTGAAGTAACTGAAGACAGAGACATTTAGTGTATTAAGTCACAGCTGGTCCCCTTTTCATTGATTAATACTATATTTTACAAAATTTTAACAATTGCATATTGGATTAGTAAAGACCAAGTACAGATTCCTGACCCAGTCAAAAATTGGAAATATGATACAATCCAGACTCAACTACTCAAGGAATCTAGCTAGTGCTTGCATTTTCAACAAGTTGACATATAAACTTATTAAAAGCATGAAACTGTAATATCTACAAACATCTTCATCATTCAAAGTCAACCTTTCTATTGATCTGAAGATGAGATTCTCTACGTGTTTGCTGCTTGTCTTTGGTGTTTTTGTTCTTAAAATGTGTATTGTTTATGCAAACCATGGAAAAACACAAAAGTGTTTGAAACACCAACTTGTGGGTGATGCTATAGGTGGTGTGCTTGAACTAAATTCGCGTATTGGGAGAGAACAGAAGATAGCCATGGAGATGGCTCTTCATGATTTTTGCACTACTATTGATACTTGTTCTTGCCCCATTTTGCATATCAAGGATTCTCAGGGTAACTCGGCTCGCTCATATTACGAAGGTAGAGAGAACAATAAACTTCATAATATAATCAAGGGGAATTTGATTTTATTAATTCATACTTTGGCTTGTTGGCCAGCAATAGTCTGTACTAATACATTCCCTTAACAGTCTTAACTTTCAGTGTATTGGCCGACAATGAACTTTTTAACTTTCAAATTCTTTCAGGTTTGAAAATAGGTTAGTTTTCAGTTAACAAAAGTTCATTGTTTGCCAGTACTTTGAAAGTTGAGACTGTTGTAGTGAATTTCTTAAATACAAATTATTGTCGACCAACGAGGCAAAGTTTGGATTATTAAAATCCAATTCCCCTATAATTAAAGTGTGTAATCTACATGTTTCATTTATGCATATAACACAGGTATGTGTGTAAGTCATGTGTAGGAAAACGGTAAAAATGGATTTTAATATCTCACATTTTTCCGATTTGCTTATAATAATCTCAACTGAGAATATTCCTGCCATTAGTCTCATCTTTCATACTATTTTCTCTTAATGCACTTCCGTTAAAAAAAATAACCTAGCTAAGTTTTTGCTGACGTGCATATATGATATGGCAAAAAAAATATTTTTTTTTTTGTTTTTTAGTTGACGTGGACATACAAAATTAAATTTTTTTGCCTCGTCATATGCTCACGTTAGCAAAAACTTAACTTTGTTAATTATTTTTTAATGAGGGTGCATTGAGATAATATTGTATGAAAGGTGTGACCGGTGAAAACAATATTCTTAGTTTGGATTATTATCGACCAACTAGAAAATACGGGATTACTAAAAACCATTTTGCCTAAATTTAAATACATATAAATAAATTAGTTTAGTGTTCTTTTTATATTTACATAAACATGGACATTTGTATACATATACAGTGTTGGATTAATCTTGAGGGGTCAAGTCAGGTTATGAAACGGGTCAACAGATGTCTTTAACTCTTAATTTTAATGGGTGAAGTTTATTATTTAAGTCATGTGTTTAATGGTTTAGCAAAGTTAGTTTGAATAGGTAAGAGTCAATGTGAACGTTAGGGTGTTTATTGAAGTTCACGGTTCTAGGCTAGATATTGAATGGATGACTTTGACTCTTTCTTTTTAGAATCAGGCTAGATATTAAATAGGCATTTAAGGCATTTGTTTTTTTAGAACGGTCAACACTTTATTAATCACCAAGCTAACGGGGTATTAGCAAAACACCCGATACAATCACAAGTTACATAACACCTGATACAATACAACGGATGACAACACTATATACTTTAATAAAACATCCGATGTTTAAAAATTGAATGCTCGCCACTTTTCACAACCCAAACCATTTTGTTTCGCCCTTATCTTTACCCAAAGATAACTTCTCGACTTGATTTCACCAATAATAATCTGCAGCGAGCATTGTTCCTGAGAGAACACCGCTTCATTCTGACTTTTCCATTGTTCCTGAAACTGACCTGAACCCGTTTAGACTATACCCAAACCCGCTAATTTTGTATTAGGTTCGGGTTGTGTCAGAAATTCATATCCTAGACTACATTCATTCAAAAGCAATCTTTTATTTCCTTCCCTCAGTACATTAATTTTCTGTGCGTGGGTGTTGTGTGTGTGAGTTTAGGCTTGAAACCAACATACAGGAAGTATACAGTTTTGAAAATATGAATTCAATATTTCCATTGAACAAAATATCAAATCATTTATGTTTGTTCTATTGTTCTTGTGACAATTTAGTGATCTTTAATGAATCTCCCCCATACACACACACACACACACTCAAGTGCTACAAACAATTTCTTTTTTTCTTTCTTTCTTTCTGATGATGAACTCTCTTTTTAACCAGTAATGGACCTAATGAAGGGACAAGTTAAAGCAATTATTGGAACAATAGGTCCTCAAGAAGCCACTTTAGTTTCTGAGTATGATAAAACCACCAACAACATCCCAATCATTTCTCTAACCCCAACAGCTACATCCTCATTTCCAGAATCAGAAACAATGCCATCTTTTATTCAAATGAGTCATGATGTCAAAATCCATATGCAATGCATTGCCGCCATCGTTGGCCACTTCAGTTGGCGAAAGGTGACACCGATTTATGAAGATCACAGTACATTTAGCACCAGTCCTGGTCTGTTGACACTACTCTCTGATGCACTCCAAGTGGTCGAGTCAACAATCGAACGACCATTAGTATTTCCTCCCTTGCATTCCTTGTCAAACCCAAGCAGTTACATTACAAAAGAGTTAAAAAAACTCAGGATGAAGGAAAATAGGGTGTTCATACTTTTAAAATCATCTGTTAGATCATGTATACTACTTTTTAAGAAAGCAAAGCAGTTGGGCATGATGGAAAAGGGTTATGTATGGATCGTTTCGGATGATGTATCAAGCCTTCTTGATTCAGTTGACCAATCTGTTATATTGAGCATGCAGGGTGTCGTTGGATTTAAAACCAACTTCGCAGACACTGGTAAACATTTTACAAACTTCAAACTTCAGTTTCGAAAAAGATTTAGAAACAAATATCCTAATGATGAAAACATGAGTCCTAGTATTTATGCACTACGCGCTTATGATGCAACTTCGGTTCTTGTTAAGGCTATTCAAGTTTCAAACATGTCAAGTTCATCAATGAACTTGTCACATAGCATCATACACACTAAACTCAATGGTGTAAGCGGGGACGTAAGCTTCAAAGAAGGGAAACTAGCTCAACTTCCAACATTTCGCATTATTAATGTAATTGGCAGAAGCTATAGAGAGATTGAATTTTGGTCACCAGAGTTCGGTTTCTTAAATGATAAACTTGGAAGTGGAGAGGTGAGCCTCGATTTGATCTATTGGCCCGGTGGCACCCAAAGAATTCCTATAGGTCGGGTACTGAGAAATGACGAGAAACCACTGAAGATTGGTGTGCCAGCAAGAGGTGCTTTCAGGCAATTTGTTAATGTTAGTTATGATCCAGACAAGAATGAAACCTACGTGACTGGCTTTTCGATACAAGTGTTTGAAGCTGCTGTGAAGAAGCTTAATTATTCATTGTCTTATGTCTTTGTTCCCTATAACGGCACGTATGATGACCTGGTCGCTGAAGTTCATAACAAGGTATAACATTTTGCCTAAGCTTTTTACTTGCACATGTGTGTAGGTCTAATCGGATTGTCATGGGTCATGGGTCACAACTCATAAGTCAGCGGGTCAGTTGTTGATCGTTTGGAATGGGTCAACAAGAAAGTTGTTATTTTGTTACATGTTTATTGTTTTTAGTAGGTAATGGGTCAGTTTCTTTTTTATTATTTTTTTTATTTTTATTTTTTTAAATTATGCAAGTGTGTCTAGACTCTAGAACATGGGTTAGTTTTGTTAGAAGAATAAATTAGTAAACTTGATTTTTATCTTATGTTATGTAAATATAAACATATGTTAGATTATTATATCCTAAGTCTAGTTAAGTTAGAAACCGGACATGTGACACACCGGTTCATAGAAACAATATATCCTAAGTATATAATCATGTAATCGTCGCGTCTGTTCATCATGGTGCCGGTTCAGAAACTATTTAAAGGACCGAAGCACTTCATTTGTATATAAGAAAGTCTATGTTAAATAACTAACTTTCAAACTACTCTCTTTCCCTCCAAATCTGTAACTACCCATCGCCCCACATACATAAAGCGCCACTGCAGAATTCCATTGCAGAATCAAAGTCAGACCTGTGCAGAATTTGTCAATCACTAACATGGCATCAGAGCCCGATCAAAAGAAGATTTACGGTATGTTCGATTACGAAGAGAAGTCCGATGATGTTCCCGAAGACAAAGGCAAGCGGCCGATGTCACCATATAGTGAAGATGATCGTGTGGATCAAATTGTTCTCGATAAGAAGATCGCAGAATTCAAGAAGGAGTGTATGGACCCTTCGAACATCAACTTCTCCAGATTTCACATCGGATCAGGCCCAAAGACGCGTATAGAAAGGAAGAAATATGCGCAAAAGGAGTACAACAATCAAATAAGAGATGCCCCCGAATACCCACACGCGATGTGTTGCGGTAAATGTAAAGAACCCTTCCACTATAGAAAAAATTGCCCAAAGAAGATGGGTAAAACAGAATTCATGATAAAAGGAACGGAAGGAAAAGGATGGGATGATGTTTGGTACGCAAGTTTAACAAGAAAAGAACATGGTTGTGGTTTCAAAGACCAATTCGCCATATTCACAAAATCATTTGGAGTAGAAGGCCAACCAAGCGGATATAGGAGGGAGTATTTTAGAGGAAGAGGATCGGTAATCATCACAAGTGGAGGGCAAGTTCACAAGATCAAGAAGGTATACTATGTCCCTACACTTAGAAAAAATGTGCTAAGTATAGAAAGATTAAATCAAGAAGGCCTAGAAGTAGAATTCGATGGTGACACTTGTCACATACATCGACCGATCTTACAAGAGAAAAGAAAGTTGATTCTATGCCGAATTTGTGATAGTGAAAGTCACTTCACATTTAAATGCCCCGAAAGGAAAAATATTGTTAAAAAAGATGGAAATGGACCGCTAGAAAGGTTCTCAACCAAACGGGTCAGATTTGAAGGCATAAAAGAATCACTAAGTGTTGAAGATAAAGAAAGGGCTCACATGTTCAAACAATTTCAAGAATTCTCTATTGATAAGGACAATTATGAAGGCAATATGGAGAAAGGTCCTATCATGTACCCAACCAATGGTTCGCGCATACAAGATTGCTTAGTTTTCATGGATATGCTCCATGTTACAACAACGGTTGAAAGGTACAAACGCAAGTTCGAATTAGAATTTGAAAAGATTGTAAAATGGTTCATGCAAGATTTCTTGAAAATAAGAATTGAAGCCCCTATGCCACCACGAGACACGACCGGTTATCCGATTAGTCTTTTGGACTTATATACAAAAGTTCAAGTATTTGGTGGATATGAGAAAGTCACTAAAGATGAAAATTGGGCAATTGTTGCAATGAGTATGGGATATGGAAGAGGGCTGCCTAGTCTCGCAAAGAAGGAAGAGATCGCAACAACACTTCGGCTTGTTTTTATTAGGTATCTAGAGATGATGGAGTGGTACCATCTCAAATACAAAGGCCGCGAGTTGGTTGTTGAAGTCAACAATGAAGAAGGTAGCACAAGTGAAGGCAACAAATGGAAGGATGAAGATATGCCGCCTAAGAAGAGGAGCCGATCATCATCAAGTGACGAATGAAGAAAAGAAGGTTGAAGAAATCAAGTTTAAGGGGGAGATTGTTAGAAGAATAAATTAGTAAACTTGATTTTTATCTTATGTTATGTAAATATAAACATATGTTAGATTATTATATCCTAAGTCTAGTTAAGTTAGAAACCGGACATGTGACACACCGGTTCATAGAAACAATATATCCTAAGTATATAATCATGTAATCGTCGCGTCTGTTCATCATGGTGCCGGTTCAGAAACTATTTAAAGGACCGAAGCACTTCATTTGTATATAAGAAAGTCTATGTTAAATAACTAACTTTCAAACTACTCTCTTTCCCTCCAAATCTGTAACTACCCATCGCCCCACATACATAAAGCGCCACTGCAGAATTCCATTGCAGAATCAAAGTCAGACCTGTGCAGAATTTGTCAATCACTAACAAGTTTATCTATCAGTCAAAATACTGGGTTAGTGGGTCAAACAGTTCAAGTTAGTTTTCATGTATGTCTCTTTATATGTAAATTTTAAATCAAGGGATAATTATCAAAATAGACAATTGATTAACCAAATTTGTAAAAGTAAACACCTGATGCGTCTAAACATTAAGAACCAACCACTCCTTTGCATCTACCCCAATCAGATGATTACACGTGTAAAGTCTTCAGACACTTTAATTTTTAAGGTCCATGCGTCTAAATTTTAGACGTGAAGCTGTTATTTAAATGCAAAGGGGCTAATGTTTAGACGCAAAGGAGTGGCTGATCCCTAATGTTTAGACGCATCAAGTGTTTATTTTGACAAATTTGGTTGGTCAACTGTCTATTTTGGTAATTATCACTTAAATCAATGAAGAGTGGGTTTTGAAGCAGTAAACACCTTCCTGTCCATGAGTTTGCTGTGTTAAGATTTTGAAGCTTGAAACCCCGAGAAATGGTTATGCTACACGCACAAAACGCTCTATTATTTTTTACTAAGTGTACCCGTTCTCTACTAAATCAGTCATTTCATTTCTCCACTTTTACTCAATAAAAGTGTCCGTTATAGAGTACAATGGGTACGTTTAGCCAATCCCTTCATTAATACTTTTAGATGTGCTACTTATAATCAACCTTTTACCATGCAGAGCTTAGATGCAGCTGTTGGTGATACCGAAATAATGGCAGATCGGTACGAGTATGCTGAGTTTTCACAACCTTACTTGGACTCCGGACTAGTCATAGTGGTACCAGTAAAACCAAATATTATGAAGGAAAGGTTTATCTTCGTTTATGCCTTCACAACAAAACTGTGGATTATATTATTGGCAATGACGATAGGCACAGTTTCAATTGTTTGGCTAAATGAACACGTTCATGGGAACGACGAATTTGTTGCCACTTCTATCTTTGAGTATGCTAGCAAGATGCTATGGTTTTCAGTCGCAGTTTTGTCATTGGCACACAGTAAGTCCCCATTTTTATGTCAAATTCTTTCTTTAGACAATAAATTGTTAACTAGAACCAAAATTATGCCACCTCAAGCAAATGTTATATATATATATATATATATATATATATATATATATATATATATATATATATATATATGGAAAATATTAGACGTGGAACAATCTTAGATAACTGAACAAGGGGAAATTGTTTGGTCTTTTGTGGAAACAAGTAAAGCTAGAGCAAACCCTATTGAACCAAAGAGACTATGAATTCAACCATTCAATCAAAAATAACAACAATAGATGAAGAACAAGGGGTTAACCATAAATAAATTTTGTATAATTGATAATCAAGATACAAGGGAGTGAGATATTAACAACTCAAAATCCTAAACCTATTTATACTTGGCGAGGAGACACGATGAAGCCGTCACATCTCTTGGCTGGCCCAAGCAAACCTCCGCCCCTGATTTGGTGCCTCTTATAATCGACATGATGGTTTGATAGATTGCATCCTTCGATGTGTGGGTTATTAAGTTTAGTTTTGACACAATACATCCCTACACTAATACATAAGTTCTAAATACAAACTAAACATAGTTTCACTAATACACTAATGACCCGCGTCCTTTAATCAAACTTGAGTACACAAATAAAGGCCAACATTATGATAGAGCTCGAAGGTTTAGAGAGGGAATCGATCGATCGATCGATCGATCGATCGAGAGAGAGAGAGAGAGAGAGAGTTTCCCCAACAACAAGCTAACCAATCTGTTAGCTTCCAACGTCTATTATAACGACCATTAACCGTTTTACAAACATTTACACATTATCCCATAACTATCTATTACACATTCTACCCCGAATACTTTCAACTAACTATAACAGACACATATTATCCTTATTACTTTGACACAATTAGTCCTTTGACTTTATCATACACAACGAATCATATCAATACTCCCCCCATCGAATCAAACCTTGTCCTCAAGGTTCAGAATGAAGCCTCACAATCATTAAAGCACAAAATCCGGAAATCTCAACAAGAATTCATGACGATTTTCCCATGTAGCTTCAAGCACGGATTGTCCCATCCATTGAACCAAGATCTGTCTCACAGCTTTCTTCCCTTTCTTAATCATTTTGTAATCGAATACTTTTACTGGTTTTAAGCAAAATCTGGGAGCTTTAGGCAGAGGTGTAACATAAGTAGGATGACCTTGAGCCTTCTTTAACAGAGAGACATGGAAAACTAGATGTAATTGAGAGTCATCAGGCAGATCCAACTTCTAGGCCACTTCTCCAATCTTTTGAATGACTAAGTATGGGCCATAATATTTGGGACCCAGTTTACTGTTAGAAGAACCTCTTAAAGAAGTCTGAACATATGGCCAAAGCTTGAGATAGACCCATGAACCATGAACAAAAACTCTATTTGTTCTGTACTTATCAGCTTGTTGTTTCAGCCTGTTTTGAGCCATTTATAGTGTAGATCTTAGGATGATAAGAGCGTCTTCCCCTAAACACATCTCAGAATCAACGTTGGCTACACTAGTGTCTCTATGAACATAGGGTACATGTATAGGAGGGAAGTAACCATATAGAGCTTCAAATGGAGTGGACTTGAGGGTAGTGTGGTAATTTGTATTATACCACCATTCAGTAAGGGATAAGCAATGAAACCAGGAGTGAGAATTAGGGGTATTCAACGAATCGAATAACGAATTTTCGAATTATTCGAATCGAATTTCTCGAATTTTTAATATTTTTACCTGAATTCGTATTCGATTCGTATTCGCTTAAAACTCAATTTATTCGATTCCAATAAGAAACTCGAATTCGAATAAATTTGATTTAGTTCAAAATTACCATAAATTATAAATTGTTCTACTTTTAGTTTTAAAACTAATATAAACTCATTATTTTTAACATATAAAATACAAATCTACAAAATTGATAAACAACAATATGTCAAAAACGGGAATAGTAAAAATAGTAGAGAGTATAGTTTGTTAAAGTTTTATGATATATAAGGTAAATATGTAAAATATGGTTATGCTAAAAGTTGTAGAGACTATGGATTATTAGATTTTGGCCGAAATTTAGAAGTTCTTTTTTCCAATGTGTATATTTGTGTATATAACAAAGTGTATGTGCGTATATATATTTTAAAAAAATATACATGTACAGTTTTTATTCGAATTTCGAATCGACTTGAATTTAAAATCATAAATTCGTATTCGATTCGTATTTGATTTACTGGACTCGAATTCGAATTGAATCGAATTCGAATTCTTAATAATCGAATCGAATTCTTGATAATCGAATCGAACTAAATCGAATTTCGTATTTTTTGAATCCGAATCGAATTCTGAACACCCCTAGTGAGAATAGTGTAGAACCATGCACCTCAAATAAGTTTCTACGAACCTATTGACAACCTTAGCCTGCCCATCACTTTGGGGATGATAGGCAGTATACATAGCTAAGGAGATACATTGTAATCTGGTAAATTCCTGTCAAAACTTCCTGAGAAAGATAGCATCCCTGTCATAGACTATTGTAGTAGGACATGCATGTAGCTTATACACATTGTAAATGAAGACTTGTGCCACAGAAGTAGCCAAAATGGGATGAGTCATATCCATATTATTTGGTCAATCTGTCCACAATTACAAAAGTTACATTTTACCCTTAGAGGTAAGCAACCCTGTAATGAAGTCCATGCTGATGTCAGCGAAGACACAAGTAGGAATGGGAAGAGGCTGACTGAGGCCATGGTAAGTAGTGGTTTCTTAATTTTCTTATAAGCAAATGTTACACCTTCTGGCAAAGTCTCTTACAAACTTAGACTGCCCTTTCCGGTAAAACATACTCTTCAATCTTTGTAAGGTAGCTTGTACCCCAGAATTGCCTCCAATGATTGAATTATGATAGTGTTGTAACAATTCATTTCTCACTTGTTCATCATTACCCACAACTACTTATTTTTCCTTCTCGGCATACCATTAAGCCAAGTATAATTACCATTAACCCTATTCTCATCACATCCCTGAATAATATGCTGCAAATTCACATCCAAGGCCCAAGAATTCTTAACCTTGTCAATCATCAGAGATTCATAGGAAGAAATGGCCATACCAAAAAGAGAAGAACTCTGTAACCTTGATAAGGCAGCCACATTTTCAACCCCCTTTTTATATTTTATTTCAAAGTCATAATGCATCAGTTTCACCATCCAAGAATGTTGAAGTGTCCAGGGTTGTGATGTTTTGGTTCAACAGGTGTTTTAAACTCTTTGATAAGTTTTTATGACAAAGTGACCACCGGTCAAATAATAATGCAACTGTTTTATTTCTAATAAAATAGCCAAAAGCTCTCTATCATACACAGAAAGTACCTGCTGTCTAGGAGAAAGAGTTTTGCTAATAAAAGCTAATGGATGATGATTTTGCATTAAAACTGCTCAAATTCCATTGCTGAAGCATCAGTCTCTACTATAAATGTTTGAGTTAAGTCAGGTAGTGCCAAAACATGTGCAGAACTCAGTGCAATCTTCAGCTGTTGGAATGCATTCTAAGCTTCTTCAGTCCACTTAAACCCATTCTTTTTAAGAGGGTCTGTAAGTGGTTTAGCAATCACCCCATAAGATCTTATGAACCTATGGTAATATCCTGAGAGACCCAAGAAACCCCTTAGTTGCTTGATATTAACAAGAACAAGTCAAGAAACCACAGCTTCAATTTTTAACGGGTAAGTAGCTACCCCTTATTTGGTGATGATGTGGCCCAAATATTCAACTTGTTTACCCCTAAGACTACATTTTGACATCTTAGCAAATAGTTGGTTTTGCCTCAGGGTTTCTAACACCATCTTTAAGTGTGATCTGTGTTGTTCTATGTCTTGACTGTACACCAATATGTCATCAAAGAAAACCAATACAAATTTCCTTAAAAAGGGCTTAAAAGTATGGTTCATTAATGCTTGGAATGTTGCTAGTGCATTAGTTAAGCCAAATGGCATCACCAAAAATTCAAAGAGGCCCTGATAAGTCCTGAATGCTGTCTTGTGAATGTCAGGTTCATGTATTCTAATTTAATGATAACCACCTCAAATCAAGTTTTGAAAAGATGGAAGCCCCTCCTATTTCTTCCAACAACTCATCAATCACGAGAATTGGAAATATGTTCTAGATTGTGTCCTCAATAAGTTGTCTATAGTCAATACAAAGTCTCCATGACCCATTCTTCTTCTTAACGAGTACTACAGGAGCAACAAAGGCGCTTTGACTGCTTCTAATAACACCGGCATCTAACAATTCATAAGCCATAGTTTCTATCACATCTTTTTGGAGAGTTTGATACCTACAGGATCTGAGATTAATTGGCTTGTCACCATTGTTTAACATGATTTGGTGATCATATATAAGGTCTCTTAGGTGGTAGTGAAGTAGGAACTTGAAAAACATCTTTGTATTCTTCTAACAACTGTTGCAGCCTATCACAATACACTGGATCAGTTACCTTCGACCCAAATGTATCTTGTCCACTTCCTTCCATTAACTGCAACCCAAAAATTTGTGATTGAACTACCCCTAGATTCCCAGTTACCAAACTTGACATTTTCTCTGTGGAACAAAGTTGGACCCTATTAGTTTTAGTGCCCTTCAGGGTATAAGTCTTATCTTGAACCATAAATTGCATGGTCATATCAAGAAAATTCCAAATGATGTCAATGATGTCACCCAACTGAGACAACCATCCAATTCCCAGCACCATATCATAGTTGTTTGATGGAATGACCAACATATCTGCTTTGAACCAAACCCCTTGCATCATCCATTTGAATTCCATACTTCTCTTTCCACATTCCAACTGATTTTCCATTAGCTACTATTACTTTCATAGAATTACCATCCTTCAACAAACATTGTAACTTCTTTACCAATTTCAAACTTATGAAATTCTGGACCAGAATGTATAATCTTCTTGTGCCCATATAACCAATAATCTTCATGGTTGAAAAAGGAGGAATTCCAGTAATTGCATGGATGGAAAGGTGTGGTGCTTCATTGTGTTCTATCATATCATCCTCTATTAAAATTTCCTCCTCATCATTCACTAGCTCAATGCTAAACAAGCACTTGTTCTTACAATTATGAGCTGGTGTGAATTTTTCATTACACCAAAAACATTCACCTTTTTATCTCTTCTCAGCCATTCCTTTTGTGGTTAACCTTCTAATGGTTTTATTTGGTTGGTGATTGGTTGGTTTAGATAGCAAAGGTAAAGAGTTGGCATTCATGGTGGGTGGTGGTTTCAAAGACCTGTTGTGAGGTTTATGGGTAAGGGTTGAAGAAGAAGTGGTATTAGATGTATATTTTCCGTTAGGTAAGGTTCCAAAGAGGGTGTTCTGTATGTTTTCTTGCTGTTTAGCAATGGCATATGCTAAAGGCTTTCACCAAACACCTTAACTCCATTTTTAATCCTATCACAAACATACTAACAACATGTTCTTGAGAGATGGTCACTTATTCAATAATGCATCAAAAGAGTCACAGTAATCTTGCAGGCTACCTGTTTGATGCAAATTCTTCAATTCTTCCATAGCATCTTCTAACAGATCCATGGAGAATCTTGCAATAGTTGATATTCGATACACATCCCAGCTAATAGTATCAATAGTCAAGTTATTGCTCTTAAGGTACCATTGATGCCAACCTCAAAGAAATAATTACACTTGTAAATCCACCTTTCAACGTCTTGCCCATTAAACTTAGGAAAGTCTAACCTTCCAAGCCTTGCCAACCTTGTCTCCTGATGTCCTCCATTAACAACCATTCCCCTATTATTTTCCATCACAGTTATCTTATCCAGCATGGATTGCAACAGTAATTGGATCTGTGCAACTGCTGCTTTGTTTCTTCAGCATTAGTGGCTACTGTTTGCATACGTTCATTGATCAATTGAGAATTAGCTTGCAAATCTTGCACAATAATCTCTGTTTTACCAATAGACATTCGATTGTCTTTAATTTGTTTTTCGAGTTCTTGTTGTCGTGTACTGGTTGTCATGTTTGACTGTTTTAATGGTGAATCGAACGAATTGAAAATATTGAGGTGATTAACAAAAACAAGATGGATTTGATCACAAATTGATCAAAACCTAGAGTAGATTGACCACAATTGATCAATCCAAGTACTGGAATGAAAAGATTAATCGATGAAATGAAATGAAAAGAAGGAAGAAGATGATCGGAAAGAGGAAAAAGTTGATCAGAAAGTGAACAGATTTTAGTTACGACGGTTTATGGTGGTACATGAACGACATTGGAGCTCCGACGAGGGTCGGTGGCTCTGATACCAATGATAGAGCTCGAAGGTTTAGAGAGAGAATCTAGGGAGAGAGAGAGTGTTTTCCAACAACAAGCTAACCAATTTGTTAGCTTTCAACGTCTATTATAACGACCATTAACTGTTTTACAAACATATACACATTGACCCCATAACTATCTATCTATTACACTTTCTACCCTGAATATTTTCAACTAACTTAAATAGACACATATTATCTTTACTACTTTGATACAACTAGTCCTTAGACTTTATTATACACAATGAATCATATTACACTATCCCCCTAATCATTTCCCAGTTTGAGTCTTCAATTTTATATGCTTCTTCCTGGGCAATCTTTGAACCGAGTGTCTTCAAGCGTATGCCAAGTGATGACAACCTTCTATGCAACTGATCTGTGTGTTTTAGTGAGTTTTAAAAGACACTTCAATGGCTTTCAAGACGTAGGGGCTGCTTGGTAGGTAACAAATTGGTTTTAGTGAGTTTTAAAAGACACTTCAAAACCCCATCTTGGCTTATCACCAAGGCCAAATATATAGACCGTACGACGCTAACTGAAGTTTGATAGGTGAGGATCGACCACAAAGTGTGAGTGTTTCCACAACACAAATGGGTTAATCACTACACGTGGAGTTAATGGTTAGCTTACAAGTGCGTGGGGTTTTACATGCAACGAGTACACTCATATGTCGCTCCACTTCCTACCGATAACACATACAAGAAAAAAAAATACTAAGTTGATTAATTAGTTAGTTTATCAAACAAAGAAAGAGTAGAATGAATTATTAAGAACACAAAACACCTTTTCAAATAAAAATAAACTTTTTATTCCATACCAAGTACAATCATCACTCGAGCAACACCAAGAGAAATATAGCGTAACACATGTGATACAACAGGCACACAAGGTTTGATTTGAGTGGAAATCATGGTGAGGGTTGTATGGAGATTTCTTAGTGATTGTGGTGGTTTCTCTCTAAGCCTAAGTGTTTATGAAGTGATCCAAGCTCCAAAGGCCACTTTCAAGAGCCAAAGAGGCCATAATCTTCATGGGAGAAGGTGCAGGAAGGATAGAATGGGAGCAGTGTAGAGTCCTTGCTTGCATAAACTATCGAGGTTGTTAAGGTGCACACCCATGCATAGCCACGTGACATTGTTGTGCAACACTTTGACTTTTCTCTTCCTGCTGACTTGGAATTGTTGACTTGTTGAGCAGGGGCAGGTGCACAACCATTGCGCGGCTATGTTGCATCTGCTGCTACTCTTTAAGTCTTCAATTCTTCCCCTTTTTTGCTGTTTTTCTTCCTTTATGCTTCTTAGGCCCGAAAACTTGTAATTATCAATTAGGAAGGATTTAGGCATGAGAAACTATGATAAAAACATGATTGTTATGCAAAAAGGAGTGTAAATACACATGTAAAACATGTGTAAATATAGGCACATCAGCACAATCGAAACCTAATTGCGTCATTTCCTTCCTACTATCCCTTGTGCCTTGCTATTAATGAATATAACGAGATTGATCACTCCCTTATGAGCCAGTACTAAATAGTATAGTTTTTTGATTGAATGTTTAAACCCATTTTCTTCATCTTGGTTTTGGTATAACATTTTGGCTTCAAAACTTGCGTCTCGATTCACACCAAAAACACAAAACTTGTCGCAATCACAATCCTAATTAGCAAATTTCTTGAGATAAAAAATGTTACAACCCTTTCTACATTCTTGTACCTCGTTCGAGATACCTATAAACCCTCATCCAATTGCTATCAACCGTGAATAGCCTTGTGTGATCCTTGCCTGCGAATTCCCTCACCATCGAAACGACTCCATTGTAAGACTTTGGCTCCAGTACCACTATTGATCACAAGAGTCTATGAATTCAACAATCCAATCAAGAACAACAATAATATGTGAAAAACAAGGGATTAACCCTAAATAAATTTTTTATTGATAATCAAGAAACAAGATACTTACAAACCGAAAATCCTAAACCTATTTGTAATTGGTAAAGATATACCATGAAGCCATCACATCCTTTAGTTGGATCGACATAGCCTTTAGTGTTCACCTTTTTCTAATCGACATAATGATCTGATATATCACATCCTTTGATATGTAGATCATTAAGTTTAGTTTTGACAGAATACATCCCTACATTGATACATAACTTCTAAATACAAACTAAAGACTAATTACACTAATGACCCATATCTTTTAATCAAACTTGATCTCACAATTAAAGGCCAACAAACCCTAGAAACACCTAATTGTAATGTGGCATTTTGACCAAATTTTTACCATTTCTGGTTTTGGTTCAGACCAACCACTACTTGGTTATGTTCGCGACTTGGTTCCAAACTAGCAACGTGCCTTGGATTTGTAAACGATTGAGGAACGAGAATGTTTGATGTGACTTGGTTTCGCTCACACTTAAGGCATGAGTAGATGTAGTGGCTCGCGTATTAGCTACCAGCTTAATAGGAAGATCCAACTGTCATGATGTTTCACAAGTACAACATTTGAATATGTACAATTTTTCACTTCATGGCTCTAGTTAGAAGCAAAAGAAAAATTGTCACCATAGTTTAGTGTTTGGTTACATATGGTGCAACCTTGAAAGGGTTTTAGTGGCCTATAAATACAACCCATCACTTCAGTTTAGCTTTAGAAAACAATATAAAAACTTTGTTAAACCTCTCCCTTTTATACCAGAATTACATGCAACTTTGTTGCTATATATACAAAGCTCTTGTAAATCGAATTCCTTGTCATACTCACTTGTTTGTCCAAGTTATCTTCTCTTCCAAGAAATAGTTGATTAAAAATGTATCTACACATGTTGTTCACTATAAATAGGAGGAAATTCGCAAACACATGTAGCACACAACTCAAAAGATTGATGGGGCAAATTGGTTTAAATATATAGATAAGTTTCCTTGAAGTAACAAGTAATAGAGGCCATATATTAGAAACCAGAGACTACAAAAAATTGGTCTAAAACATTACCTTACATTACAAGACTAATGGTTGCAAAGATTTGGTTGAAAACCAAAGTTGAAACTTGGAGATTGGGCATTAATGGCGAGATCAAATAATTAAGAGGGTCAAATTGTGCTAAGAACTTGTTCCAGTAGCTTCTTATTATGGAAAATTTTGCAACATTGGATGAGTGATTCACTACCATGGTTGAATTGTTCCATAACACGTAGAAGGACAAATATAAAATGCTTGAGATGTACTGTGAGTTTTTCCTCTACGATCGATGATGTGCCATGTGTGGTGACAAGTGAGTGAGTCTTGGTAGTTTGAATAACGATTATGGGATGACAATGGAGGAGACCTTGGGTATCCATCTATTTGTTAAGGGTTATGGTTAAAATAGGGTCCTCAAATTTTGATCACTTATAATGATGACAAACCATGTACATACATGTATAAATAAGAAACTATAAATAGAGATTAGTGAAAGGAATTTTAGAGTATAGTTAAGTATCTTCTAGTCGCATGATTGTCTTTTGTGTGTTGGCGATTATAGTGTCATCAACATCATTTTAGTATAGTCTGTTGGAAAATAATCTTTGAAATATCATAGTTATCTTAAGTTTATTATTATGTTTAAATGGGTCAAAAGGCTGCAGTTACAAACGGTTATACACATACCGATTAGTAAGGCAGTTATGGGTCTGACAGTTGTGTTGGTTTATCCTCACAACGTTTAGTCATGTATATATAGGGTCTCATGTATTAGAATTAATCTATCGATTTCTATTTCAGTTTATTTCTTCCCTAAATTTTCTCCTATACTTTCTGCACTGTTTCATTAGTTTGTTTATTGTTTATAACCGCCAACAACATCAGTTTCTATCATGGCATCAGAGCAAAACCATCCGAAGACCTGTGAAGAAAAGAATAACCGAGTGATTTGGTTTAGGAAGAATCCATTAGTCAAGAAAGAAGAAGATATCCGTGGTGATTACAAGGCGCAGGGGTGGAGTCTCCCACCCAAGTTTCAGACCCATTCTCAAAGGCGTGAAGGCAAAGAGAAGGCAGATGATCGTGATGATTATCAGTGGAAATTCGTCCAGAAAAGTAATCTATATCTATCTCCTTTCATGGACTCTTCAAGAGAATATATGTTGCAGAAAGAAAGAGAACATCAACAACATGGTGGTTATATGTACAAAGACTACGGGAAGAAGGAGATCGATTGGGGATATCCAAAAGGTATGCGGTGTTCTTACTGTGACCAACCGTTCCACTATCGAAAGGACTGCCCTCAAAGAATCGGGAAGATAGAGTTTATGGTGAGAGGGACAGAAGGGAAAACTTGGAACGATATTTGGTACACGAGTATAAACCGACAACAACACGCTACTGGATACAAGCATTTGTTTACAAATCTTGAGAAAACATTCGGTGTAGGAAGCAATCCGGAGGGATTCAAGAGAGAACTCTACAAGGGTGAAGGAAGCGTAGAGATCTTTAGTGAAGGACAAATTCATGAAATAGGGAGTGTTTATTACATTCCTACACTCAAGGGGAACGTATTGAGTGCAGATCGGTTAATTAAAGATGGTTACAAGATTCGTTATGAGGGTGATGTGTGTTTCATCACCAAGGATCAAAAGAAGTCCTTCTCAATTGAACCGAATGTGCATTGCTGGACTTGCAATGAATTTCACGAGCCTTACTATTGTCCCAACATCGAAGATCAAGAGAAGAACAACAAGAGAAAGATGAAAGGGAAAGACAAGGAAGAAATGGGTTCGTCAATGGATAAAGAGTTCGAGAAAAGGGCCGTGAGACATCATCATCAACAAAACCAAACCACTACGGGCAGAAGTGCACCCGAATCTGATCAGGGAAAGGAAGCCGATTTATATCCAAAAGATTCAGAATTGGAGAGTTGCATAGCGTTTATGGATATGATTCATATCGCCACCCAAGTTGACAGGCATAGGATCAAATTCAAAGGGGAATTTGAAAGAGTTTTAGCATGGTTTCGAAGGGATTTTCTAGCAATAAAATCCGACATGCCAATCCCACCAAGAGATCAAATCGGAAGGAAAATTGATCTCTTTGAACTCTACATGATAGTGGATACATTTGGTGGAATAGATGCAGTCAACAAATACGACTTATGGGTTCAAGTGGCAGTCAAGATGGGCTACGGTTATGGAAGGCTACCAAGGGATATGAAGGATGATGAGATTGTGGAGGATTTGAAGATCACTTATAACCAGTATTTGGAGATCATAAATTGGTACCATCAGAAGTATAAAGGGAAGGAATTGAAGGTTGAAACGGATGAAGACAACACCAACTTCAAGATGGGTTACAAGGCAATGAAGGACAAGGATCTTCCTCCCAAGAAAAAGTCAAGAACGTCCAGCAGTGAAGACTGATCGCAGCAGAAGATCAAGGCATGATAATTCAAAGATTAGGGGAGTGATTGTTGGAAAATAATCTTTGAAATATCATAGTTATCTTAAGTTTATTATTATGTTTAATATTGTGACACCTGTATAGTCCGAATAAGTCACAAATGGGTCAAAAGGCTGCAGTTACAAACGGTTATACACATACCGATTAGTAAGGCAGTTATTAGGATGTTATGGGTCTGACAGTTGTGTTGGTTTATCCTCACAACGTTTAGTTATGTATATATAGGGTCTCATGTATCAGAATTAATCTATCGATTTCTATTTCAGTTTATTTCTTCCCTAAATTCTCTCCTATACTTTCTGCACTGTTTCATTAGTTTGTTTATTGCTTATAACCGCCAACAACATCAGTTTCTATCATAGTCAACTTTACTTTTGACCAAGAATAAATCATAATAACATCAGTTGCGGGGTTCTACGGAGGCAACCTTTGGCAAGGTCCTAGAGGCAGAGCCCCTTGGCGGGGTTAAGTTAACTTGCATTGGGGAAAAAGTTTGTTTTCCGTATTTGTTATGCTGGAAGTTGCATCAGATACACAAAGTTGTTGAAAGTTGATTGAATTTAATGATCTGTATCAACTTTGACTTGAGCATCAAAATTGGCCTTTGTTATCAAAACTGAAAGCTTGTATAAAATTTGTTTTTGGTATCAAACTTGTTCATCAATATCAAACTATACATTAATAGCAATTTTGGTACACAAATTTATATCAAATTTTACACTCATTTTTGTTCTCTCTGGGAATTACCCGATTGATTATTCTTGTGAATACCAATGGAATAATTCAATCAAAAAGTGTTTGCATGATTTTACAGAGATACCTAATATCTTACAAATTACAAAGCCTACATTGTCATGATGTTCATTTTTCCTATTCTTGTTGTTAGCGCCTCATCAATATGATATCTCTAATCCCAGAAGGACAAATACGTTCAATAAAATATATATAGAGGACTAGAAGTGCATGTCGTTGCCTGACTTAGACACTTGTGATTTTAACATGTAGGTAGCAATCTTCGCATTCTATGAATAAGGGCAGTTTGTAATTATATCATTTGTTTTTCATTAATTGCCTAGTGCACCAGAATAGCTACTTTTTGTTCTGTTATGATGTTATCACTTAATATGTAGACCAAATGGATAAATTAATATTGCAGGAGAATTGATTAGCAACAATTTATCTCGGTTGCTTCTTGCTACATGGTTTTGTGTAAATGTGATTGTTGCTGCTTGTTTTACTGCTACACTCTCTTCAGTTATTACAATTTCAAAGTTACAACCGTCGTTTGATCTTCAAAGAAGTTATGTTGGCTGCAATCGGAATTCTTTCATCTTACCTTACTTGGTGAACGTCTTGAATGTTAAGCCAGAGAAGATTAGGCAGATTAACTCAATCGACGATTATGATGGAGCATTTAAGAAGGGAGAGATCGCAGCAGCCTTTTTTGTAGCTCCACATGCAAATGTTTTTCTTGCGAAATACTGTCATGGCTATAAAAAGATTGGACATGCCTACAAACTTGGCGGTTTTGGTTTTGTAAGATTCACATTTAATCTGGAACAAACAAATTAGATAAGGGAAAAGTTCACACTAGTAATAAAATTTTCAAGTGTTTCATTAAAGTCACTCAACCTTTTTTTGTTTCTTTAGAATCCACTTAACTTTATTTAGATATTTCAATTTTGTGTGACAAATTAAAAATGTTCATATAAAAAATAAGTGACCTAAATGTTACATATATTAATCCAACATCAAAGGGGCAAATTCCTTGAAGCAACGATAAAGTTGTTGTCATGTGATCAGGATGTCTCATGTTCAAGTTGTGAAAACGGCTTTTTGAAGAAACCAAGTTAAGTGACTTTAGAGAAACAAATTATGTTTAGGTGACTTTAGTGAAACACTTCTGAAACCTGGTTACTATCCTATGAAGTTCACTTGAAAAATTAATAGTGTGCTTACTATTATGTGAAGTTCTGCTTAAGATTATTAGTGTTTCTTACATTGTTCTTTTCTTTTATTAATTATGTATTAGATGTTTCGGAAGGGTTCACCATTGGTGGACGATATATCCAAGGCCGTTTTGAAGGTAACACAGAGCGGGGAGGTAGATACTTTACAAGAAAATATGCTCAGAGCATTTTCCAGTTGTTCTAGATTAGATGATGAAGATCAATCTAGAGGTTCCATTGGTCTAGAGCCGAGGATTTTCACAGGTTTATTCATGATCTCAGGTAGTATTTCTGCATTTGTATTCTTCTCCGCACTCGCTCTTGTAGTCAATAATCATCGAGAATCAATTCGGACAAGCTTTAAACTCATTACAAGAAGAATAGGAAATTGGTGGACAATGTTGCTCAACATCATAATTATAGATCGCAAGTTAAGTGTAGGGTCAATTCCAGATCATGTTGATCCGTAGTACATCCCAAGCAAACATAATCATGTTCTTTCGTACATAGTTGCATAATGTTTATTCTAAAAATATATCCTTGTTCTCTTGTTTAGAAGTAATTCTATGAGAAATCAGAACATTTGTTGTGTTATGGTGAAAAAAAGGATTTATTTGATCGTTTTATCCATCACCAGGTTGTTGTTAACAATTATAGAGTACATAATAAACCTACTGAAACAAAACTATACAAATTTGCATAAGATGTATATATAAAGAACAATTGAAACAACAAAGACAATTATATAAAGGCAAATATGCGCTTTAACCTTGACTAGTCATTTCTACATATTTTCCAGCTTTTACAATGACCTAGTTTGAGTTAAGTGGGAATGAAGATGCTTAGTTATGGGGGTAAAGTGACCGAGACAATTATATAAAGGCAATTATATGTACCCTGACTAGACTTGACCTACGCACCATGTTGATTATGGGGTCTTGGCATTTGCGCACAAGTGATGAGATGGAAACAATCCAAGAGGAACCCTGCAAGGTGTTGTGCTCCAGTGGGGTAGCTCCACCTGGGGAATCTACCATGCAAGCCCTTCTCGACAAGCATCCCATTGTTTCGCCGCCAACTCTACCATCCAGCCCTCTACCCCACCCTGCATTATCAGTGGATGAAGACTGAGTTTACAGGCGCGTGAAGTCGTTCCCGAAAGGGACATCATGTGGTCGGGATGGCTTACGGGCTCAACACCTACTGGATGCCCTTAGTGGGGAGGGGCCGGTGACTGCTTCAGGTCTGCTTTCCGCTATCACTGATGTGGTCAATTTGTGGTTAGGGGGGTTATATCCCGGGGTGCTCGCTGAATTTATTGCTTCAGCCCTCTGATCCCGTTGTTGAAGCCTGATAATGGGATTCGCCCTATTGCTGTGGGTGCCATATGGAGAAGGTTGGTCTCCAAAGTAGCCATGAAGAAAGTTGGTAAAGAAGTTATTAAGTACCTGGGAGACTACCAATTCGGGGTGGGAATCCCCAATGGGGCAGAGGCCGTGCTGCACAGCGCTAACAGGTTCCTCCGTTCCTTTCATGCAGACGGCTCTTTGGCCATGCTCACGGTTGATTTTTCTAACGCCTTCAACGTAGTTGACCGATCTGTTTTGTTACGGGAAGTCCATCGCCATTGTCCCTCCATTTTTCCGTGGGTCAAATTTTTGTATGCCCAGCCAGCTAGGTTATATGTTGGGGATGAACGCATCGGAGCCTTCACGGGGGTTCAGCAAGGGGACCCCTTGGGACCTTTGCTCTTTTCCCTTGCCTTACACCCCCTAGTGCGCCAGGTGCAGGAAAACTGCAACCTCCCCTTCCACGCTTGGTACTCAGATGATGGGACGATCATAGGGGACGCTGTGCAGGTTGCTAAGGCCCTGGAAATCATGAGTTCAGAAGGACCTTCATTGGGGCTCAACCTTAATATCAAGAAAACATAGATTTTTTGGCCAACCTGCGATGGGGTGAAGGCTAAGTCGGGGCTGTTCCCTAGTGATATTGGACGGCTAGAGAGAGGTGTCAAACTGCTTGGAGGGGCAGTCAGCCACGATGCTAGCTTCATCTGTGACTTGTCTACTAAAAGGGAGTCTCGGGCTGTGGACCTTATGGGGCTCCTCCCTCGTCTGCGGGATCCTCAAAGCGAGCTCCTCCTGCTCAGATCCTGTATGGGGGTCGCAAAGTTGCTTTTCGGCTTACGAACATGCCAGCCCCCTTTTGTAGGCAGTGCTGTCTCATGTTTTGATAAAGGCCTTCGGGAGGCAATTGAAGATATTGTACTTTGTGGGGGGCCATATTTTGGGGACCTCCAGTGGCGGGTCGCAACATAACCGATGCGGCATGGTGGATCGGGCCTTCTCTCGGCCCGGGTTGTAGCCACTTATGCTTTTGTTGCGTCCAGATCTCAATCCTGGGGTTGCAAGACCATATTTTACGTAACAGCAGTGTTGATAACACGGGTCCGGATTATGTTTACGCTTTGGAACGCCTGCATGAATATCTCCCTGACTTTGATCTTGGCGATTTCTCCAATAAAGACACCGCCCACAAAAAGCCATAGAAAACCTTGGCGAATGCTCTTTATTGTCGAATCCTACAAAGTCTGGGGGGAGATTTTTGCTTGACCCCACGCTAGAAAGCCGTCATGGAATGCTTACAGAGGCCCAACGCCCAGGATTTCCTAACTGTTATCCCTATCGAAGGGCTGGGGCAACGAATGTCAGCGGTGGAATATAGAGCAATCCTTAAATATCGGTTGATGATTCCCATTTTCCCGGATGACGAAACATGTCCGGTTTGCTGGAAAGTGTGTTTGGATAAATATGGGGAGCATGCCCTCCATTGTAGAGAGTTACCGGGGTTTAAGTATAGGCACGATTTCATTCGGGACGTTGTAATGGGTATTCTTAGACGAGCCGGGATCTCGGCAAAGAAAGAGGCCCCGGTTAACTTTCTTACAGACCCGGCAGAAGGGAGGTCCACTTTATGTCCGGCTGACCTACTAGTGTTTGGTTGGGAAGGTGGGAAACAAGCATGTGTGGACCTTACGGGGGTGTCAGCCTTAGCGGGATTTAGGGAGAGTGGGTTTGTGGCCGGGCAAGCGGTACTAAGAGCAGAGTCCAACAAGGTGGCAAAGCACGCTAAAGCCTGCGAGGATAACCAACATGCTTTTGTCCCTTTTGCTTTTGACACTTTTGGCTCATTGGCACCGGAAGTGATCAGGTTCCTGACGAGAGTCCAGCGGGTGGTCCACAACAACTTCTTGACTCCCCAGGGACGAGGATTTTTTTTCTCTGGTTTCTCTATTTAGAAGGGGGTGGCGGCGCAGCTTGTTGCCCGCCTACCTGTTATTCCCATGTAACTTGCCTAATTTATTGAAATGAAAACAGTGCATTATTCATCAAAACAAAAAAAAACAAAGGTTTTAAAATTACTTATATTTGTTCTTCCAAATTATTTTTTATCTTTTAAACAACCTCCATTTTACTATTATCTTAAAACTGGCCGGTCAATAGTATTCAGTAAGGAGAATTGTGTCTTGGTTCGATACTTGGTTCATATCAAAAGATTACACTATGCTTGATAGGCTCCTTGCCTACCGTGTGTATTTCGTTTTAAATAATAATCATTTTATAAGTTTAAAACCTTGCCTGTGTCAACAATAGCACCAGAAAATCACGACTAAAACATACTTCTCACCGTACACGCGGCTGGTTTTTTTGATAGGAATTCAATTTTAAGCATTTGTGAGGAGAAGATTGAAGATTATAAACGAAAGTTTCTTAAACATTTGAACTCACTATCATCAAGTTGATACTTATTTCAACATAATGAGTAATTCAATTTAAAGCATTTGTGAGGTGAAGGAGATTAAAGAATTATAACCGCGCGAAAGTTCCTTCAACATTTGAACTCACTATCATCAAGTTGATACTTCCTCCTCATTGGGTCATTTGATGGTGTGTTTCTTCCTAATGGGGTTGATATTATCGCATTTATTATAAGCGGAGATGCTATGTTCATGGGTGAATGGTCCGAGTTTAATTTTAAGAATATGAAGAGGATTTTAAGGATCTTCTACTTGTAGCTAGGGTTTGAAGATTAACCTTCATAAGTCTACTCTTTTTGGGGTGAACAAAAGTCTTGAATAAGTGTCCCTTAAAGCGGGAGATTTGGGTTGCAAGGAGGGTGAGACTCCTTTTATTTTTTTGGGAATCAAAGTAGGTGCTAACATGGGTCGGGTGATTAATTGGGATCCAGTGATTAAGGGTTTTCAGAGTAGACTCACGAAGTGGAAGGCGAAGGTGTTATCAATTGGTGGTTGGGTTACTTTGATTAAATTGGTTCTTGAAAGTCTTCTGACTTACTATTTTTCCTTGTATAAGGCACCGGTGAAAGTCATAAATAAACTTGAAGGACTGATTAAATGGTTTTTATTGGGGGGGGGGGGGGTAGGTCTCTTGGGATAAGGTTACTCGTTTTAAGTGGGACGATGGTTTGGGTCTTAGCAAGCTTGAGGTGTTTAATAGTGCTCTCCTTCTCAAGTGGTTATGGAGATATCAGACTGAACAATGCGTTATATGGAGAAAGGTCATTGATGTTATACGCGTCTCGACACGAAGATGGGACACTTTTCCTTGTAACAAAAATCTTATAGGTATGTGGAGTAAAGTTGTTCTTTTGGACATAGATTGAAGATAGAATGTGTGGGGTTTAATGAAATATTAAGGGGTATGGTGGGTAATGGGATGAGGGTCCATTTCTGGATTGACCCTTGTGTTAGTACATGATGTCCCTAGCCTAGTATAGGTGATGTTTGGATTGTATTACAGGTGCTTGGGTGTGTTTACGAGTCGTTTTTGGGCTGATTGGCAGATAGGCGAGTAGGGCTAGTTTAGGAGCGATTAGCAAAGCTAATCGCCTGGGAAACAAAACGAGTAGGCTTCTACTCGCCCCTCGTACTCGTGTGTCAGGTTGCTACTTGCCCCTAGGGCCTTGGACGAGTAGGACAAGTATAAAAGCCTCTAATCATTGCCCTAATCATTAAGTTGTCACATCACACATTCCCCAAGCACCCTGCCCTAGGTTCTAAGGTCTGAGATTGTTTTGTAACACCATTGCTCTGTTTATCAATCAATACAACCTTTTAACCTTATTCTTGTATGTGTTGATACTTCGTTTACATAAGTTTCATATCGTTTTTGTCGTCCGAACACTGGTTAGTGGATTCCGCACACTAAACAGTGAAGCTCGTGATTGTCGGGTTGTCCGAAAGTCGATCCTACACCTTGGTTATTTCCGGAGCTGCTAAAAGATTTGTTCCTTCAGTTTTTAGACTTGAAAGAGATAAATGGTGTTGGATGGGCGACCGGAGCAGCGTGGGAATTCTAATGAAGCTTTTAGTTGGTCTTGGTTGAAATATCCACATTTAGAAGAGGACTGTAGAGCTGTGGTGGAGTGTCAAAGAATGTTAGTTATTGTTCTATTGATAGAGAAGGAAGATACATGGCAATGGCAACCTGGAACGCAAGAAGTTTTTGTTGGTGCATGTTTGTGACAGACGCTTAAACAGACCCTCGGGTTACTTGATAGAAGATTATTTATTGCAGTGTCATTAGAATAACTTGTCTAGTTAGTTCATGAAGATGTAATATGCTAGCTCATTGTAAAAGCTCAGCCTAAAAGCATTATGGATGTACATATATAAACATATGAAACAAGGGTTTTGAGGTTAGAGGTCATTATTGTGTGTATGTGCATTGTTTGTATGAGATAGATATAGATCGAGAAAGAGAGTCGGAGCCCTGAATTCTTACACGGTTAATACTCTTAGTTAGCTAGCAAGATTACAAGCTCGGTGTTCGGTCTTATTAGTTGTTATCTGTGATTCGAGTAATAAGATAAAAAGTAAAAAATAATCTTGTGTTTGTTCGTTGTTTGATATCCATGAGTGCTAGATATTTCGCGTCTTGTGTCCGTGTTGGTTTGATTGTTTATTGTGAAGCTCCTCAAGGATAGGGACCTACAATTTTCTTAGTGTTGTCGACTAAGAGGTGGATAACGAGCTGTAATGTAGAAGAAGTTGGTTCGGTCTATAAATGGCGTAATTGGCTCCCCAATAAGTGTAATATTTTCACGTGGCGTGCGAGCATGGATAGGATTCCAACGAGAGTAGCTCTTCGCAGAAGGAACATTGTGATAGAATACTGTTTAAGTGTTTTTTAATAAGCGAATATGTTAGGGGGCGAGAATTGTGTTTTAATTTAGATTAATATTTTTATGGTTGCGGTGTGGCAAGGGATAGCTATTAGTTGGTGTGGTCTTCCTCCGGTTTTCCTCTTTTCATTTAGTGATGTACTTGAGCTGCACAAACTCTTGTATGGATCGGCTATTAGGAAGAAGACTATATATGGTATAATTATCTTGTTGACGAATTTGGAAGGCTAGAAACGAGATCATATTCCAGAGTAAGAGATAAAATGTTGCCGATATAGTATCAGATGTTAAAGTTTTGGGTTTTTTGTGGTATAAGAGTAGATTTAGATTGGGATGTATAGATTGGAAGGGTTAGTGCAATTTTGATTTGATGTAATTATGTTTTGTTCCTAGGTCCTGTTTTCGTCTTGGAGATAGGTCGCCGTTGGTGTTTGGTTTAATGAAATTAGCCTTCCAAAAAAAAAAATTATTTCAACCAAAAACTAAAAGTATGGTTCTATGTGAATTAGAGCATTTACGAATAAGTAGTTAATTTTTGTTAACATGCTTTAGGATGCGGTGTTATTTTTTTTTTGAATGTCCAACAAACTTTATTCCATAACGGCTAGCAAGAAACTAGCGGAAAAAGAAAACCGGGGACAGCCCCAAACAAAAAAGCCGACAAAGTCCAAACAAACAAAACAAGAGACAATGCCCAAAGCAACCAAAACCAACCACTACCCCATACGTATACTATCAAATCTACCCCAAGACTCCCAAGACATGATGGACATCTTTCCTCGATTAGTAATCCACAAGTACGACATTTTATCTCATCCAAAATTCTGCTCACCAAAACATGCTTTGCATTAAAGACGAGGTCATTTCTAGCCCGCCAAATACTCCAAAACGCCGTAAGGATGACCCCATGAAGCGCTTTCTTTTGCCGATCCCGGGACTTTTCCGACTTGTGTTGTAACAATAAATCCTTCTCATGAAAAGCAAAAAAATTCGGAACTTTACACCACATAAGGATAGCCTGCCAAACATCACAAACGGCCGGGCACCCGGTGAATAAGTGTTCAGCCGTTTCCTCTGCTGCTTCACACAATCTGCACTGCAATGAAGCGACCTGGATATAACTTCTAAACAATGCCGAGGCTGTAGGAAGACGATCATAGTACGCACACTACGCCACAATGCCTACCTTCTTTGGGACCCAGTTGCACCAAATAAAATCCAAGCCCTGCAGTTGATTTGACGCATTAAAGATGCTCCGCTTCACCCCTTTAACCGAGAAGCACATATATGTGTCCGAAGAACAGGTCCATGAATCTTCCTTGCAGAAAATTGAACCGGAAATAGGAGCATAAGCATTTCTGCAAGCTGCTGCTGCTCAGCAGAATTGAAGTGCCCCCGACGCCAATCCCAAGTCCAATTCAGATTGTTTGTATCTCGACGATCCGCAACACAACACAGTCGGTTCCTATCCAAAGCATAGAGTAACGGAAACTTATTTAACAAGATGTCATCACGAATCCACCAGTCATGCCTGTATAAAATATCTGCCACTCTTAATATTTCTGTAACAACCGGCAAAAATAAGGTAATTCCGTACTAATTAATTAACGTAATTAACGTAATTAAATACAATTATGTGTTGATTATTTAACTGAGGCCTTAGAATAATAGCAATTCCCAAATAATGCATAGGAATGCATATGTTTAATGACAAAACATGACGGAATCATGTGCGAATAAATCTATCCGGTATGGACACTGGCGATTACCCGCTAAAAATTAAATAAGCGAAACAAATCTCGGACAACTGGAATATAAAATAAAACGTAATTTCACAAAATATGATAAGTTTTGGAACTCCAAAGCCATACGTGAAAGCTTGTTATACAAATCTCCCGGTAACAAATAAAGTGCGCGTACCGCACCCGATACGCGCATAACTCATAATTTCACCCGGCAAGAGCCGAAATAAGTTATCAGTGATTAAACTGAGCTATGTTTAAGGGTTATTAAAAGTATTTTTAATATCCGGAGGATGCGCGATAAAAACTCGAAAAATACCCGGACGACACCCGAACAAGATTAACTTAAACATAATAATATGGGGTATTATTTAGCAAAGTGGACCCCACAAAACACCCCCTTGGGGCCGGCCAAGGGCCCACTCAAGTGAAGATTACTTGAGTTTTCTTCTTAAATCATTAAAATTATTACCAATGATGAGTATGCATGCAATTGTATTGGGTAAGAGAAACTAACCAAATCACCTCTCTTCTCTCTCTAAATTTTCGGCCCAAACACCCTCTAATATTATCCCCAAGATTTTTTTTAATATCTTCCATAATCTTCCATAATCTTACACAAAGATTACCATCCAATCCAAGCAAGATACAAGTAATCTTGGAAGATTTGAAAGAGAGATAATATAAACACACTTGAGAATACTTGAAACAAAATCACAAAACTTCTTCTTCCTTCTTCCCTTGGCCGTAGGTTTGCACCCCTCCATCAACATTGTTCTTTCAATTTTTACACTAACAAACCATCTCTAAATCATCATCCATCAAAACCCCTTTGTGTGTTCAAGAGCTTGGAGCTTAACCCCTTTGGAAAAACACACTAAACCCCATCCAATCCAAGGTTGTTGTCTTCCCTAGCCTTGAGCTAGTAGTAAGTTTTACCTTGTTTGATTCTTAATGTTCATATCATGTGCTTTTGAAAGCAAGTTGTACATTGATGGGTAATGCAATGGTTTTGAAATATAAAGATAATGTGTCTTGCTAGATTAAAAATGGAAGAATAATAACATGAATAAATCTTGGGTTTATATTAATAAATGTAATATTTTGAGAAAATGTAATAAAATGCACATACACTTGAGTTGAAGGATGATTAGAGCATGATTGATGAAAAAGACTTGAATATGATGGAAGATGATTTTAATCATCATAAGATGACAAGTTAATACCAAAGATATATTAAAATGGGTTAAATGATCATAGGTGAAAAAGTTCCATATTCAAAGTCTACTCACTTGAATGAGTGAAAAGTTGATATTTTGGATAAAAATATGGAACAAGCATGTTAATAGCATTTAGGATGGATTATAAGATTATTAGAAGTGGAATGAAGTAAAAATAACCAAGCATTAAGAAAATGATTCTTCAAAGTCTACTAAGTTGGAAGAAAAATACTAACTTTGAAAGTTAGGATGAAAAATGCAACAAGTATAAGTTAAAGGACAAATATGGTAACTTTGAAAGTTGAGGGACTAAAATAAGTATTTTAGAAACTTTGGTCCAAAAATGCATTAACGGAAAGTTTAGTGTCAAAAACATAAATAGTAGTTTTTCCAAGTATAGTGTTGGTAAACATAAGAAAACTACTCATGTAAGTTGTGAAAAATGTATTTTTATAAAAATAGAAGTTTTATAAAAATAAGTGGTTAAGTTAACATAAGGATTTTTGACAAAGGTGAAGGTTTATTAAAATATTGGACAAAAGTAAAGACTTGGGAAAAACTTGTACGAAAATGGATACTTTTATATAAATGGGAATATAAAAGTATCGGAAACATTTTTGGAATACAAGATGACAAGTTGAACTAAAAATACAAAAGTATATATGCGTTCGGAATTGGAAGTATGAATAAAAATACCATAGGACGCATATTGGAAGAAAATGTGGAAAAAGTTAACTATTGGACTTAGTAACATAAACTAACTATGGCGTATAAACGGGCAAACTAGAGAATAATGCCTTCGCGGCAAAATGTGAGAATATATATATTTTAGGAAGTAAAATATATATAACATGGGTGAAACTTATGTAACACTTTCCTAAGTGTTAGAACGAATATTCGTGGGAGAAAGCGTAACATGGGTGAAACTTATGTAACACTTTCCTAAGTGTTAGAACGAATATTCGGGGTTGAGACCTCACTACTATAATCATTAATTCAGGAAGGTGAAACCGAAGGAATATTTGAATAGTACTATTGGTGCCTGACAAGGCCCACCCCTAATCGATTGCGTCGATTATGCATCGGCGTATGCCTGGGGTGCACGTATTCTGAAATTAAGTCGTAAGAATACCGAGTAACGACTTGGAGCGGGGCATTATTATTTGTCTTGGTTTGATTATAGGCTCAAGTAGAATTGTAGGAACTTGCAACTCCTATAAATTGTCATAACATGAAAATTCCCAAAAGATAATGATTTGATAAACTAAAACCTGTTAACTCACCAATATTTATATATTGACGATTTTAAACATATCTTTCAGGTATTTGATGGACGATGGACAACATGGCAAGCTGGGTCGGGGGAACCTCTTATCGGGACGTCGGGTGTTATGAAGAGGCTTCTTCTCTTTATTCCCAAGGAATCGGGATATACTTGAGAAGCCTCCTTATTTGAATTAAAAACAACTTTTCGTTTATGTATGAATAATTTGACATGATTTTTGACGTCTTAATAAATGACCCATTTCTTTAATTACTTGTGATTTGCATTAATCTTGGCTTTATCCATTTGAACCGTCGCGCCACGTGTTTCCGCCGTAGTCGTGGTGTGACAGAAAGTGGTATCAGAGCCAAGGTTATAGCGAATTAGCATTTTAAAAATCTAAACTATAACCGGATTTGGTTCAAAAAGATAAGGCTTTCAAAATATATATGCAATAAGGCAATAAAGTAATTTTCCAAAGAACGTTGGGTATGAAGAGATTCCGACCAAGCTAGCCATGGGTATTGATACGTGTTACTTTAGTATTAGAAGTAGGAAGATTACTGAAAACGTACTCCTTAACCTTCTAATAAAGAATATATAAATAATAGTACGGTTCTTTTGCCAGGGATGTCGAACGCTGAGAGTGACGCACCGAGCTTCGATAGCAGCATTCAGATCTTGTCGCCCCCACCGATCGAGGTGGTAGTGCTTGACCAAGAGGATGACGACATGGAGGTAGACGTCGCCATTGGAGGCGTAGATGACGAGACTGACCCCAGTGAGGACCTGGATTGGGCCCCCGATGGAGACGACGTGGTCGCAGCGGCAGACCTACCGATGGCGGAGGCACCACAGGCCGACTTGCCACTCGTACCACTACCGACCGCACCACTGCCAGTACGCCCTATCCGAGCTGTCAGGGATTTCCCTGTAGGCTGCGCAGGTCCGTCGAGACCAGCCCCCACCCGATCAGAGACCGTGGAGTCTCCATTCAGACGACGTGCCCGCGCCGATCGTGAGCCACTACCCACCCCTCACATTCCCGTTCCCCCAGGTATGATGCTTGTGCCTGTTGCCCGGGGACGGAACGGGTGGATATCAGACGACTCTGATGATGAGTCAGTAGCGTCTGTGGACCACATAGCCCTGCCCATACCCCCAGCTGTTCAGGAGGAGCCCGTTGTTCCAGTGATAGAGCACGCCCCCACTGCCCCGACAGCCCTACTCGCCCTACCAGAGCCCGTACCACAGGATGGGCCAGCCTCTGCAGGGCACATCCTAGAGGGTAGCTCAGCCCGTAGCTCTGAGTTACACCGAGCCGGCATGACGGCGTTCGCTACTGCGAGCCCCCCTACCCCCACCGTTGTGGCGTCCACCCCAGAGTGGACCACTGTTACACAGCCTCTCATGGTCCCACTGGCCGAGCTTATAGCACCTTCCTCAGCTACCATGACATTACCTGTTACCACCTATCCCATACTGCCACCCCTCCCTGAGATACTTACAGTACCCCCACCCGCACCATTCACCTTGGGTGCAGGGACCCCCTTCATGATGACACCGCCTGCACCGTACCCTTTGGGTGCAGGAGACCCATACCAGATGCCACCCCACTTCACCACTGGACCACCGGGCTTTGCCCAACCCTTCCCACCTCTACCGGTACCAGACATTGTCGGCCCATCCCAGCCGACGTACGCTGACATACCCGGGCAGACCCTCACTGACACAGTGCAGCGCACTGTGAACCAGATGGAGCAGCAGACGCGACTTATGTGGGCCAGGATCATTGACTCCAGAGATGCACTGGCATACTACGCCGAGGAGTTACTGCGCATGGACGCGCATTGTGGGATTACAGGCGACGCGCATTTCGCTCATCGCCAGTTCTTGTATGATCGCATTATGGCGATCAGTATGTCCATCAGTATGTACGCCCCCCAGTATCAGTATCCGCCACCACCACCACCACAATAGAGACATTCCAGAGACACTCGAAGAATCATCTGCAGACATGGTAGTAGTAGTAGTATGATAGCATAGCACGAGTTATAGCACTCGTCTGCATTTTTGCCAGCCGTACGGGTTATGCCGGTATATGACATTATATTTCTATTGTATTTCAAGGAACGATGTATGAGGGATGTATCCCCTATTTTGTTATTCCAAACAATCATTGTACTCGTGGTATTTGAAATTAATGAAAATCTTGTTATGGTGAAATATGTTGTTATGATTGTCTACAATTATTATTACTTACTCTGTATATATTGTGATTTGTGTGATGGTATGGTGATGTTGTGTTGACTATTGTGTTTATGTTTTGGGTTGTTGTTTATGCTATATGTATGACGGTGTTGTATGCATAATCGTCAAATTAACCTTTGATAATTATTATTGAAGAAAAATGGCACCAGCCACCCGTAGCAACAGTGGAAATGGAGGACTACCCACAACACCCGAGGAGCTTGAGGCACTAGTCTCGGAGCGCATAGCTCAAGCCATCGCGGCACACAATGCCGCCCGCACTGAACGATCGCGGGACAGATCTGGGAGCGACCGACGCGAATCCTCCCCCACTGGTAAGAGGGTTATGAATAAATGCAATGGGAGATTTACAGGAAACTCCTAAACCATAATAACATGCTACCTTATTATTGCAGAAATGGCCTCGCGAGAGCGTGGCTGCACATTCAAAGCCTTTCTGGACTGCAAGCCACTCAACTTCAGTGGCACTGAGGGATCTGTCGGACTGGTCAAATGGTTCGAGAAAACTGAGGCGGTGATCCGCATCAGTAGCTGTACTCCACGACAATCGGTTATGTACGCCACTAACCTATTCCTAGACCAGGCACTAACTTGGTGGAACAACCAAGTACAATCACTAGGAGACGATGCTGCCTACTCCTTGTCCTGGTTGGAGCTGAAAGAGCTTATGATCGCCGAATACTGCCCGGCAAGCGAAGTGCAAAAGCTAGAGACCGAGTTCTGGAACCACACCATGGTTGGATCGGACGTAACTGGGTACACGTCCAGATTCCATGATCTCTCTCGACTAGTACCTCGCTTGATTACCCCGGAAAGCAAGAAAGTGGAACGATACCTATTCGGGCTGGCGCCACAGATACGCGGCATGGTCACTGCTTCCAAACCCACGACCATGCGCGAGGCTATCGACCTCGCTCTGAGCCTCACTGAAGACGCCATCCGAATGGGCACCCTAATCCGGAAAGTGTCAGGATTGAAGCTTACTGAGTCCAGCAGTGTAGAGGGTAAGAATTTGTGTACAAGTTCAGCAGTTGGGTCTAGTGATCAGGGAAATAAGCCAAGGTTTGGGAAACGCAAGCGCAATGATGGGAAAAAGGATGGATCATCGGGTGGAACGAACAAGAAGGGAAGAGGGTATGTAGCCACAGGACGTGGAAACGGCGGAAAGCCGGGATATCAGGGAAAGAATGGGATAATCTGTGGGAAGTGCCAGCGCACGGGGCACAAAACAGAAGAGTGCAGGTCAGGAGCACAGAAGAATGGAGGAGCGAGGCCCTGCTTCGCGTGTGGATTGCTTGACCATTGGAAGAGGGATTGCCCCAAGCTCAACAACCAAGCCCGTGGGCGGGCATTTGTGATTGGTGCCGGTGATGCACGACAGGACCCCAATGTGGTCACTGGTACGTTCCCTCTTAATGGTCATTATGCTTCTGTATTATTTGATACTGGCGCCGATTTTAGCTTCGTATCTGTCGAGTTTAAAAGATTACTTGGGCTAAAAACTAGTAAACTAGACACACCGTATTCTATAGAACTGGCTAATGGTAAAACTATAGAAACACGAGAAGTAGCGAAAGATTGTAAATTGGACCTCTGTGGTCACGAATTTGATATTGATCTCTTGCCGGTAGTACTGGGTAGTTTTGACATAGTCGTTGGCATAGATTGGTTATCTGCACAACGTGCTATCGTTGTTTGCAACGATAAAATAATTCAAGTTCCCCTCTCGAGCGGTGAAACTCTGTCGATTCAAGGGGAAAGGCGTGGGACGCCATTAAGAATTATTACCAGCATGAAGGCCCGAAAGTGCTTGAGGAAAGGGCTTGTTGCATTCTTGGCACACGTGGTAGATAAGAAGGCCGACGAGCGAAAGTTAGAAGACATTCCGGTAGCCAGGGATTTTCCAGATGTGTTCCCAGAAGATTTGTCGGGGTTGCCACCACCTCGACAAGTCGAGTTCCGCATCGACCTTGTTCCTGGGGCAGCACCCGTAGCGCGATCGCCATATCGCTTAGCTCAATCCGAGATGCAGGAACTATCCGGTCAACTGCAGGAGTTGTTAGACAAAGGCTTCATAAGACCAAGCTTCTCACCCTGGGGAGCCCCCGTCTTATTCGTAAAGAAGAAGGACGGCACTTTTCGAATGTGCATTGACTATCGGGAACTAAACAAGTTGACCATCAAAAATCGCTATCCTCTTCCCAGGATCGACGATTTATTTGATCAACTTCAAGGATCCAGTTTCTACTCCAAGATTGATCTAAGGTCCGGCTATCACCAGTTGCGTATCCAAGAAGAAGATGTACCAAAAACGGCGTTCAGGACCCGTTATGGACACTATGAATTTTTGGTAATGCCGTTCGGTTTAACCAACGCACCGGCAGTATTCATGGACTTGATGAATCGCGTGTGTAAGCCATACTTGGACAAATTCGTCATTGTTTTTATTGACGACATTTTGATCTATTCGCGCACTAAAGAAGACCATGAGAACCACCTTCGGTTAATCCTGGAGGTACTACGCAAAGAGAAGCTCTATGCTAAGTTTTCAAAGTGTGACTTTTGGATTCGAGAAGTTCACTTCCTAGGCCACGTGGTGAATGAAAAGGGTATACATGTCGATCCCGCCAAGATCGAGGCAATTAAGAATTGGGATGCCCCTAGAACTCCTACTGAAGTGCGAGAGTTTCTTGGCCTTGCGGGTTACTACAGAAGGTTTATCAAGAACTTTTCAAAGATAGCACAGTCTTTAACCATGCTAACCCAAAAGGATAGGAAGTTCGAATGGACGGAAAAGCAAGAAGAGGCATTCCAACTGCTAAAAGACAAGTTATGTGGCGCCCCGATACTATCACTCCCCGATGGTATGGAAGACTTTGTGGTTTACTGTGACGCCTCTCACCAAGGATTGGGTTGTGTACTAATGCAACGAGAGAAAGTGATAGCGTATGCTTCCAGACAACTGAAAATCCACGAGAAGAACTACACTACACATGATTTGGAATTGGGTGCCGTAGTGTTCGCGCTCAAGATATGGAGGCATTATTTGTACGGAACCAAGTGCACAGTCTTCACGGATCATAAGAGTTTGCGACACATTTTCGATCAGAAAGAACTGAACATGCGACAATGGCGATGGGTTGAATTATTAAACGATTACGATTGTGAAATAAAGTACCATCTCGGCAAGGCAAACGTTGTGGCCGACGCCTTAAGTCGCAAGGAACGGATTAAGCCGTTGCGTGTCCGAGCTTTAGGTCTAACTATTCAGACGAATCTGACTGACCGAATTCGCGAAGCTCAGATTAACGCTCTTAAACCCGAGAATGTTAAAGGTGAAAGACTGCGGAAAATGGTTGATTCACTGGAACCAAAGGTGGACCAAACCTTGTATTTCATGAATAGGATTTGGGTTCCAGTGTATGGTGGATTGCGAGAACTAGTATTGGCCGAAGCTCACAGTTCTCGATATTCGGTCCACCCTGGTGCAGACAAAATGTTCCACGATGTGAAAGGATTCTGTTGGTGGCCAAACTTCAAGAGAGATATAGCAGCTTATGTTGCGCGATGTTTAACTTGCGCAAAGGTCAAAGCCGAGCATCAAAGACCATCCGGCTTGCTCCAGCAACCGGAAATACCTGAATGGAAATGGGAACGAATTACCATGGATTTCATTTCTGAGTTGCCTCGGACAACGAGCGGCCATAATAAGATTTGGGTAATTGTTGATCGATTGACAAAATCCGCACACTTCCTTCCAATCCGCGAAACGGATGGAATGGAAAAGTTGACCCATTTGTATATCAAGGAAATAGTGTCTAAGCATGGTGTACCTACATCTATCATCTCCGATCGAGATGGTCGCTTCACCTCAAGATTTTGTGGAAGTTTGAACGATGCCCTTGGTACTCGCCTTGACATGAGTACCGCATATCATCCCCAAACCGACGGGCAAAGTGAACGAACCATCCAGACTTTAGAAGATATGTTACGAGCATGTGCAATCGATTTCAGCGGTAGTTGGGATACACACTTACCATTGGTGGAATTTTCATATAACAACAGTTACCATACGAGCATTCAAGCTGCACCTTTTGATGCTCTATATGGACGTAAGTGTAGATCTCCACTATGCTGGGCTGAAGTTGGAGAAAAGCAACTTACCGGGCCCGAAATTGTTCAAGAGACAACGGACAAGATCTTCTTGATAAAGGAACGCCTCAAAGCGGCCCGTGACCGGCAGAAAAGCTATGCTGATATGAGGCGAAAGCCTTTGGAATTTCAAGTCGGAGACAGGGTCCTACTAAAGGTGTCACCTTGGAAAGGTGTCGCGCGCTTTGGGAAGCGCGGAAAGCTGAACCCACGATATGTTGGACCGTTCGAAATCTTGTCCAGAGTAGGCCCCGTAGCATACAAGCTCAAGTTACCACAAGAGATGAACGGTGTACATGACACGTTCCACGTGTCGAATTTGAAGAAGTGCCTATCCGACGAAACTCTCATCATCCCTGCGGACGAAATCCACGTCGACGATAAGTTACATTTTGTCGAAGAACCAATCGAAGTGACTGATTGGAAGGTCCAAAAACTAAGGCGCAGTAAGATCAGGTTGGTCAAAGTGCGCTGGAACGCCAAGCGTGGACCGGAGTTCACGTGGGAGAGGCTGGACCAGATGAAGCAAAAATATCCCGCCCTATTCGAGAAGACCCCTATACCGGAGGACTCGAAGTGAATTCCGGGACGGAATTCTCTTAACGGGGGGAGAATGTAACAACCGGCAAAAATAAGGTAATTCCGTACTAATTAATTAACGTAATTAACGTAATTAAATACAATTATGTGTTGATTATTTAACTGAGGCCTTAGAATAATAGCAATTCCCAAATAATGCATAGGAATGCATATGTTTAATGACAAAACATGACGGAATCATGTGCGAATAAATCTATCCGGTATGGACACTGGCGATTACCCGCTAAAAATTAAATAAGCGAAAAAAATCCCGGACAACCGGAATATAAAATAAAACGTAATTTCACAAAATATGATAAGTTTTGGAACTCCAAAGCCATACGTGAAAGCTTGTTATACAAATCTCCCGGTAACAAATAAAGTGCGCGTACCGCACCCGATACGCGCATAACTCATAATTTCACCCGGCAAGAGCCGAAATAAGTTATCAGTGATTAAACTGAGCTATGTTTAAGGGTTATTAAAAGTATTTTTAATATCCGGAGGATGCGCGATAAAAACTCGAAAAATACCCGGACGGCACCCGAACAAGATTAACTTAAACATAATAATATGGCGTATTATTTAGCAAAGTGGACCCCACAAAAACACCCCCTTGGGGCCGGCCAAGGGCCCACTCAAGTGAAGATTACTTGAGTTTTCTTCTTAAATCATTAAAATTATTACCAATGATGAGTATGCATGCAATTGTATTGGGTAAGAGAAACTAACCAAATCACCTCTCTTCTCTCTCTAAATTTTCGGCCCAAACACCCTCTAATATTATCCCCAAGATTTTTTTTAATATCTTCCATAATCTTACACAAAGATTACCATCCAATCCAAGCAAGATACAAGTAATCTTGGAAGATTTGAAAGAGAGATAATATAAACACACTTGAGAATACTTGAAACAAAATCACAAAACTTCTTCTTCCTTCTTCCCTTGGCCGTAGGTTTGCACCCCTCCATCAACATTGTTCTTTCAATTTTTACACTAACAAATCATCTCTAAATCATCATCCATCAAAACCCCTTTGTGTGTTCAAGAGCTTGGAGCTTAACCCCTTTGGAAAAACACACTAAACCCCATCCAATCCAAGGTTGTTGTCTTCCCTAGCCTTGAGCTAGTAGTAAGTTTTACCTTGTTTGATTCTTAATGTTCATATTATGTGCTTTTGAAAGCAAGTTGTACATTGATGGGTAATGCAATGGTTTTGAAATATAAAGATAATGTGTCTTGCTAGATTAAAAATGGAAGAATAATAACATGAATAAATCTTGGGTTTATATTAATAAATGTAATATTTTGAGAAAATGTAATAAAATGCACATACACTTGAGTTGAAGGATGATTAGAGCATGATTGATGAAAAAGACTTGAATATGATGGAAGATGATTTTAATCATCATAAGATGACAAGTTAATACCAAAGATATATTAAAATGGGTTAAATGATCATAGGTGAAAAAGTTCCATATTCAAAGTCTACTCACTTGAATGAGTGAAAAGTTGATATTTTGGATAAAAATATGGAACAAGCATGTTAATAGCATTTAGGATGGATTATAAGATTATTAGAAGTGGAATGAAGTAAAAATAACCAAGCATTAAGAAAATGATTCTTCAAAGTCTACTAAGTTGGAAGAAAAATACTAACTTTGAAAGTTAGGATGAAAAATGCAACAAGTATAAGTTAAAGGACTAATATGGTAACTTTGAAAGTTGAGGGACTAAAATAAGTATTTTAGAAACTTTGGTCCAAAAATGCATTAACGGAAAGTTTAGTGTCAAAAACATAAATAGTAGTTTTTCCAAGTATAGTGTTGGTAAACATAAGAAAACTACTCATGTAAGTTGTGAAAAATGTATTTTTATAAAAATAGAAGTTTTATAAAAATAAGTGGTTAAGTTAACATAAGGATTTTTGACAAAGGTGAAGGTTTATTAAAATATTGGACAAAAGTAAAGACTTGGGAAAAACTTGTACGAAAATGGATACTTTTATATAAATGGGAATATAAAAGTATCGGAAACATTTTTGGAATACAAGATGACAAGTTGAACTAAAAATACAAAAGTATATATGCGTTCGGAATTGGAAGTATGAATAAAAATACCATAGGACGCATATTGGAAGAAAATGTGGAAAAAGTTAACTATTGGACTTAGTAACATAAACTAACTATGGCGTATAAACGGGCAAACTAGAGAATAATGCCTTCGCGGCAAAATGTGAGAATATATATATTTTAGGAAGTAAAATATATATAACATGGGTGAAACTTATGTAACACTTTCCTAAGTGTTAGAACGAATATTCGTGGGAGAAAGCGTAACATAATGAATTAAAAACGTTAGACAACGTATGGACTTAACAAAGAAAACGCACACGTTGATATATAGATACACACTTGCCTCGACGAAATTCTAGTATATCTATTTAAATGGGAAAATAGATACGCAAGAAGGAAAACCGAGACAAGTAGGTGAAGTATATCTACGAACGTGTAAATACCAACAAGATCCTAGTATATTTATTTAAATGGGAAAATAAATGTACGGCATGGTGAGTTGAGCCGGGCGCTAAAATCTATTATCGAACGACAAGAACTTAGCATATTTATTTAAATGGGAAAATAAATATGTGGCAAAATGAGTCGGGTCGGGAGATAAGAATACATTATATCGAACGATACGATCCTAAGTATAATTATTTAAAAGGGAAAATAATTATACGTTAGGTAGAGTTGTGTCGAGAATAATAGTATACATGTTACAAATAATATTAACAAGATTAATATATAAAGAAAAGGGTAATCCATCGCCAATGGACCTAGGATGCGCGTCTAATTAAACGGGAATTGGGATAACACGTGGTCGGGGAGTTGGGTGTACAACTTGCCAAGGCACATGCACTATAGGTGTAGAGACTTATACGCCTAGAACATTTGTAGGTGCGAGACCACCAAATTTGCTATTTACTTCTTTGAGCCGAGCACAGTTTCAGGTGAGTTTCACAGCCCCATCTTTAAACTATTTAACGTTTTCGGGGGAAAGATATGTTAGGGAAATGTTTGACGGGTTGGTACTTGAGTTATGATCGCCACTCGGGGTTGAGACCTCACTACTATAATCATTAATTCAGGAAGGTGAAACCGAAGGAATATTTGAATAGTACTATTGGTGCCTGACAAGGCCCACCCCTAATCGATTGCGTCGATTATGCATCGGCGTATGCCTGGGGTGCACGTATTCTGAAATTAAGTCGTAAGAATACCGAGTAACGACTTGGAGCGGGGCATTATTATTTGTCTTGGTTTGATTATAGGCTCAAGTAGAATTGTAGGAACTTGCAACTCCTATAAATTTTCATAACATGAAAATTCCCAAAAGATAATGATTTGATAAACTAAAACCTGTGAAAATTGACAGTTGCAGAAAATTGACATAATCCACCCTCGCCACTTTTCTGAAAACCCCATCTGACCCAGAATATCATCTAAATAATCCCATCTAAAAGAGTCATACGTTTTGGCAATGTCAATTTTGAAGAAATGACCTTTTCACTTCGCCTTTTTCAACCAAGCATTCGAATGTGTTATTTATTTTAGAGTAGTAAACTGTATTCAAATGTGTTGTTAATTTTAACTTAATTTATGCTCATATATGTTGTTGAATTTAGGTTAGTTTATGTTCAAGTGTGTTGTTTATTTTTAGTTACTTTGATTAAGATGTATTACTGATTTTAAAATATATGTATGGTTTGTAAATTACATTCAAATGTTTTGTTGATTTTAGGTTAGTTTATATTCAAATTGCTGTATGTATGTATGTATGTATGTATGTATGAATGAATGAAATGATTATATAAAACTAGATTATCTTTCGGGTGTTCTTGGGATATATAAATCTAATATGAAGTGACAAAATGTGTGTACTGTAAAATGAATATGTCATTTTTATGAATTTTTTAAAGGATAAACATTCTATAACTCGTAAAACCTACTTCTAATTCTACATGTGCACATCTTGCTCGAGTGAAGTCTCTATACAACTTTGTCACTTCCCCAATACATTCTAAAAGCTGTGATGTGAACCTGGGAAAAACAAACAAATTGGTATAAAATGATATGTCATGATAATGAATGATTTAAGAGGCGTGCATGGTGCGGTGATTAATTACCACTTATCAGTTAGAGATATACCTTGTGTTTAAAAATCATACGCTACATCTAACCGGCTTAATAACCTTTGTAATAAATGTTCCTAACAACCGTAATATATATATATATATATATATATATATATATATATATATATATGTAGGTAAGGAGTTGGCTAAAAAGTCCATTTTTCCTAATGGAGTAAGAAGTCTATATAGGTATAGTGTTTTAAATTTTAGAAGAAATGTTTTATATTCTTTTGGTATCGTGTTATATAGAAACACAATAAAAGTAATAATTTAAAACACAATCAAATATATTCTAATCATTAAATCCAAAACAGCATGTGAAGAAATATAACCAGTGTGTTCTAACAAAAATCAGTGTGTTTTACAATTTAATGCTTAGAATTCATTTGATTGTGTTTTAAATTGTTACTTTTATTCTTTTTCTATATAACACAATACTAAAAGAATATACAATATTTCTCTAAAAATTTAAAACATAATGTTTACATAGTCTTCTTACACTTCTTAGGAAAAATGGATTTTTTACACGAACCCTACCCTATATATATATATTCTTACCAAACTGACTACATCTATGAATATATATGTAGTTAACAGGTTCTTATATTTAATAATATGTTCAAAAGCATATATACTATCATACATAATTAGTGACTTGCCTAGACAATGATTAATGAATTACCAAAACACATTGTGTTTTTTTTCTACATGAACAATAACCCACTAAAAAAGTCGCTTTTTCGCCTTTTTGTGTACCACTATGGTGCTCGTTGGAAATTATAAATTTTAAAAATTATGAGAGGAAAATATAAAGATAAAAATATTAATTAAAATATTTGAAATTTTAAAATAATAGTTAATAGTTATATTTATTTAAAATATAATTAAAAAAGACTTTTAGAGAGAAATTAAAGGGCGTGAAGGCCTTATATAGTGCCATGTGGCATACCCATTTTCTTTTATAACATACTAGGTGAAATCCCATGTGAAAACACAGGAAGACTACATCCAACTAAACCTGAAAATCCATTCATTGATGGTTTTGATTCTGTGTTCCGTAACAACTGATATTAATGACATAGCTGATTGGAAACCATTAATGGACAATGTAGCCACTAATGAACGAAACAGCTGCTGATAAATAAACAAACGCATGAAAAGCTCTGTTGTAATAACACATGGTATTAAAAAGAAACCGATGATGAAACATCTTTCTGATAACACGGGAAGACTACATCCAACTAAACCTGAAAATCCATTTTATTGAAAACACGGGAAGAATATTTTTTGTAATCCAATTCTACACACCAAAATATAAAAACTATAAACAGACCATATGCTATGGTGTGTTTACTAAACCTGAAAATCCAATCTTTGATGGTTTTGATTCTGCCTTTCGTAACAACTGATGTAAATGAAATAGCTGATTGGAAACCATTAATGGACAATGTGGCCACTCATGAACGGAACATCCGATGATAAATGAACATCAAATGGTAACCACTTATGCGAAAATCTATTTATTGATGCATGTGCTTCCTCGTTTGGTAACCATTGATGTGAATATGAACATCAAATGGTTATCCACTGATGAAGAAAGTAACATCTGATGAAAGAAACTTCGTTTTGTACCAATTTCTTTTATATACTATGATTTATAACATCTGTTCAGTTGTCAACAGATGTACACAAATAAAATGTCAGGAGCTAAAAGTATTCTCATTTTATTCTATATCCTAATTTACCACAACTATTGATTTGTTACTCAAATTACTATTTTTCATCCAAAAAAGATAGAACATTATATAATTATGACAAAATATGTAAAATAAAAAATTCAATATATTTAGACGCGTAATAATATAAAATACATGTAAATAATTAATCTGTAGTCTTCAACAGTTCTTTCAATCTTTCGTTCTTCTCTTGAACATAGTTTCTGTAAGACCTACACATTTTTTGTATGTGTTCACTAAGCATTTCATTTGTCCTTTTGTTTTCCATAAGAAATGAAAATGTGGTGTTCAAGTAATCGTGTAGCACCTTCAGTTACATCTAGAAACTCCTGCTCTTCGTTGTCTTTAAAATATTCCAAAAGGAGTTTCTGAAGCTCTGTCATATCCGACCATTTGCTGTTGCTGGATTCCATCTTAATAATATTCTTATAAGATTGCTAAAGTTATGTAGATGTATACGGTAAAGTTTAAATGGTGTGCTATAAGAAGAGATGAAAATAGTATTTTATAGTAAAAAAATGGATTAACTATAATGAATCTGTTAACTATAATGCACTAAGTATAATGAATCTATTAACTACAAGCCTTTATTATTTGTGTTGAATACATATCGATTTGACTACTTTCCCACTGAAACAACGCTTCATATTCGCTTATTTAATCAAGTCAATTAGCGACAAAAATAAATATAGCATTTCCCAGTATTTGTACTGTGACACCCGGCAAACTCAGGTTAGTAACGTTGACTTAAACTAGTAAGTCTACCTTAGCGAGTCATACTTATTACATACTTAACTAGATCAGTCGGGTCGTTACGATAATTCTAGGGAGTCATCGGGAGTCGTTACGATGCTCCGCGGGATCATCGGGAGTCGGTCCATAACCATGTGTACAAGGATTGGTGATTCGTGGAATCACCAGGTTTAACGCACACACGCAAGTCTCGAGTCCCGAGAATTGGTGAATGGATGTAAATGTGTTAGTTATCATGCATTATGTGTTTATAATCATTACGTGACTTGTTGGTATGTTAATGCGTGTTTATATGTGTTAAAATAGTGTTTAACGCACCGAAAACCCAATCTGATATGTTGCAGGCAATTAGGAATCAGGGGATTGCCTAATCGCCTGTCTATAGGCGATTGGGAAGACTTAAGGGGCGATTAGGGTGAGTCTATAGGCGATTGGAGCTCCTAATCACCTATAGACAGGCGATTAGGACTCCTAATCGCCTGCTAACTGCTGCTAATCGCCTGCACTGCTCTGCATGAGTCAAAACACCTGTAAATACAACCCTTATCTCCCCAAACACCCTTAGTGCAACCCTAACTGATCCTATGCCACCCACACACCCTAGAACACCTCTGGAACTTGTTTTGCTACAAAAATCACAATTTCCAAGCTTACACACCTTTCTTTGATAAAATCCAAGGTGTGTTCTTCATCTCTAACCTTTGTAAAGTTGTTGTTTTGGTTCCCCAAAAGCCCAGACCTTGTTTTGTTAAGTTTGTGTCTTTAAAACCCTTTGAAAAGAGTTCTAAAACAAGTCTACACCATAATACTTGCTATATGTAAAGTTTGCATGCATATGTTGATCTTCTTGATGATTATAACATGAATGTTTCCATGAAATGGTTGTACTTCTGTTATGTAGGGGTTATTAGAATGATTATCTAAGGGTTTGAGCTATTGTTGTTGTGTTTTGATGAAAATGTGTATTTGACCCATTTGGATGATTCTTGAAGATCTAGGATGATATGGTATGATTTAATGATTGAATATTGTTAGGATTCACACTAGGGAGGTGTTATAACAAAGAAATGTTGATTTGCAAGCTTGTAAGTGATGAAATCTGATTTGTTTCCATTTAAGGAAAGATAAGATTAGTTAATGAAACTTGGTACTTTGCCATTTTTGGAAATAATTGCACAAAGGATGTTAGATCAGTGATAAATTGGGGGGTTTTTGCTTGGAATGGGTTGGTAAATTGTTTAGGTTTGATATTGGGTGTTTTTGCATGTTTCGGATCTGATTTGGAGGGTTAAACGCGCTTTCGAATCAAGACATGTCTCTGCTAAAACTGCATGAATCTCGGGTCGAGATTCCTTTCAACAGGTGGATGATGTGGCAACCGGAAAATTTTTCTTCTCTTTCGTCTCTTCCTTTTGGCCTTGGGCAATTTTCGGGACAAAAATTCTTTTAACAGGGGGATGATGTGACACCCGGCAAACTCAGGTTAGTAACGTTGACTAAACTAGTAAGTCTACCTTAGCGAGTCATACTTATTACATACTTAACTAGATCAGTCGGGTCGTTACGATGATTCTAGGGAGTCATCGGGAGTCGTTACGATGATCCGCGGGATCATCGGGAGTCGGTCCATAACCATGTGTACAAGGATTGGTGATTCGTGGAATCACCGGGTTTAACGCACACACGCAAGTCTCGAGTCCCGGGAATTGGTGAACGGATGTAAATGTGTTAGTTATCATGCATTATGTGTTTATAATCATTACGTGACTTGTTGGTATGTTAATGCGTCTTTATATGTGTTAAAATAGTGTTTAACGCACCGAAAACCCAATCTGATATGTTGCAGGCGATTGGGAAGACTTAAGGGGCGATTAGGGTGAGTCTATAGGCGATTGGAGCTCCTAATCGCCTGCTAACTGCTGCTAATCGCCTGCACTGCTCTGCACGAGTCAAAACACCTATAAATACAACCCTTAACTCCCCAAACACCCTTAGTGCAACCCTAACTGATCCTAAGCCACCCACACACCCTAGAACACCTTTGGAACTTGTTTTGCTACAAAAATCACCATTTCCAAGCTTACACACCTTTCTTTGATAAAATCCAAGGTGTGTTCTTCATCTCTAACCTTTGTAAAGCTGTTGTTTTGGTTCCCCAAAAGTCCAGACCTTGTTTTGTTAAGTTTGTGTCTTTAAAACCCTTTGAAAAGAGTTCTAAAACAAGTCTACACCATAATACTTGCTATATGTAAAGTTTGCATGCATATGTTGATCTTCTTGATGATTATAACATGAATGTTTCCATGAAATGGTTGTACTTCTGTTATGTAGGGGTTATTAGGATGATTATCTAAGAGTTTGAGCTATTGTTGTTCTGTTTTGATGAAAATGTGTATTTTGACCCATTTGGATGATTCTTGAAGATCTAGGATGATATGGTATGATTTAATGATTGAATGTTGTTAGGATTCACACTAGGGAGGTGTTATAACAGAGAAATGTTGATTTGCAAGCTTGTAAGTGATGAAATCTGATTTGTTTCCATTTAAGGAAAGATAAGATTAGTTAATGAAACTTGGTACTTTGCCATTTTTGGAAATAATTGCACAAAGGATGTTAGATCAGTGATAAATTGGGGGTTTTTGCTTGGAATGGGTTGGTAAATGGTTTAGGTTTGATATTGGGTGTTTTTGCATGTTTCGGGTCTGATTTGGAGGGTTAAACGCGCAAAAATCCGTTGTACAGCTGCAACAGGCGATTAGGAATCTTAATCGCCTGATGCAGGGGGTGAATAGGAAAGTTAGGGGGCGATTAGGCCCCTAATCGCCTGTTGACCAACCCTATTCACCAGTTGACTTTTCCTAATTGCATGTTAAATTCCTAATCGCGTGTACTGCTGTTGTAAGCGTATTTTGGCATCCCGAAGCATGATTTGACATCTAGGAACATGATAGGAACCTCGGGACATGCTATATGACTTGGTAACACGTGTTCGGACTCAATTGTACTTTAAATAGGCGTTATGCTAGACTAGGTGAACTCTTGCGCGTGCTAAGTGTTTAACTTCATATGTTGCATGATATCTGGCATTTAGCTAACACATGGAATGTCAGGTCACCAATGGGATGTCGAGTCTTGTCTGGCACGGTCGGTTTGTCAGTCAAAAGTGTTTTCAAGCGTCTATGGTTATGGTCTGGACATTCAGGGACTAGTTAACCTGCGGGTTATTAGTCCGGATACTTATACATATCTTATGATAGGTCGCCGCTATTTGGGGCTATCATAGCATAACTACTTAACTATTTTCATGTAACGCAACCTAAGGTGAGTGTCACAGCCTCGCTTTTACAGTTTTGTCTTCGGGGGAGAAACATGCTACGAACTTATTTATTAAAGATCATGTTATACTATGGTTACTTTACATTACTATACGGCTTTTTCGGGAAGTCCCAGGGGGAAACCATGAATGTGCGGGGATGCACAACGGGGGGAAATGTGGATAGATCTATTGGGCCTCACAAGCCCCACTCGACGGCAGGGCCGGGCGGGTGCATATTGTCCTTAACTTTCGGGTTGCCGAGGCATCGGTAGCCTAGTCAGTCTGGGCATGCTTCAACAGTTAGACGGTGTTTAGTAATGGGTTCCCAACCGTAGTAGTAAAAATACTTAACGTCTAGCTAACGTTCTTATAACCTAGTATTAACGGATATGATCTTTGGAACTTATAAAACTCATTTATGAAAGAAAACCTATGAACTCACCAGCATTATATGTTGACATTTTTTTGGTATGTTTTCTCAGGTCGCTAAGGTAGCAGTTAATGGACTAGGCGCACGGAGTCACGCACAGCGTCTAGTATTTTAAAACGTATTAAACAATGTTTTGTAAACTTTAATATGTCTTTTGGTTGTAAACAAGAAATGCTTCCGCTGCTGGTTTACGGCTCAAAGCATGATATTTTGGTTATATATATATATATATATATATATGAATGCATGTTTGTTGAATGTTTGTTGTGATCGTTGACTGAGATCCTGGTGTGTCACGCACCTCGCGGTAAAACCCCGCACGTGGAAATTGAGGGTGTGACATGTACAAATACAAACATGTGATGTTTTCACATTTTTTTTAATATAATTCTGTAACTACTGTTTTATCTAAATGTGGACATGAAAAACTGTGTTGTTTTGTTTTTGTATAAGTTAGCAATAAATATAAATAGAATAAATAAAAGTATATTGTTTGTGTATATCAATTGTAAAATATTAAATTCTTACTCTTGAGTATAATTGCAATATATGAATTTGTCACACCCTCAATTTCCACGTGCGGGGTTTTATCGCGAGGCGCGTGACACACCAGGATCTCAGTCAACGATCACAACAAACATTCAACAAACATGCATTCATATATATATATATATATATATATATATATATATATATATATATATATATATAATCAAAATATCATGCTTTGAGCCGTAAACCAGCAGCGGAAGCATTTCTTATTTACAACCAAAAGGCATATTAAAGTTTACAAAACATTGTTTATACGTTTCAAAATATTAGACGCTGTGCATGACTCCGTGTGCCTAGTCCATTGACTGCTACCTTAGCGACCTGAGAAAACATGCCAAAAAGAATGTCAACATATAATGCTGGTGAGTTCACAGGTTTTCTTTCATAAATGAGTTTTATAAGTTCCAAAGATCATATCCGTTACTACTAGGTTAAAAGAACGTTAGCTATACGTTTAGTAGTTTTTACTACTACGGTTGGGAACCCATTACTAAACATGTACCAAACGATGAACAGCCCAGACGACTGGGCTAATGATGCCCCGGTAACACGATAGTTAGAGACAATATGCGCCCGCCCGGCATTCCCGCCGTCGAGTGGGGTTTGTGAGGCCCAATAGATCTATCCACATTTCCCCCGTTGTGCTTCCCGCACATTCATGGTTTCCCCCTGGGACTTTCCGAAAAGACCGTATAGTAACATAAAGTAACCATAGTATAACATGACCTTTAATAAATAAGTAAGTGGCATGTTTCTCCCCCTGGAAATAAAACAGTAAAAGCGGGGCTGTGACACTCACTTTAGGTTGCGTTATTTGAAAATAGTTAAGTAATAATGCTATGATAGCCCCAAATAGCGGCGACCTATCATAAGATATGTATAAGTATCCGGACTAATAACCCGCAGGGTAACTAGTCTCCGAATGTCCAGACCATAACCATAGACGCTTGAAAACACTTTTGACTGATAAACCGACCGTGCCATACAAGACTCGACATCCCATTGGTGACCCGACATTCCATGTGTTAGCTAAATGCAAAGTATCATGCAATATATGAAGTTAAACACTTAGCACGCGCACGAGTTCGCCTAGTCTAGCATAACGCATATTCAAAGTACAATTGAGTCCGAACACGTGTTACCAAGTCATATAGCATGCCCCGGGGTTCCTATCATGTTCCTAGAAGTCAAATCATGCTTCGGGATGCCAAAATACGCTTACAACAGCAGTACACGCGATTAGGAATTTAGCATGCAATTAGGAAAAGTCAACAGGTGAGTAGGCATGGTCAACAGGCGATTAGGGGCCTAATCGCCTGACACTTCAGGCGATTAGGGGCCTAATCGCCCCCTAACATCCCGAATCGCCCCCTGCATCAGGAGATTAGGATTCCTAATCGCCTGCTGCAGCTGTGCAACGGATTTTCGCGCGTTTAACCCTCCAAATCAGATCCGAAACATGCAAAAACACCCAATATCAAACCTAAACCATTCACCAACCCATTCCAAGCAAAAACCCCCAATTTATTACTGATCTAACATCTTTTATGCAATTATTTCCAAAAATGGCAAAGTACTAGGTTTCACCAACCAACCTTATCTTTCCCTAAATGGAAACAATCAGATTTCATCTCCTACAAGTTTGCAAATCAACATTTCTCTGTTTTAACACTTCCCTAGTGTAAATCCTAACCACATTCCATCATTAATCATACCATACTCATCCTAGATCTTCAAGAACCATCCAAACGGGTCAAAATGCACATTTTCATCAAAACACAACAACAATAGCTCAAACTCTCAAATAATCATCCTAATAGCCTCTACATAGCAGAAGTACAACCATTTCATGGAAATATTCATGTTATAATCACCAAGAAGATCAACATGTGCATGTAAACTTCACATATAGCAAGTATTATGGTGTAGACTTGTTTTAGGACTCTTTTCAAAGGATTTTAAAGACACAAACTTAGAAAAACAAGGTCTGGACCTTTGGGGAACCAAAATAACAACTTTACAAAGGTTAGAGATGAAGAACACACCTTGGATTTTGTCAAAGAAAGGTGTGTAAGCTTGGAAATGGTGATTTTTGTAGCAAAACAAGTTCCAGAGGTGTTCTAGGGTGTGTGGGTGGCTTAGGATCAGTTAGGGTTGTTCTAAGGGTGTTTGGGGAGTTAAGGGTTCTATTTATAGGTGTTTTGACCCGAACACAGCAGTGCAGGCGATTAGCAGACATTAGCAGGCGATTAGGGGCCTAATCGCCTGACACTTCAGGCGATTAGGGGCCTAATCGCCCCCTAAGCCCTCCCAATCGCCTATAGACAGGCGATTAGGCAATCTCCTGGTTCCTAATCGCCTGTAACATCCCAGATTGGGTTTTCGGCGCGTTAAACACTATTTTAACACATATAAACACGTATTAACATACCAACAAGTCACGTAATGATTAAAAACACATAATGCATGATAACTATCACCTTTACATCCATTCACCAATTCCCGGGACTCGAGACTTGCGTGTGTGTGCTAAACCCGGTGATTCCACGAATCACCAATCCTTGTACACATGGTTATGGACCGACTCCCGATGATCCCGCGGATCATCGTAACGACTCCCGATGACTCCCTAGAATCATCATAACGACCCGAATGATCTAGTTAAGTATGTAATAAGTATGACTCGCTAAGGTAGAATTACTAGTTTAGTCAACGTTACTAACCTGAGTTTGCCGGGTGTCACATCATCCCCCTGTTGAAAGAATTTTCGTCCCGAAAATTGCCCAAGGCCAAAAGGAAGAGACGAAAAAGAAGAAAAATTTTCCGGTTGCCACATCATCTCCCTGTTGAAAGGAATCTCGACCCGAGATTCATGCAGTTTCAGCAGAGACATGTCTTGATTCGAAAGCGCGCTTAGGAAATAAATGAGGATACTTAGCTTTCATCTGATCCTCCCGTTCCCACGTGAACTCCGGTCCACGGTCTAAGTTCCAGCGAACTTTCACAATGCGGATCTTACTACGACAAAGGCTACGGATCTTATAATCAAGGATCTCAACCGGCTCTTCCACAATATGCAGACGATCATCCACCTTGATCTCTTCGAGAGGAACAACCAAAGATTCATCCGCCAGACACTTCTTAAGGTTAGAAACATGGAAGACGTCATGAACGTTACTGAGTTCGGCTGGCAGATCAAGCCTATATGCTACCGGTCCAATCCGTTCCAGAATTGCGAACGGTCCCACACAACGAGGATTTAGTTTGCCACGTTTCCCAAAACGTATAACGCCCTTCCACGGAGATACCTTCAATAACACCCTGTCGCCAACCTCAAACTCTAAAGGTTTGCGACGACGATCGGCATAGCTCTTTTGACGATCCCGAGCTGCTGCCATACGGTTGCGAATCTGTACGATCTTTTCGGAAGTCTCGTACAAAAGTTCCGGGCCAGTGAGTTGGCTCTCACCCACCTCAGCCCAGCAAAGAGGAGACCGGCATTTCCGTCAGTAAAGAGCCTCGAACGGAGCCGCCTTGATGCTAGAGTGGTAGCTATTGTTGTAGGAGAATTCCACCAGCGGTAGATGACTCTCCCACCCTTTACCAAAGTCCATCACACATGCCCGAAGCATGTCCTCTAGCGTTTGAATCGTCCGCTCGCTTTGGCCGTCAGTTTGCGGATGATAAGCCATGCTCATATCTAGTTGCGTACCCAGAGCCTTCTGCAATTTTCTCCAGAAATTGGAGGCGAACCGAGTGTCACGGTCAGAAATAATAGAGACGGGCACCCCATGCCGAGAAACCACTTCCTTAAGGTATAAACGAGCCAAACGCTCGAGGCTGTCAGTATCCTTGATTGCGAGGAAGTGCGCAGACTTTGTCAACCTGTCTACGATCACCCAGATCATGTTACAACCACTGGGCGACTTCGGGAGTTTGGTCACAAAGTCCATTGTAATCCGCTCCCACTTCCACTCGGGAATTTCAGGCTGTTGCAGAAGGCCGGACGGCTTCTGATATTCAACCTTGACCTTAGCACAGGTCAAGCACTTGCTTACATAGGAAGCCACATCCGCCTTCATGTTCGGCCACCAATAGAGTATCTTTAAGTCTTGATACATCTTATCGGAGCCAGGGTGAATAGAGTACCGAGACTTGTGAGCCTTGTCAAGAACGAGTTCTCGCAAGCCGCCGAATAGCGGAACCCAAACACGTCCAGCGAAATAATGCAGGCCATCAGACCTGAGCTCAAGGTGTCTGCCAGCACCATGCATGGTTTCAGCCTTAAGGTTTTCCTCCTTCAAGGCTTCTTGCTGCGCCGAACGAATTTGGTCAGGTAAACCAGAGTGGATAGTGAGCTGAAGAGCTCGAACACGACGAGGTTTGGCGGATTCCTTCCTGCTCAAGGCGTCTGCGACAACATTCGCCTTGCCAGGATGGTATTTAATGGCGCACTCGTAGTCGTTAAGAAGCTCGACCCAGCGACGCTGTCGGATGTTCAATACCTTCTGATCAAAGATATGCTGGAGGCTATTGTGAATGGTATAAATGGTGCACTTGGTACCGTACAAGTAGTGCCTCCAAATCTTCAAAGCAAAGACCACTGCACCCAATTCTAAGTCATGGGTGGGGTAGTTCTTCTCATGGACCTTAAGCTGGCGAGAGGCATAGGAAATGACCTTCCCGCGCTGCATCAACACGCAACCAAGGCCCTGGATGGAAGCATCACAGTAAACCTCAAAATCATCCGTGCCTTCAGGCAAGGACAAGATAGGGGCAGAACAGAGTTTAGCCTTTAGCAGCTGGAAGGTTGACTCTTGCGAATCACCCCAGTTGAACTTCTTGTCCTTCTGGGTAAGCGAGGTGAGGGGTTGTGCGATCTTCGAAAATCCCCCGATAAAACGACGATAGTAACCTGCGAGACCCAGGAATTGCCGCACCTCAGTTGGCGTCTTCGGTGCTTCCCAGTCTTTGATAGCTTCTATCTTAGCCGGATCAACATGTATCCCCTCAGCATTAACCACATGGCCAAGGAATTGAACTTCACGCAACCAGAAGCTGCACTTAGAGAACTTGGCATACAACTGTTCTTGCCTCAAGAGTTCCAAGACAAAACGCAAGTGTTCCTGGTGGTCCACTTCGTTCTTGGAATAGACTAGAATATCGTCGATGAAACAATCACGAATTTGTCAAGATACGGCTTACAAACACGGTTCATCAAATCCATAAAGATGGCTGGCGCGTTGGTGAGACCAAAAGGCATGACCAAGAATTCAAAATGGCCATAACGAGTTCGAAAAGCGGTCTTCGGAATATCGGCTTCTTGGACTCTCAACTGATGGTACCCCGATCTCAAGTCGATTTTCGAGTAGAAACTAGAACCTTGAAGTTGGTCAAATAAATCATCAATGCGAGGGAGAGGGTAGCGGTTCTTGATGGTAACCTTGTTCAGCTCACGGTAATCGATACACATACGTAGGCTTCCGTCCTTCTTCTTGACAAACAAAACAGGGGCTCCCCACGGGTATGAACTAGGTCGGATGAAGCCTTTCTCCAACAGTTCCTGCAACTGGTTAGACAATTCCTGCATCTCAGAAGGTGCAAGACGATACGGGGCTCGGGCAACTGGGGCCGCACCGGGAGCAAGTTCAATGCTGAATTCGACTTGGCGGTAGGGCGGAAGCCCTGGTAATTCTTCAGGAAATACGTCCGGAAAATCGCAAACAACAGGGATATCTTCAATCTTCTTCTCTTCCTCGGACGAAACCGAAACAAGCGCCAGAATGGCAGAATACCCCTTATGAAGATACTTATAAGCCTTCATGCACGAAATGATACTCAAAGGGATCCCGCTCTTCTCACCGTGTACTAACAGAAATTCTCCATCCGGAAGGGGAAGTCGAATGACTTTATCGAAACAGACGATCTCAGCATGATGCAAGGACAACCAATCCATACCCACAATGACATCAAAGCTACCCAAAGATAGAGGCATAAGATCAATAGGAAAAGAATAACCCGACAACTCGAGGTGACACCCCCTAAGGACATTTGTCGCTTCGACTTTCTTACCATCAGCCAATTCTATCAAGTACTTAGCCTCTAAAGGTGTAGGTACCCTATCAAGCAACTGACTAAATCCAAGAGATATAAAACTCTTATCGGCACCAGAGTCGAATAAAACTGTAGCATAGCGATTATCAAGAAGAAACGTACCGGTAACAGTGTCAGGATCCTGTCGAACCCCGCTCGAACTTATCACAAAGGCGCGAGCATTCCTGCCTCCGCCCCCGTTGTTTCCATTACCCGACCCGTTCTTCCCTTCCTCGCCCTGCTTCAATTTAGGGCATTCCCGCTTGTAGTGACCAAGCTCACCACAGTTATAGCACCCTTGCTTTCCCTGGTTTCCCTGGGGAGCAGCAGTCTGAGGAGTTGGGGTAGGTGCAGCAGGTGCATTACGATTACCCTGAAGGTTAACCTTACAATCTTTCGCCTGATGCCCAGGCTTATGGCATCGGTGACAACGGTTCCTATCCTCGCAGCGAACACTGTGGTGGAAACCACACCGGTCGCATTTCGGCTGTTTCCCAACATAAACCCCCGGTTGGTGAGACCAAAAGGCATGACCAAGAATTCAAAATGGCCATAACGAGTTCGAAAAGCGGTCTTCGGAATATCGGCTTCTTGGACTCTCAACTGATGGTACCCCGATCTCAAGTCGATTTTCGAGTAGAAACTAGAACCTTGAAGTTGGTCAAATAAATCATCAATGCGAGGGAGAGGGTAGCGGTTCTTGATGGTAACCTTGTTCAGCTCACGGTAATCGATACACATACGTAGGCTTCCGTCCTTCTTCTTGACAAACAAAACAGGGGCTCCCCACGGGTATGAACTAGGTCGGATGAAGCCTTTCTCCAACAGTTCCTGCAACTGGTTAGACAATTCCTGCATCTCAGAAGGTGCAAGACGATACGGGGCTCGGGCAACTGGGGCCGCACCGGGAGCAAGTTCAATGCTGAATTCGACTTGGCGGTAGGGCGGAAGCCCTGGTAATTCTTCAGGAAATACGTCCGGAAAATCGCAAACAACAGGGATATCTTCAATCTTCTTCTCTTCCTCGGACGAAACCGAAACAAGCGCCAGAATGGCAGAATACCCCTTATGAAGATACTTATAAGCCTTCATGCACGAAATGATACTCAAAGGGATCCCGCTCTTCTCACCGTGTACTAACAGAAATTCTCCATCCGGAAGGGGAAGTCGAATGACTTTATCGAAACAGACGATCTCAGCATGATGCAAGGACAACCAATCCATACCCACAATGACATCAAAGCTACCCAAAGATAGAGGCATAAGATCAATAGGAAAAGAATAACCCGACAACTCGAGGTGACACCCCCTAAGGACATTTGTCGCTTCGACTTTCTTACCATCAGGCAATTCTATCAAGTACTTAGCCTCTAAAGGTGTAGGTACCCTATCAAGCAACTGACTAAATCCAAGAGATATAAAACTCTTATCGGCACCAGAGTCGAATAAAACTGTAGCATAGCGATTATCAAGAAGAAACGTACCGGTAACAGTGTCAGGATCCTGTCGAACCCCGCTCGAACTTATCACAAAGGCGCGAGCATTCCTGCCTCCGCCCCCGTTGTTTCCATTACCCGACCCGTTCTTCCCTTCCTCGCCCTGCTTCAATTTAGGGCATTCCCGCTTGTAGTGACCAAGCTCACCACAGTTATAGCACCCTTGCTTTCCCTGGTTTCCCTGGGGAGCAGCAGTCTGAGGAGTTGGGGTAGGTGCAGCAGGTGCATTACGATTACCCTGAAGGTTAACCTTACAATCTTTCGCCTGATGCCCAGGCTTATGGCATCGGTGACAACGGTTCCTATCCTCGCAGCGAACACTGTGGTGGAAACCACACCGGTCGCATTTCGGCTGTTTCCCAACATAAACCCCCGGTTTTTGCTCAGACGATGATCCCCCAGCATCAACCCTCTTCACCTGTGGAGGTGGAGCTGAGCTCGAGCCCTTACTCGCACCTTCCCACTTTCGCTTGTTGCTCTCAGGAGCCCTTACAGTAGCGCCTCGGGGAGGCAAGACTCCTTCAGTCACTTTCATGTTGGTCAGCCTGTGAGCCGACCGAACCACTTCAGAAAAAACAGTGAGGCTGCCCGCAGCCACCAACCCTGCAACCTCCGGCACTAACCCAGCAATATAGTGCTCAATCCTCCGGTATTCCAGTGTGTGCAAATCTGGGCACAACACCGCCAGCTCGTTGTGCCTAGCCGTATATGCTTCAATTTCGGACCCCACCATCTTATGAGTCCAGACCTCATGCTCAAGCTTCTGGATCTCATCCCTCGGGCAGTACTCGTTTTTCAAGAGTTGTACGAATTCTGTCCAAGGCATCGCATGGGCTTCCTCGATGCCCATGGTCTGTTTGGTGGAGTTCCACCAGGACAAGGCTTGACCTTCAAAGGTCGCAGCAGCATACTTTACCCGGTCACCCGCCGAGCAATTGCACATCGAGAACACAGACTCAACCTTCTCCAGCAATCGGAGCAGTCCCACTGCCCCTTCAGTCCCACCGAAGTTGTGAGGTTTGCAATCCATGAACTTCTTGTAGGAGCACTGAGTTGGAGGGGGATTGACAGCACCCCCAGCACCCCCACCTGGAACAGACACACAGGTAAGGCAAGAAGAGATACGGTGCCCAAAACAAGGTAGAATAGGTGGAGATCAACTTACCACCCATAGCAGCAAGAGCAGCCTGGAATGCAGCCAGAGCTACGTTCGTTTGCTGCTGCAACAGATTGTCCAACTCTTCTTGGGTCATTTTAACGTTTCCTCGGCCACCGCCGCCACCACGGCCGCCAGCACGGCCGCCTCTGCGTCCCCCACGAGCTCCCGACATATTCTGTCACAACAAGAAACAAAAGACTTAGGTTTGCTCGTGGCATAACCCAATAAGAATTTAATAAACTAGACCGGGTCCGGCTCGGGTCCATCCGTCCAAACACAAAGTACACCAAGATTCCCATGCATTCCAGTTTATGATCTCGTGTGCACCCGACATGATAAACTGTTCCGCATGGTCCTCCAGGTATACCTTCTGATTGAAGTTCAAGTCAGCTAGCGCTAACACACAATCATGGTATTATTACAAGTATAAGACAATAGACATAAGGACGAGCGCGTCCATTGGGGCATAGAAGGGAGATGTCTGAATCCTTGGACAGATCTCGAGAGTACGCCGAAGCCACCCCAATGTACGCCGCCGCCAAGAAAGTACAACGGTAAATCGATCGCCGTCGAATCAAGATAAGAATGGAATAAAGAGTAAGATGACGAAAAGCAAACAGGTGATGTAGCGTAGAAGATGATGACACCGACACCCAGACAAGTTATAACGTTACCCATATGTTAAGACTCGACTATTTGTGACCGTCTAGTGTGTACGACTCGGCTATAGACTAGACCCTACATGCAGTCTCAGTTTACTGTAACCGTTGGCTCTGATACCAATCTGTCACACCCTCAATTTCCACGTGCGGGGTTTTACCGCTAGGCGCGTGACACACCAGGATCTCAGTCAACGATCACAACAAACATTCAACAAACATGCATTCATATATATATATATGTATATATATATATATAATCAAAATATCATGCTTTGAGCCGTAAACCAGCAGCGAAAGCATTTCTTGTTTACAACCAAAAGACATATTAAAGTTTACAAAACATTGTTTATACGTTTCAAAATATTAGACGCTGTGCATGACTCCGTGCGCCTAGTCCATTGACTGCTACCTTAGCGACCTGAGAAAACATGCCAAAAAGAATGTCAACATATAATGCTGGTGAGTTCACAGGTTTTCTTTCATAAATGAGTTTTATAAGCTCCAAAGATCATATCCGTTACCACTAGGTTAAAAGAACGTTAGCTAGACGTTTAGTGGTTTTTACTACTACGGTTGGGAACCCATTACTAAACATGTACTAAACGATGAACAGCCCAGACGACTGGGCTACCGATGCCTCGGTAACCCGATAGTTAGAGACAATATACACCCGCCCGGCATCCCCGCCGTCGAGTGGGGTTTGTGAGGCCCAATAGATCTATCCACATTTCCCTCGTTGTGCTTCCCGCACATTCATGGTTTCCCCCTGGGACTTTCCGAAAAGACCGTATAGTAACATAAAGTAACCATAGTATAACATGACCTTTAATAAATAAGTAAGTGGCATGTTTCTACTTCAGGCGATTAGGGGCCTAATCGCCCCCTAACATCCCTAATCGCCCCCTGCATCAGGCGATTAGGATTCCTAATCGCCTGCTGCAGCTGTGCAACGGATTTTCGCGCGTTTAACCCTCAAAATCAGATCCGAAACATGCAAAAACACCCAATATCAAACCTAAACCATTCACCAACCCATTCCAAGCAAAAACCCCCAATTTATTACTGATCTAACATCTTTTATGCAATTATTTCCAAAAATGGCAAAGTACTAGGTTTCACCAACCAACCTTATCTTTCCCTGAATGGAAACAATCAGATTTCATCTCCTACAAGTTTGCAAATCAACATTTCTCTATTTTAACACTTCCCTAGTGTAAATCCTAACCACATTCCATCATTAATCATACCATACTCATCCTAGATATTCAAGAACCATCCAAACAGGTCAAAATGCACATTTTCATCAAAACACAACAACAATAGCTCAAACTCTTAAATAATCATCCTAATAACCTCTACATAGCAGAAGTACAACCATTTCATGGAAATATTCATGTTATAATCACCAAGAAGATCAACATATGCATGTAAACTTCACATATAGCAAGTATTATGGTGTAGACTTGTTTTAGGACTCTTTTCAAAGGATTTTAAAGACACAAACTTAGAAAAACAAGGTCTGGACCTTTGGGGAACCAAAATAACAACTTTACAAAGGTTAGAGATGAAGAACGCACCTTGGATTTTGTCAAAGAAAGGTGTGTAAGCTTGGAAATGGTGATTTTTGTAGCAAAACAAGTTCCAGAGGTGTTCTAGGGTGTGTGGGTGGCTTAGGATCAGTTAGGGTTGTTCTAAGGGTGTTTGGGGAGTTAAGGGTTCTATTTATAGGTGTTTTGACCCGAACACAGCAGTGCAGGCGATTAGCAGACATTAGCAGGCGATTAGGGGCCTAATCGCCTGACACTCCAGGCGATTAGGGGCCTAATCGCCCCCTAAACCCTCCTAATCGCCTCTAACATCCCAGATTGGGTTTTCGGCGCGTTAAACACTATTTTAACACATATAAACACGTATTAACATACCAACAAGTCACGTAATGATTAAAAACACATAATGCATGATAACTATCACCTTTACATCCGTTCACCAATTCCCGGGACTCGAGACTTGCGTGTGTGTGCTAAACCCGGTGATTCCACGAATCACCAATCCTTGTACACATGGTTATGGACCGACTCCCGATGATCCCGCGGATCATCGTAACGGCTCCCGATGACTCCCTAGAATCATCATAACGACCCGAATGATCTAGTTAAGTATGTAATAAGTATGACTCGCTAAGGTAGACTTACTAGTTTAGTCAACGTTACTAACCTGAGTTTGCCGGGTGTCACATCATCCCCCTGTTGAAAGAATTTTCGTCCCGAAAATTGCCCAAGGCGAAAAGGAAGAGACGAAAGAGAAGAAAAATTTTCCGGTTGCCACAGAATTAAAAAAAGTTGAATTTAAATTAAGTTTGAATTTAAAATATGTTGTTATATGAGTTTTAATTATTACTAAAACAGTTGTTCTTTCAACAGTTTCCTTCAAACACCTGTGGGATATAAAGAAGATAATCAGCGTTTACAAGGTCTGTTTACTAAACACCAAATCTAGAAGTCAATTATCGGTTGCAAAAATTGCCAGTTTACTAATGCAACTTGACAGACCCAGTGATCAGAAGATTTTTAGGATTTGTTAAACAAAACAAATATTGAAAACAATTATCTGTTGTAAGAAAAATATGTTTAACAAGATTTGTTCCTTTTACGATATCAGTTAATAGATACTGATTAGCTGTTTTAATGCTAAACGAGGTTATAAACACAGAGAAATAAATCTACAGACGCATGAAAAGCTCTGTTGGGATAACAGATATGTCGGAAAAACTTCTTATATACCGATAAACAAACGATCACTATAAATATCCGCTCCCATAAAGTTATGTAGATGTATATGGTAAAGTTTAGATGGTGTGCTATAAGAAGAGATGAAAATAGTATTTTATAGTTAAAAAATGGATTAACTATAATGAATCTGTTAACTATAATGCACTAAGTATAATGAATCTATTAACTACAAGCCTTTATTATTTGTGTTGAATACATATCGATTTGACTACTTTCCCACCAAAGCAACGCTTCATATTCGCTTTTTTAATCAAGTTAATTAGCGACAAAAATAAATATAGTATTTCCCAATATTTGTACAAATACAAACATGTGATGTTTTCACATTTTTTATAATATAATTCTGTAACTGCTGTTTTATCTAAATGTGGACATAAAAAACTGCGTTTTGTTTTTGCATAAGTTAGCAATAAATATAAATAGAATAAATAAAAGTATATTGTTTGTGTATATCAATTGTAAAATATTAAATTCTTACTCTTGAGTATAATTGCAATATATGAATTAAAAAAAGTTGAATTTAAATTAAGTTTGAATTTAAAATATGTTGTTATATGAGTTTTAATTATTACTAAAACAGTTGTTTTTTTAACAGTTTCCTTCAAACACATGTAGGATATAAAGAAGATAATCAGCGTTTACGAGGTCTGTTTACTAAACACCAAATCAAGAACTTGACAGACCCAGTGATCAGATGAGTTTTAGGATCTGTTAAACAGAACAAATATTGAAAATAATTATCTGTTGTAAGAAAAATATGTTTAACAAGATTTGTTCCTTTCACAATATCAGTTAATAGATACTGATTAGTTGTTTTAATACTAAACGATGTTATAAACACAGAGATATATCTACAGACGCATGAAAAGCTCTGTTGGGATAACAGATATGTCGGAAAAACTTCTTATATACCGATAAACAAACGATCACTATAAATATCCGCTCCCATGAAAAAGATTTATGGGTTCGCCACTAGCTTACCCTCAATGAACATAACACATACCCTTACTTAAGATGTACATTTTTGTTGGCTTTGGTGTTAATGGTACGAGTTTCCTAGTACTTTTTTAAAAAGAAAGAATTATTTGCTTGATGTTTTCTTCTACAGACAAGTTTGAAAGCCTATAAAGAGGCATATAATGTAGTAAAGATGGAGGAGGTGGTTGGTTAGTTTAAAAATGGTTTGAAATAGCAGTATATGGAATATGTGGTTGTCATCATTAGGTGGGAACAATGCAAGGAATCTCTTGGTAATATATTTTTAAGCAAATTATATCTATCTATCTGTTGGGAATTTACAATAATAGCGAACAAAACAACCGGATAACCGAAATCTCTCAAGGCACATAATCACTTTCAAATTGAATCAATTCGACGGTTCAATTGAAATATTCAATCGGATACAATCGGAGATTGAGAACTTTTTGTATGATTGTATTTGAGAGAAGAAGTAAAGTGTTTTAACCAAGATAATCAAAAACGTATATGAATTCAAGCCCATTAACTGCCTCAGTTATTTCCAAGGTTTCAAAATTGCCATATTTAGTCCCTCTAGTTTCAAAAACTAATGTTCTGAGAGATTTTCAGCTTGATCCCAGCCAGGGTCAAGGGGCTCTGCCCCTTGGATCCTACTCCTAGGGCTCTACCCCGGGCCCCTCCCTTAGGGGCTTCGCCCCTAAGTTCATAATAAATTCAAATAAGTGTGCATTCCGCACCTCCAGACCTATATGATGTCATATTATGAAGATATTAGTCAAACAGTCAATCCAATTACACTAGAATATCCAACACTATCTATCTATATAATGGAGAACTGTAATATTGAAGAGTTGTTTATCTACATTGGTCCACGTTTGTCATCTTTTTGCTTGGTACTGTGTGCTTTCAAATTACGCCACTCTCATCTTTTTAAACCACATAATTGAAATCGCTTCATAATCAAATTGCATTTTTCAGATTTATTCAAGGAATAAGGAACATGTTGTGAGGAAAATGATCGCTTACCAACCTTTCAGCGATGATGATTACCATATTTATGGATGGCCACCTGTGAGGACCAAGGTGTCTGCTCTAGCTCCCGTCTTTGGTGATCACAATATATATGCTCCACCACCGACTGCTGAAGCAGTTAGGCAAATTGTGTCTACTCCGGCTTCCGCGTTTGGTGATCACAGTACTTATAATCTACCACGTACTCATGGAACTCAGAGGCTAATGATGTCTACTCCAACTTCTGCCCATGGTGATCACAATACTTATGATGGTTATGATCACAGTATTTATGATGGTGAACATCGTATTTTTGCAGGGGCGGATCTACGGTTGCCTGAGGGGTTCCCATAAACCCATTCGCTTTAAAATTTTTAATGTTATTATATAGAGGAAATTATGTAGGAACCCCTAAATATTTTTGAAAGGAACCTCTAACCAACTTAATCAAGTGCTCTAGTGGTAATTCCTTCCCTTTACAATTAAGAAGTCTCAAGTTCAATTCCTGTCAGCTTCATTTTCATTATTATTCTGTTTTTTTATTTTTTACTCTTTTAGGGTTTCAAACATGAAATAGATCACAACCTGCCCTGAACCTTCTCCTTCCTCACTCCGCCTCTCATCCTCCTCGCCAGTCACCGCCGCCCTCGGCCCTCCTCCCACTCGCCCTCCGCTCTCCTCGTTATGCCTCAGCCCTTACCGTCGGTCATCGCCCTCCACCTTTACTCCTCCTCAGTTCAAAAGGTACAAAGATCAGTAATCTTATGATATTTATAAGTTTTTTTCTTATTCATGGATAATAGCATCCTAACATTATTTGCAGTATAAACTAGAAATTTGTCAAATGTATATGTGCTCGCAACCTTAAGTTAGCACTGGAAGTTGATAATTAGACTTAGAGAGATCTGATCATTGAGAGTAAAAACATAGTTGCACAATATAGAAAACAGACTTTTCCATATTTTATCAACCAACTGAACTAGGCGCAAAATGAAAACAATGTGAATTTAGAAACAAAGTTACATTTTATTACCAATGGCAACAATGAATGACTTGTAACCAATGGCTGCTCCCTTTTTTTTGGTTAATTTTTTTGAAAATTGTGGATGTCATTTTGGTGTATATGTATATTTAGTGATAACCTTTAAATATAATTTTAAAAAACAAAGGATCAATTTTTGCATCTTGTTACACTCTCATTGAATCACATACTGAGTTGAATGTTGCCCTTTGAAGAGGAAAAAAGTCACATCTTGTTGTATCGGTGGGATAGATCTGAGAGATGACGCACAGAGATGTAACAAGTAATCAGATCTGAGAAGAACCTGCAAAAAAGAACACCGTTAGGCTCGTCACAGGGGAGAGGAAGGGTCTCTCTGTGACCACCCTCCGGCGTGAGAATAAGTACGGTTTTAAGAAGTGGAAAGTAAGTAATGAAGTACAAAAAGTACAGTTAAGTGAAGTTACCCAATGAGGAAATTTGGGAGGTATTTATACTTTCCTAGATGGGCTTCGGCGAACCCAGGCCCATGGGCCTTCTGGCCGAAGCTAGGCGATCGGTTGACTTTAGCTTCGGTCTTCCTATGACGGACCGAGCTTCGGTCTAGAACCTTGTTTTTTGTTAGGTTCGGATCCAGCCCTCTTATGATGGTCCGAGCTCCGACCTGTAACCATATATTCTCTTCAAGTCCCCTGAAGTCTTTTTTTAATGCTTCGGTATTCAAAAAAGGACTTGCAATTTTTTTTGGGATTTTGGCTTTTGGTTTCCTTCGAGCTTCGCCTTGCTTGGTGTGTGACAGCTGTTTGTCGTTCACCTAAGTAGGTGGGTGACAGCTATTGTCATTCACCCTTTTTTGCTGCCTCACCTTCCGGTTGTTTTAGCAGATACCTTTTTTCTGTCTTTTGATTGGCTCGAGGGGGTCAGTTGATGGCCATTGATTGGACGGTTACATCAACCGTCATTTTCTTCCTTTATAAGTGAGTTTTTACTCTTTATATTTTTACTTTTCTCTTTTACACTTCATCTTCCTCCCTAGTTTCTTCCAGTTCTCCGGCTTTTCTTGAGTTATTACCAGGATCGTCCTTCTCCTTTCTGTAAGCGTCTACCCTTCTCGACAAGGTGTGTATTTTCATCCTTATTATTCTATTAATCATGCCTAAGGATAATATGCTTGTGTCGTTTAGTGTTCTTAGTCAAGCGAAGCTTGACGAGTTTGTAACAGAGTTTAGGATCCCTGTAGACCTTCATCCCACCCTTCCTGCTCCGAAAACTCCTGTATATCCTCTTCCCCCCGGGAAGTTTGCATTTTACACTCGGGTGTGTAATTATGCAAACAATCGAGTTCCTTTTACTCGTTTTTTAATGAAGGTTTTACAGTTCCACAAAGTTCACATTTCCCAAATGACGCCCTTTGGTCTGAGCAGGGTGAATCAATTTGAGTTGTCTTGTCGGTCTTTAGATGTAGTACCAGACTTGAACCTTTTTAGGGCTTTTTATCGGTTGAACCGCTCCGGGAACTGGTATACCTTTGAGAAGAGGCAGTCGAAGGACAAGAAGTCTGAGGTGAAGAAGGAGGATCGTGAGTGTGTTGGTTGGGAAGTGTCTAGTTTAAAGGACTGGAAGGACAGGTGGTTCTGGTTGGATGACCTGTGTCTACCTAAAGACATGGTATGGAGGAAGAAGGATGGCCCCTTGGAGTGTGAGCTGCCGAAGGGCTTTTCTGTGGACAAGAATCTGTATGCCGCTCTGGTAGCTAATAAGTTCGATATTCGACGTTTGCCGGAGCATGTGCTTGTAATTGCTTGTGTTAGTAGGAACTGGGAGTTTTCGGATCAGTGGCCTATTGCTAGACGAAACAACATAGGTTCGTCTATTGTTTTTATAATATACTTTTTGTGAGACTTAGATTTTTGTTAATAATGCCTTGTTTGTGCCTTTGCAGATATATGCCTCTTCGTGATATGCTTCATCTGGAGTCCTTCGATGATGATGACATCGAGTATACGTCGCTATAGCAGAATCCAGGAGATAAACCCTTTCTTGAAGTGTTAAAGGCTCCTTCGTTTAAGATCAGGGAACCGGATGTTGTTGCTTTGGCGAGTGCAAGTGGTGCTTCGTCCTCTGTAGTTGTGGCTACGTCTGAACGTGATGTTGGGAAGCTTCCTGAAGATGTGTCTGCTTCTGTTGTTTCCGAAGATTTGCCGAAGCATAGGAAGAAGTCTTCGAGAAAGAGGAAAAGTCAGGAGGAGGGGGGGTCTGGAGAGAGAGTTAGGGGAACTCCGAAGAAGATGAAAACCCCTCTGGCCACTATTACTGAGGTGTCTCCGAGCGGTCAGGACTCTCCTTCTACTTTACTGGAGACTTTATCTGACCATCTGGATGGTGAGAAATCTGCTCGGGATGAACCTCATGTGGCTTTCGATGAGAGTGGTTTAAGACACCTCAATCCTTCTCCGTTGCATTCTCACCCAAATCTGGCCGGACTTTCTAGTCCTGTTGGTAAGTATGATGATGATGTAGATCGTTTCCCTCTGTACTTTACTTCAGACGATAAGGGTCCAAAAGACTACCTTGAACGTCTGTGGTTTGGTTCAGAGTCTAAAGTGGATGATTTCCCTGTCTTTGTAGATTCGATGGAGCTGGATCCTGCGGTGGCCGAAGCTAAATTTGTTCCCAACTGGGACTTAAAGAATGGTGATAGGATACTTGATTCTTTAACAGCTCGTACCATGCTTCTGAATATTAACACTCCGGCCGAGGATCACAGGTATCGGAACGCAGCTCCTTTAGCCTTGGCTGATGCATTGATGATCAACCAAGCACAGTCGAACGGTATTGTGGTGGAGGTGTATCGATGGTGGGTGGAGCTTGAAATTGAGAAGGCGAAATTGAGTTCATTGTTGGGAGGTGAGGATGTGTCTGGGTGGGGAAAGAAGCACGAAGCGTTGTTGGAGGAGAAGCATATCTTGGAGGAGAAGCTGAACCATGCCTTGCTGCAAGTGAAATCTAACAGCGCTGCTATGGCTTTGGCCTCGGAGGAGCGTGATAAGGCATTGAAGGAGGTGGAGGTGTTGAAGGCTGAGAGGGACGCTGCTTTGCAAGGTAGTAGTTTCTTATTCCTTTCTTCTTTGGTTTAAAGGTGGTAGCTTTTACTTTCTGCCTTGTAACTTTGTTATTTGTTTTTATGTATCTCATTTTAGAGAAAAAGATGTTTTTGTCGTTTTTGTCGACATGATATTGGTTGTTTGCATGCTATTTTCTTCTTAATGTACTTTGGCACATCCTTTATGTGTTTGTACGAGATAGACAAAGTTTATGGTCCCTTCCTTTTTTTGTTTTACGAGGCATCCTTAAAGTAGGTTCGAATGTTTCGACCTTTTTTGTGTCATATCTCGTTCGGTATCTGGGTTCCATGTTGACCAATTGTGTCTGTCATCGTGGGTTTCAGCACATTTTTTGCTTGTTCTTGTTGATGGGTCGGAACGTTAAAAAAGTTTTTTAGGACGTCCTGTCATTAGAAACAACTTGTTCCGACCTTTTCATAATGTTTCTTATTATTTTAATGAATTGGAAGTTAGCTTCCCTGGCTTCGATACTACTTTGTTTTGAACATAAGTAACCAATGCTGTAAACAATTTGTACCAAAGTTTTTATTATAGGTGGGGTAAACACATCCCACATTTCAAGCAAGAGCTTCGGGGTAATCAACATCCCGAATTACAAGCAAAAAGAAAAAAGATTCGGGGTAAACAACATCCCGACTAACAAATTAAAATTATTGAAAATAAAACTTAAAACACTTGCTTCGAGCTTCGGTGTTTCACATGTAACATTTCTTCAAATGGATCCCATTCCATGTCCTGGGAACTGGGGTGCCATCTATTTTGGCTAATGTGTATGAGCCCTTCTCTCCGACGGTGGTTATTTGGTACGGTCCTTCCCATCTCGATGCTAACTTGCCTGAAGGTTCGGTTCGGCTGGCTTCATTGCTTCGGAAGACGTAGTCTCCGACTTTGAATGTTTGTTTTTTCACTCTAGCATTGTAATACTTTTCGAGCTCTTTCTTGTATCGAGATTCTTTGATGGAGGCCATTTCCCTTCTTTCTTCTAAGAGATCTAGGTTTAGCCGGAGAGATTGATCGTTGTCCGACACATTGGTTCTTCGGGGACTGACTATGGCAATTTCGACTGGGATCATGGCTTCGGTGCCATAGGTCAGGCTAAATGGTGATTCTCCAGTGCTTGTCTTTGGCATTGTTCGGTGTGCCCACAGGACGTTGGGCAATTCATCTGCCCAGCAAGCTTTCTTACCTCCCAACCGCCATTGGATCCCTTCTACAATGATTCGGTTGGCCCTCTCTACTTGGTCGTTAGCCTGTGGATGAGCAACCGATGAAAACAGCTGCTTAATGTGGAGATCTGAGCTCCATTTTTTGAAAGGATTCTCAGCAAACTGTTTTCCATTGTCACTAATGATGTAGAGTGGCAATCCAAATCGGCAAACAATATTCTCCCATAAAAACCTTTTTACTTGATGACCTGTGATATCACCCATTGGTTTAGCTTCGACCCATTTTGTGAAGTAATCGATGGCTACCAGTAAGTACTTGACACATCCCGTGGATTTTGGAAACGGTCCGACAATATTGATCCCCCATTTCTGAAACGGCCAGGCCGCTGTTACTGGGATCAGATTGTTTTTGGCTCGGAGGCTAACTGGAGCATTCTTCTGGCATTCCTTGCAGCTTCGAAGTTCTTGGACAACACTTTGGTGCATATTGGGCCAATAGTATCCGGCATTCATTGCCTTAGTAACAACCATCTTCGGTCCAGCATGTATGCCACATATGCCGAAATGAATCTCTTTGATGACATATGCTGCCTCGTCCGAAGAAAGGCATCGTAGGAGTAGGCCTAAAAACGTTCTTCGGTACAATTGGCCATTCTGGACTTGGTATTGTAGGGATTTGACTTTGAGCTTTCGAGCTTCAGCTTTGTCTTCCGGAGTCCACCCTTCGGTGATATGCCTTACGATGGGAGTCATCCATGTATCTTCTTGAACTTCCATTTGCAAGACCTCGTTCTCTTCAATTGAGGGTTTTGTCAATGTTTCGACTTTTGTGCCTTGGGTCGAAGTGGCAATTGTTGGATCAGTGGCTTAGTTTTATGAACACTTATGTGTTATCAGATTTATATGTGAGTTATTAAGCAGCGGAAATACAAGTGTTCAAAGGTCTAAAAGATCACTTTGATGAGGAGTTATTACTCCCCCTTGACTGGATAATAAATGAGAAACAATAAATACAGTTAAGTGTAAAGCAGTAAAGCAATTTATGTTTCTCAGATGTGAAATGGAATTATAAGTTTAAAGCCCGAAGGATTTCAATTTAAGATCAAAGATATTACACAAAATCACATATCTGAAATAGATGAACAAACTCATCTATTTATAGACTAATGTACTAAACTGTTGTCTGAAGTAATCTAAGATATTTAACAAAGATATTATACTAAGATAAGCTTACAACAGCCTGTACATTGAAACTTGAAATCTAGACTTTAACAAAACAATATAATAAACAAAACTGCTGATCTTCAGTCGGTTAGAAGCTTCTGATGTAAAGTGCTGATGAGTGACAAACTGCTGATGAGCAGTTTGTCTTCAGCAGTTCTTCAGTGAAATGTCTGGTTAGACTTCAGAACTTCTGATGAGTTTACTCTTCAGTACTTTGAGTTTGTTCTTCAGCACTTCTTCTTTTGTTCTTCAGCAGTTCTATACTTAGGTAGATATGAATTAGACTAAGGTTATCAAAAGGTGGTTTCGTCAATCCTCTTTGTCCCAACAGCAATGTTGGCCGATGCAATCTTGCTGAGGGCATCGGCTTGTGTGGTTTCTTCTCTTGGGACATAGAAGATCTTGTATGTTTGGAAAGAGGCTATGAGTTCTTGTGCTTTTTGAAGCTATTTCACCATTTTTGCTTTTCTTGCTTCATACTCACCTCGAAGTTGATTTACCACAAGCAACGAGTCAGTATGAATTTTAAGGTTTCGCACTCCGAATCTTCGTGCTATTCGGAGACCAGCCAATAGTGCTTCGTATTCGGCTTCATTGTTTGAGCTCTGGAATTCTAGTCGGAGGGCATAAGCAAACTCGGTGTTATCCGGACTGATCAATATAAGACCTGCTCTGGACCCCTCGGTGCAGGATGCACCGTCTGTATATAAAGACCATGCTTCTGTTTGCTCTTCGCCTTCCGGAACTTGCTCCTCCGACTGGTCCTCTTCGTTTGGCAGTTCAGCTATGAAGTCTGCCACGGCCTGCCCTTTCATGGCACCTCTTGTTCTGAAGGTTAGGTCGAAGGCCCCGAGTTCAATGGCCCATTTGGCCAATCGTCCAGAGACCTCCGGTTTTCGGAGTACATGCTGGATGTTTTTGTCAGTTTGGACCTCTATCTCATGTGCTTGGAAGTATCTCCTCAACCTTCTCGAGGCGTGCACTAAGGCTAACGCGAGCTTTTCCAACATAAGATATCTTGTTTCGTAGTCTCGGAGAGCTCTGCTGACATAATAAATTGGGACTTGAGCCAGGTGCCTTTGCACCATGAGAACTGCACGGATGGCACCTTGGGATGCTGCTAGATAAACAGTAAGTACCTCACCTGGCTTCGGTGCGGTGAGTGTTGGTAACAGACTAAGGCATTGTTTCAGTTCACCGAACGCTTGTTCAGCTTCGTCAGTCCATTTGAAATCATTTTTGCCGAAGCTATTTTTTAGCACGGTCATGAAGGGCAAGGTTCTTTCAGCTGCTTTGGAAAGAAAACGATGCAGAGCCACCAATCTTCCATTCAACGACTGAATCTCCTTGACCGTCCTTGGGGATTTCAACTACATCACTGCCTTGATTTTTTCAGGGTTTGCTTGGATCCCTTCTCGTGCAACCATGCCACCAAGAAACTTCCCCGACTCCATGCCGAAAGAGCATTTTGCCGGGTTTAATTTCATATTTATACTCCGGAGACAAGTAAACGTCTCTCGGATGTCAGTCATCATATCTGCTTCGTCTTTGCTTTTTATCACCACATCATCTACATACACTTCCATATTCTTTCCGATTTGATTTTTGAATGCCTTATCCATTAACCATTGGTAAGTGGCTCCGGCATTCTTGAGGCCGAAGGGCATCTTTGTGTAGCAGTATAACCCTTCGGAGGTGATAAAAGCAGTCTTATCTTCATCTTCGGCTGCCATTTGAATTTGATGGTAGCCTTTGTATGCATCGAGAAAGCATTTTAGTCGAAACCCAGCCAGTGAATCGACCTTGACGTCCATTTTAGGGAGTGGATAGCAATCTTTAGGGCATGCGTTGTTTAGATCTTTGAAATCGACACACATTCGCCAACCACCATCTTGCTTCTTTACTAGAACCGGGTTTGATACCCAGGTCTGGTATTGAACTTCTCGAATGATGCCTGCATCAAGAAGCTTTCGGACATCTTCGGCGATAGCTTTGTTCCGATCCAACCCCATACTCCTTTTCTTTTGTTGCACTGGTCGAACAGTTGGGTATATATTCAGTTTATGTTCGGCCAAGTGTCTGGGTACTCCTTTCATATCCGAATGTTGCCATACGAAAGAATCTAGAGATTCGGTTAGAAGGTTCCATAAGGCGACTTTGTAGTCAGGTGGGAGTTGTGCCCCAACAGTTACCTTTTGTTCCGGAAATCATGGGTTAATCGACCATTTCTCTGATAACTCTTGAGTAATTGGTGCGGCTTGTGAGCTCGAGGCTTGCCGAATTTCAGCTACGTGGTGCATCGGTTCGGTATACACAGTTGCTATTCCGTCCTCCGTTGGAAATTTTATAGCTCCGTGAATGGAAGAAGCAACCATTCCGAAGGCACACGTACTTGGTCGTCCAAGAATGACATTGTGTACAGAGTGTGCTCCAACCACCAAGAAGGTTAGCATTTCTGTTCGGTTGTGTCCTTCGGTACCCAAGGTTACTGGGAGGATGATTTGCCCCATGGGCTGGATTACCTCTCCCGAGAAACTGACTAGTGGCATAGAAACCTGTTGTCATCAAAATTTAGTTATAAGTTATTGTTACTAAGCCGAAAGACGAAGGATGTTGTTTCGGCTATTGTGTATATTTGATTTGAAGCAAATATTTGTAGGTACCTGTACCATCCTTTTTTGAGCTTCGGGTGCTAATCGTTGGAAGCAATGATAATACATTATCTCCGAAGCGCTGCCGTTGTCTATGTAAACTCGTTGAACCTTATGTCCAGCGATGACAGCGGATATGATTATTGGTCCTTCCAGAAACTGGTCTGGTGTTACCTCAGGGAATGAGATTGCCTGTCATATAAACGAATTGTTTTAGAAACGAAAGTAATCATATGCTTCTGATTTTGGAGATGCTTTTTTGAAAGCGTAAATGCTGATACATATAGTTTTCACTTAACAACCTGACTCATGAATGGAGCAAGATGAGAGCCGGAGTGTAAGACCCTACCCATTATGAGGGTAATTAAGCGATATTTTACATGTAATTTACTTGGTTTGGAAAAATACTAATTCAAAACTATGCATAGTTTGCATAATATACCAACATTTAGTTTATACGCATCACGTTCCAAAACACACGTAGAATAAAGTTAGTGTTAAACATGATAACAAAATCTAAAAAAAAACAAGTTTTAATAGATTAATTTAAACGTTGTGGAAGCAGACGGGTCTGGTGCGTTCGGTTCTTGTTCCATGGCGTGATCATCATCCGATATCCGCGATACCGATTACCTACTTCAAACCCATAAAAAAATCATTAGAATTCAAGTTTGGGGCTTAAATGTAAGAAAAACGAATTTTCCTTGACCTGATACCCCCTCGTGCCCCATGAGGAACTCCTCATGGGGTGTGGGGAGCTGACCTTCTCCTCGAGCACCATAAGGGGTTCCTCATGGTGCGCGGGCAGCCTAGTTTGGGCAGAAAGTTTCCAGATCTAGCAAGATTTGTTCCTTCCAAGTGTTAGCCAAATTTCATGGTTTTTGGCTGCATTTTTTTTCCACAATTTCAAGACCATTTTTGGGGCTTCTTAAAACTCGTTATGGGTCATAATACGTATCTCTTACATGTTTAAATCTCAATGTAATTTCCTTGTTCGGTTTCTAACACATTAACCATGATTAACATACCCATCTTTAACGTGACCCATTAAGATTTGAATAAGTTGAAAACATGAAATTTTATGATTCTCAAGTTTTTAATTGTGAATAACACTTAACTAGTCAAGCCTCGACTTGACAAAGTGATTTCCGCCCAAGCCATTTTTACCGTGGTACCGAAGCCTCGTGTCCATGGCCACATGTGCCATTTCTCTTGGTCTTACTCGCGCGGCCTATATGACTCGCGACATGGTTTTTATACAAGATTTTCATACTTCTTGGGAATTACCATAGTGTCTTAATTTACATGACATCTTCATAGTTATACCCTCCTAAGTATGCATATATAGATATTTTTAAAGTCATAGTTATGACTTACCTTGGCTCGCACCCTTTTACTTCTAGACTAGCTTGAGGAAGGTAACATTGAGTCCATGAATACACTCAAGCGACTAGCACGATTTCATTACCGGCTTAATGTTGACTCTTGGTCTAAACTAGTGTCTATCTAGAATTTTACCCAATTGACCCGAAAGTCTACTTGGGATATTAACAACCTTCATCTAAGGCCATCTTCTACGAATCGTGTATCTTATTTATGCTTCTTTTGTGGGATTTTAATGTCTAGTGCCCAAATACACATACAAAGGTATAATTAAGCATATAAACATACTAGAGACATATTAAGAATTAAGTCATCGAGTGACTTACCTTATGCGTGCTTCCTCTTTACCTCATTTCGAGATTTCTTGGCTATCCAATGTTTCTTGTATTCGCACCTATGAGGTGAATGATCACTTAGGTCGTTAGAACCTAGTCTTTACATGTCTATAAGCATTATTGGTCATGTTTTACCAACATACATGTTTTCACCAAGTTATCTATGCCCAAGTGAAATCGAGTTTCATTGAGGCATTTTATCAAACACTTGGTAGGCGTGATTTTCCTAACTTTGATTTTAGACCTCAAGGACCTCATGGATCCATCTTTGACCAAGATAACTTTGCTAGTATTCTAATAAACATCTAAATCATAGTTTACAACTAGTATTTCATGGTTTAAAGGTAGTTCCAACCAATCCACCAAAAACCCAATTCATTTCATAACATGAACTACAAGGATGTAACCTTTTCACAAGGATTTTGCTTAACACACACAAATTAACATGTATTATGGTTCTCTCATACAAGATTAAGCATTACAAGTCTTTAATTCACGTTTTTATAACCACTCATGATTTTCATCATACCCAAGCATGAACATACCCTCAAATTTAGTCAAATAAAGGGTTACCTTGATGTGTAGTATGCCTGGATGATTCATTTTAGGGCTAATGCATTCAAAAGCCCTTTGAATTGACCTTGAATTGAGCTTGTTCTTGAGTTTCTTGGTTAAGTGTGTGTTTAGTGTGTGTGTTTTGATGGAGATCGATCTCCTGAATATGGAGGTGGTCTCTATATTGTTATTTTTATTAACCAAACTCAAGTTTGGTTATTTGGCAAATATGACCCCTCCCATCTTTTGTCAAGTATGTACTAGTTCAAGACACTAATCGAGTTAGTCTTGTATAATTGTTTAAGCCTTGTTTAGCTAACAAGATTGATGGAGTTAATTTCTCTAGACTAGGAAATTCGCATAAGTCATGTTTCATGCGGTTCAGTTTAAAAGCCATATGTGCTTAGATTATCATCAATTACGGTTTAGAGATTTTGGGGTGTTACAACTCCACCCCCCTTAATGAGGGTTTCGTCCTCGAAACCGGATATATATATATATATGAATTTCCATGGGTCGCGCCTCATGGTTGACCTTGAGTTTTATTCCTCCTCGACGAGGCTTATTTTTATGGAATTGATTCCACTCCTAGGCTTATGTATACACATTCATTTAACCTTACCAGATTTATTCTAGTTTAGGCACCCGCAGGTGTCTTGGTTTGCCCAAGGGTCATCGATTTGAATCTTTTGCGTGTTTAGAACCCTTAAGTCCCCGAAGACTTAGTGTGTACATTTAATTATTTACTCTACTTAGAATCAGTTCTACGCGCAAAGGCACGTGTTGGGTTTGGTTATCATGAAGGCTTCTCGAAGACCGTCACCCACACTTAACGTGGTTTTTTTTTTAAATATTACGGCTCAAAGGCCTCTTATAATTCCATGGTTTTACCGGAAAGTATCGAATCCTTTCCGCACCTTATTCTTTCCTTGCCCTAGACAACGCGTCTCTTTTTTTTAATGGTGTTTTCACCTGCCCTTAGGCTTAGTTACGTCTATGCATTCCTCTGGGTCCAAGTGGTGACGACTTCACTTGACCCGTTTGAACCTTCTAATGATTGCTTAGCTATCACTAGACTATTAACAGTTAATCGTTCATTTTATTACTATCTGATTGCTAATTTTGTGAATAGTCAATTCACCAGGGTTTTCAGTTATAAATAGACTTAAATTTAATAAGTCTCGGTCTTTAGTCAGTCATCCAATCCAATGACTACGACTTCTGATGTGTTCCTACACACCATTGGCCAAATATTCTGAGTTAAGTTTGTTGGACTTTATAAAAGTCAAACTTCCCTTTAATATGCGTATGTGGCTCACCGGGGCTCGTATTTCGTATTACTTATTCAACGTTAGAATATTCTATGGAACCCTCCATATAATGCCTTAGATAGCATCTAGCCTATCTCATGTATACTTTGACTCACTTTGGTATCATTTTGTATGATTTTAGTATGTGAGTTTCAACTCTTAGCCGAAACTACTTCCAGGCGATTGTCCACCTATCACCTCTTTTGCCCCGGTGTCACGGGCTTTTAGGATTTTTATCCTATCTATAGAATTAGCATAGGGTTCGTGACCCTTTCTTATCCAGCCCTTTTGAATGTACATATTTAGCTCTCACAAGCGTCTTATTTGCGATTTAGCCCAAGTCTTCCGACTCTTTTATTTATCTAGGTATTATTTCGTATATAACACCCGTCTTCACATCCCCGCCGGATTATGTTCTTATTTAATTCCTCGGAACACTTCGGTCCCAAGGCAATTTCTTTAATGGTCTACTCATACAGAGTTCGTTTATGTGCCATGATCATTTCTGTTTATCTATGTCCCTTAGGACTTATTGACCCTTAGATCAATCTAACGTTTCTCAAAACGATTCTTACTCGTCTTTGCTTCATGGTGTTACATTACCATGTTTATTCACGCAAGTCTGTTCACTCATGTTTTCTTTATTTATATTCATATGCATAGTGGTCCATCAGACCGCTTTTGGTTTGATACGAAGGTACTGCCTTCATTTCGGCGATTAACAACCGTCTATACGATTTAGATTTCAGATTGTCTGTTGATCCACCATGTGCTAAGGCCCATGAGGTTTGTCTCACTTTATTCGTTTTTGACAAGCCTTCAATAGACCATATCAATCATCGTTACTCCTGCAATATCATTGCTCGAGGCTATGATCGTTCCCCTGTATGGATGCACCACCGGTTTCCAGGGTCTCCTACAAATCCCCCTTTTAGATTTAACGTTTAATTTTCTTCTTTTATTTAACACGTCGTTTCACGGTTTAAAACCATGCTTTTAGTTCAGTTCCACGTGAATCGTCGTTTAAGCTTGCCCCGAGGGTTCTACTTCCATTTGCATTCGCGTTAGCGAGATGCATTGTCCTTGGTTTCCGTGAGCTTTTGAGGATCGTTATGGTTTAGTGTGATACTTAGTTCACATGTGCCCGTAGGTTTTCACTAATTTTTGTGATTAGTGTGACGCGTAGTTCACATTTTCCCTAGGCTTTCACGAATTTAATATGATTAGTGTGACACATAGTTCACATTTGCCTTTTAGCCTTTCACGAATTCATTATGATTAGTGTGACCATAGTTCACATTTGCCTGTAGGCTTTCACGAATTTAATATGATTAGTGTGACGCATTGTTCACATTTGCCCGTAGGCTTTCACGAATTTAATACGAGTCAAGTTCAAGCATAACTTAACGTTGAGCTTAGCCCGAATCTTGGCTTTTGTTTACCTCAATATGGGGTTCATGTTGGAATATGAGTTAACCCTCGAGTGTGGTTTAGACTCGTTAAAAGTTTACCCTTTAGATGAGGTTCTGATTTGTTTATGATTTAACCTTTTTATTAAGGTTCGACTTTTATTTCTCGATTGACCTTCCATTCAGATTCGAGTTTAACTATGTCTTAACCTTCTATTAAGGTTCAAGTCTCCTTACAGTTTAACCTCTGCTCAAGGTTCAAATGCGACTATGACTTGATCCTTGGATTAAAGCTCAAGTATACTAACGAGTATTCTTGATCAAGTCTCAAAAGTGCCCGTGATTTAACCTTTTGTTAAGGTTCAAATCCATTTAGGAATTTACCTTTGGTTATGGTTTAAACACATTTATGACTTAACCTTGGATTAAGGTTCAAGTCTACTTGTGGGTTAACTCTTGATTAAGGTTTGAGTGTGTTTACGACTTAACCTTTGATTAAGATTCAAGTCTATTTACGAATTCAACCTTCTATAAAGGTTCGAGTTTGATTATGACTTAACCTTTGATTAAGGTTCAAGTCTATTTACGAATTCAACCTTCTATAAAGGTTCGAGTTTGATTATGACTTAACCTTTGATTAAGGTTCAAGTCTTATCTTGGTCCGTGTAACCGTTGTGGTAATACCTTTGGCTCTACGACCCCGTGGGTTGCTTATGCATCGGTTTTACTTACCCGATCTACCCGGCCTTTTACGTCTTTTGGCAATACTTTCTTATTATATGACCTCGCGAGTTATATTTTTGGAAATGTTTAATATGCCTTTCTCCCTGACCTAGTCATTGTCATGTGAAAAGTAGGCGTGCAGATCACGAGAAGCCCACCGCACCATGTATTTAACACTTACCTGGCCAAGGTAAGCAATCCACACATGACACAGTGATCCTATCACGATCCCCACGGTACTCTCCAGATGGCAATTTCTGGTCATGCGTCTTATTTAATATAGACATTCTTGTTTATTTGTCTAATGTATTCCTGTATATCCGCGTTATTAAGCTATTTGTGTTTTAACAGATCGTACAGTCTTGACCATACGATCACGTCTTCCAATTCTCGGTTCGGCTGAGCCTTGACCCACCATGACCGTGCAATTGGCAAATATTCGCATCTTAGGTAATCGTTGTACCTTTTCATTGTATCATCGGAGTGATACAACTAGGATCCCCCAACTTCCGGTTTACTCTGACCGTGTAGTTGGAATTTTGTGTTTTTTTGAATTTCTAAGTGCTCGTTGCATTCAATCCATCCCATCATCTTAAGTGAGGTGGCTAAGTTTTCCCAATTTCCGGTTCGGCTGAGTCTTAGCTCACCATGACCGTGTAATTGGTGTGTTTTCCTTTGCATTAGTGTTTAATACACTATTCTCTTAGTTCATTCCTAATTGACTCATGTTCAATCATGATATAGATCATTTTCGACTAGATTATTAAGTTTTTGAAATGAATTCCTTACCGGATTGATGATCAAGCTTGAACCGAATGCTTAGACTCATTTAACCTTGGGCTCTGAATACCACTTGTAAGACCCTACCCATTATGCGGGTAATTAAGCGATATTTTACATGTAATTTACTTGGTTTGGAAAAATACTAATTCAAAACTATGCATAGTTTGCATAATATACCAACATTTAGTTTATACGCATCACGTTCCAAAACACACGTAGAATAAAGTTAGTGTTAAACATGATAACAAAATCTAAAAAAAAAAAACAAGTTTTAATAGATTAATTTAAACGTTGCGGAAGCAGACGGGTCTGGTGCGTTCGGTTCTTGTTCCATGGTGTGATCATCATCCGATATCCGCGATACCGATTACCTACTTCAAACCCATAAAAAAATCATTAGAATTCAAGTTTGGGGCTTAAATGTAAGAAAAACGAATTTTCCTTGACCTGATACCCCCTCGTGCCCCATGAGGAACTCCTCATGGGGTGTGGGGAGCTGACCTTCTCCTCGAGCACCATAAGGGGTTCCTCATGGTGCGCGGACAGCCTAGTTTGGGCAGAAAGTATCCAGATCTGGCAAGATTTGTTCCTTCCAAGTGTTAGCCAAATTTCATGGTTTTTGGCTGCATTTTTTTCCACAATTTCAAGACCATTTTTGGGGCTTCTTAAAACTCGTTATGGGTCATAATACGTATCTCTTACATGTTTAAATCTCAATGTAATTTCCTTGTTCGGTTTCTAACACATTAACCATGATTAACATACCCATCTTTAACCTGACCCATTAAGATTTGAACAAGTTGAAAACATGAAATTTTATGATTCCCAAGTTTTTAATTGTGAATAACACTTAACTAGTCAAGCCTCGACTTGACAAAGTGATTTCCGCCCAAGCCATTTTTACCGTGGTACCGAAGCCTCGTGTCCATGGCCACATGTGCCATTTCTCTTGGTCTTACTCGCGCGGCCTATATGACTCGCGACATGGTTTTTATACAAGATTTTCATACTTCTTGGGAATTACCATAGTGTCTTAATTTACATGACATCTTCATAGTTATACCCTCCTAAGTATGCATATATAGATATTTTTAAAGTCATAGTTATGACTTACCTTGGCTCGCACCCTTTTACTTCTAGACTAGCTTGAGGAAGGTAACATTGAGTCCATGAATACACTCAAGCGACTAGCACGATTTCATTACCGGCTTAATGTTGACTCTTGGTCTAAACTAGTGTCTATCTAGAATTTTACCCAATTGACCCGAAAGTCTACTTGGGATATTAACAACCTTCATCTAAGGCCATCTTCTACGAATCGTGTATCTTATTTATGCTTCTTTTGTGGGATTTTAATGTCTAGTGCCCAAATACACATACAAAGGTATAATTAAGCATATAAACATACTAGAGACATATTAAGAATTAAGTCATCGAGTGACTTACCTTATGCGTGCTTCCTCTTTACCTCATTTCGAGATTTCTTGGCTATCCAATGTTTCTTGTATTCGCACCTATGAGGTGAATGATCACTTAGGTCGTTAGAACCTAGTCTTTACATGTCTATAAGCATTATTGGTCATGTTTTACCAACATACATGTTTTCACCAAGTTATCTATGCCCAAGTGAAATCGAGTTTCATTGAGGCATTTTATCAAACACTTGGTAGGCGTGATTTTCCTAACTTTGATTTTAGACCTCAAGGACCTCATGGATCCATCTTTGACCAAGATAACTTTGCTAGTATTCTAATAAACATCTAAATCATAGTTTACAACTAGTATTTCATGGTTTAAAGGTAGTTCCAACCAATCCACCAAAAACCCAATTCATTTCATAACATGAACTACAAGGATGTAACCTTTTCACAAGGATTTTGCTTAACACACACAAATTAACATGTATTATGGTTCTCTCATACAAGATTAAGCATTACAAGTCTTTAATTCACGTTTTTATAACCACTCATGATTTTCATCATACCCAAGCATGAACATACCCTCAAATTTAGTCAAATAAAGGGTTACCTTGATGTGTAGTATGCCTGGATGATTCATTTTAGGGCTAATGCATTCAAAAGCCCTTTGAATTGACCTTGAATTGAGCTTGTTCTTGAGTTTCTTGGTTAAGTGTGTGTTTAGTGTGTGTGTTTTGATGGAGATCGATCTCCTGAATATGGAGGTGGTCTCTATATTGTTATTTTTATTAACCAAACTCAAGTTTGGTTATTTGGCAAATATGACCCCTCCCATCTTTTGTCAAGTATGTACTAGTTCAAGACACTAATCGAGTTAGTCTTGTATAATTGTTTAAGCCTTGTTTAGCTAACAAGATTGATGGAGTTAATTTCTCTAGACTAGGAAATTCGCATAAGTCATGTTTCATGCGGTTCAGTTTAAAAGCCATATGTGCTTAGATTATCATCAATTACGGTTTAGAGATTTTGGGGTGTTACACGGAGCGTTTAATGCCATGTGGTGCGAGAGCCTGAATCATGTTGATCCCTGCCTGGTTGTTGGTGTTGGCAATTGCTGCGGGTTTTCCTTCCTTCACCTCTTTTATAAGGTGAGAAAGTTTCCCGGATCGAACGGCTTTTTCAATTTCTTGCCGAAGGGACCAGCAATCGTCGGTATTATGCCCTTTGGCTCGGTGATACTCGCAGTACTTTTTGGAGTTTCAGTCAGCCGATGGTCGTTGTTTAGCCGGTGTAGGGAGTTGTAAGTTTTCTGTTAGCAGAATATCCCGAGGAGTCTTGGCTAAATCGGTTATGCTGCCGATCCTTCCGGAACCCTGAGACTTAGAAGAATGGTTCCGGTCTGTTCGTTCGTACGGCTGTTGCCTGTTTTTGTTCTAGTGGTTGTTGCGTTCTGCATTATGGGTACTTTTCTTCCACATGTTTCGTCCTCCGGAGTTTTTTGTAATCTCCTTCGGAGGACTGCCCACAAGCACTCTTTCCTCGGGCAAATGCTCTGGCCCTTTCCATAAGTACTTCCATCGTCTTTCGCAAATCTTCGTGCTATTTTTCTACTAGCTGGTTGTTTCGGACTCCATGGCAGAAACCGGATACCCGAAGCTGATCCATTGCCCCATGAATCTGCATACTCTCTTTGCTGAAACGATCAATGAAAGCCTCCAAGGACTCACCATCCTTCCTTCGAATATTGTGCACTTCCGTGATATCCTTGGAGCACCGTCGCTGATTTGCAAAGTTTAGCAAGAACAACTTTCGGAACTCTATCCAGTTGGTGATTTCTCCGGCGGATAACCCGTCGAACCATACCATGGCTGCTCCGGTGAGGGTCTGGACAAACATGTGGCACCATGCTGGCATGGGCCATAATTCAATTTCGGCTGCACCTTCAAAGGCGAAGACGTGGTCATCTGGATCCGACGTCCCCTCATATTTTTTGATGGTGGCTAGCATTTTTAGTTTTGCCGGAAGGCGTGCTGTTGCAACTCTTTGAGAAAGTTTGGAGAATGATGTCATATAGGCTGGCCGATACGGCGCCGTAAGTTCGTCATCCCCCTGAGGTGCAACTGGCATTTTCTTCGAAGTGGGCATGCTAGCTTGCATCGGTCCGGTGTAACCCAGAGATGCTATTTGCCCATGTGGAGTTTGATTCTGCATAGTGGTGACAACCATGGAGTAAGTGGCGAAGGATCCTAGGCCGGTGCTTGTTTCTGCCGAAGCAGCAAGCCCTCCGGCGGAGAACAAGTTAGCTTTCACGCTTTGCATTATAACCTCCCTACTTTGTTGCTCCTTCAACCGAAGCAATAGTTCTCAATTTTTCTGGAGGAAAGCGTCATCGAACTCCACCAGTGGACCACATGCTTTTACAGCCGAAGCACCAACAGAGAAAGATGACTGTTGAATGCTTCCCTGTGCTCCTGTAGAGGTAGTAGCTGGTCCTGACGAAATGATGACCATTTGATCATCTTCCGTCTCAGTTGCTGTCACGTCCTCGATCGTGAATCCCTCAGAATGTGCCGTCATGGGTAGAAGTTACTCTGCTCTTTCGAAAAAGGAAAGAAACACAGCAAATTCACGGATGGCGCCAATTGAAGAGGAAAAAAGTCACCTCTTGTTGTATCGGTGGGATAGATCTGAGAGATGACGCACAGAGATGTAACAAGTAATCAGATCTGAGAAGAACCTGCAAAAAAGAACACCGTTAGGCTCATCACAGGGGAGAGGAAGGGTCTCTCTGTGACCACCCTCCGGCGTGAAAATAAGTACGGTTTTAAGAAGTGGAAAGTAAGTAATGAGGTACAAAAAGTACAGTTAAGTGAAGTTACCCAATGAGGAAATTTGGGAGGTATTTATACTTTCCTAGATGGGCTTCGGCGAACCCAGGCCCATGGGCCTTCTGGCCGAAGCTAGGCGATCGGTTGACTTTAGCTTCGGTCTTCCTATGACGGACCGAGCTTCGGTCTAGAACCTTGTTTTTTGTTAGGTTCGGATCCGGCCCTCTTATGATGGTCCGAGCTCCGACCTGTAACCATATATTCTCTTCACCCTTATTTAAAAAAACAAAGTTGATACATTTTCTACATCTCATCTGAAGTCTGCAAATTTTCAGTCTAAACTTATTTGTTTGTCCATTATTCTATTTTAACTATTTCTGGACCAAATTCTCTATAACAATGGAACTAGGGTCCAATGCTCGCCTAGTGTTACATAAGGCGCATGGAGTGGCACCTAGATGCGCCTTGCGCTTCGAGGCGCGCTTTTTAAAACGTAGATTATGTTGAACTTTACCCTACCCGAACCATCTAACTGGCCTGACTTTTCTTTTTATATTCGGTCATATGGAATTGGAGCATAAAAAAAGGAACCCCCTAAAAAAAATTCCTGGATCCGCCACTGATTTTTTGTCTGGCACCTACCCATGGAGCCGTGAGGCCAATGGTGTACGTCTATTACAACTTCTGGTTATGGCGATCACGATACTTATGATGGTGATTACAGTACTTATGGTCCACCACCTAGTCGTGGAGCTGTGAGGCCAATAGTGTCTACTCCAACTTCTATCTATGGTCATCGTAATATTGATGGTAGAATTTTGGGATTAATCGAGTTCCTCGAGCATGACCAAAAGATAAACTTGTTTAGTAATACAGCCCGAGCCAAAGCTTCATTTATGGAGCTCGAGCGGACTTGCGAGACTACACGTGCCTATTATTTATATAAATTTTATTTAATCTATTTAATATATGGTGAGGTTCTTGTACAAATGCCGTATTTCGTTAGAATTGTGAGAAAATTAAGAATTGATATATCTAGGCATCATTTTAGGGACTTATTAATGATGTTTTAGATCGTTTAGACTAAGGTAGTGTTTGGTATGAAGCAATGGAACATGGAACAGAATGAACCATTATGAGGTCATAAAAAAATAGTGTATTTGGTTGGTTAAAGTAATGGAATCACCCATTCCACAAGGCATTCATTTCCTCAAAACCATTCCATCCACCCCACCCCCCTCCATTTTTTTTCATTCAATCTCTCATTCACCATTTACTAACAACACCACACCCACCACCATCACCACCCACCACCGCTGTCACCGCCCACCACCGCTGTCACCGCCCATCACCGTTGCCCACCACCCGCCACCGTCGCCCACCACCAGCCATCGTCGCCCACCACCGTTGCCACCGACTACCGCCACCCACCCACCAACCACCGCCCCCACCCACCCACTCACCCACCGCCATCCAACACCACCCAACGCTGCCGACCACCGTTGCCCACCACCTACCACCGTCACCCACCACCACCGTCGTCACCACCCACAACTGTCTTAGCTGCCACCAACCACCGCCACCCACTACTTTCACCCACCCACCACCGTTACCCACCCACCATCGCCGCCATCCACCTCCACCCATCGCCATCTTCGCCACCACCCATCACCGCCATCCACCTCCACTCATCGCCATCATTCACCCTTTACTAACACACCACCACAGTCACTCACCACCGATTTTATTCCTTCGTCTTTTCCTGCTTATTCAACAACACAAAGTAATGTTTTGTTTCATTGCTACATGGCAACCAAACAAGACATGGAATGGTAATGATCCATTCCATTACCTTGTCAATTCTATTACCTCATCCATCCATTTCGTTCCTTCATTAATTCCATTACCCCTTACCAAACGAACAAAACAATTAAAAAGTATGATTTAGTCGTCAATAATAAAGCAAAGAAAAGTACAGGCAACGGATATTTTAAAAAACCAACAAAAATATCTACACCGTACAAATAAAAATCAGCGGCGCAGCAAAAAATATCTCATTTCAAAACACAACTTCTGCCGACGTGGCAGCATGCCATGTGGATACTATATTACATTTGTCACTTACATTCTTCCCCTCAACAGTTCATCTTCACCAAAACTAATATTGCATCTTCTCTTTTTTATGTCGTTTTGTTTAATCACTATTATATATGGAAGAGCTGACGTCTTCCGCGGCTTCGGAGACCAGCGGCAACGACGGTGGTTTGAATGGTTTTGAGGACCATGAGAGTTTGTTTATGGTATGTGCATTGATCTTTGTTTGAAGTGTTAATGTGAATATATATGATGTTGGTATGTTACATTAGTTTATAAAAGTTAGATTATATGTTTTAACTGTTAAGGATTTGTTAATGTTTATGTTGAGTTTAGATTGAGTGTTTTGTGATTTGTTTGAACAATAGTGTTGGTTTCCGTTTTTTATATCATACTTGTTGGACTTAAATTTTTAAATCATGACTGATTTATATGTTTGGATATTCAGTAGTGTTAGAGGAGTTAGTTTATTATATATCTATTACTAGCTTTTATCCCGGGAGTGTCCCGGGGTTAAAATATCTAATATAACATAATAAAATATCTAATATGACAACATAATTAATGATTTGCCAATACATGATTAATGAATATTATTATTATTATTATTATTATTATTATTTATTTTAAACAAATTTCTGCCATAAGTTATCATATTCAAATATAAAAAAAAAAGGAATCTCTGCCTATGAAGTTATGTTTATCGTTTGTGATTTATTAGTAGAGTAAAATATATTTGAAAACAAAACCCCACAAAAATAGTTTTTTTTTCTCCGTTTTTTATATAGCACTATGGTACTCGTTGGAAAGATAATAAAACGCTCGTTAATTTGGTGTAATTTTTTTCTTTAAAAAATCTCGTATATAAAAGATATTAACGTTTAAAAGTTATGGGATGAAACATATCTAATATGACAACATAATTAATGATTTGCCAATACATGATTAATGAATATTATTATTATTATTATTATTATTATTATTATTTATTTTAAACAAATTTCTGCCATAAGTTATCATATTCAAATATAAAAAAAAGGAATATCTGCGTATGAAGTTATGTTTATCGTTTGTGATTTATTAGTAGAGTAAAATATATTTGAAAACAAAACCCCACAAAAATAGTTGTTTTTTTTTCTCCGTTTTTTATATAGCACTATGGTACTCGTTGGAAAGATAATAAAACGGTCGTTAATTTGGCGTAATTTTTTTATTTAAAAAATCTCGTATATAAAAGATATTAACGTTTAAAAGTTATTGGAGGTAACATTAGAGAGAAAATTTAATTTTGTTTTTAAATTCTTATCTTTTCCTAAAATAATTATAATATATATAGAATTTATTAAAAAAACTCAAAAATTAAAAAATCTTACATGATGCCACATGGCACATTCAAGGAGGGGTTGAGGCCTCCATTGATTGCCAAATCATCAAAGTTCAATTCTTTAATTATAATTTATAGATTTTTATTAATATCTTATTTACCGTTAATCTTTAAGTTTGTTTGTTACTTAGATATAATTCTATATGTGGTTTGAGACGTTTATATTATCCTTAATTGGTTAGCTTTGTAATCTCCATTTATAAAAAAAATCTGGTTTTCAATTATTTAAACACGATGAATTAATATCATTCATCAATTTCGTTTTGTTCGCGGTTTGAAGTTTTTCAAGTTCATGAAGGGCTCTCATTTGAAGTCTGACTGCAGTACGAGAAACTAGTGTTTGACACTATTACATGACAGCTTGTGATTGTTTTTCTATTTTGTTTTAGATTTTCACCATTGTTTGGTTGGGATGGAATGTACTAAAACTTCTTTCAAAAGGTATTAAGTATTAGATATGGGTAACGAATTAGGACAAAGGGAAACTAGCATGTGCGATGTAAAATTGTAAAGGTTTTGACTAATCAACAAAAATCATTTTTTTTTTTTGAAATGCAACAAAAATCATTTAACTAGGAGATTTATGTCCAATACTCACCCCCCCCCCCCCCCCACCCCCAGCGAACAGTTGTCGAAAGAACTTGTAATTGATCCCGAAAAGATGAAAAGAGAGGTTCCGGTAATGGTTTCGTGAAAATGGCGGCCACTTGAAGCTTGTTAGGCAAAAATTTTGTGTGCAACTTGCTGGACGATTACGCACAAAATGATAGTAAATGTCGATGTGTTTAGCTCGTCGGTGTGCTACCCAATATTGACCAAGGAAGATGGCACTTAAATCATCACATAATAAAGTGGGACGTTTAGACGGCAATGCATTTTTAAGTCACGTAACAAATGTGAGATCCATATAAGCTCCGCTGCGGTGTTGGCCATTGTTTGATATTCAGATTCACAACTAGAACGGGAAACTGTAGGCTGATTTTTAGCACTCCAAGACACAAGGTTTCCACCAATGAAGATTGAGTACCCATAATTGAGAGCGTCTGGTTCCTATGCAGCGAGCCTAGTGGGCATCGGAGTATTCCACGAGTGTGGATTGTTTAGGATGTGAAAAATGACGCCCATAAGTAAGTGTGCCTTTGACATATCTCATGATCCGTTCAATCATTTGAAAATGTTGAGTTGTGGGCCAGTGAAGAAATAGACTGGCATGTTGACAACATTAGAGAGACCGGGTATGGTAATGGTCCAATACTGAAGTTCACCAACAAGTGAACGACATAAAGTAGGATCATGAAAGGATGTTCAGGTACTAATAAAAATGTCACTTGTGGCGAGTGGTGTCCCAACAGGTTTTGAATCATGAAGGTCGGCCCAATTTAGGATGTCATGAGCATACTTGGTTTGACTAAGAAACAAACCATCTCATGTATAAGATAGTTCAAGAACAAGGAAGTAACTTAATTTTCCTAAATCTTTAATGGCAAATGCAGTTTGCATACCATCTATGAAGCGTGCCACGATGAAAAATGAAGAGCAATGTGTCTGCTTGACTAACTTGAAACGTTGGTTCACCACGAATGTACTTAATCGCTAAAACCAAGCTCACGGTACTTGTTTAAGGCCGTAAAGAGCTTTGTTTAGACAACATACATAGTTCGGATTATGAGAGTCAACATAGCCCGGTGGTTGCTCCATGTATACCGTCTCTCGTAGATGACCATTGAGAAACACATTCGTAACATCAAGTTGATGGAGATACCATCGATTTATCACAGCCAACGATATAACAATACGAACAGTGGTGTCTTTAAGACGTGACTAAAGGTATGTGAGAAATCAAAACCAGGTATTTGTGTATGACTAGTGCTACAAGACGCCCCTTGTGGCGATCAATGGTTCCATCAGCATGATATTTTGTTCGAAACACCCATTTCAATCCTACCACATTTGGATTTGTTGGACGGGGAACGAGTGTCCATGTATTATTCTTATGAAGAGCCTTAATTTCTTCGGTCATGGCAAAGTACGTTGGTGTTTGGAAGCTGATTTAAACCCCTTCGGTTCTTTTGATGCGGCAAAGCAACATGCAAATGACTAGGTGAAATTGTAAGATCAACAACATGCTTTGATCCGTTTAACAATACCCTCTTTTCCACGTTAATAACTTTGAGTACTGACATGGTATATAAACAATTAATTTACAAAGGAAACAACATAAACATAGGAGATATACAAGGTAAATTGTAAAGGCTTTGACTAGTCAATAAAAATAATTTAAGTAGGAGATTTATCTCCAATAATTACAAACATAGTCGGTCTTTATGGCCAAAATCTGAATGGATTTATATAAAGCATTTGCTATGAAGAAGTTGTTTGTCAGGGCATTATCTGGAATTTTTGATGGCTAACTTGTTAGGAGTCGTATATATGTGTCCTTTCGAACACGCTGCGTGGATTCTATACTCACTTCCAATACATTTTAAACAATTGTTGTCTCAGGAATTCCCAGAAGGAGGATCATCAGAATGGACCGATAAAAAACATAGATTGTACCTAAGGTCTATGGAAGATTCTTTCATCAACCAGTTACATAATTCCTTGGATACGCGAAATTGGAAAGATCAAAACGAATGCTCAACAAATTCAATGTCATCGAGGAGATCAATTCATGCCAACAATCATTGCCCTTCAAGCCAGGTTTAATAGAATTGCAAATGTCACTATCAAGATTGAAGGACAACATTATATGTATATATAATAAAACGGGAGTCATTGTCTGAAAGGGGCCAGTAACATGGTACTAGTTTAGTGTAATCATTTAGCGTAGTACACTACACTAGTACCTGGGTGCCTTATTATAAACTAATAGCAATTCCCATTAAACGTGTTAGTTTTCAAACTATGTTCCCTTTCTATGCAGTTCTCTCGCCTTCTCCTTTTTGGAGCTTTTTCTTTTTTTTTTTTTTTCTATTTGAGATACATTTTGTGACATGATGTATATTTCATTTTAAGGTTTTACAGCATGGGTTATTGTCGAGGATTGGTAATTCCATGGGAAAAAACTTGGTGCATAATGAAGTTAAGAGTTCCGATGTTTCATCAACTAATACATGGATCCAGCATTTTAAAAATGGAAACAAACAAGGAGCTATGGAAGAAAAACCGTCACTAACAAGTTGTAGTAACACAGGTGCTTTTATCCTACTAGAATCCGTTTTAAGTATTTTTCCCTGAGTTTTATTATGTGGAAGCTAACAAAATGCAAGCATGCTGTTTGAGCCCAATGGGCTATTCGGAGAAGTGTGTTGGTCGATGCCAAATGGGCCATGATTACCATAATTACCGGGCCTATACGTTTAGCCCAATTATGCACTTACATCATCACATGTTATGATCTTGTGAGACAATATTTGAACTAATAGATTATGCTCTTGTTATAATCATTTACCATGCAGAGGTGACAGATCAAAATTTTGTTGAAGAAGATTCTGGAGTACAAATGACGAACACGGCTTGCAACAAGAAGAGGAAGACTACTTATGCAGTTACCAAATCAGTTAACAGGCAATGATCAGGTACTATGCAAAACCAGTCTTAAGAAAAAAATATATTTAATCACTAATCAGCCTGGAAAAAATGGGTCAAAAGCATATTACTACAATAATCTAACTTTGAGTCGTTTAACCTGCCATTTGAACTCTTTTCTTTTTTGTCAAACAATTGATCCATTAAACATAAAACACAACTAGGGGTGTAAACGAGCCGAGCCGAGCCCGAGTCTGACTGGGCTCGGCTCGGGCTCGTTAAGGTTTTGTGAAGCTCGAGCTCGAGCTCGGCTCGGTTCGAGCCTACATTCTTGAGCTCGAGCTCGGCTCGCTAGCAAAATCCAAAGCTCGAGCTCGGCTCGGCTCGGCTCGAGGTGATTTGAGAATCTCAAACGAGCTCAAAAGCTCGGCTCGAGCTCGCAAAAGCTCGGCTATAACTTAGGCTCGCGAGCCCAATCGTTAAGGCTATAACTTAGGCTCGGCTGTAACTTAGGCTCGAGCTCGGATTCGGGCTCTAGCTCGTTAAGGCTCGATTAGGCTCGCGAGCCTAATCGAGCTTTGTATCTAGGGCTCGAGCTCGGGCTCGATAACTAAACGAGCCATATTTCAGGCTCGGGCTCGGGCTCGTTAAGGCTCGGCTCGTTCGAGCTTTTTACCGAGCCGATCCCGAGCCGATCTCGAGCCGCTAGGTGTCATTTACACCCCTAAACACAACACACATTGACTCATTTATAAGTAATGGATCTAAATGGACAGCTCTAGGTAATAAGACTTACAAAATCACATTTTTGAGTAGCCCCTCATTATTTCTTCTTTCATCAGGCTGCTACTTCCTTTGGACACATCTCCTGTAACAGATGTCACTGACAACCAAACTTCTGATCCCTCGCAACGCTCAGCGCATTCGTGCCTGCAAATTAGGAAAAAAAAACATATGGTCACGTGAATATTTGACCGTATATGACTATATAATATGAGATAATTTAACCCGTGTTACTATTATTTAGGAGTCATTAGTCAATATGAATATGCATTATTCTGTGATCGAACGGTATCAAATTCATATTTGATAATGGTGCCACCGAAGCTGAGAATGTACTTAACATGTGACTATGAAGCATATTAGCTGTATAACGAGATTATTAGGACACAACGGTATTGAATTAGGGGTGTATTGTGCCAGATTGGCTGTTTAAATCGTCCAACTTGAACATGACACCTTTATTTATTTATATATATCGAGGACGTCAATGCTGACATAGTGACATGAACATATTTAAAATCATGTGACTCGATTATGACATGATACGACACACCAATCTCGATATGCTACTGACCCGATTACTGCCCAGCCGAATAAGAAAGATGAAACAAGAAACTACTTCAATGGCTTCCATGTTTTCATTTAGTTTACGTATTCTCTCTCCCATGTTGCGTGCATTAGCTAGGAGAGTGGGGTTAAGCACCTGGAATTGTTTTGCATCAGAAAAATGGTGATGAAAATTGTTAATTTTTTTTGTTCTTTTCTTGCCTAGTTTCTTTGGAGATTAACCCACTCTGGGTTGCATCATGACACATTCAACCATTTGATGAAAACGAGTCAAACAAGAAGATTGTTTTAGTGGTTGCAAATGTTAAGTTTGTATAAATGGGTTAAACTGATTAAAATGTCGAATCGTTTAATAAAATGGGTTCACGAGTTGACCTATTTAATTAAACCTATTGGTCAACCTCAACATGGCCTCGTTTTATTAAATTGTTTAAAAAGGTCAATCCTACCATGCCCATTTTTTAGTGGTATATGTAACAACCTAAAACTTTATTATTTTTAATGTCATATTACGAACTGCCACCTTGTCAAAGTTTTTGACTTGTTATATGTCGGTTGGTTTTCCTTACAATACTTAACTAACAGACTTTTCAGGGAGGTATTGTCACATTGTGTATGGGCAGATGGTAGATTTTATAACTATCAATTGTATTTATCAATAATATTGGGAGCATTCTTAGCCCTTAGATAATAGACGGTGGCATAATGATAATTAACAACCCTAATCATGATTGGCAGAATCTAGCCAGGGGTAACTTAGGAAAAAACGTTCAAAACTTTCTTAAATCGAAACAACAGACTTAATTCGAAACATGATTTTTTATCATTTCAATTCGATTAAACGTTCTGAGTGATTACACAATCAAATAACAAAAAACATTCGATTACAATTAATGAAAACGTAAGATTAGTAGTTGAATATAAAAACTAGGAAAACAGAGAATAATACTGGGATGATTAATCATACGATTATGAATAAACGCTCGTATTAGTTGTCAAATACATTCGATTTTGTTTCAATAAGTATGATTAAATATAAAAATTAGGTTAAAAATAAGTTGCAGACGAAGAAGACGAAGTTGGTGATAACAGAGGCTTTTAAACGCACGTTACATCTGTGTTCGATAGGTAACATATGTTTAAACTTCATTTGGTGGGACAAAGAAACAAATGCACGTTCATAAGTTCAAACGCACGTTGTAAATTTTTAAACCACTTATTGGTTGGCCTTTTCTTTAAATAAAATGTTTAAATTTACCAAGATTGTTTAGGTTTACATAAGAAGAAAACCAATCATCCACGACTTCACCTTCAGATTTCTATTCTCCCAATGCATCAGCAATGCTTTCACTGCAACTTTTCTGCCAATTTGACATTGTTCCTTTGCTCTGTATCTGCTATACGCTTGGATGATTTTGCAATAATTTTCTGTCCATTTGTAACCTCAAGCTTAATGTCCTTTTTTCCCTCTGTGGAATTATAAAACAATTTACAAATTGAAAAAGAAATGAAGTAGGGGTGTTCACAAAGCGACGGAAGCAACTGAACCATCAAAACAGAAGTAAAGCCACTTTTGGTTTGTGGGGGTTAACTTTAAACGCACCTATTGGTTGGTGGGGGTTAACTTTAAACATTCTCCATTAAACGCACTTATTGGTTGGTGGGGGTTAACTCTAAACGCACCTTTTGATTGGAAACTTTAAAATAAACGCACATTATAAGGTGACATTTATTTAGGTTTAACTATAAACACACATACTGTTTTTGTGGGGGTTCACGTTAAACTCATGCTTTTTGATTGAAACTTTAAAATAAACGCACATTAAAATGTGTCATTTATTTGGTTTTCACTATAAACGCATGTTTAGACGAAGACACATGTGACAAAAACACATGTGGTTATTTGAAAGTGGTGTCCTCCGTTTTGTACAATAATGGCGTCCTCTATTTCAAAGATTAGATTTTTTTAGGGAAGAACAAGTTTTGTGATTGATTATAAATTTGGCTTTGAATTCAGACGACTTAATCAGTTATGAATATGATTTGAATTCAACCACGTTATTCCAGTAACTTATAATGACCCAGATTTGAACGTGATTATAGGGGATGGCTCAATCGAATATGGAATATGCTTGATTGAATATGATTACGACGTAATTGAAATAAATATTCCTATATTTGATTCTGAAATTGAATTGTATTTGAATCAGAGGTTAATTCCTTATTTGCCCTTGAATTTGACTGTAATTGAGTTTAATTACGTTAACTGTAGTTTGGTTAAGTTGACAAGTGGCAAAATATGGTGGCTTCCTACACTTCTCATGTTAAGATATATATGTATCGTATACTTTCTCCAATAATATTTTTCTTATTACAAAGAGAGGAATATATACACGAGGAAGAGCTCCACTTGAGTAGTAAATTATGTTACAATTACAACTATCTTTGACTAGAAGATAATTACCTAAAATAATAATATGTAACCTATATACAATAATTACAAATGCATAAATTATGTATAGTTAATACGCCCTCGTGAGATGGGGGATCCATTGGAGACTCCAATCTTTGGTCAAATAAAGATAAATGGTGGTAGTGGGTTAGTAAGAGCGTCCGCAAGTTGATCTTTGGAGCTAATGTCCATGACTTGCAGCTTGCCAACGTTGACATGTTCTCTAACAAAATGATAGTCCAAGGTAACATGTTTCTTCCTCGAATGATATACCGGATTGGTGCATAGGTATGTTGCATCTGTGTTGTCGAAAAATAGTTGCAGAGTGCTCGTTAGCTTGATTCCATGTTCTTGAAGTTAGTTTTGTACCCAAGCGATTCCGGCAGCCGCGTTGGAAAGTCGTTTTGTATTCAGCCTCTGTGGATGAAGCGCGATACCGTCTTTTGACGAGAGGAGCGCCAAGATATTATGTTTGAACCAAGATATAAAATTTATGTCGTTGTGGACCGCCCCCCCCCCCCCCCATCATTGATTCCTCCACAATCCGAGTCAGAAAATGCACGGAGTATGAGAGTAGAGTCAGGATGCAAATATAACCCGTAGTGTACTGTTCTTTTCAAATAGCGTAGGACCTGTTTGAGGGCTTGCCAATGAGATTGTCTAGGTGAGTGCATAAATTGTGAGACTTTGTTGACCACAAAAGAGATGTCAACACATGTAAAAGATAAATATTATAGAGAGCCAACAAGTTTACGGTATGGAGTGGGATCAACGGGAGGAGTGCAGTCAACGGGTGAAAGGGGATCAGACACACTCAATGTAGTGAGAACATCCTTGGCGCCATCCATTTTAAAGGTGATGATAATGTCTTGAATATGGCGATGTTGTAAGAGGAATAGACTACGGTAACACTCATAGGTCCCTTCACTTCCTTCCAAAACACGCACAAGTCCAAATACTAAGTTGATTGATTAATTAGTTCGTCAAACAAAGAAAGAGTAGAAACAATTACTAAAAACGCAAAACATCACTTAAAATAAACATAAACTATATAAATCTATACCAAGATAGTCTTCACCCTAACAACAGTCTATTAATCCTAGCCATACAATGGCTTTACAACAAGCTCACTAAGGATGATTTTATGTGAAATCATATATATTACTCGGAAATTGGAGTTATATCTTATTGGGCAATTGGATTTAAAATACTCCAAACTATTTCTCGTTGGCCGATATCACCCCCAACTATTACTTTGACTACCAATACTCCTAACTTTACACTTTTTTGTTATGTCACCACCAAACTAAGATGTAACACTTCCTTATTATCAAAACTTGATAGCCAAAGTAATAGATAGGAGTGATACCGATAAACGAGTAATACTTTAGAGTATTTAAATCCAATTTTTCTTTATTATTAGAGTAAATTACTATTTGCGTCCCTGTGTTTTGGTGGTTTTAACTAGTTGAATCCAAATTCAAAATGTTTAACTATCTGAGCACCTGGTTTTTCAAATTGCAACGATTTGAGTCCAATTAACTAACGTCATCCAATATATCAGTTAAGTACAAGGGCAATAGAGTCATTTATACCTAAGGTACAAGCATTTGATGCATAAAGTACTTAAATAATATTTTTACCTATTTTATTATATATATATGTATATTATACACACACACCATATGTATCTCTTCCTCTAAACCATTACACAAGCACCTCCCCTTCACCACCAATCCCAATTGCAACCACCGCCATTGCACCTCCGACCACCACCACACCTCCACCCACCCCCACTACGCCAGTTCACCACCACAACTCCACATCACCCCCTACCTCCTCTCTCTCTCTACTGGAAGTAACCCACCCACCTCCACCATCTTCAACCCCCTCCACCACCATTGCACCACCCCACACCACCATTGTTACTAAACCTCCACCCCCACCATTAGCCCCAACCCACCTATGCCTTTTTTTTTTTGATGAAAACCCAAAACCCACACACACCCATAAACACTGCAATGATAGAAGAGAGGAGCCGGATGGCTCCTTCCACCTCCCATGACGGAGCAGAGGGGGAGCTCCGGCCAACGACAAGATCCTACAATCCACTTCACTCTAACTCAATTTCAGAGGAGAGAGAGAACAGAGTGATAGAGATAGAGAAACCGGAAGAGATAGAAAGAGAAGGAAAGAAAGGATCGGAGGGGTCGGTTGTGGTCTTCGACCGGGCAGGACGTTGGATTCAGAGGAAGGAGACGGTGACGGCGACGGTAGTGATTTAGGGTTCCGATAAAAGTTCTTATTCTGATTTGGGGGTTTAAGGAGTAGCTGATAACTAGAGTTCCGAGCAGAGTTCCGATCGGTATACTGGTCACTCGGTGGCGATTGGTTGCGTAAGTTCTCAGATTCACCTTATATTCATTTTGTTTACTTAATGTTGGGATATGGGTTGAACAGACGAAGGTATTGACTGATAAGCATGAGGGTGTTTTAGGAAAACCGGTGATGGAGAAGGTAGTGAGTGTTAATAGTGGTAACCAATGATGATGACGGTTTGGGTTCCAATTTGGGGGGTTTAGAATGTTGATGGCAGTAATAGGCTCGAGTTCAGAAAGAAACAGAAGCTGGAGCGATGGAGGCGGTGGTGGTGGTGTTACTGGTGGTGTATTGTGGTGGTGTATGGTTTTGGTGGCGGTGATGGGTTGGTAGGATTAGGGTTCTTGTTGATAAGTAAGAGAAAGAGATGGGTTAAGTATTTATTTATTGTTAAATGACAAGGGCATTTTCGTCTTTTTACCAAAACTAACAGACTTTAGTGGATGGAGTTAGTTAAATGGACTCATATAGTTATAAATAGAAAAATCAGGTATTCAGGTAATTAAACATTTTGATTTTGGATTCAAGTAGTTAAAACCACAAAAACACAGGGACTCAAATAGTAATTTACTCTTATTATTAAGTTATTTTGATCTTTTAGGATTCTCACTCCTACATTTATTTTTATATTCTTATTGCTATTATACATATTTTCTTTAGGTGATTATCTTCTCACACGTGTTAACGAGATTCTCTCGTATACCAAGTGGCCTAATATTAGCTACTTAACTAGCTCTCCTTGTCTTGTGCTCCAATATTAGCTACTTAACTAGCTCCTTGGATTATGCCCCAAAGATTAGCTCTCCTTGTCTTGTGTCCAAAGATTAGTCACTTCCTCATTTTATGTACTTCCTTTATGTATTTATATAGGAGATTGTTTTTCATTGATAAGAAACAAATACATCTTTCATATTATATCTCTACACTTCTTGTACCAAAATCCGCCTTGCCGTTTTCAGAGTCGGTTACTAGAAACAGAATAGCCCTTAGGCGGCAGGGCTGAATAACGCTTAACCAAATACAAAACGTTTCCGCTTGATTTCTGTAGTATGATCACACTCTTTTTATTTCGTAGGCCTTATTTGACGTGGTGTAAGTAGGTGAGGAAGTTGAAATTTCTTGAATGATATGATTAAATCATATTTATAGCTTTATGAAACATTATTTCCTCGTATATATACAATATCGCTTCCTATTTCCTCACCAAGGATTAATTTGTTATAATTAAGAAGCTACACATAGAAGATTTAATTTGAAACTATGCAAAGTAGTATTTTTAGCAACCATTTTCATGTTTGGATTCCAACCCGATTTCTTTGACTCAACGTAACTCATGCTGTGGTACGTTTAAAACTTAAAGACATTTTTGATGGTCTCGCTAATAACTGTGGGTGTATCTGTACAACAGGTAAATATTTTGTATCTAAAAAGAATAGATTTACATAAAACACGCTTTTAATCTCTAACGCGTATTGTGAAGCCAAGACTGAACGAGTACACAACAAAAAAAGCCACAAATTATTGATTCTTGAGTGGATACAACCAAAGAGAAGATGTTTGTTTGTGGCCCATGAACCCGTAAGTATGCCAATTTCAATATTACATACCCTAATCCACAAGTGTTTCTTGTATGAAGTGTCTTTTTCCTTACGTCTAGGTTACTACCCAACTACGACTTAAGTGACAAGTTAAAATACAAATCACTTGAAGCGGACCCTTTTTGTTTTGTGGTTTAAGGGATATTTTGTAAATAGATACATCATACAAGTTCCATACTAAAAACATGTTGTTAGGCAGGTCATGTATGATAGTGGTGTATGTGTCAGGGCACTTCTTACAATGAGTTAAGAGAGTGACAATTATGGATTTTAGATGATGTCTAAGAGGTTAAAATTTGACAACTTCAGTAGTGTTCTTGTGCTCTTCAAATGTACATGGTTTAGTATTAGCCATGGATTGGAGTAGACTGACTTGTTCGTTGGTACAATCCCAAGTAGAACCAATGTGTTTTATGTGGTACTTTAACTAATTTATAATATATATATATTGTAATTTTGTTTTTCTATATATATTTATCGTTCATTTAAATAAGGTAACTTTTCCAAAATTTTATACATTTTCTGTTACAATAAACATTTGACCAACAAAAATTACCAAAATAAACATCTACTGCATCTAAATAACATGGACGAGCTACTTTTTGCGTCTACCAATCAGACGATTACACGTGTAAAATCTCCAAACGCTTCAATTTTTAAGGTCTCTGCGTCTAACCTTTAGACGTGAGGCTGTTGTTTAGACGCTTCAAGTTTTAAGGCCTCGCGTCTAAAGAATAGGTGATCATTTTTGCGTCTAGACAACAGCCTCGCGAGTCGCGTCTAAAGGTTAGACGCAGAGACCTTAAAAATTAAAGCGTCTGGAGACTTTACACGTGTAATCGTCTGATTGGTAGACGCAAAAAGTAGCACGTCCCTGTTGTTTAGACGCAGTACATGTTTATTTTGGTAATTTTTGTTGGTCAAATGTTTATTTTGGTAATTTTCTCTAAAATCTATGCTTCAAGTTATGTCAACGAGGAAAATGATCTTACATTCCATATTATAACATGGTTTTGAAGACGCATCTAATAAAAATAATTGAAATCACAAAGCCTTAAAATGGAGCTCACTAATTTTGTGGGTACTAAAAAGTTTATAATCAGAATGAAGTTTTAAGATGATTACATTGTAGGTAGAGATGTAGATAGCTATGTTACATGCATCTTCCTATTCACATAAGAATATTGATCTAAATAAGCCTACATGATCATGACCTACAAGGTAGCGGATCTTGTACACATGCAGTAGCAACTTGTATGCAATGCAACTACTTTACTTAAGATTCAGTTACCAAGTAAGATTCGAGATACTATCAGTGAGTGGGAACCTTAAGAGCTGTCAAAATCTTATCCTTTGCACGCACAAATTTAGATAGCTAGGTACCATGCCTAAAGACCCCCTATACAATAATTCAATCACCTTTTTATCATCCCGGCCAGCTGGTTTTTGTTTTTAGTGTTGATTGAAATTTCTTGTATGGTCTTTAATTTGAAGCTGAGGCAGATATGAGATATGCATTTTAAAGTTCTTGTTAAAACTCTCACGTGGAATTCACAAAACTTGAATCAGTAAAGTTGATGAGCTTTTTCTTCATTATTGTTTGATTTATTCTTCTTACATAGATTACGTTGAAATTCTGGAACTGTTTTGATTGTTTAGATATTAAGCGAATTGGTTGGTGGTTTTGGAGGGAAAATAGAGAGGGAACTAACTGTTTTATTAAACAGGATAGTCAGACAAATACAAATGAGCCTGTACAGACCTATTTATACATACTGATACGGTGTGTGTTGAAACATCAGATCCGTTCAACTATATTAACCGCCTATAACTGCTATGGGACACACCAGTTCCCTTTTTCTTATCTTAAACTTAGGATATACAATATTATTTACAATTAACATAAGTATAATAATCTATTAACACATGTTTGATGCAGGGATTATTATCCAACATTCTCCCCCCTAATCTCGGCATCAAACAATCTTTTCAGCCTTCACATTCTAGTTCGCTTCTTTGGTGGAAGATCATGGTCTTCCGGTTTCTTGTTTCTGTTCTGGGCCGTACTGCTGCATTCTCCCACTTCGATTGCGAGTTCTCTCCCCTTGTATTTCAAGTGATACCATTCCAACATTTCTAGATATAGGACATAAATCTCCCTTAGATCATTCACAATCGAATCTTTCTCAGTGAGTCTTGGTCCCTCTTTTTCATAACCCATGAACATTGCAACTTTGGGCCAATTGGACTCTCTACACACTTTGTTATATCCTCCCATCTTCTATACAATCATGTATAAGTCTAGAGTATTGACTGGATAACCAGGGCTGTCAATCAGTGGCATCTCCACATGAATCCTTGCTTGTAAAAATTCTTTTATAAACCACTTGACTATCCTTTCAAACTCAATCTGGAATTTATCTTTGTGTTCTTCAACTTTGTTTGCAATATGGATCAAGTCCATAAATATTATGCATTCATTAATTGAAGACACCTCGGTTGGATACATAACTTCCCCTCTTTCCATGAAGTTGTTCTTATCATCTTCATGCATGGCAAATATTTCAAAGTGTCTATACATGGATGCTTTCTCTATATCCTCTTGTGTAAGGCCATCATAACGACTTGATTTGTCTTTCACTGGTTCTTTCCCTTTTTTCTTCTGCCCCTCAAAAGCGCCTCGTGTATCTTGGACAGATTTCTTATTTCTCTTTGGACACTCAAAAGCATGGTGGTCCTTTTCATTACAAATCTAACATGTAACTTCTTTATGTTTAATTTCTGCATGTGGATTGTTTGGTTGGGTGATGTGACAAACATCCCCTTCAAATTCTACTTCAAATCCTTGTTGTGTCAATTTGTCGACACTAAGGATATTTCTTTTCAACATGGGAACATAATACACTGATTTGATCTTGTGCATCTGTTCACCACTGAAAATCAACACAGATCCCATTCCTCTAAAATATTCTTTTAAATACCCTTCGGGACAACCCTCTACACCGAAAGATCTATTGAATACCATGAATAATTCTTTGTTACCACAACCATGTTATTTCCTTGTAAGACTTACGTACCATATATCTTCCCAACCTTGTAAATCTGTTCATTTGATCATAATTTCTGATTTTCTAATCTTCTTGGGGAAATCCCTTCGGTACCGGAAAGGTTCTTGACAATAACTGCAACACATCCCCTTTGGATATCCAGAAACGATCTTTTTCTTCTTGGTTTGTCTGTTAAATTCGTCCTGGGCTGCCTTTCTTTTATCGGACAAACTGTTGTTCACCCCCATGGTGAATTTTTCGAATTTTATGTTAGAAACTTATTATTCATGTGTAGGATCCAGAAACTATATACTTATCCTAAATACTGACTTAATAATGTTTTGTTGTTTAAGGGGGGGTTTCTAACAAACTAATGCAAATAAATAAAATAAAACTAAAATAACTAAAGACACAAACTGGAAACTGCAACTGAGATCAGATGATGGGAAGGCACTACCTAGGCTAGAATCCTACACATGAATAATAAGTTTCTAACGGCTATGGAACTGGTGTGGAACCGGGATCTTAAAATACTAAACATCAAGAATAAACTAGACACCCTCGACCCTTCTCAAGGGGAAACCCTAGAATACTGTTGTGCTGTTAAACCACCGGTTTAGAGGTTACCCTCACAGGCTTACCTACTCGAATCATAAAGTACCCGCTAGACAGTCTACCTCACAGCGCGAAAGTCACAATACACCCGAAAGTGCAAGGGGTAACTACAATATTTCTGATAAGACTTGGCCTACAAGGAATGCTAGGGAAACTAGGAAGATCTTCTCACAAAGCCTCTAGAACTAGCAATTTAACACCCTAGACAGACCAACAATCTCGCACCTTACAGCTATTGAGAATTGGTAGAACACTTAGAATTATCTAACTAACAATTACAACTCCTATGGATAACCTGCAGAAATTAACCATAAACTAGTCGCTAACACCCAGTCCGCAACCTAACCCGCATTCATACATGAAAGACATTCACAAAAACGCAAGTGGAGTTTATAAAAATTAATTAAACAAAACTAAATATGCATACACATCAAACCAGAAAATAAAAAGTTCTTTACTTTAAAATTCACCCACAACCAAAAGTTCCAAAACCAAAAAGAAAAATAATCAAACAAGCGTATTCATCATCGCCTAGGTAGCAAAAAGATCTAGCCTCTAAAAGTCATGATAAAATCAAAACAATAAAAACAAATAAAATTCATGGTGTTCGCAACGATTTAGAATAATTGAATTAGAACCAACCCGTGCTCGCACCTCCTCCTCAAAGATTGTTAAAGTTCCTGTCGAATCACCACCTTCCTCCTTGCAGCTGCTGTGTCCTCTGTCCTCGACCCTTTATGATATTTCTTCGGCCGCTGTCCTTCCTCATTATAATATTTCCCCTCGAAAATCATGATCCTGAAATATTTCCCCTCGAAAATTATGATCCTGAAGCCCTATATTTATTTTGTGTGTTGGGCCTTAAGAGCATAACCCAAGGTCACGTAAATTCTTTTTTTTTTTAATTCTTATTTTTTCTTTTATTATTATTATTATTATAACTTCGTGCTCATGACTCGGGTGTTTTTGACTTGATCAAAGTTGCTTGTTTACGCTTCAATGTCCACGAACACCTACAAAATATAAAATAAACAAATAAGTACTAAAAATGACACAAAACTAATAAAATCTATAAAAACCTATACTAAATAAAATAGACCAGTACAGGCCTAAAACTAATAAAAACATTGTCTAAACGACTCGAAAACTATACAAATTTTACACTGGAAATAGATGTATTTTATAATACATCAGATATCCAGAAACGATCTTTTTCTTCTTGGTTTGTCTGTTAAATCCGTCCTGGGCTGCCTTTCTTTTATCGGACAAACTGTTGTTCACCCCCATGGTGAATTTTTCGAATTTTATGTGTAAAGGATCTTCTGTGGCCCTATGATCCTTCTGATCTGCCACTGTTGTTCCCACTGGGTACATACGGTCCCTGAACAACATAGGAAACATTGGGGATTCATCACACGCACCGCTTGTTTCCCTCTTATAAACATCTTCTAAGTCAACTGCAGCGTCGAATATGCCACAGGCTTTGAATCTTGGCTCTGAAGCCATGCTCAAATTCTGGAACTGTTTTGATTGTTTAGACATTAAACGAATTGGTTGGTTAATTCGGAGGGAAAAGATAGAGGGAACTCGGTGTTTTATTAAACAGAATAGTCAGACAAATACAAATGAACCTATACAGACCTATTTATACATACTGATTCGGTGTGTGTTGAAACATCACAACAGTTCAACTATATTAACCGCCTATAACTGCTATGGGACAGACCGGTTCCCTTTTCTTATCTTAAACTTAGGATATACAATACTATTTACAATTAACATAAGTATAATAACCTATTAACACATGTTTGATGCAGAGATTATTGTCCAACATTCTCCCCCTAATCTTTGCATCAAACAATCTTTGCAGCCTACACATTCTGCTTCGCTTCTTTGGTGGATGATCATGGTCTTCCAATTTCTTGCTTCTGTTCTGGGTCGTGCTGAAGCATTCTCCAACTTCGATTGCGAGTTCTCTCCCCTTGTATTTCAAGTGATACCATTCCAACATTTCAAGATATAGGACATAAATCTCCCTTAGATCTTTCACAATAGAATTTTTCTCAGTGAGTCTTGGTCCCTCTTTTTCATAACCCATGAACATTGCAACTGTGGGCCTATTGGACTCTCTGCACACTTTGTTGTATCCTCTCATCTTCTGTCCAATCATGTATAAGCCTAGAGTATTGACCGGATAACCATGGCTGTCAATCAGTGGCATCTCCACATGAATCCTAGCTTGTAAAAATTCTTTTATAAACCACTTGACTATCCTTTCAAACTCAATCTAGAATTTATCTTTGTTTTCTTCAACTTTGGTTGCAATATGGATCAAGTGCATAAATATTATGCATTCATTGATTGAAGACACTTCGGTTGGATACATAACTTCCCCTCTTTCCATGAAGTTGTTCTTATCATCTTCATGCATGGCAAATATTTCATAGTGCCTATACATGGATGCTTTTTCTATATCCTCTTGTGTAAGGCCGTCATAACGACTTAATCTGTCTTTCACTGGTTCTTTCCATTTTTTTCTTCTGCGCCTCTAAAACGCCTCGTGTATCTTGGACAAATTTCTTCTTTCTCTTTGGACACGCAAAAGCATGGTGGTCCTTTTCATTACAAATCCAACATGTAACTTCTTTATGTTTAATTCTCCATGTGGATTGTTTGGTTGGGTGATGTGACAAACATCCCCTTCAAATCCTTGTTGTGTCAATTTGTCAACACTAAGGATATTTCTTTTCAACGTGGGAACATCATACACTAATTTGATCTTGTGCATCTGTTCACCAATGAAAATCAACACAGATCCCATTCCTCTAAAATATTCTTTTAAATACCCTTCGGGACAACCCTCTACACCGAAAGATCTATTGAATACCATGAATAAATCTTTCTTACCACAACCATGTTCTTTCCTTGTAAGACTTACGTACCATATATCTTCCCAACCTTGTAAATCTGTTCCTTTGATCATAAATTCTGATTTTCCAATCTTCTTGGGGTAATCCCTGGTTCTTGACAATAACTGCAACACATCCCCTTTGGATATCCAGAAACGATCTTTTTCTTCTTGGTTTGTCCGTTAAATTCGTCCTGGGCTTCCTTTCTTTTATCGGACAAACTGTTATTCACCCCCATGGTGAGATTTTCGAATTTTATGTGTAAAGGATCTTTTGTGGCCCTGTTATCCTTCTGATCTTCCACTGTTGTTCCCACTGGTACATACGATCCCTGAACAAGATAGGAAACATTGGGGAATCATCACACCCACCGCTTGTTTCCCTCTTATACGCACATCTTCTAAGTCAACTGCAGCGTCGAATATGCCACATGATTTTGATCTTGGCTCTGATGCCGTGTTGAAATTCTAGAACTGTTTTGATTGTTTAGACATTAAACGAATGGGTTGGTGGTTTTGGAGAGAAACGATAGAGGGAACTCACTGTTTTATTAAACAGAATAGTCAGACAAATACAAATGAACCTGTGTAGATCTATTTATACATACTGATACGGTGTGTGTTGAAACATCACAACCGTTCAACTATATTAACAGCCTATAACTGCTATGGGACACACCAGTTCCCTTTTCTAATCTTAAACTTAGGATTTACAATACTATTTACAATTAATATAAGTATAATAATCTATTAACACATGTTTAATGCAGGGATTATTGTCCAACATTCTCCCCCCTAATCTTTGCATCAAGCAATCTTTGCAGCCTTCACATTCTCGTTCACTTCTTTGGTGGAAGATCATGGTCTTTCAATTTCTTGTTTTTGTTCTGGGCCGTGCTACTGCATTCTCCCACTTCGATTGCGAGTTCTCTCCCCCTGTATTTCAAGTGATACCATTCCAACATTTCTAGATATAGGACATAAATCTCCCATAGATCTTTCACAATCGAATCTTTCTCAGTGAGTCTTGGTCCCTCTTTTTCATAACCCACGAGCATTGCAACTGTGGGCCAATTGGACTCTCTGCACACTTTGTTGCATCCTCCCATCTTCTGTACAATCATGTATAAGTATAATATTCTATTAACACATGTTTGATGCAGGGATTATTGTCCAACATAATATTTTTTCTCATTGGTGCTATTTCTTGGCCATCACATAGTGTGAAACCATTATTCTTATGGCGGAATTTTGTTGTTGTCATTATTTGTTATTAGTTGTAACCCTATTGATAAAGCATTAGGGGGAAGAAAAGTCATACATATGTCTGTTGTTTACCGAAGCATATTCGAATGCCATAGTGATGAACCCAAGGTTTTGACACAACTTTAGGCCGGCCCGTAGAGGGAGGGTGGGCGACCGTCTAGGGCAGGCTCTCCACAAGACTTGAATATCTCTCTCTCTCTTTCTTTCTCTCTCTCTCTCTATACATATATATATATGTATATATATAGGATTAGGATCTAATGAAAACAAGGTTGAGTTGGAAGAACCGTGGGAACTCCGACGTAAAATTTGAATTTTAAATTTTTTGTACACACTGATGTAAAAACGAGTAACCCTACCGTAAAAAAATAAAAAAAATTACAATGGTTTTACACTGGTGAAATAAACCAGCACACCAATGTTGGATTTTAATATTTTATTCAATATTTTATAATGCTTTAATTTAAGTGTGGTTATAAAGTTGGTTCCTCATGTTCTTCCAACTCAACTGTGTTTTTATTTTACCCTTTCCCTATATATATATATATATATATATATATATATATATATATATATATATATATATATATATATATAGGGTTAGGATCTAGAGAAAACCCTTGTTATAGTGAAAACTCTGACTTCCCGAGCTTTTTAGGGCTTGAAAATTTTAGAACATTTAATATACAAGATTTTAAGCATTTTGAGCCAAAAAAACTCAAAAAAGCGCCGAGCGCTTTTTTTTAAAATAATAATAATAAGTTTTCGGGTAACATGTGTTAAGCGAAATTAACATGCATTAACAATGTGTTACCCGAAAACTTATTTATTTTTTTTAAAAGTGCTCGGCGCTTTTTTGATTTTTTTGGCTCAAAATGCTTAAAATCATGTATATTAGATACCCTAAAAGTTTATTATAAAAAAAAGCTCAGGAAGTTAGAGTTTCCAGAGTTTTGACTATAACAAGGGTTTACAATATAACCTTATACTATATATATACATATATATATATATATATATATATATATATATATATATATATGTGTATATATATATTGTAAAGTATAGGGTGAAAACCCTCATTATAGTGAAAATTGTGGAACATCTGACTTCCCAAGCTTTTTTTATATGAAAATTTTAGAGCATGTAATATATATGATTCTAAGCATTTTGAGCCAAAAAAGCGCCTAGCAGTTTTTTTTAAAAAAAAAAACGTTTTCGGGTAAACATGTTACACAAAAATAACACATCTTATTTTCATGTAACATGTGTTACCCGAAAACTTTTTTTTTTAAAAACCGCTCAGCGCTTTTTTGAGTTTTTTAGCTCAAAATGCTTAGAATCATGTATATTACATTCCGTAAAATTTTCATAAAAAAAAGCTCGGGAAGTCAGAGTTTCCAGAGTTTTCACTATAAGAGTAAGTTTTCATAGGATCATCCCATATATATATATATATATATATATATATATGTATATAGGGTTCATGCGAGAACCACCCTTTAGGGAGAGAACCAAGGAACCAATGTGAACATAAACCTAAAAACCCCACCTCCACCCCCTAAAAACCTAAACCCACCCACCACCACCCCCTAAAAACCTAAACCCCCCATCCCCCACACAGCCCCATGTGCAGCTAATCCCACACCCCCCAAAAACTAAAATGCTGCACGCCATCCCCCCAAAAAGCGAAACCCCCCCTCCCACCATACCTAAAAACTAAACCCTAAAGCTAAACTCATTAAAAAACATAACTATAATAGTGAAATGCACATGTACATATAAAAAATCTGTCATTTAGGCGAGAACAAGCATATATGCAACCAAAGATTTGCAAATCTCATGGACAATTGCGTGAACTTGTCTTGTACGTCATGACCATAAAGATACAACTCACTCAAAGTATGTATTCTTTCCTGATTTTATGAAATAACAATTACCTATATTCCTTCAAGAACATTAGAATCTACTCTGCTTAATGTCTTTTTGCTACTGAATCACCTTTTCGGTCAGCCTCTTTTAAGAACATGAAAATAGGCTTAACATAACTTGTAGATATAAATTATTAGATTCTTGATCATCTTGTAACCCGGCTTTCACATCTTCAACCACCTTACTCCTTGATGCCCAAGGAAGAACAGAAAGATTTCCAAGTATAAAAGATTTCCAACTTGTGTTTTTATCAGATATAACTTGCATCTTTTTTATCAGGTATAACTTGCGTTTTAGCTGGTCGTTTTACCAGGTCGTCTTCTCAGGTATAACGTGTGTTTCTAAAACGCAAGTATACCCTCAATAGAACGCAAGTTATCAACCCCGTAATTTTTTTTAAAAAGTATAGCAATATGGTATGAAAATGAAAGAGGATGAAAAGCTTGTTTTTATGGTATAGTTTTTATAAAAAAAATAATGTCATATGAAAAAGTTATAGCCATTTCAAAAATGGGGTGAAACTTTAATGACGCTAAGAAATTAACATCATGCACATGGTTATGAAATTTAATCTATTGTTAATAATGCTTCTTATACATTTAATGCTAACCTCCTTTTTACGTTAGCCTCACCCCTTTGAAAAAATATATTTTGAAAACGAATTCTGAAATTCCTTTATTTAACAAATTTAGAAGGTTACAATAAATTAAACATTTGTTTAAACATTAAATACGTATATTTAATAGAGCATGAGGTGGTCATTACACCATCACACTATCACATCACATTCAAACAATCATCATGTATCACCTCATTCTCTCACATTTTATCATATGTATCGCTAAAAACATAAGATGGTTATCTCCCTCTCTCCACCCCTCTATCTCTCCTTTCTCCCTCCCTCTATCCTCTCTTTCTCTCCCTCTCACTCTCTCCCTCTCTCTCCCTCTCTCCCTTTCTCTCTCCATCTCTCACTCCCTATCTCTTACTGTCTCTCTCCTCTCTCTCTCTCTCTCCCTCTCTCTCTCTCCCCCTCTATCCCTCTCTCCCTCCCTCACACACTCTCTCTCCCTATCTCTCTCACCATCCCCCTCTCTCTCTCCCTCTCTCCTTCTCTCCCTTTCTCTCCCTCTCCCATTCCCTCTCTCCCTCCCTCTCTCCCTCTCCCTCCCTCTCTCCCTCTCCCTCCCCCTCTCTCTCCCTATCTCCCTCTCTCTCCTCCCACTCTACCTCTCTCCCTCCCTCTCTCCCTCTCTCTCTCCTATCTTTCTCTCCTCTCTCTCCCTCTCTCTCTATCTTTCCCCCCTCTCTCTCTCTCCCCCTCTCTCTCTCTTTCTCCCTCTCTCCCTCTCCCCCCTCTCTCTCTCCCCCTCTCTCTCTCCTCTCTCTCTCCGCTTTTCTCCCCTCTCTCTCTCCCTATCTCTCTCCCTCTCTTTCTCTCTCTCCCTCTCTCTTCCATTCTCCCTCTCTCTCTCCTCTCTCACTCCCCCTCTTTCTCTCTCTCCCTCTCTCTCCTCTCCCTCTCTCTTTCCCTCCCCCTCTCTCTCCCTCTCTCCCTCTCTCTCCCTCTCTCTCCTCTCTCTCGCCTCTCTCAGCGAAGGGTCGAACCAAATAAATGGATTTTCATTCGACCCATAAGTAAGCACGAACCAAATTTAATATATTTCGTTCGAACCCTCGACTGCAGAAATGAAACTTTGGTATGACTAAGTGTTTTATGTGCATTGCTTGTATGTAAACTATGTATGCTTAATCAATTGATGTGACGGGTCACCAACGGGATGTCGAGTTTGTCTTGTGTGTCGGGTCAACGTTCATATTTGAGGGAGAAACATGCGGTACAAACTTTACGGGGTTTTAGACCAACATATTACATTATATAACATAGGTACTAAGTGACATTACATCACTAAAGTCCTCCTAACTTGTGAACCATTAATATGTGGATACATAGGGGGAAAGTGTGAATAGATCTATTGGACCTGGCAAGCCCTACTCGGGTCGACTGGAGGTCGAACGGGTGCATATTTATCCTATCTAACTTACGACACCGGGTGATGTCCAGTGGAAGATATTGAGGCATTCTAACGTTCAGCAGTGGTTCACGACACTTTAGTATAATGTAACGATGTCTAGCTAGCATCAGACATAGATGTAAGGATTGTTGGGTCTGGTTTTACGAACTTTACTTACTTTTGTTAACTTAAAACTCTGTGACTTACCGGCACTTAATGTGTTGACTAACATTACATGTTTTCTCAGGTCGCTATGGTAGCAGCGACACTAGGCACACTGGAGTCGCACTGAGTCTCATGTGTTTTTCATGGTTAAACATTACTTTCGTGGTTTGAACTACTCACTTTTGGATTATGGGTTGTAAACTTTAACTTGCTTCCAATGTGGTCGTTTTGGATTGCGTAAACTTATAAACTGTTTTGTTAGCTTTTATTACGTTGTTTTCATATCTTATAGTTGTCGTTTATTGTGACCGTTGACTTGGATCCTGGTATGTCACGTGCCTCGTGGTAGAACCTTGCATGTGGAATTTGAGGGTGTGACGGATTGGTATCAGAGCCAATAGTTATAGTGAACTAGGACTGCATGTAGAGTCTGATCTATAGCCGTGTCTCACACACTCGACGGTCACACACTTATGGGTCATGATAAGTGGGAAACTTACTAACCTTGTTGGGGTGTCGATATCATCATTATTATGTGTTTTATCATCTGTTCTATCTTCTATTTGTTCCTATTTCCTATCTTATCTTCCTCTTCGGGATTTGAAGACGAAGAGACTAGCTTGTAGATTCTTGCATGGCGGGTGGCGTACATTGGAGTGGCTTCGGCATATTCTTGAGATCTATCCAGGATTCGGACATCTTCCTTTTATGCTCCAATGGACACAGTCGATTATACACACTAACTTGCACTTGTGTACTGGGTTTAGTACACCTCTGAGTGATTATTCATTCGTGGATTCTTATAAGCTTTGATATCTTGATCGGATGGTTCGTGGTTGATACAGATCGGTCGGATCGGGATGATTCTATATCATAGTTACTAGTGGTTTAATACTAGTGACGAATCTAAATTATTTTATTCTCGGTGAATTCCAGAAGATGGCAGGAGTTCGTGGAGGTCGTCGTGGTGGACGCAATGGTGGTCGTGGCGGCGAAGGTGGTCGCGGTGGGGGTCGTGGTAATATTAACATGACCCAGGAAGAGCTGAATAATCTAATCCAGCAACAAGTGTCTGCTGCTCTTGCTGCTTTCCAGGCCACTCACCAAGGCCTTAATGGTAATTTTATTACTACTATTATTATCTATAACTTTGCTGATATATTCGTTTTGTTTAATCGGGTGTTGTTGGTTCAGGACCCACCATCACCTCATCGTATGCAGCCTGTGTGCACGTTTAAGATGTTTATGGATTGTAAGCCGCACATTATCAGTGGGACTGCTCAGGTGGTTAGAGAAAATCGAGTTCGTGTTCGCTATGTGTAATTGCCCGGTGGAGAATGTTGATGCATTTTTTGTATATTGCATTCGGATTACATTGATGATTTTGAAGATTCAAGTTTTGTCAAGTTGGTTTGGTATGTCGTAGGGTCGAACCAATATTTTTAAGGTCGAATGAGTTGTTAAGTTTTGGGTTCGAGCCTTGTCAAGGTCGAAGGAGTCCATTCGACCTCACGACTAGTCGAATGCGTTTATCTATAAATAGTAGATAGTTATTGACGGTTGTAGAGTTGGTTAGTCAGTTGTGTGTGTGTACTTGAGAGTTGATTTACACCTTTAAGTGTGTGTTTTCGTTAATCTAAACTTGTAAACGTTTTATGATGATAATATTAATGAAAACATGTGAAAATGATTTGTATTGCGTTTTGATTACGGTTTTTATCATTTTGCATAATATTCGGGGTTTCCGCACCTGATATATCTCTACTTGTGTGATCTTTATGTTTTTTTTAAATCCGATCCTACAGAAAACCATGTGAAGTATGCTTCAAGTACCTTGGAAGGTCCTGCTCTGACTTGGTGGAATTCGACTACCCAGACACTTGGCTTGGGCGAAGCCAATGCTATGCCTTGGGCAGAATTTGTTTATCGTCTGAGATCTTAGTACTGCCCTCAGGAAGAGGTGCAGAAGTCGGAACATGAGTTGTGGAATCATCAAATGGTGGACTATATACTTGTTCGCAAGAGCCGTTCAAGCACATGCATATCTTAAAAGCTCTAAGAACCCTCACTTGAACTTCCGGATTCATCGCTAGTTCATCACTAAAGGTTATCATCATTTTCTTTTCTTATAATGATTATAAATATATTACAGGCCTAACAAATTGAACATAAGATCATTAATGCATGGCAGTTTCGTTATTATATGGTTTGGGAGGGGCTTTTTCGTCATTGTGCTATCATGATATACATCACTACCTCTGTCTCTCTCTCTCTTTCTCATTATACCACCGCTTGATGTCTCTCTTACCAATGCTTGATGAAGCGGTGCTCTTTGCCTCCCGTCTCATCTACGCCACCGTCGCCATCATTCCCTCCCGCCTGATTCCGTTGCCATCTTCATCGCTTTTGTGGCTGATTGTGTTGCTTGTAACTCGCTTGAGGCTTCAAAAAAAGCCACGGAAATAGTTCCCAAGCCCGAAAGCGATGTTGGATTTCAAGGCGGCAACTGTGGATCTGGACATCGAATGGGGACGATATTTCGGCGACGGTATGAACAGTTTGTTGGTATAGATTGATTATTTTATGTTTTAGGGTTTTTTTGGGTGTTTTAGGGTTTTTGATTTTTTTACGCTTCTTTGATCTCAAGTGCTTTGTTGTCGTGCCTGCTACTATGTGTTGTTTGTGTGTTGTCGCTATGTGTTTATTATGGTGTTTTTTTGGGGCTATCAAGACATCTATGTTTTTTGATAGCCATTACTCCTGTTGTTGCCTTTCTTTCTTAGCTGAGGAAGCGATGCGGATCATAGCATGATCATATCGCAACCGGCTGATGTCTGTCAGCTGTGAAGGCGTTGTGAATCATAATATGATCATATTGCAACCGGCTATTGTGTTGTCTTATCGTGCATGTGCTGCGATTTTTTGCTATGTCTGAGCCTATTGGGATTTCCGTTGGGTTTTCGGATTTTTTGTTAATGTTTGTTGGTTTACATTGTTACATGGGTTATGATTCGGTGGTCGTGAGATTATGATGACGAGCATTGCATTGTTGCTTTTAATGTCACGCCACCAAAAAATTGTACATTAACATTCATTAATGCGTGGCGCTTTTGATTTGTTGTTACCAGCTGTCTTTTGGTCTTATGACAACCTGTTTCACTATTGTTAGTGTTCGTGAATCAACATCACTAATTGCAGTTAGTGTTCAATAAGTTAGGCCTTTAATATACGCACGCGACATGATTGTCGCAGCCAGGCGATTTATCATAACACGCTGAGTGTTGTCGCTGTGTGTTTATTACACCTCTGTTCTTCACCTATGGTGTTTATGGAGGTTATCATGGCATTATTGTTTTCAGATAACTATGACTGCTGCGTTTTTTGGGTATTTTGCATATGGTGCTCTGATTCATTATGTAGCGCCTATGGCGTTAAGGTGGCCATGTTTTAACAAAATCATTGATGTCGATGTCGCTTTGGCGTGACAGGGTTAAATGATGGTGCTTAGTTTGGCGCAACCTGCCCTGCAGCCAACATCGTTTCTTTTTTTACAGTTGTACGTTGGAGGCTAACGTGCCCTGTAGCCAAGATCATTGTCATTGTGTGTTTATTACACCTCTGTTCTTCAGGTATGGTGTTTTTGGGGGCTATGATGGCATATTTGTTTCTAGATAATTACGACTCCTGTGTTTTCGGGGTGTTTCACATATGCTGGTCTGATTAATTATGTAGCGCCTATGGCAATGTTTTAACAGAATCGTTGATGTCCATGTTGCTTTGGCGTGACGCGGTTAAAGGATGGTGCTTAGTTTAGCGCAACCTGCCCTGTAGCCAACATCGTGTCATAATTTATATTATAATTCGATGATAATATAAATATATTAAAGGCCTAACATATTCAACGGTTATTGTAATTGATGCATTTAATTGCAGGTTTGTCAGATGATAAACTTCCACTATTGTATATTCATGGTTGGCGGATTTGTGGGTATGATGTCTGCAACAAAGTTTGAAGGACTGATGCTGGCGGTTGCTTAGGCTTTGGTTTATGGTTTGTCTCTTTTTCCTGTCTTTGTGCCATGGTTATTGTTGGGCAGGTGGTAACCATATTCTTTATTTTGATACTAAGGGTTTCACGGCCTGCTTCCTTGCTGCCTTGGTCAATAATGGCTGCAATGTGTTTGCCTGAGGCTGTAGCTTTTTGTCTTTGATCATTGTCTTGGGTATTGTACCAGTGGCAGTCGTCGTATTTTAAAAGAGGCTATGATGATAGGTTTCTACGTGCCTAAGTGATTCTGAACAAACATGAGATGATCCGCGTCTTGGCGGGGCAACCGAGATGGTCATGTGATTGCGTCTGCTTTTACATGCCAACGGATGCAGCCATGGCGGATTAATCCGCTTTGTTTGGTTGTTTACAACTCCGAATTTGAGTCTCATAACTGTTTCGCTCATTGTTTAAATTTTGATGTACATGTATTTCATTTGTGATTTATAAACTTTTAGCCTATCTTTGTTAACTCTCTACTGGTGATGATTGGTCGTTAATGATTCCGGCTATGATGAGTAGCAATATTTTCTTGAGTATCCATGGAAGTGCCATGCTCTGGATTGTGGATGGTAGGTTACGAACCTGCAACCCCCGTTGAGCCAATTATTTGAACAACTCTGAGCCTAATTTCTCGATTTTTGCTTTTTGTATTTATTTCTTTATTTACTTTCGTTGTGTTTTGCTTAATTTGTTGCATACGATACTCTATTTGAATGATTGTAATTGATGCATATTGAGCTTCATATATCTTAGGTGCTTAAAGTTCAAGAATAAAAAAAATAATGGCTAATTTCTCGATTTTTAATTTTTTTATTTATTTCTTTATTTACTTTCATTGTGTTTTGCTTACTTTATTGCATACGATACTCTATTTGAATGGTTGTAATTGATGCATATTGAGCTTGATATGTCTCAAGTACTTAAAGTTCAAGAATAAAAAAATTGTTTCATTTATAATATTTTTTAGTCTTTATATTCTTAGGTAACAATAATGTTACATGAATAAACATTTTGGGTATACTTACTTACTTTCGTATTTCATGTGTCAGCAAAAAAGGTATACACCGCCAGTTTTTGGTCAAAAGAAGGACTTCAAACATAAATCAGAAGCCAAATAACTTGGGATTTCATCTAAGGTGATTTGCCTTCTGATTTATGCTTGATGTCCTTCTTTTCATCAAAACCTGGTAGTGTACGCCTTTCAATGACACAGGAAACACATACTGCGTTCATTCATCGTACCGGCTTAGGGTTAGTTTTCTATATATTTAACAAAATTCACACCTGGTTTATAGCGTTCTTCCATAGGTTTATCCAGTTCTTTTTTACCCAATTCTACAATCAGATTGCGCATTTGGTTCAACCTTTGCTTTTGAATCAGGGCCTGACTCATCTTAAAAACGTCTTTTTTAAGAATGATCTCGTCCTTGATATAAAAATAAAGGCGGTTCCAAAGACGCACTAAGATTGTCAAGATGGACAGAGAGAAAATGGATAAACTAATGAGAGGACGTTATAAACCAGGTGATATTTTTGTTAGATATACAGAAACCTGATCTTGAGTTGCTAGGGTGGGCTAGCACAGTGTGCAATAAAGTAGAAGATTAAGTGCCATATATATTCTTTTCTGACTTTTGTGGCCTCTAGCTATGATGAGTGACGAGATCTTTTTGAAAATTCATGGAAATGTCATGCTATGGATAGTGGATGGTAGGTTATGAACCTGCAACCCCCGTTCATCCAATAATTTCAATAACTCTGACCCTAATTTCTCGGTTCTTTTTCCACACTTCATTTAACTGTGTTTTACCAATTTTGTTGCATACGAGGCTTGCAAAGGTAATGTAATGTTGCCTGCAATCACCATCGGATGATACTCTATTTGAATGATTGTAATTGACGCATATTGAGCTTCATATGCCTCAAATGCTTAAAGTTCAAGAATAAAAGAGTTTATTGAGCTTCATAAGCCTCAAATGCTTAAAGTTCAAGAATAAAAGAGTTATTTCATTTATAATCTTCTTTAGAGTTTTTTTTTTCTTTTTTTACCCCTCATTTATTTATATATAAATGCCTATGAGGCCTTGTGTAGTGGAACGATGATAACGCCGTTTTCAGGCTATAGCGCCCGGGCACACCGCCCCCCGGGGCGCTATAGCCCGTTTTGAGGAATTCCCGTTTTGTACATAACAGCGCTATGTGGGATGTTTGGTCAAAGTGACCGTTTCTCAACGGTCGAATTTAATAAAAAAAAAAATTCACTTCTATTATCTATATATATATATGTTAAACTACAACACATACACTACATACACACACTCATTCACACATACAATACATACTTCCTTCCAATTAAAAAATTTCAACACATAAAGAATTCACCAAAATGTCGTCTCCTCCCTCCGAAGATTCGTTTATCGATCTATATAACCAGTTTTTTCGCGATGACGGCGCGGAAGAGGAAGAAGCCGTTACGAGTGCGGCTACGCTAGCGACTAGCGCGATGCATCTTATAAATAATCCCCCCCACGGCCGATATTGTCTAGGCAATACATAGAGCGAGACCGTGTAGCCGCCAATGACCGTTTGATGAATGACTATTTCAATGAGAATCCGGTATACGGCCCTGGTATGTTTAGGCGAAGATTTAGGATGAGTAAAAACTTATTTTTGCGCATCACGCAAGATTTAGAGTCCGCCTATGACTACTTTAAGCAAAAACCCGACGCTAGAGGGTGTTTAGGATTCACCGCAATTCAAAAGGTGACTTCCGCAATACGTGTACTCGCCTACGGGAACACATACGATATCAATGATGAGTATTTGAAGATGGCGGAGAAAACCACACGCGATACTTTGGAGTATTTCTGCTACGGTATTTACAAATATACATTTGATTTTTTTATATATATATACATATAGTAGGTACATATTTTTTATATATACATTTTATTTTTTTAGGTATATGCCAATTATATGGAAAAAGATACTTGAGAAACCCGACATGGAGCGACCTTCAACAACTATATGAAAGGCATTTACAAAAACATGGACTACCCGGTATGATTGGTAGTATAGATTGTCGTCAATGGCGATGGTATGCTTGTCCAACCGCATGGCGAGGTCAACATACACGCGGTGACCAAAAGGGACCAACGTTGGTTTTACAAGCAGTTGCCTCACACGACCTGTGGGTTTGGTCGGCCTTCTTTGGTCTCGCCGGGTGTATGAACGACATAAATACTTTTCAGTTTTCGCCATTGCTAGAGTCTTACATTGGCGGAACAATACCGAAATGTGGGTTTTATGCAAATAATAATTACTACGAGCATGGATACTACTTGGCGGATAGTATATATCCGGAGTATTCAATGCTCGTCAAAACGTTTAGTCAGACAACGGATGAAAGAAGGCAATATTTTAAAAGAACTCATGAGTCTGCAAGAAAGGACGTCGAGAGGTGTTTTGGCGTTCTACAACAACGATGGCATTTTGTTAGAAATCCTTGTCGTGTGTGGGAAAAAGAAAGGATTAGAATGGTGATGTATGCTTGTATCATAATGCATAATATGATACTTGAAGACGAAGGAAAGGCAATATGCCAAAACTATTTTGCAGAAGAAGATGTTCCAGGGACGCAAGCGACACAGGAGGAGAGATTCCAAAACAGTGCCATGTTGCGTTCCAAGGAGATACATAACGCGTTGAAGGCGGATTTGGTGGAGGAAGCATGGTCGATTCGCCCGCTTCATCACAACCAAGAAGAAGGAGAAGAAGATGATGAAGAAGAAGAAGAAGAAGTAGGAGAAGAAGAAGCAGAAGTAGAAGAAGAAGGAGAAAACGAAGAAGGAGACGACGACGACGAGTAGTTTTTTAAGTATTTGTAGCTTTTTTTAAGTATTTGTAACTTTTTTTTAAGTATTTGTTGTTTTTTAGTATTTGTAATTTTTTTTAGTATTTGTAAGTTTTCTATATTTAATGAAAAAATTTTATTTTTATTATTATTTTTATATTTAATGAAATATTATTTAATATTCTTATTTAAATAAAAAACAATAATTAACCAATCATTACCAATCATTTATAACCCCCCTCATAACCCCCTTCCCACTACACCCTCTTTTTCCATAACCCCACTTTTATTACTTTTTAATATTTTAATACTACAACCCCCTCATAACCCCCACCACTACACATAATCTGATTCAATAAAAAATAACAAAATAACCTTTGTTTTTTTATACAAGATTTTATCCCCTTTTTAAACCTTTACACTTTTTCACCTTGATTCTTTACACAAATAAACCTTATGGCAAAAAACTATCAGATTTTATAGCTCAAATTCTAAATCTAAAGACCCTACAGGGTGCGCATTGCGCACGCTTATAATACACACTAGTTCATTTTATAATCATATAAGACTGTCTGTTACTTGAGGGACATTCCCCTATAATTTAAAAAAATATCATTGTGAATTCCTAGTTTTCTACTAGTGAGTTCAATCAATTTCAGCTTAATCTTCGATATCATAGTCTTACAAGATAAAGGGGCGGACCTAGCTTGAAGCTAGGTGTCGCGTCCGTTGTTACTCAACATCGCGCGTGTAGTGGAAAATTTGTGTTTTTTTTTATGATATTTGGAAAACGTTACTACTAAAATGAAAAAAATGAAAAACGTTACTACTGAAATTAATTTCTAGATCTGTTTTCCGGCATATTCAAAAACATACTTGGACTAGTACTTGTCCATATGTGCAAAGAGGACCTATCTTCCATGTCATGCATGAATGGTAAAATTTATGCTTGTAGATTTTGTTTGAAAAGTGCATTACTATTTTGTGCTCAGTCTTCAAGTGAACAGTGTAATGTTAGTGGTAACAACCAGACTTGTCAAAATTGTTACCTTTGGCTGCATAATATCATTGCACGTAGATTTTGAGAATGTATACCACCATATATGAACCGTTCACTTTCGGGACCATTTACCAGAAGGAATATCTTGGACCCCAAAACTAAATCTTTAATATCATTCTTTGAGATCTTGTGCAATGTGTAAATATCCACATGTTATGTCTATTTCGATATGTTGCTATATTCCTAGTCCTGGTAGCCTTTGTTTTCTCAAAAAATTTCCTTTGGTCTAGTTACTTGTGTTTTCATGCTCCCTCATAACAGTATTGGACCATACACATGATTTGGTTTAACTACTAAAAAAGTAAGCAATGCAATTATTTAGGAACAACTCCATAAAATATATAGAGGAGACTTTGGAAGATTGATAAAAAATGTTAATAAGCCTCTTGATACCAAAATGATCTAGAGGTGTATGTAATAGAAGCGTCTACCTAGATACCACTTAATTAACACTAATATATTTGTTTAATTTCTAATGAAATACCTTTTTTTAAGATTATTCAAATTAAATTTTTCAAAATAGGTTAAGATACAAAGATACATATTTCATATTTCTGTATATAAAAAAATATAAAAGGCGAAGTTAAATATAGAATTGTAAAGATTTACCAAAACGACGAAACTCAATTAAATGGCTCCAAATCTACTTTTTTTTTATGTGATTTGTTTGTGTCAATGCAAATAATAAGGTGATTCGTTTTCTACTCCATGGTCGATGCTTAGACCATGTTAGGGATGGGTTTTAGTATACTTTTTTTTCACTTATATTTGTTATTCCTATTTTTTATTTTTTTAATTTCGTTTCATTAGTTTTTAATTTCGTTTTCTCCGCCGCGAAGCGCGGGTTCAAACTCTAGTTGTAAATAAAACATTAAATCGAAAAAGAGGAAAAAGTTACCGATATAATATTGAATGAAAGTGGAGGATGTTGAAAGAATGAAAGGTTCGTTGAACTGTGCAATGAACTTCTTTTTTTTTGTCTTGAACATACAATGAAGGGCAGCAGATTACTTGGTCGTAGGTTTTATAGAGTGATTTGAAATTGTATGTACATTAGGAATGATAGTATTGTATTTATAATCATAGATAATGTAACAATTATATTTATATTAAATAAGGTAATAAATTATTTAGTTTTTTTAATTTATTAAATTTTCTAATCATAATAGTATTAATTATGTGAATAGATAAGTATGAAATTGTCAAATTTTAAGAAAAGGTTAGTTTGAAAGTTAAAAAATATACGTAAGGGTTTTTTTTAAACCGATTTAATTATTATTAAAAAAAATTCAATACTATCACATTAAGGTGTCACATGGCATATTCAATGAGGGGTTGAGGCCTTCATTGAATGCCACATCATTCAAACTCAATTCTTTTTTTATAAGTTATAGATTGTAGATCATAGATGTATGGATACTACTTTCGCTTTGGAACATGCAACTTGCTTGTCCTATGGCCTAGGATGGTACCATGAAGGATCTTCGGTTTGATCCTATTGACAACTAGTGAGCACCAAAGGTGAATGATTCCTTAATTATTTAAAACGAGGTTTCAAACCTAAGTATCCCACGACAATGACGAGACAGACAAAAGATCTCTAATTTTAGTAGGAGATGACGGTTCCATTACCGTTTTTTAATAGTGTGTACTAAGTTTGAATATTTTAAACTAGGTCATGAACCCATGTGATAAATGGGTTAAACAAATTCATCTTCATGTAAAACTTTTTTCAAACTTTCCATATTGTTGCAGATACAACAAAACAAGGAAATCAAAAGTGATAAGAGTAATAATGTTTAGGCTAATATATAAAAAATTAAATTAACTTAAAAGTACGTCAGCATCCGTTAAAATCATTTCAATAGAGCATCATTCATTTTGGAGCTTTTTTTTTTTTTGAAAGGTTAACTTCATTCAAAGTAAGGACCCCAGGGCTAACAACCGAAATTACATCGAGTTCAACAGGTAGTTACACCAAACATTCCAATCTAAAACTTGCATTCTACTTCTATGTTTATACAAAAAATACGACGTCATTTTGATGCTTTCAACCACCTCAACGGCCCTACGACATTTACCTTTGAAGATGCGATCATTGCGTTCAATCCAAATGACCAATATGGTGGTGAAAGTAATGCTTTGTAAGATTCTTTTGGCTTCCATAGAAATCGGCTGCATGTAATCAATCTTCAGCAAGTCTCCAACATTCATTTTGGAGGTTAACATTAGGTTTCTTCCAAAGCCTAAATATTTAAGTTTTAGTGTATAATCATTTAATACGGAAGTAATCAAGCATATTTAATTTGATGCTAAAACAAATATTTAAAACTAATATGGATTGATTTATTTTATTTGCTTAGCAAAATATGATAGTCCCATAAAAGCTTAACTAATTACATTGTATTACTATTAAATTGCTTATATATACTTTTGAACTAATGGTAACATCTAAAACTAATTTATATTCTTAAGCATATTTAACATCTAAAAAAATAATAATCAAAACCAGTAATAATAAAACTTAACAACCATTTGTCAAGCATTATAACAAATATAGTTTTAAACTTAAAGTGAAGGACCAAATTATTATAAGATGTTAATTTAAGGTAAACTATTTAAATTCAAGATAATAAAATACAAATACGTTATTTTAAGAAAATCAATAATATTTTTAATAATGTTTACTTCGTTTAGTTAATAAACATTTTCAAGGTATATTAAATAATTTATTTCTAGTTTTGTATTATAATATAATTATATTAGTTTATTTATAAAAACATAGTATAAATATATTAGGTTGGATTTTGGTAACAATATTAATAATCATAGTTGTAACAGAAATTATTAAAAACGGATTGAATGAGCATTATTAAATAAACAAACAAATTAAACTAATTTTATTGTTTTGAATATAAAATAAGAGACTTCATAAGGGACTTATGATGGAGTTACATGTGGCTCACGTGTTTTCTTTTATTAATAACCTCTAGGACATTAGATTTGAAAATAATAAATTCTGACAAAGCATAATGATGTTTGGGTATATTAACATGTTAAAAAGCAACATCAGATTGTGAGACAATTATACTATATCAATTAGTATAAATCTTATACATTGCGTACATGTTATCTTTACATATGTGTTTAGGGCTGCCACATATCATTTTGTTTGTATAGCTTATCCATCGATCTTAATATGACACCTTCACCGTTTTTTTCTTTCCAATGATCTTTTCTCCTTTTGCGCTCTCTCTCTCTCTCCAACAACTCTCTACTACTGGTAACAACCGCCTTCATCGTTACCTTATGCTCTTTGATTTTATCTGCATATGCTTAATTCTTCATTTTGTTGTTTGATTTTGGGTTCAATTACAAGATATTTAGGCACTTGATTACACTTAAGCATTGCCTAGTTTGAGTCTTAATTGGATAATCGGGCTTCCATTGGATTTTTTATAAGTTACTACAAGTACTGGACAATATATAAGCATTTAGTCTTTACCAAGGGATTTTGGGTTTTAGATTCCAAGTTAGAGTTTTGGTTTACCAAAACGCCCTATATTTTGTATAAATGTCATTTATTCTGTATCCCGGGCATGTAGGATCGTTTCGCTTATTCAATTCTTATCAAACGTTTGTTTCATACTATTTCATCACCATGCGATTACCGAGTGATTTTAACTAAACCAATGCAAAGCAATGCATTTTGTTTTACTCGTATGACTTAGTTATTACAAACTAACATCAATATTATGAATGAGTAATTGGGGGGTTTAATTTCCTTCCAAGGTTTGATGATAGAATTACAATAATGCCATTCCAAGGCCTTGTCCATTATGTAACCAAAATGGGGCTTTTTTTCACTTTCAGTTAACGATTTACCCCTTCCAATTTTCCTTAAAATACGGGGTGTTAAAGCCTTCACAACCTGTCCATCAAATATTTGTGTAGGATGGGTTTTTGATAAACACACACAACGATCATACAAGTATGAGCAAATCAGGTGCGGAAACCCTAATTCGCATGCAAAATGATATCAATCGAAATCAGAACACGTTAAGATCCATTTTCAATCCGTTTGTAGGGACAAAAGGAATTGAAGAAACTGCTTTTGTTACCAAAGTTCAAATCATATTTCAGCTAAATATTCTAAGTATGAAACTGCTGAAGAGTAAAGATACAAGTGCTGAAGAAGAACAATTCAAAGTGCTGAAGAGTTAAAGCATCAGAAGTTCTGAAGTCTAACCAGACATTTCACTGAAGAACTACTGAAGACAAACTACTCATCAGTAGTTTGTCACTCATCAGTACTTTTAACAGAAGCTTCTAACCGACTTAGTATCTTCAGTAGTTTAGTATTATATTGTTTTGTTAAAGTCTTTGAACAAGTTCCCATGCTACAGCCTGTTGTATGCATTATCTTAGCTTATTATAATCTTGTAATTACTTAGCACAACAGTCTGTATTCGTCTATAAATAGTTGGGTTTATCCCACTATTTTAGACACTTGATTTTAATTGAAATGCTTCAAAGCTTTTATAACTTATTATCCATTTCACATCAGAGAATCATTCAATACTTGCATTTACTGCTTTATACTTTGAATTGCTTTGATTCTCATTAACTGCTAAAGTAAAGGGGGAGTAATAACTCCTGTAAAAGTGATACTTTAACTTAGAACATTTATCATTCCGCTGTGCAAATAACTTTGATAAAACTGCAAACAAATAAGTGTTCTATAACTTAACTGTTTATAAGAGACCACTGATCCAACACCGTTTTTCATTAATATTAGAGTGATAACCATTACAATATTGAATACTAATAATAACACACGTTTACAGAACTTTATAGACACACCTTAGAACACACACACTAACCCTTGACTCAAAATGATCGAATGTTAAAGTTCTAAATATAATCAACCTATATATATAGTGATCACATTCGACCTATACAAGGTACGGATGAACCCGTTCGACCCATCGCAGGTGCGAACCAACATTATAAACAACTAAATCAAACATTTGACCTATATTGTACTTCATTTGACCCATCAATGATGTTCATTCGACCTCCGGTATGGTCGAATGAGCCTTCAAATTACCAAAAACTTGATTCCGTCAACAATCTTGTAATCCAAATGCGACAACCACATAATGTACTTCAAAAATGATTTTGAGGGTGTGAGTGAAAAAGAGAGAAAATATTATTGTTCATCTGTATATTTGAGAGGACATTGTTCCTCCCTATTTATTCTTTAACGTTTTTGAATGTGGTTGTGAATAGAGAAGAGATAAAAGGTAATGATAAAAGTATAAAAAAATTATTATTAAATTTATAAGGAGAGAAAAAATGTAGTGATTGGTAGAGCATGTTTGGCTCTCTATCTAACTTATCTCTTTATCTCCTTTTCCACCTCATTTTCTCCTTAATAAAAAAAGTCACAGTTTTTCTAACTTCTAACTTATCTTCTTTTCAAAGAACCAAAACTCCTTTTCAAACTATTACACAAACACTATTTTTCTCCTTAATAAGATATAAGGAGGGGATATATGTTTACCCAAACATGCAATTTGTGTAATTTGATGGATGAGGATGGGAGATGGGTTGTGAATGCTCTGAGAATAGCACATCATTTACTTTGGTTGTGCCCAATAAATGTTATTGAATTTGCCTTGGGGTGGGGCATTTTGTGTGGACCCTACAGGGTTTCCCACTTTGTTGTTCCCCATGACAGGGGTTTTGTGGCAGGTCAAGCGACCTTGAAGGCAAAGTTGAAGAAAATCCAAAAACATGCTAAAGCATGTGCGGAAAACCAGCATGATTTCGTCCCCTTAGCTTTGGATACTTTTAGATCGCTCGCCCATAAAGCTATTAGGTTCTTGGACAGAGTTCAACGGGTCATTTACAACAACACTTCGACCCCCCAGGGAAGGTTTACTTTTAGTAGATCAGGTTTTGCAACTCAGAAAGGGTTGACGACGCAGTTTATTGCCCGTTTGCCTGTCATCCTAATTTGAAATATGCCCCTTTATCAATGATAAGAAAATTGTTATATATATATGTAGGAGATGATCAAATGAGAAGAAACTTCATATGAGAATAAAAAGAAGAAGTTACATAATGGTTAAACATTAAATAGTTTAACTCTTCTTACATTAATTATCATCTATCTAATTAATTACTCATTATAACACTTTATCCTACACATTATCAAACTTTATCCTACACATATAAAAATTCATCCTACATATATCGAAATTATCATATGTTTATCCTACATATATCGTGATTATCATACATCTAACCTACACATATAAAAATCATCCTACATATATGCTACACATATCGAAATTATCCTATACTCTAAATGAGTTATTGAATTGGAAGAATATATTTTCAAAATGAATTATTAGTTTCATTTATTTAACTAGTTTAAGGGGGTTACAAAAAAAAGACAACTAAATGAAAGCTTTCTATTTGTTAGAATTTGTTCTTTTTCTTCTCATTGGAACTCTCCAATATATATATATATATATATATATATATATATATATATATATATATATATATATATATAGGGAATCAAATGAGAAGAAACTTATTATGAGAACATAAAAGGAAATGAAACATTAAATATTTTAATTCTTATTACATTAATTTTTATCTCTTTAATTAATTAGTCATTAACATTTTATCCTACACATTATCAAATTTGGTCATACACATGTCAAAGTTCATCCTACATATATCGAAATTATCACACGCTTATCCTACACATATCGAGATTATCACACGTTAATTCTACACGTATAAAAATTCAACCGACATTTGTCCTACACATATCGAAATTACCCTTCACTATAAATTAGGATTGATATGAAAGAATATATTTTAAAATTGAATTAAGAGTATCATTAATTTAACTAGTTTAGGGGGTTACAAAAAAATAAACATTTACATAATATTAAATACAATTATTATATGGAGGATTCCTATTTGTATAAATTTATTCTTTTTCTTCTCATTTGAACTGTCCACTATATATATATATATATATATATATAGTGAAGTTAGGATACAAAAGAGGTGTTTTGTGATAAAGGTAAGAAGCAATTATGTCCATTAGATGAGAATAATCTAGGGTGGAGATTAAAAGGATGGCAATCTTGTAATTAGTGTGTTAATTATAATTATTAATTTGATGTCTAGGGGTATATTTATAAAATGACCAAGCTTTTTAATTAAAAAACAAAGAAACCGTCATTATTTTCCCTTGATTTGCACAAAGTCAAAACCCCACCAAAATTTGAAACAAATAAATCTCATTATTTATGAATTCCATATAAAGGTTTTGATTTACAACCAAGCATAGGGCTTTTTCATTACTTCTTGATAAGGTGTTTTCTAATTATATGTTAACTGATTGCCAACTTCAGTGTGTTTTATCGTCATGGGTAGGTGATTGTATTATTACAGTGTGTTTATCATCATGGTTAAGTGATTGTTTATCAAATTGTGTTTTATAAATAACAATTTAGTTGGGTTGTTAATAAAGATGTGTTTTATGTTAAGTATTGGTTTATAACGGAATATGAATATAAAACACAACCTATTTTCGATATGTTGTCATACATGAACATAAAACACAGTGTATTCTTATAAAACACCATATAATGATGATGATAAAACACACGGGACAGTAGAAACACAAAGTTGATCTAGTGATGATAAAACACACTGAATTGTTGAAACGATGGTGATAAAATACTAGATTGTTAAAACACAAACTTGATATGATGGTGATAAAAACACATGGTATTATTCATGATGATCGATGATGAACATAAAGCACAAAACTCTTGTCTGGTTATCTTCTTATGAATTCGAAAAATACATACTGAATTAACACAACAAAAAAGCCGAATTATAGAAAGAAAATGTGTGTATTTTCGGATGAAATTTTGAAAAAATATCCCTATAATCACTCCATAATTAAAAAAATAAAATACACATTCGGCCAACAAAAAAAGATGATCGAAAATTTTAAAATTAATGTCCCTATAATCATTCCTTAATTAAAAAAAGATTTAAATTTAATAAGTTAATTATTTGTGTATAATTACCTTTGTATCCTTTACCTTAGTGCCACTTGTCAGTATGAGAGCCCTTCTTACCCTTCTCACAATATCAACCTTTTGTTTCGGAACCCTTATCTATCTATCTATATATATATACACACACACACACACACTAGCATGGAATCCGCACGTTGCGGCGAAGTCTACAATACAGGGCGGAAACATAATTCAAACCTTAAAATAATTAAAAGAATCAATATTTAAGGTGTATGTTTGTGTGTGTAAGCATATGTGCTTCGTAGTGGGGTAAAATTTTAAAGTCTACAAGGAGACATGATAGCTTGCTATGTTCTATATACCATATGCAATTTGACCTACATGCCAGCAAAAAAAATAAAAGTAGCGATTTCACTCATTAGAAACTATTATAATACTAATAGTCCCACTCAATATGTTGAAAATGCCAAATCTAGAGAGATTGTTGAGGAGAAGAAAGCTTTATAAGATCCACATTAAGAGGAGGATGGAACGGATCATATGTAATAAACCTACAAAGAATCATTCCCATAACTTTTTCCACATGATAAAAGCAATGCAATAAAACTACTAATCAAGTGCCCATAAATTTCTATCAGTAGCATCGAAATGTGAAATTGGAAGTTAGGTTAGTTGAAAATATTCCACATAAGATCTCCCAACCTGAGAACTTTATAGACGTTAAACATATCGGCTTCTTTCTAGGAACTAAACCAGTTCCAAACTGGTTCATGTTTGGTGCGGGTTCGTCATGTCTGAACCGGTTTCGGTTTGGTTCGGCCCCGGTTTTGCCGGTTTGAAAGACCGGTTTTGGTTTGGTTCGATTTGGGTTCGTGAACCAATTCATGCGCATACTTTTTTTATGAAATATCATTACAATTATTTTTTTACGTTAAGTTCGACTTTTATTGATTATTACAATCTTTTTATGGTGTATAGGTATATATTTGTATGTGTAGAAACCTTTTTATATAATTTTGTTATATATAATTTTTGGAGTAAATTACTATTTGAGTCCCTGTGTTTTGGTGTTTTTAACTACTTGAATCCAAAATCAAAATGTTTAACTACCTGATTTTTCAATTTATAACTGTATGAGTCCATTTAACTAACTCCATCCATCAACTCTGTTAGTTAGAAGGGCATTTTAGTGTTTTATATCTAAGGTAGAAGTTTCTAATGCACAAGATATTTAAAAATAAATTTACTATTTTATTATTATAAATTGTATTAAACCAATTTTATTATAATCTGCCAAACGCCCTACAATCTGCTGTTAAACTTGTCACCAAACACCCTTTATTTAAGCTCTTAAACCCATTACCAAACACCCTCTAAATGAAATGGATTATAAAAGCCCACCCTCTTCTTCCTTTTTGATCTGCAGAGAACAAACACCCACACAGTGTGTGTGTGTGTGTGGAGAGAGCATCCACAGGAAAACCCCAACTCCGGTGACCGGTTTCGATGACCGGCGCCGGTTATCCCCTTGCCGGCATCCCTTCCCTCTACAACGACCATCTCTTCACCTCTATTTATATCATCCCCTCTCATCTACTATTCTGATTAAACCACCATAACCCCTCCCCCGCTTCTATCTCCAATAACCAACTGTATTCCGCTTAGTCTCTGACCATGTTCCGATGAAACTCTGGTTACCATTCCGATCACTTCCCATCTATATACAGGAGCCATGTGACGATTGGTATGAATTATTCAACTATCATTTGATTGTTAAGTTATATAGTCTATTGAATCCGGATGATTTCGGTTGAGGCGGTTTGATTAGTGAGAGAAAGAGGGTGGTGCAGTGGGGGTTGAGTTGGTGTAGTGGTGCAGCCGTGCAGTGGTATCGTCAGAGGGTGGTGCAGTGGGGGTGGTCAGAGGGTGGTGCAGTGAGGGTGGTTAGAGTTGTGATGGTGGTCGTGAGTGGTATTGTGGTGCGGTGATCAAAGATGTGGTGCAGAGGGTTGAAACGGTGGTGGTGCAGTTGAGGTGGGGTTTGTGTAGTGGTAAAGTGTAGTGGCGCGACAGCGGTGGTGAAAGAGTGGTGGTAATGGTGGTTCTTGTGGGTGGTCAGAGTTGTGAATTGTGATGGTGGTCTGTGTGTGCATATATGTGATATATATATATATATATATGTGTGTGTGTGTGTGTATGTATGTGTGTAATATAATAATACTAACAATAAAATATAAAAAGGGTATTTTAGTCATTTCATAAACTAACTAAGAAAATCTAAGCAAGTTAGTAAATTGGACTCAGATTGTTACAAATTGAAAAATCAGGTGCTCAGATAGTTAAACATTTTCGTTTTGGATTCAAGTAGTGCACAACAACTTTTCCACCCCCCAAGGGCGGGGTTTTGTTTTTAGCAGATTGAGATTTTCTATTAAAAAAGGGGTGGCAGCGCAGCTTGTTGCCCGCCTACCTAACATCCTTATGTAATTTACTTGGTTAATGAAAGCATGTTAATTGGTACCTAAAAAAAAAATTTCCCTTTAAAAAAAAACTCAAGTAGTTAAACCATCAAAACACAGGGACTCAAATAGTAAATTACTCTTTTTTTATATAAAACTGTAATTTGTTTAACAAAATGGAGTAATTACTTAATTTAGTTTGATATCTTTTTCAAGTTCTTTATAATATAATATAGATTATAGATATAGATTAATGGTAATTTAAGGTTATGATAAAAGAATATGTACAAGTATGTTTTGCATGAAGGGTAGAAAGAGAAAAATTACATGACATTAGGGTTTTAAGCCTAAGGTAGCGTTTGGTATGATGGAATGGAAGAGGAAATGGAATGGACCATTACGAGGTAATGAAAAATAGTGTGTTTGGTTGGTTAAAGGAATGGAATCACCCACTCCACAAGGCATTCCATTCCCTCAAAACGATTCCATCCACCCCCATGTTTTTTTTTTCCATTCCATCCATCATTTACTAACAACATCATAACCCACCAAACACCACCACCACCCACCACCATCGTCACCACCCACCACCGTCGCCCACCACCCACCACCGCCACCGCCACCACCCACCACCATCGTCGCCGTCACCAACCATCGCCACACACTACCTTCACCAACCCACCACTGCCGCCACCCACCCACCATCATCGCCATCCACCTCCACCCATCGCCATCTTTGCGACCACCCACCACCGTCACCCGCCCACTATCACCGACATCCACCTCCACCCATCGTCATCTTCGCCACCACCCACCACCGTTGTCGCCACCCACCACCACGCTACCGCCACACAGCACCACATACCATCACCGCCACCAACCACCACCCACCATTACTCACCATGTCGCCCACCCACCATCACGACCATCTCCCTCCACCTTCCACCGTCGCCACCACTATCGCCGCCACCCACCACCACCGCTACCGCCACCCACCACCGCCACTGACCACCACCCACCATAGCCACTGACCACCGATTTTATTCATTCGTCTTTTCCTGCCTATCTAACAACACAAAGTAATGTTTTGTTTCATTCCCACATGGTTACCAAACAAGACATGGAATGGTAATGATCCATTCCATTACCTTGTCCATTCCATTACCTCGTCCATTCCATTCCATCATCCATTCCATTACCCCATACTAAACAGACCCTAAGACTTTTTCAATGCCATCTTAAAATTCATGTAAAATGACATTTGTAGACATCTCTCGTCCTTTATAATGTAGTATAGATAAAACGCTAAACAATTTAATAGTGTCATAACATTCCATCTGGATAAAATCATTGTATTTTTTTCTTTTAAAACCTTATTTACATATCAAAATATGCCGACCCTAATTTAAAAACCTGTACAAAATTCAAGCATGAAGAACAATATGAAAGAATAGAAGAGAAAGTTTACTGTAAAAAGTATGTTAATGTAAAAAGGATAGGAAGGATTTTGGGCTTTTGATCAAAATAAATCAATAGTTGAGATTAAAGTGAGAAAAGTATACGTTGAGTTTCCAAAAGAGAAGGGGAAAGGCAAAATAAGTATAATCTATAATTGTTGATTTCCACCCATATTTTTTAAACGTACATAATTTTTTCATACGACATTATTTAAAAAAAATACACCATAAAAACAAACATTTTATCCTCTTTAATTTGCATACCATATTGCTATACCTTTTAAATTTTTTTTGTTGGGTTCATAACTTGTGTTTAATCATGTATAACTTGCGTTTTTTGTCAGATATAACTTGCATCTTTTTATGAGGTATAACTTGTGTTTTATCTAGTATAACTTGTGTTTTATCATGTATAACTTGCATTTTTTTGTCACATATAACTTGCATTTTTTATCAGGTATAACTTGCGTTTTAACTAGTATAACCTGCGTTTAATCTTTGAGTTGTTAAACAATGATATCTACTTATTTATTTTCATTTATTATTTGCCTAAATCACATGAAATCAACACTTTCTGTATTTCACCTGATTATTTAGATAATAATCTTCAATTGTTTAGGTAATAAACTTTGAGAACTATTAGTATTCAGATGTGTTTACGTTCTGCAACAAAGTAATTAAACCAGGTGTAATTGTGGGTGAAAGGGGCTTGAAATGGGCATGGGGTGTAATGGGGCATGTGGGGCATTTGTTGATATGTGGCATGCGGGGCCACTTGCCATTTTATTATTTTTTTAATTTAAATAAACAAACTAGTATTTCATTTAAATATTTTATTTAAATAAACATAAAAAATTACATTAATTCACTAAATTACCTAAAAATAAAAAAAATACGGAAATATTGAAAAAAATAACGATCATGCTAAAAAAATACAAGCTAAATAAGATTATATTTTACCCGGATTTGTTGTTTGAGAAGGTTAAACAATATTAGCGCATCTTCTGTGAGTCCCTCGGGCGACCTCGACAGAAAATCGATATCCTTCTCCATTTGACGCGCCTCTTGAATCTCGACGAACTTCTTGTTTTCGGCGGCTCTCTGTAGCATGGTCTCCAGCCGCTTTGCTCCAAGGTCTCGTATATCTTGAAGATGTCAATTCATTTCTTCAAAGTCGTCTTTCAACTCTATAGCCATCTTCCAACTCTACAGCCATCAAAGATGACTCCGCACGTCAACTCTTTCGCATGCATCTTCTACATGGCGGTCAAGGAAACTCTTTTCTTCCTCAACCTCTTCATATAAACCCACGGTCCGAGCATCCGAAATGGGCGTATCTGGATCAATCGAAGAAGTGGTTTTCGACCGTTTGACTTTGCGCGTACCCCCCGTCATGCCTGCTACGTTTGCCCATTTATGGCTTCCCTTTAAAAGCTCACAACACCTCATGTATGGGAATATCCCACGATCGGCGTTGTACTCCTCCAACGCTCTCGTCAGAATATCAACATCGGCACGACCGCTACCCCAGTTATCCTACAAACGTTGAAAATTTTCTTAAAACCCATGGCATTTTTTATTGATGTCGGTTCACTTTCCCGAAATCGAGTCATTATCCCATTATCCTCCTCCACTCATCGCGTTGAAAAACGTCTCGCGAATCTTTATCCAAAAAAGAGGTGAATTTTGATAGTTCGCTACAAAAAATTATAAAACATATATTAGTATACCTTTTTAAAAAAACATAACTTACGGTTTTATTTTAAAAAAGTTATAATTTAAAAAAATATAATTAAAAAGAAAAACATACGGTATTATTTAAAAAAAGGTATAATTTAAAAAAAAACACACGGTTCTAATTAAAAAAAAGGTACAATTCAAAAAAAAAACTTACGGTTAATTTAAAAAAAAATTAAACTAGTTTTCTAAAAGTTAAAAAAAAAGAAACATACCAACTACGGGATCCTCCGAAATGTCTAGCCATGCTCGGGCAAGCGCGAACTCCTCGTCTTTGGTTCATGGTTGATACGGCTTTCTTGTTTTGGTTTTGACCTGCTCCCCTTTTTTTATGCGACCGTTTTTGGGTTGGGAGCTCTCGGGTGGTCGCTAGGCTTGCGTCTCCGGTACTTGCTCGGGTTCTTGTTGAGACCCCGACATGCTCCCAACGCTAATATTCATATTAGCGTATCCCATGGGACCTTGGAAAAATTGTAGGGGCATGTTTAGTATTTGTGAAAACCCCATGTTGCTCGTGTCCAAATCTTGAAAGTTAAACGGTTATTGAGGTTGGGTGAATTCGGGCGATACGTGTTTGGGTTGCCTGGTCGAGATGGAACACCGAAAGGTTGGCGGAATGGTTGCATGGTTTTTGATTGATGGTTTAAAAAAATTAGTAGGTTTTTATAAATTTTGAGGTGAAATGATGAATAATATGGTGTAGTTTATATACCGGAGGTGAAATAATTTTTTTTTAAATATTTTGCAACGCCTATTTTTTTGGTGGGTGACCGTTGCTTTGAACGTTTTTTTTTTTTCAAACGGTTCAGGCCACGTGGCCTTATTTGATTGGCCCATCCACAATTCCACCCACGCGAAAATTTTCGCTCAGCCCTTGTTGAGGCCCCTTTTACAAGGGGGCGGGTGTTCTTGAGTGAAAGGGGCGCTAAATTTGCCTTTCACGCCCAATTCACTTGCCCATTACGCCTGGTCTTATTATTTGATTTGTTGTTTATCTTTTAGTTTTTTATCTCAATCTACTCTAATTTATATATTAAGATAATTATCTTTTATATCATCTCATTTATCTTCAGTTTGATTGGATTTCTATAAGTGAATTAATACTAGTACAAAACTGGGCCTTTAGTTGCGATGATTTACATTTAAAGACGTGGGCGGTAACGACGTCTTATTGTGGCGTGTCTTTAGGTTAATTGAGCAAAAATCGCGGACAGCCGACCGCGTCTTCTGTTTTCTAAACCGCGTCTTCAGATTTGTCAAAAATAAATATTAAACTTCATCCAAACCGCGACTTTTGCTCCCTCCTTTTGATTTACACAATTGATTAATCATAGTTCCATGTGGATGGTTCAATAGAAAACTCATTTTATTGAGAGAACTCAAGAACTCTAATTAATTTAAAAAAAATCATAACTCAAAATTTAAGTAAAGAAATAAAAAATTAGTTCGGAGCTTCTCTTTCCTACATCATCATCGTTTAGAATAAAAATAAAAAACCCTAAAAAAGGTTACTCATATGTGTAGTATAACCCAAAACTTAAACCCTCACCTCTACTTACCCCCACCAAAAAACCTAAATCGCTTACCAAAAAACCTAAACCAGACATCCACCCCCACCCAGACACCTAAACCCACCTCACCCCCACCCTACAAAAAAAACCTAAGTCCCACCCAAAAACCTAAACCCACCCCAACCTCAAAACCTAAACGTTACAAGCTAAACTAAAAAAAAAACTAACCCTAAAAACTAAACTAAACCAAAAAACAAAACCTTAAAGCTTAACCGGACATTTACTACACATGTGCATTAGAATTAACATTTATTTTTTTCTAAACGGGGATGATGCGGGAAAGAGAAGCTCCGAACCAGTTTTTTAGTTTTTGACTTAAATTTTGAGTTTTGATTTTTTTTAATTTAAGTAGGAGTTCTCGAGTTCTCTCCCTAAATATAAGTTTTCTATTCAACCTTCCCCTAGTTCCATGCTCTATTAAGTAAATTTCTTATACGTACTTACATTTTTTAACGTTTGTATATACTAACAAAATTTGTGTTAAATACTAAAAGAATTATGCTAACGCGTTCTATGTGTACAATTTCAGTTATCCATTTTTGTAAGGGGACTTGGGGCGGTACGTAATGGACCAACCGTAATCGTGATGGCTGTGACCATCACTAACACCGCCCCATCAAATGTATCACAGCCGCGATGATCAAATGTCGTGACACACATCACGGCCACAATTGCTTGGTTTTGACTGTTGGCCAACGGTCAAATGTCCGTTTGGTTAAATAAAAAAGTTTTTTTCAAAAATTCTATATATTTCAATTTCCACCAAAATCAATACCACCAACAATCAAAACATACATCCAACAATCAAACAACCAAATATATATATATATATATATATATATATATATATATATATATATATATATATATATATATATATATATATATATATATATATATATATATATATATATATATATATATCTAATGGAAGGCCCCTCGTGTCCACTCGACTCATCTAGTTATTCCGACTCGTCGGGTTCTACAATGGAATTTTTCGCAATGGTTTGCGAGGCCGCACACCGTGAAGTTACGGAACGCCGAAAGGAAAAAATTATGCAACGTAATTGGTGGGGGAAAACGAAGTTTTGATGACGGATTACTTTGCAGAAAACCCAAAGTACAACGATGAGATGTTTAAAAATCGATTCCGTTTATCAAAGGAATTATTTTTAAATATTGTCGGAGACATCGAAGCTAAGTTCGAATGGTTTCAAGTAGCGTATGATGTTAGGGGGAAAAAGAGCTTTACGACGATACAAAAATGCACATTCGCGATTTGTCAACTTGCTACCGGTAACGTTCCTGACGAATTTGATGAATATTTAAATATGTTCAGTAGAATTTCAAGCGAGTCTCTTCACTATTTTTGCAATGATATTATTGATTTATATGGTAAAGAGTATCTCCGAAGACTGACTAGACACCACATAACACGTTTGTACGCCGCACATGAAGCAAGATGACATTTTCCCGGGATGGTCGTTAGCATAGACTGTACCCACATCGAATGGAGAAGTTGTCCGACGACTTTGCGAGGTCAGTTTATGAGAGGTGACCATAAAAAACCGACGATAATGCTTGAAGCCGTTGCGTCGAACGATTTATGGATTTGGCAGGCGTACTTTGGTCCTCCGGCTCAGACAACGACATCAATGTTCTACATCGATCACCGCTATTTGATACAGAGATACAAGGAACCGCCCCGTCGTGTCCGTTTTCGGTGAACGGACGTCAATATAGACGTGACTTCTATCTTGTTAATGATATCTACCCTAATTAGTCAGTTTTTGTGAAAGCTTATTCGTTTCGGACAATCTAAAAAGAAATATTGTTTAAGAAGCTACCGGAATCTGCGAGAAAAGACGTTGAGTGGGCATTTGGTATATTAAAAGGTAAATGGCCCATAATAGATCGCCCGGTGTGTTTGGTTGATCAAGCGAAAATAAGGAGTGTTGTGTACGCGTGTCATATTGCACAATATGATCATAAAGGAAGAGGGGCATACAATATTTCCGGATTACGTTATGGATCATTTGACACCAGCAAACGTTACCGATGATATTCTTTTGGAGTTACGGAATAAACAAACCCACTATCAGCTTCGATTTGATCTAACGAAACACGTGGGTGGTTTAGATATCGAGTTCGAGGAAGCGCACCCACCGCTCACTTAATTTTTTTAATTTTTTTAATTTTTATGTTTTTTGTTTAATGTAATTTTTTTATTTAATGTAATGTTTTTTTATTAATAATGTAATGTTTTTAGATTACTTTAGTAAACACCATCACATGTGTTTAGTGTGATGGGGAGATGACACCCCATCCACCCTAATTGAGTCAAGGTTCATAAACGATATCTCCATGCAAATAATGTACATATATTGATATTATGTGCAGAATATGCAATAAATGTTGAAATGTATGCATATATATTCTCATATCCAATCAGCAAGATTCTTTTTTCTACGTGGCAAGCAAGCCGATGCCAATAGTAAAGGGAGAGAGCATAAAATGATGACACGTCTTTACGAATGACAAACTATGGGGTCTACACACTTGGCATGCATGATGATTGTATGTACTAAATGAGTAGTTACCTTCCATTCATTCTTCGTCTATTTGATTATTACAGTAATTATGGCCATTTGAAAAATTCCTACATCACAATGTGTTTGTAGACTTGTAAAAGTTGTACATAATTGTGTCCACAATATTTGTTTGGTTTCCATTACAGCGTTATAAGATGCTCTGCTATCACCAAATGCAACATCATGTTGTGTTCAGAGAGGATGTGGAAGTAATCAATATATACCGAAAAGATGTGTCAGTAAGTGCACAGAAGTTTAACGTATATATAGGTCGTTGTTTAAGTCATGTTCTGAATCATATACAAGGAGATACTGATGGAGAAAATAAAGTAATTCGTATTCCGCCATGATTAGTTTTACTTATGTGAAAATCATGATCGTTAGCTTAATCTTGATTCTTATAGAGAACCTTTATAGGAGACAAGCAAACACACCATGCGTCAACTTCAAGTTGCAACCAAGGCGGCTCAACCATGTTGTTGGCTTGGCCTAAAGAGAAGTAAAAAAATAAAAATAAATAAAAAAAACCGTTGCAAATTTGTAGTCTATAAGCAAGATAAGTCCCATGAACAACCTATTCAAAACTGAAATTCTCCAAATTAGAAATTGATAAAACACTATTTGAAAACTCTCCTCTTTTACTCGGGCTTGAGATCAACAAAATAAACAAAAAAAATTATTGTTCGCTACAACGAAACACTTCTCTTATCTAAAGGAAAGAAAAGAACATCGACATATCACAAATCAATTGTCAATTACCTAAAAAGAGTTGTTGTTGGCTTTGCTGTACAAGCAGGCTGCAGTCACGACTCTTCATGAGCTCGTTCCATCCCTATACCTCATCTTATCACGGCACATTGACAGATCTTTGTTCATTCTCAATGCAGTAAACCCTAGACTGAAAAAGAGGCATTGCTTTGTTGTCTATTGGTGTTCCAAGGGGGCAATTCATAAGAGGCTTTTAAGGTGGCTGAGGAGGACCTCCGGCTAGGGCCTGTTTTTTCGAGGCATAGTTTTCTTATAAAATTCCTATATACATATAATAGAAAACCCTTGTTAAACTTATACTTATGCATATTTAAAACTCAAAAAAGTATTAGCCCATTTATAAGCCCAACTCTCATTTGAAACTCAAAACTTAAAAGTCTAAGGGGCATATAATTTTTTAATGGTTGGTAGATGACATCTAAATTTTCAGAGACCGGAAGGGAGGCGAGCAAAGTGAGGCATCCAGATTAGGTAGGGAATATGAGGGACAATTTCTCACTATCGAAATTCCGTAACAATTTTAGAAGGCAAGAGAAGCCATGGCTTTTGAGTCATAGTAGTCAAGCCAAACTGGAGTTCTGGAGAGAAGGCAGTTACCACATAGCTTGAAATAAAAAAGGTTTTCTGGTGATTAAGGTAAGGACTTTGGTCAAAAAGTAACTCTTTGATCAAGATACTACTACCTAGGTTCCTAAACATGGAATGGATGGTGGAGCGTAGGTGGCAAGCAATTATATGTATACTATGCTTTATTTGTATCTCGATATCAAAAGATTCGTTTAACCACGGTAAGATGAGAAACCTTCGGTTTCGACTGGTAACTTGCACACAGGCATGTCACGAACATGATATCAGGACGAGAAACAGTAAGATACATGAGAGAGCCGATCATTGCATGATAGAAGGAAGCGTCCACATTAATACGTTTCTCATCTGGTTGAATCCAGTGATTGACCTGTATCGGAACAGAAGCAGGTGAAGCGTTGTCCACCAAGAACCGACTCTAGATGTCAGCTACATACTTGGTCTAATGAATGAAGATTCCCGTTGGATCTTGTTGAACCTGAAGACAAGAAAAATTGCATCTCCCTAATCGCACTCATCTCGAATTTGTTTTTCATCATTTTCTCAAAGTCCATGTACAAATTTTCGTTAGTTGAACCAAAAATTATATCATCAACATATACCTGGACTAGCAAAAGGTGACCATCTTTCACAAGGTGAAGAGTGTACAATCAATAAGTCCACTATTAAACCCTTGAGAGATAAAGTACCAAGAGAACGTCTCATACCATGCTCTTGGAGCTTGATGAAGTCCATAGAGGGCCTTGTTTAAACGGTAAACAAGGTCTCTATGCATTGGATCTTTGATACTCGATGGTTGCTCCACAAACACTTCTTCCTTCACTCTACCATAAAGAAACGCGTTCTTAGCATCCATTTGGTAAACCTGAAGCGTTTATAAGATGCAAAAGCTAGAAACATGTGAATTGCTACCATTCAGGCTACCGGAGCGTATATTTCATCCTTTTGAAAGATCGACGAGATCCCAAACACCTAACTTACAAAACTAAAGGAGTTCATCCTGCATATATAGCTTCAATCCATGGCGCTTCCCTTAATGCCTCATTGATACTGTGTGGTTCGGTTTGTCAGACAAATAAGGCAAAGGACCACTTGTTCTGCTCACCGGATTCCGTAATCTTGGAATAAAGAGCCATTGAACTCGCCCTAAGCTACCCACGTGTCGTTATCCCACTATCTGGATTACTGATAACATTTTGCAAATTGTGTATATCATGGATCCTAGATTAAGGATGAGATGGGACAGGGACACCCTCTTGCATATTGTACTTGGAATGATCAAATTTGAAATTCAACACAGGAGCACCGGAAGAAGACGCACCAGGTTCAGAAGTAATCATAGTACCACTTGTACATGTAGGAATTCAATTATTACACAGGTCAACTGGTGGGTTTGAAAGGACTTCAGGGGAATCAACAAAGTCATCATCTGATGAAGATGCATCATGCTCCTGTGACGCTTCCATAAACACCTGTTCTTCTTTAGTATCCCAGGCTGCAGAAGGAGCTGGTTCGGAAGGAACTGCAACTGGAGAGACAGTGATCGGATGTACCAACGATGAACTAGTAGCGTTTTCACACTTATAAAACATTTGGGCTACAACTTCTTCAACGAAACCATCAAGACCAAATTCCTAAAATAAGCTTGAATAGTCTAATATCCAATCGGGACCTGTACCTTGGGGATTAGTTGTGTATCTCTGAACATCAACATTCATCCATTCTTCGACACACCTTGTACGAGTTTTTCAAACCCTCTTTTTGGGAGTGGTGTACCCGACCAAAGAAACCTTCTTCAGCTTTCTCTCCAAATTTCTCGTTGTCAATAATCATAGTACAAGGAGCACCAAATGGTTTGAGGAATTCCAGATTGGGTTTGCGAAGATTAAGAAGCTCATAGCTGGTCTTCGTAAACTTCTTCACTGTCAGGACTCTGTTTAAAGTATAACACGCACAGTAGATAGTTCATTCCAGAACATCACAGGGAGTTTCGAGTCAGCCAACATAGTCCTAGCATCATCAATCAAGGTCCAGTTCTTTCTTTCAGCTACACAATTCTACTGTGGAGTGTAAAGCGAACTGAACTCATGATGAATACATCTTGTAGAATGAAAAGATTCCATTGCTTGGTTCTTGAATTCAATCCCATTATCACTGTGAATCTTGTGGATTTTCAACTTATACAAGGATTCAAGCTTCGGGAATAGTCATCAGTAATAACCAAATAGTATAGATCACCACAATAACTTTTCCTCTTCACAAGATCAAACAGATCCATGTGAAGTCTTTCAAGTGGAGTAAACACTGAATTGATTTTCTTCTTGAGATCAGACTTTTTCTTCTACTTACCCTTCTTGCAGCTGACAAAGACGTCATAAAGTTGAAAATGTTTGACCGAGACACCATCCACCAAACTATTCTTGACAAGCTGGTTCATTTTACGAATGTGGTTGTGTCCCATGCGTCTGTGCCAGATTATCGATTCCTTCTCGGTAGCATAATTGATTTGATCAAAACTTACTATTCCATTCGACATACATCCTTCCTTTGTGATGTACCCCATTTATTTCCATCAAAAGAAACACATCTTCCATTGATGTTCTTTATATTGAATATGATAGATAAGTAGCCCATCATGTGCCCGGATGACCCACTTTCAACAATCCAAATACTACTAATAGGCCCTTTGGTGACACCTTGCACGGACATTTAAAGTTTAGTTGGAATTGGGACCCAAGCCTTTACGGCCTTGGGTCGTCCATTAGCATCAAGCATTGGAAATTCCATACAATCACCCGATGATTTAGGAGAAGCATTTAAAATTACACGAGCTGATGATGCTTTGCTTGAACAAATAGAACTCTCAGACTTGGTTTCAGTCACTTTGGTCTACAAATCTGTTCATGCTTGGCCTTTTGAGGATTTTCCTTGACAGAATTGGGTTGTTCTTTAGGCTGACCTTTAAGGCTAGCCAGTTGGGTTGCCTATTTGATCACCTTGGAACTGCTCTGATACCACTTGTAGGATCGTGATTCTATAAGATTTGATTATATCACGCGCGTGTTCGGATCAAAGGCGGAATCAATGATCCAATTAGTTGTTATAAGTGTTGGATAAAGTTTAGAATGATATGGAAATGATAAGAACACACGCACAATATCACGCACACACATGGGTAGCACCTTGTTAATGATGTGCAAAAGTTTTCAACACTTGACATAAGGGCCATATATATAGGACATTGTCCCACGCCTGGATCCTTCCAAGCGTAGGACCCTCATATGCTTGGAACACCTCGTGTTCGCTAAATTACATCGTTACGACCTAGAAATGTTGCCCGTAACACTACGAATCACTATGATTAACATATAAACATGCCTACGACTAATGTCGACCTATCACTAGCTGGGGACATACACGAAGTGCACTAACATAATGTTATAATGGCTTGTAATATGACCCTAATATCATCTAAACAAAAAAAGTTTACATATAGAGAAGACAGTCTGTAGATGTACTAATTTCATTTACATTAATTCAATAAAAAATATTATTTGAGAACATAGTGAAAATCCCAAACTCAATTAATGTAGCAATAGACACAATCTGGTGCATTACTATTTTAGGGGAATAGGAACTCAATACTCAGTTATGAAGAAAAGTTATTAATTTCCCATTGTTATTCATAAGTTAACTATATGGTCTTAGGTTAGAATATTTAATATTACATGAACTTGGATCAATGAAATAGTAAATTGTTATTAATAAGCGGAAATATAAAAAGAAATAGTTAACGTGAAATTATGATTTAATAATATTATTGCATATTAGAGGGCGGTGAGATAATTATAAGATTTTTATTTATTATATAGTAAAGTAATAATTAAGATAAAGATGAAGATTTTAAAGTAATAAATATGAATATTACCTTATATATTATCTATAATTAAGTAGCTAAAAGCATGAGGAAAAACCAAAAAACAGATGTATTAAATGAACGATATGTGCCCCAAATTATATTGTTTTATTATATAGATAGAATAGATGTAGATGTGTCTTTTTTTAATACATTTTAAAAAATATATGCGTATATCTTATAATTTTTTGCATTAATATTTTTTTGTTAAATTTGATGATATTTATATAACAAAAAGAAGAATAAAATGGTGATTAATATTATTAGATACTTTTAAATTTAAAAGTGATACCATTTCAAAGTAAATATTTATCATTTAACTTAAAATTAAATAAAATATTTTTTATAAAAATATTTTTTTATAATGTTTTCTTCTTATATAAAACTAAAAAGTAGCAAATCAATAATTATAGTGAATATACCGAAATGTGATACTAACCGAGTATCTACCATCATCACATAAATAGAACATCAATTTCAATGTTTTTTTTTCTAATTCCAAGAATATAAATTTGACAATTACAAATGCAGATTTAACCATGTACCTTTTTTTTCTAGGGTCTATGAAAACTTACCTAGTGACTAGAGAAGAGAAGAGACCTTAAGGTTGTGTGTAGTGGGCGTTTTGGGTGGGGCGTTATTGCCCCATAGCGCCGGGGAACACCGCCCCCGCCGGCGCTATGGGGGCGTTTTGACCTTGAAGGTTATGGTGATAGCGGGCGTTTTGTATAGGGAAGGAGAGAGAGACCGTTGATTATTATTATTATTATTATTATTATTATTATTATTATTATTATTATTATTATTATTATTATTATTATTATTATTATTATTATTAGGGTTTGGGAATTGGGGGAAAAAGATTGAAGAAGAAGAAGAGGGTTGGAGGCAAGGATGAAGAAGGAATGGTGGTTTTGTGTTGGTTGAAGCTGTTGATGGTGGCTCTGTTCGTGTGTGTGAGTGTGGGTTTGATGATGAAGAAGATGATGATAATGTATGATTGTATTGTGTGTGTGGGTGGGTTTGAAGGTGTGGTTATTAATAATAATAATAACTAGATTATACCCCGGAAACGTTCCGGGGTTGAGAAATCTCATATGACATATCAATTTTACATATGAAATAGAAAGATGCGCTTTACAGTTACATGCAGGAAAGATTCGGGTAACACCTAAACAAAAACAATTAACAATGTATTTCCAATGTTAACACTTAACCTTAAACAATGTATAACTCTAATATTAATACCTAACCTAAAACAATGTACAACTCCAATGCTAACACATGTTGAAAATAGAATTCATATTTACTAATTTGAACATAATTAGTTACTTACCTATACATGATTAATGAATAACCTGAACACTTTGTGTTTTTTTTTTCTGTATGAACGAAACCCCACAAAAAATAGTCGTTTTCTTCTCCGTTTTTTATATAGCAGTATGGTACTCGTTGGAAAGATAATAAAACGCTTGTTAATTTGGTGTAATTTTTTTCTTTAAAAAATCTCGTATATAAAAGATATTAACGTTTAAAAATTATGAGAGTAAACATAAGAGATTAAAATTTAAATTTGTTTTTAAATTCTTTTTTTCTAAAATAACTCAATTTAATTTGAATAGATTATATTTTATATTATTATTTGTTTTTTTTAATTTGCCACATGGCATGACACATGACATACTTAAGAGGGAGAATGCATCCTTAAGTGCCATGTCATTAAATTGCTTTCTTTTATTATATACTAGCTGATTACCCCGGGAAGGTCCCGGGGTTGAAAAATTTAATATGATTTAATAAAAAATGATAAAAAAAAGAAAACTCAAATCACGAAAAGAGTAAATAACTTAAACATAATCAATCTTAGTTAAAAAACATTTATTTAAAAAGTTAAAAAAATAAAAAGCATAAACCATATTAAACATAATAAAGTATTAAAAGGATAACCTTCAACATATAATCATCTTCACGTAAATTAAAATATGTTACAATTTGACTTATACTTATATATATAGATGTAGAATTCATGATGAGGGTTGAAAAATATAACCATTCTAATAATACTAATACTAATAGTAATAATTATTACTCTTGTAATTAAATAAATAAAAAAATAACCTTGCTATAAGGTGACATCATGTGTTGCAGTGTTGGGCGAATCTTTCTCCTAGCTTTTCTTGATGAAGTATACCTATCGATCTTTAGAAGAGTAAAATTCCAATGATAACATGGCGATTGGGCTGAATTTCAACATCGTAGATAAGAACCTGGTTTAAAAGAAAAAACATGATTAATGAATAACCTGAACACTTTGTGTTTTTTTCTGTATGAATATAACCCCACAAAAAATGGTCGTTTTTTTTTCGTTTTTATATAGCACTATGGTACTCGTTGGAAAGATAATAAAACGCTCGTTAATTTGGTGTAATTTTTTTATTTAAAAAATCTTGAATATAAAAGATATTTATGTTTAAAAATTATGGGAGGAAGATAAGAGAGAAAAATTTAAATTTGTTTTTAAATTCTTTTTTCCTAAAATAACTCAATTTAATTTTAGTAATTGAGAATTGAGAGATAGAGAGATAAATTTAGAAAAATACTCAAAAACACCAAAAACACTCAATTATTAAGCCACGTGGCACTCTCAATGGGCATATATGCTTTCTTTTATATATATATATATATATAGATAATAATAATAATAATAAAAAAAAACAATGATTACCCAATCATTTATAACCCCCTTCCCACTACATCCTCTTTTTCCATAACCCCCTTCTATTACTTTTTAATATTTTAATACCATAACCCCCACATAACCCCTCACCACTACACACACCCTAAGAGGGAAGAACAAAGGGAACTTGGAAAAATCCGTTAGGGTCATCAATGTGTTGCAGGCCTGTCCTTGTTATCGTTTTAATATTGTCGCGCTGGTGGATGAGTATACGGGGAGTATCGCCGGTGGTAGACCTCATAAGGTTGACGCATGCATTTTCTGGTAACATGTGAGATCCAAGGGGAAGAGTTGTAGTCAAATTAATGAATATAGTATATATATATGTTGATGCAAGTGAGTGAAGAAATTAAAACCAATTCATGTTAGGAAATTTAGATTTTTTTTTATCTACACAGTTACAAAAATCCAAAATCATTTCAAATATTAAGAAAGTATTATTTCAACTATTTGTTTAATTTGTTTTATTTTTTCCAACATTGGAATATATAATAATAATTACTTTTAAACATGATAACCAATCAATCTCATCACAATAAAAGTAAAAGAAGGTCATGCGGTTTTTAAATCCAGTCCAAGTGGTCTAATCGAACCTTGCTAATGATACTAAAGATATCCATAATCAACCAGAACTTACGAGTTGGCATTAACTCGTTATACATAAATACAAAAAGTAACTTAACGGCGTTTAACACTTTTTGAGAAACTTAACGGCAATTTTTCACCTTCTGCCACGTCATATTTTTTTGATGAATAACCGCTTGCCAAATCCTTTACACATAAGTTAGTAACCGCTTTATACTTTCTAGAATAATAATAAAAAAAGGAATAAGGCTATCATCTCCGTCGAAACCCGAGAACAATTGAACAACCAGGATTCGGCAACAAAGCCACTCGGGTTATACATCAGCTGTTTGTCTTCCCCTGACCAGCCGGTTTTGGAGCGAACTATCGATCGGGCCGGTTGGGGTGCGGAAGCTACTGGCTTTTTGCTCCAATTCTCATACGTTAAAGAACCGCCGGTGGTGAAACTGATGCCGACGGTGGCTTGAGTAGATGATGACTACCATATTTTGACGTTAAAGAACACGGCGGTGGCAAGCAGGTTGATAAGAATATGAATATATGATGAACAACTGAAAACCAACGAGTAGGGAGAGTTAGATGACTAAACTGTTGTTGGACTTGAAATTTTTGATAACCAACTTGAAAACCAAGTATAAACTTTGAACACTCAAGTTAAATACTTAAATTTGTCAGGCTACACTACAGGTAAATAGGTACATATTTGATTTCTTTATATATCTTTAGTATTCAATATTTTATTTTATTGTTATAATGCTTGAGAAAGTATATGGTATAAAGCCCCTTAAAATAAGAAGCATAAGAAGTCACCAGAGATTGACACCTGTCAATCTAACCTAATCACACCTAACCACAGTTAAACACAATAAATCCTATCTTCCCTATTCTAAAACTAACCCATCCTCATTTTGAAACAAACCAATCTAGATCTAACCACCACCATCACCACCACCACCACCACCACATCAGAACACCCCGTCACCAACACCGTCACATCTCCGACCAACATCTATGAAATAGCGATTCTGGAAATAGCAGGGAAGTGCACCGATGCGAACCCAGATTGCAGACCGTCGATGCAACAGGTGTTGCAGTTTATTGAACAGGAGGTGATGTCACCCTGCCCAAGTGACTTCTATGACTCCCATTCAGATTATGCTTGATTCAGTGACATTACAATTATGGAGAATTTCTTGTTGAAACTTTATAAATACAGAGAAGATGCTTTAGAAGAACATGTATATATATAAAAGAAGAGGAGGCTAGTGATTTTTGTATAGACAGTGGGGATAGAGTGAGTGGAGGAAAAGGGTGGAGATAGAGTGAGTGGAGGAAAATGTCATGGGAGATAGAGTGCGTTTGATTTCAAAAGTGAGGATATGAGTGCGTTTGATTTCAAAAGTGGAGGATATGGGTGCGTTTGATTTCAAGTTTATTAAAGATAATGATTATGATAATTGTAGGGTGCATTTGATTTATGGCAAAGGTGCGTTTGATATTATGGCAAAGGTGCGTTTGAATTTTTATTGGGTTTTGATGAGTGCGTCTAAAATTTTTAATGTGTGGTTCCAAACTTTCAATGAGTGCGTCTGAAAGTTGCTAAGTGCGTCTGAAATTTTGATGAGTGCGTCTGAAAATTTTTGATGAGTGCGTCTGAAAATTTTATGAGTGCGTCTGAGATTTAAAAGTGCTCTGTTTTTCACCAACTTCATCTTCTTCCTCTGCAACTTTTTTTAACCTAATTTTTATGTTTAATCATCTTTATTGAAACAAAATCGAAAGTATTCGACAACTATTACGATTCATAATTGTCTGTTTTTTATTTTTTTTAGATTCAAATACTGGAAATACTGATCGTTCTTTTGTAATCGATTTTTTTTTTTTTGAATTGTGTAATCATTCTGAACATCAATCGATCTGAAAACGATGAAAAATCAGTGTTCAAATTAGTTCTGTTATGATTTGAAAAAAAAATTAGACGGTTTTTTCCTATTTTACCCTTGGTTAGTTTAACCCAAGTATGATTAGGGTTTTTAATCTGCATCCTTAATCTAATGACTGAGATTGCTTCTTACGCATTTTACGTTAAGAAGCTTTATACGTTAGCCTCACCCTATAATGCTTTTACTAAATATTAAGGAAGGTAACTGAGTTTGGCATTTAAGACATCAATTTCTTATAAAAAAAATATCATGACCAATGAAAACAAAGTTGACTCATTAGTAGAATTCAGAGTAGTATTTTTTTTTCGGGTTTTTAGCTTTAAATAAAAATATCTATGGTTAGAACTTAATTCTATACAATGAAAATATGTATATCTTTAAAACACTTTGTTTTTTGAAATAAAATACTTTAACGTGATGTCGTAGGTAAGTGTAAAGCAAAATGAAAACCAATGTTTTACATAAACTTAAGAATTTTCACATTTTATATAGTTACACAAAGAACATCCATACTTAACATCCGCTGCAACGCGCGGTTGACGTTAACCCGTTAAATACAAATATTAAATGAGTTATTTTTATTGGTTTAAACTTCTTTTTTTTCTCTCAAAAGATTTTCGTCTCATTTGAATCCTTCACCATTAAGTGTAAGTGTACCTATGTATACTTTTTTTTGGAAGGCAAGCACCACATACCACTAGATCATATGTGTATATGCGTGGATACACATATAATAAGCTAGGCTAAGTCTTTATGCTTTGAGGCCGAATAAAATATTAATGTGATGATTGCCTTTTGAAATTCTTGTATTTTCTGTTCCTTAGGTACACCAGCAAAAAATTTGAACACCTTTGTTTTCCTCTCATAGTGGCACGATTTGATAGGCCTCATGAACTGAAATGTTATTGCCCTATATTTGCTTGCCACATTATATATATATATATATATATTCCATAGTAACTTTAGAAGACAATATAATAAGTTGATTTGTGGTGTTTGGGACACTAAGGTCCATGTAACCAATTATACTGAGTAAGTTGATTTGGGTAGTTTGGGGCACTAAGATCCAATTGCCCAATGACAGTGAATAACGTGTCCTCTTGTGGAAGTCATACAAGACGTTCATGTTTCATTTTGGGTCTTCCTATCATGTTACTTAATTATTTGACCATTTAGGTGTGTTTCATTTCTATTGGTTTGCTCTCCATTAACTGTCCTAAAGGAATCTCAAAGATTGTCCACATGACAGCATTTTAGACATTACAATATTTTTGGAACCCGGGTTTACATATAACCAATCTTGATGTGGATCTTAATAATCTCAAGATGTAATGAGTTTGAATTATCTAGATTACATTATTGTAATTCTTATAGTATCGAATTCATTCACTCCGGAAAGGACATTCAAATTCAATTTTAGCTCTATAGTGTGCTATCAAAATCATAACAGCAAAAAATGATGTATATGTTGATGTTACAAATTACAGTATATGATATATCTTTAATGTTATATATCATTGTATGTCAATAATTATTCAAAATATAATATAAATATATATATTAGTATAATACTTTTTTTCATAATAATAGAGCTAAACATTTTAGATTATGCAAACAACAATATGAGGACAAGAAACAACGAAAAAGGATTAACAAAGAAGTGGATAGTTGAAATGAGAAGAAAAGACTTCGTAAGAACAAAAACAACAAATTCTAACTAATATGAAGCTTTCATTTAATAATTGTATTCAACAAGTTAACGTCAACCCCCCGCATTGCGACAGGATTGTTATTGCTTATCAAAAGATCTACCACGACCACACAGTTCCCCAGGATAATTATGAATGTGTTTAGTATCACATTGGCCCAAGGTCAATTCGCTAACATATTCCCCTTAACAATTAAAACATCGACATCCCAAATCACATAACAATAGCGACCATATCACATAAATGGATTGTGTTGATGGAGATAACTTTGTTCAGACGTGTATGATCTCTCTTTCACATAGGAAATGGCCATCATATATATACTCCCTTCTTTTAAAGTCATTTTGTTTGGAATTATATTGAAATGCATGGATATGATGGTTGGTTGGTAGAACCATATGACCATAATTCCTTTGAACCGCCTAACCTGGCCAACCCTTATCCAAACCATTGTGTCCCTTGGAATCAAAAGTTCATAGACGCTAGTAAAAAAAATTTTTTAAACAAAATAAAATGGTTGTTACAAGATTAAACATGTTATCCATTTTGAAGTCACAAACAAAAAAGGTTAATTCCCAATTTGGTTTAATGACATATCGGGGATGTTGGATTAAAGAGCAAAACAAACGTATTTTTCTGAAAACATAATGGGTGTTAACATGTGATAGCAAACATATTGGGGATCAACAATAAGGAAAAAATGTTACCCAAATCTTGTACAATTTGACATAAGTACATAACCCAAAATCTTAATCCCCAATCTTTTTTGTTAATACCGTACAAACAGAGAACCAAAAGCATGTTTATAGATTAACATGAGTAAAAATGTTTGTAGTATGCATACTCTAGAAAAATGTTGACATGCAAATCGTAAACATGTTTTAACATACAAACAGGGAATTGATATACGACTAAAGAAACAAAATAATTGACAAAAAATCGCAATGTTTATAACAGTTGCAACAAATAAAATCAACATTTGTAAACATGATAAAGCATGTCAAAATCATCATTTGTAAACATGATAAAGCATTAAAGCATGTGTTGTGTATAACATGTAAACATAAAAACGAATACTAAAAAAGAAGGAAATTAGTTAACGCACACTGGTAATAACATAAAACATAAATGGTGTTAGGGAAAACATATCGGAATAAAAAATTCAAATGGAATTATTAAAACCTATGGCATGAATATGGGAAGAAAATGAGTGAGTAGCAATCGGATAACAAAGAAAACGCACGGGAAAGAGAATCGTATAGAAAGATGATGTGAAAATAGTTGATTAATGGTGACGAAATGGTTACCGCATATGTTGAGGCGGTGTGAAAAGGCTGCTGGTGGTAGGCTGTAATATGTAAACATATACGTAGAATTAGGGAAGAGTGTTTGTTTTGGGAAGAGATAACGTACATATCTTCCTTAACGTGAGAAGCGTAGGAAATATTCTCAGCCCTTAGATATAGGTGGTGGCATGATGGTAATTATCAACCTTAATCATGGTCGGCTTAAACAAACCAAAGGTAAATTAGGAAAAACGTTCAAAACTTTTCAAATCGAAACAACAGACTTAAATCGAAACCTGATTTTTCATCATACAACTCGATTAAACACCCTGAATGATTACACAATCAAAATAACAAAAAAAGTTGATTACATTGAACAAAAACATAATATCAGTATTTGAATCTAAAAAACAGGAAAACAGAGGATTACACTGGGACGATTAATCATACGAAAAACATAGGATTATGAATAAACTCTCGTATTAGTTGTCAAATATCTTCGATTGTATTTCAAGAAGAATGATTAAACATAAAAATTAGGTAAAAAAAGTCGCAGACAAAAAACACGATGTTGGTGATAATAGAGTGTTTTAAACGCACGTTACAACTGTGTTCTGTAGGTAGCGTGCGGCTAAAATTATTATGGTGAGACAAACAAACGCACATTCATTATTTCAAACACACGTTGTCATTTTCACTTTCAAATATTAATATATAAGTTGAAACGCACATAAATAAATAAACAAAAAAAAATAAACGCATGTATAAAATACAAAAAAATACAACAAAACGCACATATATCTTCTATCGACGCCTTCTTATTTCTTTATTATTATTTTCCTCCCATACAAAAAAAATGTTCTTCTTCTCTCTGCTTTCTTCATCACTAAGTTACCCCCATCACCCTTAAATGCTTCATTCAATCACTAATACATTCATTCATCACACTTCTAATAGGTATCTATATTAATATTAATATTAGTCATCAATTTATCAGTTGATACTGAATACATTTTTTATGGTATGGTGCTGCTGGTTAGAAGGTATCAATTTATGATTATGGGTCATTATAGGGTTGAAAACAAACAAACGACATGTGAATGACTGAACATTTCTTCATCTTCAACCTGGGTCACTGTTCAATATAAACGCACCTTGTCACTTTAAACGAACGGGTTTGTGATTGAGTGCGTTTTGTTTAAATGCACCTTTAAGAAAAAATGGTGGAGATTGGTGACGTCATCATGATTGTGCCGAGATCTGAGAGTGGGGTGGATTGGAGGATTCACTTATCTGAAAAAATATTGAGATGACGATGGATTGGAGGAGATGATAATTGTAAAGAACTTTTTACATTGTCTTTATGTAGATTGGTGACTTAATCATGATTGAGCCGAAATCTGAGAGTGGCGTGGATTGGAGGATTCACGCGTATGAAACAATATTGAGATGACGGTGGATTGGAGGAGATGATTAGTGAAGGGATGATGGTGTCGCCATGGGAGTGGAATGGTTTGGAGGAGATGATTATTGTATGGTTGGTTTGGGATTTTATTGTTTCAGACGAGTCAGCGGAAGGAGAAGAGTAGGAGGAGATGATGGTGGCGATACAGTGGGAAACAAAAAAAAAATACTAAACTACCCCTTTTAATCTACTGGGATTGAGTTTATTAACCCTAACTATGGTTTACAGGTGTCATCTTATGGTGGCTTCCTACACTTCTACGCTAAGGTAGATATGTATCGTATACTTTCTCGTTTGTTTTTATATAAATAGGATAATTGTATTTGTATAAATATGATATTAGATATATGGGAATGTGTCTTTATTTATGAGAGTATGTTAAAAAAAATGGTTAGAAAGTGGTGGTGAAAAGGTGGGTGTTTGAATTGTGAAAGGGTGGGAATGCTTTGAGGAGACTCAAGTTACTAATTTTATAGATATAGAATGTTAAATTGATTATTATTTTTTTGTAACCCCCTCTAATCTAGTTAAATAAATGAAATTCATAATTCATTTCTAAAATATATTCTTCTAAATCAAACCTTATTTAGAGTGAAGAATAATTTTAATATATGTAGGATCAATTTTTATATGTGTAGGATGAACGTATGATAATCTCGATATGTGTAGGATAAACATATGATAATGTCTGTTGGTGGTGAAAATCCTTAGGATAATTTTACATATTATTCTTAATGTAACATTCTCAGGATGTTGAAGGACTAAACAGGGTTCAGGATGTAACTGTATTTTAGCATGTGTACATCCTGAGGATGGACTAACAGATTATCTTTCTATGACATTATTGCAGGTACAATCAATCAATATTATAGACTCGTAACTCTTCTCCATCGTCTATATTGCCATATTCTGTCAAAGAAGTCAAGGATGATGGAGTTATAGTTGCAAGCTAAAGTCCAAGCTTGAAGAAGGAGTCAAACTTGTAACCGACGTGCATTAAATATAGGCGAAGAACCAGGAAACCGCTGCAACAACGACTAGCTGAGATGAAACAGCTACAACGGTCACCTGAAGCTTTCAAAGAGCTTAACTAAGTAGCGGATTACGCGGGATCTCTCATTCACTTTCATGTAACTGTATAAAGGAATGATTGACAAGTATAGGACACATTAGACTACCTTAATCAACACCTGATACTCTGATACTCACACACACTTAGCACAATCATTTTAATCTTAAAACACTCGTCCATCATTCATTCAAAGTTGTAACCTTTTTTTACCCATTTTTAATGTTAACAAACAAGGCAGGGGCTTAGACTCCTCCCAAGGTTTTGTGCCGGCGATCAACAACTGATCAAGGGCTTTCCTCGTACATCGAGTGTTGTTCTTTGTGTATTTGTACTTATTTTACTTGTTTCTTCATTCTGCCTTAAAGTTACATCCTCAGGGTATAACTGTCCATCCTCAAATTTACCTTTGCCATCCTGAGCATAGTTGTCATATATCTATTTATTTAACATCTTGACATACCATTTTCAGAATAAAACTAAACCATAAACATATTTGACACTTATAGCACTCTACCTCACATTTTCTGATTTGGAAAACAAGATTATTTTTACTAAGTAATTTTTGACCAAAACAATGTCGATATATGTAGGATGAATTTTTATATGTGTATGACAAATTTTGATAATGTGCATGATAATGTGTTAATGACTAATTAATTAGATAGATGATAATTAATGTAAAACGAGTTAAACTATTTAATGTTTAACCATTATGTAACTTCTTTTTTTTTTGTTCTCACATGAACCTTCTTCTTATTTGATCCTCCCCTAACAAAGAAAATGTTAGAATTTCTTTCAAACAAAAACTTATCTAGACGCAATAATAGTAGTGAAAACAGCTGTCAAATAACAGTTAAATTAGGAGTTATAAAGGTGCGGAGAAGGGGAACAAAGCGGAGGGTTAGATGAGGTGTCACTCATCCTTGACGGGGAATTCCCCCTCCTTCTCGAGCTCTCTTTTTGGACCGTTGGCTATAATACCGTTGTCAAATGGTACATTTAAAAAAATACATCACTATTTTATTTAAACAAACAAGTTGCCTTGATTCCCTGCCACCGGTTACATGTTACTAATGTGTTATGAGCCATTGCTGAACGTTAGTAAGTTGACTTAATTCCCTGCCACTGGTCATCACTCGGTGTCGTAAATTAGATAGGACAAATATGCACCCGCTCGACCTCTAGTTGAAATGACTAGGGCTTGTCAAGCCCAATAGATCTATTCACACTTTCCGCGCTATGTTTTCACATATTCATGGTTCATAGTTAGAAGGACTTTATTTGAATGTCGGTTTCTACACATGTGATATAATGTAATAAATCTGGTCTAGAACATTAGTGTTCATACATCATGTTTCTCCCTCTACAGGAAAATAGTAAAAAGGGGCTAGGAAACTCACCTTAGGTAGTGTCTTTAACAATATATATGAAAATTAGTTTAGTGATAATTCCAAATACCGGACACCTATCATAAAATGTTTATAAGTGTTTGACCGATGTTATGTTTGTCTAATAACCGTTGGTTGACCAAACCGTGACTTTGTATGTTTGCGTAAACGTTTGACTTTAACACTGCCACACAAGACTCGGCATCCCGTTGGTGACCTGTTATATTCATTTATCAGTTAAGTACAAGTTCTCTGATAATGACATGTAGGTACATATAACACATAATGAATAAATCCCAAGAACTTAGCATATAGATCATGTAATACACGTATGAGTCACAAAACACCCTACTGGGTTTCAAAACACGTTACTGGATTTCAAATACGCTACTGGGTTTTAAGCACGCTACTGGGTTTCAAAACACGCTACTGGTTTTCAAAATAGGCGACTAGGTGACTGGGTTTACCAGTCGCCTGTACTGCAGTTGTTTATCATTTTGACGTGTGAAACCCTCTGGATCAAGTTAGAAACTTGTTGGAACACTACCAATCATTACACAATCAATATCTAGTTTGATCCTATCGTTATGCCCCAATTAACACCTCGTTTTACGCACAAATTGCAAGTTTTTCCGAAAATGGTTAATATTATGAGTAAATCACATCAATGCATGAAAAAGTTTCCCGAACGGCAAATAACCCGATTTAATCACATAATCATGTTCAAAACATCATCAAGCTCCAGTATAACCATTCTAACATGAATCCTAACAAGTTACAAGAATTATATCATATTATCAAGCCCAAAATCTTACTAAAATCCTCAAATGGGTAAAAACTCATAAAACCACATAACAACCCAAATATCATTCAATCATGTTCCTAACACTTAAACAATCATCATAACAACAACCTAGGGCCATTCTAACAACAAATACACAAGAAACCCCATGTATTAGATCACCAAAACCATTAAAAGCTTGTATTTTACTAGAATAGGTAATGTTTAGATCTAGTTTAGAATGGTTTTCAAAGGTTTATATTGATCAAAACATACCAAGTTCAGGTCTGGACACTTTGGGTCCAAACTAACAACATAAAATGTCTGGAAAATGATTTGGATGAACCATACACCTTAGATCTTCACTTGCTTATGATTTAAAGCTTGCTTTGGCTTAGAAATGATGATTTTAGGGCAAAAATGGATTTACAGAGGTTAGGGGCTAAGAGAGAGCACTTGGGATGAGTTAGGGTTACACAAATGATGAAAAACAAGTAGAGTATGGTATTTATACTTATTATAGTCGTCCCACCCATTATGGGAGACCGGCTTCCTTTCCAGGCAACTGGCTTGCTGCTCGCCTCTTCCATAGGCGACTGGGTTAGCTAGTCACCCCTAACCTTGGCAATTGAGTTCCAATGAGTCATTTGCTAAATAAACACATTGATTCACATATACACATATCGGTAAGTTATATAATTATTGTAAAAAAATTAATTCCCGAAAAATTACACCTTTTATGTTATTTCACCACCCCTCGGGATTCGAGACTCGTGTGCGTGTGTTTTACCCAGTGATCCTCCGAATCACCAACCTATGGATGTTGTGTGTGTAAACTGACTCCTGATAATTCCCCGAATCATCGAACCAACTCAACTAACCCAGTTAAGTATGTTTTATGAATGTTTTGCTAAGGTAGACTTATGTGTTTGATAGAAGTATTAACCTGAGTTTGTCGGGTGTCACAATTGACGTGTAGGTACAAATCATAAAAGGGATGGTTTTCAGAACCAAGTTTGTGTGAAAATTTTCAAATTAATGCAACGTGAGCTGTATCGAAAAGTTCACTCCGGCAGAACAAAGTTTAGGGAGATAAGCAGAAGATGCAACCATTTACGGGTGTTTATCAAAATGCTTGGAATAATCGTACGATCGATCAAAATGACGAAAATGTGTTGGAAATGGTTGTTCAAATATTCACTAAAAAGCATGGGTCGTGGGGGTACATGAGGCCTTACAAAATTTTGAGCAAATATAAAAAGTGATACCTAATGAGGTATCACAAGCAAAACCATCGAAAACGAGCGCGTCTGGAAGTTATAGGGTGGGTGGGTTGGATGCACAATGTGCTATCATATAAACGACAACCTAGAGTTCGAAGATGAAGCTCCAACTCCCAAATCGGAGAGGCTAATTGGAAGGGGCCGCGCCAAAAAAGTAGCTTCGAGTTCAAAGGGAAAGGCCTCGGGTTCCTAGGAAAAGGAAGTGGCCAAAATAAATTTACTGCTAAAAAATTCGACGAGTTTAAGAAAGTGCAAGCGGAAAGGTATAAAAAAAGAGAGAAAGATATAGGATTGACAAGAATTTAGCATCGCACACGTAACAGATCAAGGGCGGAATCAATGATCCGGTTAGTTGTTATTAGGTGTTTGTTTATGAGTTAGAATGATATGAATAATATAAAGAGCAGACACACAAAACACACACTCAATTGGGCAGCACTTTGTTAGATTTAGCAAAAGTTACAAATGATGTCAACAAGAGGGGTATTTATAGGGTATTGTCATACGCCTAAGGTGTCAGGCGCATGACACCTTCATACGCCTGAAACACTTATGATATTCCTAAAATACCCCTAAACACTATAAATGCTACCCGATAACATCCGAAACATACATAAATGATCCTATGATCATGCCTACGACTAATATCAACCTATCACTAGATGTGAACATACACGAAGTGCACTAACAAAGGAGAAGGAAGAAGCCACGACAAGGGACATGGAGAGGTTACAATTGGATAGGAAACGACTCGAATTAAATCTTTCTGGACAGGAGGCAGAAGAGTTTAACATCATGTTGAGAAGTGTCGAGGGCCTTCCAAATCAAGACCGTATTGTATTGGAAAGAATGAAAGAAAGGATTGTGGCTTAGTGGCTAGGAGGAAATATGCCTTAGTTTTTTTTCTTATGTTTTTTTCGGTTTTTATTTTTTATTTCCATGTAACCTTTTTTTAATTTTAATGAAAAAAAGTTTAGTGAAACATAAAATATATAAATAAATAAAAGAGAAAAATAAAAAGGGGAGGGGGAAGAAGGGTGAACCATTTCCTTGATGTGGGAGAAGGGAATGATAAAGTGACGTGAGACTGAAGTGGACAAAAGGAAGAAGAACCACACCCCATAGCTTAAATGACTGTATTACTGGTCAAAGCCTTTAATATTTGTTTCAACTTTTTGTTTAAACCTTTGTGTAGGATCGACGAACGGGTCAACCGACAATCACGAGGGTTATATTCAAAGTGCGGAAACCTTTGAATATGTTCTAATAACAGAAACAAACTTGAAACAAAGATAAATGAGTAATTATCACACACAAACGGGCAAAAGATTAAAGTTTTATTAATAAAACAGAGCTCGAGTGTTACAATGTTGGGTCTGCTGACCTGGAGAAGAACAGATGATTAAAAGCCAAAATATACTAAGTGTTTGATCCTTAATAAAGAACAGTTGTTACAATAAAGCTTCCTCCAAAGATCTGTTGATTCCTAAACTACTGCTGCTGCTTAACAACTGTTAGAGATAACTGCTGCTGATGAAAGGTCTTATGGACAAAGTCTGAAGGTTAAAGGTCTGATAAAGAACAACTGCTGATCAAAGATCTGAGGAACAAAGGTCTGTTGAACCAACAGCACTTTAGTTCAACAGATGATAAGAAGACATCAGAGTTTTAGTTAACAGAGTTTTGTATTGTCAGTAGTTTCAATGTAACAGTAGTTTATAGCTTAACAGTTGTTAGAGTTTGTTAGACAGTTAGGGGTCGCTATCTAGGTGACGTCAGCAACTGATCATCAGAGTTTTGAGCTTGTCTATAAATAGAACAGTACTTGTACTATTCTATTCATCACTCGTCATTCTCTTTTAGACAAACATTCTCTGAGTGATCAGGCTGAGGGGGAGTTTGATTGTACGATTGTAACCTTTCCATTAATGAAAGCTTTCAATTAAAAACAATTATTCTCTATGTTTTGATTTATTGTTTATTCCGCTGCACTCTCCATTTATACTTCATTCATCTTTCATACTTAATCAAAACAAACCAATACTCATATCCTAACAATAGGTATCAGAGCTTGGTCAATTAAATCTGATCTAATCAATCAGTTTAATACACAGATCAGCTCATAATCATTGATATCGTTTGTTTGTCGGGTTTAAAACAGAGTAATAGTTTATTTTCGTTTCAACAGTTAGTAAACAGACTTTGTTTTTGAAAAACCAAGAGAATGACTTCACTCAATCAAGATCCACACAACACTGGCACACACAACAAGCCTCCGATGCTTGTCAGGTCAGAATACAACATCTGGCAGCGTCGGGTGGCTCATGTGTTAGCACAACAGAACACAGGGTGCTGGAAATCGGTAGTATTTGGACCACATGTTCCAATGGTACCGAGTGCCGAGGATCCAAAGATCCAAGTACTAAAGAGTGTTGAGAACTACTCAGAGCAAGATTTTCAAAAAATCGAGCTAGATGCCAAGGCTTTCAGCATAGTAGCCATGGCACTGCCGAATGATATCTATGTCGGACTCTTGCACTGCAATAGTGCTAAAGAACTGTGGGATGCTCTCAAAGAGCAATTCGGGGGAACTGATGATGTGATTGAAAACAACCGTGAAATACTTAACCAACAATATGAAACGTTTAGTCACATAAAAGGGGAGTCATTAACACAGCAGTTTGAAAGGTTTAACTGTCTAATTAGTGAACTTAAACTGGTTGGTCTAACTTTTCCTAATTCAACACTGAATCATAGGTTTCTTAGAACACTTCAGGACAAATGGGACACTATAGCCATAGTTATGAGAAACTCTATCGGATTCAAAGACCTAACCCTGACCCAGCTTCATGGTAAGCTCCTGACTTATGAAAGGGAGCTTAACCAGAAAAAGAAGCTCCAGGACTCTGGCAAAGTGTCAGATGACTATGTATTTGGTAATACTGCACTGTTGGGTCAAGATGATGGTTCTGGAAGTAGTAAGGATCAGAGTTATGATCATTACATTGACATAACTACTGGTTTCAATACTGATTCTTACTCATCACCAAACAACTGTGCTTTCACAGCCAGTGGTGATATCCAGGCTTCTGATAATTCATCTTTTGTGTACAATGACTTGCAATATATTGACCCTTTGGACTTAGAAGAGATGGACATCTTACATCAGGTTGCCCTGCTCAGTATTAGAACCAATAACTTCTATAAGAAAACTGGCAGAAGGTACCCAGGTTTACATGGTGGGTCAAAGGTTGGGTTGGATAAATCAAAGATAAAGTGTTACAAGTGTCACAGAATGGGTCATTTTGCTAGGGAATGTAGGAGTCAAAATGGAGTTCCTATGATTACCTATCCAAACAAAAGACCACAGACCAACACTTATCAAACCATCCCTAATGTACCTAATGTGCAAAACACTGCTCACTTTGCACAGACCCAAACCACTGTTCCTGTGCATTATGTCCAAACCACTGTTCCTCAGTATCACTATGTCCAAACACCTGTTACTCAGGCACCAGTGCCAATGACTGTTACTCCACCCTCTGCTCCTGCAGAGACCAGTCAACCAAGTCAACAGAGTTTCTTTACTCAGGGCTTTGTTGATTGGAGTAGTCTACCAGATGAGATAACAGATGACAACATTGCTCTAGTTGCCAACTCTGAAAAGGATTTTTGTTTTATGGCACTAGAAACAATTGTTGAAGAAACTGATTCTGAGGATGTGGTGTCTTTGTCTGAAAATGTGACTGATGGTGTTGTTGGTGAAGTTGTTTCAGCTGAAGAATCTGAAGTGGAGGTTGTGATTCTCTCAGACCCCTGGGGTAGTGATGACTGTGACTGCCAGTGTAACTGTGCTTTGATGGCTGCTGCTAAGGTATCTCCTCAAATCTTAAATGACTTGTGCTCAGACAAATGTATTGTGGCATTTGCTAAGATAAAAGAGGTGAATGAAAACTTTAGAAAGAAAATTTTGGATTCTGAAATTCAGTTTGAAAAACTTACAAAAGAGTTAAAATAAAAAATATCTGAAAAAGAGTCTGAAATCAGCAGTTTAAAACATGAAGCAAGCATAACCAAAGACCAGCTTCAAACTATGATAACAAAATATCATAGTTGTAAGAAGGAGCTTGAGTCCACCCAAGTTGAATGTAAGAAATGGGTGGAATCATCAAAGGGTTTTGAGATGATTGTCAACCAACAATCTAAAAGTCATGTGAAATTTGGGTTTGGTTTTAAAACCACTGACCAAAGTTCACAAACCACTGACAAAAAGGAACCCCAGTTGGTTGAGGTCATCCCTACAAACTCAAAAGGTCAAGAAATCAAGGTTACTGAACCCAATTGCAAGAAAATCATTCTTGAAAAGTTGGAAGGTACACCCTCATTTGATGAAATTGAGAAATATCAATTCAAACCAACATGGTCAGATGAGTGTGAAGTCCTTGAAAATTTCAAACCAATGACCTTCAAAACCCCTGATGGTAAAATGGCACCACAGGCCAAAGTAATCCCTTTGGTAAATCTTCCAACAGATGATGAAACATCTGTTGAAAAGAAGAAAGAAAAGGGGAAAGCCAAGAACAACTTGTTTTGTGATTTTTGTGAAAAGAAGAACCATGTCACCAAAAACTGTTTTCTTCTAAAAGCATATGACATCAACAAAACAAAAAGTTTAAATGATTCTAAAACTAAAGAATGTTCAATCTGCAAGAAAAAGAATCACAAAACAAAAGAGTGCTTATATCTCAAAAATTTTGATGAAAAGATAAAAGAGTATAAGGCTAAAACTCTTGAAAGTAAAGTGGCGAGTACTTCAAAAGGAAAACCCAAACAGACTTTTGAACCAGTCCAAACATTTGTTACCAAAAGTCTGAACAAAAACTCTGCTCCCAGAGATGTTCAGGTAACAGATGCTCCACCCACTAACAGATTACCAAGAGGATATGGACAACCCAGTTGTCATCGTCTGCCACATGTTTATGAAGAGCCCAAAAGGCCTTCAAAACCAAAAGTGAACAGACACCCTCATGGTTTTCAGCATCTGATAGGAAATGATCAAACATGTGCTGGACCAAGTGTTGACATACAAGCACTGGCAAATGGTCAACTGCAGCTGTTGAACTTAGTTCAAAAGCTAGTTCAAACCACTGATCTTTCTCCACAACTTAAGGCTGAGATAGCTAAGGACCCATCCAAAGCCAATTTGGCTTTGGACACTCACCAAAACTAAAATCCTTACTGATGTGCAGGGAGCTTCTGCTTGTTTAGACAGTTTATGGTATGTAGATAGTGGAGGCTCCAGGCACATGACTGGATGTAGAGCCCTTCTTCTGGACTTTCTTGCACATGGAGGGGGTGATATATCCTTTGGTAATGATTCTAAAGGTAAAGTGTTGGGTTCTGGTACTGTCAAAGCAGGGAGGCTTAAGTTTGAAAATGTTAATCTAATAGACAATCTAAAATTTAATCTACTTAGTGTGTCTCAAATGAGTGACAAAGGCTTTGGGTCATTCTTCACTAAGCAAACTTGTAAGATTGTTGGCCCAGAGGCTGTAGAAAAGATTAACACCATCATTGCAGAGAGCAAAGCACAACTTGTTGCTCACAGAAGTGGCAATGTGTATGTTGTTGATATGTTGAAGGATAACCCTATGGCAAATGTCTGTCTGTTCTCAGCTGCCTCTACCAAAGAGACAGAATTGTGGCATAGGAGTGTTGGGTTAATATGAGACCACAGTTACCAGGTTTGTCCATGTTTAGTTATATGTTAAAGTTAGAGGGCTAGATATGTAATTAAAGCATAGTATATGCTAGAAACCCTAGATCTGCGCACTTAAGGAGGAGACTGCGAACTTAATGTTAAGTTCGCAGTCCTCAGAATTCCCCTATAAATAGGAGCTCATTTGTGCAGCTAGGGTTAGGGTTTTTGATGTATCTTTGAGAGCACAAGTTAAAGGTGCGAACTTATTTCATATTGTGCGAACTTGTATCATCCATGGTTGTTTGAAGCTGAATCTTTAATGGAATCGTGTCTTTATGTTTCTTGTGTGTCGGTTCTTACAATATTCATCTAGTTCTTTTAGTTTTCATAGATTAATCAACTAAAACACCTAACAAATAGGTGTTTCTAGTTGATAACAATCTAGTGCACACTTAAGATCTAGTATTTTGGGACTACAATTTGGTATCAGAGCCTCTGTGCTCGAGATTGTATCTATCTAAAGATATCAAAACCCTCCTTGTTAGTTTTTACTTTCAAGTTTTTTCAATATTTTAGTGTTTATCAAAGTTTGAATATTTTCATTGTTTTGCCTTAAAATCTCGTGAAAAGTGTTTCTAAGGTGTTTAAAAGTTATTATCTTCATTAGAAACATCATTCAAGAGCTTCAAAACAATTGAAAATCTCTTGGACATGTTTTTGGAAAGTTAAATTTTTTAACAGCCGAGTTTGCGCACTTAAGTGCGAACTTAGCTCAAAATTTTGCGTACTTGTCTCATAAGTGAGAACTTGTTTCTTGCTTGTGAGTACTTGTTTCAAGCATTAATTACTTAATTCTGCGTACTTGTCTCATAAGTGTGAACTTGTTTCTTGCTAGTGAGCACTTGTTTCAAGAGTGAGTACTTAGCTCATAAGCTGCATACTTGATATTTCAAGGTGTGCACTTATTAACAGCCACAGCTGCGCACTTAATCCAAAAGTGTGTGCACTTGTGTCTGTGTGAGCACTTAAATTTACACAAGGCTTTATAGCTTTCTCTCTCCTGGCACCACAACTAGGGTTTCTGCATACTTATCTGAAATCTCTAGTTGGTGTGCGAACTTACTGAAAAGGTGCATTTTCTGAGCACTTGGCTAGGGTTACTGCGAACTTAAATCTTAAACGAGAGTTTAAGTGTCTGCGTACTTGCACAAGTGCGCAGGCTGATCAGTCAAGACTGAGTACTTGTGCTGCTCTGACTTGGCTGAACTGCGAACTTAAGCCAAAGTGTGTGTGCTACAGGGACTGCGTACTTATCAGGAGAATCAGGGACTTATCTTTGCTGTTTACTTGTTTCAGGCTTCCAAGAACTGCGAACTTAGACTGCAAACTGTGAACTTGTGCTGAGTGCGTACTTACCTGCGTACTTGTGGACTGTTTTGACTTTTCAAGGACTTTGGACTATAACTTGCTAATCAATTCAATCACAACCCTAAAATCAATCTAAAATCAACCTAAAATCAATCTAAAATCATGTCTGGTAACAACTCATTCCAAGTTAACCCCATAACTCAAGCTGAACTTGAAACCGGCACTATAACACGTATTCCCAAGTTGATGGGTGCAGAAGATTATGGTACATGGAAGAACAGAATGAAAGCTTTCTACTTTGTCAACGATCACACCCAATGGAACTCAGTCCAGCTCGGACCTCACATTCCCACCAGAACCACTGATGCTGGAGAAGTGTTCAACACTGATCCCACCACATACACTGATCTCGACAAACAACTGCTGCAGAGAGATCACAAAGCCTACGGTGCTCTCACCATGGCTTTGTCAAATGATGTCTACAATATGTTTGAAGAATACGGATCAGCGCACGATCTGTGGTTTGCTCTGAGTGAGTATTATGAAGGCAATGCTGAGATGAGGCAAAACAAACAAGATATGATTCAAAAGGAGTACGATATGTTTGGAAGTATTCGTGGTGAGAGCCTGTCTTCACACATTGACAGGTTCATGAATCTGTTGACCAAGATGAAGAAAGCGGGTATTCCTGTAAACAACCGCAACTCTATCAAGAAGCTGCTCGATTCTCTCCCAAAGGAGTGGAGTGTCCAATGTATGTTGATCAAAAAGGACTACTTGGATGCTCAGTCTACTTTGGCAGATCTCATTAACACTCTGAAATCATTTGAGATGGACATCACCAAAAGAGAAATGAATCAGACTGTCCCGAAATTGACTTCCAGCAGTGCTATGAAGAATCTGGCTTTGATGGCCCCAATTGGTGATATGAGTTCAAGTTCGGTGCATTCGTATGTTGATTCTGCAGGGATTGGTAGTTCAAGTTCTGGGAAAGCTCCAATGTATCCTGAAAGGGCTGCAAAGACTCTAACTCCACAGGCTGCTAAACTGGCTGCTGAACATGTGGAACTGTTCAACTCTTTCATGAGCAGTTTTGAAGCGTTGAAGACCGGAGAGATTAAAAATGAGATGATGTCCCCAGAGGATATGTATCAGGTTGACCCAGATGACATGGAAGAGATGGATCTGAAATGGCAGATGGCTATGATCACTTTACGAGTGAAGCGTTTTCAAGATAGAACCGGAAGAAGAGTTGGTATGGGAAAGGCTGGGTTTGATAAGTCCAAGATCAGGTGCTACAACTGCAAGGTCCTCGGGCATTTCAAGTACGAATGCCCCACACTGAACCAAGCTGAAATTAAGCCTGCAAAGAGGTTGGTGGCCATAACCGATGGCAATGAGGGAAATGATAAGGAGCCACAAAAGGCCTTGGTTGTTGAAGACTTCGACTGGGGAGAAGAGGCTGCCGCTGCTGAGGTTGAAGTTAACAAAGCCCTGATGGCCACAATCTGCACCAAATCTTCAAGTGGTGTAAACTCTGTTGAAGGATCGTCTGCTGAGGTTCTGAAGGGGGAAATGCAGAAGTACGCCGGGCTGAAGAGTGTGTTGACTGATGAGAAGGTGAATGATGAGAAAAGAGAGGAGGCGCTGATTGCTGAGAAGACTTCATCTGAGAAGGTCGCTGAGGAGGTGAAGAGTTCTTCTAAGAAAGCTGAGGAAAGGGACATGGTAAATATTCCTTTAGAAATTAAATCTAAACTGTGCTCACCTAGGTGTGTTACAGCTGTCGCATACTGTTTATCACACAACAGACGAGTTTTAAGAGAAATGGATGACATTCGTAAAATAAATACTGAAATGAAAGAAAATGAGTGGGCATATCAGCGAAAGTTAAATGCAACTCTAGCTGAAATGCAAACTTTAAAAGAATTTGTGCTTAAGAAAGATTTTCTGATAAACGATTTAACCTCAAAACTAGAGAAATCTAGAAATGAGACAACTCGTCTTCAAATTGTTGTGGATAAATGGAATGTGAGCAAACGGGCTCAAGCTGATATAATCGAATGTGGAAGACAATCATTCGTAAAGGATGGAATTGGGTATAAGGATAAGAATGGAATCGAAAGATCTCTATTCTTACCCTTGAGCCAAAGTGAATACATACCCATTCCATCACCTCATCCAAAAAATGACCTTTTTGAAAATAAATGTGATGAATCTGAGTCAAATACTAACATAAGTAAAAGTAATGCAGATGTGACCCAACAGGCTCAGGTGGAGGATGATGTGTGTTGTGGTGGCCAGACAGTGGGTTTAGGACATCCGGGTGCCAATTACTCAACAGTGAATTGGTTTATCTGGAACAATGAAAATTCGAAAAACAATTTTATTTTGGATGAATGTAAAACTTTAACTAAATCGGATGACTGTAATAGTTTGCCTAGGATGGATGACTGTAATAGTTTAACTAGGATGGATGACTGTAAACTTGATTTGAAAGGGGCTGTGGCTCCCGATGATAGGAAGCCTCCTATCAAACGATCTAATGTTTGTGTTGAAAATGTTATTCCTGTGTGTGTTGATCTTAATGCTGCATTCTCTGATGATAATCATGTGGTCAAACCATCTGTGTTTGTGCCAGAACTTAAGCGTAACAGGTTTGGGAAATTTCTCACTGAGGAAATCCCAGAATTTATCCCCTCATCCACAGATGTATCAGGTTCTGAAGAATCACAAAGTGAAACAGGTACCTCAAGTTCTGAAGAATCACTGAATGATACAGAGAGCAGCTGCAGCTTAACTAATCTGGACATCAATGAAGAATCAAGTAGCAACAGGGAAGAATCAAGCTCAACCGAAAGCTCAAGATCAAACAAGATCAAGAAAAGAACATCACAACCATCATCATCCAGATCTTCTCCTAAGATCAAGCCTAAGCATTCTAAATGCTTCAGATGTGGAAAAGAGGGTCACGTGGTCAAGAACTGTCACATAAAACCTAAATCACAAAAGGATGTCAAAACACAAAACTCTTTTTCGGATCAATTAAGAAATCTTCAAGAAACCGTAAAAAGTTTTGTTAAAAATACACAAATTTGGAAGAAACAAGAGTCAACTTTGGGAGAAAACCATGACAGATCAAAACTTAAACAAACTTGGATTCCCAAAGTTACTTAAGTTTCAAGCAGAATCACCACTGTACATAGATTTTCTTTAGTTTAGCTTTGTTTCTCTTTTGTTTTTGTATGTGCAGAATAAATTACAAAAATGGCTGATAGCTCTCATGAGATATCTATGGCATGTCGACAGCGGCGCTTCAAGACACATGACAGGACTGAAAGAACTCCTCAAGAACTATCGGTTCATCGATGGAGAATTTGTAGCGTTCGCTGGGAATGAGAAGGGTGGAAAGATCGTTGGCATAGGAGATGTAGTTTCTGACGCGCTAACACTTGAGGACGTCAACTATGTTCCAGAACTGTGCTACAATCTTTTGAGTGTATCACAAGTCTGTGACAAAGGAATCTCAGTGTTGTTTAACGACATGGAATGCATCTTCCTAAAGCCAGGATTTAAACCATCCACTGACATGATCATGCTAAAAGCCCCCAGACAAAACAATACTTATGTGATAAACATGAGGGATGCCAAGTCTGAACAACCAATGACTTGTCTATTGTCAAAGGCATCCGAGTCAGAGTCACTGTTATGGCACAGGCGATTAGGTCATGTTAACTTTAAAAATATAAACAAACTTTCTAAACTTAATCTTGTCAGAGGTCTTCCTTCTAAGGAATTTCCTTTTTCTGAAAAATGTTTAGCATGTGCCAAAGGTAAACAACATAAGAAATCGCACAAGTCCAAATCAGTGAACTCAATTGACTCACCTCTTCAATTATTACATATGGATCTTTTTGGTCCTATCAGTGTAAAAAGCTTGGGTAAAAAGTCTTACTGTTTGGTGATTACAGATGACTTCTCTCGCTTCACATGGGTGTACTTCTTGGAATTCAAGAGTGAGGCTGCTGAGACCTTGATGCTGTTCGTTCCTTTGATCGAGAATATAATCAAGTTGAAAGTAAAGTCAATCAGAAGTGATCATGGAACTGAATTCAAGAACCAAACTTTTGTGACGTTCTGCAGCGGGAAAGGAATTCATCTCCAATATAGTGCTACAAGGACTCCTCAGCAAAATGGAGTGGCTGAAAGGAAGAATCGTACTCTTATTGAAGCTGCCAGAACCATGCTCATTGACTCTAAGTTACCGATCATCTTCTGGGCAGAAGCTGTGAATACCGCCTGTTATGTTCTTAACAGGGTCTTGATTGTCAAGCCTCGTGGGAAAACAGCCTATGAATTGCTTTTCAAAAGAAAACCTCTCATTGATTATTTCAGGCCGTTTGGATGTTCTTGCACTCTTCTAAACAACTTTGAGAATATCATGAAGTTTGATGCTGTTGGAGACGAATGTTTCTTTGTTGGATACTCGTCTAGTCAAAAGGCTTATCGAGTATACAACAAACGCACCAAGATGGTTCTGGAATCCTTTTATGTTGACTGGCAAGAATCCAACTCCACCAACGTTGGAACCGGTCCTGACTGGTTCTTTGATGTGGATGTTGTGTTCAATCACTTTGTCATTCCTGAACAGCAAGCTCATGCAGAACCAGCTCCTGAAAATCAAGCCACAAGCTCTTCTCCCTTTGGAAATATTCTCTACTCTTCTGATGATGAAGTCGCACCGTTTACCACCCGTTTCTCTCCTCTGGTTGCTGATCCTATCGTTCCTCAACTTAATAATGGTGATACTACTACTGAAACCCCCAACATTCCTGAAAGCACGTCAAATGCTGAAGGAACTCAATCAAATCAGCAGTCTGTAAATGATCCATCCAGTTCTTCTACACCTGGAGACCATCTTTCGAACCTCCCTCTTCAAGTGCAAGAAGAAGAAAATATGGGATTCAAATCTTCTAAGAACCATCCAATTGAAAATGTCATTGGACCAATCAGTGAGGGTGTTCTTACCAGAAATCAGACAGACAAGCTCAACACTGCTCTCTCAGCATTCTTATCTCAAACCGTACCTTTCAGCATTGAAGATGCAGTTAGAGATGCAAGCTGGGTTGAAGCCATGCAGGAAGAACTATTTCAGTTCAGAAAGCTCAAAGTGTGGGAGCTCGTTGATCTGCCTGAAGGAAAATATCCTATTGGAACAAGATGGGTTTTTCGCAACAAGATGGATGAACGTGGTGTGGTAATCAAGAACAAAGCTCGTCTGGTTGTTCAAGGATTTCGTCAGCAGGAGGGGATTGACTATGAGGAAGTTTTTGCTCCAGTCGCTCGACTTGAAGCCATACGCATCTTCTTAGCATATGCTTCATATCGAAATTTTAAAGTCTTTCAGATGGACGTGAAGAGCGCTTTCTTATATGGGAAGATCAAAGAAGAAGTCTATGTGTGCCAACCGCCCGGATTCGAAGACCCTCATCATCCAAACAGATACTACAAGCTAGACAAGGCTCTCTATGGTCTCCATCAAGCTCCTAGAGCTTGGTATGAGACCTTGTCTTCATATCTGTTACAAAATGGATACACGAGAGGGAAGATCGACATGACCTTGTTCACCAAAGAAGTCAACAAACATTCTATCCTTGTTCAGATTTATGTTGATGATATTATCTTTGGTTCAACTGACGAAAATTTGTGCAGGGAATTTGAAAGCATCATGAAGTCTCAATTTGAAATGAGCATGATGGGAGAACTATCATTTTTCTTAGGTCTTGAAGTCCAACAAAAGGAAGACGGTATTCTCATTCATCAAGCTAAATACACAAGAGACATTCTGGCGAAGTACAACCTGTCGGATTGCAAACCGTCCAACACTCCTTTTGCAGCTCAAACAACACTTGTACCAGATCTTGAAGGACCTTCTGTGAACCCGCACACTTACCGTTCTATGATTGGCTCCTTGATGTATCTTACAGCGAGCAGACCGGACATTATGTGGGCAGTTGGATGCTGTGCCCGCTTTCAGTCAAATCCAAAGCAATCTCATGAGACTGCAGTCAAAAGAATCTTCCGCTACCTCAAAGGAACACCAAAACTTGGTTTATGGTATCCTAAGAGTGACAATTTTGACCTAATTGCGTACTCTGATAGTGACCATGCAGGTTGCAGGATTGACCGAAAGTCTGTCTCTGGTGGCTGTCAATTTCTGGGGAACCGGCTCGTGTCATGGCAAAGCAAGAAGCAGACCACTGTGTCGATATCTACTGCTCAAGCTGAGTACACCGCCGCATCCAGTTGTTACTGTCAAGTGTTGTGGATCCAAAATCAGCTGTTGGATTATGGTTTGAATATCATGAGAACTCCTATCTACATTGATAATGATGCCTGTCGTGACATCGTGAAGAATCCAATTGATCATTCAAAAACTAAACATATTGAAATTCGGATTCATTCAATTCGCGATGCGCACGACAAGGGGTACATACAGGTGTTGCCTATCGATACTGCTGATCAAAAGGCAGATATCTTTACCAAAGCTTTCGACAAAACCCGTTTTCGTCAGTTGGTGACTTGGTTAGAAATGATCAACTTTGAATGATTTATGTTAAAAAAAAAAAAAAAAAAAAAAAAAAACCTTTACTTTGTGAATAAATTATAGAAAAATCTTATGTTTTAAAATAAAATAAAGATTTTTGGGGGAGAAATAAACCGGTAGATCCCTGAATTTGCAAGTTTTAAAAACTTTTTCAACAACAATCAAGAAATGATAGGAACTAATCATATTTGTCAGCATGTGAATAGGACCCAGAGGACGTTGTGGCTTCAAGCAAGGACATGTCGGTAGATTCAGCCTGGAATTGAGTAAACTGCTAAAAGATGACAAACTAAAAGTCTACACGAGGTGCTGGATTCCCACTGTGCTTCAGGCTTGCACAAGCTGAGTCCGGTCATACACAGGTTGAGAGATCAAAAGACACAGAAAATTTTGTGCATAAGCAATCAAAAGACACCTAAGAGTGCAAGCTACCAAAGCGGGGCTATCAAAATCAAAATGAGCAACAAAAGACACGCAATGTTAGTGACGTGCAAACATATAGATAGCTCAAAACGCAATCAGATGATCATCTTCTCTGTTATGGGAACATAGACCTGAAGCTCTCATCATCTGATTGACATAATGATCATCTTCTCTGCTTATGGAAACATAGACCTGAAGCTCTCATCATTATATCTCAATAAACCTTGAGGATTGGTAGGCTTACACCTGGCACAAGTGGGGTCCATTAACATGTCGTCAATATTACCAAAACATGATAAAGATCATCATATAAAGTATGTTGAAAGACGAGAGGCATGGATTTAAGTGGACAATTATACCGACAGTTTTTCTTGGGCTACAGCTATCCAAAGGAAAGTTGAAACGTGGTCTGGCAGGTATGACTGGTATGATCTTGATGCAAAAGGTGAGAAACGGTTGATCTCTAAACCCAAATCTTTGGTTAAAAAGGCTATTTTGTTGATTGTTGGGCCTGCGCACTTAAAAGCTCTCTTTATTGGGCCTGCGCACTTAAAGGATTTCTTTAAAAGTGTTAACTGGGCTCGCGTACTTGACTGGGCTCATGGGCCTGCGCACTTAATTGTCAAGTACGCGGCCCAAACCTGTTCCCTATAAATACGCAGTTAAAACTCTCATTTTAACTTTTTATTTTCACAAACCCTAATTTTCATCTTATCTTTTCACCCACCTTTACACCGCCGTCTTCTTCTTCCAAACCACCGTCAACCACCACTGGTTCAACGAAGAACCACCACCTATTGATCCATTTCATCTATTTTCTTTACTTGTTTTTGTGTTTGTTAAAGGTAGTTTGCAGTTCTAACTTGTCTTCGTCTTGTCTTGAATCACAGGATCTAAGTTTGAGATCCATGAAATCAGTCTGTTGATGATCTGGGATTTTCATGAACTGCGTACCTATAAACTTGAAGAACTGCGCACTTGGTTCATATGAATGCGCACTTGCTTCATGTGAATCAAGAATGAAAAACCCTAATATGACTGCGCACTTGGGTGTGAACTTAAAATCCTAAACGAAGGTTTAGGTGTCTGCGTACTAGTCTAGTACGCAGACCTGATAACCCTTCCAAGCCGTTACCATGCCCGAGTAAAACCAAGTGCGTACCAAACATTCCCGAGTAAAACCAAGTGCGCACTTAGGTTACCTAACCTGACCTGTTGATTTGGACTGCGAACTTAATAATTCTGTGGACTTAACTTTGGACCAAGATGTTGACCAATGACTTGACAATTCAGGACATTTGACCGGACTACGTAACTTGACTAGTTCATCCGTAAACCGTAACTGGACTCAAATAACTATTAAAAAAAAAAAAAAAAAAAACACAAATCATACACACTTTAAAAATCTAATCCATAAAATAAATAACACACGTAAAACCAACTTAAAACCAAACCGAGTCTAAGTACGTCGTCCGTCAAATAAAATGAAGTGTCTGTCAATTAGTCAATTCAAAATCAAAATTCTAACTTAATTTTCGTGCACGTGTCCAAAACAGATGGCTCTTGAATGGGATCCTAGAGGCATGCACAACCAGGCGATAATTCTGGAAACTGATGATTCAAAGTTTCGGGACGTAGTTGCATGGATCAGGAGAAGCAGGATCGGTTATGCAGTAGAGCAGCAAGTTGAAGTCTACAGTTCTCACATTGAAGACTTCTGGAGATCTGCTAGAGTGGAAACAGTGGCTCGTGTCAAGAGAATTAAAGCCACAGTCAGAAACAAGGCAGTCATCATCACAGAAGACGCAGTGAGACAGGTTCTAAGATTTCAGGATCAACCAGAAACTGTCAGATCTTTACCAAAGACTGTGATCCATCAAGAGTTCTTAAACTTTGGATACAAAGGAGACTTCGATGCAAGAGGTGATATCAAAAAGAGTCATTTAACCAGAGACTGGAAGCTTATCTGTCATGTATTCCTGATGTCTCTATGTCACCGAAAAGGGGGTTATAATGCACTCAGTCCCGACTGGGCAACAGCTATGATCAAGGTCTGCAAGAATGAGCCTTTTAATCTGTCGGGATTGGTATTTGAGTGTATGGTGAGGAATGCTCAGGATACAAAGAAGAAATGGACGATGTATCCCCGATTTGTTCAAATGATGATCGATTCTCAACATAAGGATCTGCCTCTTGGTGATAAATATGGTTTTGCCAAGGGTGCACGATTCTTTACTGAATGCAACACACCTGATTGGGAACCGATGCTGGAAAGCATGTACTCTGCTCAACGCTATCCAGTTGTCATGAAGCTGTTCAGTGAAATGAAGAGAAGACGACAATATACTGCTAGAACTCAACAACCAGCTGCAACTGAACCTGAACCTACTGAACCTGCCTCTACTGAACCTGCTCCTACTGTACCTGCTACTACTGTTCCTCAGCACACTGCTGAAGAAGTTGCCCGTGAAAGATCTGTTGGTAAAAGGGCAGCATCTGATCCTGTTCCACAAAGGCCGACCAAAAGAAACAGGCCTACTGGTTTACCACAGGAAGGGAGAGAATCGTTGACTCCCGAGGAACTTGAAATGGCTGAAGCTGCCAGACTGAATGCTGAACGTGCAAAGGCAGAGAGAAGAAGAAGAAGAGAACAGTTGCCCGAGTCTGAAAGGCCACGGGTTATGACTGAAGAAGATGAGGAGAATGAAGCTATTCTGGAACAGATGTTTGGTATGGAGGGTCAACCTGGGCCTTCCACTGCCAGGCCAGGGCCCTCTACTGCTAGGCCTGGCCCTTCCTCTGAAAGACCACCCATTCCCAAGCCTCCAGCAAAGAAACAGTCAGTACCATCATCATCTGTTCCTGGTGCATCTCGTCAAAAACCGGTGCATCAGGAATTGTATGAGAAGTTATCTAAGGAGGTGGGAAAGAATGCTGCCAAGGAAATATGTATGTTGAAGAATCAAATCTATAATAATCAGGAGTTGAGAAAGAAGCTGAAGAAGTTGAAGCATAAGAACCGAAGTCTTGAAAAGGTGGTCAAAGATCAGCGCTATTTGATTAAGTTTCAGACTGAGGTCCAGATGAAGATGTTTGATATGCTTCAGGAGTTAAAGACTCAGGGTACCGATGCTCCAAAATTGACGTTCGATGAAGTCTTTGATTTCGGAAAATTTATGGAAGAAGAAAAGGAGAAAGAAAGAAAGGAGGAAGAGAGTGATGTAGATGAGATAAGTGAAGACGAGATGCCTGAGACGTTTGTAGAAATCGGTGCCGGGGAAAAGACAGTGTATGAAATGGATGATGGGTATGTATTGGATCCTGAGAGAGCAAGTTGGTTTCCAAGAAGACCAATCACCATTCCTGCGTTGCACCAGACCATTCACCATACTCGTGCTTCGCATCAAGAAAGAGTTGTCTGCTGGGGATATGATGGGTTTAAGCGTCTTTTCTTTGTGAAGCGAAGGGGAGGCGTCATTCAGTATTTCAAGGGAAGACCGAATTTGAAGTCCCTTCCAAGATGGGACATACGAGAGATGTGCAGAACTCCTTTTCTGAACCACTCTGGGTGTACCAATGCTGACATGGTGTCTGTGTATATTGAAGATGAATGTGCACGTGACTTCAAAAACTGGAAGCCGCAGAAGCCGAGGCGAAGGATGTCGAAGAAAAGAATTGATCCTGCAACCGGACGGGGAATGATAACCTATGTGATAGACCCTCCAGATGTCGTCACTAGGGTTCCCATTCGTCCTGAGCTTCCTGTGCTTTTGGCAGACTTCAAGAAATGGTTTTATGATAGCAGAACCGGTGAAGCCGTTATCAAATTGAGAGATGACACAGAAGCATTGAGAATAGTTGATCCAGTGGACGTGTTTGCTTTGAATCCATCTGATTTAACTACTCTCTTTGCTAATCAGATAAATGTTGGTGCTGGTAACGTGTTGTTTGAGGAAGCTGTCTTGTTTAGAAGGGCTGTGGAAAGAGCGCTGAAGCGAAAGCAAGAACTGATCGATCTGGTGGCGAAGATCAACGCAGCTGACAAAGCGAAAGATGACAGAGCGCTAGCTGCTGCTGTTGCTGCTGCTGCTGCAAAGAAATCAGAAGCCGAAGCTACTCCAGAGGTTCAAACACAAGCTTCTCCAGCAACAGTTGATCTTGAACCTGAGCCTTCACAAGTACCACCAGTCTCTCCAAGCACAGCTCCAGAGACTCAGCAAGATCAAACAACTGTAGATCTAGCTGAGTTATTCATTCAGGAGCCACCCTCTGAAGTGACATCCACTGAAGAAACACATGCTGAAGCACCTCATACTGAAGAACCAATCATTGAAGAAAGCATAGTTCAGGCACTCCCGGCACGTCAAGCAAGAGAAGAGGGGGAGTTGAGTGATGTCGAGATAGATTGATATTGTAGCACTGGTAGCTGTGGTCTAGGGGGAGTATTGTTGGGTTAATATGAGACCACAGTTACCAGGTTTGTCCATGTTTAGTTATATGTTAAAGTTAGAGGGCTAGATATGTAATTAAAGCATAGTATATGCTAGAAACCCTAGATCTGCGCACTTAAGGAGGAGACTGCGAACTTAATGTTAAGTTCGCAGTCCTCAGAATTCCCCTATAAATAGGAGCTCATTTGTGCAGCTAGGGTTAGGGTTTTTGATGTATCTTTGAGAGCACAAGTTAAAGGTGCGAACTTATTTCATATTGTGCGAACTTGTATCATCCATGGTTGTTTGAAGCTGAATCTTTAATGGAATCGTGTCTTTATGTTTCTTGTGTGTCGGTTCTTACAATATTCATCTAGTTCTTTTAGTTTTCATAGATTAATCAACTAAAACACCTAACAAATAGGTGTTTCTAGTTGATAACAATCTAGTGCACACTTAAGATCTAGTATTTTGGGACTACAAGGAGACTTGGTCACACCAACCTTAAAACTATCAACTCACTCTCCAAACAAAACCTTGTCAGAGGTTTGCCATCAAAAGAATTCAAATGTGATGAGCATTGTGTTTCCTGTCTAAAAGGTAAACAACATAAAAGCTCTTACAAATCCATTGATGAGTCCAAAACTAGTCAGTGTTTACAAATGTTACACATGGACTTGTTTGGCCCTGTAAAAATCATGAGTCTAAGAAGAAAAAGATTTTGTCTTGTCATAGTTGATGATTTTTCTAGGTTTACATGGACTTACTTTTTACACTCTAAGGATGAGACTGCAGGTATTTTGAAGGACTTTGTCACCAAAGTTGAAAAACAATATGACTTGCCAGTAAAAGTCTTTAGAAGTGACAATGGAACAGAGTTTAAAAATAAGGAGTTGGATGATTTCTGTGTGTCAAAAGGGATTGTAAGGCAGTACAGTATCCCAAGAACACCAGAGCAGAATGGGGTGGTTGAAAGGAAGAACAGGACTCTCATTGAGGCTGCAAGAACAATGCTAGCAGATTCTGGTTTACCTCTGTCCTTTTGGGCAGAAGCTGTAAATACTGCCTGCTATGTTCAAAACAGAGTTTTAATCAACCCTAGACATCAAAAGACTGCTTATGAAATTCTGTTTAAAATCAAACCACTGATATCATTTTTCAAAGTCTTTGGCTGCCCATGTTTCATTTTAAATCTCAAAGATTCCATTTCAAAATTTGCAGCCAAAGTAGATTGTGGATATTTTCTGGGGTATTCTTCTACTGCCAAGGCCTATAAAGTGTTCAACACAAGGACCAAGACAATAGAAGAAACTCTGAATGTGAAGTTCAATGAACTTTCATCTTTGAAAATCCTAGCAAACCTTGCTGAGTTGTTTGATTTAGATAAATTCAAATTTGAAGATATTACTGTCAAAACTAACCCTGCAGGTACTCCACAATTTTCACAACAAGATTACAGAATAGATGTTGTGGTTCCAGATCACTACAAAGTCTATCCTGCATCAGAGGAAGCAGGAGTTCAAAACAACTGTCCAAACCTCTGTCCTTCACCACAAAATGCCATCGTACCATATCAAGGAGATTTAATCTACCTAAGAGCTCATCCACCAGATCAAATCATTGGCAACATCAGAGAAGGTGTGCTCACAAGGAGCCAATCTTCAAACATCTGTCTTTTTGCAGGCTTTCTATCCCTTACACAACCTGTCAAGTACCAAGAGGCACTAAAAGACAACAGTTGGGTAGAAGCCATGCAAGAAGAACTCCTTCAGTTCAAAAGACAACAAGTATGGGAACTTGTACCACTGCCTAAGGATGTCTATCCAATTGGCACAAAATGGGTCTTCAAAAACAAAACTGATGAAAGGGGTATAGTTGTCAAGAATAAGGCCAGGTTAGTGGTTCAAGGCTTCAGACAAGAAGAAGGAATTGACTATGATGAAACCTTTGCCCCTGTAGCAAGGTTAGAAGCTATCAGACTTTTCTTAGCCTTTGCTGTCAACCACAACATCAAGGTGTATCAGATGGACATCAAGTGTGCCTTCCTATATGGCAAAATTCAGGAGGAGGTCTATGTATGTCAACCACCTGGTTTTGAAGACACATTCCATCCTGATCATGTCTACAAGCTTAACAAAGCATTGTATGGACTGAAACAAGCACCAAGAGCCTGGTATGAAACTCTCTCTACTTTTCTCTTATCCATTGGTTTCACAAGAGGTAAAATTGATAAAACCTTGTTCTTAAAATGGAAAGGAAAAGATTTAATGATTATTCAAATATATGTGGATGACATCATTTTTGGATCCACATGTAATAAAATGTGTGAGGAGTTTAGGGAACTTATGACAGCAGAGTTTGAAATGAGTGCTATGGGTGAACTTCAGTGCTTTCTTGGTCTCCAAGTTAAGCAACTGCAAAATGGCACATTCATCCATCAAAACAAGTATGTGAAAAACTTGTTAACAAAATTTGAGATGAATGATTGTAAGCCATGTAGTACACCCATGAGCACTGTCAAGCCACTCACTGTTGATGAAAAGGATGAACTGGTTGATCAGACACACTATAGATGCATGATTGGGTCTTTATTGTACTTAACAGCATCCAGGCCAGACATTATGTTTGCAACCTGTGTGTGTGCTAGATCTCAGGCTTCTCCTAGAAAGTCTAACCTTATTGCTGTAAAGAGGATATTCAGATACCTAAAAGGTGCTCCCACACTTGGTATCTGGTATCCTGCTAATGGAAACATTGAGCTTTCAGGTTATTCAGATAGTGACTTTGCTGGCTGCCATACCACAAGGAAGTCCACCTCTGGAGGGTGCCAGTTTCTAGGGAATGCCTTAGTCTCTTGGCAAAGCAAAAAGCAAGCAGCTGTTTCAACATCCACAGCTGAGGCTGAATACATAGCTGCTGCAAGCTGTACAGCCCAACTCATGTGGCTTCAAAATCAACTACTGGATTTTGGGATAACTGCACTAAGGACTCCACTCATGTTGGATAGCCAAGCTGCTGAAAATATCATCAAGAATCCAGTTTCTCACTCAACCACCAAGCACATAGATATCAGACATCACTTTGTCAGAGATAGCTATGAAAAAGGTTTGATTTCTCTGCACCATGTTCCAACAGAGGATCAGCTGGCAGATGTGTTGACAAAAGCTTTAGACACATCTACCTTCACAAATCTGATCTCTCGAATTGGAATGTTAAACATGGATTAAAACAACAAAAATGTTTTCAATAAAAGCATTAAAATGTTTTCAGAAAAATCAAATTTTGCTAAAATGACACTTTGGTTGAAAAATCTGTTTTAAACCACTGATCAGATAAAACAACCACTGTTTCATTCAAACCACTGATAGTTGAAAAATCTGTTTCAAACAACTGATCAGATAAAACAACCACTGTTGGTTGAAAAATCTGTTTCAAACATCTGATCAGATAAAACAACTGTTTTCATCAGTCTTTTGGTTAAACAACAGAGGTTGGCAACAGATGTTTAACAAAACAGCTGTATGTCACCAGTTGTTTCAACAATCAGATGTTTGCCACGTCTGCTCTCAAAAGCAGAGTTTTGCCACATCAGCGGTTTCACCAGAGCCTATAAAACCCTGTTTTTCCCCCAACAGCAGTTTTACTGTCTCATTGTATTCAAAATACTGAAAACCGCCTTCGTCTTCCTCATAACCCTCAATCAAAAGTTCATTACTTTCACAAACAAAATCCATTAAAATGGATCTCCAAACAAAAGCCACTCATAATTTCCTTCCCTATTTGGTAAAAACCGAAGATAACACTCCATTTCATTCCACCATCGACATCATCAATAACTCAAAATACAAAAATATTCTTATTGCTGATGCTCCCATTTACCTGGAAACACTCCAAGAATTCTGGGCAAGTGCTGAAGTCTTATATCAAGACAAAAAGCCCACTTCCATAATTTCTAAAATTGGAGCCACCAGTATCACCATAACCTCTGAAATCATATCCACTACCTTCTCATTGAACGACTTGTCAGGTAAGGAAACTTTTCCTAAAACAGAGCTTCACACTGAGTTTCAGGAAAGGGGGTATGATGGGCAGATGACTGGATCAACATTATATAAAAAGTTTTTTCCTCCAGTCATGAAATTTTTCTTCCATACCCTTCTTCTCTGTGCCTCAGCCAAGACTACATCCTTCAATGAAATCCCATTGAGGATACAATACTTGGGATATGCAATGTTGTCAGACTCTGACTTCAATTTGTCTCAGGGATTGTTCTTAGACTTGGTCTCAAATGTGAAAGCCATAAAATCTGGCTCAAATAATGCTTTTCTGCTCTACCATAGAATTCTAAGTGTAATTCTACAAAAGATTTTACCTGAAAAAGATTTTCAAAAGGGAGAGTCTTTCAAAATGAAAAGTTTAACTGATGAAACTTTTACTAGAATGCTGGGTTCTTCAACCCAAGAAAAAGTATCAAAAGTAACAAAGGTTTCAAAAACACAACCAAAGAGGACAAAGACAACAACTATTGTTGAAACCTCTGTTGGTGAGCCCACTGCTCCTGGTGATCACGGCACTTCATCCAGTGCTGTGAAACCCACACCAGCCACCAAAAGAAAACGTCCATCCTCAAAAACCACCTCTAAACCCAAAAAGGGACTTCTGGAAGATGAGATACCAGAAGCTAACCCTGTTGCATCACCAAAGCAACAAGAAACCACTGTTGTTACTTCCTCACAACAGTTGGAGATATCTCAACCCAAGCAAACTCCTCAAGAATCCTCACAAAAGGATCTTGTTGTAAGACAAAGGGAACCTCATACTGAAGCATATGAGTCACTTGACCATATATATGTTTACAAGTCCTTCTCCCAGGGCTAATCAGCTTCTTACTCCACCTACATCACCACAACATGTCCCACAAACCATGCAACCTCTGTTTGAAGCTATTGACAAAACTCAGGACAACCCCAGTTCCTCTCCTTCACCTGTCACAGAGAGTACACCTCCACCAGTGACTGGGACTGAGAAAAGTCAATCAGCTATCCCACAAACAGTAGAGGAGGTTATACTCCCAGAAGTCAATGTTACTTCTGATGAGTTTTCAAGAGAAGCAGTCACTACTGCTGTTGAGACCATTGTCTCACAACAGGACAGTGATTTCATAGATAAGACTTCCTTGAAGGCAACAACTGATGAGGCCACCATTGTGTCCCCAAAATCAGTTGGAAGTCCCCAGTACCAAGAAAAAGGGGCAGCAGGTTCTCATTCTATGGATTCACCTCCTAGAACTGAACCAGCTAAAACTACCTCTGGTAGGGATTCAGATGATCCTATTAACTTGGGTGATGAGTCAAAACTTCAAGAATTGACGGTTAAGGTTCAACACCTTGAATCCTCTGTTGCTGACATCAAAACTGATGTCAAGTCAATATTGGAGACATTGAACAACTTTACCAAAAGTCAACCCTTAACCTCTGATATTGCCAGTGAGCTATGGAAATCAGTTTCACCCATCATCATAGCTCACAGAAAACTGGCTGATCAGACCCAAGAAACATACATGTCCTTGATCAGAAACATGGTGGATGCCAGATTCAATGACACCAAGGCTGACATCAATGTGATCAAGGAAAACCTGCTGAAGACTACTGGCTCTGCCCCTACCACCATTCTCAGAGATGAAAACGACAATGAGTTTACAGCTGATGATGCCAAAAAGGGGGAGAGTGGCAGAGATAGGCTACCAAAGCTAGATCCATTTGGTGCACCACCCTCACAAAAGGGTAAGCCAGCTGCTGACAAACCAGAGTCAACAAAATCAGCTCCACAATCACAGCAACCAAATGTTCAAATCCCTGTCACTGAACCAGCTCAAACATCCAAGGCAAAAGAAGTTGACACTTCAGCCAATGAAAAGGCTGACAAAGCTGCTCAGGATAAAATGAAAAGGGCTGATACTTTGGAAGCTAAGGCAGAGTTTTTGGTGCAGCTGAAAAAGGAACAACAGCAAGAAGTAGAAGATGTGAATACTTTAAAGAGAAAGAAAATGCCAGCCAAACACACAAGGAAACCACCTTCCAAACTATCTGCTGAAACCCCTGCTGCTAAAACACCTGTTATCACAACCACTGCTCCCAAAACCACTACCACCACAACCACTGCTACCTAAACCACTGAAACCAAAACATCTGTTCCACCCAAACCAGTAACCAAACCAATCACCATACCATCAACAACTAAACCAGCCACAACTCAAACAACTCCCAAACCTACCACAACACAACCAAAAACCCAAACAACTGCTGGTTCCACAAAAGGACCAACAGATGTTCACCAAACCACTGCCTCATCCCCACCTTCACCTAAAGTCTTGTATAGCAGAAAAAGGAAATCCACCTTTGTTATACAAGATGAAAACATCCACAAAACACCACCTAACACCCCAAGCTCACAATCCACACCAATCAATGCCATTCCACTCTCATCTTTCTCACCACACACTTCACAATTCAAATCCCATAGACCACCACCAACCATCACCCCATTGGCTGAGAAGTATCCCCTTGAGTTGGATCCAATCAAGGGGGAACTTCAATCCTTCTACAATACTGATCAGCCATCAGACAGAACCTTCCCATCTCTCAAAGGCTTCCCTGTTCCACCCAACATTGACACCTATCTTAAATACAAGGGTGAACAGGCTGATGCTGTCATCAAAGAGAAATGTAAAGGGAAGGATGACAGGACTGCTCAGGGCATCCATTCAGCAGAGCTTAGCAAAGTTCGAAGGATTGAAGACTATGCTAAGAACCTGAGCAATTCCATGTCTTCCATGCCTCTCAGCAGAGATTTGGAAATGGAAGTTAGGGATTCACTACTAGAACAGATCTTGGCAACCAAGCCTTACAAAGCAACCAAGAATCAATTCACAGGCTGGACCACACATGCTCTTAGGGAAGAACTCATAAGAATTGAGAGCATGGCCAAGAATCCTCCTACTAAGGCCTCTGCCCCTGATTTCGGTAAAGGGAGAGATCAAGCTAGAGCCTTGAAGTTCAAGAGAATGAGACAAGAGCTTGTAGCTGCCAAGTATGGAGAGATGAAATCTGTTGCTAGATGGTCTGAGATCAGGTTGATTGAAACATACAAAAAGCTTGAACAAGAAAGAAAGACCAATCCCAAACTACCAAGAAAACCAGTCTATGATGATGCACCCAAGAAACCCTCACAGGCCTTTACACTAGACAGTTTACTTGAAACCTCTGATCTTTCTATTGCTGCTAAAAGACAATACAAGAAGCAGAAGGAAATGTCTGAAGAGGACACAAGAAAGTTCACTGAAACCTATGTAAAAGAGGGTCTCTTAAACCAAATCAGATACTTCTCTGACCCTGTCACAGAGAAGTTCAGAGAACTCATTGGCAGGCCTCCATCTCCTAACTCATCAAAAATAAAGATGCATCCCAGTCACTCCTCTGATTCTAAAATTCTAAAATGGAAGTCTGACAAAGAGACCCATGAATTGACATTGCTCAGATCAGATGGTAGTATTCAGAAGTTAAGTATGGATGATGCACCTGGCCTAAGTGCTGAAGATCTCCAGACCCTTCTGAATTTGACACTGGAAAGAGATGCTGAAGACCTCTTCTCTCTAAGCTTTGAATTACAACTTAAAGGGCAAATAAGAGAAAGTCTGATGAGAAATAAAGATCAAGAATAAAGCAGAGTTTTGGCATCATCTGTTCTAGGGGGAGATTGTTGGGTCTGCTGACCTGGAGAAGAACAGATGATTAAAAGCCAAAATATACTAAGTGTTTGATCCTTAATAAAGAACAGTTGTTTCAATAAAGCTTCCTCCAAAGATCTGTTGATTCCTAAACTACTGTTGCTGCTTAACAACTGTTAGAGATAACTGCTGCTGATGAAAGGTCTGATGGACAAAGTCTGAAGGTTAAAGGTCTGATAAAGAACAACTGCTGATCAAAGATCTGAGGAACAAAGGTCTGTTGAACCAACAGCACTTTGGTTCAACAGATGATAAGAAGACATCAGAGTTTTAGTTAACAGAGTTTTGTATTGTCAGTAGTTTCAATGTAACAGTAGTTTATGTAGATGCCGTTTTGCGACTAATGATTAGATATTAACATGTGTTAAGGGGCGAATGAGAGCAGTGTGGGCGAAGGTAACTTAGATGTGGACGAATCTGGAACCAGGGATGCACAGAAGACACATTCGACCACATACTGTGGGCGAATGTGGAAAAGCTTACATTCGACCAGTTTATCTGGGCGAACGTACAGTTGCTATAAATAGAAATTGGGTTTTTGTAATGTATAACGAGTCATTTAGAGTGTGTGTTTTCAGTGTGTGTTCCTGAGAGGATTGAGAGTGTTAGATTGTGTTCTAGATTAACTGTAATCAATCTGTAAGAGTTTATTTGGAAAGGTTAATCTATGAAAAGCTTTTAAAATGACTTTGATTGTGTTTTGATTGAGTTTATATCAGTTTGTTCTAAGCTAGGGTTTCCGCACCTGGTTTAGCAACTTGTATGATCATATAATCCTGTTTTAGTTGTCGAATTCTCCCTCTACAAAGTGGTATCAGAGCGTAGAGGATCATACAACAACAAATTGATAAACTCAGAGCTGATTTGGACATAATTTTCATCAATTCACATCTGTTTTCATATAAAAATGGTTTTTGAGTGTTTTTGAAAGAATTAGAGGTGATTTTGTGGTTAAAATTCAAAATTCCAAGTATTAAAGTTGTTCCAAATCATCTCCGAAGCATAACCTGATCAAGATCATTCAAATCCACAAACTTTTGAAAATCAGAGATCAAAATAACCGTTTTTCAAAGTGTAACCGTTTTTCAAAAGTAAGAAATGGGCGAACCTGGACTGAGTGGGCGAACGTGTGAGTTTTAGGTCGAAGGTGAGTGGAAATCTGGGCGAACCTAGAAGTTTTAGGGCGAACGTAGAGTGTTTCACTTGAATTTTCTACATTCGGGTCATAATCTTTACCTTCGGGAGATCGGGCGGACGAACGTGAATCAGAAACGGTCGAACCTAGGTCTATTTGGGCGAACGTAGAAATTTGTTAGTGTGTTTTTACATTCTGGTGATATTTCACATTCGGGTGTATCTTTTTGGGCGAATCTACTCTAAAAGGGACGAACCTGAAAGTATACTGGGGGAACCTAGGACAGTTTTTGGAAAATTCTTCTAAGTGTTGAATTTCTCGAAGTTTGTGATTATGTGGCGTTATCAGACTACTCCTACACCAGCAACTACACAACCACAACAGCAGGTGATGGACCCATGGACAGTGGCAGCACAGAAGACGGGCACACAGTCTTCGCAGCCGGTTAACTACATGACTCAAAGTGCACCTACAGTACCACAGTCTGACTACTGGGGAGTAGCAGCAGCGGTGGTAAACACTCAAACTACTAATGCTATTTCCACACTGATTAATGATTTGTCTTCAGGTAGCGGGACTCGGCCACCGAAGCTCATGGAGATTCAAGAATACAATCAGTGGCAGAAAAAGTTCAAGATACACTTGGAAGGCATGGGAGTGGAAGGTGCTGAAGCATGGAACATGATAGCTAAAGGTTACACACCACCAGTTCTGGAGAACACAGGTGAACCAGTGCCATTGGAGAGCATGGCGGAGGATGAGAAAAAGAAGTTTGCTGTGGAAAAGAAGGCGTTCTCCCAACTGACGCAAGCTATTACAAATGATCTTTTGCATCAGTTTGGAACGTGCACAACTTCTAAGGCTTTGTGGGATATGCTTAAAAGGAAGCATGATGGAAATGAGAAGACTCGAAATTTGAGAATGGAAGAACTTGTTAAGGAGTTTGAGAATTTTTCTTATGTTGGAAATGAAACTTTGAAAGAACTAACTCCTAGATATAATCATTTGATATCTGAATTGTCTAGCTATGGTGTACAGATTCCTATGGCAAAACAGGTGGACAAGTTTGCTGAAGCATTACCACCAAACTGGGATCAGCATGTGGATGTTCTGAAGGAGAAGGATGCTTTTCAATACTGGTCTCTTCAGGAGTTCATCGAGAAGCTGGAAAACAAGGAATTGGAAGAGAAGAGGAAGGCTAGGAGAGCACAGATTCCTCAGAATCCAAACTTATACTTTGGAGGATCTTTAGTTCCAGCAAGTACAAGTTCTGGAGGGCTAGTTACACCACATGTTGCTTGTATATCCAATGCTGTAGAATCACCCATCATAAACTACCATCAACAAACTTCATCTTTATCACAACCACAACCACAAATTCCATATCAATATTCATACATTCCACCATTCTCCCCAAAGCAACAAGCAGCTTTTTACACTGCTGGTCAATCTCAACCACAACCAATGAACCAACCTAACCAACCAACTGTGGTTTTGGAGACTTCCAATCTTGGAAATGTGACAGTTGAAGTTGCTCAGCAACACATTGCATTAGTTTCTGCAATGGTTTCTTCCTACAATGGGTTAGTTGCTAGTCAAATTGGTAATAATAACTTGACCAATGAAGACTACGCACAAATTGACAAGGAGGAGATGGAACTCATTGATATTCAATGGGCATTTGCGAGTATAATGCGAAGAGCAACAGAGTTTATTGAGAAAACAGGTAGAACCGACTTGGGAACTTCTCCTAATACAACCTACGGGTTCAATAAGGAGAAAGTGACTTGTTTTAACTGTGGAGGTAAAGGTCACTTTAAACGTGAATGCACTCAACCACCGAAACAAGGCAACAGGAATCCATTTAATGCTACCTATCAGAACCGTCAACAACAAAACCAAAACCAAGTTTCTTCCCAAAACAACAACAACAACTACCAAAGTCGTCAAAAAAACTTTAATAACAACCAAAATAGACAACCAACCACACCAAACCAGACACAAAACCAAACACCAAACAATACTAACCGAACAGTCATACCTATCACTACACCAGCTGAACAACAGAATACCAATCAAGCATTGGTTACTCAACAAGATGAGAGGTTTGACTGGTCGAGTATTCAGATAGGTGTTGAGGAAATCACAACTGGAGGAAATGTGGCGTGTGTTGCCTATCAGGTTGATCTTGAAGATTCAGTGACGATGGAGGAGAAGGTTGAAACTGAGGTTGATAGTGATGAGTCTGAGGCTGAGATGGATGGGGATTTTGAACCTGTTAAGGTTAATTCTGAGGTTAATGTTGAGGTTGAGAATGAGGAGACAAATTCGGGAATTGTGATTGATACTGTTTCTGACATTCCTGAGGAGTGTGAATCGGTTTATTCTGATTCAGACAGTGACTCAGATACGGAAGCTAGTGTTAATTCTCTTGATGAAGATATTGATCAGTTGCTTGCAGAAGCAGATTTTCTGATGACTAGGAAGTCGTGCATTGCAGATGATGCTTTCACAAAGATTGATTATTCCAGATTCTTTGCAGGAAAGGAAGCTCATTTCGCATTAATGGCCATGACTGACCCACCAAAACCTGTAAGTTCTGCATGTAGTACTGATAATACTAGTGAAAAATACTGTGGTACATGTGATAGATTGACTGAGGAGGTTAAACAACTCCGTGTTCAACGTGATAGTGCTATCATGAACAGTCAATCTACTCGCAAAGAGTTGAATGCTTTTAACAAAGTATTAGATGGCTACAAAAAGGACATTTCCGACTTGAAAAACACTTTGTCTTTAAAACAATTGGCAATTAACAACTATATCAATGAAATTGAAAACACCAAGTTGGAAATGGCCGCCATCAAATGCTTTGCTGAGAAAGTAAACAAAAAGTTGGAAAGTTACAAGAATGTTGCTTATGTGGTAGATCACATCATTGATGATAAAACCACCAATTATCGGGCAGTACCATCTCCGGTTCTTTTTGAAAACCACAATTGTCACCAAGTGACACCGGAGAGTTCGGTAAAATCTGATTCAGCATCGGAAAATGAATCTAATACTTCAAGTATTGGTGATCCAAATTCCGATGTTAGACCGATTTTGGGAATCAATGATGAGGGTGTTATTGCTGAAAGTGTTGACTCAGACTCAGAGAGTGATGATACTGGTTGTAACCAAACTGTTAATGTATGTGATATTCCAAAAGAAAATCACATCATTACAAATGAACCAGTTTCATCATCTCAAATTGTTCCAATGAGAAATGTTCATCATGTGAATAAGTCTGAGAAGAATGTTGTGAAGAAAGATCTTAATGTGATTAAGAAAGATCTTGAGAAGAATGATAAAAATGAACAATGTGACAAACCGGTCAAGGTGTTCTATCGGATGGAAGGATCCGATAAGATCATCTCTGACGAGGACTTTCCAATTAAAAATGCCAACTATGCTAAAATTGAAAAGATTTGGCAAGAAAGTACTATTTGGTTCCCAAAACATGAGAGAACTAATGAAATTCCACCAGCTTTGTTAAAGAAGTTGTATTTGGATGTTCCTCAAGAACCAAAGGTCCATGTCACAGAGTTTGTTAAACCCAAAAAACAGAGCTAATGGTTTTAATGAGCCGACTTATTCTAAAGGGCCACTCCCTGAGAGTTTAAGAAAGCAACAGTATAATGATCAATACCCTGTTAGATCATTTGCTCAACCAAATGCTCCGAATGTTTTTGAAGAGTACCGTGCGTGCTTTAAGTGTGGGGAACGTGGGCATTTACTTGCTCAGTGCCCATATGTAAGGCACAAGAGGCACGAAGTTGAAGTGAGGAATTCCATGAGAAAACCGATTGATCATTATGTGCCACCTCATAGGAGAGTTGTTCCTCAACAACAACAACCGTTTTATTATCAAAACAATTTTCAAATGAGGAACACTCGTCCAATGCACTATGATAGAAGGAATCGGATTGCCATGGAACACTCGTGGAGAAAGCCTGTGGTGAACTCAACAGTTGATAGGCAAAAGGTTCCACCAAAACCGATTGTCAAATCAAATGTTGGACCTAAGTCTGTTAAATCAGATAAAGTTACCAAGAAAGTTACCTTTGCTAACAATGTTCAGAAACCGACTGAGAATCCAAAGTCTCAGATTCGTATCCTGAAAAGGACTGAACAATCTTGGACACCCAATGGTACTCCAGGAGCCTCATCTTCGAAAGTTAATGAGAAAAAGGAAACGATTTTGAGCAATCAGAAAAAGATTGATCAAAAAGTTGTTAAAAATGTTTGTGAAAATGTTATTGTGAAACCTGATGTTGAAAGACCCAAGACTCAGGCTTGGGTCCCCCGAAAGAACTAACTGATTTACATTTTGTGTGCAGGGAGCTTCAGCTGGCCCTATTAGCAGTCTTTGGATTGTTGATAGTGGAGCTTCAGGCCACATGACAGGGGATCTTGCGTTGTTGTTCGACGTAAAGAACATCAATGGAGGGTATGTAGCGTTTGCGGGAAATAAAGGTGGATATATCACGATGGAAGGGAGTGTGAGCAATGGGATAGTGAGTTTCGAGCGGATTTCGTATGTGAAGCAGATAGATTACAATCTGTTGAGTGTCAGTCAAATATGTGACAAGAAATTTACTGTGCATTTTGATGACAAATCCTGCTATATTCTGAAACCGGGCTTTACAATTCCTAAAGAGTGGATAATGTTGAAGGCACCTCGCGTCAACAATCTATACATTCTTGATATGTCCAAGGCGATGACATCACAGGGGCAAATAACATGTTTTTTGTCCAAGGCGACTGAGAAAGAATCGATAATGTGGCACCGAAGGATGGGGCACATTCATCTGAAGAAAATGAATCAACTTGTGAGGAATGGACTTGTCGATGGAGTAAACGTGAAACATTTCCATCTGAATGACAAGTGTGTGAGTTGTAAAAAGGGGAAGCAACACAAACAGTCCCATAAAGTGAAAAAGGTTAACTCTGTTGAGATGCCACTAGAGCGATTGCACATGGATCTTTTCGGACCGGTCAAGCGTCATAGTCATCTTGGAGAGCTTTATTGTTTAGTCGTCACTGACGATTACTCAAGATTTTCATGGGTGATGTGTTTGCAGAATAAAAGCGACACTTTTATGAATCTAAAAGTTCTGTTCACTCGATTGGAGAATCTCTACAATGTGAAGATTAAGAGAATTCGGAGTGACAATGGGACGGAGTTCAAAAATGCAAAGATGGATGAACTTTGTGAAAACAAAGGAATACATCATGAATATTCAGCTCCGTACACCCCTCAACAGAACGGTGTTGCTGAACGAAAGAATAGGACTCTAATTGAAGCGGCTAGAACAATGCTTGCTGACTCAAATCTTCCAGTAATGTTCTGGAATGAGGCGATTTATGCAGCAAATTACACACTAAATCGGGTTCTAACAGTGAAGAAGTTTGGCAAAACATCTTATGAGCTGTTACACCGAAGAAAGCCGAACTTAGAGTATCTAGAACCTTTTGGGGCGCCTTGCACCATGTTGAATCCAAGCGAAAAGTTTAGTCCTAAAGCCGAGGAGGGTTACTTTGTTGGATATGCAACCCCGCTCAAACGGGTATACAACAAGAGAACTCGTCGTGTGGAAGACTGGGCTAACGTGGATGTTCAACGATATACTCAAAATATTCAAGGCACGGGTCCTGATTGGATGTTTGATTACAAAGATTTCTTTGAATCATTCAATCTAGATAGCTTGGTTGAAGAAGCTGTCATTAGACTACTTTACGAGTGTGAAAATGCAACAACTTCACCGTTGGTGCGTCCGATCACCGTGAACCCCCTACCAGCTTCTAATGATACCAATGCTCCTATACAAGAAGAAGAGATTTTTCAAGAGGCTTCAACTTCATTAGACACTTCAAAATCTGAAGATGAACAATATGAAGAAGCTATTCTTGATCGAGCTGAAGAACAGGAGGCACCGCCAGTGAACCCAACTCCAACTTCTGATGTGGCTTCATCATCAAATACGGGTCATGATCTGGATGCTGTAGAGAACTTGACTGTTCAGACGGGAGTACAAGTACCTGATTATCCGGAATCTCGGATTCATCGTATTCAACCGCTGGAGCAAGTTATCGGTGATCCTGGAAGCAGTGTTATGACCAGAGGGCAACTTAAAAGCGTTAATTCGCCAGAGAGTTTTGGTGCTTTAGCTTTATATGCCAAAATTCAACAATCTGGTAGTCAAAATGATTGGTCGTTTGCGTGTTATGTGTCGCAGGTAGAGCCAAGGACATACAAGGACGCTTTGAAGGATGATGCCTGGGTGGAAGCTATGCAGGAGGAGTTATTACAATTCCAGAAATTGGGAGTTTGGACGCTCACGGATTTGCCGCCGGATAGGAAGAAGATTGGCACCAAATGGGTGTTTAAGTGTAAGAAGGATGATCGTGGGGTAATAGTTCGTAACAAAGCCAGATTGGTAGTGCAGGGATTCCATCAAATCGAAGGGATTGATTATAATGAAATCTATGCACCGGTAGCACGAATCGAAGCTATTCGGATGTTCCTCGCGTTTGCTTCTTATAAGAAATTCAAAGTTTACCAGATGGACGTGAAAAGCGCATTTCTGTACGGTAAAGTCAAGGAAGAGGTGTATGTCGGGCAGCCACCAGGCTTTGAGGACCCAATCCACCGGGATAAGGTCTACGTGTTGAACAAAGCGCTTTATGGCTTGCACCAGGCTCCGAGGCAGTGGTACGAGGAGCTGAGTACATACCTCATCACCAAAGGATTCAAGCGCGGTCTCGTCGATTGTACCCTCTTTACGAAAAAGACGGGAGATGACTTGCTTCTAGTACAGATATACGTTGATGATATAATATTTGGTTCAACTAACGAGCTTTTATGCATGGAGTTTGAAACTGTCATGCAGGAAAAGTTCGAGATGAGCGCAATGGGGGAGATGCAGTTTTTCCTAGGCTTGCAGGTGGACCAAAGACCCGACGGGATCTTCATTCACCAGACGAAATATGTCTCCGACATCTTGAGCCGGTTCCAGATGGAGGACTCAAAGCCGATGGATACCCCGATTCAACCCAATCACGGGATTGGAGTAGACGCTAAGGGGGAGCTGACGGATCCTTTTACATACCGAGCAATCATCGGATCTCTGATGTATTTGACGGCGTCTCGACCAGATATTATGTACGCAACGTGTCTCTGTGCCCGTTATCAATCGAAGCCGAAACAAAGTCATCTGACGGCGGTCAAGCGTATCCTTAGATATCTGAAGGGTTGTCCTTCAAAAGGACTTTGGTACCCTAATGATGATAATTTTGATTTCATATCTTTTAGTGATGCAGATTGGGGCGGCTGTGACAAGGATAGCAAATCTACTACAGCTGGTTGCCAGTTTTTCGGGAGCAGGTTAATCACCTGGCAATGCAAGAAACAGACTTCCGTAGCACAATCTACCTGTGAAGCCGAGTATATTGCAGCCTCGAGTTGCTGTTCTCAAGTACTCTGGATTCAACAACAAATGGTGGATTACGGTTTGCAGTTTCTAAAAACTCCTATTTACTGTGACAACGAAGCCGCAATTGCATTAACTAAAAATTCGGAAAATCATTCTAAAGCGAAACACATCCGGATCAAATATCATTTTATCCGTGATTGTTACGCTAAGGAATTGATTGATATGATCAAAATACATACTGACTACCAACGTGCAGATTTGTTTACTAAAGCTTTTGATCGTTCACGCTTTGAATATCTTTTAAAAGTAAACAATATAAAGGAAAAACAGGACTAATCGGCACCTCGGTTTATCGCTTTTTAGTTTTTAGTTTTTATATTTTGCTAATTGGGAATTTCTCTTTACTATCATAATCCTCAAAGAAGTTGATGCTTTCGAGGGGATTGTTTAATCCTCAAAGAAGTTGATGCTTTCGAGTGGATTGTTTCTTTCAAATTTTTGTTTTTGTTTTTCATAAAAATCTAAAATCCAAAAATATGTTCTTTATTTTAGGGGGAGCCATTTTATCAGAAAAACCAAAAACAATATAAAATTCAAAAAGACCTAAAAATTAGAAAATCAAAAATGATTTCCTGGTAAAACGGAGGAAATGATAGTACATCAGTGGGAATCTGACACAGGCTAAAGAATTGTATAGTTTATGAGGCGTGTGTTGATTACGTGTGATATGCTGATAGGCTTCGTAGACTAAATATTGCGTGCATTAGTGATACAAACATAACGAACTACGCGTTCGTGGCTGAACACTTCATGGGCATATGGTCTTAGTACCGTAATTTCGTTTGATAGGATTGCCAAAATCTGAGGTTTCGGGTCGTTATGTTATGGTTATCCGGGATATTCTGCTAAAACTTTTGTCGTATTGATTTACGGACCTAGTTTTATCAGAATATTTGCTAAAAGAGCTTAATTGCCAAAAACCGGAAGTTACCGAATTGAGGAACTTTATGTTTTAATTGATCATAGATCATTATTACATCGTATTGATCATCTGATGCAAATCAGTGATTAATATCAGCCTCAACCTAGTGTATATGCACATGTTACTCTGCTGCATTCAATTGCTGACCTGTACACCTCTGTGCTATATACTTTGTACCTTTTACGGATAACTCTGGCATAATCACGCGTTACGACGAAGCTTTGTGCAATTACTTGATACGGGAGTATGTCGTGTGTGTGGGCACCACATCGTGTTAGTCTAATACACTTAACTCGTATCATTTTAAAGCATTGCGTAATTGTCTGCATGTGAGCTTACGTGGACCACAATATCAGCAATTGCCGTATCACATACTGTTTCTAATGATAATATTAAACAAAAAGATCAACGCTGTGATCAGATTTCTCAGAAAACTGATATGATCCTCTGACCGGATTTCACAAAATGTTTACTGCTTTCATTTACTTTGATGCATTTTATTTTGTTGCAATTTACTTTTATTGTCAAAAAGATACAAAATCCAAAAAGATTTTAGGTGTGTTTTGTTAAAATTTCAGAAAAACCAAAATTTTTGCATTTCTGCTTTATTTTTGATAACCGGGGATGCTTGATAGTCAATTTCTGAGATTTGACACCACCATCTGGGCTTTGTATCATTCTAAATGTGAAACATTTGTGTTTTGGAAGCTTAACGGATTGAAAAATGTTGAACGGGATTCGAATTTGTAATTTGGTAAAATTTTTCAAACTTTCCATTTTACATTCGCCCTTCATTGGGACGAATGTGGAAAATTTGTTACATTCGGGTGTTAAAGGATGGACGAATGTGGCTCTTAAAACATCATTCCACTTTCGGGTCAACTTGTTTCACCTTCGTGCCATTCAGTTGGGGCGAAGGTGGAAACTTTTCAGGTTCGTCCATTCTAACGGGCGAATGTACACCTTTATATATAAACAAATTGCAGGTTCGACCCTCATTCTAATTTTTTTTAAATATTTCATCATAACAGAACCTTGTTGTTTTTGAATTCTCTGCTTGTGCATTTTGATCCTTGCATATCACTGATCGTTTTCATATAAGTTTTACAGGTAATGGTTAAGGAATGAAGCCGGAATCGTTTGCTTTATGGACCGGACCTAGGGTTTAGGGTTTATGCTGATCGAGTGATTTTTAATGTTTGATTTTGATTCCCATTCATCCTACATCAGTTTTAGGGGGAGAATGTTTTAAGAATTAGAACTATAACAGGGATTAATTGATTGATTGATTGATTGAAATATAAAAACCCTAATTCGTTTTAAAACTGATATAGAATGAATGTTTAGGGAAATTGATGGTACACGAAGCTTAATCGGTCATGGTAGGATAGATTCTGATCAAAATCAAGGCCTAAAAACAAAGTTTGAAAATTTTCAAATTTTGGGGTTTAACCAGTTCTACATTCGGCTCATCGATTTGGTCGAAGGTGGAACTGGATGGACGAAGGTAACACTAAACGGGCGAATGTATCTTTTATTCAAAATCTTTGTACATTCGACCAGAAAAATTGCACCTTCGGCCACAAAACTCTACATTCGACCAGTGTAATATGGGCGAATGTGAAACTTTGAAAACCTAAAATTTTGAATTTTTGACGATTTTGTGGTTTGACGTTTTATTTTGATTTTATCTTACAGATGGCTGAAGAACAAACAACCGTTGATATTCCTGTGGAGACTACAGTTGCTGATCCAGTTCCACAGACTGTGCAAGAAGGAGAATCATCAAGCGGTACTAAATGGCCGTTTGAGAAGACTCATAACTGTTGCGCATATCTTGGAGACGTTGAGAAGAATGTGGAATTCACTGAGATCATAAAGTTTTTGAAGAGATGCAGAGTGGTTTATGCTTTGGCCACACCAACTATTATCTACAAGGATATAGTTGAGGATTTTTATAACAATGCAAAGTTTGATTACTTTGATAATCAAACAATCATCAAAAGCAAGATTCAGGGAATGGAGATGTTCATCACTGAAGCTGATATCAGAGAAGCTCTCCAGATCCAGTTTGAAACAAGTGAGGATCCAAGAGAATTATCCTGGACTGAGCAGAAAGCATGTTTCCTGAGGATGAAATACAAAGGACCGATTACTGATGGTTCTATGTATAAAGGGAAACTGAGCGTGCAGTTCAAGTATTTTGCTCACGTCATCATTATTGTATTTGGATGTGTTAGTGGAGGGTATGACGTGATGAGGAAGAGCTTGAGCTCGTTAATGGTTGCATTGACTCTCAATAAACCATTTAACGTTGCTGGGATGATCTTAGACCATATGTTGGAGATGTTGAAGGGTTTAAAGAAGAAATACTTCATGCTTTATCCTAGATTTTTGATGATGATCTTCGATCACAAATATCCACACTTGAAGAAGGATCCAACACAGATACTTAATATGGATCATATGAATGTTAGAACCTTGGCTAGAATGAAAGGTTATAAAGGTGTGCCTGAAAATGAAAGACCACCTTACAGGAGGTTGTTTGGAGCCTTGGCTAGAGAGGATTACATGGATCCTGGAAAGAATACAGCGAGGCATCCTGATAGTGACAGTGATAATGATGATCCATTAGTTTATGCTGATGCAAGCACGAAGAGGAAAAGGCAAGTTGTCAATCCCGGAGCCAAAGGGAAGGGTAAGGGAAAGACAGATCAAGGAAGTTCAAAACAACAAGTGGTTAGGAAGAAAACAACTGCTAAGAAGGGTACGAGTTTGGTAGATGAAGAGTCTGTTGATTCAGAGGAGACAGAGACTGAGGAACAATGGGATTCGGATGCTGAAAATGTCCGGACTACCAAACAAAAGGCCACTTTGGTTGGTGAGTTTGAATCACTGAACAGATCAATAGAAGAAGCTAAGAAGAGCAAGCAGTCTGTTGATGCTGAAGATGAAGGATTGACTGTTAATTTGGATGAGTTGAATGAAGGTGAAACAGTTGTAGTGAATTTGCCCAAGCCCAAACACAAATCTATGGCTAAGAAGACAAGCACCAAGCAACTCAGAGAGAAAGAATTGAACTTATTGTTGAAAGGAAAGAGATTACCTGATGCTGGTACATCATCTAAACAATCTTCACCAGCAGCTAAGAAGCAAAAGACTAAGGAGGCTACATCATTACCAGTGGATCAATTTAATATTGCCCTGGATAATGTTCTTGATATGTTTACTAAGCCTCAGAAAGGAAAAGAAGTTGAGGTTGAGCCATCTAAGTCAAAGTCCAAATCGAAGAAAGTCACTGTGGATGATGATGTGATGAAGCAGGTGAATAAGAAGATGGACGACATGATGAAGATGCTAGTGGCTCAACAAGCAGAAATTGCCAGATTCAAGCAGAATGAAGAGAAAATGCTTCAGATTGTTGTAGCTTCTAAATCTAATCAGGATGAGATAGATGAGAAGGTAAAGAAGCTTGAAGCAAAGAATAAAAAGCTTGAAGGGAAGTGTCTGAGAAACAAGAACAGGTACAAGGCAATTAAGGAAGATAACAAAGAGCTGAAGGCTGAAAACAAACGCCTTAGTGATCTGATTGATGATTTGTACAACATTGCACCCAAACTGAAGGAGGGTGAGGAAGATGCAGAGAAAGAGGTTGAACAAGTAGATTTTGAACCATCTGAATCTGATAAAGAGGAGGATGAGGATGATGAGAATGAAGAATCGGATAAAAGTGATGATGAAGATGATAATAATGATGATGATGATGATGCTGAAGGTTCAGGAAGTCAAAAGGAGGATGATAGTAGTAGCAGTGATGATAATGACGGAGGAGATGATACTGATAAGTTTACATTTGAGAAAAGACCACCTTCTAAGAAGAAGAAAGACACAGGTGAGTCTAGTTCAAAGAAGAAAGGAGAGAATGTTGATGATGAGACTGTGTTCTGGAATGAGAAGGTGAGGTCCTTATCTGATGATGCAAAACAAGTATACAAGGACATGTTAGAGAAGAGAGAGTGGACAATTGAATTCACAGGTCGTTTTGCAGAAATATTCCAAACTGATGACATGCGATATGAATTGGAATATAACGATCCTGATCTTGAAGAGGGGGAAGTACCTGCATCTGTTGCAAAGGAGATCTTGGATGGACTTGCACAGAGGGTAGGGAAAACATTTGAAGAATTCATTGTTGATGAGTCGATTCCACATATTCCTGAAAAGGATGTTGGAAGTCACTCAGATGATAAAGAAACCCCTGAATTTGAAGAAGTTGAGATAGAGGATATTACACATGAGGAATATCCACAGTACTTCAGACAAACTGATGAAGATGTGGTGTTTCCTGATTTTACTGAAAGACATAATACGTCTGCAAAAAGAAAGGCAAGGAAGAGAAGTGCTGAGTTTGTAGAGAAAGTGCTTGGAGCTGATTTGCCAGAATCTTCAAAGAAATCTGATGAATTGAAAGAGTATTTGAAGAAATTAAGACTGATGGATGAAAACCGACCAAAGCCTGAAGCTCAAGGGAACTTCTATAGGTTCCATAATGCAAAGTTCAGAGGCAGAGCTCTCGGGTGGACATACTTAGGCAGGCTGAAGTGTTTAGCTGCTAAGTGGGAATCTGGAATCTTGTACTTTTACAGATTCATTGATTTGCTTACTCTACCGTACTGGGCGGTTAGAGACCTTTGCAGATTCCAAATGTCTGGTGCTTCAGTGAATAACTCACATGTCGGTTGGTGTGCAGACAAACTGGTTTGGGAGAGTAGAACTAAGTGGAACAGATTTAAACCACAGTATCCCCGGAGGAAAGTTCACAGGGATACTGATCCCAGAACCAAGTTGAAAAGGGTTACCTTGATTTATAAGGCACCTGAAGTTATGAGGAAGATACCTTTAATGCCTATGCCTCAACACTTCAGTGCTGATTTCATTTTCTGGTATTATGATTGGAGGAAGGCAGAAGCTGTGATAGTGTTGAGAGATGGAAAGGACAAATACAAGCATGTTCATGTATTTGATCCTATGTGGCTGATAAATTGCACCTTCGAAGACATCATCATGTTATTCTATAATCCGATTCATCATGAGCCAAACGATGCAGATCAAGCAAGGAAATACACACAAGTTGTGGGTGTTTGTTTTGCTTATGACATTAATGCTGGAAGTAATTTGGAGGGTAAGCTTGGCAGGAAGGTGAAGATGGCTAATGTGTCAAAGCCTGTGAAGAGGAAGTTAGAGCCGGAGATGACGAAAGAACAGAAGAGTATACTTAGAATCAAGCTGCTAAACAAAGCCATGGACGAAGATAGAAAACGATCTAATCAATAGTCGAGGGGGAGTTTGTAGATGCCGTTTTGCGACTAATGATTAGATATTAACATGTGTTAAGGGGCGAATGAGAGCAGTGTGGGCGAAGGTAACTTAGATGTGGACGAATCTGGAACCAGGGATGCACAGAAGACACATTCGACCACATACTGTGGGCGAATGTGGAAAAGCTTACATTCGACCAGTTTATCTGGGCGAACGTACAGTTGCTATAAATAGAAATTGGGTTTTTGTAATGTATAACGAGTCATTTAGAGTGTGTGTTTTCAGTGTGTGTTCCTGAGAGGATTGAGAGTGTTAGATTGTGTTCTAGATTAACTGTAATCAATCTGTAAGAGTTTATTTGGAAAGGTTAATCTATGAAAAGCTTTTAAAATGACTTTGATTGTGTTTTGATTGAGTTTATATCAGTTTGTTCTAAGCTAGGGTTTCCGCACCTGGTTTAGCAACTTGTATGATCATATAATCCTGTTTTAGTTGTCGAATTCTCCCTCTACAGTTTATAGCTTAACAGTTGTTAGAGTTTGTTAGACAGTTAGGGGTCGCTATCTAGGTGACGTCAGCAACTGATCATCAGAGTTTTGAGCTTGTCTATAAATAGAACAGTACTTGTACTGTTCTATTCATCACTCGTCATTCTCTTTTAGACAAACATTCTCTGAGTGATCAGGCTGAGGGGGAGTTTGATTGTACGATTGTAACCTTTCCATTAATGAAAGCTTTCAATTAAAAACAATTATTCTCTATGTTTTGATTTATTGTTAATTCCGCTGCACTCTCCATTTATACTCCATTCATCTTTCATACTTAATCAAAACAAACCAATACTCAGATCCTAACATACAATGATCAAACCAGACTATCTCAGACCAGGGGAGGGTGTTTGGAGAGTGTGTGTGGCAACGACTAATGATTAGGGTTATGATTGGGCCTATTTATACCTCCCAGACACGTGCAGATCACTGAAGGCGATTAGGAAGCTATACCCTATGCTATTATAGGCGATTAGGGCCTAATCGCCTAAAGAAGCTAGTGGATAGCCTTTAATCGCGTGTACAGTACTAGTGGATAGCTCTAATCGCCTATCACTATTCTATAATCGCCTTCAGCATCCAATCACACCCAAAACGCTTATAAACGTCTCCAAACACCCCGAAACACGTCCAAACATCCTATATACTAGCCTAGGGACATCATGTACTAACAGACTCCCCCTTGGACCAGGCTAGTATATGTACAGAGACTTCAAAAGACAACGTTTATAACATAGCAAAACAACTTTACAGACTCGAGAAACAGAAAACAAACATAACACAACTAGCAGCATCTTCAGTCTTCACTTTAGCTTGAGATCGTCCTGATCCTTGTAAGTCTTGACCAGTCGCATCCAGCGTGAACTTTGTTGGCATAACAGAAGCGAATCACTCTCTGAAACATCATTGCTTGAGCTGCTTCGTCTGGTAGATGTTGAATGGGATACAGGTACAACGTCTCCAAATCTTTTTCCAAACAGTTGATTAGCCACATCGGGTCCCAAATTCTGATCTTCCTGCAAGGTTTTGGTGAGTTGCTCAAGACTATCACTGCTTCAGTAGTAGCTGCATCATAGTGCCAATAGTAGAATTTTGAAGAGAAGTCTTGTTCAATTGGGACAATAGGAATCTTTGATACACAATTTGGTGGCTTGATATTGTGTTCCCAAACTGGACTTTTGGTTATCGGATGAATCTTATCTTTCTTGTAGGACTTGGGATACTGAGGTTCAAGTTTATCCCATTTCGTCTCGCTTTCTCTTTTCAAAATGTTGAAGAATCCTTGAAGAGTATAGGCGGTCTCATGATACAAGGGATAGTGTAATCGAACTAGGTCACGAACATACCAGATTGAAAAACTGAGAACATTCTTAAATGGCTGAAAATATAGTAAACCTTCCTGCCATTTGATTCCCAGCATATTGACATGTTTGATGTAGGCCCAACTGATTACATTACCAGACATCTTCGACAAACGCTTCTTGAAGATAGACGCCCGCTCGGGATCTTTCCTCTTCCTTTCTTCAGGTTTGAACCATTGGGGTGGTTATTTCTGCCTTATCTTGTCTTGTCTTTCTTTCACTTCATCAGGAACAGGAGCAGAATTAGTCTTGAGCTTTTCTTCAGCCTCATGTATCATCTCCTTAGAAATATTAGGAATCCTAGTGCCCGAATCATCAACAACATATTCCGGAGTTGGCACACTGGTTTCTTCTTCCAATTCAACCTCGTTGTTCTCTGGATGCATCTTTGGTGGAGGACTGTGACTTGCACCGGAAGATTCTCCGCGTGCGAAGCCGTAAACCTTTTCCATATCATTTGATGTCATCTCAGGAGGTATCTCACCTTCTTCCAAATCATACTCTGGAGTAACAGGTGGAGGGAGTAGGTTGCCTTCGTCATCATAAGCAAAGTAACAGTTCAGAGGCTCGACAAACTCTACTGGAACTACGGCCTTCTTCATAGAATCGCGCAGTTGCTGAATTCGGCTCTTGACAGGCTCCCCCTGAGCAGAAGAACCTGCTTCGGGATCCTTGCCCTGTCTGTCATGATCTTTCTTCGTACGCCTTGACCCAGATCAAGCTGATGATCCGCCACCACCTGTGGCTCCAGGATCACCACCACCACCACCTTTACCACTATCATCATCATCCGATTCACCCTCACTGTCGTCCTTGTCATCATCTTCTTCATCGTCATCTTCAGATTCATCATCATCACCAGCACCAGCTTCAGTACTTGTACCACCAGTGAGTCTAGGTTGAGTTCCAGCTAACTCGTTCACTCTAGTCGTCAGTCTCGTGTTTTGCTTTCTGTATCTAGTGATTCTTCGTTCATTGTTGACATTGGCAAGCTGAAGCTGGCTGTACTTGGATTCAACACCTGTAAGTCTCTCCAAAGTGCTTTGGTTTGACTGTATCAGTTGCTGGTGAGATTCCATGAGCTACCGATTCGATTCAATTATCTGTTGATTGGAAAAAGTAAGCGCGTTGACAGTTGCTTGCAGCTCTTTATTAGACTGGATAGTTTCACCGATCAGTTCTAGCATCGCGGTTTTGTTTTATTCAATTGTTGCATTCTTGCTTCTTAGCTCAACAATCTCACGCGCTTGTGCAGCAACTATAGCAGTTAGTTCGCTGACTTGGCGTTGGAGTTGTTCGTTCGATGCAGGTGCTGAGGAAGAAGTGGGCTGATCAGTAAACTTGGAAGCTGACGGTCGAACTTCATGTCTTAGCTTCCTAATCTTGTCACCGATTGGATTTGATACAATCTGAGTACTAGTCGCTGCTTCAGTAACCGAGACTTTCTCAGTGAAGATTACCGAAGCAGGCATTTACATGGTGACGCCTGCAGGCATAGCTGCACTAGAAGATATGGGAACTGAAGTTGTTGCTACTGCTGCTGTTGTTGTAGCTGTTGTGGTTGTTGTTGCTACAGCCAGGGAAGACTGAGTATCAATGTTTCCAAAGGTTTCTGGAAGGTTGAGATTGGCTCGTCTAGATAGAGATTTCTTAGGAGTCTTTTCAACTGGTGGTTTCTGTGTCATCCTCTTCTTTCCCCGACCTACTTCTTTCGAAGCTTTTGTCTTTTGTCTCTTAGAAGGAGGAGGAGTGCTGAGCTCTGTATCAATTTCTGCAACGACATCACCTTGATCCACAGTAAACGTAGGATCTTCAGCAAGAGCTCTCTCCTCAGCTGCGCGAGCTTTCTCCTCGAATAACTTTCTCTTTATCCTTTCCTGTTTTCTGGCAAAAGTACCAGGGGAGTCATCATCTGTATCTTCTGAGTCATCTTCATTTGTGATGTTAACGGGACCTTCTTCATCAATCGGCCTATTTTCTTTCGCTGCACTCGAGGGTTCACTTGTATCTAGAGTATCCGAATCAAGTAAATCATCGTGTGTAATTGCAGCATCGACAGTACTGCCCGGAACATTATCACCCAATTCTTCTGTCTGTCTTCCAATATTATCACCTTCTTTGAATACTTGTCTGTGAACAATAATGTCGTCTTCAGAATTGCTGTCATCGTGTCTCCACCTGTTACCCGGTGGTGACTCATAGTCTTCTTTCGCCAACAGCCCGTAAAGACGCCTACTTGGAGAATACTCAGCCTTTTTCTTGCTCTTGTAGGACGTCATTCTGTTCAACTATATCTTGTCTATGTCATTGATAGTGATAAGCTCGTCTGGATTCTTTGCTATGTGTGCAATTTGGCTATCAATGATCATTTGCAGAAACCGAGGATAGACGATAAAAGGAGTCTTTGTCGACTTTTGTAAGATTACTTCTTTCAGATGATGCATTATCATACCGGAGAAGTTGAAGGGCTTGTTCAAGGTAAGTGCAACTATCGCGGAAGCTAACGTGTCTCGAATTGCATCGAATGACCTCTTTCGTGGACCGATACACTTCAAAACCACGTGCGTAAGATACTTCAGCTCTGGCGGTAGATTCCCCTTCTACAGCATCTTCTGTTCCCTCACATCGCCTGAATATTTCATTCTTAGAAAGCCGGCTCGGATCAGAATGGAATCGAACACGATAGGATCATCCTTTTTATCCCGAAACTTAAGAATTTCCCGAACGATGTCTTCAGTGATCATCACGTCTTTCCGTTGCACCACGCTTGTGATAACCATTGGCGTAGACTTGACATCCACTTTCGCATTCAGGTAGAATTCTTGTAGGATGTTCTTGTAAGCTGCATGACTTTCAGAGATGACGAAGTTAATCTTGGAACGCTTGAGGAACTCTATAATTTCTTCGAACTTCTTGCATTTAGCCTTCGTAATGGGTCTGAGAAAGGCACAGCAGTTATGACGATCAGACGTTTCCCACTACATGATTCTAAAGCACAAAACACGACAAAATTATCACAAACAAATCAAATACGCATAAAACGGACAAAACGGACCACCGTTTGACAAAAATTGGTCAACAGCTTGTTACAGGCGATTACATCATTGTAATCGCCTATAATAAGGGACGATTGGACTAAACTCTTGAAACTACACGCATTTAGAAGAAAAATAAGGCTAATCGTGTTACTGTTCAAGCGATTAGACGCCCAAATATACCAGTCGCCTTACCATTCACACGATTAGGAATCCTAATCGTGTGAACAGTAACTCGTTCACCAACATTTTGTCAAACTGTGTAATAGGTCGGATTAGGTCCAGATATTGTCACATTGAGGCCTATATCAACCGGTTAAGCAAACCCCTCAATAATATATCAAAAACAAGTTCAAAACAAGGGTTAATTAAACGGTTTAAAAACTTAGGGTTCTTAGGCCTTAAATTTGGGGTTTTCTTTTTTAGGATGTTTTAGATTAACATTTTGGTACCCACGGCTTCTATAGATGCCGATTAACAAACCCCCATCCCCATTTAATATCAACAAATCGTTTTCAACCCCCTAGATCAATAAGAAAGAAACCTAGGGTTTCGACTAAATAAACACGAATTTGGGCCCGAAAACAAGGTGTTTGGATCTGAAAATTTGAGATAATGTTACCTGGATGATGAAGAACAGGTTTCAAGAATCAAAAATAAACAGGCAAGAAGTCTGGTTATAATCGGGTGAGAGGGAAATCGGTTAACACAGTGTATTGTTTTGAAATAATGAGTGAAAAAGACACTAAGTGTTCTATATATACTACCCCGTAATCGCTTTTAAACATACACGATTAGGACTGTAATCGTGTATTGAAACGGTCTAATCGCTGCTACAGTAGAGCGAGTGGGGTTCAACCGTTTAAGAGTTCAAGCGATTACATCTAATCGCTTAAGGGCTCACAGGGTTACACATTGGGTTTAGCTTATGAGCAATTTGAGGCTAATGGCTTAAAGGTGTACACGGTTAGGACATAACCTCTTGCAAATACACACGATTAGGCCCTAATCGTTCATATACATAGGCGATTAGACACTAATTGCATATGGCTTTTACACAAATTACCAAATTACCCCTAAAGCGCCAATTCTCACATTTTTGACCCGTTAAGGTTCAAAACATGCGTTGTTCACCCCGTTTTAACATGTGACTCAGATGATGACTCGGATCTATGAAAATATTTCATTTTCAACCCCTGTACTTAAGAGAAAGTACGGTTTTGACCCGGCAAAAATACAATTTTCAATTAGTTGATTTTCGGCGTTTTATTTTTGAAGAAGTAAGATTACAATGGATTAGGTTTCCATCATCGGCAATCAAGAATGATTAAACTAAACAGAAAATAAGCGAAAACATGAAATCAACTAACTATACACTATCATATTTTTGCGAGTTTCATCAGTTAGGGAATCATATCAGTGTACGGACCATGCTAGAACTCTTATATGTTCAGTTTAAGATTAAATTACCGAAAAGCATCCTACAACAACTGTCAGTATTGTTGTCCACTTAAACTCAAAATCAAGTTTTATCGCTAGGCACTTTAGATACGTTAAGGTAATATTAAGACTGATTAAAGGTGTTCCCCGCACACGCGACATATTCCCGCGTAAAGGCATGCACAAAGCTTCCTCGTAACCGGTGAATAAGCTGTTGTCATCCGTATTTACAAGGAATGGACTCAGTGGTGATCAGGTCTGCAAGAGTGCTGCAGCAGAGAAACCAGTGAGATCCAGACCAGGGTTCAAGTCAAATACCGTATATTTGATTTTTCACGGTACGAAGCTTTAGGTATATGATTTGATACCTTAGAGCGATTCTCTTTGAGAATAGGGTTTTGGCATTCATGATCTTTTTGCTCTTAAAGGATTCCCAGACGTCTCCTTATCAGAATTTATTCTATTTTTTGTTTTTCTTTTCTTTTTCTTTGGGAATGGCAAAGAGGTGGCTCAGTTGTAGGCTGGGAACCCAACGTACGTCACTTATGCCACCCCATTTTATTCTGAGAGACGTCCAGTTCACCCCGGATGTACCAACCTCTTAAAGACCAGAAACCTCGGATTTTGGCATTCTATCAACAAGATTTAGGCTTTTAGACCATATGCCAACGCGACGTTAATCCGAACAATGCTCAGTTGATTTAGGTTTATATCACCGTGCCGAGCTTGGAAATGTTTTCGAGCCTACCAACACATCATTGTAAAGACTACTTATCAGATCCAATATTTTTAAGATGATAAAGGTCCTGACAGTCCAACTGATGGATTAATATCATCTTCCCTATTTTCACCAAAGAAACTCATTTTTGCAATTTTTCAATTTTTTGATTTTTGGATTTTCTCATTTTTTTTTTTGATTTTTGCATGTTCTGATGTTTTTGTATTTTTCTAAATTTTCTCCCCCTAAATATCTAAAAATTTGCGAAAAGACAATATTTTTGGATTTATCTGATTTTTGAAGAAAAATATGTACAAAAACGATTACCGATGAGAATCTAATCCTGCTTTTCTTTAATGCCGTTTAAGATTAACAGATACTCAAAACGAGGTCCGTCAAAAGCTTTGGTGAATAAATCGGCACGTTGGTAAACCGTGTGGATTTTAACCATATCGATAAGTTTCTTTTCATAGCAATCCCTTATGAAATGATACTTAACCAAGATATGCTTCGCCTTGGAATGTTTAACTGATTCTTTAGCGAGAGCTATAGCGGATTCATTATCACAGTGAATGGGAGTATTAAGAAATTTCAAACCGTAGTCTCTCATTTGTTGTTGTATCCAAAGCACCTGGGAGCAGCAGCTAGATGCAGCTACGTATTCCGACTCGCAGGTGGATAAGGTGACTGAGGCTTGCTTCTTGCACTGCCACGAGACTAGTCTTGGTTCCAAAAACTGGCATCGAGCCGATGTGGATTTTAAGTCTTGCTTGCATCCGCCATAGTCAGCATCACTAAAGGCGATGAGGTCAAACTTATCGTCATTAGGGTACCATCGACCTTTGGTCGGACAACCCTTTAGATAACGTAAGATCCTCTTCATAGCAACCAGGTGGGCATGTTTCGGCCTTGACTGGTATCTGGATAGTAGACATGTCGCGAACATAATGTCAGGTCTTGATGCTGTGAGGTACATTAGTGAGCCAATCATTGCCCGATAAAGAAAAGGATCAACGGCTTGTCCTTTCTCGTCAGGTCCAATCCCGTGGCTGGTCTGAATTGGGGTGCCTACTGGAGTAGAGTCTTCCATCTGGAACCAGCTCAAGATGTTAGCAACGTATTTGGTCTGGTGGATGAAGATCCCCGACTCTTGTTGTTCTACTTGTAGACCTAAGAAGAATTGCATCTCCCCCATCGAGCTCATCTCAAACTTTTCCTGCATAAGCTTTTCAAAATCCCTGCACATGTCATGATTAGTAGACCCAAAAATAATATCATCGACATAAACCTGTACCAGAAGACGGTCACCACCCTTTTCCTTGGTGAATAAGGTGCAATCCACAAGTCCACGTTTGAACCCGTTGGAAATAAGATAGTTGCTAAGCATTTGATACGATTCACGCGGAGCTTGATGGAGTCCGTACAACGCTTTGTTCAGTTTGTCAACTTTATCACGATGAAGCGGATCCTCAAAACCCGGTGGCTGAGCAACATACACCTATTCCTTCACGATACCATACAGAAAAGCACTTTTCACGTCCATTTGATACACCTTAAACCGTTTTTACGAAGCGTAAGCTAAGAACATCCGGATAGCTTCAAGGCGAGCAATTGGAGCGTATACTTCGTTGTAATCTATTCCTTCGATTTGACGGAAGCCGAGGACAACTAATCGAGCCTTGTTTCTAAAAATTACCCCGCGGTCATCCCATTTACACTTGTAGACCCACTTTGTTCCAATTTTCTTTGCACCTGGAGGTAAATCAACTAAGTCCCACACTCCTAGCTTTTGGAACTGCTGAAGCTCAGTTTGCATTGCATCAATCCATGGTTCTTCCCTCAAGGCCTCTTGGACGGTTCTTGGTTCCATCTGAAAAACATATAGAGCGAAAGACCAATCGTTCTAGTGACCTGCTTTTCTGATTTCCGAATAAAGAACTAGGGTAGTTGCGTTGTCACTTAGACTAGCATTTCTGAGCTGACTGCGTGTCATCACTCTACCAGCCGGATCACCAATCACATTCTGCATTGGATGAGTGTCGTGAATCCGAGATTACGGATGTCCCGGCACTGGATCATCTGAATGCAGATTGAGATTTTCAAGTCCTTGCGAAATATTTGTATCTACAGCGCTTGAACTGGAGCGGGCAGTGGGTTGCAAATTAAAACCGGTGAAATAAATCTGTAGACCAATTCCAGGAGCTGCTGAAGTAGAAGGACCAGCTTGATTTTTCCCTGTAGGAGGAACTGGAGCTGTAGTGGTAGATTCACCATTTCCAGCTAGATCTTCAGTAAGAGTTTCTCGAGATTCTGCATATTCCTCATCTGAAGAAGACTCCATAATCTCTGCTGACGCTCCCTGAAAGACTTCCTCAACTTCAAATTCTACGGTTTTACCAAGGGGACCCGTGGATGCAGAGGCATTAGATGCGGCAGGCGCAGGTGCATTAACCACGATCGGACGCATTAGTGGTGAGCTAGCTGTGTTTTCACACTCGTAATACATTTGCGCTACAACATCATCTACCAAATTATCCACGTTGAAAGAATCAAATAAACTCTTATAGTCGAACAACCAATCAGGTCCAACACCGGGCGCATTGACAGTGTAACGTTGAACATCGACATTAAGCCAATCTTCAACGTTATTGGATCTTTTGTTGTATACTCTCTTGTTAGGAGTGCTGTATCCAACAAAGAAACCTTCTTCTGCCTTTGCACCAAACTTCCCATCGGGATGTATCATTGTGCATGGAGCTCTGAAAGGTTCCAAAAACTCTAAGTTCGGTTTCCTCCGGTTCAGAAGCTCGTAAGATGTCTTACCAAACCTCTTAACCGTAAGAACCCTATTTAGAGTGTAACACATGCAGTAAACTGCCTCGTTCCAAAACAATACAGGCAATTTTGAGTCTGCGAGCATTGTTCTGGCTGCCTCAATAAGAGTTCGATTCGTTCTTTCTGCAACCCCGTTTTGCTGAGGAGTGTACGGCGCTGTGAATTCGTGATGAATACCCTTTTCTGCACATAACGACTCCATAGCATGGTTTTTGAATTCTGTTCCATTGTCGCTTCGAATCCTGCGGATCTTTAGCTGATAGATGTTTTCTAGTTTGGTAAACAGATTTTTCAAAAACTCAAATGTCTCACTTTTGTGCTGCATGCACACAACCCAAGAGAATCTTGAATAATCATCTGTGACAACCAGGCAATATAGATCCCCATTCTTGCTTTTGCGATTGACTGGGCCGAACAAATCCATATGCAACCGTTCTAGAGGCATACTGACTGAGTTGACCTTCTTAGGTTTGTGAGATTTCTTCTTCTGCTTCCCTTTCTTACATGAGACACAGACGTCATTTAGATGGAAATTCTTGACAGAGACGCCTTCCACAAGATGATTCTGAACCAAGTGATTCATCTTCCTCAAGTGTATATGCCCCATTCGTCTGTGCCACATAATAGACTCCTTCTCGGTAGCTTTAGACATAAAACAAGTGACCTCCCCCTTAGCTGTCATGGCTTGACTCATATCCAGAACAAACAAGTTGTTGACTCTTGGAGCTGAGATCATAATCCATTGTTTCGGAATCTTAAAGTCAGGATTCAGAATAAAGCAAGCATTGTCATTAAAGAAAACTGTGTATTTCTTGTCATAGATCTGTGAGACACTCAGCAAATTGTGGTCTATCTGTTTCAGGAAGCTTATCTTCTCAAAGCTTACAATTCCATTTCCCATACTGCCTTCTTTTGTGATGTATCCCCCATTGTTACCAGCAAAAGCAACATACCCCCCGTTGATATTCTTGATGTCAAATAGCAGGGATAAGTCACCTGTCATGTGCCCAGAAGCTCCAGTATCAACAATCCAGATGCTGCTGATAAGGCCCTATGGAACTCCCTGCACAACATTCAAAGTTTAGTGGTTAAGGGGGACCCAAGCCTTCACGGTCTTGGGTCTTCCATCTTCATCTAACGTCGGAAAATGAACCCACTTTCCGTTAGGAGTGGGTGTTGTTCCCGATGGTCCGGCAGTGTTAGCACTAGTAGATGATTCTCCAGTTTTGGTCGGTGACTTGGGTCTCCAAACCTGTTCCAGTCTCTTTGGCTTGGGCTTCTTCTTTGCCTTGGGGCTAGAAGGTCCAGCCTCAGATTCCTTTGGTGGGACAGATTTTGGATCCACTTCAGACTTAACTGCACGTGGACCAGTTTTAGGGTTACCGTGAGACTTAGCTGCAGCCTTTGCTTGTGGCTTAGGCGCTGCTTGAGCCTTTGTGGGAACTGGGCTCCCCCTCGACTACGGACCCCTGCCATCAACTGGCTGTTGGTTCATAGCAATCTTGTTGCGGTTGTCATAAACTACCTGCTTTCCCTGTTGTTTTTCCGTAAGTTTAGGGGAAATAGGTCGTTTAGTATTGCTAGAACTTGGAGCATCATTCACTTCGATCCTTTTGCGTCTCAATTCAGGGCACGTAGCAACTAAATGCCCACGTTCCCCATATTTGTGCAGGATCTATACTCCTCAAATGGCGGAGCATTTGCATCCTTACCCTTTTTCTTAGATTTTGTAGCAAATGAGTTCTTATGTTTTAGATCCTTGAAACATTCTTTTTGCCAATCAGTTTCAGGATAGTTATCGACGTCATTGCCTGAAGATCTAACAAACTGAGTAACATGCTTTCTAGGGGATTTCTCCTGAGCTTGATTTTGAGGGTTCAAAGTGTTCTTCTTTTGATTTTTATTTTTGTTTTTCTTGGACTGATTACCCTGACCATGTTTCCCTTGTCCCCATTTTTCCTTTTCAACAGTAATGGTGGATTCTTGGCAGATTGTATCAACACAACCAGGTGCCCGAAACCTTAGAGGACATACCTCATCAGCATAAATTTTATCAGATCCTTTCAGTTTGTAGAACACTTTGACAGTTTTACCATCAGAAGTTTGCACTTTCGGTTCAGGATCACACAAAATGTGATTTTGGATAGGGATATCCTCATTCTTTACCGGTGCATACCTCTCTGGTTCGTCAAGCTCATTATCAGAGAAATCTGTCTCACTGACACTAACATCATCAACAATCACACCAGCTTTGACAGCAACAGCAGATGGAGCAGCCTTAGTGACTTCAGCAGGTTTAGCTGCTTCTATCACTTTGGGCGCAGAGGGAGCAGCCTTAGTAACTTCAGCAGGTTTAGTTGCTTCTGTCACTTTGGTCGCTTCTGCAGCTTTAGCTGCTTCTGCTGCCAAGTCCACAAATTCCTCCTTTGGCAAGCTATCATAGTGATGATTTTCGAATCTCACCGGAGGTGGACAGTGTGAATATTTAGGACTGGTGGAATTGCCTTCTTTCTCTGAGTGTTCAATGTATGATTAAGAACATACTTGCAGTTCAGGTAAGTTTCAAGTTTCTTCTTGATCTTCTCATAGTCACAGTTTACAATGGCCAAATGTTTCTTTGTGTCTTCTAACTCATTTATGTAATTATTTATAGCAATTTTCTTGTTTTCTAGAGTTTTAGACAATTCAGAAACATCCCTTTTGTAGTTTTCAACTGTACTTAGAAAACTTTTCTCCTTTTGTCTTAAGGAATCATTTGACCTTTGTAAAGGACCTACATCAGCTTTTAGATTCAGATTTTCTTCACTCAATTCTTTGATTCTGAATTTTAGCTGATCAAACTCAGGAGTGTCTTTCTTCAGAGTCTCAATGGTGATTTTGAGCGCCCTTTCATTAGCTCTCAAAACATCATTGCTCTGTCGGCATTGACTTAAGTCAGCTTTAAAGTTCAGATTTTCGTCTGTTAGAACATCAATTCTGTACTTAAGCTTGCCACATTCTACACACTCAGGTTTAGAGTTGGAAGAAGAACTTACCTTGTTTGAAGATTCTGTAATAGCCATCAAAGCATAATGAGCAGCTGTCTTCACAGTTCCGAAGAATTCGGCAAGGTTGTTCTTTGTGCAGTCAGCATCAACAAGAAACGACCTTTTGCTGATCAAGGCATCTACTTCAGCTAACAAGTCTTCCAAATCCACCCCTACATCAGAATCACAATCAGAGTCACAGTCAGAAGCTTCAACATCAGGAATAACAACTTCAGACTGACTCGGACATTTTTCTAACTTCATCTTGTTCATCAGAAAGTATTAGGGCAAAACATGCTGCACCACCCTGCGGAGCCTGTTCTCCAGTGATTAGATGATTCTAGTTGAAACCTTCATCTTCTTGGATTACCAGGGCTTGTGCTTGATTATTGTTTGCAGGAGGCCTCTGGTTCTGGTTGTTTACTAGGACAAGAGCTCGTTCAGTATTTGGGTTAGGTTGTGTCTGAGCTTGCTGCCTCTGATTCTAATTGCCTCTGTTGTTGTTGAAGGGATTCTGATTTCCCTGTTGCTTAGGCCGGTCACATTCTCTTGCAAAGTGCCCTTTGTTGCCACAGTTGTAGCACGTGACCTTAGTTTTATCAAACCCAAACTTAGTGTTGTTGTTTATCAGCACATCTCTCCTTCCAGTTCTATCCATGTAATCCTTTGCCCTTCTTACAACACTCGCGAAGTGCCACTGGATGTCTATCAGATCCATATCGTCTTTATCGATCTATGCATAATCCTCTTGTGTGAGATAAGGATTCCCGATCTGTCCGGCAACTAGCCCACTATAGGAATTGACCAAGGTTGACAGTAGAGCCATGTGTTCTTGGGCTAACTCTACAGTCACCTTCTCAAAACCCGCAGTGTTCAGTTACTCTGCGACTGGATTGGTCCGATAGCCACCTTGACTTGAAGTCGAAGCACCTCCATATCCACCATAGCTTGTAGATAGGGCACCACAAAACCCTGACGAAGAAGGTCCACTAAAGTTTGAAGTTGCCTGAGTTGGTGCTGCAAGATGAGAAAAAGGATTAACACCAAATTGGTTAGTATGATAATTCAAAGGATTCTGGTTTCCTTGTCCCCAAGGATGGACTGGTGGAGGGTCATCAGATGGGGGACCATAGTTGTCAAACGCATAGACAGGATCTGGGTTAACCACAAAAGCTGTCTGTGGTTTGGATCCACCCACACTGGTGTCCTGGGGAGGATTCTCGTGGTAGATGCTGGGATTATGAGGAATGATCGACTTATTTGCCCTTCTGATCTCTTCTATCTCCTTGTTTTCCAGCTCTGCCACGAACTCAGTAATGGAGAGTGTCCGATATGCATTGTTGGATTTATGGATGTCCAGCCACTGATGCCAGTGAGAAGAGAGCGCCTCTGCAAGTCTTTCTACAAGTTCTATAGATGTGTATACGACCTCATACTGATACATCTCGGACATCAGATGGTAGTATCTTGCAGTCAGGTCTCTTAGCAATTCATTTCCAATAGCATTAAAGTTCTCGAATTCCCTCTTGAGTTGATCCATTTTAACCTTTGGAGTCTTCAGATTACCCTCGTTCCATTCAGCAAGCGCTAACCAAAGCATTTGCGAGGTAGTGCGCTGTGCGAATTGATGAAGTATGTCTTTGGGAAGTGCCTGCTTCAACGCTGCCATCGCCTTCTTTTCATAATTGTATTTTTTCCTCTGATCTTCTGTAATATCTTCCAGCGAGATCGGAGTATTAGAATTCTCAACCATCGGCCTGTTGTACCCATTTTCAATTGCTGACCATACGAGACCGTCGATACCCTCTACATATGTCTGAAATTTGCCCTTCCAACCGTGATAGTCGAACATGTATTGCTGTTTCGGTGCCCTATTCGAACTGCCAGTCTCTAAGTCACTTAAGAGAACGGAAGACAGATGATTTTTCTGTGAATTAGCAGCAGCCGTCAGTGCCCACGGATTCGTATTCATTGCCTGCTGTTGAGCCGCTAGCGCCCACGGATTGGTTCCGGCAACATTCGCTTGCATTTGCTATTGCTGCATCCGTTGAGCATTGCGCTCGGCTGAAAACTGCCAAGGGTTCATGGGTACGTTTGTTTGATTGTTCATTTGTTGATTAGATTGTTGCCTTGGTTGATTCAGATGTCCCCACGGGTTTTCCATATGTTTAAGTTCGATAGAAGTCCGATATTTAGTCAAATTTTCAGTTCCAGAACCCTATAGGCGATTAGGAGTGTAAATGCTTAACTTATACGTGGATAGGGGCCTGATTCGCTTATAGTTATACATGGTTACGCGTAATTGCTAGTGAACAGTTGAGTGATTACGAGTTTGTAGGTGGTTGGGGTTCACCACGTGATTAGGAGCTATGCCACATACAATTGAAGGCGATTAGCTCCTAATCGCTACCAAAAACAAAGAACTGAAGGCGAATATGTTGTAAACGTGTAAGGCTGAGGGTGGTTAGGGGCCTAATCGCTTATACATAGGCTATTAGGCTATCCACATGAAAAGTTCTAGTGGTTAGGGCTGCGTAATCACCTGATCTGATCTGCAACCTCACTTTTGCTCAAAAACTACCATTTCTGCCTCAAAATCTTATCCAAAACAATGTGTTTTATCCCCAAATGATTAGAAAAGTTTCCAAAACAGTTTTAGAACAAAACCTAATAAAAAACACATGTTTTTAACCGTAAACACACACTAAGATTTTGAAAAATATGGGTTTTTTTATCAAAAACTCAAAGTTTCAAAGTTCAAACAGGTTTTTGGATAAAAATCACAACTTTTAACCCTAAAACCCACCTGTTTTCACTCGTTTTTGTTATTAAAATGCTCGTGATAAGAGCCTTGGCTCTGATACCACTTGTAGGATCGACGAACGGGTCAACCGACAATCACGGGGGTTATATTCAAAGTGCGGAAACCTTTGAATATGTTCTAATAACAGAAACAAACTTGAAACAAAGATAAATGAGTAATTATCACACACAAACGGGTCAAAAGATTAATGTTTTATCATTAAAACAGAGCTCGAGTGTTACAATGATCAAACCAAACTATCTCAGACCAAGGGAGGGTGTTTGGAGAGTGTGTGTGGCAAAGACTAATGATTAGGGTTATGATTGGGCCTATTTATACCTCCCAGACACGTGCAGATCACTGAAGGCGATTAGGAAGCTATACCCTATGCTATTATAGGCGATTAGGGCCTAATCGCCTAAAGCAGCTAGTGGATAGCCTCTAATCACGTGTACAGTACTGGTGGATAGCTCTAATCGCCTATCACTATTCTGTAATCGCCTTCAGCATCCAATCACACCCAAAACGCTTATAAACGTCTCCAAACACCCCGAAACGCGTCCAAACATCCTATATACTAGCCTAGGGACATCATGTACTAACACTTTGGCATTTTTGTACAATCTCCTGTTTCGCAAAAACCCCAGATCGATTGTTATTCAGAAGAGCTTCTCATCATGTCATGTAGCGTCACATTTCATTGGATTATCTTCTCAATTTCCATCCACTGATATTTCTCTTAAGTCTTCTACTACTACATTTTCATTATTTTTTATTGTTTCACCTTTGATGCCGCCCACTTCGATCATCTTTATATTCTATATATGTACCCTCACACCAATAACATCATCCACTTAGTGGTCACTCATTCTCTTGTCATACGTATTAACCTAAACACTTCCTAAATCATGTTCGTCTTCATGTATCCATTACTTCTTCTAGACTACTACAATTCATTAAACACATAAGTGGCCATCATGTTAAATGTTATGCACACATTAATGTTGGTGCATGATCTTCCTTAAGCTACTAGAATTCATTAAACACATAAGTGGCCAGACTCAAAAGATGCAAAATCTTTGGATAAACCGGGAAAATTTGCACTACTATGCCAAAAATTGGTGGGGGCCGAGGCACCCCTTAGCCCTCACTAAGCTTCGTCCCTTCTCTTCATCGCTTGTGGAAATCATATTTACATGGCCTCTTAAAGTGTACAAGCCTCCAATGGTGTAGTTAACCTCATACTCATGGGTTTACCTTTGACCGATCTTTATACCTTTTATTTTCATGCTAATACATATAGTGATTTGAGCCAGATGTCCAGATGATCTATGTTCTATTATTGACTATTGTATGCTTCTTGGATACAAACAAATTTGTTGGTGTTCTAATGAACAATATACGATTGAGATCTAGTACATAGGCAAGGTATTGAACACTTGTTCATATTGTTGCGTACATTCGTTAAATTGTATATGTGTTCTCTAAGTTACATGTGATTTCTTATGGTCCACCTACTTTGCGGTTTGACAATGCTATGACTAAATACTTAGCAATCACTCTCGTGTTTCATTAGTGTACGAAACACACAGAGATTGATCTATAATTAATTTTCATTGTGACACCCAGCAAACCTTGGATAATACTTTTTGCAAACATATAAGGTAACCTTAGCAAAACACTCATAAAACATACTTAACTGGGTTAGTTGAGCCAATTCCATGATTTGGGGAATCATCGGGAGTCGGTTCGATGATCCGGGGACTATCAGGAGTCGGTTTGATGATCTTGGGGGATCATCATGAGTCGCTTTACACACATATTTTTAAGGGTTGGTGATTCGGAGGATCACTGGGTAAAAACGCGCACACACGAGTCTCGATTATGAAAGTTGGTGAAATAACATAAAAGTGTGAATTGTCGCGTATTAAATGTTTTACGATCATTATATAAAGTGCAGATATGTGTATACGTGAAATTATGTGTTAAGGTAGTTAGCTACTCGAGTGCATCAGGATACTAGATAGCTAGCTACTTGTGTGCATCAGGATACTAGATAGCTAGTTATTCGTTTGCACCAGGATACTAGATAGCTTGCTAGTCATGTTAATCAAGAGGTTGGTTGCCTATAGGGTACCAGATAACTAGCAACAGTTATAAATACCATATTTGACTTGTTAAACATCATTTGTGCAACTCTAACTCACCCCAAAGTGCTCTCTCATTATCATTAACCTCTATACACCCGTTTTTTGACCTAATGCCATCATTTCCAAGCTTAAACAACCTTTTCAAGCAAGATCTAAGGTGTGTTATTCATCCTAAACCTTTGTTAAGTTGTTATTTTGAACCATAAAGGTCCAGACATGGTTTTAATGTGTTTCTATCTTTGAAAACCTTTGAAAATAGTTTGTAAACTAAATCTAAACATTCACATGAGTTTTTAATAAAAACACATGCTTGAAATGGTTTTTGATGATCTAAAACAATGGGATTCTTATGGGTTTGCTATATGTTAATGATTTATGGAAGTCGTTAGGGTGATTAAGTAAGGTTTCGATGATTGTTTGAGGTGTTATGTGAATATTATGAGTTTTGACACGTTTGCGGATTTTATTAGGACCTAGGATGTGATATGATGATTTGATGCCTGTAACTTGTTAGGGTTTATGTTAAAATGATCCTAATATAGCTTGACGATGATTGGAACATGATTATGTAATTAAATCAGGTTATTTGCCATTTAGCAAAACATTTGCAAGCATTGATGTGACTTACCCATAATATTATCCATTTGGGAAAAGCATGCAATTAACATGATAAACGGATGGTAATTAGAGTTTTATTGATAGGGTTGGGTTGTTTGATGATTGTGGATTAATTGGGTGTGTTTCAATATGTTTCGGATCTGATTTGGAGGGTTTCACTCGCGAAATGGCCAGCAACATGCAGAGCAGGCGACTAGCTAAGCCAGCCACCTGTCAAGAGACGACTAGCCTAGCTAGTCGTGTGCTTTAGGGGCACCTAGCCTTGCTAGTGGCCTGTTTTGATGCTAGTCGTGTGTTTTAGTGGCCAATCGTGTGTTATGATGCCGAAAGTGCGTTTTGGAACCCCGTGACATGTTTTGACACCTAGTAACATATTGTAAGCCTCGTGGCATGTCTAGGAACCCCGTAACACTCGTTATGAATCACACGTGCATTATGTGAACTATATGTTAGGTTTTGTGAACTGGTATCCGTATGAGGTGAATGTCTACATATGATTACTTGTTTACTTGTATTTAACTAATATGGGTATATTGGGTCACCAACGGGATGTCAAGTCTTGTGTGGTCGATTCAAACATTCAAACATATTTTCCAACATACATAGTGATGGTCTGGACAATCAGGGCTAGTTATCCTATGGGTTATTAGTCAACACACACTTATATGTATTTTATGATAGGTTGCTAGTATTATGGACTATCATCACACGGTCAGTTGGTCTGTTTGGAAGAACGCAACCTAAGGTGAGTTTCACGGCCCCACTTTAACTACTTTTACTTTCGAGGGAGAAACATGCTACAACACTCTAAACTTTTGGATTACATAAACACTATCACGTCATTTGTGCACTAGCAATCCTTACAACTATTCAAACTATTAAAGGGGTGTGTTAACGGGGGATAAGGCAAACAAAGAAGAAAACAAGGGCTAACCGAGGGGAGACCGAGGGCAAACCAATGGGCAAATCAAGGGGCAAACCGGAGGCAAACCATAGGGCGGACATGGGTTACTAGAAGTAGCCAGAATATTTGAGTGATGAGTAAAACATCCAACTGGTTTTAATTCAGAATCGTGTGTTATGTAAATTCAATTTTCTAATAGATGTCGAACGTCAAACCCATGAACTCACCATCATTTTAGGTTGACGTATTTTAGTGTGTTTTCTCTGGTCGCTAAGGTAGCAGTCAAGGATTAGGATGCATGGAATCGCACCGCATTCTACTGTTCATATTTCCGCTGCATAGACCTTGCCTTTGATTACTTTCAAACATTAACATGTGTGGGTTTTGAGTTGTAACTTTTCAGACTCATTTTAGTTTGTAACTTTGTATGCTTCCGTTAAACTTTTAAAATGTGTGGTTTTTTTTCAAACGTCTTTTCCCATATAGTTGTCGTTTATTGTGACTGTTGACTTTAATCTTGGTATGTCACGCGCCTCGCGGTAAAACCCCGAACGTGGAAGTTGAGCGTGTGACATATCAGAGCCAATGGTTATAGTTAACTAGGACTGCATTTAGAGTCTAGTTTATAGCCGAGTCTCACACACTAGAGAGTCACATATCTTTGAGTCAAAACAAGTTGGAAATTAGCTAACTACTGAAGGGTTGTCAACATCGTTTGCACATTACATTATGTCATATGTTTCACTGTATAGGAGCTGGTTGTTCCTACTCATGTAGTCTTTGTCCTATGATTCAAAACTCAAACCAAAGCGCACATGGAGGACCACGTGCGACAAATTATAATTTCGGGTGCACACGAAATCATAATTTGGGCTACATGGAAACCCTAGAGAACTTTGTTTTTGGGCTACCCATAATGGGTGATCGCGGTACCAAATCGTTTGCACAAGAAACTCCCTACTAATGCTACACACAGTTCTTACTATCAGTTTTGTTTGTTTGAGTCCTTGCTGAACCATATTTTTGATTTGCCGGTAGAACGGAAAAACCTTCCAGGTTGTGGAAGCCTATCCTTCTCTCTCATAGTAGAGTCTATTATTGATCAAGACCACCTTATTGAGGGACATCTCTTTATTGATTTCGTTACCATTTCACCTGGTAGGAATCTTAGTTCCTATCTTCGTATCTTATCATTTCTTCTACGTCTGGTTATGAAAGTGGAAAATCGTGCATGTTGACCTTACGCGGCAATGGTGTACATTGGAATGATTCTTCAGCGTTACCTTGAGATATGTTTAAGATTCGAACATCCCCGTTCTATACTCCAATGGACACACTAACTTACACACTATTTTGCACTAGTACTTGTCATAGTACACCTCTAAGTGATTGTTCACTTGAAAATCCTTTGATGTATTGCACTTTAGAGTAATCAAGCTTATAATGTCTATCTGCAATATTCCAACTAGATGGTTTGTGGTTGATATAGATTCGCCTAGTTAGGATGACCTTTTCTCTCTAGTAACATGTTTACTAGAGATCGATTGTTTGTGATGAATCTAATGTCTCACTCGTTTGTAATATCAAAAGAAAGTCTGCTACACGTGGAGGAAGACCCGATGGTTGCAACGGCGGTCATATTGGTGGAGGCGGTAGTGGTCGTGGAAACATAAGCATGACCCAACAGGAGTTAAACAACCTTCTTTAGGAGCAGCTGTCTATTGCTTTGACTGCTTTCCAGGCCGCTCAGCAAGGCCTGTGTGGGAATGCTGCTCGTCAGCATGCACCTCCACCACCACCTCCCTAGGTCTGCACTTTTAAGTCTTTCACGGAGTGCAAGCCGCAACCGTTCAGTGGTACTGAGGGAGCAGTAGGACTACTCAGATGGATTGAAAAGATTGAATATGTGTTCGCGATGTGCAACTGCTCGGTTGAAGATCAAGTGAAGTTCGTTTTGGGTACCTTCGAGGGGCTCTTGGCTTGGGGGAAGCCAGCGCCATGCCATGGGTTTAATTTATTCATCGTCTAAGGAGTGATTACTGCCCTTGGAATGAGGTACAGAAATTAGAACATCAGTTGTGTAATCACTGGATGGTAGGATCAAAGATCAAAGAATACACCATCAAACATCATGAGCTTGCTGTTATGTGTCCGGGATTAGTCACACCAATGCTCAGGCGGATAGAGAATTATATTGTTGGGTTAGTACCTGATATTAGGGGGTTGGTGACAGCATCGGACCCAACCACTAGTTAGGAGGTCGTTCGTCTAGCTCACAAATTAACCAATCAGAAGGTGGAGGAGGGTGTTTTGCCTCCAAGGGGCGCAACTCTCAAGACCCCTGACAACAAAATGAAGCGGGAGGGCATCAACACTGACGAAAACCTCACCCTCATTCTCCCTCATCAGCATCAGGAGGAATCCGACACTCCTCAACCTTCGAATCCCACTCAACCTACCAAGAAATTGAGTCATTATGTCGGTAACTACTTGAAGTGTGGTAAGTGCGGTTACCACCATAACAGTTCTTGTTTCAGGTAACCATTCTATCGTTGTGGCAAGCACGACCATGAAGCCAGGAACTGCCAGAGCAAAATTCAAGGCATACCAGCCCCACCTACCGCTCCTAAAATGAACCGAGGTTGCTATAATTTTGGTGAAACAGAACATTCATGCGTTACTGCCCGAGGCTAGATCAAGGCAGACACCAGTACGTACTCAAAGATTACCCATGGGGCCTATTGATTATTGTTAGTCTTGATACCATGTTTTGTGTATGAAAAGTTTCGTTAATTCTACTTCCACATTTCCATTTGAGTCAAACCCGAGTAGGACGATGGTTAGAGATCGTCATTCGATAGTCTAACGGGCCAACTCTAATGGCCAAAGTTTTTAGTCCAAGGTCGGTTTGAGCTTCAAAAATGTTTAGCAAAAGAAATTTTAAACCTTCTTTTATGGCTACCCCTTTTGGAAACACGCCATGCATTGAACTAACTATTACTGTTGAAACGAATTGAATTTTAGGGAGAAATTCTTTTTAATAGGGGAATGATGTACCAACCGAAAAAAATTTCTAATGTGACACTCGGCAAACCTTAGATAATACTTTTTGCAAACATGTAAGTCAACCTTAGTAAAACACTCATAAAACATACTTAACTGGGTTAGTTGAGCCAATTTGATGATTCAGGAAATCATCGGGAGTCGATTCGATGATTTGGGGAATAATCGGGAGTCAGTTTGTTGATTCGGGGGATCATTAGGAGACGGTTCGATGATCTGGGGGATCTCGGGAGTCAGTTTACACACATATGTCCAAGGGTTGGTGATTCAGAGGATCGCCGGGTAAAAATGTGCACACACGAGTCTCGAGTCACGATATGTGTATACGTGAAATTATGTGTTAACGTAGCTAGCTGCTCGGGTGCATTAGGATACTGGATAGCTACTTACTCGTGTGCAGCAGGATACTTGATAGCTAGCTAGTCGTGTGCATCAGGATACTAGATAGCTAACTAGTCGTGTGCATCAGGATACTAGATAGCTAGCTATTCGTGTGCATCAGAATAGTAGATAGCTAGCTAGTCGTGTGCATCAGGATACTAGATAGCTAGCGAGTCGTGTGCATCAGGAGGCCACTAGCCTAGCTAGTCGCCTCCAGCAGAGGCTAGTCGCCTGCAAGGTGCCAGATGACTTGCAGCAGCTATAGATACCATATTTGACTTGTTAAACATCATTACCTAAATCCATCATTTCCATGCTTAAACAACCTTTTCAAGAAAGATCTAAGGTGTGTTATTCATCCTAAACCTTTGTTAAGTTGTTATTTTGAACCTTAAAGGTCCAGACCTAGTTTTAATGTGTTTCTATCTTTGAAAACCTTTGAAAAACAGTTTGTAAATTAGATCTAAACATTCACATGGGTTTTTAATAAAAACATGGGGATTCTTAGGTGTTTGTTATGTTAATGATTTAAGGAAGTCGTTAGGGTGATTATCTATGGTTTTGATGATTGTTTGATATGTTATGTGAATATTATGAGTTTTGACCCGTTTGAGGATTTTAGAAGGACCTAGGATGATGATTTATTTGATCAGTTGCAAGGCGCGAGTTGGTTCTCAAAAATCGATTTACGATCGGGCTACCACCAATTAAAAGTAAAGAAAGAAGACATCCCGAAGACCACCTTCCATACACGATATGGACACTACAAGTTTCTCCTAATGTCTTTTGGTTCAACTAACGCACCCGCGGCTTTCATGGATCTCATGAACCGCGTGTGCAAACCCATGCTGGATAAGTCAGTGATCGTGTTTATCGACAATATATTAATGTACTCGCGAAGCGAAGACGATCATGCCTGCCACTTACACGAAGTCTTGTCTATTTTGAGGAAAAAACAATTGTATGCCAAAATCTCCAAATGTGCCTTCTGGTTGCGGGAGGTACAATTCCTTGGGCATGTCATTAGTGCAATGGGTGTCTTGGTGGACCCTTCAAAAATTGAAGCGGCTGCTAAATAGAGTCCACCAAAGAACCCATCCGAAATACGTAGTTTCTTGGGGCTCGCGGGTTACTACCGAAGATTCATCCATGATTTCTCTAAAATCACCTTACCAATGACTAAACTAACCTGCAAGGATGAGAAATTACTATGGGGAAAGGAGAAAGAGCAAGCCTTGGAGACCCCCAAGGAAAAGTTGACTCACGCCCCCGTGTTGACTTTGCCCGAATGCACGGAAGATATGGTAGTGTATTCCGATGCGTCCCACCTTGGGTTGGGATGTGTGCTGATGCAACGGGCCAAGGTGATCGCCTATGCCTCAAGGCAACTGAAACCTCACGAGACGGTACCCAACTCATGATCTTGAGTTGGCAGCCGTAGTCTTTGCCTTAAAAATCTGGAGGCATTACCTATATGGTGTGAAGATTACTATCTTCACCGATCATAAAAGATTAAAATACTTCTTCGATCAGAAGGATTTAAATATGAGGTAGAGGAGGTGGCTCGAGACCCTCAAAGACTATGACTGTGAAATCCACTATCACCCTGGGAAAGCCAATGCAGTAGTAGATGCACTTAGTCGAAAGGCAAATTACACCCGATCCGGGTAAGGTCCATGCAACTAATTGTGACTTCGGGACTGCTTGACCATATCCGTGGAGCTAAAACCGAAACTCTGAAGGAAGAAAACTTGAAGAAGGAAAGAATCAAAGGTCAAATAAATGACCTTGAAGGAAACAATAATGGAATGATGACTCGGGATGGGAGGATCTGGATCCCGAATTCATGTGAAGTTAGGACTCTATTACTTGACGAGGCACACAAGTCTCGATACTCCATTCACCTCGGGGCTACCAAAATGTATCAAGACTTAAAACGGAATTATTGGTGGTCCCGGATGAAAAGATACATAGCTAAATACGTTGAGAAATGTGTAACTTGCCTACAGGTTAAGGCTGAGCACCAGAAACCAAACGGGAAGCTACAACTGTTTGAAATACCTATATGGAAGTGGGAGCAGATCACCATGGATTTGCTTACAAAACTACCAAGGACTACGAGAGGGTACGACGCCATTTGGGTTGTGGTAGACCGGCTGACCAAGAGCGCTCACTTTATTTCTATTCGTGAGTCATATACTTCCGAGAATATGACTGAGGTCTATACTAATGAAATAATTTCCCCCGTTCACTGCTCATTTTTTGCAGGAATTCCAAAAACAATTGGGTACCAAATTGTAGTTAAGCACCGCCTACCACCCGCAAACTGACGGACAAAGCGAGCGAACAATCCAAACCTTAGAAGACATGCTACGGGCATGTATTATCGATTTTGGCGGTAGCTGGGACATCCATCTACCGTTCGTTGGTAGAATTTGCGTACAATAACAGTTACCACGCGAGCATAGGTATGCCTCCATACGAACTGTTGTACGGAAGGAAATGCCGGACCCCAGTGTGTTGGGGAGAAGTGGGCCCTCGTGAGCTCGCCCACAAGGAGGTTGTTTTGGCCATAAATGAGCCGATCCAAATCCTCCGTGCACATCTGAAGACCGCCCAAGATAGGCAAAAGTCTTACGTGGATAGGAGGTGAAGACCGATTGAGTTCCAACCAGGGACCAAGTTATGTTAAAGGTTTCCCATTGGAAGGGAATTATCCGATTCAGAAGACGGGGAAAATTGGGCCCAAGATTCATTGGGCCATTTAAGATCTTGGAAAGGGTTAGTAAGGTAGCATACTGACTAGAATCGCCAAGTGAGTTAAGCGCCATACATAGCACCTTCCATATTTCCCACTTGCAAAAGTGTCTAGCCAATAAAGCGTCCTACGTACCGTTGGAGGAAATTGAGATAAACATCAAACTAAACTATGTGGTCAAACCTGTTGAAATCCTTGACCATAAGGTAAAGCACCTTAGGAACAAGGACATTGAGCAAGTGAAGGTAAAGTGGGAAAATCATAAGGGGTCGGACACCACAATGAAGCCGAGGAGGAAATGAAGCGGTTCTACCCTTATTTATTCGGCATGTGTCTAGTTTCGTGAATGAAACCCTCTTAAGGGGGGGTTGGAGTTGTAACACCCCAAAAGTCCTTCAGTTGTTGCCTTGTGTTAATTTAATTGGGTAAAAGTTTGAAACCAAAATTTATGTAAATAATAAAAAAAAAATACGAACTTTGAAAGTTAAAATTTAAAGAAAACACTCTAGACACAAATGGTAGCCTCCATAAGGTTGCCTAGTATACATTATGGCTAAAAACAAACCAAGGCAAGTAACTGAGGGACTAAAGGGGGCATTGTATAATAGATAAGGTGTGATATGGGAGTGTAAGAGGAAATCCTCATTTCCTTTCTCCTGGAATATGACCAACACACACACACACATATGCACACACTTAAGAAATCTTGCATCTTGTTCAATCAAAGACAAATTAGAAGGGATAGACACATGCAATTGAATAAAATGGTCAAATAGGGTCCATCTAACTCTAAGGTAAACCTCCATTGCTTGTTGTGATGCTTTTCTTTATATAATCTTGTAATCATAGGAAAATCGAGGGTTGTGTTCAACACTTGAAATTTGTGAATAATAGTGTTGTTATTGAAACATAGGAACCTCATAATCACAAGAATGTGACTGAAAGAATAGGTTGGGTAATTATAAATTTCACTTGAAATGGGGTTATGAAAAACCCACCATAATAAGTGTTAAATAAGCAATGTATGTACATGTGTCATTCCTATGTTAGAATAGATTGATAAAATGATAAATAGATTCCTTGATTTTGGGAAGTCTTGGTGTCTTTAATGGAAAATCTTGGGCGTAGCAAGAACGTCTACTAGGTGTTTGATAAAACGCCCAAAAGAACCCAAAACCAATGATAGGTGTCAATGTGTCAAGTTATGTATAGCATTAAGATTAGAATTGATAAGCATTTTGTGTTGACGTTTTTTAGTATGTTTTCTCAGGTCGCTATGGTAGCAGTCAAGGATTATGATGCACAGAGTCGCACTGCATTCTACTGTTTATTTTACGCTTCATAAACGTTGTCTTCGTTTACTTTCAAACATTAGCATGTGTGGGTTTTGAGTAGTAACTTTTCATATTCGTTTTAGTTTGTAAACTTTGTATGCTTCCGCTAAACTTTTAAAATGTGTGGTTGTTTTCAAACGTAATATTTTCTCATATAATTGTCGTTTATTGTGACTGTTGACTTCGATCCTGGTGTGTCACGCGTCTCACGGTAAAACCCCGCACGTGAAAGTTGAGGATGTGACATTTATAATATGGTAGTTGCACAAATTCTTTGTGTCCGATTTGTCTCGATTACAGTTCAACTTGCCTATCTTCTAACAAAAGACTTGTCACAGGATTTGACACTCGAATACAAGCTTCACTTTGCTACTTCATTTACAAACAATTATCATGTATCGTGGATACTTATTAGTATGCAGTTAGTACATGTGGTCTTACCTGATATTTATGTTTTCTTGTGCATCATCACTACATGCTTCAATATCTATTCATTGCATATTTTTTTTGTAATAATTTATTAATAAGTTATATTGACCAAATTAAAGATGAGGATAATATCAAAGAAATCATCAATTTCAATGAGTAAAATGAAGATAAGACGTTTGAGGCTATATGAAGATTTGATATACGGTATAATTACTTACACCACCATCCTCATCAATTGGGGGAGTGGTATAAGAAAATGAAGATAAGACGTTTGAGGCTATTTGATAACAAGTTTGAATCCAATCTAGAGAGATTTTGCCGAAATAGGCCTTCGGACTACGGGTTTTCGTTGAATTGGTGGCTTGGTGGGCTTGGGTTGTCCAACGAACCATTTTTTTTAACGGCCAACATATTGGAATCACTTTAGTAATAACCATTTTGTTGAATTGGTGGCTTGGTGGACTTGGGTTGCCCAACGAACCATTTTTTTTTGAACGGCCAACATTTTTTTTGAACCATTTGTTAGTAATAACCCGGTCATTGACATTTTCAGGTGGTGTTTAAATTGCCATTATTACTTTAGTGTTTTAAACTTGTCTTACACACCACAATCAGCAAAATCTATATTATCAATAACTTGTTGTTTCCTTATCGGTTGAATGTATTATTCGGATTTAAAAAGTTATTATATGAGCATATTGGATTACTTTTGAAGAATCCAGATCTTGCAAATAATTTAGGTGATTTTTTATGTATTTTTGGAGGTCAGACTCTCATTGGTCATGCGGTTGTCACTTCCCATTGTACGGACAAGATACAAACAAAGGCAACTGATACGTGTTAAAAATATAGATAGAATCGTTAATTTCAAATACCTGATTTAATGCTACACAACAAAACATTAGATTTCGTAACGATTTGTATTTTACGTAAAAATAATAATTTATATCATTCATGTATTTCTTCACACTTCAAAATTCATAAAAATTTATAATAAAACCCCACCACCGTCATTGCCAGCACATTTTATTTCTGTTAATAAATCTATAAACTAAACTCTACATATTTAAAAACTCCGTCTACCCGCTATAATGATGTAATTTTTCATGATTATGTGTTAAAAAATAGGAATAAATAACAATATGATATATTTAAAAAAAATTAATTCAATTAAATATCTCGATATTAAATCTTGCTAAAAGATCATGTAAGAAGCAAAGAAGGTAACATGGCAATCTCAGAGAGTAAAAAATACTAAATTTCAAGTTTTGTCCTTTAAGTTTATACCTAATTTTAACGTATGTCATTTCTCTTAAAAATTGATGAGATTTGTACTTTTTGTTTCAAAATCATACACGGTACGTCCTATGGCTCTAACTTAGTTAATTTTTTTCATTAAACCAGATCATGTGTATTGCACATGACGGTATAATTGTATTTTTACTATATTGTTAAAAAAAACCAACATCCTCTTTCTTCTGGTCTTTCTTCTCACCGGCGACACCTTATTTTCCTGCAACACAATTGCGCCACCTCTCTTTCCCTCACAACAACCCAAATCTGTCAACAGAACCCACTGCTTTTCAGGTGTGTTACTCAACCCTCACAACAACTCAAATTTGTCAAGTCTAAAACCCACAACACAAATTATCAAGTGTGTTTTTCAATCCTCACAAGAACCCACCGTTTTGTAGATCTGTAGACTGAAATTTGTGTTAGGTTTATGATGGAAGAAGAAGGGGGTGGTGGTCGTTGGTGGTGGGTTGTGGTGGTTGTGGGTAAAAAAGAGAGCAAATATTAATGGTGGTTGGGTTCCGATGGAAGGGAATGTGGTGGCGGTAGCTAGAAATTGATGGTGGTTGTGGCTGAAAGAAATGATAAAAATGTGTGTTAATTGTGTGTTTAACAATAGCATATAATAGGGGGGTTTACAAAATATGTTTTGCAATTCAAAAAGGGATAGCAACGCAACTTGTTGCTTGCTTATCCACTTTTCCAATGTAACTTGTCTTTATTACTGAAATGTTTTCTTTAAAAAACAAATGGTAGGAGAAATTGACAAAGAAGATGAAAGAGAATTGATGATGATGATGATGATGATGATGATGATGATGATGATGATGATGATGATGATGATGATGATGATGATGATGATGATAGTTTCATCATAATTGATGGGTGTGTTTGTGCTTATTGTCTTCTTCTGTTTATGGGGACTCTGAGGGTTTTTTTGAAAGTGATGTTTGGTTTATATATTTTTTATTTAAGTAAGTAAAATTACAATACTACCCTCATGTTAATTACACATAATACGACTTAGTGATAAAATTAAACTGAGTTAAGGATAAATGACAAAACGTGTATGATTTTGAAACATAAAGTATATAGGCGTATTGGATTTAAATAATCCAAAGTTTGGCCCATTGGACAATAATAATCCGAACTTTAACGTTGGACCAGGATAATTTCAACTGTACATGCCGGTGTCAAAACCTCCATTAAAGATGAACTAACTGGGTTAGTGTAAGATGACGTGACAACTGAGGTGACATGCTGACGTGGACCTGATGTTGATGTGGCAGCAGAGGTGTGTGATGACTTGGATTGTTTTAATATCAAAACCAATACCCTTATTTCCCTCCAAAAGTCTTTTTCTCTTTCAGTTCCCCACCACCCCCCCCCCCCCCCCCACACACACACACACACGATGTTTAAATGTTAATAACTTTTACTTACGATTTTTTTAAAACAAATGATTTTTATTATCTTTCCAACGAGTACAATAGTGTTATACAAAAACGAAAAAAACAAATTTTTAGTGTGTTTTTGTTCATACGAGGAAAAAAAACATAATGTGTTTAACTAATTCATTAATCATGTCTAAGCACAGAGACTTCACTCAAGCTAGAGGTGCACACGTAGAATTAGAAGTGGGTTTTATAAGTTATCGAGTGTTGATCCTTTACAAAAAAAAATGAAAAACGGCTTACTCTTTTTATGGTACACATATTTTATCACTTCATATTATATTTGTCTATCCCGAAATGTTTCCGGAGAATAAACTGGATATGCGTATATAAGATGATCACCGAAATGCAATATCAAATTACAACATGAATAGACTTATAAAAACACCCAACATTGATGATTAACATACATAAATAGCGTTGTTCTTCGTTCATTCTTCAAACTAGCTTACAGTAACGTCATAAAAGTCAATAGAAAACTAGAAATAACTAGTTCTCTCTAGGCATACAATTAAACCGATCACCAATCTTAACTACCAAGTAACATTGATCAAATTTTCTAAAATACTTAACTTTGCTGACAAATGTCATATTTCTAGGACAATCAGGAAACATATACTGTTATAGTTGTCATGAACTTGCCGACATGGCCACTAGTATGTCATCAACATATTATTTGTAACAAGATTTGATTTTGCTTCTTCTCCATACATCACTTGAATCCAAATTATACGTTGTTTTCATGCCTCACGTGATCATTTCTAGTTTCACCAATACATATTTAGATTAGTAAATGTATGTTCATTATTTGTATGTCTTTAGCTAGTGATGGGTCGTTATAGGTCGTTGGCAAGGTTAATCGAGTTGTTTGTAGCTCGCAAATATGATTAAGTGCCTTTTCGTAGGAAATCACAGGAGTATGAAGATTATACACAACTAGCTTTGCTAGTCGTGTGGTTTTTAGGGCGACTATGCACCATACTTGTGTGTCGAATTGCTAGTCTCCCCTTGGGCTGGGATTGACTAGCTGGGCCTATAAATAGGTGCACTTCTTGCCCTAATCATTAGGGTTGTTCATTTGTTCTTTCTAAAGAGAAAACTTGGTGTTTTGATGATCGGATTGTCTTTGTAACACTCGAGCTCTGTTTAATATAATCTTTATCATTGAAAACCAGATCCGAACAACTCGTCTTTGTGTGTGCTTGATGTTTCTTGTTGCTTAAACCGCGAACCGAGGATTCCGCACTCGTTTTGTGTCAAACCGGTGATATTCGGATCATCCGTGACGGTCCTACAGTAAAGGTTAATTTACGCTAGTGATTTAGTAATATTTTTCACTTTAAAAGGAAATTTATTTGGTCATAGAAACTCAAATAAACAATGTTACAAATTTTAAGATGTTAATTCTTGATATACACTAAAAAAACATGAATTAGGTTGACAAGAAGGTAAAATAGGTCAATAATAGGTCCACAAGAGATCCACTTGAAATAGCTTGAAGCGTGTTTAAATTAACCCATTTATTCCATTCCGTGTTTCCTCATAAATCAAGAAGTAAACGATTGCTCAACTTTTCCCCTACTTAACCGCGCCAATGTCATTTCATGCACCATACCACCACTATCCTGACAAAGAAATAAGAAAAATTGTCGAATCTTTCCCCAGTTTGTAAATCGTATATATACCTTCTACGGTGTCTCAAGACAACTAAGCACTTCCTCACTAACCCGCTCTTTACACTTACATTGCCCGAAAATAATGTGTGGATTCGTGCATTTCTTTTGCAAGGTTTCACACTACTTTGTTAATAGTGTACATCATTTTATCAATGCACATGCGCATATAAGTTTCTTCTTGGATTTACTTTGCATATCTTTGCATCATACTCTATTCACATGCGCGCAATTTATATTCTATTACTTGCATAAAGCATACAGGAATGTTAATAAAATCTGTATTGCATAAATGATGAAGAGGATACAATGTACAATATATAGGCAACTAATTTACACTTAAGTACCCAAAGATAAATAAGAGATATCAATGCAAGTCCATAAACTAGATATTATCTAACATCCCCCACAGGCTGAACGGTGGAGGACCAATACAAAACATTTGCCGAAACACATTGAATTTAGAGCTTGGAAGACTTTTGGTGAAAATGTCAGCCACCTGAAGCTTAGTTGGAACAAATTGCGTAGCAAGTTTACCCACAGCCACAAGTTCACGTAGGAAATGATAATCAAGATCTATATGTTTAGCCCTTTTATGAGACACGGGATTTTGTGTGAGAAAGATAGCACTTTGATTGTCGCAGAGAATTGTTGGCAGTTTAGGTGGTAGAGCATACAATTCTTGAAGAAGATGAGTCAACCACACAATTTCAGCAGCAGTATTCACCATGGCACGATATTCTGATTCGCAACTAGATCGAGCAACAGTGGGTTGCTTTTTAGCACTCCAAGAAATAAGATTACCCCCCAAAAAATAGAATAACCATAAGTGGAACGTCGAGTCTCTAAGCAACGCGCCCAATCAGCATCTAAGTAGCCAATTTACCAAGTATGCGTGGGGCGAATATAATGTAACCATAAGAAATAGTAACCTTAAGATATCGAATAATGCGTTTAACCTCCTGGTAATGATCTGTGGTGGGAGCATGTAGAAACTGACTAACTTGATTTACAGCATAAGCAATGTCAGGTCTTGTGATCGTCAAATACTGGAGAGCACCAACAATAGAACGGTAATGGGTAGCATCCGGATATAAGGTACCTGTAGACACAAGAGACACATTTGTGCTTAAAGGTGTTGGTGTTGGTGCCGGTTTGGCATCCAACATCTTAGCACGATCCAAATTATCCCTAGTTATTTTGATTGATTTAAGAAAAGCCCATTTTCAGTGTAGGTAACCTCCAGACCCAAAAAGTAGTTGAGCTTCCCGAGATCCTTGATTGAGAACTCTTTATTTAGACAGGTAATGAAGGAAGTCATGACAGAGTGATGGTTGCCGGTGAGAATAAGATCATCAACATAAACAAGCAAGTACATAATGCAAGACGCACGCTTATAGACAAATAAAGATGGATCCGCTCGACTACAAGAAAAGCCATTTTTAGTGAGGAACAAGCTTAATCGATGAAACCATGCCCTTGGAGCCTGTTTTAAGCCATAGATAGCCTTATGTAATTTGCACACATGAGATGGATACTTAGGATCCAAAAAACTGGTAGGTTGCTCCATATACACAGTTTCAGTTAGATGGCCATGAAGAAAGGCATTATTGACATCCAACTGATGAAGCTTCCAACCAATGATGATGGCTAAAGCAAGAACTGTGCGAACCGTGGCAGCTTTCACAACAGGACTAAAAGTGTGTGAGTAATCTAAACCAGGAACCTGAGAGAAGCCTTGTGCGACAAGCCTTGCTTTATAACGCTCAACCGTGCCATCCGATTTAAATTTTGTTCGAAAAAACCATTTAGAGCCAACCACATTTACATCGACCGGTCGAGGGACAAGAGACCATGTGTTATTTTTGTGAAGAGCAAGTAGTTCGGTCTCCATAGCACGAAGCCATTTTGCGTCTTTCGAGGTAGCATGATAAGTTTTTGGATCAGTGGAAGCGAACAACGCTTGATGAAGAGGAATGTGTTTAGTGTGAGCAAGATCAACGCGATGCTTGGGTTTAAAGATTCCCGCTTTGGCACGCGTTATCATTGGGTGAGATGGGAGAGGCGGTGGAACTGGCACATGAGTGGGCAAGGGACTCTCGATAATGGAAGAGCCAGTGGGAGAGTTGGGCAGAGTGGAGTTGGGTGTAGTGGAAGGAGTATATAAGGGCGTGTGAGGCAGAGGGTCGAAGCCCAGTGGGACTGAGTCATCTGGCTCGTCAGAAGTATGAGGGACAGTAAGGGTTGTTGGAGTGGTGGGTGGGCCAGACGAGTGGAGATTGGGAAATGTTGATTAGGCCGATGTAGTAGAAGTAGGATGTGGTGGTAGTTGGCTTGGTGGGGAAGATTGGGCTTTAGGTATAACAGTGTTATGATGGGATGTTTTATTTGAAAATGGAACAGTGGGTTCCACCGTGGATGAGTGGGGATGATTACTAGAGATGGTAGTGACATTAGGGGAAGTATCCAAAAAGGTAGATACCTCAATGTGGTTAATCGATGAAGCAGTGGAAGATTGATCAAAAGGAAAATGGTGTTCATCAAACCGAGCATGACGAGTAACATAAGTACGAGAGGTGCAAGGATCAAGGCATCGATAACCTTTATATTTGGTACAATACCCAGTGAAAATGCACGGAATGCTTCTTAGAGATAATTTGTTTTGAGCATAATCATGGAGAAATGTGTAGACACGACAACCAAAAGCCCGAAAAGAATCATAATGAGGTGTTTGATGATACAACATCTCAAATGGGGACTTACCTTAGAGTAAGGTGGTGGGTAACCGGTTGATGATAAACACGGCTGAGGAAAAAGCTTCAACCCAAAAAGTGGCCGGAATTTTGGCATGAAATAACATATCCAAACCCGTTTCAACAATAGGCCGATGTTTATGCTCGACACGACCATTTTGTTGCGGAGTTTATGGACATGACATGCGATGAAAAGTGCCGTTTTTGTCGAATAAGTTACGAACACGAAAATTATTAAATTCCGTGCAACCATCACTTTGAAAAGTTTTAATTTTTGTAGAAAACTAGGTTGGAACAAAACGTATGAAGACGAATAAAATGTCAGCAAAATCCGATTTTAATCGCAATGGGTATAACCATGTAAATCTTAAATAATCATCAACAAATGCAACATAATATAGAAAATGATCAACCGATTTCATCGGGGATGGTCCCCATAAATCACAATGAATGAGCTCCAAAGGACAAGAGGCCCGTTCATCAAGGTTGCAAAAGTCGCTAGGCGCTCTCAACTCGGTCGGCGGGGAGTTGCGAGTACTCGGCCTAGGCGGGGAGTACTCGGGGAGTACTCGGACATGGTGATTTATATAAAAATTTAATAATTTAATGATTATATGTATGTCATAAATTTATAAAAGTATGCCAAATACTAAAACTATCTCAAAAACAGCAACTACACGCCTAATTTGATTGATTCCGGCCGAGTTGGCCGATTCCAAGGCCGAATTTGACCAATTCCATCCCGAGTTGACTGATTCCGACTTGACCGATTCCATCCCGAGTTAACCGATTCTGACCGATTCCATCCCGAGTTGACCGATTCTGACCGATTCCAAGCCGAGTTGGACCGATTCAGAGTTGGGATGGCCGAGTAGGGAAAACTCGGGGCGTCTCACCTCCGAGGAGCGATTCCTCTCCGAGTACTCGGCCGAGTTGGCCGAGTTTTACAACACTGTCGTTTATTATTAATAGAAAAAAGTTGTCGTTTAGACTTGGCAAGTTCACATGGGGTACAAAGACCCGGTTTAGGCAAAACAGAAGTAAATAAAATACAACCGTTATTTTTAAGCAAAGAAACAGTATCAAAGTTGACATGCCCAAGGCGGGAATGCCATAGCTCAAAGATGCCTTCGGACATGAACGAGTAGACACTAAGGCTTGATGTGTGTCACGAAGGACATAAAGGCCGTCTTCACGGCATCCCCGGGCTAGAGTTTGCTTGGTTTGACGATCCTGAATATAAAAGTAGGGATGAGAAAAAACAACGTCAACACGGTTATCCTCGGTTAGTTTACCAATGGAATGCAATTTTTTTGTTAAATTTGGCATAAGTAACACAGTATTGAGAGACAGGTTACCAAGCAACTTAGTATGGCCAACATGAGTAATGGGTAATGCTTGACCATTACCAAAAGAGACCATTTCATTACCTTGAGTTGGTGTGGCATTTGGAAGCGAAGAACTATTAGGAAGCATGTGAGTGGATGCACCAGAGTCGCCTGTCCAGTCAAGAATGGAAGCATTTAGTTGACACTGAACACGGAAGGCATGGGCCAATTGGTCAGGAGTTGGTTGAGCAGAGGCTGCATATGATGCAAGATGAAGAGGATAAAAGATGAAGAGGATACAGTGTACAATATATATATAGGCAACTAATTTACACTTAAGTACCCAAAGATAAATAGAGATATCAATGCTAAGTCCATAAACTAGATATTATCTAACAATACATGTATGTTGTAATAATATAAACTTGTGCATATATATATATATATATATATATATATATAGGGTTAGGATAATTTGGAAACCCATCCTTATTCGGTAAACTCTGGAAACTCTGACTTCCCAATATTTTTTTTTTTGAAAAAAATAGGGCAAGTAATATACATGATTTTAAGCATTTTGGGCCAAAAAAATTAAAAAAGCGCCGAGTATTTTTTTTTTAATAAAATTTTAGCTAACACATGTTAAGCGCTAATAACAGGTGTTAACCATGTCTTAACTATATGTAAACAGTAGACGTTTTTATTTTAAAAAAAAAACCGTTCGGCACTTTTTCGATTTTTTTGGCTCAAAATACTTAAAAAATGTATATTACATACCCTAAAATTTTCATAAAAAAAAAGTCGGGAAGTTAGAGTTTCCAGAGTTTACCATGTAACAAGGGTTTTCTCTATATACTTCCACTATATATATATATATATATATGTGTGTGTGTGTGTGTGTGTATTTTTTCGAACCTTTATTGAAAATTTGAAGTCTTGCCACCTAAGCCACATTCTTGATTGTTGTATATTTGATGGATTGCTTACGTATCACTAAAAAGTATAAGCACTTTATCATTTTGTAGCGAAATTGGTTTCGAGTTAGTAAATGAGAAATTATAATCAGCATCACGTAGCAACACATGGGTCAGCGTCAACTCGTTAAGATACAAGTACAACACGTTTAGTACCAAAAAAAATAGTGGAAACTGATATTATCATCAATTGCATGAAAGGCCATCGCACATTCTCTTAAGATGAGGAGGAATATGTTGTATTATTTACGTGGCTAACATATTTACATATTCAATTCAAAAACATCACTCTAATCCTTGATTGTCCACAATTTATTCACCTGAATTTTGAAACATACCACACCAAGACCAAATACTAATATAGTTATTGTTTTTCCTTTGGAAACAAACCATATTTTACTATTTAAAGTCACAATATCAATTTATAACCAAAGAAATATGGTCTAGTTAGATTCTTAAAACCAATGCAAAGTATAAATTTTAAAAAGTACACAAAAAATATTAACTCACTATAAAAGTAACAAAAATGTGACAAACTAATATGAAACCAAGGGGAGGTACATGTCTAACACATGAACTTCGGTTATGGTAGAGAAGACAAACCAATAATTAGTAGACTGTTCAGCCATTTCTGATTCAAAAGTCATTTTTTATTTCTTTTAACAAATAGGTAGTTGATCATCCTCTTCCGTAATAACTCTAATCAAAATCAGTCGCGGTTTGGCCCGTTTACATCCCAAACCTCAAATATGAATTAACTTTTAGATTCACGTGGTGGCTCTATTTGTCAAGTCATAAGATAGAAATTCTTACATTGTTTCCTTGTGAAGATGAACCGAACAGAAAGATAAAGATGAGTCACTGACGGTGATATGGTGCACGATTCTGGCCACAAATCATTGGTTCGCGTAACAACGGTGGTGTAAAGATATTAAAACATAGGGGTGTGAGGGTGGTGATGTATAATCGTTCGGAGAAGATTCGATCGACGAATGTTTACTCTAAGATTTAATTTCTATGTTCTAACCCGAACCTAGTTTCTACATATACTAATTATTCCAAAGCTTGGTTCTATCCACCATTTTAATCAAATTCTCATATTACATACACAGGATTCTAGTTCATATTGTTCCTAAAAAGGAATCTCCATGTGTACATTGAAATGGTGGTTCGTTTGTCTCTTCGTTTTAGGTGGTGAATGGCCGGCTACTGAACAATATCTAATCATAGGGCAACTGAAGAGAAAGATGGCATGTTGCGGAGATTCTTCTCAGAAGTAAACGAAACTGAAAGACAAACATTGATACATAAAATACGAAAGTGCTTGGGTGTGTGTGTGTGTGTGTGCGTGTACACACACACACACACACACACATATATATATATATATATTGGAAACCCTTGTTATAGTGAAAACTCTAACTTCCCGAGCTTTTTTTAATAAAATTTTAGGGTATGTAATATACATGATTTTAAGCATTTTGAGCAAAAAAAAAACAAAAAAGCGTCGAGCACTTTTTTTAGAAATAAAAAATAAATAAGTTTCCGGGTAACACATTGTTAACACATGTTAATTTCGCTTAACATGTGTTACCCGAAAACTTTTTTTTTAAAGTGCTCGGCGCTTTTTTGATTTTTTTCCTTTTTGGCTCAAAATGCTTAAAATCATGTATATTACATGCCCTAAAATTTTCAGGTCCTAAAAAGCTCGGGAAGTCAGAGTTTCTAGAGTTTTCATTATAACAAGGGTTTTCTCCGAATTCTAACCCTATATATATATATAGGTTTAGGTTCGTATACAAAGGACATTTTTCGTACAAAGTGTGAGAAGTCTATGTAGCCAATGTGTTCTAAATTTTGGCTAGGATGTTTTCGATTGCTTTTGCAGTGTATTATATAGAAAAACATCAAACGTAACAATTTAAACACAATCAAATGTATTCTAGATATGAAAGTTAAAACACGATGATTACTTTCTTCGTATGGTGTTTTAGATTGCATGTCTAGAATACATTAATTAGTGTTTTAAATTGTTAAGTTTTGTGTTTTTCTATATAGTACTATGTCAAAAGAATATAAAACATCATGCCTAAAATGTAAAACACAATGCCTATATAGACTTCTCACACTTTGTACGAAAAATGCCCTTTGTACAGGAACCTTACTATATATATATATATATATATATATATATATATATATATATATATATATATATATATATATATATATAGTGGAAGTATATAGAGAAAACCCTTGTTATTTGGTAAACTCTGAAAACTCTAACTTCCCGACTTTTTTTTATGAAAATTTTAAGGTATGTAATATACATTTTTTTAAGCATTTTGAGCCAAAAAAATCGAAAAAGTGCCGAACGGTTTTTTTTAAAAAAATAAAAAACGTTTACTGTTTACATATAGTTAACACATGGTTAACACCTGTTATTAGCGCTTAACATGTGTTAGTCAAAATTTTATTATTTTTTTTAAAAAAAATACTCGGCGCTTTTTTAATTTTTTTGGCCCAAAATGCTTAAAATCATGTATATTACTTGCCCTATTTTTTTCAAAAAAAAAATATTGGGAAGTTAGAGTTTCCAGAGTTTACCGAATAAGGATGGGTTTCCTCAATATCCATTCCCTATATATATATATATATATATATATATATAGGGTAGGGTTCCTGTAGGAAAATTGGTTTGTGTGAGAAGTGTAGGAAGGATTAAAAATTGATATGTATGCATCATTTTTTTGGACGTATGCATCATTTTTTTGGACGTATTAATGATGTTTTGGATTGTTTTACTTAGAAAAACAACAAACATAACAATTAATAACCGAAAACAATGTATTTTAGGCTTAAAACTTAAAACACTATGTCAATAACACTTTAGCAGAGTGTTTTAAGTAAATACTAGGGTGTTTTATCTGGAATTTAAATTTAATGACTATAATACATTGGATTGTGTTTTAAATTTTTGTATATTGTTGTGTTAAGTGTTTTTCAAGCCAAAACAACCCAAAACATCATTCCAAAATCAAAAACATGATGGCTACATGTCAATTCTTAATCCTTCCTACACTTCTCACACAAACCAATTTTCCTACAGGATCCTCTACCTATATATATATATATATATATATATATATATATATATATATATATATATATATATATATATATGCAGCTCATCTATTAAATGTTGGTTAATAGTACTCCATAATTGTGTTCATATAAGAATTAATGTGCAACTGTTTAAATTCTAAAAATTTATTGTTTGGCAGGTTATTGAAGCTTAAAGGTTGTTGTTGGATATGAGATAAAAACTCAATGGTTACAAGTTCATGAAGGATATATGGCTTTAAATCACGCATATTCATTATATACATTATATTTATCAATTAATTTATTATGTAAGAATACCATTTTGCCCCTTACTAACTTCATTAAGTTGTTGTACCATAAGTATAAAATGTTTTAATTACTTAAATTTGGTTGGAATCCTTGCTAGACCCTTTATAATATAGTATAGATAACTCATGCAAGATATATATATACAATGGAGAAAGACATATCCTACAAATAATAAATACTAATAACAACTTTGACTATGACATTGATCAAGACTTTGACCATGACTTTATCTAATAATTATGTACATTATATCAATTAATTAGATGGCTTGATTCTTGATAATACGCCCCCAAAAGATGGAGGATCCGTTCGATACGCCAATCTTGGAACGGCACGAGAGAAACAGTAACCGGGGCAACGGTTTTGTGAGGACATCGGCTAATTGATCCTTTGAACTAATATGAAAAACCTATAGTTGACCGGCACTGACTTGTTTCATGAACAAAGTGGTAGTCGAGAGCTACATGTTTCATGCGTGAGTGATAGACTGGGTTAACACATAGGTATGTAGCACCAATATTATCATAAAATAGAGTTGGGGTACGCATCGTGCAAAGGCCAAATTCTTGGAGAAGACTTTTAACACATGAAATTTCAGTCGCGGCATTTGCGAGAGCTTTGTATTCCGCTTCAGTTGAAAAGCGAGAAACCGTCTTTTGTCGAAAGGAATGCCAAGAGATAATGTTAGATCCTAGATATAATAGATAAGCGGTAGCAGATCATGTATTCCTCCCCAATCTGAATCTTAGAAGCTTCTAAATCAAGTGAGGACCGTTTATTTAAAAATAACCCATGATGCACTATTCCTTTCAAATAGCGGAGAACCTGTTTGACAGCTTACCAATGTGACCGTTTTGGGTTGTGCAGAATTGAGAAAGTTTGTTGACTGTGAAGGAAACATCCGGCCAAGTGAAAGCAAAATATTGAAGAGTGCCGACTAGTTTGCAGTAAAGGGTCAGGTCAACGGATGTAGAGGCATCCGAGAGGGTAAGAGGGTCGGAAACGCTTAAGGGGGTGAGGACCACCTTGGCACCATCCATTTTGAAGTTTGTTAAGATGTCCTGAATGTGTCGGTGTTGTGAACAAAAATAAGCCTTGAGATGTTGGGGTGACCTCAATGCTCAAGAAGTGATGAAGTCGACTAAGATCTTTGATGGAGACTTTGTCACTTAAAGCTTGAACTGAGGTGTTTAAGAAGTTATCATGGCTACCTGTAAGAACAATGTCATCTACATAGACAAGAAGGTAGGAAGTGATTCCATGCTTATTGTAGATGAAAAGGGATGGATCAGATAAGGACTTTTGAAAACCGAATTTAAAAAAAAAACGGTGAGTTCATTATACCATGCCCTTGGATCTTGTTTGTGTCCGTAAAATGATTTTTTGAGTTTGCAAATGTGTGCGAGGAACTCCAAGCTTGTGAAACCGGGCGGTTGAACCATGTATACATCTTCATCAAGGAATGCATTATTGACATCGAGTTGACGTAATGACCAAGCACAAGATAGAGCAATGGAAAGGACCGTGCGAATAGTAATTGGTTTGGTGGTCGGGCTAAAAGTTGCAGTATAGTCCTTACCGTATTGTTGGTGGAAGCCCTTAGCAACTAGACATGTTTTGTATTTGTCAATGGTGCCATCGAGTTTTCATTTGATGCGAAAGACCTATTTGCAACCAATTGGATGTTGGTTGGCTTGTGGCATAAGTTCCTAGGTTTAATTTTGGAGTACGGCATTATACTCATGGTCTATGTCTTGTCTCCATGTAGGATCTCGCATGGCTTGAGTGTAAGTGGAGGGTTCCAGGGTGTTTGGAATGGGGTGGCGAGTAGTAGAGTTAACAAAGTTGGGGTTGAAATACTTTGGGTTGGGTTTGGTTGGCAGCTGGTCGGCGTAGCAGGAGTTGGTTCGGTTTAATTGGATGGTATGGGATCGGGAGTGGATGGTAGTAAGGATGAGGGTTCGGGTGATGTATGTGTGGGAAGAGTGGTGGCGGATAAGTGGTTATTGGGTTGTGGTGACGTGTCACTCGTGAAGGAGGGAGGTGATGGTCACTGGTATAGGTGTTGTAATGGGTATATGTTAGGTTACCGGTGTGGGATGGTTTTCGGGTGAAAGAGAGGTGATGGTTGTAGGCTGGTGTAAGAGTGTGGGTGGTGAGTGGGCGGAAATGAGGTTGGGTGGTAGGACAATAGTGGATATATGATTGGGTAAGGTAGGTGAAATAGTATGTTTTGAAGTTTTAAGGTTTAGAAAGGATTCAAAGGAGATGATAGTGGGTGTGGAGATTGTGTCACGAAGAGGGAAAAATATGGAATGAACTCAACATGTCGTGAGTGATATAATTTGTTGGTAGCCGGATCAAAGTATTTGTAAGCGGATTTGGAAGAGGAATAACCAATAAAAATGCATGAGGAGAACATGATTGTAATTGGAGGTGGTGTATGGTCGTAGCCAAGGGTAACAAAGACAACCAAATGGTTTTAGTTTGGAGTTGGTGGGAGAATATTGAACAACATGTCATAAAGTGATTTGTTATTCAAGATGGTTGTAGGTAGACGATTTATTAAAAATGTGATGGTAGGTGGGCATAGTGGAGTAGGGAAAAGCCCATTTCAACAACATGTGGTGTAGTGAGAAATTCCATGGGCTGTGAGAAACGGTTTAAGACCAATGTATTCACTGCCATTGTCGGTAAATAGAGAGATATGAGGTGTTTGAAAAAAAAATTCCACTAGCGATTTGAATTCTGGAAACAAAATGGAGACGTCGGATTTTCTTTTTATGGATAGGGTTTTGTTAGAAAAAACACAGGGATGAATTGTTAAAGTGAAAAGGGTAGGGTTTTGTTAGAAGGGGTTATAACAACCGGATATGGGTCGGGCGCATCCCTTTTCAAGAATATTTGTATGATTGACATGTGTATGCTTAGTTGGAGCCTATGTGAAGGCTCTAGTAAAAGGTCATGTGTCACCCAAGTTCAATGGCGAAGGTTGACCAGAAGGTTCGGGGGGTCGGAAATCAACGGGGGGGGGGGGGGGGGGGGGGGTTAGAAATCACTAGTTTCGGGGGGTCAAAACTGTATATTTCCAAAATTTTCTATACGAATACTGTATAATCGGAACTTATGCGCGAAAATTTGAGGGGTCGGCCGCCCCTCCCCGCCCCAACTAAGCTGTGCCCCTACCCAAGTTACTTCTTTATTAGATAGGGTGGATTATGTATGCAATTAATTAATTAGATGACTTATTTTTGCTAATTACACATGCGAAAATTAAGAGTCAACACAAAACTGTTAAAACATAAACCCGATAATGAAATAAAAAATCATTTAGGTAAAAAAAATAAATATAGGACGATGTGAAATTGACACCTAGTTATCTAATTAAGTCGACCAAACACGACCCATCAACCAAGGGACGACTTGAATTATTAGCTATAATATCTTCTACCATTTATTATTTCAATATACATTCTTAGATGAGATCAATTTAACATATGTGCTTATATTGTAAAGTTTAAACAATTTCAAAATAGAAAAGTTCATATTCACAATTTTAACTAACAATTATTAGAAAAAAGTTGACTTAAATTAAAAAGAGAGTTGATAAAAGTTCTAAAATCTTCCTACTATCTTTAATATTAAATATGTCAAAAGTTTGAAAATTTGTTCATGCATTTTTAATTGCAAAGCTTGAGACAACTTTTGCATCAATTTCTTCACTCGTAGTTTCATCCCACATTTGGTAAACTTGTACAAACATTCTGGTGTACTTTTTGACATCTTTAAATACTCGTCTCAAGCATCGACTTTCGAACGTCAGTTTGGCGAAGTGCCATTGTGCATTTTTGTATGATGATGAACCCCTTTTTACCTCTAGCATCGTATCGTAAGGTAAACAATGGGTCAAAATTAGACACGTCATCGGCTATACGTAAGAACAGTCGCTGAGTCATTCAAAACCTACGCCTAAACAAGGCTGCCAAGTACAAGGGTCGTCGGCAAAATAATCGGCTACCAATCTAACATGTGCACCTACAAATATAAAAAACATAAAAGATCTAAACATACAAATATAACAAACATATAAATATAATAAACATATAAAATCTAAAAAAATATATAAAACAACGTTAAAAAATCCAAATATAAAACTAACCTTATCGGTCTCTATTTATAGTCGTTTGCCTTGTTCGTGGTAGTGAATCGACTTCCTCCCCTTTTTCCTCAACAATGATCTTTGCAGCTTCCACCACAATATTTATAAGAAAAAGTTTTTCACTTCCTGTAGATGACGAACCAGACGAAAATGAAGAAGCCATTGTTTGATTTTGTATAGAGGGGTTGAATGAGTGTTGTAAAAAATATTGTGAGAGTTTATATAAATACCTGAGAGAGTGTAAAAGCTGGTGTAAAAAAATGAGTTGTACGTGAAGGTTTAATTTATAATGCAAATTTTTGTTTTTCTTTTAAAATTTATAGTTTACCGTTCAACGGTCATATTTTTAAACAAACAACCGTGCCTCCATCGGCAATCAAGGGACGTTAGGGACGAAGCCGCACCCAAGACGGGCCTGGGGCGGTGTAGCCATCTCAGGCTGGCCGTCGACATGCCAATGCCGCTCCCCACACCCTACCGCAAAAAAAAAGTGTATATGTTACTATTTATTAATGAATGTATCTATTGGAAAAATTGAGTTTTTCTTTTTTGATAAATAATGTGTGCTTCAGAATCAATATAGTCTATATAATTGAATGTTTATTTTGTAGAGATTTTGTCTTTATTTGTGTCCTACCTTTTCCTTGTCTATATAAACCCCCTTCTACATTCATCATATAAACCATAGGCAAAGGCTTACATTCTAGTAACAACGTCATTACAAGAATATACCTGCTTTATTTACTTGAATTAATGGAGGAAAGGGAAGGAATATTCATGCTATTGCATGCCTTCTTGTTTCTTGTTGCACTTACTTGGTACATTCTCATAAAACGAAACCGTAGCGAAACCGCTAAGCTACCTCCAGGTTCACTTGGATGGCCATATATTGGTGAAACACTTCAACTTTATTCACAAGATCCAAATGTCTTCTTTGCTAAGAAACAGAAAAGGTATGCATACATTGTGTATGTCAAGATAATTTCCTTAAAGAACAATAAACTTTGTCTAATTATGGGTTTGGTTTCTTCAGGTATGGTGAAATCTTCAAGACTCATATTTTAGGTTGTCCTAGCATCATGTTGGCTAGCCCTGAGGCTGCCCGGTTCGTGTTGGTTAACCAAGCTCACTTGTTCAAGCCAACTTATCCGAAAAGCAAAGAGAACTTGATCGGTCCATTAGCACTGTTTTATCATCAAGGGGAGTACCACACTCGCCTAAGGAAGCTTGTCCAAGGCTCGTTATCGCTTGATAATCTCCGTAGGTTGGTTCCAGATATCGAAGAAACCGCTGTCTCCGCCTTGGAATCATGGGCTGGAGCCGGCCAAGTCATTAACACTTTTCATGAAATGAAGAAGGTTTGTCTTTTTTTTTTTTTTTTTTTTTTTTTTTGTATGCATGTATTTGTTCTTATGTCATTAATTTGTCTGTATTTAAACGTACTTATGGAAGAATTTGTGTGGAACTAGTTAATAATTTTGTGGTGTGATTTCAGCTATCTTTTGAGGTTGGAATACTCGTTATATTTGGACACTTGGAGGCCAACAAGAAAGAGCAACTAAAGAAAAACTATAGCATAGTAGACAAAGGCTACAATTCTTTCCCAACAAAATTACCTGGCACCCCTTACAAAAAGGCATTCTTGGTAAGATCCCACACAAACAAACATCCAAAATCAAACTTAATATTAAAATTTAACGAAACACAAACAAACAAAAAAACGTACTCAGTAAGATCCCACACAAAAAACATATGCAAAAGTTACTTTGCTCCATCCTAGAAGACAAGCAGACTGCACCCAGTGAGATCTTCGGCTAAAAAAACTAACTAAATGAAATATCGACATTTTATGCAGGCCAGGAAACGGCTGCAGGAGATTTTGAAAGAGATAATTTCTGAGAGGAAAGAAAAGAGGGTAACAGAAAAAGATCTGTTGGGATGTATGCTGAATTCAAAGGATGAAAATGGTGGAACCTTAAGTGAAGATGAGATCGCGGATAACATTATCGGAGTTCTGTTTGCGGCTCAAGACACCACAGCTAGTGCATTGACATGGATTCTAAAGTACCTGCATGATCACCCGAAACTTCTAGAGAGTGTTAAGGTGAGGATCTAAAAGATGTGGCATTCTAAAGAGACAACTGGATTTTTGAACTATTTTTTTTAATTAAAAAATGGAACTTTATAATTGTAGGTAGAACAGAAGATTATCTACCAGCTTAATGATAATGGTAATCTTCATTTGACATGGGCCCAGACTAGGAATATGCCAATTACTAACAAGGTATGCACTTATAGTTTTTGACAAGAAGTTTAGCTATATATAGCAAGGCACAACCTTTCATGCACAAGGTGCAAATCATATGGAAGTGTATATTTCAGGTGATATTGGAGAGCTTGAGAATGGCAAGCATTATTTCATTCACATTTAGAGAGGCTGTTACAGATGTAAAATACAAGGGTAAGATTGTCTTAAGCATTTGTGCCTACATTATTTGTTTATATATTTCTTTTTTACTTGATTATGATATTTTACAAATTATACCAAATGATTTCATCCAGGCTACCTGATACCAAAAGGTTGGAAAGTGATGCCTTTGTTTAGGAATATCCATCACAATCCGGAATTCTTTCCTGATCCTCAGCAATTCGATCCGTCAAGATTCGAGGTAAATTATTTTTATGAAATTTGATTAATGGTTATTCTCCAATATTATGTTATGTGTAACTGTATTTTGATATATTTATGATTATGCATGTAGGTGGCACCAAAACCCAACACATTCATGCCATTTGGAAGTGGTGTCCATGCTTGTCCTGGAAATGAACTTGCCAAGCTAGAAATGCTTATTATGGTTCACCATCTTGTTACTAGATACAGGTTAAGTTGTGTTCATTTAAAGTCACTAACTTTCAATTGTGAATTTTTTGTTTACATTAATGTTCTAGGATTTTTTTTATTTTTTTATAATTCAAGTGACCTAAATGTAACATATATATGTAAATCCTAGTTACTGTTAACTCATTTTCTTTCTTTTTTCTTTCTTTTTTTTTTTTGTTCAGTTTGATTTAAAATAAACAATTATGAAACTTGATTGTTATTCGGTGAATTTTTTCTTCACTATTACCTTTTTCCTTAAAATAAGAAAATAATTAGTGAAAAGTAAGTATGATTCATATATGTTTTATTTAGTTCACATTTTTTTTGTTAATAAATATTTATAAATAATATTGATAACACTGGAATACCTAATGAAAGTTAACTAACATTAATGAAAAAAAAGGTTTTGAGTTACTTTAATATATATAAGACACTTGTGACTGAGCCCAAATTAGTAACCTTACAAGTTGCTCAAAGGTTAGATCAAAACCAAGTGCTTGCAATCACCAAGAGTGAAATACAAATGAATGGTAGAAACTAGATTTTAAAAAAGTGAACATGATCTAACAATATATGTATGATCATAATTGTGGTTTGCAGATGGGAAGTGGAGGGATCTAAAAGTGGGATTCAATATGGACCATTTCCAATGCCAATGCATGGACTTCCTGCAAGATTTCATAAAGAATCTATCCAAGAAAAGAGAACAAGATTATGTGGTGCTTCTTCTTATACATAGAAAGCAGATGTCACCTCCCCTCTTGAAACTTAGCTATCATTTTTTATAGATTAAGTTATCTAAGGACTAAAGATTCCTACTTTTTGCTCTATATTATTGCCTTGTGTACCTCCTCTATTGATGCAAAATTTATTCTGGAGGTATCTAGTATTATTATTATTGTTGTTGTTGTTGTATTATTATTATTATTATTTATTATTATTATTAAAGATATATACAATGGACCAAATCATCCGGTAGACTAATGCCACGTATGTTATATGTCGGTGTGATTATGAAAGAAGCTTATGTAGGCGGTGCCCTCCAGCTGAGGGTAGGTACGTCCCTTGGTCAAATGAAATTTTCCTGACCACAATTCATGCATGATATTGCATCTATCTAGAGTTTATCAAGATGGCAAAAATATTTTTGTCTTTGATCTAATGAGAGTCAAGTCAATTTAAAATAATATTAAGATGACCAATAGTAGTTGAGAACAATGTTCAAAGTTTATGTTAACAAAGTTAAATTAGTTTAGAAAATATGAATACTTTTAGGACTTATGTGGATTAATGAAGTAGAGAGTCAAAATGAACCAATCTCTTAATTCCTATATTATTTTACTAGTCATGTTGAATTGGTAATATTTCATTTTCGTAGTGATACAATCCTGTAGATAAGAATTATTAATTAGTGAAGTCCAATATGACAAAGAAGTATCTCACCCACCAAATTTGTGAAAAGTATGGCATCTTTATTAAATTATGATAGCTCTGCCATGAGGTCATACATCATGAACATTTTTGGAGAGTTCTTATGTTTTGCACATAATGTACAACTCAGTTTAGCTACATGTGTTATCTTAATTTTAACTTTTAGAAAAGCAAGAATGTGGTCATTAGATATAACATACATTAACATGATAGTATGGGTGGAGATGTGGTCATCAAAGGAATACATAATTCAAGATATCAAATATATAATTCGAATTAAAAGAAATATATAATTTAAAAGAAATACAAACCTTTTTCACCAATCTTCACGGTGAGCCCTCAAAAATTATCAAGTCAAAACATGGTTAAAGTCATGTCCTTACGTATGTTTGTACTTGATTTCAGCCACTTCAATGGCTTCGTCTTTAGTTGAGTCACCCTCCCTATTCACGACCTCATTGTAGGGCATGTGAAATAGTGTTGTCTTGTTACGCAAATCAAAATACTTTGAACTTAGTTGGTGTGGGTGTGGGTGTGGGTGTGGTCGGTTTGACCTATATATAGGCAAAAACGAGCAACAACACCACCCAAACACGAACGACCTCTATTAGTAGGTGCCATTTCATGGGCTTTCACCCAGGTCGTAGCCAAGACTATCTCCTCCTCCTCGGTCCATCTTGATCATGCCATTTGAACAATGGTATTTTTTTGTAGATAAAGTGGATGTAGGTGAAGAAATGGGGCATAAATGGTGGAAGCATTGTGAAGAAATGGATGTAGGGTGAAAAATTGGTGAAGAAATGAATGTATTTATAGTAAAAATGTTCTTTTTTTTTTAAATCTAACAGTAAAAAACATATGACAGTTGCACAATTTACTTCACCCAACCTCTTCGACTTCCACCACCCACCATAACTACCCGATCCACCCTGCCCGAACACCATGGAATGGTGTAGCCGATCGGCAACTGGGTACCTGAGGGGGTATATGTCTCCCACACCGCCTACCCTTATTGAATTACTTCAGCTCTTCTTTTTGCGGCGCCTCTTTCCTTCCGTAAACAAGCAATGCATTCAAGCTATGTTGTGTTATCATGATTGCCTTATGTTGTTAGAATTTATTACAAATTGTTTAACAAGAGAATAGTTTGCTAGCATTTTCAACTTAACATAAGGCAAGAATGTTTAACGAGAGAACTACACGGATAGTCCCTGTTGTTTATGCGTTGTAACATGGTAAGGTACTAACTTTTTTTTAACTTCTTAAGGTCCTATGGTTTATGTTTTGTAACACGTTAAGGTATTATGACTAACTATCATTAAAAATTAACAGAATTCTCCCTCACGTGCAAGTCACGTGAGGGTATATTTATCATTCCACGTTTATCTTCTCTTTAAAACGTTATGAGAGAGATGCTAAGGGTTGGAAGATGAATAGATATGGATTAAAAAAAAGATTAATAAATGAAGACGAGGTCATACTCGATAGGAGCAAAATCGTAACCATCTTCCATAACAAGCAAAATCGTAAACGAGATATGTAATTTGACACATAATAATAATAATAATGCTAAAAATAATAATAATAATAATAATAATAAACAAACATTTAACATGATCGATATCTGGTATATCACCGGTGTTCTCAATTTCTTGATGATCAGCCCCTGGAATCTCTCTTCCAAATGCTTCCTCATATCTATTGGATTCATCTTCATCTTCAGATGTGATTCTGTTCAAATGAAACCAAACAGGGTCCTTGGAGGACACACAGAAGGAATCTCCAATCTCTAAGTGTCCTTGTTGGGAACATTCGTAAAGAGTAATGTGGTGGGTTGTGGAATCGCGTACCCATATGGGGTTTTTGCCTTTGACTTGGAAAGAAACTGTGGTCCCATCATCATCATATTGATGTTCGTGGAGGTTGAAAGAAAGATGATGGCGAGAAACTGTTGGATCACTAGAATCAAACCCAAATCCTCTGCCTAATTCAAGGTTTTGTTGGAGTCAGATTTTGGACCCGTTTTTCCTTTCGATTTCAATTTTATTTTTCAAATGCCGACTGACTCTTAACATAATAACATTACACATTTACATCGAAGATGGTTACGTGAATAATATGTTTGTACATGTATGAACTTTGAAGATGGTTACGATTACAGGGGAGGATTTTATGTTTTAAAAAGAAGAAAGATGTGGAATGACAAATATACCCTCACGTGACTTGCACGTGAGGGAGAATTCTGTAAGTTTTTAATGGGAGTTAGTTATAATACTATAACGTGTTACAAAACATAAACCATAAGACCTTAAGAAGTTAAAAAAAAGTTAGTACCTTACCATGTTATAACGTATAAACCACAGGGACTATTCGTGTAGTTCTCTCAATGTTTAACTGTCATAAAAGTTCAACTTAAAATGTTGTTAGTAGATATCTATAAGTGTAATTACATCGAAACTAACTTATGCTTTAAAAACAGATATTATGAAACCCTCAACCGTTATCCCTCACAACGTATAAAGAACCAACATAAATAGTCATTAAGATAGAATATATACCAATAGGTAAGGAGTTAGCTAAAAAATCCATCTTTATGAAAAAGTATAAGAAGTCGATGTAGGCATTGTGTTTTAAAATTTTAGGAGAAATGTTTTATATTCTTTTGGTATTGTGTTATATAGAAAAACAATAAAATTAACAATTTAAAACACAATCAAATGTATTTTAAGCATTAAATCTAAAAACCATGCGAAGAACTATAATCAGTGTGTTCTAAAAATAATCTGTGTGTTTCATAATTAATGCATAGAATCCATTTGATTTTGTTTTAAATTGTTACTTTTATTGTTTTTCTATCACTACTAGAAAAACACCCTTTCTTGACATTCATTTTATGACATACATGTATTTAATGACATAAAAAAGTGTATGTCATAAAAAAAGTGTCATCCTTAATAAAAACTATTAAATTCTTGACGTTTTTATCTGAGTGTCAACAATTTTCCGTCATAAACTAAAAAACATGACAGTGAACACAAATGAGTGTCATAATTTTATGTCACGAAAATTTGAATTCCCTCCACCCTCGTGCACGGTTTCCCATAACCCCCCCCCCCCCCTCTCACTCACACATAACAAAACATAACAAATAACAAAAATCCCTAACCTTCTTCGATGATCTGCATACCTTTTCACTTTATAATCTTCGTCTCCCTCCCTTGAATCCAGAAGATGGACCAGATCTGTTCTTGATCTTCACGTAATCGGATTCAGGTAGTACGAATTCAGCCGGTTATGATGGGGGGTATTTTCGAGAGTTTTAACGATGGTAGTGACCCAAACGACGATAATTGGCGGGCACGGTGGTGGTAGTTGGTTAGAAAGGCAGCGATTATCAGTGGTAAACTCTAGAACCAATGTTACTCTCTATAAATCCAAACTTATCCGAGGGTTTTGTCATTTGTTCGACCGACAGGTAAAAATATTTTTATAGTTAGGTTAATATGTTTAATTATTGAATTGAATATTATTGAGGGATGTTTATAAGGATACAATTAGACAATTAGGTTGTAGATGGATATAGGATTTGTGAAACTTTGCCTCAAATGAATTGAATTGAATATTATTGATGAATGTTTATAAGGATATACAATTAGGTTAGATATAATGAAACACTTTCAAGTACAGGATAGGTATAAGATTTATGAAATTTGGAATAAAGTGAATTGACTGTTATTCTTGAATGTTTCACGTTAATGCGCCACGGATTTTTTTACCCTTTTTGGGTTTATACACAGCAGTTTCTTAGTTTTGCTTTTGGCACCTAAAAGACATAAAAAACGGGAGCAACAGAAAGATAGAGTTAGAGATGAGAGAGCGCGGAAAGGGAGGGGTCGCCCACAGTGGCTCTGCGGCGTTGCCGCTTCATCAAGCCATCGTTTAGGCGCGTGGATTGGTTAGGGTGGTCAACAAATTGGTGATGTCGGTTTGGTCAACCCGACGCCGTTGCCGGTGATACCAAGGTTAATGGCAGCGATGGTGATTTTCTCAGTCGAAGAAGGTCTTCGGGCATGGAAAAGAAGAGGACTAAGGCCAACAAGGTAACTTTTTGAGACAAATCTTTATAATGATTTATATTTCAGTGATATGCGGTGACATCTAAATGTGATTCTGGTGACCGTAATGTTACTTTTATTTTGTTGCAAACTTCTCAATTGTTCAGTTCCATGAAATTTAGATTTGAGTTGATTAATTTTACTCAAGTGGCATTTTTTTAATTGTTTGTTGCAGCAGTAAAAAAGCCTTTTTGTCGTAGAGCAGATGCCAGGAGAAGAGTTGCGAGAAAGAGAGAGGGTGTAGGCGAGATAAATCTGAACAGGTGTACTCCAGCAAGGTTCCGACAACCGTATTGGCGCGTGCCTACATGATCCGACAGAGCAAGAGATGTTGAGTATAGGGACGATATTTGTTTCTTGGGATTGCGCAGAGGTGGTGGCCAGTTACACCATTTAAAAGTGAAATTAATAATTATGAAATGCTGCATCTTTAGCAATCAAATCTTTCACCGTGAGATGGAATGCAAGGAAATGAGTGGTTGTCTCTCATTGCTGTCCACAGCGATGCCTGGCTACTTTCTGTCGCCTTTTATTTCGGTGCTAGATTTGGTTTTGATAAAGCAGACAGGTATCGTCTTTCTTTTGTTGGTTTAGTTAGTAGTTATTTGATTTTTAGGCCAATGTACATATACTACTCTTGATGCAAATATCCTGTGTTTAACGTATAATTATGATGCGGGAAACGTCTATTTAATATGATAAATGAACTCCCAACAATCTTTGAGGTTGTGAGTGGGCATGCCAAGAAACAGATAAGGGAAAAGTCGTCAGTAACAAACCACAGCAACAATAAATCTAAGTCAAATACCAAAGGGGTAAGACATTACTTTTATCCTAAATCTTGCGTATTGATTAGGGGTGTTTATGGTCTTGTTTGAACGATTTTTGGGTCAAATTTTGAGCTTGAGCTAAACCGTCAATAGGTTTTTAAACACTTTAAACTAAAAGCGAATCGTTGAAACTTGTGAAAGAACCATTACTACCAGTTTGGTTTCATGGTTCTTCAAACATACCTAATAATTACTCTGTTCAAACATAGACTGAAATTTAAAGTGTTCAAACATAGCAACACCAAACCATTGACTATAGTTTGAAAATTTTAAAACTCACCGGCCGAAATTTGAAGGAAAAAACCGACCGTGAAAGCAAAGCATGTCGAACCACAAATTTTTAGAATACGCGGGAAAAACAATTTCAGGTAAATTAAATTACACTAGATATTGTTGAAAACTGCTTATTTGCTTGTACTCTAAAGTTAAGAGTGAATAAGCAGTTTTTGATAAGCAGCTAAGGCTTTTTGAGCTCAATTTTCTGCTTTGGCCAAGCTGACTATAGTTTCAAGCCTGAGCTAGTGTTGACTCGGCTTCACTTGACTTGGTTTGTGAACAGTCTTATAAGCAGCTACCTAACTGCTTATTGTCTACTGCTTATGCTTATCATGCAGATAAACACTTTTATACTAAGAAATTCCAAACACCTCATTAAATGTTTATCTCAATATATTGATTTTTACTTGTGCCATGCTGGATTTACAGGGATAAAAAGGAACATGCTCCTAATTACACAGCATATTATCCGTTTGGTGTTAACGTCTTTTTATCTCAGAGAAAAATTGATCATATTACTCGGTTTGTAGAACTCCTTATTGTTGGTCCTTCTTCGGGAGAACTTCCACCAATTCTTGTCGTAAATATCCAGGTACTTCTTATCATCCCAATTTCAAGACAATATGCAGGTAAAATGACTTAACATGTTATCTCGTTGCACTACCATGGTTACTACATAATTGAATTCAAGTCAACTTATTTATTTGTTTATTTGGTTTTAAAATTTAAACAAAGGATACTTGATGATGAAATGGAGAAAGTCAAAGGTTTTCCTCTGGATACACTAGCACCATTTCGAGCGATATGATTGAAGATATTAGGTCGTGTTGTTAATGTAGATGACCTTCAGTTAAGTTAACGCAAAATAAACGTAGCGATGCACTATGATTTATGTAAAATAATTGGCCGGCATCGACTAATGTATTAATTTTATTGTTGTCTCAGGTTGGGGGAGGAGCGGATTATTATGGGGATGAGGACATGGATGTCGTTCGCGAAGAATGGTTAGGCTATGCCGAGACATTTATTTTCAAATGATCGAAACTTGTTTGAAGGTAATGTAATGTCGATACAATATATTTTTGTAAACGTTAAACGTTGTCTCGGATTTGTTTGTAATTAGATAAATATGGATTATATAATAAAATGATGTTTTTGTTATTAGTTTGCTAATTATTTTGCATATAATAAAATGGCAATAAATCCAGGAGGGTAAATCTGTAATTTTACAGGAACTTTTTTTTAAGATTGAAAAATTATGACACGCAAAGAACGTCATAAAATTCTGTCATAAAATGTGTCGCAAAAAACTGTCATAAAAATGTGTGTCATTAAAAAGTGTCATAACGGGTGTCAATAAATGCTGTCATAAACAGATGACACGCGAAAATATGTCATGTTAAATTTATGACACCGCCATCCTTGACATTCTTTTCCCTGTCATCAGACCCCTTTCTTGACATGCAATGCGTGTCAAGAAAGGGCTTTTTTCTAGTAGTGTATATAATACAATACCAAAAGAGTATAAAACATATCCTAAAATTTAAAACACAAGGCATGCATATACTTCTTAAACTTCTTAGAAAAAATTGACTTTTTACACTAACCCTACCCTATTCAACACTTATAACAATATTATGCATGTAAATTATGGAATTATGATGACTTGCCTTATGAATTAACTTACCATTCTTATTTCCTATATTATGTATTAAGATAAGGATTTAGGTTATGGTTAAGTAATGTTAGCCAACTTGTGCAGATAACCAACATGTCTTTATCCCTCTGGCCTTCGACAACTTTGGCTCCCTGGCGCCAGAAGCTATTCGTTTCTTGACCAGGGTCCAACGGGTCGTCCACAGCAATGTTTCATCCCCAGGGGGCAAGGATTTGTCTTTAGTAGACTAGGGTTTGCAATTCAGAAAGGGGTGGCGGCGCAGCTTGTTGCCCGTCTACCTTCTATTATGATGTAATTTTCGTATTTTGTTTTAATGAGAAGCAATTAAATATATAATTTTGTTTAATAAATAGATGAAACCCTAGTTAAAAAATATTATAAAAATATTAGGTTTTAAAACAGCCGGTTAAAATAATAAAACAATTATAAAACAAACGGTTAAAATATTAAAATAATGAAACAATACCAAAATTATACATTTAGAGGCTGAGACTTGTACAAGTGTACACCTTAAGATAAATTAACCTCTTTGCCTTATATTATATTACAAGTGTTGCATAAGCATAATTCACTTGGTATTATTTAATCATACAATCCCTTAAAGAAGAATGATTAATTAGTGAAGTCCAAAATAACAAAGCATATCTCACCCACCAAATTTCTGAAAAGTATGCATGTTTAATAAAGTTAAAAAGTTATGTCATGACATCAGCATATATGTACATATTTGGAGATTCTTATGTTTTGCAACAAATGTACCACTCACTTTAGCTACATGTGTTACCTTTATTTAACTTCCAGAAAATCAAGAATGTAGTCATTAAGTTATAGCTATTAACCAGTAAGTTCCATCCGGAAAATTTCGCGGAGAAACCTAAAAAATAAATGTATATGCAAAGAAGATATCAAAACATGTTTACATTGATTGAAAACAATAAAAACGAATATCGATACCAGTTCCGATAATGTCAATACTAGTTCTGATAATACCGGTACCGATTTCGAGTCATTAACGGTTCGGTTCGTAACCAATACAACACAAAAGAACGTCAACATGTGTTTCATATTCATCTAAAACCATAAAAATAAATACAAATACCAATTACGATGATACCAAAGTTGTACCGTTGTTGTTTAGTTCGTATCATATTGGTACGTTTCTTCACATACCAATCGAAAACCATAAAAAATGGATACCGATATCAATTTCAATATTACGAACACCAATGTGTACAATCAGGATTCACTCTGTTCGTTACGGCACCACACGTTTCTTATAATAATTTATACTAAAACTTAATTAAAAACTAAACTTTAGATTTGATTGATTTGATTAACAAACCTAATGAAAATGGAAACTTGTTAAGTTGCAAACGAGAATTAAAAAGAGATGATCACCTCTAAGTCTTAGGATCAGATGCAATGTGTTAACCTAGATTAATTTACCAAAGGTTACATAGACATAACCGCCTCTGTTTTAACATTTCAAAGGATAATGGTAGACACGAAATATGGTTGTGTTGACCTACATGTTTGTAAAACTAGTTAAGAACACAATATTGGCGGAATTACATTAAGATGAACGGTGTGTCAGTGTCACCCTACATGACCAATGTATTTCGAGTATCTTATAGAACATGTAATAGAAAGATTTTGAACGACACCAATGTTTTCCTTTTTTTCTTTGATGATTGACACCATTCATTATGTTAAAAGAAAAGTGACCCCAATGGCGTGAAAAATACTACATATATTTATTACTAAATTTAGAAAATTTTAAACGTTATACCTGATATATATTTTTTATAACTTAGTAATTTAGCCCATGTTTTATTAATTAACCAAACTCCCATGTTTTATTTACTCATTAGTCAATAACCAATTACCCAATTATTTAACCTAAATAAATAAAAAAAGGTCTGGTCTATTTCAACCCCCCACCTTCTATTTTCACCCCCTCAAAGCGCCTCGCTTAGGCCTAAGCGAGGCGCTTTGCCCTCATTTCGAGGAGGTCAGTACGAGGGGCAAAAAAAGCTGATTTTTAAAAGCGAAGCGCCTCGCTTAGGCCTAAGCGAGGCGCTTCGAATCAAAGATTTATTTTGGGAGTGGTTTTTGATGTTTTGAGTTTGTTTTTTTATTTTTTTTTTAATTTAATAATTATAAAAAGTTAAAAAAAATTTTAAAAACAAAGTAATAACCCTAATCAAACGTGAATGACTTAAACTTGACATCATCAACCACGTATAGTCAATGAATGCGGTATGCGCGTTAAATTTCATTAAATGCGGCAATCTATGGATCCGGTTGGAGTCTAAAGCTTCGTGTGTCATCTTGGTCGAACTCATGTTGCAACATTCGTCTTGTGTGTGTTAGGGTCCGAAATTTTAGGGGTTTTTTGTGGGTTTTTCCATCCTTGTGTTTCCATTTTTTTTAATTAGCTTAAATCTCTCTGATCCATGGTACCTTGAAGACTAGATTCGGTGCAGTCGACGAACATCATTCAAAATTTCAACTTCCCGTTCAGGTGCTTAAGTCCGCCAACCTACTTGATCGTTGACAGATATCTCTCCGATATAGCACCTTGAAGACTGGATTTGGTGCAATCAGAATCCGAATGCGGTATGCGCGTTAAATTTCATTAAATGCTGCAATCAAGGGATCCGGTTGGAGTCTAAAGATTCGTGTGTCATCTTGGTCGAACTCATGTTGCAACATTCGTCTTGTGTGTGTTAGGGTCCGAAATTTTAGGGGTTTTTTGTGGGTTTTTCCATCCTTTTGTTTCCAATTTTTTTTAATTAGCTTAAATCTCTCTGATCCATGGTACCTTGAAGACTTGATTCGGTGCAATCGACGAACATCATTCAGAATCCGAATGCGGTATGCGCGTTAAATTTCATTAAATGCGGCAATCAAGGGATCCGGTTGGAGTCTAAAGCTTCGTGTGTCATCCTTGTATTTCCAAGACATAGGCAAGTCCTCGTCTGATCCACACCACAAAACAATGATCTTGAAGTTTTTTAATATAGCCATTTTTCCCTGGTTTACCAGGAATGGGTTGAAGGTGTGTGTTGCAAATATAATAAACAAAGATAATACAAGAAGATGATCAAGGATGCTCCAACATAACTTGCACCGGCTTGAGATATGAGTTTGATTAACTTAAATCTCTCTGATCCATGGTATCCACTTTTCAAGTTGTCTTGATCGTTGACCGCTATCTCTCCGATAACAACTGAAAAGTTGTCTTCAATGATTATAAAGAAACTTGAAAGTAATTACAAGAAGATGATCAAAGATGCTACAACATAACTTGCACCGGGTTGAGATATGAGTTTGATTAGCTTAAATCTCTCTGATCCATGGTATCCACTTTCAGGTTGTCTTGATCGTTGACCGCTATCTCTCCGATAACAACTGAAAAGTTGTCTTCAACGATTATAAAGAAACTTGAAAGTAATTACAAGAAGATGATCAATGTTCAAGTCCGATAACATAAAGGTTATAAATGTTCATGTCGTTTCAGGTTGCCTAGGTCCACCAACCTACTTGATCGTTGACAGATATCTCTCCGATAACAGAAGAGTTATCTTCAATGATTCTAAGAAATCTCTCTGATCCATGGTATCCACTTTCAGGTTGTCTTGATCGTTGACCGCTATCTCTCCGATAACAACTGAAAAGTTGTCTTCAATGATTATAAAGAAACTTGAAAGTAATTACAAGAAGATGATCAAAGATGCTACAACATAACTTGCATCGGCTTGAGATATGAGTTTGATTAGCTTAAATCTCTCTGATCCATGGTATCCACTTTCAGGTTGTCTTAATCGTTGACCGCTATCACTCTGATAACAACTGAAAAGTTGTTTTCAATGATTATAAAGAAACTTGAAAGTAATTACAAGAAGATGATCAATGTTCAAGTCCGATAACAGAAAGGTTATAAATGTTCATGTCGTTTCAAGTTGCCTAGGTCCACCAATGAAAGGGAACCTGAAACCATAGAAGTCTTCAAGACTAAATGTCTTTTTGCAAAAAGGTAGACCACACCACTAGAGCAAAAAGTTGTGTGTAAGTTTTATTTAGCGTAAAAACATCATTGTACATATACCTCCTTATCTAAAACAAACCACATCATTGTACATATACCTCCTTCATCGTTGACAGATATCTCTCCGATAAGAGAAGATGAAGGGTTACTACTCTGCACTTCAAGTAGAAAAAGATGAAGAAGAATAAATGAAGTCTATTATAGAGGTTAGTAGGTTACTAATTACCGGTGGAAATGGGAGCTGGCCACAGGTACAGAAATGTTATAAATGTTTTGGACGTTAGCGGTGTGTGTTGATCGTTGATCGTTGAAGGTAAACATGGACAGTGAGTAATATGACTGGACAGTGAGATTGATAACTTCTCTATGGAAGTTTCTAAAATAGTTAAACAAAAGCTGAAATTGAACAGTTATTTGGAATGTTCTTGATCATTACAGTTATGCCTTTTTTGGTGAAATGAACTTGAAGAAATGATTTGGTGGATCTGTCATGAGTTAAATAAAAGCTGAAATTGGACGGTTATTTGGAATGTTCCTGATCATTACAGTTATGCCTTTTTTGATAAGAAAAATATATTCCCAAACAATTAAAAACAACTTTTTCATGCAAGCAAGTAAATTCAGTTGTTGGACAGTGAGTAATATAACTCGACAGTGAGATTGATAACTTCTCTATGGAAGTTGCTAAAATAGTTAAACAAAAGCTGAAATTGAACAGTTATTTGGAATGTTCCTGATCATTACAGTAAAATTCAGTTGTTGGACAGTGAGATTGATAACTGGACAGGTTAGCCAAATCATACGAGGGTGGCAGGAAAAAGCTGACATTTTGATCCAAAGGAACTTCAGGTTAGCCAGACGTTTGTCAAACGAACAATTAAAATACTTTTCATGCAAACAAGTAAAATTCAGTTGTTGGACAGTGAGACTGATAACTGGACAGGTTATACAGCTTTTTCTGCCACCTCGTAATGATCAGGAACATTCCAAAGGAACTTCAAGTTAGTCAGACGTTTGTTAAAAGAACAATTAAAATCAACTTTTTCATGCAACCCCTAAAATTTGGAATGTTCCTGATCATTACAGTAAAATTCAGTTGTTGGACAATGAGATTGATAACTGAACAGGTTAGCCAAATCATACGAGGGTGGCAGGAAAAAGCTGACATTTTGATCCAAAGGAACTTCAGGTTAGCCAGACATTTGTCAAACGAACAATTAAAATACTTTTCATGCAAGCAAGTAAAATTCAGTTGTTGGACAGTGAGATTGATAACTGGACAGGTTATACAGCTTTTTCTGCCACCTCGTAATGATCAGGAACATTCCAAAGGAACTTCAAGTTAGCCAGACGTTTGTTAAAAGAACAATTAAAATCAACTTTTCATGCAAGGAAGTAAAATTCAGTTGTTGGACAGTGAGATTGATAACTGGACAGGTTAGCCAAATCATACGAGGTGGCAGGAAAAAGCTGCCATTTTGTTCCTTGTTGTATAAAGAAATCAACAGTCGGATCGACGATTTTGTTTACCCTCCCATTGACATCAAAAATGTTCTTTTGACAAACGTCTGGCTGAAAAAAAAAAACTAACTCAAAAGACCAAAAAATAACAAAAAAAAAATTTATTCGAAGCGTCTCGCTTAGGCCAAAGCGAGGCGCTTCGGGTCACAAATCAACCTTTTCTGACCTCGTACCGAGGTAGTTAAAAAGTAAAGAAAGTGTCTCGCTTAGGCCTAAGCGAGGCGCTTTCAGGGGGGGTGAAAATAGAAGTGGAGGGTTTAAATATAACCACCCTAAAAAAATGTTTTAAAATTGAAACTGAAAAGACGAAGAGTCAAAGAATCAATTTTGTCGTGACTCATGCAGCCGATTGAGAGAGCCGTGACGAAAAAGACACCACTCAACCCGACTCGAAAAATTTGACACCATAAAAAAAATATATCTGGCTCCGACACAGGAACACAAGCTAGGAGACTATCAAAGTGATTGTCTCCGAATTAAAACTCAACAACTTGAATTAATAAAGATCTAATTTTGACGCTCTTCAAACCACGACGGAATACATAAAGCATTATATTAAAACCATGTAATAGTTTCAGAGAAGATTGTTTCACAAGTGGTAAAATCCCGTTGAATACACTGCCTAACTAAAACCTATACCGAAAGTTAACACTGGCGGATGGGGCGTTTGTATAAGTTTTTTTTCACTTAACTGATTTTAACCAATTCCGTACTGTCACATCACTTCACTAATTTACTTTAATGAAACACTTTTTTGATGGCATCACTCCACTGATTCTTTTATTTATTTTTTTTAATTTCACTAAACTTTTTTTATTTCATACGGTTTAAAGGTTAATATTAATTACTTTTACACTATTACAACCGTCCCACCACCAAACGGTGAGTAAATTCAATTTGGAAACCGTCAATCGAATTCAATAGCATTGAAACCGTTCCACCAAACGGTCAGTAAATTCAATTTGAACCGTTTAAAATTTTTTGTATATAAACATAGCAAACCGTGGGGTTAAAACTCACATTTACGACTGTATAAACAAACACACACACACAAAGATGACTCGTTGGACCTCGGAAGAAAAGATGGCGTTGGTGGTGTGCTACAAAGATGCCACAGACGAACCGGTTCTACAACAACGTCAACGCTTGAGGGCCTCGGGCTCGGGCTCCCAACCGGAGGGGTTTTGGGACCGTGTGCTGGCCGATTTCAACCGCCACGTCGGCACCAATGAACAGACCATCGTGAGCCTGCAGCGAAAGTGGGCCGATCTTAACATAAAGTGTGATCGCTAGACCACCTTGTACGAGAACACATTGAGGCAGGAGCCGGGCATCGAACCGGAGTTGGCTATTGAGTTCACGCATGTGGACTATGCGGCTCGATACGACAACAGTTTTGACCATGTCGAGGCATGGCAATTGTTACGCCAACTCTAGGTTTTTTTATTTCTTTTAATGTATTTTATTTTTATGTTTAATAGTAATGAATTTCAGTTTTTTATGTTCCTCTTTAATGTTTTTTTATTTAATTAGGTTTTAAAACAGCCGGTTAAAATAATAAAACAATTATAAAACAAACGGTTAAAATAATGAAACAATATTAAAAACAGATGGTTAAAATACAAAAAAATAGAATTTATTTAATTCAAAAATAAATAAAAAACGGTTACCAACACGGTAGATACAACCATCAAAACGGTTCACGGGACCACTACCAGCATGGGTGACGACGGTATTACTGTGCTGGTAGTGAGTACCCGTGACCAATTTGGGTGACACCCCGTCCCCTAACAAATACCTATACCCAAAGTTAATCACAATTTCACAAATATTTAGCCAATCATATTGTCACTTCCAACCTATTATATACTACTAACATACCTTTGGATTTGAACAGTGTTTTATTATTATTATATATATTTTTTTTTATATTAAATACCTATGATTTCAGTTTTATTTAAGAAAATATGGTGTGGCATAGATGGTGAAAGTGATGTTTGGTTTGGTATGGTTCCCGAGTTCGACTCATGTAGCTCTATTTTAGGTTTTTTTATTTCGAAATAGATGAGATAAAGGTATGTCACTAGCTGATTGGACCATACTGTCTATACCCACGCGTCACAATAGTGACGTCCTTCCTCCACGCGTCCTCCTGCTTCCTGTCATCAGCTTACACCACCTCCCACTTTCCCCTCAATCTTCATCTTGCCCCTCTCTCTCTTTCTTGATGAGATAAAGGTATGTCACTAGCTGATTGGACCATACTGTCTATACCCACGCGTCACAATAGTGACGTCCTTCCTCCACGCGTCCTCCTGCTTCCTGTCATCAGCTTACACCACCTCCCACTTTCCCCTCAATCTTCATCTTGCCCCTCTCTCTCTTTCTCTCTTTCTCTCGCAAACGACAACGTTGGTTAGATAGTCACCGCAACATAACCCTCCCCCTCCCCCCGATGACGCAAGGTATTCCGGCACATGTTTAGTCTGGTACGTTATTCCCGATTTGTTAAAACCTTTTCTTGTATGAATCTGAATTGATGGTCGGTTCCTTCATTTTTAGCCCTAATTACTGGTTGAGGTAAAGAAATTCCCTATGCTTCTAATTTATGCTAAAGGGTAACACTTACAGTAAAGTTATTTTTATGTGTATTTGCTTACATGATATGTTGGATTAAAGGAAATCTCAATTTTGATTGGATAAAATCAAGAAATTGTGCTTATGATTTTCAGTATACAATCTGATTGTATCACAAGATACTTGGGATTATGTCCTTATATTCATGTTTTGGGAAGGGGCTTCTATGGATTATGGATTCGACTATGAAGTTACTAATTCTTGGTGATTTCAAGGTTTCAACTTTTCATGCTTTCACAAGAGACACTGACATTGTAACCATCAGGTAATCTCCTTTTTTTTATTTGTATTTTACCAACTCAAAATCATTGTTTATAGGTTCTACTCATACCCTTTAGCATATCCTTACAAAATTTCTTTTTGCCGGTTCGTCTAAATTCAAGGTGAACACATCTTGATTGAAAGGAATTCCTAAGAATCCAAAGAATCCAAAGAACAAAGTAAATATAAGTATTGGGAATAACATCGTATTATCCGATTCATAAGTTAACAAAGAAGTCTTGGTATTGTGAAAATTCGGAATAGAAAGAAGGGGGGGGGGGGGTATTAGGGAGAACATTGTTTTTTCGCGAGAAATAAATTATTCATTTTTTCAATCCGAAGGTTTCTTGAAGTATAAGAAAATGGTTAAAAGACTATGTTTATTCATGAGTTCTGAAATTCGAAAAAAATGAACAAGTTTCGTTTATTTATAGAACCTACACATGTGAAATTCATATGTTGGTTATGTTACCTACAAATAACCCACACATGCGTAGGTAAACGTTAAAATTTTTGAAAACATATAAACGAATTTCGGTTGTTTACATAGCTTACACATGTGTAAGTAAACGTTTAAGAACTTAAAAAACAAATGAACACGTGTATCATACGGTATAACTGTTTGGAACAAACAAGCACTGTGTCAAAATTATGGTATCAAACTCAGATAACCTTTATTAATCCCAAACCAGAATGTTTACACCCAAGAAACAAAGAATCAAACCCTAATACAATCTCTCTACCTTAACTACTCTTTGACCAATAGATCACTATCATCTACAAAGGGAAAGATCAACAACACAAGATCTGGAACAAGACGTTCACAGATCAACAATCTAACCTAGATGAAATAAGAAAGAACAAAGTACAATACTGAGAGAATAGAGAGAACTATAATATGAACTAATGAATCTGGACTTCGAAAGAGATGAGAAATCTTTATATATCAACGATCTCAGCTTCACCTCGGGATCCGTGTAGAACAATCTCGACCATTGAGAGAAAGCACAAACTGACCTTGACCGTCCATATGTAACAAACTTGAACTCAGTCAAATACAATGAACCTTTTCACAATGAACCCCATCACAAGCTGATAATGGACTGAGGCCTTCATAATGGGCTGCTGATGAACAAGCCCAATAGACTCCTTCTTTACTTTAGCCCAATGCAATCAATCCACTCCATTGATCCAATCTACTCCATTAAGTTCTACAAGCTAATCAGCACCTTCGATATTATCATCAGGCACACCATTACCTGAAAAACTACTTATGCAAAATATTAAAGTAAATGCAAAGATATTGACCCACTAAGATATTGACCCATTTGGTTTTAAATTGATTTATGAGATATACTCATTTTAACACCCCCCCCCCCCCCACAATTTAACAACCAAAGGGATCTTCTAATCTTAACAACTTACACATTTCCTCATGACCATCGACACCAAGTCCTTTAGTCATAATATCAGCTACCTGCTGATCTGAACCTATTTTTATAGTATGAATAATTCCTTTAACAATTAAATCTCTTAAAAAGAACAAATCTAACTCAAAATGTTTTGTTTTATCAAAAAATACAGGATTAGAAGCAACGGACAAGGCTGCACTGTTATCACAGAATAGCTTAACGGGTAAATCTATTTGAATGTTTAATTCAGAAAATAAGTTTTTAAACCACAAAATTTCACAAGCAACAGTACACATTGCTCTAAACTCTGCTTCTGCAGATGACCTAGCAATTGTAGACTGTTTCTTACTCTTCCAGGACACAAGTGACTCTCCCAAAAATACACAGAAGCCAGTCACTGATTTTCTGGTGATTGTACATTTTGCCCAATCAGAATCTGAATAGGCAACAAGGTTAAACTGTGTACTTTTCCTAAAAGGGATTCCTTTACCAGGAGCAAGTTTCAAATATCTTAACAATCTTAAGGCTATTCTTGAATGACCTTCAGAAGGACTATGCATAAACTGGCTTAAGTAATGAACAGCATAGGAAATATCTGGTCTTGTATGAGACAGATATATTAATTTTCCTACCAATTGCTGATAACCAGTTATGTTAGTCAATTTCTCAGGATGATCATTACAAGAATTGGTTAAGATATGATTAGGTTCTAATGGATTATTGACAGGTTTGCATCCCAACATGCCATACTCTGCCAATAAATCCATACAGTATTTCCTTTGAGATAGACATAGACTATCTTTACAGGAAATTACTTCAAGACGTAAAAAATATTTTAACTCTCCTAAATCTTTTATTAGGAACTTCTCTTTTAAACACAGTTTAACTTCATTTATTTCATCTATACTATCACTAGTTAAAACAATGTCATCTACATACACAAGTAACAAAACAGTAGTAGACTTAGATATTCTGATAAACAAAGAATAATCACATCTACTTTGAGAAAAATCAAGACTGGTTAAAACACTAACCAACTTTTCATTCCACATCCTAGGGGCCTGTTTCAGCCCATATAATGATTTATTTAACTTGCAAACTTTAGTTTCACCTTCAGAAAAATACCCTTCAGGTAAACACATATAAACATCTTCATTAAGATCACCATAAAGGAAAGCATTATTTATGTCTAACTGGAACATTTTCCAACTGTTTTGAACAGCTATAGACATCACAGTTTTAACTGTAACAAACTTAACAACAGGAGAGAATGTTTCATCAAAGTCAACACCCTCCTTTTGACTATAACCCTTAGCAACAAGCCTAGCCTTGAATCTTTCAATCTCACCACTAGACTTATACTTGATCTTATAGATCCATTTACACCCTACTAGACTTCTACCTTTAGGGAGATCTACTAAAGTCCAAGTATTATTCCTATTCAAGGCTTCTATTTCATCATTCATTGCATTCACCCAATTAGGATCATGCATGGCTTGTTTATAACTTTTAGGTTCAACAGTCTTGTTTAATATACTAGCAAAAGCTTTCTTTTCACAAGTTAGATTGGCATAATTGACTGATCTCTCTATACCATACTTAACTTTCCCTTCTATGACAAAGTCATCAAGTTTCCTAGGAATGGAAGTCCCCCTAGTGCTTCTTCTAACACTTAGAATATTTGAATCATTGCCCTTAGAACTGGAAGTAGTTTCACTTTCAGTCCTCACATGGTCAGCCCTGTCCTGACCTTGGTTAATATCAGGACTTTGTGATTCTGTAACATCACTTGTCCTATCAGTAACTAAGGTGGACTGCTGATCAACACGTGTCCCTGAATCAACTATACCTGAGCCCTTTCCCTCATCATTGGGCTCTTCAGGGCATTCAGATGTTTGTGTTTCAAAATCAACACTATTAAAAAAATTTAATGAGTCTAAATTTTCAATGTTATTATCATTAAACCTTAGAAAAACATTTTTATCTTTAAAAGGGAATATTGTCTCATAAAACTTCACATCTCTAGAATAAGAGATGGTTTTTGATTCTAAACTATAGACTTTATACCCTTTCTTTTTATTTGAATATCCAATAAACACACATTTTTCAGCTCTTTCACTAAGTTTATTAGACTCATTTAAGATAGTAGAAAAACACAAACACCCAAACACTTTTAAGTGATCTAGGAAGGGTACAAAACCAAACATAAGCTCATAAGGGGTCTTGCCATCCAAAACTGAAGAAGGGGTCCTATTAATTAAGTAGGCAGCAATCAATACACATTCTGACCAAAATCTATCTGGTAAGTTACTTTGAAATAATAAAGACCTAGTCACATTTAACAAATGCCTATGCTTCCTTTCAGCTATCCCATTCTGTTGGGGTGTGTATGCACAAGTTGTCTGATGAAATATTCCCAAGTTTTTACAGAAATTTGACATCTGATTGTTAACAAACTCTAAGCCATTATCACTTCTAAAACACTTAACTGTTTTATTAAACTGATTTTTAATTATGTTAACAAATTCTTGAATATTGTCAAAAACTTCAGACTTGTGCTTCATAAGACATACCCAAACAGTTCTAGAATAGTCATCAACAATAGTTAGGAAGTATCTAAATCCCTCCCTACTAGGAACCCTGTAAGGCCCCCAAACATCCAAATGAACAAGATCACCAATTCCTGAGGACTTATGATCACTCAAAGGAAATGGTTCCCTATGTTGTTTTGCCTTGTGACAGACATCACAAGGCAACTCAGAACCTTTAGGACCAATGGTACCTACAATAGATTCTAGTTTATGAACAACAATGTCAGCAGGATGTCCTAACCTAGCATGCCAAAGATCAAATTGTTTATTAACAACACCAACCTTATTACACACATATGATCCACCACAGAAATATAAACCCTCAAGTTGACTACCAGTCACCAGGGTTTTCTTTGTTGATAAATCCTGAATATAGCAATTAGCTTCATCAAAACCAACAAATAAGTGATTATCCTTAACTAGTTTATGAACTGAAATAAGATTCACACAATACTCAGGAACAACAAAGACATCTTGTAAAACAACATTGTTGACAAGTTTTAAGGTTCCAATTTTTGTAACCAAAGCATTTGTACCATTAGGATGTTTTACTTGTATGTTTAAGTCAGAAACATCAATGAAATCAGTTAAGTAATGTTCACTAGTAACCATATGTTGATTTGCACCTGAGTCTATTATCCAACCCATCCTTATCCTTTTATCATTTACATTAAAACTAGAAAACGGGTTTTATAGACACATTGGCACAAAAGGGATGATTGAACATACTACCTGACACATTATGACTTTGAGGAGGATCAATACTCTTATCAGAAATTAAACTCAAGAGTTTAGATACTTGCTCACTAGTCAAAGAAGAAAGCTGAACATCAGGTTTATCACAGTTAACACTATTAACAGCAGGTTTCCTATTTTGCATTCCTCTAGCTTTAGCCCACGGTGGATACCCAACCAACTGAAAACACTTATCAGCTGAGTGTCCTGGCTTGTTACAGTGTGTACACTTAACAGACTGACCTAGTGTTCTATCAACCTTCTTATTAAGATCAGTAGGTTGACTTGTTTTAGCAAAAAAACTACTGATTGACTCTTTTTTGAATTTCCAAGGGAGTTTCTGTGTGATTCCTCCCTTGAAACAATAGAAAAAGCTTCTTTAACATTGGTAGAATATCTTTGATTAACAAGTTAGTCCTAACAGGTTGGTACACACTGTCAAGCCCCATGAGAAATTGCATCAACTTAATCATGCTACTGAAATTATTAAATTCTCTAGAAGCATTACAAGTACAAGCAGGTAATTGCAAAATTTGATCTAACTGTTTCCACATTATATTTAACTTGTGATAATATTCAGCAACTGTCATACCATTCTGACTAAAACTATTTATCTTTTGATACAAATCAAAAACTACAGAACCATCAACTTTGTCATATGTTTCCTTAAGTTCAGCCCAAACATCACTGGCTGACTTAGAAAACACATGACCCATATATAAATCCTCACTAATAGAGTTGAGGATCCATGTTAAAACAATAGAATTGCATCTGTCCCATTGTCTAGCAAGCACATCATCAGTTTCAGATCTAGTGCATGTTTTATCTATGAAACCCCATTTGGTTTTTACTTGTAAAGTTAGTTGTAAAGCATTAGACCATACTGAATAATTTTCAGAACCTTTAAGTTTGATAGTAATAATAGTCAGGTTACTAGAGTCAGATGGGTGCAGATACAATGGGTCACTTGCATCAAACTTGCTAACCAATGTCTCACCTATAGCTCCACCACTAGCAGGGTTTCCCCCACCACCAGCAGGGTTCACAACATCACCAATTATTAATCAAACAAATCAGTTACTCACACAACAAGCAAGACAACAAATAACAACTAATTATCAAACAGGAAAACACAGATCACAAGATTAATCAAATAAACCTCAATCACTAACACACACTAGGCGAAGCCAGGCCAGTGATCCAGATCAGTGGATCCTCAAGGGTTCCACCGCAGGTCTTAACCTGGGAGCCTCTAGACCTAAAACCACACACAACAAACTCAAATACTGAGCCAACTCCGGTCCCCCTAACCCGGACAGTGCTCCTAGACACCAAAAGAAAAAATAAAACTAAGAACAGTAGTATGAAACGATCTCACCAAGAATATCCCCAAGTTAGGGTACTCCAAAAACTCGTAACGATTAACCTTCACTTAGGGTTAATCGTCAGAGAGCAAAGATAAGATCCCAAATCCAAGCTGAAACCAGCTTCAACCAGATCCACCAGGATTCAACACAAATAACCTCGAATCAAGAGTGTCAGCGGAAGATATACCCAAGATCACCAACTCAGATCGAAGACCTTCAACCAAGAACAATGTCAGGACTCGATCTATAACCTAGGGCTCTGATACCATGTCAAAATTATGGTATCAAACTCAGATAACCTTTATTAATCCCAAACCAGAATGTTTACACCCAAGAAACAAAGAATCAAACCCTAATACAATCTCTCTACCTTAACTACTCTTTGACCAATAGATCACTATCATCTACAAAGGGAAAGATCAACAACACAAGATCTGGAACAAGACGTTCACAGATCAACAATCTAACCTAGATGAAATAAGAAAGAACAAAGTACAATACTGAGAGAATAGAGAGAACTATAATATGAACGAATGAATCTGGACTTCGAAAGAGATGAGAAATCTTTATATATCAACGATCTCAGCTTCACCTCGGGATCCGTGTAGAACAATCTCGACCATTGAGAGAAAGCACAAACTGATCTTGACCGTCCATATGTAACAAACTTGAACTCAGTCAAATACAATGAACCTTTTCACAATGAACCCCATCACAAGCTGATAATGGACTGAGGCCTTCATAATGGGCTGCTGATGAACAAGCCCAATAGACTCCTTCTTTACTTTAGCCCAATGCAATCAATCCACTCCATTGATCCAATCTACTCCATTAAGTTCTACAAGCTAATCAGCACCTTCGATATTATCATCAGGCACACCATTACCTGAAAAACTACTTATGCAAAATATTAAAGTAAATACAAAGATATTGACCCACTAAGATATTGACCCATTTGGTTTTAAATTGATTTATGAGATATACTCATTTTAACACACTGTATGATGCAAACTTTGACACAAGTTTTAACCATACTTACAAAATTCATCTTCATTTAATTTGATCAAGGGTTAGCTGTTAATAATATTCTTACTACAATGGGTGCAACTGGTTGGAGGTTCAACAGTGACACTTGCAATCTTGATCTCATTGCTGAAGTGCCGAAGCTAACTCAGGAAGCTAATGCCACTACTGGATGTGAGTGCAACATCACCAACAACACCGACTGTCATGTCGTAAGGATGTATAACACTCTTTTCCTACTCTGTTCTGTGACTCGATACATTAGGAATGCTGTGTTGTATATGTATTTTCTGTAGGGGTAGCATAATGGGTAGGATAGGTTGTCGGGTATAATCTTGATGTTCCGGGTTGGTCCAGGTCGCATATGGGTCATGTCAGGTCAAGGTTACGTCAGGGGGTTGAGTCATCAGTAGAATAGGTCATAATAATGTGTGTTTGTTTAGTAGTTATTTAAGTCCGAGTCTTTTGTATTAGTGGCAGATTATTAGGGTGTTGTTTACTTTTTCATGTAGTGGTTGGCTATTTAAAGGCTTAGTAAGGTGAATAACAAAATAACCTTTGAAGCAGTAAACAAAAGTTTGTACGTGAGTTTATCATTGAGTGTGTGTTGTGAGTGAGTTAGGGGCCTGAAACCAACATAGGTAACAGGTTAAAACGGGTTGGGTAACGGGTCATGTTCGGATCACATTTTATTCCATACATTTCAGATAGTATTATAACGTGTCAGATATGGTTATAGACAATATATTTAAATAACAATACAAGTTAGAAAGAACTATTAAATACTTGACCCGTTCTATGCTGCACATTGAAGTTTTGCAGCCTACCTGGCGTTCTTTCACCCGAACTGGCGAAACTTTCTTATCTCAAATCAATGTGAGCTCATCTTACATAATGCTGCATTATTATGTTCCGTTTTAAAATACAGTGAATCAAAGTCAAATTAGTCTTGACCCATATTTGTTTGATTTACAGTGACTTCGTGTACAATTACTTAAATGGCTCAATTCCACCAGAATGGGGCATGACAAAGTTGGAAGACATGTGAGATTATTCAGAATCTTTTCTGTATCAATAACTTTGTAAACTTAAGGGTCTGTCCAAACATTGCATTGACCATGATGCAGTTCTCTTCTTGGCAATCGAATAACCAGGAAAATTCCACCTGAACTAGGGAATATTACCACTCTCACAAAGTTGTAGGTCATCTAGATTATATTATTGCTCCAATGTATACCTATTTAGACAAATAAACAGCGGTCTAAGTAAACTTTATAATAATTTGCAAACCATCTTTCAGGAACGGTTCCTTCTCAACTTGGGAGATTATCTAATTTGAAATCTTTGTAAGATTTTTTGATCACTTTATGACATGTTTTCTCCATTATGTATTTTTTATCTAAATTTCTAACTAAATTTATATCACTTCATTAAATTTCAGGATCTTGTCCTCGAACCAGTTGACAGGGACATTGCTTGCAGCACTTGGTGAACTAAGCAACTTAACAAATTTGTAATTTTATTTTTTATATTAAAATTTATATGGTATCAACTGACTCCAAAACAAGAGTCAATCTAAAAATTTTGTATAAAGCTGGTCAGTTTTCAAGTTTAAATTTCATAAATGATTGTATGTGATTTAAGATATATATATATATATATATATATATATATATTAAAATTTATAAGCGAAATTGATGGTTGACGAGATCTATCCCTTGCTCCATTCGTTGTTCAACTTGGAATTTATATTACAATTTCATCTTCTCATTGATTCAGAATTTTTTTGCTGTATATTTTTTACGTGGATAGCAAAGTTTCATGTGTACAAGTATATGTATACATGTTGATTTGGAATATTTGAAATCATGTTATGTATCCTGATAGTAACTTTCAACCTTATTTAATAGATCTATGTTACCAACTTCATCAATTGCATCTAACAACGTAAAGAGGAGACCCAATTTAGCTCGCCGCAACACGCGCGGTGGAAAAAACCTAGTTTATTATAATTTACCCAACCGTAGGCCCATCAAGTGTTTTGCCATTTGTCAGCCCATATAACTTAACAGTATCTTTTTACGAGTAATTTATTTCTTCTTGAACCCATTATAGTGATTTATATCAATACTGAAGCCAATAATAAAGATTTAATTTGAGCCCGTTTCTAAACAATTCACACTCCTGACTACACCAACAAATTGTTTCCTTTCAGCAGCTCCAATCTCGAATTATTAATGAGTGCTACTGGACATTGCTACATTTTGACACTCTGTTCGTCACGTATAGTCTTATATGTTTGCACATAGCTTTTTCAATTTTTAAAAAATATTGTTCTTATCATATTGTGTCCGGCAACTGGCCTATATCCCTCGTATAACTAACTCTATATGGGGGCGTAATCGTATAGCCTACCTATTTTGATTTTTTTTTATAAATTTTATAAAAATTGTTAAATTAACAACTTTAATTAATTGAAACTTAACTATCGTGTGATACGTAACCAACCAAACAAACTAAACATTGTAACCAATCATTACTAATATAAACAACGGAATAAACTATACTATATTATCCTATACTATAACAACGTTATATACTTGTTCTAAACTCCAATTCTATAGAATAGTAAGTTTCGTGCTTTTGCTTCATCTTCGTTTTTTCTCCACACACATAAATCTTCACCATGTTTGTAATTTAGTTAGGCTAGAAACCTAACAATAGTCACTTTTGTTAACTACTTAACTTTATGACATATTTGTCTCAAAGTTTGTCTTTTCAACACTTACGGTCTTTAATAGGTCCGGTATGACTCAATTAGTTAATTTTAAGACTGATAAACACAATCTTACTTTCAAAGCATAAAAATGAACATCTAGCTCTAAAATCACAAATCTTAAATGACAAAACCAGTTCATACTTACTAATTAGCAATACACACTCAAACTCACTATGAATTGTATGAACAATAATGAAAAACACAAAAAATAGGCTTATCGCACTCATTAAGCACCCTGCAACAAGCAGCCATAACTCAAGACGCCAAGGCCACAACCCCACATTGGAGGGAGGCCTATATCACACAAAATGGGAAAATCACAAAAAAATAACTTTGACCAAGCATTAAAAGCCAAAATTGTTGGAACAATCGGATCATAAACACAAACAAACAACCGGATTTTGTGAGAAACGCACTCACGACTCTTTTTGTTATCAACCAAAGCACCACAAAAAAAAACATAATGCATTAAACCATATTTATAATATACATAACCTGATCACCAAGCTACGTATCCTACTCAAATAATAACTTCTAGCTAGATGAATATACCAATTAAACATATCTAGACTTAACCGATAAACATCACATTAAACAAATAATTAAATCAAGATTAAACCCAACAATCTTCCCCTTAATCTTGATATGGTCTGTGACACCAGACAACGATCCAGGTCAACATCCATACGCATTTTACTTATTACTGTCATTTCATGTGCATAATTAGACATTTTTGCACACACTATACCCCCTCCCAGTCTAGTTAGCATGAGTTATTGTGAAAATTCAATAAATTACTCGTTTATGCATACAACACCCGGACTATACAAGACAATTGGCGTTGAAATAATCAAGCCAATCACATGCTCAACAGAGAGAAACCGAATGCCCGATTTCTATGTGCAAACAAAACAATACACGTGACAATATCTACGTGGGAAATTATACAAATCCACTTTAAATCCATACCAATCTCAATGTGTTCGATGGGAATAATACTCAGGAATCATGGAACACTATCTAGAACGCAAACGTATATTAACATGAGTTAATATTGTGTTTAACACACACCTGATTAAAGCACAAACATATGTTAATCAGGATTTCAAACATCAAACAACACATGAAAGTTAATGCATGTTAGTATCGTCATCGAGACAGACACATGTTAATATCCCCAAAATCTATCACTATAGATAAGTTTTGGATTTTAAATAACACCTCTTGTACAAATTCGACTATATGTACACATATATATTTACGCGATTGCACAACAATCTAACTAATACAACCAACTCATAGAACCATATGTGCATAGATATATAATTGGCCATGTACACCAACACATATATGTATATATATAAGAGATGCACGACACTTGAATATGTGAGGGTATTATCAACAAATAGCTAACACCTACATCTATATATATATACACACATACATATGCGACACATATACATTCAAGATAACTAGGCTCACTTATCAAACCTAGTCTAAGTTTCATTAAAACAACTAACACCCAATACTACATTACACATCTCATCCTTGTCTAATTACCCTATTTGCAATTGGCCCTCTTCCCACATAATACATGCATACGAATCACATGGAGGAAATGAGGACAAGCTTTCTTACAACTAAGCCTAGACTACATCACCTTATACCAAATGGAGCCTATGTCACTATCAAGAGCATACATCTAGAATTGATTTCTTGCCACAATTAACCTTGATTCCTTTTGTCTCTACATCGTCCGAAACACAAGGAGGAGTCCAAAGACATGTCCCTTTCATGAGATCTTGCCTTTTCTAGTTAATAACATGGAGGTTACACCTCCCACAAGTCATCCACTTCCACTTATAGTTTAAAACAACTCATGCTCCTTCCTTTCTCTTTCCATCGGCCGAAACCCATCACCATCACCATATCTTGATTAATATTGTCATCATTTGCCATGCATGACAACAAAAAGACAAATCATGACACTTACACACTTCTATAATCCTTCCAATCATCTTACCCCACTCCTACACTTGATACCATGCCACAAATAGAAGATCTTGATGACAATATGATCAGCCGAAATCCTCAAGACAACAACACTTCATTTGGTCAATCTAATTCACTAAAGAGGATAATGTACTAATCAATGTGCACAAGAAATGAAGTGTGGGACTTGCCAAGTTATACGCTATAAAAAGGAGGCTCCTCATGTGTAAAGATCACACCACAAAACCAAACAAACCTTGTCCTTTCTCTTGTCTACTTTCGGTCAAGAGCTCCCACCCAAGAAACCATCAAAAACCCACTCACAAACCATCATCTAGCATTAGAAGGCCCAAGTCGACTAAGAGGCACGAGGCTCGGCTAAACATCCAACCAAGGTTAGTTAGTTATACTCGAACACCTATGAAATTTCTGTTATAATCGGCCTTAATCCATTTCACCCGAACCTCAACCTTACCTTGTATGTGTTTGTAATCGGCCTAATGAACACACACACACATGTCAATCTTGTTAATAAAAATACATGATTTGATTCCTATTATGTATTCACATAACGTGTATGTATATCTATGCATTATACTGTGACACCCGTCACCCTCATGTTTTAGCAAGATGTCAATTATAGTCCCTCACGTATTTAAACATTTATATTTTAATCTCTGTAAATTTCGTCGTTTCAAATTTAATCTTAAAGCGAACTAAAATTTTATCATTTATATATATATATTACGGATCAGATATACGTTTTAAGCAAATGCGTATGTCGAAACGTCATCCGGAATGGATATTATAGGCTCACAGATACACATCAGCCCTAAGAATATTACGGATCAGATATACGTTTTAAGCAAATGCGTATATCTGAATGGATATTATAAAAAATTTAGAGTTTTAAAAAGTTAATATAGTTAGCTTGGTTAAGTTTTAAAAAGGAAAAATTACCCTATTTATGATAAAAACTAACCTAGTTAAGTTAGAGGGGCCATTTTTACGAATTTTAAAAGTTTCAAACCCCTCCTTCCCTCCTCTACTCGGTCTGATCGTTTTCCGGTTACCGGAAAAGTATTCCGGCCACCTTAAATGGCCCATTTAATTTCGTTTTTAATCGTTTCCATCGTTAGGATGGGTTTTTTTTCATTTTTCGAACAGTCACACGAGCTTTAATATGGTTTTAACACATTAATCATGGGTCTTAATCGAGCTTTGTACGGTGTAACCGACCGGAATTAAAGTCGCATTCATTGGGTAAATTTTAAGCGACTATATTAAAAATCGTTTGTTCCATTTAGTTTCTGCACGTTTGCACATCATAACCCACTTTAAATATCGTTCTAATCGTGTACTGATGAACACCAAATCGTGAATAAACAGTGCGGCCTTTTCTACTCCTTTTCAATGCATATTCGATCTTGTAAGTCTCTTGTATTAATGCCGTTTTATTCTCCACATAATTCCGACCAAAAGCCCCTTATTACAGACGTGATATTGTGTCTTGTTCGGGTTATTGAAATCGGGTTAGGGTTAGGGTTCTTGAAGGGTATTTGGGGAAGAAGATGAAGTTGGGTACTAATTTAAATACATTGTTTTTCTAATTTAATCAACAAGGGACTAAAGTGTTGTAGTGGTTTGTGACTCTAATTGAATCAGAAAGCAACCGGTTTCGAGTCTTGTACTCACCCCTTTTTTTTCTTTATTTATTATTTTTCCTTTATTTTAATCATTTAAAATTCATTCAAACTTAAAATATTTATAATAAATTCATTTTTACTCCAAAAATTATGAAAATTTAGGGGAAGCATCTTGAAACCCTAAAGAAAATTATCATATTTTTAATTTTGTGGAAAATAAATTATTTTCATATTTTTATTAATTTAAATGGTTTTAATCATAAATAATTGATTAAAAATTCGTTTTTAATGATTTAAATCCCAAATTTTCTGGAAAATTATTTTTAAGGATCATGAACCTAAATAAAAATTATTGGTTCAGAAAACATTTATTTTTATTAATTTTCCTATTTTTAATCATTTAAACATGATTTAAATCCATTAAATCTATTTTTAAATACAAATAAATTGAGAAAAATTATGGAAAAATTATTTTCATCTTTATACATCAGAAAATAATTATGTTTCATAAAAATATCATTTTTGAATCATGTCTTATATTTTTAGTCTTATTTGTGTTTAATTAGACATAATTAAACATTTTTTTTTATTTATATTATTTAACATCTATTTAATGAATATTTTTCTTGCAAAAGGGAGATATTCTTATATTTTAAAGTCTAAATTATCATTTATTTGGATCATTGTATAACTCATCATTATATATTTAAACATTTACGATTGTTGTATTTATTTACAATAATTTGGTGAAAATAATTAATTAAATTACTTTGTCTTGATTATTCAAACATATTTATATCTAAATATTAAATTGGTAATAATTATATTACCTAAACCACATTTACAAATTTGGTATACTATTTTAATATACGACTTTTATATTAATTTGATTTATCGTAAAACCCTAATTCCCCAAATCGACTTAGCAAACCCTAATGCCTTAGAACCCTAGCTACCTTAGACTTTTAGACATTTCCTTATTAGTACTCTTATACATTATAGGTTGGATTCTTCGGAATTCCCATTACTTAGCTCACGACCGCTTAAGTTGGATTTTGTTCGCTTTCGCAAACTGTGAGTATATCTTTCCCCTTTTTCATGTTTTACTATTTTGGGGCTACTCATGTACATTATTATCAAATGTTATTCATATACTTAATGCAATTCTCATGTGTGTTTGCTTTATGTGAATTTGTGTGTATGCTTAGTCATAATCATTAACCGTTCTGCGGCCTAGCATTTCAATGAATAGTACTATGGTATACCCCCTTGAGACTCTGTTGAGAGAATCTTGGTCATTGTCTTGTTAATTCATTATTCAGTTGGTTATTCATATGTTAGTCATTATTGATGTGTTGCCAAATGCATCACATTTATATATTAGTTTTGTATAGTTTTTAATCGTTTATCGTTCGTTTATAGTGAGTCTTAGATACTTATTTATGTCTTGGTGTTAAACAGGTGTTCGTGGGCTAAAATGAGTAGAAAAGAGCTTAATTGGAGAGGAGACGAGCATTCGATGAAATTGGAAATCGAAAAAGAAACAAATCTGGAAGAACTGAAATTAGAGACCCTCTAATTTCAGTAAAGGTTATTCGCGGGTCTCCAGGAAGTAAAATAGAAGAAAATGACGATTTTACCCTTAATGAATTTCGGTAATTACTGAAGATGCCCCCGCGACATTTTTGGTTGTTAGAGACGCTCTAATTCCATAAATAGTTATTCATGGGTCTCTAATACCTTCCAGACCAACAAAAAGCCCATTTTCTTGGTAAAAACCTAATCAGCCGTTTGGGAACAACATCTTCGACTTCCAGAGCTCCTAAGGGACGATTTTGAAGCCTTTTTGCAGTTCCATTCATTCCGGTTGATGCCAGAGCAATCCAGAACAAGTTTTGAAGCCGAAATCATGATTATGCACGGCTAAATATCCTGCGGTTCTCTCCGGGTGAATGATTTGGGTACTTTATCATTTGTTTTCTGTTTGATACTTGTTATTTGGATCAGATTTTGTGAACACCTTAAAGTTCTTTGCGTCTGATTGTATGTTTGACTAATCTAGACAGTTTGGTTAATTAATATTATTGCATTATGTTATCGTATCTTGGTTTTCTTGCACTAGGATTAATTTAACTTTGCAATTAATGTTATGATAGCTGAATTGGGTCGAACAACTTAAACAAAGTCATGTCTATGTGATTTCCTAGATAGGGTAATAACAGAATTCGTTTGATAATTACCGAATCAGAAACCCGGAGTGACCGTTTTCTTTATATTATTGTTTTTAATCAAACTTTAATCAATCTTTTCTTGCAAGCAAAGCAGCACTTTAATTTAATCTTCATAATTTTATTAGTTTTTCTATTATTATAGTTAAAAATTGCTATGAACACTAACCACATACTCCTCGTGGTTCGACAACCCTACTCCCTATACTGCAGTCCTTGTAGCTAAGGAGTTGTTTTTAAAATATTTTTTGATTAGCACTTCGACACGCGATCAATTATTCATCAAGGCTTGGTTTTGACTGATACTACGTATTACATATTTGCAAACGGTATACAACACATGAATTGCTAAACACTTTTTCTACTATATGTATTCAAACAGGGTATGCTCACCAATACATTTTGTATTGACCAAATTATTTTCGTACATGTTTCAGGTTATTTTGAGACGCATCTTTTAAGCTTTGGATTTATATTTACGTTTTGACTTTATTGTACTTTAGTTAGACTTGTCGCTTTAGAATCTTTGTAACTTGAATTTCTTTTCAATGTAATAAACTATATATTCAATGTATTCAAATTTACACTTTTAGTCCATGAGCTATTGAACAATCGTCACTACGTGACACCTCGATGTTTCCGCCAACGGTTGAGGTGTTACATATACCCACCCACGATTTCATGGAAGCACATGTACACTCAAAACACAACTCACGGGTACACAAGACACATACGAAGACTCGAATGGACAACACTTGAAGCGAATTTGGAACCAAAACATGTGTATCCGAAACTATGTTATATTATGTGTGTAATCATATACGATTTCACAAAAGCACACCTACACACACTCATAATCTAATTTTCATACACTAATAGACATAATGGAATCAATTATACTATGCCAAGCAATCAGATTTCGAGCCTATTGTCAATCAAAACTTTCGGACCTATATACAAACATGTGTTAAGAAGGTTTAAACATGTGTTGTTTCTAGTTTAACACTACAATACAACAAAACATATGTTAACCCTTTTCCATAAATGCACCACACATGTTAGATTGGGAAATATTCTACCCCTATAATAACGTGTGGGGCTCATTTTGTTAACAATGGATACGTTTTTCCCAATAAAACGCCCGGAATTTATGAAACTGTACATTTTGCAAAGTACACATGAATCAAATAATAATTTTCACGTGCACAAAATATGGCCCACATACAACTGACTCAAAGGGTCCACAAGTCGGGTGAACTTGCATGATAAACGACAAGACCATACCACTTATTATGTCCATGATAATCATAGGCATCACTCGTCGGGATAGTATCTATTCCACCATACTGCTTTACCAGACCCCATATCCAGTCACCAGGTGAGTTTCACAGCCTTGTTTTTATAGTTTTCCATTTTTGGGGATAAACATGCTACATTTCTAGTACACTGCAATTTGTGTGTTATTCTATCGTGACTTCCATGTGGAACATGAGATATTTGGTTCATGAGCTCAACAGTCCTCGTACTTACATTTACACCGTAACCATTAGCTATTGAAAGCCATGGAACACTTTAATATATATATATATTGGGTTGACACCCCCACTCTTGGTTAGTCGCTCCGGTTACATACAAAAGAGTGTTAGTATTCTACTATGCATACGTTGTCTTTATTGTACAATGCGTGAGGCACAAACAGTCAAGAGGTTTGGTTATGGGACTCATGGTTTGCACAGTAATCATTCGCTTAGCTAGCCTATGATTAGTCATACACGAATTTCACGAGCACTTTATATAGTACATTAAAACCTGTGAACTCACCGACATTATGTTGACAAAACTTTTATGCATGTTTTTCAAGTAACTAATCATGCGGGGCAGAGAATTGAGAGTTGGGTTTGAGCTTACACTTGGTGGTACCATCGTTGATTGGGTCATGTCAAACATATGTTATTTTGGTATTTTGAGTCATGTGATTTCAGACAATGTTTCGTTTCCAAACAATGTTGTGTTATTTTAATAATTTATGACATCGTTCATCTTTTGATCGTATCTATATAATTTAAATCTTATGTGTTGCTCGAACCTTGTGCTTGAAAACCTTTCGAATCGCATCCCCGTGTTTCCGCCTTGGCGGGGTGTGACATGGTCCCTCCGAGATCCTTGATTCCATGTAATGCCCGTCTTTGATCCACGAATCCATTTACGACACTTGAATTCTCCCACTTGATAAACGAAACGTTTACATGCTTTTCATGCCCTCTCGACAACTACACTTCTTATTTCTTCTCGAGCCCAATAGTTTCGATTATCATCCTCATGATAATCAGTGTCATGATCTTCATCACGCTGATTCGTATCACAAGAATTGTTTCTTTTACTCGGATTCGTATCACACAGTCCGATTGTCCACTCCTTGAATCACTCAAGGTCATTGGTCAGTTATTCCAAGCATACCCTTCACGGGTTATATTCGGTCTCTCACTGACTAGATCGCCTCACACGATTGATTTTTCTTTGATTGCCTCACAATATTTTCTTCACACCTTGCCTCATACAATCATTACGAAACAATATGTTTTTCACTGTTTCAGTTTTAAATATCTAAGTAGTCTTTATTAGTGAAGACTTCCACTTACTATCAATTCTATATGTCTTCTACGGTGACGGATCCAAAATAATGCTCTTGTATGCTTGGCTGCTGCTTCTCAATTTTCTTCGATTTTCCTTGCAACAGATACAAACAACCAATCCTTAGCAGCTTCTTTTATTTATCCAATGGCAAGAATATAAACCAATCAGCAAACTCTCTTAGAATCAATGTATCACAGATTGATTAAATAGTTCCTCACCGTCCGGTATCACACCGTACTCGTGTTTCACTGCATCACACGGTACCACCCTGAATCACTCAGGTAAACACCGGTCTCACACCGTACCACCCCGAATCACTCGGGTAACTCCACACCTATCACATGTGATTGACTCCCACTCGATGCACTCGCTCCGATCGATTTCTCGTGGTTAACTCGCACAACCCTCTGTTTGAAACTTCACAGCCGCTTTCACAATTCGAGCTCTCATAAGTCGATTTTCCGCAACTTCGTAACAAACAACCTTCAAACCAATCGCTGGTTCGATTTTCTTCGGTGGTGATTCAATAGGCCTTTGATCGTATGCCCTCTAATACCAATTATTGGAACAATTGGGTCATAAACACAAACAAACAACCAGATTTTGTGAGAAACACACTCACAACCAAAGCACCACAAAAAAAACATATTAAACCATATTTATACTATACATCACTTGATCACCAAACTACGTATCCTACTCAAATAATGACTCCTAACTAGATAAATATACCAACTACACATATCTAGACTTAACTGATAAACATCACATTAAACAAATAATTAAATCAAGATTAAACCCAACAAAAATAAACATCTAGAACGTGATTCAAATATACAGATAAATAATAACATTCTCTCTCTTATTCCCTCAATCTTAATTTTTTTTAAATAAGAAACCCCCTCACATAATATGGCAGGAGGAATACCCAAACCAGGTGATACAATGGTTATAATTTTATAAGAGTTAATTGCAATTTTCGTCCTTGTGGTTTGCCTAAACTAACAGGTTCAGCACGAGTATAACACTCTGAGTACCTGTGGTTTGTCTAGCTAACACGTTGTGTCCCTGAGACTAACGGACGTTAGGTTTGTGTTAGCTTGTGGGTAAAATGACTGTTATACCCCTCAATCTTCTATGAAATGATTATTATACCCCCATCTTTTTCTCCAACCAACCCACCCACCCACCACCATATCCACCGCCACCCTCCCTCTCCTCACCATCTCCTCTCTCCTCCTGCATCACCACCAGCACCACCACCACCACCATCTCCTCTCTCCTCCACCCACCACCTGCAACACCACCACCTCCGATTAAGCCATATGGGGTTTTGGATAACAGTGATGGCAAGTTTCAATGTAACACCAAATACTTGCTTCATCCACCTTCGTTCTTCATCTCCATTGCAGATTGGTCCACTTATAACTAACGTGCGACAAACTAACGGCAGTGTATGTTACCGGAGAAACAGAGGTTCATTGATAGTCACTAGAGCTGGACCACCAGGAGCCACCACTTACCTCTTTGCATTCCTCTTTCCTCTCTCTCTCTCTCCTCGCTATCACAATCTTCACTACTGTTAAAATATCTTATAAACATAATCGACCTCACCATAACCTTAACCCCATCATCATCTGAATAACCATCTCCACCATGAACCTTACTCTGAGATCAGATCTGGTCCGATCAGAACCCACGACACCAGCCATCATCTAAACAATTTATCATCACCATAATTATCTTATGGTATCGATACAAGAATAAGGGTTTTTGTTGGGGGTTTACCTTTGTATCAAGGCCTGCAGTACCACCTTCTCTGATCTCCGTCGTCTGTGAAGGAGTTCCATCAGGTCTCCGTCGTGTCCGGTGGTAGGAAAACAGGCCTCCGTCGTGTCCGGTGGAAGGAAAACCACCGGTTTCCCTTTTTCTGTTCTCTCTTTCCTTTCATCTGATCCATCTCTCTATCGAGTCTTTCTTTCTCTCGGTGCTTTCTCTCTCTAACCCTCTTTCTCTTAATTCAATAAAGTGTGTTTTGTGGGTGTGTGGGTGTGTGTGGTAGTGTGTGAGTGCAGATATTTATCTATTATTTAAAAACCAACTTTGGGAATAGTAAACAAAGAAATCATGTCCATCCATTTCTTGATCTATGGTCAATGTTTTAATAGTAACTATGGCAATTACGTAATTTTTGCTTTTGATCGAGGGTATATTCGTCATTTTGTGTGTGAACTCATGGTACCTTTGTAAATGCAATGTATGGTAAAGGGTATATTCGTCATTTTGTGTGTTAACTCATGTACTTTTGTAATTGTAATGTATGGTAATATCATTTTTTTACTCTTTGGTTACGCTTATTATAACGTGTGCCAATATTTGTTATCGTTTTGATTTACTTATTCTTTTCTACGATAGTGTTTTACGTATCAATTCGAAATTGACGACTTAACATTCTGCAACGACATGCATGGTTTAACGTTTTTTCGCCAATTTTTTGCCGGTTCACAATATCCCGCCACAACGCGCGGGGTGCCCTTGCTCGTATTATAAAGATTTCAGGTAAATGAATAGGGGAGATTGAAGGTGGTGTTGCAAGTGGTGGTAGTGATTGGTGTTACAGGTGGTGTTGCAGGTGGTGGTTGGAGAAGATGGGAGTATATTAGTCATTTCACGCACAAACTAACAGAAAACCTAACGGTGATTAGTCTTAGGGACGTAAAGTGTTAGCTAAACAAACCACAGGTACTCAGAGTGTCATACCCGTACTGAACCTGTTAGTTTAGGCAAACCATATGGACGATAATTGCTATTAACTCATTTATTAATGATACGGATAAAAATACCACTTACCAATGCAAAAAACAAAAGCAAACAAACACATGATGGGCTTCTGTTATTGGGTTGCGTTCATCTCCATCTTTCTCTTATTAACCCGTCACCATTTCCTCTTATATTTCATATTTGATCATCAATCACTCCACAATTTCACCTCCAATGGCGTCATCTGACCTCAAATCTGCAGCCTTGTTGGATCAAATGAAGACCCATTTTTCAACTGATGCAGGCAAAGCTCTTGTTAAAAAGATTAATCTTGTTTATCAGATTAATCTTGCTCCAAAGGTTGGAAATTTTGCTTAATTTAGTGTAACTGATCTACACCCTTTAAGTTATTTAAGGAATTATTGTATGATACTTAGTTTTTTTGACAGAAAATGGGATTTAATGAGGAGATTTATGTTGTTGATTTGAAGAAAGGAGAGGTTACTAAAGGTATTTGTTTATTAGTTTGTGTTGTTTTTACTTGTTTTTGTTAATTCCTTTCATATATCAATTAGAGCGACGATTACAATAAAGTGGCAGGTAAACGGAAAATAGGTTGCACCGCAACCCCTTTTGTTAACTAAATGGTTTTTTTTTTTTTTTTGTGTGAATTTTATTTATTTGAATTGTGAGTTTTACTATGATTCTTTTGAAATTTAATGGTGGATATAAAATTTTATATATTTAAATTGTTCCATTGATGTAGGTCCATATGAAGGAGGAAAGCCAGATGCCACTTTTTCTTTCACAGATGAGGATTTCTACAAGATTGCTACTGGGAAAATGAACCCTCAAATTGCTTTCATGAGGTATAAATTTTTAATAAACATCCATAGTGCAGGGGCGCACCTAGTTAAGAGCTAGGTGCCGCGTCCGTTGCTGCTCAACTTTGCGCGGGTAGTGGAAAATTTGGTTTTTTTTACGAAATTTGGAAAACGTTGCTACTAAAATGAAAAAAATGAAAAACATTACTACTAAAAATCATTTCTAGATCCGCCACTGCCATAGTGTAACCTTCGAGGGGTGGCGCAGTGGTATGCGTCTGATTCCCCTCTAGTAGAGCCATGAGCTTCGAATCCTGCAAGTTACGATTTGCTTGATCTTGTTGGTTAGCAGGGTATTGGCAGGACCAATGAGTTTTCTAATATCGGGTTCTCATGGCTAGAGGTGTTCAGAATTCGATTCGGATTCGAAAAATTCGAAATTCGATGTAGTTCGATTCGATTACCAAGAATTCGATTCGATTATTAAGAATTCGAATTCGATTCAATTCGAATTCGAGTCCAGTAAATCGAATACGAATCGAATACGAATTTATGATTTTAAATTCGATTCGATTCGAAATTCGAATAAAAACTGTACATGTATATTTTTTTTAAATATATATACACACATACACATTGTTATATACACAAATATACAGATTGAAAAATAGAACTTTTAAATTTTGGTCAAACTCTAAGAACCCATAGTCTCTACAACTTTTACCATAACCATATTTTACATTTTTACCTTATACATCACAAAACTCTAACAAACTATACTCTCTACTATTTTTACTATTCCCGTATTTGACATTGTTGTTTATCAATTTTGTAGATTTGTATTTTATATGTTAAAAATAATGAGTTTGTATTAGTTTTAAACCTAAAATTAAAACAATTTATTATTTATGGTAAATTTGAACTAAATCGAATTTATTCGAATTCGATTCGAATTCGAGTTTCTTATTCGAATCGAATACGAATCGAATAAATTGAATTTTAAACGAATACGAATCGAATACGAATTTAGGTAAAAATATTAAAAATTCGAGAAATTCGATTCGAATAATTCGAAAATTCGTTATTCGATTCGATGAACACCCCTACTCATGGCTAACCAAAGAAAACATCGATAGTGATTTGAATAAAAAAAAAATTCAAATGTTGGTTGGTTCATTTGTGCAGGGGCAAGATGAAGGTGAAGGGCAGTTTGAGTGCAGCCCAAAAGTTCACACCTGACATTTTTCCTAAACCTTCAAAGATGTAAACAAAGACCTAAAATCTATTATGGGTCTAATATATCTCAACATTTTTTTTGGTTGATTTTGTAATGGGAGTGAATTTCTTTCATGTGATTTGTGTTACATGGTTGATTAATATCATTTGGTTTGTTAGCATTTCAAGATGGTTTTCGTCGTAATCAGTACCAACGGTTTAAATGATCGAGTTGTTGACACTTTTAAAACTAGACTAGCCTAGAAGTATAAAGGTAGTTACATTGTTCATCGTCTGGTTTCGCATGTTTTGACGAAACTTCCTTGGCTGAATCGTTAACTATAGTTTTGTGAAACAGCAAACCAAGCATGCCAAGTTGGTTGTTGGGTCAGTGGGTTCGTCCAATGGACTAAAACATCTTGCTTTTGTGGTTTAGTTTATTTGAATGTTTTTTCAAATATATTTGATAAACCTTAGTTTCTTTTTAACGGTGGTAACATGCTCCTAAATACTTCTTTATCTGCACTCTGCAGTATTTGACCCTTCGCCTCTTGAATAAAGGAGACGCGTCTTACCACCACACCATATCTTTTGGGAAATTGCACTAGCGTAATAGTAATAATGATCATATATTTTATTGTTTATCCTAACCGATTTATTATACCGGGTGTAGTGGTGTAGTGATTTGGGCGTGGAAAGGGGCAATAACGCCCCATAACGCGGAAGCCCCCCCCCCCCCCCCCCTCCCCGGCGTGGATGGGCAAAAATCGATTTTGGCATGAAATATTCCACAGCGTGAATTGTGCACAAATCGAGGGGGCCAATCAGATAACTTCATTTGGAGTGGAGGGCGTGAATTGTTTCTTCCACTAAGTTTGGTGTTATTAGTGAACAAATTTTCATGAAAAATGATAATGTTAATCCAGTTACTACTTTTTGGTCAAGAAATACAAAATAAAGTTGTCAGTAAGTAAACAGAGGACCGTGTCTTTCACGAAGAAATAATGTAATGGGAATCATAGAATTAATGATTTAAAACTCGTCACCCTTGTGTAAACACAATCAATATTTCTATGTCCGACAGATTAAAGGGCCTACAAAAAACATATTGACGTGGTCAACAAGCCACTAAACTCATGACCATGAACTAGAAATCGACATAAAGTTGGACTATAAACCTGTTTTTGTCTAGACAAAAACAATTATTGCACATATAACGTGTTGTGTACGTACCCAATCATCCAAATCCATCAACTTCCTTAATATATGTTGAAACTATCATCAAACTAGTCATTACAAACACATGTACTACCAGCAAAACATGAGTCTAGTTGTTTTTATCCGTTGTGTGATCTTTGTCGCGTTTTTTCTAGTAAACTTGCTCTCGGCGACTCCAACGTTGTTGTTTCAAGGTTTTAACTGGGAGTCATGCAAGAAGCAAGGCGGATTGTACAACTCGTTGGTTAACTATGTTGATGACATTGCGGCCGCAGGAGTTACTCATGTTTGGCTCCCACCTCCCTCCCAATCCGCTGCACCTGAAGGTAGGGGTGTTCATGGTTCGGTTTGAAAACATGCTTAAACAATCATTGGTTTGGTTTCACAATTTGCTTTTACAAAAAAAAAAAAAAAAAAAAAAAAAAAAAAAAAAAAAATTGGTCGGTCAATTTACGAATTTTTAAACCATATGTAACGATTTGGTTTAGAGTTTATACTCGAAAATGGTCAGAAAAACAAACAAACAAACCGTACCATAGGATTTTAGGCTATGTCACCTTATATATTTACTTAAGCATATAGTTATTATAAGGACTTTTGGTGTATATATGACTATTGCAGGATATATGCCAGGAAGGTTATATGATCTGAATGCATCCAGTTATGGAAATGAAGATGAACTGAAATCTTTGATCAAGTCTTTCAAGAACAAGGGAATCAAAGCCATTGCTGACATTGTCATAAACCACCGGACAGCCGAAAAGCAAGATGGAAGAGGAGTATGGTGCATATTTGAAGGTGGGACACCAGACGATCGCCTTGATTGGGGTCCATCTTTTATCTGCAAAGACGACACAGAGTACTCTGATGGAAATGGGAATGCAGACACTGGAGAACCCTTTCAACCAGCCCCGGATATTGATCACCTTAATCCTAGAGTCCAAAAGGAGTTATCCGAGTGGATGAATTGGTTAAAAACCGATATTGGTTTTGATGGGTGGCGGTTTGATTATGCAAGAGGGTATTCTTCAAGTATCGCGAAGGTGTATTTGTTTATTTCAGTTGTAACTTGTATTATACTCTTTTTTTTTTTCAACTTGTACTTGTTTTTTTTTTTTTTTTATAAAGTTGTGAATGGTATCCCTGCAGGTGTATATGACGAACACGTCTCCAGGTTTTGCTGTTGGAGAGTACTGGAACTCGGTGGCTATGGGGCAAGACGGGAAGCCGGATTACAACCAAGACAAACATCGAAATGAAATCATGAATTGGGTGCAAGAAAGTGGTGGTGGTTCATTAACAGCTTTTGATTTCACTACAAAGTTTATACTGCAAACAGCTGTGGAGGGTGAGTTGTGGAGGTTGATTGACCCAAATGGCAAGCCGCCCGGGCTGATTGGAATCTTGCCTGGAAATGCGGTGACCTTTATCGATAATCATGACACGGGTTCAACCCAAAAGATTTCACCATTTCCATCTGATAAAGTTATGCAAGGATATGCATACATTCTCACCCATCCAGGCATCCCATCAGTGGTATGGTTGCAGCATTTTATAGTATAATTGAACATGGGTTTGGATAATAAAACATCTCTAACGCTGTAATGCATTATCTAGGCACCACTAATGTATTATATGGGTCATATGACATGCAAAGAATGTGCATATGCGGCCGTACGTGATGGTGTTCGCCAAATCATACGACCCATATGACATGTTTGACTAATAAACAAATGCCTAGTGTGACTACTGACAAAGTCATGGCCTGTATGACCATTTTTTGCCTTACCATATTGCACTTATGACCATCATAGGCTCTAGTATGCAGGCTTAACTTGAAATTAAAGGCCCGTATGATGTTGCTAGGTGGTGTCTCTTTAGCACCACACACCGAACATTTTATTGACTGTTCGTTTTGCCAATGTAGTTTTATGACCACTTCTTTGATTGGGGCCTGAAGGACGAACTCACAAAGTTATCTGCAGTTAGAGCAAGAAACGGGATCACCGCAACGAGCCAAGTGAAGATTCTCGCATATGAAGCGAAACTTTATGTTGCAGTGATTGATGAGAAAGTCATTGTTAAAATCGGGCCAGAGATGGATCTTGGAAATCTTATCCCTGAAAATTTTCAACTTGCTACTTCAGGGGAGCAGTATGCAGTATGGGAGAAAAAAACTTAAATAATATGTAACTTGTAACTATTTTATGACAATAAAATCTAACAAAATGTGTTACATTCATAAAAAAAGGAAGGCCCTTTATGTTCTTGTATTGTTCTTGCTTGAATGTCCTTTCTTCCTGCTGAAAAACATGAAAAATCTTGGGAAAAAAAACCGTCTCTTTTTCTTTCGAGGCTTTACATCACGAGATGACCCAGCCTCGCTATTGTTGCTTTCGGTTATTGAATCGGGCTTATGATTTTCACTTTCTTTTGTAGACTTACTGGCTTTTGTTTTTTGCTCGTTTTCAGATTTCCTTGTTCTAAGCTCCTGCTCGAACACCTCCTTTCCTTCTTTGGCCTTTTCGGCTCTCTGCATAGCAGCCGAGAGTTGTTCCTTTTTTGAGGCTATATCCAAACTCAATTTTTCAAGCTTGTTTTCAGCTTCCAGTTCGGCTTCTTTGGCTAAATCGATTTGGGATATGGCTTTAGACACCCGAGTAACAGCTTCATCTTCGGCTTCCTTAGCCTTTCGGCTTAGTTCATAATATTCCTCTACAGAAAGAGTTATCCAAGATTCAGGTTCATTTATGTTGCTTCTAGCTGACTCGCTCTCGTGAAGTGCACTAATAGCTCCAAGCGCCAATCTTTCTGATGCACGAGCCGCCTCAATTTCCTTCAATGCAGCATTTAATTTACTAATCGTATTGTTTTCCCCATGTTTTGCTTGATCTGCGGCTTCTTTTGCTTTTTGCATCTCTTGATGTGCTTTTTGAACACGCGATTTGGCCTTATCTACTTCTTCACCCGCCTGCTCGAGTTGTCTCGGCAACTGTAAAGCTTTTTCTCGTGCTTCGCTTTCTTTCTTTTGAATTAATTCAACTTCCGATATCATTCTTTTTAGATCGTCATCAAGAGACTTACCTGAAACGGCTGCAAGTTCTTCTCTTTTCCTAGCGGCAATAAGCGTTTCTTTCTCATTTTCTAGCTCTGAATTTAATGAAGCTGCAGACTGTTTTAATCTGTTAACTTCATCTGTTACTATTTCAATGTTTTTCTTCACTTCTTGGAGGTCTATCTTCGCCAAATCGACTGCTGATTGTATATCTTTATGGTTTTCTTCCATGTAAACACCCAATTCAGCTTTTAACTTTTGAAGCAACACTGCAGCAGTGTCTAGTTTTGACTTTAAATCCTTGATTTCAGTGATCTGTTGGTTGACGTTTTCCAATTCTTCTTCAGACTGTTTCAATTCTTCTTGCCAATCCAAAACATCTTCTTCTAGCGCCATAGCTACTCCAATTCGGTTTTCTTCAGCCTCCAAATGAGTAGCATGGGCTGACTCCAACGCCTCTTTCGTCGTTATCAGTTTAATCGTCAACCCTTCAACATTCTTCTCAATCTTTAATGAATTAAGCATTGCTTCCTGGGCGTTCTTTATAGCTAGATTGCGTTCAGACAGAAGTAAACTGTAATCTTTCTGGAGGTTTTTGAGCTCGATCTTAACTGTTTTCAGCTCAGAAACTGCAGCTTGATGTCGAGCCTGTGCAACTTCTAATTGTGTCTTTGCAGCAACACTAGATTCGTCTGTAATCCCCTGCTCCATCTCTTCAACTCGAAGGTTTGCAAGCTCAGCATCTTGTTTTGCTTGTAGTTCTTCGGTTTCTGCTTTCTCCAAGTTCAGTTTCAACTCTTCAAGAAGCCTCTTTGTGTTGTCAAGCTCCTTTAATGCCTGTTGTTTTGATTCTTCTGCCGCCTCAGATTTTTTCTTCAAAATTGGCATCTGTTCATTTGCTTTTCTGAGTTCTTGTGCTACGTACCTGCGCCTCTGCAAATCCAAACAAGTTTTATAGTAAATTTGTGTACATGAAATCTAATATAAGAGTGAAATCAGATTATACCTCAACAATCTGGTTTTTACGGGCTTTCCAATCAACAATTCCTCGAAACATAGAAACAGCAGCTTTAACAGATTCAAACGGTGCAGTGGTATCAATTTCTGCATTGGAACTTTTAGAGTTTTCATTCGTTTTTTCAGAACTATCTGTCTCCAACTTCTTCTCTTCATGATTGTCAATTTTATCATTTTCAAGCTCATGGTCTTGACCCTTAGGACCACTTTCCTTAACATGATCTTGGTCCGTAAGACCATCTTCTTGTACATGGTCATGACCCACAGGACCATCTTCACTAACATGATCTTTACCCGTAGGATCACCTTCCTTCACATGATCTTGACACGTAAAACCATCTTCATGAACATGATCTTGACGTGTATGACCATCTCCTTGAACATGGTGATGACCCATTGGATCATCTTCACGCATATGGTCTTGACCCATAGGACCAATTTCCTTAACATGATCATGACTCGCAATACCATCTTTTAGAACATTATCTCGATTTGTTTGACCAACTTCTTGAACATGGTCATGACTGGTAGCAGCATCATGATCTTGACCCGTACGACCACTTTCATTAACATGATCATGAACCAGAACAACATCTTTTAGAACATTATCTTGACCCTTAGAATCACCTTCTACATCGGACAATTTGTTATAGGTTTGATTCTCGTCTATTTGCTTTATAGCAGGTTCAAGGGAAGGATTTAACCGAACATCTTCTTGGATGTGGTCATGACCCGCAGGTACATCTTCTTGAACATGATCTTGACCCACAACACCATCTTTTAGAACATTATCTTGATTTGTATGACCATCTTCTTGAGCATGGTCATGACTGGTAGCACCGTCTTCCCGAACATGGTCTTGACCCGTATGACCACTTTCTTTAACATTATCATGACCCGCAACACCATCATTTAGAACATTATCTTGACCCTTAGAATCACCTTCTACATTGGAAAATTTGTTATATGTTTGATTCTCATCTATTCGCTTGATAGCAGGTTCAATGGAAGGTTTTAACAGAACATTTTCTTGAATATGGTCATGACCCTCAAGTACATCTTCTTGAACATGATCTTGACCCGCAATACCATCTTTTAGAACATTATCTTGATTTATATGACCATCTTTTTGAACATGGTCATGACTGGTAGCACAGTCTTCCCGAACATGGTCTTGACCAGTATGACCACTTTCCTTAACATTATCATGACCCGTAACACCATCTTTTAGAACATTATCTTGACCCTTAGAATCACCTTCTACATTGGAGAATTTGTTATAAGTTTGATTCTCGTCTGTTTTCTTGACAGCAGGTTCAATGGAAGGTTTTAACCGAACATCTTCTTGAATATGGTCATGACCCACAAGTACATCTTCTTGAACATGATCTTGACCCGCAACACCAACTTTTTTAACATTATCTTGAATTGTATGACCATCTTTTTGAACATGGTCATGACTGGTACCACCGTCTCCCCAAACATGATCTTGACCCGTATCATGACCCGCAACACCATCTTTTAGAACACTATCTTGACCCTTAGAATCACCTTTTACATTAGACAATGTATTATTGGATTGACTTACTTTAGTTTCTTTGATACCGGGTTCTAGAGAACGTTTTAACCGAACATTTTCTTGAATATGGTCATGACCTGCATGATCATCTGCCCAAACATGATCTTGGCTCGTAGGACCATTTTCCTTAAAATGATCTTGACTCCTAAGACCAAGTTCATGAATATGACCTTGACGTGTATGACCATCTTCTTGAAGATGGTCATGACCCTTAGGACCATCTTCACGAACATGGTCTTGATCTGTAAGACCACTCTCCTTAACATGATCATGACGTGCAACACCATCTTCTAGAACATTAACTTGAACCATAGACTCAACTTTAACATCAGGCGATTTATTCTCGAACTTTTCTTCTTCTGTTTGCTGAATGGTGGCTTCTGGGGATGGTTTTAACTGAACATCTTCTTGAATATGGTGATCACCCGCAAAACCATTTGCGTGTACATGGTCTTGACACATAGGACCACTTTCCTTAACATGATCATGACCCGTAACATCATCTTCTAGAACATTAACTTGACCCGTAGAATCAACTTTAACATCGGGCAATTTATTTTCAGACTGTTTTTCTTCTGCTTGCTGGATAGCGGGTTCTGGGGATAGTTTTAACTGAACATCTTCTTGAATATGAAGATCACCCGTAGGACCATTTGTGCGAACATGGTCTTGACCTATAGAACCACTTTCCTTAACATAATCATGACCTGTAACACCATCTTTTAGAGCATTATCTTCATCCATAGAAATAGGTTTTACATCAGACAATTTATTATTGGGCTGTTTTTCTTCTGTTTGCTGGATAGCGGATTCTACTAAAGGTTTTAACCGAACATCTTGAGTATGGTCATTAGTAGCAGGACCATTTGAGGAAACATGTTCTTGACCCGTACAATCATCTTCATGAACATGATCTTGACCCATAGGACCACCTTCCTTAACATGATCATGACGCGTAACACCATCGTCTAGAACATTATCTTGACCCATAGGATCAATTTTTACGTCAGGCAATTTATTCTCGGACTCTTTTCCTTTTGTTTGCTGGATAGCGGGTTCTGGGGAAGGTTTTAACCGATCATCTATTGAAAAATCCAACACTTTTGGATCAGTTAAGGTTTGTTTTTCAATTGCCGATTTTTCACCAGCTTCATCCATTCCAGAATGGCTCAAAACAATCACCTTCAACTGAATATCCAAAATTCAATTAATCAAACAAACCATTAGATAAGAAATTACAAAATGGTTGAGGGATTAATGCATACCAGAAAATAAGAAGAATCAAATGCAGAGGATTATGTTGCCCATAATAACTTATTAAGTGCATTAAATCAATGATGATTATAGGTTCAATGAAGAATAGAAATCAAGATTATGATCAATTGGTAAAGGAATAATATTGGTAATGGAAGGATTCACCACAATTTTGATTGAAGAGCGCGATGTGGTGTTGTTTTTCGAATTTTGTTATGTGTTTGTCTATTTTTAGATTAAATTATTATTGTTAGGTTTCTAATTTTGGTTCATAGAGTGTTTATGATTTTTTTAGCTTTGTCCTTTAAATTTGGGTTTATTAAGAATCGTCACCACAAAAGAATAGAAAAAAAAAGCATGGGGGATTACTATCAAATTAATAAAAAGATTTAGAAAGTAATCATGTTTTCTAATTAGAAGCTATCATATCAGCTATGTCGGTTAAGGTGGTTAAAACTTAAAATCTAGCCTATCCTCTTTTGGTAAAAAGTGTCGGCTAAGCAAATGCGTTTGGTGAAAAGTGTCGTCGGCTAAACCAACGCGTTTAGTGAAAAGAGTCGGCTAAGCCCACACCAGTTTTGTGGTGGGCAAGCACCATGCACATGCTTCATTAATTTTTAATTGACAAACCTCTTGAATCTACTAGACTACTACCAAAAGTGGGATTGCAAAGTGGCTTTCAGAGTTTAGGAGGAACAATTTTACACTTTGTTTGAACGTTAGGAGTCATGGAAAAAAAAGCGCCAAACATAACCATAGATAAGATAGTCCTCTTTCACGTTGACGGATAAAACATCGTATTCTTCGTCTCCCAGCTCAGCGAGTAACAAAAGATACGAGAGGAGAGGAGAGGAGAGAGATGAATGCGTAAGTACTATTTATCAAATAGACTTAACAATTAAAAGAAATTCACATTAACACCACATAAACATGATTAACTATAAAATGCGTAAATACTATTCCGTTTTTTTACACACAAATTAACTAGACGTGCACAGAACGAAAACCGGAATCAGAACCAGTTTTCAATCCGAACCGAAACTGTTTTGAAAACAGGTTTAGACCTAGAGGTGTAAAAAAAAACGGAAAAAAACGAAAACGGGATCAGAACCGGTTTTCAATCCGAACTGACATTGTTTTGAAAACAGGTTTGGACCAGAGGTGTAGAGAAAAACCGAAAAAAAAAACCGGAACTAGTTTTCTAAAACCGGTTTTTCTTACAACTAGTTTTAAAAAAAACCGATTTTAAGCGTTTTTTCGGTTGTAACCCTCCAGAAAAAAACCGGTTTTAAAACTAATTTTTCTAAAAAAAAAAACGGTTTTAAAACCGATCCCAACCAGTTATACCGGTTTAGGGGTTTTGTGAGAAAAACAAGTTTTGAAAAAAAAAGGTTTCGGTTTAAAAAAAAATTCAATTTGTACACCTCTATTTACGGGTGAGCACAATAGGGCCGAACTGAAATAAAACCGAGAACCGAACTGAGTTGGCACCTGAACCGAACCTATAGTTTAGGTTCTGGGGTCGGTCCTTGTATATCCCCCAAGTCGGGTATCGAGTCGGCTCGGTCCTGGGATCCATTAAAATCGGAAAAAAAAAATCTGGACCGAAGACTTCCTTCCAATTTACCTACCTGTCCAATGTTTAGGCGCCAAAGGAACATAGTACCGACCAGTCATCTAGATTTTCGTTTCGCTCCAGGATATTATGTTGTTCGGTCTTCGGTTCGGGTCGGGTTTCCTTCAGTTCGGTCGGGTTTGGACAAATGCTCACCTCTATTTGGACTTCATACGACGTACCCATGTCATGTGTTACTAAAAGTCCCGGTTTTTTTTATTCGTACCAAAAACCGTTTAGGAAACTTCTAGTGCTTTCTCATTTTCAAATATATCCATCACCCAAAACATCATTCTCCTTTCTCCTTACTTCAAATCATATTAATTTCATCTATCTAATCACTTTTGGATTAATAATCTCTGTGCAGCCTCCAATTTCACACCATCATGGCAACTGCATCAGGTTCATATTTATTTAATTTCTGTAAAAATGTTTGATTTTATGCTGTTTATGGTTCTTTATGTTCAAATGATTCCTTTATTGTAAAGTTTGTGCCTTTGCATTGTTTGTTGATGGATTTCGTTGTTCAGATTAGGGTTTTGTTAGATATGCTTGTTTGCATTTGAATTATTTTAACTTTTGCTTATATGAATTGAGTAAAGTTATTGCCTTTTTATGCTCTATATGTCTTTGAATTTTGTTGAATCTAAAGTTTTGATCTTTGCCTCTTAGGTTTTCTTTTGAAGTTATGTGTTCTTGCTGTTTCATTTCTTGAATGTACCAAGTTGTAATTATCTTCATTAGAGTGGACATTGGTTTAAAATAGTGAGCGGTTCGGTGTTTTTGTCCCTAAAGTTGAGGCTCAGGACGTTTGTCTATGTACAACCAAATAAGGTTGATTTATAAACAGAAACGGAATGTCTCTCGTCTGTTTTACAAACAGACCTATTGAATATTGATCAACCAAACCTTTTATAATTTATGCATCCCAGAACTATATGAGGCACGCCTTCAATCCCCTGATGCATTTTCCTCTGTGCCTCACACACCTCAGGAGTGTTTTCTAAAACCAAAGAGTTGACATTTTCTGTAGTGATCCTAGTCTGTTATAAATTATAGTTTGATGCTTGGTTTAGAAATGCACGCATTAGGAGCGCATAATGCGCACGATGTGCTGATGAGATCGCATCAACTGCAGTGGTGTGATTAGGTTCCACCGACATACATTTATGTTGAACCATGAACCAGATACATGTTACATCTCTCCTTAGATATAGACTAATCTTTATTTCCTTTTGTGATTTATCAATGTTACTTGTCAATGCCATCTTGGTTTTAAAAAGGGCGCCTAGGGCAGGCGTGAGGCGACCTTGGGCACAAAGAACCGCTCCTTATGTGACATAAGGCGAGCTATGAACAAGAAGCGCACAAAAGAGAGCTTTTTTTGGGGAAAAAATCCCACAGGAGCGTGCGCTTCTTGCATAGTTGTTGTTTTTGTACTTCAAAGTGTTATACATGTAGCTAAAAAGGTTGTACATGTAAGTGATTTATACATTAAATCATGTATATACGTTATTTTAGGCCTATATTTTGAGTCGGGATGCTAAAAACCTATAGGATGTATTAAAAAAATTATATAAGCGCCTTGTGTCTCTTGTACGAAAAGCCCTCCGCTTTTGCGTTTTTGCTTTGATTTCAGACCTTGTCGCTTTTGTCTGCTTCACTGCTTCACGCTTTTTTAAACCAAGATTGCCATAGAGATTGAAATTCATATGCTTATTATTTGTTTTTTGCAGATGTTATTGCCCCAACCGAGGAGAAGCAGCTTGCTACCTGGGGAACCGAAATACCCGATGACTTAGTTTTAGACCAAGCCAAACTTGGTGAAGCACTTAAAAAGGTGAGCTTTATAACCATTATTCTCTTATTTGTTTGTATAGATGTTCTTTAAATCACTCACTTCCTAAACATTTAAGCATGATACGTTGTTGGTTTGGTAACTTAACACACTTTCTAAGAACTGAAATTGTTGCATTTATTATACATGAAAAGCTACTTTATTATGATTTAAGTCTTTAGCAAGCTATTATAACCTATATCACTTGGTTGCTATTGATATGGATAGGAGGACAAGAGAAAGAGAGAAGAAAAAGACGAAAAGAAACGCAAATACAATGTCAAGTGGAATGATGAGGTTTGTGTAACAAAAGAGTTGCTTTGTTATTGAATAATATTATTGTGCTTTAATTCAACTCATTAGTTATTGTTACTTATTAAAAGACACGGAAATAAGGTTTGCCGGTAGGGCTGCTTAATTTACCACACACTAAATACTACTCGCTTTAGCTCGAACCAGTTTTGACCCTTTATTTTACAATTTTACCCAACCACCATTTTTCCACTAATAATATAACACGTCAGGGTGAACCAGTTCTAACTTGAACTAGTTTTGACCCATTCCCCAACCCACCCATTATTCGACGTATGATATCACACATCAGGGTGGGGCCCCTGTTTCACCACACACTATTAGCGACACATTTTTCATGTGAACCATTTACCACCAGTTACCCAACCCATCCATTATTTGACTTTTAATATCACACATCAGTGTTCGTGCCCATGCCATGGAAGCTAAGTGCTTGATCGTTTATACGCTTTGCCATTTCAGGTGACATCCGAGGACATGGAAGCATACAGGATGAAGAAAGTTCATCATGATGACCCAATGAAAGACTTTTTAAACTAAGTTGTGTCCAGAATGTTTATTAATGCGCTCCTTGTCATTGTAAGTTGTTCAACTAAAGTTTAGCTTGTTAAACAAATAACAATCGAATTGACATAACAAAAGTGGTTATTGAGTCTTAGCAAGCATGTTCGGTAGTCACTTTGAATTGACTTGAGGTATCGAAATGCTTGCCCGAATGATGTGCATTATGTGACATATTATGTTGATAAAGTCTGTTTGGTAGCTAGGGGCGGGCCTTTACTTTTGATCTCATGAATAATGATAAGTAAATGTGTTTTTTGTGCTTTAAAACACTTAAAAAATATTTATTGAAACTTTCTTGAAACATAAGCAAGGCATTGTAGATCTAAATAAGGAGGCAATTTTATAAAGTTTTTTATCATTTAGTTGTCTTGTGATCACTTTTCATGTAACATGACCCATTCACCAATTTTATAAAGCATTGTCGAAACACTTTTCATTTGTTAAAACCTGCTTGAAACACTTTCTCAACTCTCACCACAATATATTTATTTACTTATTTTTGTTTACATAACTTTACATAATAAAAACTCACTCATATGGCAAATGTTGACTGATTATGGTGGGAATCACCAACATGCACGAAAACTATGTATATCAAAGTAAACTATTTTTATTTAAATGGACCTAGCAATTCGGGCTTAATGACATGTCTCTTCATAGTTCAGGTTATCCTTACCTCATATAGGATTTCAACCACCTATTGTTAGTTTGACGCTTAAGGATTGCGTCAACCGTTTCAGGAGGAAAACAACTAGCTTGTGAAGCCGTTGATATTTCAACCACCTATCGTTAGTTTGACGCTTAATGATTGCGTCAAATTCCAAGAGAAAACCGATTAGCTTGTAAAACCTTTTGATTTGCCTGTCTCAAGAGCTCTTTGGCACCCTCTGTTAGTGGTAGCAAGGTTTTTGTGCTGAAGTAGGATTTGTCCTAACTTTTATCCACACCAGTTGCTAATGTAACAAATGGCCACCTGACATATATCAAAGTAAACTAGTTTAGAAAGTATCAAAACTTTCAAGCACTGATTCTTGTATAAAATAATATGATAAGATTTCACTTCTATTGTAAAAGAGTTTATCCTAATTAGCATAGTATTATCCTGATCATTCTAAGAATGTATATTCAATATAAACAATGAAAATATTTAAATCTTGAAATATTTATTCCCATCACAAGAAGTTATGATAAAAAGCAATTGACACAATTATATTTTTGGGTTTGGAAAATGGGGTCCATTACACATATATCTACCGATAGCACCTTCAAAATTGTCACTAATTACAATTCTGACATAGTATTGTGATGGGAATAAGTATTTCAAGATTTAAAATATTATGATCAGCATAGTATTATCCTAATCATTCTGAGAATGTATATTCAATGTAAACAATAAATATATTAGAAACAATTTGTGAGGGTAACAAATCAAATTTAAATATTTAATATTTTAATCCCTCCAAAAGAGTGATGAACCAATTATCTAAATTTCAATATTTTAGTTTCAATTTTAAACGGATTGGGACCAACTTTTTATTTTTAATTAAAATACAATAAGTTAGATATGTCAACTCAACTATAACTTATTTAATTATTAAATGAGCCAGAAAAACTCAAATAAAACCTAAGGCTGATGGGTATGGGGACGCCCCAACCCCCCATCCCTGCACTTTATGTCTCGTCCCTCGTCTCAACACCGCCCCCTGAGGAGCATGCATTTAATTTTTGGCCAATCAAGAATTTAATAATTAATTAATAATAAAAGGGGGAGGGTTGTCTCCACACCCTTGGCTTGTCCCAAAAAATAGAACTCACCCATCCTAGGTGGCATCTTATATGGCAAGGAGACATCCCATTCCCATTTTGGGTGCCTCCCCACCCACTAGCCTAACTATTGATATGACTCAAGCTAAACGTGTATTACCTAAACTTGATGAATCTAGATACAAATTACAATTGATACAACACAAAAGGCAGAATCGCCTAGACTGTGATTTAACAAAAATAATACCGGCAAGATGCAATACAAACAAAGAAGGATCATCAACATGATGAACCCTAAATTTCAGACTCTAAACTCACTAGAACGAAAACGAGGAAAAAGACGATTAGATGTAGAGGCAGAGAGAAAACGAATGAAAACTCTACGGTATCTCCCGTACGTAGTACATGATCGAGGGATTAGCAACTTTTATCTCTATTCCTTTTCATCTTTTACAATTAACCCTAACACTTTTTCACATTCAACTTTGTTCTTATATATTTTTCATCTTTTACAAAATTTTCTTTTATGTTTCGGCCTATATTTTTTATGTAGTAACACGTCGCGACGCGCTTATATATGTGGTTCAACGTTTTTAATCTATTTTTTCTCGTTTTATAACGGCGTTGTTTTTTACTTTTCGGTCTAATTTTTGCTCATTAATTAACGCGCCTCAACCGGCGCACTTGGTTCAACGTTTTTACGTATCATTTTCATTCGGTTTTATTTTTTTCATTTTTTTTTTATTTTTGTAGTTTGACGAGCTATTCTGGTGTTGGTGGTCGTCAACAACGGTATGACATTGATGCTACTTAGCATGATTTTACGTCCACGCCGTAATGCGAGGGCTTAATACTGTACTTGGATATTTATATTATTTTGAGGTTTAGGTTCCTGTACAAAGGACATATTTCGTAAGAAGTGTGAAAAGGATTAAGAATTGACATGTAGACATTATGTTTTGGATTTAGGAATTATGTTTTAAGTTGTTTTAACTTGAAAAACACCAAACAAAACAATCTAAAACACAATGCAATGTATTATAGTTATTAAATTTAAAAAACAACTAAAACACACTACTTAACCCTTAAAACACACTGTTTAATGTTCTTAGCATGGTGTTTTAAGTTTTAAGCCTAAAATACATTGTTTTTGGTTTTAACTGTTATGTTTGGTGTTTTTCTAGGCAAAATAATCCAAAACATCATGAATACGTTCAAAAATTGATGCCTAAGTATCAATTTTTAATCCTTTTCACACTTCTCACGAAATATAGCCTTTGTACAGAAACCTCACCCATTATTTTGATTTCATTTTTTTTGAATAATTTTGCCTTACGTTAACGTCTTATCATTTAATATCCAGAAAACGCATCAAAGTTGATTTATGACCTACTAATGATTTGCATTTTGACATGAGTTTTCTAGGAAAGAGCACTGAGTATGACTTGCTTTCCAATTCAATGATTGGAATTGGTACAATCATATCTGATACAATCAAAACTTATCGATCATGGTTTATAAAGTTCTCCTTTTTGCCAACTCTCACTTTCCAACTGATGTTTTTCCTAAACAAGCTGACGAATTCTAATGAGTGAGTGTCAATATACTGTTAATGCTGGAAATTTCAAGAATATTTTCACTGTTTATATTGAATATACATTCTCAAGATGATCAGGATAATACTATGCTCAAGATATATCTGTATGATGTTTATATACTATATCTCGAGAATGATTAACGCCGTTAATTTAACGGTCCCTTTCGTTTAAAACTCTTTATACATGTTAAGTCTAACTGAATTACTGAAGACCAGGTCTAGCTTAAATCTCGAGACTTCAGTTTATACCCGTTAGAAGACGTGTGGAAGAGAAATAGAGTTGCAACGACTATGTGGACTTAGTAGGAGTAATCCCATATTTCCCGGGATGTTAGTTAATTTCATTTTTGTATAAATTGGGGCTATAGACGATCAGTTAGGAAACTTTCTACTTTTCTCTTTCAGCAATCACATTTCTACTTCACTCACCTCACACTCATTGTTTGTAACACACTTAGTCGATCGATCCATTGCTTCCAAAGTTGTACTTATAGTTTTCTTTTGATAAAAATAAGAAGGCATGGGCGTTTGACTCCTCTCGAGGTTTTGTGCCGGCAATCTAGAATTGATCAAAGGCTTTCCACGTACATCTTGTGTCCTTTATTGTATTGTTTCCTTTATTTTCATTTATTTCATCTTGAGTATATTATTGCTACAAAATCTACTGTCACAGTGATATTATAAGGATATTGTTTATAATTGTCAAAATTTTTATCTTTACAAATAACATAAAAATTTTCTTAGGATATTATTAACAAGTTTATTAAAAATATCATAGCACTATACATCACATTACTAATTTGAAATACAAAATTTAAGTCGTTGGTTGTTGACCAAAACATATACCCACTTAGTTCTTATCATAGTCGTGTTTCTAAATACGAAAATCGGGGATGGACTATTGGAGTATCATCATGCCATCAGCGGAACTACCCGATCATATCCATCTCCATTAGGTAATAATGTATATAAACCAATTCAATAGAAAAACCGATAAATCTTGGAAAACCCCTTTGTGGGAATCGAACCTAGGACCGAATGTTCCCTAGCTAAGCCTTATCTCACCCCCAAAGTCCACTAGCCTATGGTGTCATGGACTTTATTTTTTTAGTTTTTATTTAAAAATATAAATATAGAAACATGCAACAAAAATATTATCAAACAATATCTTAGTTATGCTTAAATGGTTAAATACATGGTAGGTGCACCTAAAATTGGGGGTTTAACCAATTATTATTGATATTAATATAATAATTAAGCTTACATGATGTTAATTCAGTCTCAACCAATTTTGTCTTCTTAATAGTGTATAATCGCAATTATTAAGCTTTTGAATGACAACGACAACGCTATCAAATCTTTGCATCAATTGCGACACAAACCAAACATTAGTGATTGTATGAATTGCTTTTGCTTATAAGTGATTTAATTCATTCTTTTTGTAAATGTTTATTGGTGTAACTATGAGGACTCAACAAACGAAGCTTACAAGATCTTGAAAGATACGTGTAGCTTCTATAATAATAACTAGGTATTAGTTGCCCGCGCTTCGCCGCGGGTGCGGCTGTTGTGTGAAACGCGGCGGGAACTCCTGTTGCGTTGAGTGTTTGGCGGACGTTAAAGATTGTGCGCCGCTGTGGGAACTCCTGTTGCCTGGAGGGCTTCGTGGACAAAAAATATAATATTAAGTGACTGTTATTCTTGCGTGGACTTCAAAAAAATACTCACGGCTAAAAGCTAAAAGTTTGTTAGTCAAAGTTTGAAATCATAAAAGCGAAAATTTTGGCCAAAGTGCAATGCAAGTTTAAAAAAGTTGAGTGGTCAAAGTTTGAAATCTTAAAAGCTAAAAGTTTGGTGGTAAAGTTTGAAATCCCAAAAGCTAAAAGTTTAGTGGTCAAATTTGAAGAAAATAAAGTTAAGCTAAAAGTTAGTGGCCAAAGTTTTAAATCCTAAAAGCTAAAAGTTTGTTGGTCTAAGTTTGGTGGTCAAATTAGAAGAAAATAAAGTTAACATGAAAGTTAGTGGCAGAAATAAAGTTAACGTAAAAGTTAGTGGCCAATATATATATTAAAACAAAGACACTATTGAAGTGTCAATATATAGATAATTGTTGGTCAAATTAGAAGAAAATAAAGTTAATTTAAAAGTTAGTGACAGAAATAAAATTAACGTAAAAGTTAGTTGCCAATATATATATTAAAACAAAGACAGTATTGAAGTGTCTTTGTATTAATATATACTAGGTGTTAGTTGGCCCGCGCTTTGCCGCAGGCGCGGTTGTTGTGCATAAATGTTTAGTAGTGCTATGGTAACGGTTTTTTAGTATTCCTTCACGCGATGCGACGGTAATTCTTTTAATATTAGTTTGTTATTAGTTTTTTTACAGTAGAAGCACGTATTATGGCAAAGTAAAAAATAGTACATATTGCAAATTATTTCTATTTTACCCTTTCCCTTACACCATTGATCTTACCACATGAAAGCAAAAGATGGAAAACATATACATATGCAATAAAATAGACATATTTGAAGGGTTTCATGACAAATATAACAAAACTTCAATTGGATGTCATATAAATCATGCGCATTTTAGAATAAAGACACTATTATAGTGTCTTTGTTATTATGTATAATAATAATAATAATAACTTATAATAAAAGAATTGAGTTTGTATTAGGTGGCATTTAATGGAGGCCTCAACCCTTCATTGAATGTGCCATGTGGCACCTTGAGATGATAATATTGAATTTATTATTTTAATTTATTTTTAACTAGCTTTTATCCCGTGAGTGTCCCGGGGTTGAAATATCTAATATAACATAATAAAATATCTAATATGTCAACATAATTAATGATTTGCCAATACATGATTAATGAATAATAATAATAATATTATTTGTTTTAAACAAATTTCTGCCATAAGTTATCATATTCAAATATAAAAAAAAGGAATTTCCGCCTATGAAGTTATGTTTATTGTTTGTGATTTATTAGTAGAGTAAAATATATTTGAAAACAAAACCCACAAAAATAGTTGATTTTTTCTCCGTTTTTTTATGTAGCACTATGGTACTCGTTGGAAAGATAATAAAACGCTCGTTAATTTGGTGTAATTTTTTTTCTTTAAAAAATCTCGTATATAAAAGATATTAACGTTTAAAAGTTATTGGAGGAAACATTAGAGAGAAAATTTAATTTTGTTTTTAAATTCCTATCTTTTCCTAAAATAATTATAATATATATAGATTTATTAAAAAAACTCAAAAATTAAAAAATCCTACATGATGCCACGTGGCACATTCAAAGAGGGGTTGAGGCCTCCATTAAATGCCACATAATCAAAGTTCAATTCTTTTATTATAAGTTATAGATCATTAATAAAAAAAACTTGATATTATAATTTATTTAAAAGGAAATAAAATAACATATGGATCAAAAATATACTAAAATCTAATCTACTAAAATAAATATTAAACCTTTATTAGTTTTTATCTCATGTTTCCTCCCATAACTTTTAAACGCTAATATCTTTTAGATACGAGATTTTTTAAAGAAAAAAAGTACACCAAATTCGCGAGCGTTTTATTATTTTTCCAACGAGTACCATAGTGTTATATAAAAAACGGAGAAAAAAACGATTATTGGTGACACCCGACCCGATTACCCGAAACCACACACCCAAATACCCGAACTACATACCCGATCATATACCCATGAATTTTTTAACGCATCACATAACCCTTAGACTAATGCGTTCGATATTTGCAATATACGTGCACCATCATAAACTAAAAACTTTATAGTATGTAACTAAAATATATGTATGGTTATTATAATACAATTTCAATAAATAACTTTTTTTTCTTATTTCATGTTAGTTCTTTTTAGAATGATTGATTACAAACTTCTGAATTCATTTGACATTATATAATATTTTGTAATGGCACTAAATTCATACCCCGGTGCAAAGATTCGTTTTTTTTATATTTGAATATGATAACTTATGGCATGGATTTGTTCAAAATAAATAATAATAATAATATTATTGTTTATTTATTAATCATATATTGGCAAGTCATTAATTATATTGTCATATTATATATTTTATTATGTCATATTAGATATTTCAACCCCGGGACGCTCCCGGGATAAAAGCTAGTATATAAATATTGAAAAGCAAGCTTCTTAAACATAACCATAACCATGATGTGTAACACATCTCATATATGCTATAGGGTCGAACAAATCTACGCTTGGTATGATACACCGTACCAAGCGAACTATGATGGGTATTCTTAAGCATGGAATATATAGATAAAGGCAAACTAGACGATTTATTGAACACATCAACAAGTTGTTTATTTGTATAAATGAAATGAAACTCTTACCCTTTTTGCAACCTTGTTTCAAAGAGAATGGAATTCATCTTCTTGATACACGCATGAAAGACTAGGTTTGTACAAAGAGAAAAATCCTACTAAAAAAAATAAGAGTATATAACTAGGTTTGGTCAGATTTGTTGTTTGGTATATATATTTAACTAGCTATTACTCTGAGAGTGTCCCGGGGTTGAAAAATGTAATATGATTTAATAAAAATGATAAAAGTAAAAAACATACCAATCATAAACTCAGTCATACAGATCATTATTCCCATTTGCGTTAACTGACCTGAACCTTGGAACAAATGTAGCGATTCATAGCTCACTTAAGCAGTAACTTCGGTTTTCTCTTCATACTCCTGTAGTGGCTGAAGAGTACAGATGATACTACGGTCTCCATACACGTTGTCTACACGGCCTGTTACATAAAAACACATCGAGCTCATATTACTATTATTTGTCAAAACTCTAATATTGGTTTATCTATCTGCTTAGCTGCTGCATTAACTGTTATACGTAACGTAATTAAGAGAAACCAAAAAGGTTTAATCATATGACCAACTACCATATCTAGTCTGATAAGTTACATTCAACAAAGTATGAGTTTTATCCTAATGTAGTACAGGTTTGATACCTTTAGAATTGTAATATTGATTTTCAATGTCAACATCCTGCTCTTCAGGTTCCTCTCAGAGTACTCGAATACATAGTCCTCCATGTCTGCATCTGAATAAAAGATAAAAAGGAAAGAAAAATCAATCTATCGATTAATAATAATAATAATAATAATAATAATAATAATAATAATAATAATTTATGAGGGTTTCTGCAGGTGGAATATTATAATATATCATATGAAGCCTTGAGTTGGTTGGTCTTGAAGATGGAGTAATAGACCCCTTTGACAAGCACACCTCACCCGACACCCCTTTCCCCAAACTATATCCTAAAGAGAGAGGGACGACAGGGAGAGCCGATGAGCGAGATATCACAAAGCAGAGAAACCGGATGAGAGAAAGAGACGCAGAGGTGAAGAAGAACCGGCGGCGACAGCGATGGTTCGGGTAATGGTCGGCGGTGAGGTTAAAGGTCCTCTGCGGATCCATGGTGTTAAGGTAAACACAATAACCCCCATCCTTGTAGAGAGTTGGTAATGATTATGGTGATTGTTGAAGTGGTCACATGCGGCGGAGATGGTGGTTCTAGACAAAGAGATGACGACGATGGTAATAGGGTTTTGGTTAGGGTACAGTACGGTGGTCTTGGGTTTTTGGTCGAAACAGAGAGACTGACGGCTGTTGCCATAACTTCGGCAGCAGCGGCAGACGACAGCCGATGGGTAGCATGATTGATGTTGCTTTTCTTTCGGTGGAGAAGAGGGAGAGGCGGCTGCGACGGTAGCATGAGGAGGCGACGGTGGTGATGGCATGATGGGGGATGAAGAAAAGAGGGATTTTGTTGTTTGTAAGATTATTCTAAAGAGGAGAGGAGGGAGAGAAAGAGAGAGGGGGAGAGCTAGGGTTTGGGTTTGTGAAAAAGTGTATGAGAAGGGGACGAAGAGTAAGGTTTCATCACAAATAGTGTTTGGTTGTGTATCATATTTATTAATTTAATTAAAAAACAAAAAATTAAAAAAATTGCACCACATGATGCCACGTGACACATTCAAAGGGGGCAGCAGGCCACCAATAAATGTGATGTCATCAAAGTCTTATTATATATATATATATATATATATATATATATATATATATATATATATATATATATATTAATAGATTTTTCATGAGAAAGACATCCATTTCCGAAAGCTTGTTATTTTAGCCCAGACACTACAATAAGTGGACCCTTTAGCGGCGACATGTCACCGTTATTGCTTTGTCGCTATATCCCAATTTTCATGTATCCCAAAAAATTACAAAATTTCCCCAATTTTCGCCAAATTCCCCCCATTTTCCCAATTTTTCCTAGTTTTCCTCATTTTTTCTAGATTATTCACAATTTCATATATCCCTAAAAGTTACAAAATAAAGTCAAATGTGTCCAATTTTCCTTAATTTTTATATCCCTAAAAATTACACATTTCTCAGTTTTTGCCAAATTTTCCCTAGCTTTTTTAATTTTCTCTGAATTATTCACAATTTCATATTCTCTAAAAATTAAACGAATTAACCTAAAACACACACACACACATATATATATATATATATATGTGTGTGTACACCCTTTTTATCTATCTCTTTCTATCGTACGAGTTCATAATCACCACCCCACAAGTCCAAAACCATTGTTTCCACACCACCTCTATCACCATAGTCACTGTCATGTTGGATCTTACGTAGGACTCAATCACATGTGAAACGTCATGTTTAGGCGATGGTAATGAGGTGGCTAGATCTGCAATCTGAGATTACGGATCCGACCACGTGTAAAAAAGGGTATCCATCTCAGCTAGTTCCGTAATCTGAGGTTGCGGAACCACCAAAAACCAAAGTTCACACTCACCAAATGTCAAAAAAATTATGGACATACAACCCAAACAACAACAAAAAAATCAAACTTCTACCGATGAATAATGAATAGTTCCTATGTTTATAATGATGTTTCCACCAACTATCGAGACACCAATCCAAAGGGGTGTAAACCTTGAACTCCCAAGTTTTGTTAGTATCAAAAGTCATATTATTCTAAAAAATTGTGCCCTTCCACATTCTAACTCAAAACAAGAGAAAGTATATGATACAAAGTCCGCTTAACATAGGAAGGGTAGGAAGTCACCTCATCTTGACACCTGTAAACCATAGTTAACTATAATTAACTCAATCCTAGTTGATTAAAAGGGTAATCTAGACTTTTATAAAACACCCAAACCCACCATTCTCTATTATAACAAACTTTTATCTAAAGAAGAAACAGAGAACAAAGAAAGAGGGGAGGATCTGGAGACCTCCCCTGTGACACCCGGCAAACTCAGGTTGATAGCATTGGTTAAGATTAATGTAACATTGGTACTTTTCGTATTTTCTGTTCTAGTCCTTGTATTCCTGTATCTTGCCATTTTGTACCCTTGTAATCCCGAGCTTATGATCAATGGAAAAGTATTTTGTTAATTTCATTTAATCTTAATCTATTTCATTTATTCTATAAATTCTACGTGACGCAAACTTTATGTAACATCGCGTGATTTTTAATTGTCTTGTATTCTAAACTCTATACTTAAACAAATTCCATGTTCGCCTTTATTCGTTTTCTTTTATGTCACTCCTACCAATTCGCGACGAGTCGTTGATATAAATATCCTAATCAATCTAGAAACTCATTTAATTAAAGATCTTAATATATATTTATTTTGTTTTTAAAAATAAAACATATATATAATAATAATAATAATATACTTTACGTTTAAAAAAAAAAGAAAAAGAAACCTGACTTTAGCATTTCTGTTGACTTTTTGGACCACAACCACATACAAACACAAAATGGATGTTGTTAACATTCGTTGTTTTTTTTATTATTCGATGTCTACATCAGATTACAAACAATGGTGACACCTCTTAACAATTAAATTTAACCCCCAACTAACCTCCTCCTAACCACCTTAATAACTCCATTTAATACTCAACCAACTCACCCCATCTATAAATACAACACCTCCCCACTCCTTAACCTCTTGTTCATCTCATTTCTCCTTAAAAACTCTCTCTAATCTTCAAGGTTTATGAGCAAACTTCCTGAAAACACATCAGTAAGTTTCTAGGCTCAAACCTTCAATTATTTTATGTTTTTCTTCTTCTTTTATACTCAAAACTCTTTGAAGAAACCTCTAGGATCTACCCCTTGCTTATCTACATAAATGTGATTAGGGTAGAGCACCTAAAAGAGGTCTCAAAGGTGTTTATTTTTCTGATTTGTTTTTTTTTTGCTCTAAGTTGTTTAATGTAAAGGGACCAACCAAGTCCACTAACAATCTAATGTTAGATGGATTTGTGCTATGGTATTGGTTATACTATGTATTATTATAAATTTACTTTCCATCTTCTATCTTATTATCCTATTATTAATCTTTGGAAGGTTTGTGGTTACACCCTACCTTACCAACTCTCTTGACCCTTCTTGTGCTACGGATTTATCCACACTAGAAAGGGGAAATCCCGTGTCCAAAACCCACGTTTATTCCATAAGCGAAGCGGTTATGACATGAACCTATCAAATGGATTCACATTCCTAACTTTATACCATCTGAATCATCTATGATGGTTTTGTGCTTGGTCTAACTTAATCTCGTGACCATCCGGATTGCCCTAAAGGCAATTTGTGCTTGGTTTGCCTAAAAGGCTTGCATGACTCTCGTGAATCTATAATCTAAACTCGAACCTAAGACCCTTTATTCTCTAATTCTAGTTAACCAAGGCTAAGGAACTAATCTCCCAAGACTCGTCTTTGGAACCTTACTAAACGCACCCAAAGGTGAGTTTATACTTGTCCCCTTTTTACTCTTTAACACTTTTGGGGCTCAACATGTATCCTATGCAAACATACACTAAACACTTTTATACTACTCACATGCTCAATCTACTAAACATGCTTATATGCTATGCCATATTAGAATTTAGACTTCTTACAACAGCCGCTTAGCATACAACCCCCTTAACATGTATAGCGCTATAAGAGTAGCACCCCGCCCCCTAACTGGGTCATGTTAAGTTTAACCGGCCTATCACTTCGGTGCTAGGTCAAGCAGTGCAAACATGTGTTGATTATGCCTTTGTATGATTCTGTATGTGCAAAACTATAGCATGAAGATTTGAGTAAACATTTTAATACTATGTATGTAAACCAAAACTAGTATGCTCACCAATGCTTTATGTGTTGACGGATATTTTATACATGTTGCAGGAAATATTTGATGCGATGTCTCAAGAAATCTTGTAGGGATGGACTTAGAAACGCCCTAATTTTATTATCATTATGTTTGTTGTATTTCCTTTTTTTTAAACAATTTGTATTTCCAACTTTGAATGCTATGAAATGAAATTTCCTTAAATCAATTTGTCGCAATTATAGCATCATGAAGTCTTTGAACAATCTATCACAAGTCGCGCCTCGATGTATTTCGCCATCGGTTGGGGTGTGACAATTAAAGTCTACCTGGGCGAGTCACGCGTACATTATACCTAACTGGGTCAGTTGAGTCGTGTTATGGTTCGGGAGTCGTTACAACTAGGGGTGCAAACGAGCCGAGCCGAGCCCGAGCTCGACCAGGCTCGAGCTCGAGCTCGAGCTCGATTAACTTATAAGAGCTCGAGCTCGAGCTCGGCTTGGTTCGAGCTTTGTTTTTAAAGCTCGAGCTCGGCTCGTTAGTAGTTTCTCAAGCTCGAGCTCGGCTCGGCTCGTTTAGTGGTTATTAGTTAATGTATTAAATTAAATAATATATATAATAGGCTCGTTTAGGCTCGATAAGTCAAAAGCTCGGCTCGGCTCGGCTCGTTTATTACACGACTTAAAATGTGGGTAAATAATATAAAATATTAATAAACCTAATATTATATTAGTCTCGATAAAGCTCGACAAGCCTGGCGAGCTTCATATGCCAGGCTCGAGCTCGAGCTCGATAAGTAAACGAGCTTCATTTTAGGCTCAAGCTCGGCTCGAGCTCGATAAGGCTCGACTCGTTTCGAGCTTTTTACCGAGCCGATCTCGAGTAGTTCGCGAGCTGCTCGGCTCATTTGCACCCCTAGTTACAACGGTCTAGAGGGTCATTAGATGTTGGTCCATAACCATGGGTACAAGGATTGACGATTCGTAGAATCGCCGGATTTTAGTACACACACAAGTCTCGAGTCCCGGGAATTGGTGAACGAATGTGAACGTGTTTGTTTTCATGAATTATGTGTTTATAATCATTATGCAACTTGCCGGTATGTGAATACGTGTTTATATGTGTTAAGATGGTGATTACGCGTAATTGCATGACATTATAGGTGATTACGCGTAATTGCATGACATTATAGGTGATTACGCGTAATTGCATGCTGATAGGGGGTGATTGGCCTAATTGCCTATGCTGAAGGCGATTAGGAGGTTTCTGAGGGCGATTAGAGCCCTAATCGCCTATAGGGAAGGCGATTAAAAGTTATAGGCGATTAGGAGCCCTAATCGCCTATACTGCTGCATAATCGCCTGACGTGTGTTAAACGACTAGAAACGCCTATAAATACCACCCTTGACTTGTAAAACATCATTTGTGCAACCCTAGCCGTTCCATAACCTCTCCCAACTCACAAACACCCTCTGGAACATGTTTTTGCATCAAAACCCACCTTTCCAAGCCTTACACCTCACTTTCTTACAAATCTAAGGTGTGTTCTTCATCCCCAAACCTTTGTATGTTATTGCTTTGCTCCCTAAAAGTCCAGACCTGGTTTCTAAACTATTGTGTCTTTGAAAACCTATTAAAAACAGTTTCTAAACAAACCCAAACCTCTATGCTTGCTATATGTGATGTATTCATGTAAAGATAGGATTTTTATTATTGAAACATGATTGTTATTGTGTTATTGGTATGTTTCTGACCTAAATGAGTTATTATGATGTTAACATAGGAGTTTGGAGGTTCACAATCGTGTATTGTTGATAATAGATGTTTAGACCCGTGTGAGGGATTATGTGGAATCTATGATATTATGATGTGTTTTGTTGATTGTTTAAGATTAGGGTTTGCTTTAGGATGATGCTAGAACAGTAGGATATTATCAAACAACGTTGTTACGTGATGAAATCTGGATATTTGCTATTTAGGGTAAGTTTTGCATGTTGATGTGATGTTTACATGATAAGTATGCTATTTTGGGAAAACGCTCGCATTCGGGACTGTTAGAATGATGATACTTTAGAGGTTTTGCTTGGAATAGGTTTATTAATGTTTTGGGTTTGATATTTGGTGTTTCCACACGTTTCGGATCTGATTTGGAGGGTTAAACGCGCGAAAAATCGGAACAGCCTTGCAGGGGCCGATTAGGAATCCTAATCGCCTATAGTGAAGGCGGTTAGGGGCCTAATCGCCTATACTAAAGGTGATTACGATCCTAATCACTAGTTAGATCCTGAAATGCATGTGTGATAGGCCTAATCGCCTATATGGTGCATGAATAGGCCTAATCGCCTATAGCTATAGGCGATTGGGGTCCTAAATGCCTATACTATAGGCGATTACCCTCCTAAATGCTAGTTGGCTTTTCCTAAATGCTAGTTGACTTTTCCTAATCGCATGTACTGCTGCTGTAAGTGTATTTTGACATTCCGAGACCTGATTTGACACCTAGGAACATGCTAGAAACCCCGTAACATGCCTAGTAACATGGTAACACGTGCTCGGACTTATTTATGCGTTATTCGAACTATATGCTAGACTTGGTGAACTCTTACACGTGTTAAGTGTTGTTTGCATATATTGTATGATACATTGTGTGAGGTTAACATGTGGGGTGTCGGGTCACCAATGGGATGTCGAGTCTTGTCCGGTGCGGTCGGTTAAACAGTCAACACGTTTTCAAATCAACTTGGTTATGGTCTGGACATACAGGGACTAGTTAACCTACGGGTTATTAGTCTAAGTACTTATATCTGTCATACGTTAGGGCGCCACTATACGAGACTAACATAGCTTACTGGTTTTGAGCACTTACAAGTAACGCAACCCAAGGTGAGTTCATGGCCCCTCTTTTATATATCTTTCTTTCGGGGGAGGAAAATGCCACACGATTTAACGAACTCTACGTTTATGTATAAACATGTAACTCTTTTGGAAACGCAACACTCGTTATAAACACGCAACTCTTTTGGAATGTAACTCTTAACAACGCGCAACTCTTTTGAAATGCAACTCTTGTGAACACGCAACTCTTTCGAAACACAACACTTTTGATACGCAAAACTTTTGATTACTACACGATGAAACACGGAAGTCCCTGGGGGAAACCATGAATGTGCTGGGCATAACGGGGAAATGTGGATAGATCTATTGGGCCTGACAAACCCCACCCGTCGGCTTGGAGCCGGGCGGGTGCATATTGTCTCTATACTTTGGTAACACTAGCATCTCAAACACGGGCAACAACACAAGAAACGTTGTCAGTAATGTTTTCAGCATCACAGTCGTGGTAGTAGTAAGAAACGCTTTTTAGTTTATTTAACGCATCTCATGACATGGTATTTTGTGATCAAACTCTCAACGCATGGAAACTAATTGTAAACTTAAACCTGTGAACTCACCAGCATTATGTGCTGACGTACTTTTGGCATGTTTTCTCAGGTCGCTAAGGTAGCATCTCAGGGCTTAGGCGCACGCGTCTGCACGGCGTCTAGTCTAGGTTTCATGGTTTTTGTTTATTAAACAAGCTTGGATACTTTTGGGTTTCGTTTTGTAAAACGATGCTTCCGCTGTTTTGTCAAATGGTTTAAACTTGTGTTTTGAACTTACATATGTCTCATATAGTATTGTTTATTGTGACCGTTGACTTGGATCCTGGTATGTCACACCCCTCACGGTAGTACCCCGCATGTGGAAATTTGAGGGTGTGACAGATTGGTATCAGAGCCATTGGTTATAGTGAACTAGGACTGCATGTAGAGTCTAGTCTATAGCCGAGTCACACGCACTAGACGGTCACACAGTATGAGTCGTTATAGTGGGTTACATACAGGCTTTGTCGGGGTGTCTCTAAATCATCAAACTCTTTGCGTTACATCATCCGCTCTCCTTGTGTTTGATTTGGTCCTTTCTTCTTCGGGATAGGAAGATGATAGGGGGTTGAATTGTTGACTGGCCAGGCAGTGTTGTATATTGGGGTGGTTTGTGTCCTCTTGAGATCTGTCCAGGGTTCGGACATCTCCCCTCCGTACTCCAATAAACACACTTGCCCATACTCGTACTTTGGCATTTATGTAATTGTGGCACACTGCTAGGTGTTCGTGTTCGGTGACTTGAACTTTAAACTAGGAGTACACTTGGAGGACCATGTAGAGCAGTTTATCATTTCGGGTGCACACGAAATCATAAACTGAAATGCATGAAAATCCCAATGAGCTTCGGGTTTGAATGGATAGTCCTAGACTGGACCTAGCCTTGATTTTATGAACTCTAGTGGTTGACACTAGCAGTAAATCTGAATTCCTCGTTCTTGTTGTCAGAATCATGTCTGGTGTTCGTGGAGGACGTAGAGGTGGCCGTACTGGTGGACGTGATGGTGGCGGTGGTCGTGGAGGCATTAACCTAACCCAGGAGGACCTGAATAACCTGCTGCAAGCTGCCTTCCAGGCTGGACACAATGCTCATGGTGGTAAGTTGATTCTATCAACTTCGCCTCGTTATGAGTATGGTATCTTTCTTTTGTGGTTTTCTTATGTGTTTCATTTTAGGTGGTGTTGTTAACCCACCTCCAGCTATGTGCACATACAAGATGTTTCGGGACTGTAAGCCCCATGATTTCTCTGGCACTGAAGGAGTAGTGGGACTGCTCAAGTGGCTAGAGAGGGTAGAGTCGGTATTCTTGATGTGCAACTGACTACCTTAAGATTGGGTTAAGTATGCTGTCGCGCTCTTCCAGGATACTGCTTTGACCTGGTGGAACTCTACTACGCAGAACATGGGTTTGGGGGAAGCTTATGCTATGCCGTGGGAGAACTTCGTTCAGATCTTGAAGAGGGAGTACTGTCCTAGGGAGGAGATCAAGAAGTTGGAACATGAGGTTTGGAACCTCAAGATGGTTGGGTCAGAGATAGAGGAGTACACGGTGAGGCGTAATGAGTTGGCAGTGCTGTGTCCTGATTTGCACGCACCGGAGTATAGGAGGATCGAGCACTATGTTTCAGGGCTAGTACCAGAGATAGCGGGGTTGGTGGCTGCAGGAAATCTTCCTACTTATGCAGAGGTGGTTCGATCGGCTCATAGGTTGACTAATCTGAAGGTGAATGAGGGTATTTTACCTGCTCGCGGTTCGACTGTCAAGGCTCCATAGAGTGGCATGCGCAAGTGGGAAGGCTCGGGGAAGAGTTCATCTCAATAACAGCCGCAACAGCAGACTAGGAAGCTAGGGGCGGTGGGGTCACCGTCGACTCTGAATCAAAGTGGATACATTGGAAAGAACCCTAAGTGCAACCAGTGCGGGTACCATCATGTTGGGGGCTGTGATACGTTTCGTTGCAACCGTTGTCATCGCAATGGTCACCTGGCTAAGGACTGTAGGGCCAACATTCAGCCAGGACAGGTTCAAGCAGTCGTCCCCACTCCTGCTCCTCGGGGAAATCAAGGGTGCTTCAATTGTGGTGAAACAGGGCATTTCAAGCGAAATTGCCCAAAGCTGAATCAGGGGGAGGCAAGTACAGCAAGGGATGGTGGAAACAACAAAGGTGGTGGTGTGGCTGCTCGTGCTTATGTTATTGATGCTAGGGAGGACCAGGAGGATCCTAATACTGTTACCGGTGCGTTTTCTCTCTTATCTTTCGCTATACTTTGGTTTTACCCTTATCCACGTCGTTGTGCATTTCATATCCATAGAGCGCTTTTGATATTGGATTGGTCATCATTTCGTGTTCATTGAGTTGATGTGGGTCATTTGGAGATGCTACTAAGGCGGTACCGGTGGGTCATTTATACCGATCACAATGGTCTCCATTAGACCTTCGATTAGGAAGAGTCTTTTGTCTTGTATTCACCTTGGGGAAGTGGTTTCCCGGCTGTTATCATCACTTTTCATCCACAACTTTCATTTCATTGCATTTTGGGAAACATTGCTTGGGTACACATAGAAGTCAACACTCTTTTCTGTTGGAATCGAATGAATCTCGGGACGAGATTCCTTTTAACATGGGGATGATGTGACGACCGGGAAAATTTTTCTTTTTATCGCTTCATTCTCTTTGACTTCGGGAAATTTTCGGGACAAAAATTCTTTTAACGTGGGGATGATGTGACACCCGGCAAACTCAAGTTGATAGCATTGGTTAAGATTAAAGTCTACCTTAGCGAGTCACGCGTACATTATACCTATCTGGGTCGGTTGAGTCGTGTTATGGTTCGGGAGTCGTTACAACGGTCTAGAGGGTCATTAGATGTCGGTCCATAACCATGGGTACAAGGATTGACGATTTGTAGAATCGCCGGATTTTAATACACACACAAGTCTCGAGTCCCGTGAATTGCTGAACGAATGTGAACATGTTTGTTTTCATGAATTATGTGTTTATAATCATTATGCGACTTGCCGGTATGTGAATACGTGTTTATATGTGTTAAGATGGTGATTACGCGTAATTGCATGACATTATAGGTGATTACGCGTAATTGCATGCTGATAGGGGGTGATTGGCCTAATTTCCTATGCTGAAGGCGATTAGGAGGTTTCTGAGGGCGATTAGAGCCCTAATCGCCTATACTGCTGCATAATCGCCTGACGTGTGTTAAACGACTATAAACGCCTATAAATACCACCCTTGACTTGTAAAACATCATTTGTGCATGTTGATGTGATGTTTACATGATAAGTATGCTATTTTGGGAAAACGCTCGCATTCGGGACTGTTAGAATGATGATAATTTAGGGGTTTTGCTTGGAATAGGTTTATTAATGTTTTGGGTTTGATATTTGGTCTGGACATAGAGGGACTAGTTAACCTACTGGTTATTAGTCTAAGTACTTATATCTGTCATACGTTAGGTCGCCACTATACGAGACTAACATAGCTTACTGGTTTTGAGCACTTACTGGTTTTGAGCACTTACAAGTAACGCAACCCAAGGTGAGTTCATGGCCCCTCTTTTATATATCTTTCTCTCGGGGGAGGAACATGCCACACGATTTAACGAACTCAAAGTTTATGTGTAAACATGTAACTCTTTTGGAAATGCAACACTCGTTATAAACACGCAACTCTTTTGGAATGTAAATCTTAACAACGCGCAACTCTTTTGAAATGCAACCCTTGTGAACACGCAACTCTTTCGAAACACAACACTTTTGATACGCAAAACTTTTGATTACTACACGATGAAACACAGAAGTCCCTGGGGGAAACCATGAATGTGCTGGGCACAACGGGGAAATGTGGATAGATCTATTGGGCCTGACAAACCCCACCCGTCGGCTTGGAGCCGGGCGGGTGCATATTGTCTCTATACTTTGGTAACACTAGCATCTCAAACACGGGCAGCAACACAAGAAACGCTGTCAGTAATGGTTTCAGCATCACAGTCGTGGTAGTAGTAAGAAACGCTTATTAGTTTATTTAACGCATCTCATGACATGGTATTTTGTGATCAAACTCTCAACGCATGGAAACTAATTGTAAACTTAAACCTGTGAACTCACCAGCATTATGTGCTGACGTACTTTTGGCATGTTTTCTCAGGTCGCTAAGGTAGCATCTCAGGGCTTAGGCGCACGCGTCTGCATGGCGTCTAGTCTAGGTTTCATGGTTTTTGTTTATTAAACAAGCTTGGATACTTTTGGGTTTCGTTTTGTAAAACGATGCTTCCGCTGTTTTGTCAAATGCTTTAAACTTGTGTTTTGAACTTACATATGTCTCATATAGTATTGTTTATTGTGACCGTTGACTTGGATCCTGGTATGTCACACGCCTCGCGGTAGAACTCCGCATGTGGAAATTTGAGGGTGTGACATCCCCATCGCCATCGATGGCGGAACTCCGGTCAGCAACCACCACTCGAACGGCGGAGCCACCGCACCAACATCAACACACACACACACACACACACACCCAGTACTGGTTTTGGATAGGGTTTAGAGAACAGAGAATCCTCCACAAATTGAGAACCAGTTAATTATACCCGCAAGCGATTAACGATCATTGATTGGGGCGAATAAAGTTGAAGAAAGTTGAAACAAAGGGTCTGGAAACTCTAGAAAAGAAAGTTGGAAATGATAAAGATGATGGTGTGACTATGGTTTTGAGGATTAAAGATATTCCTTGATGATGTAAATGTGTCTAAAACAGCAGTGTTGGAGTTGTTATTGTTGGTCCCCTGGTCATCTTTCTCCTCTCCACTCCCATGGGAGCTGCTGTCAAGATTCCTTGAGGAACCAGTTCCCATTATTAATATTATAAATAATATGAATGTGAATTTGTGTTAGTGATGAAAATGGGAGAGAACCATGAGATGGGTATTATTGTTGAGATTAAAAAAGAAAGAAAGAAAGAAACATGTTTCTTTTTTACAAAGGTGTGTTCCATTTTTTTTAATTTTTTCAAATGTGCGTTTTCAATTTTTTCAAAGGTGCGTTTTTTTATAACGTGTGTTTAAAGAATATACAACGTGCGCTTATAATAATGAACGTACATTTGTTTGTCAGACCCAATTATACAATGTGCGTTTAAAGAATATACGTGCGTTTAAAAATATACAACGTGCATTTATAATAATGAACGTGCGTTTATAATAATGAGCATACATGTACATGCGTTTTTACACCCTTTGTTATCACCATCTTTATCATTTTCTTCTGCAATATCAGTTAACCTAATTGTTTTAGGTTAAAACGCTCTTCATGAAATATAATCCAAAATATTTCACAACAATAACGAGCGTTTATTCATTACTTCTTCTTCTTTTAACGTTCAGTACATGCTCTGTTTTTTTGTTTTGTTTTTTAATGATTCTCTGTTCTTCTTCTTCTTCTTTTAACGTTCAGTGTATGCTCTATTTTTTTACTGTATAATCTTTCAAATGTTTAACTGATTTGAAATCATTTAAATTATTTTTGGTTTAAGCCTATGTTTTGGACGTTTTTTCTAAGACTATGTGTTGTGGCTAAACGTGAGCCACAACTTGATCCAATAATATTCACTACAAGAAAATGAAGCTAATGCAACCCCAGTAAAATGTTACATTAGGCCTTGAAAAGGTTGCATTAAGCCTAATGCAACCTTTTATCAAGAGCTGCATTAGGCGAAGTTACATTAGACCTAATGCAACCTTTTTCTTAAATAATGCAACCTTTTCTTAAAGGGTTACATATACTATTCAAATGCAACCTTTTTATATGCAACCTTTTTTATATGCAAATGCAACTTTTTTACTTTTAAATGCAACTTTTTTAACACTCAAATATAACCTTTGCTATATCTAATGCAACCTTTGTTACACTCAAATGCAACCATTATTATTTTTTAAATAGAAAGATGCAACCTTTTTCTATATCAAATGCAACACTTTTTAAGGTTTTAGTTACAACAAATGCAACCTTTTATGCAGTCAAATGCTACTTTATAGCATCATTGTTTAAATCATAAAATTTATATTAATATGCAACACAATCTCAATCATAGCAACACAATAATAACATAACTATGACAAACATTTTATATCGTAATTTTACATTTGTCCGAACTCAATAGAAATATACCCAAAATAAAGTTGTCAATCACAATGATAAAAATTAACGAAAATCTCCTACTCCCTAAGAGCCTATATTAATCCAATAGGTATCTCTTCCACAACATTTAGCATTGTAGCTTCAAATTTGGGTTGTTGGATGTCAAAATCTGTCTGAATAATTTCTAGATAAGTTTTTTCTTTTGATGGTTCTCTTCAGTTTCTTTAAACATTTCAAGCTTCTTGAAACCTCAATAGTCTACTTTTCTCATACTCATTCATATGTCCTTGAACATTTTGATTGTGCTTGCATTTGTTTGCCACCTGTTCAAAGTCAAATTTAAGAATCTTATAATATATATTGGGTAAAAAATGGGCAATGCGAATAAATAATGCACAATTTGTTACTTAAATGGACTGCATAGTAAATTTTGAACACAAATGATAGTTTTGATCAATCTTTTATCAGAGAGTAGGCATCCAACTTAAGTACAGAGATTTCAAATAACATGTTTTAACACACAAACTTTGAACCTACAAAAAGTATCATGTTAAATGACACATTTCGCAGTAAGCAAATATAACATATCAAGATACTTTCCATTAGATTACACATAATCAGTACAGAATAACAAGAAAATCTAAACTTTGAACATAGAATGATTTTATCCCTAATATTATAATATCCTAAACAACTAACATCAAAGCTTAGGAACAAAAATTTAACACCATTATTATGATCAATACATTAAACCAACTAAATACCTGTGGAATAATAACACAAGAATTTTGTTCAAAACTTCTAACACCAAAATAATGATCAATACAATAAAATTAATTTGTGATAAGTTACATGCTTATGCAGTTCACTGTCTTGATTCAAATGATTCTTTTGTTTTGAAATCCTTAAATAAAAATCCAACCACTATGATATATTCATTTGTTCATTCATGATTCAGCATTCAACAACTAAGATTATATAACCTATGATAATATCCTACACAACTAATATCTCATAAACTATGATTGTTTATTCTTCGGAATCATTCAACATATAAACACTCATGAAGCAAATATTAAAAAAATAAAAACAAATTGTTGTAGAAAACGAACCTTGGTAGAGTGATCGAATTTTGTTGTAGAAGACTCATACTTAGTTAAACGATTTGATAATGAAACGACCCTACCGTATTAATATCAAATGACTGATTGATATCGTTACTGAAACTCCTTGTAAGGCAGTCACGGGTTTAGCGACTACTGACTTTGTAAATAGACAAAAGTTAAACGTCGCTGCAACATCAAGGCTTGTAAACGACGCTTTGTACATAACAACACCAACGTAGTAGCAACCATATGCTGATCAAACCAAGTAAGAATGATTGTTAGGAAAAACAGAATTTAACATAGTTGTAGGAAGATGACCAAAAGTAAACCATGAAGATTATGCCATCCATCAATACTATTTAACTACATTGTTTACGTTATAGAAAAGAATAATAGAAAAAAAAATGAGTGAAGTAAAACTAAGGATAGTAAAGTCCAAAAAAAGATCAAGTAAAGGCATACCTTATCAGCCACATGATCTAAAAAGGCACCAAATGCTTTTGGATCTTCTTCATTCAAACGCCTCACATGCGCTTGATCAAAATGGTCACCTTGCATGTGTTCAAGGCGCCTAAGCATAGTCTTCCCTGACCTGACTCGCATTTAACTACATACATCTGTTTATATCCTAATATGATTCACAACTACTTTGGATTAATAATTACTAGATAAAAGCCAATGGGCATATACTGAGACTCTGAGAGACATATCCTAATAATCCAATCAAATCTTAATACAAACATAGAGATCACTGCTCATACTGGTTAAGCTAAAATGGTGGTTGCTAAGCAACTAAATCCACTACACAGTCATAGAACATGCATGTGAAATACCTAATGCAGCTCAAGTATTGCATTAATTCTAAATTGACATAGAATCTGAGAAATTACCTATTGTAGCTTAAGATCTAGCTTTGGGTAAAGGGATTCAAATTACGCCTATCAGAGATAACTTGTAAAGTCATATATCCCTGAAAGAACAGTCTAAAACAACATAGTAAAATCACATCATGTCTTCAATCTTCATCGTAAGTATGTGTTCATTAATAAACAGTTTCCGCATATATTCCATACATGTATCTCGTTAAATTTACTTCTAGTAAAAAAAAACTCTGTAAATTATGGAATCGATATACACCTACTGCGATTAAACAGAGGGGATGAAACACCTTACGACAATAATAATAAAATTTATGTATAGAATAGAAGAATTGTTGGTGCAATGTTTGGTTACCTTTGTTAGAATCGATGCCCTGGTATATATCTTATCTCCAGAGTGGATGTATGTGGAACAATCTGCACAGCGGTGCTTTAATAAAACACGACAAAAGATTCACCCCTCTAATGGAAGTGCCGAACAATATTAAAATGAAAATTCAGTTTAAACTAAAAAAGTAATCATATCACATAGTTATATCATTTCATATAAACATTCAGTCAAACATTTTTTTATCAATCGAACATAACGATTTTCTTTTTTACTGACCTAGGAATTAGGATTGAAGGTGAACTGAAGCACCAACTGAACCATTTGCTACGGGCGATTGACCAGCGTTGTATGATAGAACCACTTTTGATTATCGGCAAATGAGTCTTCCTGGCAATAATATCACACTTAATCACAAGAATATTAGGTAATTGCTAATAATGGTTGAATTGAGTTATGGCGGTTTGAGTGTGGAGACTGGAGAGGGAAACTAAAATTTTTTAAACTAATTGCCGCTATTCTTGCTTATATGGGTTTGAAAGCAAGAGAGGGAAACTAAAAAAAATTATTTGCAAAATCGCCGCTAATGGATGATTGTCACTGATCTCTAAAACCTAATTTCAAATTAAATAGATTTGAGGTTAGGAGAAGGTTGTGCTCATATTGCAAAGTTTAAGTGGCAATATAAAAAATTCATATTCTAGTATATTTTTTCTCCATCACATATTAGTTTTACTTTATTGCATTTCAAATATCTTTTTAACAGGGGTGCAAATGAGCCGAGCAGCTCGTTAGCTACTTGAGATTGACTCAATAAAAAGCTCAAAACGAGACGAGCCTTATTGAGCGCCAGCCGAGCTCGAGCTTTAAAAACAAAGCTTAAACCAAGCTGAACTAGAGCTGGTCAAGCTAGGGCTTGACTCGGCTCATTTGCACCCCTATTTTTTAACATTCTATCATTATTCATCAAAATCAAAAATAACAAGGAAAAACCAAAATTAAAAAGAATGTTTAAACGGGTTAGTAGGTTGACGTGTTTTCCTAAACGAATTAATGGGTCAACATGATTAACTCAACGGGTAAACTGGTTAACTCACACACCACTCACTTAATTAACACGCAAACCTAATCACGCCCCATTTTAAACATGTTAGATATGCTACTCAAAGCTAGATTGTTTGCAATCACGTAAAACATTTTGATTAAAAAATAAATTATTAGTGATAATAGTATTTGTAATCAAATCTAATGTACTAAGCGCGTGTAACCTTCTCAAAATGATTGATATACACACATTATTGCAAAAAATTGTAACCTTTGAAAAAAGTTGCAAATTCAATATGTTTTTGCAACTTTTTTATAAAAAAAGTTGCAAATTTAATATAGTTTTGCAACTTTTTATGAAAAAGGTTGCATTAGATATTCTAAGGCAACCTTTAGGTTTAAAGGAGTTGCATTAGGGTCAAATGCAACTTATATGAAAAGGTTGCTTTTAAAAAGTTGCATTAGACCTATTTTCTAGTAGTTATTGTGTCAATTAGGCGCCCAGGTGTCACTGGCTCGCGACCACAACCTGCTCACTTGATCCTGTTGTGGCTCAGGTGAGCAATAACTTTATCCATTTTTTTAACATTACTAAAAAATATAAAAAACATTTATATTACATAAAATTTAAAACGTTACAATAAATATTATATAGAAAAATAGGTCACAAACTAATAAAAGAACAATAAGAAAAAGTAAAAAGATATAAAATTAAAAAAATAAGTTTTATTATATTAAATTAAGTCATGTAAGATGTAACTCTCACACTAAACTTTTATTTTTAGATTAAAAAACAAATAAAAATTTACGTTGTTCATCTTCCTCGCTTTTTAGTGTTAAAATATATATAAGTTGTAATTCATGTGTTAAACTATTGGGCTATATGGAATTGAGGCTATTATACATATTGTATATCAGACTGGGCTTATTATATACTTGTCTTATATTTGCTTGGACTTATGATATGTTGGCCCAGTTGTTATTGGCCCATTTGTCGTGCAAGTTGTGCAGGTGTGATTTGTGGTCGTTTGATGATTATTTGATCAACGGTTGAGGCTTGTTCTCGTGTAACAATAATTGAAGATTCAAGACTCAGTATATAAACGTTATTACTGTTAGGGTTTCTTCATTAAGTATTATTTTCTTCTTTGTATCATCTCTCTCGAGAAGCTAGGGTTTCTCTGGTCTTGTAAAGGATTCATCCCTGAGTATTGTCTGGTCTTGAGCTCATCATTGTTGTGATCATCCTTTGGGTTGTTGGTCTGTAAGTTTTGTTTGTATTTCTTCATCACAAGATACTCAACTGATCTTATCATTCATTTGAGATCTTAACTTTGTATTGCTAATAACTGGATTTATCTATTGTTGAATCCAGTATTTGGGTATCTAGGGGCAAATATTTTGGGTTGGTTAATAATAGATTTTGTCACTATTTTGTCACCTATATATCTTTGTTGGTTGTTATGAGTTTATGTTGGCTCATTATTGTTCATATTCTTGGTTGTTGTATATTGGATCTATAAAATTTTACATGGTATCAGAGCCTTAGGCTCTCATATCATAAAGGTTTTCTTATTAAAACGATCCTTTTCTGTTCTTCCGCTGTGGGTTTAAGCTTATTGTTTTTAAGTCTGAGATCTTGAATATTAGATCTCAGATCTGGTATTACTTACTGTTTGTTGTGTTGTTTGACAAGTTGTGGATCTGGTCAACCAATTGTTGGCTTCTTGGATTGGATCTGGTCAGCTGGTGATATTTTGTCTTGTTTGCTCTCTGGTTCGTAACCCTAAGTGAAGGTTACGAGCTACGAGTTGTTGGTGAAACCCTAACTTGGGTTATCTCGGTGAGATTGTTGCTTATTCTTTCCTTTGGTCTATTTTGTTGTGTCTTGGAGCACTGTCCGGGTTAGGGTGGACCGGAGTAGGCTCAATACTTGATCTGTTGTGTTTATGTGTCTGGTTTGTTTTGTTGTTTTCTGCTCTTTGTGGTTTTTTGTCTATTTCTATATATGCTAGTATATATATATATATATATATATATATATATTTAGGGAATAGGGACTCCTGTACTAAGATCTGCGTGGGCACCTTGAGTGATGAACCCTTGATCTGACCTCTGGTACAGTTTCGTCCTCTAGGGTTATTGTTCTCTTTATCTCTTGTGTTTTACTGTTCTGGTTTATTTGTCTGTGTTCTTGTTTGTGTTTCCATGACTGGTCCTATTGTTACTAGTCCTCAAGGATCAGGTGGTGCTGATCCATCTGATCCTCCTGGTACACTTATCAGTAAACTGGATATTAGTGATCCACTTTACTTGCATCCTAGTGATACCAGTAGTCTGTCCATTACTAGCATTAAACTGAAAGGGTCTGATAACTATTCTGTGTGGTCTAGCTCTATGAAACTTGCTTTGGAAGCTAAAAATAAATTTGGTTTTATTGATGGCTCTTGTGTGAAGTCTGTTAACAATGATGTGCTTGCTAAGCAGTGGGATATGTGTAATTTTGTGGTATTATCTTGGCTATTGAACTCTGTGTGTGAGGAACTATATTTAGGACAAGTTTTCTCTAAGTTGGCTAGTGAAGTTTGGTCTGATTTAAAAGAAACCTATGATAAAGTGAATGGTTCAGTTGTGTTTAATCTGTATCAAAAAATTAATAATGTAAAACAAAATGGTAGTAGTGTTGCTGAATATTATCATAGGTTGAATACCATGTGGAAACAATTAGACTCTATTCTTCAATTGCCTACTTGTATTTGTAATGCATCAAAATAATTTAATGATTTTAGTGCTTTAATAAAGTTGACGCAGTTTCTGATGGGATTAGATGATATTTACCAACCAGTCAGAACCACCTTGTAACCTTTACCTAGTGTAAAAGTTGCTTTTTCTATTGTATCTAGGGAGGAGTCTCATAGAGGCTCCTCTGGGTCTTCAAAAGGACAAAATGTGGCTTTTGTAACTAAATCAAACCAAGGTTTTGAATAAAAAGAAAGGTGTAAACAGAGGTCCTAATCCAAATCTAAAATGTACACATTGTAATAGGATAGGACATACTGTTGACAGGTGCTATGAGTTGGTTGGATATCCATCTAATCCTAGGAGAGTGCCTGGTAGTCAAAGTGTTAATCAGAAATCTACTATGTTTAATAATTCTCGTAACAATAGGAGTAACAATGCAAATACTTCCACTAGTACTGCCGGTCTGCCTTTTTCTGCTGAACAGATATTTAAGTTGATGAATCTGATCAGTGAAAAGGCCCCTTCTGATCCACAGTCTTCAAATAGTGGAGGTAATATGGTGACTGGTTTTTCTAGTATGTCTACTCTGCAAAACTTTGCCAATGTGTTAAGAAACTTTTCTAGTTGTTCTAGCTTTGTAAAAAGTATTATTAATGATAGTTGGATAACTGACTCTGGTGCAAATCAACACATGACTAAAAATGAAAATGAGATGTTTAATTGTGTTGATGTTAAAGAGTTTGATGTTCAGGTTAGACATCCAAATGGCACTAGTGCTAAAGTGACTAAAATAGGAGATGTGAAACTTGCTGAAAATGTTATTATGAAAGATGTGTTTCTTGTTCCTGATTATTGTGTTAATCTTGTGTCTATGCATAAGTTAGCCAAGGATAATAATATGTCTGTCTTGTTTGATGAAAGGAACTGTTTTATCTAGGATTCCAAGTCCAAGAGAATCCTGGTGACTGGTAGGCAGAGTGATGGTCTTTACTTTGTTGGAAAAAATGTGAGTGTTAATCATGTCTGTTTAAATAGTGTTGCTGATGCCAATTTATGGCATAATAGGTTAGGTAACCCCTGTGACCAAGTCTTGGCTGTGTTAAAAAAGGATTTAAACATTGAAACTGTTAATACTCAACCTTGTGAAATCTGTCATAAGTCTAAACAAGTTAGGTTACCTTTTCCTCTAAGAGAACATTAAATTAAAAATGTTGGTGATATAGTACACTTGGATGTTTGGGGACCTTATAAGATTTCAAGTAGAGAGGGTTTCAAATATTTTTTGACAATAGTGGATGATTTTTCTAGGGATATTTGGTGTTACATGATGAAAGGAAAATATGAAGTGTTTGAAAACATTAAGGTATTTTATGAACTTTTGAAAAATCAATTTAATAAACATGTTAAGATTTTCAGAAGTGACAATGGTACTGAATTTGCAAATAATCAAATGTCTATATTCTGTCAAACCAAAGGGATCATTCACCAAACATCCTGTGTCTATACACCCTAACAAAATGGGGTTGTTGAAAGAAAACACAGACATTTATTGAACATGGCCAGGGCTTTCTTGTTTCAGAGTGGGTTATGTCACACCCCGACTTTTCCCCTAGTCGGTTGTGACGTTTGGTGCCTTTGCCAACGCAGCGGAAAGTTGCATCTAAGACTCTTGTTCCCTGAACGCCAATTCTAACCCTCTAGGATTCCCGGTCCCAACTGCCACCTACTCCAACCGTGCCGTTACCAAAGTTTAAACCTGAAAGACATACTTAAAAAGTCAACATAAAGTTGGTGAGTTCATAAGTTTTGCAAAATGTTATCAAACATTTCCAAGTTCCAAAAGTGTTACCATGTTCACCCTGTCCATACTATGTAAAATGTAAACCAAAGTACGCTAGCTAGGCGCATGTTCCATTACTACTACGATTGGAAAACCATTACTAACTCGCAAACCAGATGATGTGCCCGAATAGTAAACCTGTTCCTGTTTGAGACAATATGCACCCGCCCGGCGCTCCATGCCGACGGGTGGGGTTGGTCACTCCCAATAGCGCTATTCACATTTCCCCGTTGTGCAAACCAGCACATTCATGGTTCCCCCCGGGACTTCCAAAGATCGTATAGTAAACCGTTTGAAAACCCATAGTATGACAGTTGTTACCAAATAGTTGTTTAACACATGTTTTCTCCCCCGAAAACGAAAACCAAGTAAAGTTGGGCCGTAAACTCACGCAACCCGTTTCATTTTCCAAAACTTTGTTCGCTTTGAGTTCCTCAGTTTTTCATAACAGAAGCATGTCTTCCCCCCGAAAACATTTACAAAAACAGTAAAAAGTGGGGTATGAACTCACCTTAATGTCCATGCTAAGCTAGCAAACAAAGCCTGAAACCTCGACCGACTTCCTCGTGCCCTAATTACCAATAAAGGACACCTTAACAGTCTATCACACATAAGCCTAGCTTATTAACCAACACGAGTCTCAAAACGTTTCAACTCGACGAACCGATCATGACTTATCTTAAATCACGTATTACATAGCACCCAAGTTGCACACTTGTCGCTATCCGTATGTAACCAAGTTGGACTAACACCCCGAAACGTATGATTATCCTGAATCCTAGCTCGTCTCGTAATCCGTATAAATGTGTGTCCAGTATACTTACTTTTAGGAAAAATGCTCTTTAAGAAATACATGTTTAGTTATTAAAACCGATTAATAACAATTGTTACTTTATCTCAAATATTGTTTGAAAACCATCTTTATTGTCACAAATAGTTAGTCTTTGAAAACATTTTGATTTTGTATATAATACACTTGTCCAAAACACTTAGGAGAATTTACTTATAGAAATAATAGCAGTTCGTTACGCTTTGAGTTTATAAAAATTCGGGCAGAGTTTCCTCTGTTTTTGTACAAACCAGACAACACTCGTTGTCTACAATTTTCCCCAAAATCAACTTACAAACACAAGTTATCAAATCCTTTTATCCACAATTCCGATTCACGAGACTATACGTTTCGACATCTATCTATACTTGATCCTATAAATATATATATATATACCAATATATATATAAAATATAGTCCGACAATATAGTCCAATTATATTTAGTCCGAGTTCAAAACCATAAGTCACGTCAAGTTAATCATTTACCAAATCGTTCGTTTATATAGTTACCGTTTATTATTATTCGGTCCGTTCGCGAGTCAAAACTAGTTCATCCATATCTATATATTTATAAATATATAATATTCATAAATAAGTTAATATTTACAAATATACAATATTTATAAATATACAATATCTACAATAGATAATAATAAATACGAATTTATACCGAGCCACCCCGAACTACGCGTAGACCGAAACGTATGACCAGATCTGACCGAACCGAACCACGAGACCAAGGTTGACTGGTTGACCGCGACCCGTACCGAGACCCGATCCAAACTGAAGCTGACCCGATCTAACACCCCGAACCAGAAACTAACCCGACCCGAGCCAAACACATCCCGAGCCACAACCGTAACACCAACCATCGGACCCCAGGATGAAACCAAGACCCAAGACCACAACCTGAAACAACCTGACCCGCATCCGAAATCTGAACCGGACCTAGGTAGCAACCCAAACGAAACAACCAGCAGATCTGGACTCCATCACCCTCGAAAACCAAACACTAATCCTGATGAACCACCACCTATCGGACCCTGTTAAAACCACAACCCCAAAATCAATCGGACCACCACAACCCTTCACCAGCGCCGCCTTCCATAACCACCATCATCACCATCTCCGGACCTGTCGTGGATCATCACAAAACCAACAAAACCCGTTACCTACAACCCAGCCAAGAACCACCCTCAAGGACCAACCGATCGGAACCACCATGACCCGACACCAACAGACCCTCCCGCATCAGTACTCGACCAAGACTCACCCTGAATCACAACCAAAAACCCACCTACGCTGCTTCTGTTGTTGATTCTCAGGACCATACACCAGCGCCGCCGCCCCTGTTTGTCTCCACAGCCACAATCACCTGAACAGATCCACCACTAACTCGAACCATCACCTCACATAACCCTCCGCCGCCCCCTTTCTTCTGCCCGAACGGGCTGTTGGACCACTGCGCCGCCGCCGCCACCAAGGGAGGTGGCCGGCCGGCTGTTAATACAAGGTAGAGAAGGGAGAGTGACGAGGGAGATGAGAGAGAGAGTGCAGGGAGAGAGAGGGAGTTCTAGAGAGAGAGTGTGTGTGTTGGTTTAGAGAGAGAGAGTGGTTAGGGTTTGTGTTGAGTGGGAATGAGGGGAAGAAGAAGAATAGGATAATTTATACCTAGGGTTGTTGGTAGGTGACTAGAACCGCGTATCAAATCCGTTTTAAAACGTAAACGTCTCGGTTTCTAATTAGGCTCCATAATTAATTATAACAGTTCCCGAACCATAACACGACTCAACTGACCCAGTTAAGTATAATATACGCGTGACTCGCTAAGGTAGACTTTGACCTAGACAATGTTGTCAACCTGAATTTGCCGGGTGTCACATCATCCCCACGTTAAAAGAATTTTCGTCCCGAAAATTGCACAAGTACCAAAAGGGTTAACAAATGAAACAAACAAAAGATAGAAACCAAGAGAGAGATTTACCCGAGTTGTCACATCATCCCCACGTTAAAAAGGAATCTCGCCCCGAGATTCATTCAGCTGCAGTGGTAACATATCTCGATTCGAATTCTAGTGGAACAATAAGAGACTCGTCAGCCAGACACTTCTTTAAGTTACACATGGAAGACGTTATGTACGTTGCCGAGCTCCGTCGGTAAATCAAGTCGATATGCCACCGGTCCAATCCGTTCCAGGATCGTAAATGGTCCGACATACCGAGGGTTAAGTTTGCCACGCTTCCCAAAGCGTATGACGCCCTTCCACGGTGAAACTTTCAGAAGTACTTTGTCATCAACTTGGAATTCTAATGGCTTGCGACGCTGATCGGCATAACTCTTTTGCCGATCCCGTGCCGCTGCCCACCGGTTACGAATCTGTACGATCTTTTCCGAAGTTTCGTACACTAGCTCAGGCCCAGTGAGTTGACTCTCACCCACCTCAGCCCAACAAAGAGGGGACCAGCATTTCCGCCCGTACAGTGCTTCGAACGGAGCTGCCTTGATGCTCGTGTGGTAACTGTTGTTGTAAGAGAATTCTACTAACGGTAGGTGAGCTTCCCAACTTTTGCCAAAATCGATCACACATGCCCGAAGCATGTCTTCTAAGGTTTGAATCGTGCGTTCACTGTGACCGTCAGTCTGTGGGTGATAAGCTGTACTCATGTCTAGCTGGGTACCCAAAGCCTTGTGCAAAGACTTCCAGAAGTGAGAAGTAAAGTGGGAGTCACGATCCGAAATAATAGAAACCGGCACCCCGTGCTTAGAAACAACTTCCTTGAGATAAAGACGAGCCAAACGATCCATGATGTCGGTCTCCTTAATGGCTAGAAAATAGGCTGATTTCGTCAACCGATCAACAATCACCCATATCTTATCACACCCGCTCGGTGTCTTAGGTAGTTTCGTGACAAAGTCCATTGTAATCCGTTCCCATTCCTACTCTGGAATTTCAGGTTGTTGCAAGAGACCCGACGGTTTCTGGTATTCCACCTTGACCTTAGCACAGGTCAAGCATTTGCTCACGTATGAGGCTATATCCGACTTCATGTTTGGCCACCAGTAGAGCACCTTTAAATCTTGGTACATCTTATCCGAACCAGGATGAATGGAATACCGGGATTTGTGAGCCTCATCTAAGACAAGCTCCCGAAGTCCCCCGAATAAAGGAACCCATATGCGTTCTGCGAAGTAGTGCAGGCCATCAGGCCTTCGCTCGAGGTGCTTGTCGGCACCGTGCATAGTCTCAGCTTTAAGGTTTACCTCCTTCAAAGCTTCTAACTGAGCAGAACGGAGTTGGTCAGGTGGAGAGGAATGAATGGTGAGCTGCAACGCCCGAACGCGACGAGGGTTTGTTGATTCCTTCCTGCTCAAGGCGTCTGCCACCACATTCGCCTTGCCAGGATGGTACTTAATGGCGCAATCATAGTCGTTCAGGAGTTCAACCCAACGATGCTGTCGTATGTTCAGGTGTTGTTGGTCGAAAATATGCTGGAGACTCTTGTGATCGGTGTAGATGGTGCATTTGGTACCGTACAAGTAATGTCCCCAAATTTTCAACGCGAATACCACTGCACCCAACTCCAAGTCATGGGTGGTGTAGTTCCTCTCGTGCACCTTGAGTTGACGAGAAGCACATGCAATTACTTTCTCGCGTTGCATCAACACGTAACCGAGACCACGAATAGAAGCATCACAGTAAACAACGAAATCGTCAGTGCCTTCAGGCAAGGACAGAATAGGAGCAGAATAAAGTTTAGACTTCAGTTCTTGGAATGCTGACTCTTGTGGTTCACCCCAGTCGAATTTTCTATCCTTCTGAGTAAGAGTGGTGAGGGGTTGAGCGATCTTCGAAAACCCCTTAATGAAACGACGATAATAGCCCGCAAGGCCTAGGAATTGCCGCACCTCAGTTGGCATCTTTGGTGCTTCCCAGTCCTTGATCGCTTCGATCTTAGTTGGATCAACATGAATTCCTAGTTCATTAACCATATGTCCTAGGAATTGAACTTCGCGTAACCAAAAGTCACACTTTGAGAACTTAGCGTAAAGTTGTTCCCGTCGCAAAAGTTCCAAAACCAAACGCAGGTGTTCCTCGTGTTCGGCCTTGTTCTTGGAGTAAATTAGGATGTCATCAATAAACACGATGACGAACTTGTCAAGATACGGTTTGCAAACGCGATTCATCAAATCCATGAAAACCGCCGGTGCGTTAGTGAGACCGAAAGGCATGACCAAGAACTCAAAATGGCCACAACGTGTCCGAAAGGTAGTCTTTGCAACGTCAGCTTCCCTTACGCGTAACTGGTGATAACCGGACCTTAAATCAATCTTAGAGTAGTAGCTAGAACCCTGGAGTTGGTCGAATAGATCATCAATACGGGGAAGAGGATAACGGTTCTTGATGGTCACTTTGTTCAATTCTCTGAAATTGGCCGTATAACCCTTCCGAAGATACTTAAGGGCTTTCATGCTGGAGATGAGACTTAGCGGAGCACCGCTCTTGATACCGTACACAGAAAGAAATTCTCCATCAGGGAGAGGAATTCAAATAACCTTGTCGTAGCAAACAATCTCAGCACAATACAAAGACAACCAATCCATGCCTACAACAACGTCAAAACGAAGCAACTAGTACGCCAACCTTTCATTACACACCGCAAGGCGTGTCTCGATTTAAGACAATAACAAACAAACTGATGAAAATGAGGCAAGCCAAATAAAACCATCCACTATCACTAGTCGAGTTCACCACAAGGTGCTGTATCAAATTCCAACAATTCGATTTAACTGAAGTGTCGACTCTAAAGAAACTCATCGACGAAGTATCAAAAGATTCATTGCCCACAACGGCCTGACATATCAAGACTAGGAAACAAGCATTACGAGCAACGCAATGATAAACAAATCATAAATGAAACGGTTGTTCGATGTGAAGCCCTACAATGGACCTTCACAAGTTTAAAGAATCCAAGCATACAATAGTTGACACGTGTGTACAAAAGACGTGTCTAGTTCTGTGAAAAGAATAAGGAATCAACAAAAATTAGATTCCTTTACGATTGAATGTTGAAGGCCACAAACACAAAAGAAGAGAGAAGTGAATCATACCCAAATGATATAACTAGGTTCTAAAACAGGAACCTTAAAAGCTCAAGGAACAAGATCATCAAGATCTTAAACTGGTTCAAGAAAAGCGAAGTCACAAATGACACGAACAGGGGAGAATTGGCAATCACGTCCGCAACAACAAAAGAATGATCAACACTTATCCATTATTTATATATATATATAAATATAAATATTTACAACACCACATAACAATATAGATACCCTCACGATAGAAATTCTTAGAACTACCAAGTGCCTGTAGATTTGCGATAACGTGACGTCTACGTTATCGAAAATTTACCTCACAAGATCATCCTATTAACCTCCATCATGAGTTGTATCACAAGCAAGCGTCACATTTACATAATAGCACGTATATATCACATAATATAATGTTTGTCGTCTGCGCCACCTTTCCGAGTGCTTCTCCCGACTGCATTCCAGCTTCGCACATCATTGGCACAACTCGTCCAACAAACGTGACACATGTGTGCGTTCCCAATACGTCCAAGATTGAGTCGACAACCATTGGCGATACGTACTATATATACTTTACATAAATACACACAGTATATAAACAAGTAAATTGTTTCTCATACCAAGAAACAATGACTCAGCTACTCTATGTGAATAACCACTCTGATATCTAAAGCTATGACTCCCAGGCACTAGTGAGATGTGCCTAGTCATCACGTGTTGTTACCCTTTCTATATACCAATATAGAAAATCCTGACTTCCTATTCACATAAGAAAACAAATGTTCCTTTCGACAAAGAAACGCACGCTGAGCTAGTGTAATTAAATACACTAATAGTCATGCAACACACTTGGCAACGGTTGGAATTTCAGTTCCTAGGCGTTCATGCTAAATACTTTGTCTTAGAAATTTTGGTCCCTACTTCAAAACAAACTCAGGTTAAAGCCTAGATATCTACCCAGATACCTAATTCGCTAAAACCTGGCTCTGATACCAAACTGTCACACCCCGACTTTTCCCCTAGTCGGTTGTGACGTTTGGTGCCTTTGCCAACGCAGCGGAAAGTTGCATCTAAGACTCTTGTTCCCTGAACGCCAATTCTAACCCTCTAGGATTCCCGGTCCCAACTGCCACCTACTCCAACCGTGCCGTTACCAAAGTTTAAACCTGAAAGACATACTTAAAAAGTCAACATAAAGTTGGTGAGTTCATAAGTTTTGCAAAATGTTATCAAACATTTCCAAGTTCCAAAAGTGTTACCATGTTCACCCTGTCCATACTATGTAAAATGTAAACCAAAGTACGCTAGCTAGGCGCATGTTCCATTACTACTACGATTGGAAAACCATTACTAACTCGCAAACCAGATGATGTGCCCGAATAGTAAACCTGTTCCTGTTTGAGACAATATGCACCCGCCCGGCGCTCCATGCCGACGGGTGGGGTTGGTCACTCCCAATAGCGCTATTCACATTTCCCCGTTGTGCAAACCAGCACATTCATGGTTCCCCCCGGGACTTCCAAAGATCGTATAGTAAACCGTTTGAAAACCCATAGTATGACAGTTGTTACCAAATAGTTGTTTAACACATGTTTTCTCCCCCGAAAACGAAAACCAAGTAAAGTTGGGCCGTAAACTCACGCAACCCGTTTCATTTTCCAAAACTTTGTTCGCTTTGAGTTCCTCAGTTTTTCATAACAGAAGCATGTCTTCCCCCCGAAAACATTTACAAAAACAGTAAAAAGTGGGGTATGAACTCACCTTAATGTCCATGCTAAGCTAGCAAACAAAGCCTGAAACCTCGACCGACTTCCTCGTGCCCTAATTACCAATAAAGGACACCTTAACAGTCTATCACACATAAGCCTAGCTTATTAACCAACACGAGTCTCAAAACGTTTCAACTCGACGAACCGATCATGACTTATCTTAAATCACGTATTACATAGCACCCAAGTTGCACACTTGTCGCTATCCGTATGTAACCAAGTTGGACTAACACCCCGAAACGTATGATTATCCTGAATCCTAGCTCGTCTCGTAATCCGTATAAATGTGTGTCCAGTATACTTACTTTTAGGAAAAATGCTCTTTAAGAAATACATGTTTAGTTATTAAAACCGATTAATAACAATTGTTACTTTATCTCAAATATTGTTTGAAAACCATCTTTATTGTCACAAATAGTTAGTCTTTGAAAACATTTTGATTTTGTATATAATACACTTGTCCAAAACACTTAGGAGAATTTACTTATAGAAATAATAGCAGTTCGTTACGCTTTGAGTTTATAAAAATTCGGGCAGAGTTTCCTCTGTTTTTGTACAAACCAGACAACACTCGTTGTCTACAATTTTCCCCAAAATCAACTTACAAACACAAGTTATCAAATCCTTTTATCCACAATTCCGATTCACGAGACTATACGTTTCGACATCTATCTATACTTGATCCTATAAATATATATATATATATACCAATATATATATAAAATATAGTCCGACAATATAGTCCAATTATATTTAGTCCGAGTTCAAAACCATAAGTCACGTCAAGTTAATCATTTACCAAATCGTTCGTTTATATAGTTACCGTTTATTATTATTCGGTCCGTTCGCGAGTCAAAACTAGTTCATCCATATCTATATATTTATAAATATATAATATTCATAAATAAGTTAATATTTACAAATATACAATATTTATAAATATACAATATCTACAATAGATAATAATAAATACGAATTTATACCGAGCCACCCCGAACTACGCGTAGACCGAAACGTATGACCAGATCTGACCGAACCAAACCACGAGACCAAGGTTGACTGGTTGACCGCGACCCGTACCGAGACCCGATCCAAACTGAAGCTGACCCGATCTAACACCCCGAACCAGAAACTAACCCGACCCGAGCCAAACACATCCCGAGCCACAACCGTAACACCAACCATCGGACCCCAGGATGAAACCAAGACCCAAGACCACAACCTGAAACAACCTGACCCGCATCCGAAATCTGAACCGGACCTAGGTAGCAACCCAAACGAAACAACCAGCAGATCTGGACTCCATCACCCTCGAAAACCAAACACTAATCCTGATGAACCACCACCTATCGGACCTTGTTAAAACCACAACCCCAAAATCAATCGGACCACCACAACCCTTCACCAGCGCCGCCTTCCATAACCACCATCATCACCATCTCCGGACCTGTCGTGGATCATCACAAAACCAACAAAACCCGTTACCTACAACCCAGCCAAGAACCACCCTCAAGGACCAACCGATCGGAACCACCATGACCCGACACCAACAGACCCTCCCGCATCAGTACTCGACCAAGACTCACCCTGAATCACAACCAAAAACCCACCTACGCTGCTTCTGTTGTTGATTCTCAGGACCATACACCAGCGCCGCCGCCCCTGTTTGTCTCCACAGCCACAATCACCTGAACAGATCCACCACTAACTCGAACCATCACCTCACATAACCCTCCGCCGCCCCCTTTCTTCTGCCCGAACGGGCTGTTGGACCACTGCGCCGCCGCCGCCACCAAGGGAGGTGGCCGGCCGGCTGTTAATACAAGGTAGAGAAGGGAGAGTGACGAGGGAGATGAGAGAGAGAGTGCAGGGAGAGAGAGGGAGTTCTAGAGAGAGAGTGTGTGTATTGGTTTAGAGAGAGAGAGTGGTTAGGGTTTGTGTTGAGTGGGAATGAGGGGAAGAAGAAGAATAGGATAATTTATACCTAGGGTTGTTGGTAGGTGACTAGAACCGCGTATCAAATCCGTTTTAAAACGTAAACGTCTCGGTTTCTAATTAGGCTCCATAATTAATTATAACAGTTCCCGAACCATAACACGACTCAACTGACCCAGTTAAGTATAATATACGCGTGACTCGCTAAGGTAGACTTTGACCTAGACAATGTTGTCAACCTGAATTTGCCGGGTGTCACAGGTTACCTCTTAAGTTTTGGGCAGATTGTGTTCTAACTGCCACATATGTTATTAAAAGGATTCCTTCTTCAGTCTTATTAGGTAAGAGTCCTTATTAGGTCATGTATGGGTTCCCCCCATTCTTAGTTATATTAAGTTTGTGTTTTGTAACTAACTTGAATGAGTCTGATAAACTTTCTAGTAGGGCTGATAAATGTGTTCTTATTGGATATTCAAATTTTAAAAAAGGATATAAACTTTGGAATTTAGAAAAAAAGGGATGTTGAATATTCAAGGGATGTGAGGTTCTATGAAGAAATTTTTCTTTTTAAAAATAGTTTTGAAAAAACTAAAATTGTGTTGTCTGAGTCTGAAAGTATAACAAATCTAAATTTTTTTGACATAACAGAATCTGAAACAACCAATGGTCATGAATTAGCTAAGAGTCTTAAACCTCCCAATGATTAAGGGGGAACTAGTGGGTCTAATATTGATTCACCTAGTATGCAATCAGAAAGTCCTCCTGGTGGAGTTGGGACAAGTGATTCATTTTCTGATCATAATCCTGATAAAACTAGTAGTAGGGCTGCTGATAGGGCAGACCATGATGGTGAGTCTTTAGATGTTGAGACCAACCCATCTGAGGGAGAGTCTACTAGTATTAGAAGGTCTAACAGGGAATCTGTTTTCCCAAGAAGGTTTAGTGAGTATATTGTTAATGGAAAAGTCAAGTATGGTCTAGACAAAGTTGTCAACTATTCCAATCTTTCTTCTGATAATTTGTGTTTTGTGTCTAGTTTAAATAAATCAGTAAAACCTTGTAGTAAATTTTGAGGCTTCAAAAGATCCTAAATGGGTTGAAGCTATGAATGCTGAAATGGAAGCATTACATAGAAATAATACATGGGTTTTAGCTGATTTACCTAAAGATAGAAAGGCTATAGGATGTAAGTGGGTATATGAGATCAAATATAAGGCCAATGGTGAGATTGAGAGATATAAAGCTAGATTAGTAGCTAAAGGTTTTAACCAAAGAGAAGGAATTGATTTTGGTGAAACCTTCTCACCTGTTGTTAAAATGGTGACTGTTAGATGTGTTATAAATTTAGCTGTCTGTAATAACTGGCCTTTGTATCAACTTGATGTGAATAATGCCTTTCTATATGGGTCAATATCAAAAGATGTATATATGAAATTACCTGAGGGTTATTACTCAGGTAATGATACCAAAGTATGTAAACTGGTCAAGTCTCTCTATGGTTTTAAACAAGCTCCTAGGAAGTGGAATGAGGAACTTACTAATGTGCTTGTTGGTTTTGGTTTTGTTCAGAGTATTTGTGACTATTCTTTGTTTATTTTGTCTAGAGGAGATGTGTTAGTTATTCTCCTTGTCTATGTTGATGATATTGTTGTCACTGAGAATAATGAGTCAGAAATTAAAAGAGTTAAGGATTGTTTAAACTCTAAGTTTCTAAAAAAGATATAGGCATTCTACAATACTTTCTTGGAATAGAGGTATTATACTCTAATTCTGGGATATGTTTATCTCAAAGAAAGTATTGCTTAGAGTTATTGGATGAGTTTGGTTATCTTGGGTGTAAGCCAATCAACACTCCTATTGAGCAGAGTTTCATAGTCTCTGCCAAAAGTGGGAAAAATGATAAACAGTTAGACAATGTAACTGGTTATCAAAAATTGATTGGAAAACTAATTTATTTGTCCCTAACCAGACCTGACATTAGTTACTTAGTGCAGTATTTAAGCCAATACATGCACAAACCAACTAATGGACATCTTCAAATTGCTCTTAGACTTCTAAGATATTTGAAGATGTCACCAGGAAAGGGTATCTTGTTAAGTAAAAGTGATTCTTTGCACTTGACTGGTTCTGCTGATGCTGACTGGGCTAAGTGCTTAGAAACTAGGAAGTTTGTTACTAGATTCTGTATTTTTGTGGGAAACTCACTTGTTTGTTGGAAAGTAAGAAGCAGAATACAGTCTCTAGATCATCAGCAGAGGCTGAGTATAGAGCTATGTGTTCCGTTGTGTGTGAAATGATATGGTTAAGAAACCTTATGTTTGAGCTAAAAGTTGAGGTTGTGTTACCATTAAAAGTGTTTTGTGACAGTAAAGCAGCTATATCAATAGCTGCTAATCCTGTCTTCCATGAAAGAATCAAACACTTTGAGTTTGACTTGCATTTTCTAAGAGAAAAGGTTTCTAGTGGTATAGTTCAAACTGAGAAAATTGACTCTGAAAGTCAAATTGCAGATGTCTTAACAAAAGGTCTTAGTGTTGAAAAACACAAGAACTTTTGTAAAAGTTTGAATATGTTGGATTTGTTTAACACTTGAATTAAGGGGCGATGTTAAAATATATATAAGTTGTAATTCAGGTGTTAAACTATTGGGCCTATTATACATATTGTATATCAAACTGGGCTTATTATATACTTGTCTTATATTTGCTTGGGCTTATGATATGTTGGCTCAGTTGTTATTGGTCCATTTGTGGTGCATATCGTGCAGGTGTGATTTGTGGCCGTTGGATGATTATTTGATCAACGGTTGAGACTTGTTCTCGTGTAACAATAATCGAAGATTCGAGACTTAGTATATAAACGTTATTATTGTTAGGGTTTCTTCATTCAGTATTATTTTCTTCTTTGTATCATCTCTCTCGAGAAGCTAGGGTTTCTCTGGTCTTGTAAAGGGTTCATCCCTGAGTATTGTCATGTCTTGAGCTGATCATTGTTGTGATCATCCTCTGGGTTGTTGGTCTGTAAGTTTTGTTTGTGTTTCTTCATCACAAGATACTCAACTGATCTTATCAATCAATTGAGATCTTAACTTTGTATTGTTAATAACTGGATTCATCTATTGTTGAATCCAGTATTTGGGTATCTGGGGGGGGGAATATTTTGGGTTGGTTAATAATAGATTTTGTCACTGCTTTGTCGTCTATATCGCTTTGTTGGTTGTTCTGAGTTTTTGTTGGCTCATTATTGTTCATATTCTTGGTTGTTGTATATTGAATCTATAAAATTTTACATTTAGTTTTTACAAACCTGCAACCAGCTACTTGTAACACCCCGAAATTTCGTTTCGTCTAAATACGCCATTAGGCGTTATTGATAAAATAACAAAGCGAGTTTAATGGTGGATGTTTTTAACCCCAAGTAACAAACGAGGCTAAACCCATTAGTAGAGACTAATCTAGTTAATGTGACAATCTAGAATCAAACCCGAGACTAAACTTGAGGGGCCATAGTTGCCAATATGTCAAAGTGGGTTTTATAAATAAAAATCAAATAATAAAAACACACACATTGTGTGTGTATGTGTGTGTGTCGTGAAAAGAGTAGGAGATTTATCTCCTTCAACCTCCAACCCTAAACACTCAAGAACATGCTTGAATCCAAGCCAAAATCAAGGGGCTTTCAGTGCATGAGCAAGAAACGGGTCATATGGGTCCTAAACTACAACAAGGTACCTTTAATTCGTGTTGAATTTGATGTTAAACTCGTTTTTGATTTGGGTCAAAATCTAGGGTTTTGGCAAAACGTGAATTTATGAGTTGTTAGAGGTTTCTCTAGCTTTAGGGAGCCTCAATTAGGTATAATTCGGTTATGAATCACATTCTACATGTGTATTTGATTTTGACCATATGATTATGTGAATATGTAAGATTTGGGGTTTAACCTCTAGGTTGAATCAACTTATATCTAGTAATCTTTGTGACTCTTAGGAGTTGTTAATATGAGAAATTTAGGCAAAATGGTCTAAATAGTGTATTATGATGATGATTAGACAAATGGTTATGTTTTGGCTAATCTTGAGCTTTAAAACTAAACAAATTGGTGGGTGCACACCAAGTGTTCGATTAAATGCCAAGTTGGTGAATACTAGTGAAACTATGAAGTTAGAATCATGTAAGAGCTATCAATTGTATTTGATATTGGTTTGTAATAAGCCAAGTTAATCGGATATTCTATATAAGAAAATGGCTATGGATTTAGCTATAAATGGGTAATGAATACATGATTTATGGATAGTGAATTAAATCCATGTTATGTATTCTAATAATCAAGTTTGACATATCCCTAAGTAGGTACAAGAACTAGGGATGCAAACGGGTCAAACGGATGCAAGCAATGCGTATGGAAGCAAGAACGGATATGAGGTAAGTTTTACTTACACCAATGTACTATAACATAGCTTAATTGTTATAAGTATTGGTTTTAAATCTTGAGTGCGAGATAAAAATAAACCCTAAGGGGTAGAATCTATTAAGTGGGTCGCCATATGTGCTCTCAATACAAAATGTGGTTTATGACCTTAATCGAGATAATGAGTTATGACCAAATGGAGAAATCCATCAAACGGGTCAACTAATAAAGATATGTGAGAAATGATGTTTTAATCCAATTAAATCAATTTAATGAAGTTGTTAAGCATGTTGTTAAATGGGTCAAGTTTGTGACACTTGAACCATATATAAAAACTTGGATAACTTAGTATTATGAACGACGTGTCTAAACGGATCAAATGGTGATATCCTCACCATGTGAGTCCAATACTTGATGCTTGTATTTCAAGCAATAAGATTCATGAGGTTAAACGGATCAAATGGCAAGGTATTACCATTTGAGTTTCGAGGAATTAATGTGTATATTTAGAAAGCACGCAGGTAGATGCATTTGCGCATGCACGCTTGATGCTAAGAATCGTGGAGGATACGCTCAAGGTATGAGAATGGGTCAACGCCACCCGGTAAGTCCGTAGTCGAATAAACGCCTTCGGGCGAAGCAACATGGGTGATAAAATTACTCACATGAGGTGTGGGTGCCAATCAAGTAAGTTACTTTCATAACTGTGTCAAATGCGCGCTAATGCGCTTAGAATTGACTAAACAAGTGAAAACTTGAGAAAGGATGAAACTCTAAGTCCGGAAGGACTTAGAGGTTTTTAAACAAGTCATTAAGTCAAAAACATTGGATTTGAAACAAGAAGTTTCGCTACGAATGGCTAAATTGAAAGATTTGGTCATGAGGGGCATTTTGGGGATTTAAAGGATTAATAAAGGTTGATTCTAAGAATCTAAGTCGTAATGAAACAAATCGGACAAACGCTTTTGTTGATCAAGTGTCTAATGACTTGACAACTCAAACGGGATGCAATTTAAGTGGTCAAAAGTGCCTTGTTTGATTTAAGGCCTTAATGGGTCAAATTGGGTAAAAGTCGCCATAAACATTCAAAACTAAGAACCGGATCATGGCGACATGAACCGGACTATAATTTCAGTCAAACAAAGGTTTATTTAGTCGGCAAGTCAATGCTTAGGCTTCGGGAATCATCAAATGCGGTTGCAACATGATTCCCATGCTTAAAAGTCACCAAACAAACATCAGAGGCTTCGCGCGGCCGCTCACAGGGACCGCGCGGCCGCTCACAGCGCCCAGCGAGTTGATAAAAATGATCAGAAGCTTCGCGCGGCCGCGCGATAAAAGCGACCGGCCGCGCGGAGAGAACAGCCAGACAACGCGATCTTTAAAATTCAATATAAAATCGTAGAAAAATCGTTAGGAGGTGTTCGTTATATGTCTGGAAAGCTCTCGGAGCGTAGAACAACTCTTATTTGAAAGTCGAATTCAGATTTTGGGTTTTAGAAAGGGTAAAATCTATCCGAACAGCTGCTGCGCAAAAGTTGCAGCAGTTTGTTCTCCTGATAAAGGGTCGTTTGGCCTGGTTCGTTCCGTTTCGACGTGTAACGACTATCATACTAGTTTAAATGAATCAATTATAACTCACTAACCATTCTTTGTGTAATGGTGCTAGGTAAACAAGGGATGGAAGTTCTGTAGCAAGGATCAAGTCGCGAAAAGAGCCGAACACACCCGATCACTCATCAAGCTTCCGCAATAGAATTCAAAGAACTCCCGTTAAAACTCAAAATAGTAGTCTATGTTTTAGCTATAAAGTGTAAAAATTTGTGGGAATCAAATGTGTGTTTGATCTTAATGGTTTGAGTTTATAATAAATATCAAAGTTTTAATCGGGAGTGGTTTAAGTAAGGCCAAAACCCGCATGATTAGGCGTTGATCGCGTGATTACGGGTTAGGGTGTTACAAGTGGTATCAGAGCCATAGGTTTGAGGGATCCGAGTGTCGGGAAGGATACTTGGACTCAAACCGTGCGCTCAAAGTGTTGAAGGGTGTTCGGTTCGAGACTTGATCGAGAAATCCGGTAAGTAATACCTATAATAAACATCCGTTTTCATCGGAAATTATTATAGGTGATCAATAGTGATAGCGTGTAGATACACGCTATCTCAAAAGCTTGATAAGGAAATGGTTAGGTACTCATGGGGCCTATCCAAAAGATTGATTCGGGCAACGAAAATCTCATATAACAAGAATTCTAACATCACTATTGAAGTGATGCATACTAATACTGAAATGTCATGTTACTAATTAATTGAAATTGTAAATGTGACAGGGATGATAACATTTTATTTGATCGAGAGAGGATCAAATGATTCACCAAACGAGGCTGTAGAGGGTTCGGGAGCATGGCTGATAGCATGCTCACTAAGAACCAAGTCAAGTAACGACTCGGGCTAATGGATCAGTAACGAAAGGGAACACGGGAGCAAGTATCAAACAGGTACATGCTCGAAATCATAGTAGGTGCATTAGTATGCAATTATCACCTGAAGAGTGGTAATTGCATATGCAAACAATAAGCAAATGTGAAAGGTGCATAGTTCACGATAATGAACGATCAATGCACAAACTTAACTTGAACATCGAGACCGGGTTGGGGGTAATCATCCCAAACTAATGTTTAGAAATGCGTTGTAATCATTCCAATGAGTGTGATCACACAAAGCTTATTAATATGAAACACACCGCTTTTCTTAATGAATAAAGGTAAAAACCTAACATTGAATAATTTATCAAGGAAGGGTTTTACCAAGTAAAATAAGAGGCATAAGCATGAGCTGAAAATTTGCTTGCATAGGGTGTGATGCCTTAATTATAATAAGTCCATGTGTACCATATGCGAATTACTTACCCTGGCCAGGTAAGTGTTAAACATATGATACCATGGGTTTCTTATGATTAATACATATACAACCTATGTAACAAAGGCTTAGTAAGTGTGAGGTGCCAGGGGATTTTGGATGTAGTCCACTGTCTAACACGGCAGGGATGCGATCCATGCAAGACCTTGATGTGAGGCACCAGCTAGAATACGCTGGGCTAGCAAAGAGGACAACAAACTGGAGCGTTTGGACGTAGTCCACTGTCTAACACGGCAGGGATGCGAACCATGCAAGACCTTGAGCGAGGCACCAGCTTATACGCTGGGCTAGCAAAACGGGCAATATACGATACGAGTTATCCTGGGTTGATACGTAGATAGACTTGAACCTTAATCAAGGTTGAGTCATAAGTAAATTTGGTTTGTATATAGACTTGAATCTTAATCAAAGGTTGAGTCATAATCACATTCGGGTAAGTTGTAAATCTTTTGATTAATGACATAAACAACGGATTTGGGCCGTGATAAATCAGTGAATCATTCGACCCTCGGGTTAAGGATGAAAAAGAGTAAACTGTAATAACATTAGATTGTATCGCTGGTACAATTTAATGCAAATTATGATAACAGTTGGATTGTGTAGTTATTACAATCTGATGCAAACCGTGATAGCATGAGATTAGTCAATACAATACGTTGTAATGGCCAATTGACATCGTGTTTTATGAAAAGAAAACCGACCTCAATTCATATTGAGATCGGTAATCAGAAAAAGGACTTTTAGAAACTAAGCGTTCTATGTATATAAACGATTTAAAAATCTGAAACTCAAAAGTCTTTAAACGAGTCGGTTGGGGCAATGAACACCAATCGAGCTAGCAAAACGGGAATTTGGGAAAAACCCAAGTTCAAATTATCGGAGACAAGTTAGATATGTTACGGGTGAGCCCGAGCATAGTAAACCGGGAAACTCACTTAGTGTGAGGTTAAAATAGGGGTGAACCATAATGGCTCATACCTTAAAATACAATACTAGTAAGATGGGAGCGTAGTAAACCGGCTGGAAAAAAAAAAAGTGGGAATCGATAGCAATTCCCACAACAAACACTAAGGGTAAGGGAAACCCAATAAATGGCGAATTCTTAAAATGGGATTAGCCAAAGAAAGGAAAATGTTAGTGTAAAGCAAGGTTTGTTTATAACATTATAGCAAACCAAGAAGAAACGAGGGTTGGATTCGGGGATGAACCCAAGAAGCTAGAAAACGGCTATGTTAAAAAGTAGGGTTAGTCTTGAAAACCAAGACAAATTACTTGTTAGTAATAGACGCATAGACATGTATGCATATGCATGTCACAATCCTAATGTCACAATAGACACCCTAAGGTGCATGATGGAATGGACCCTTAAACCATTATACCCTTCGGGATAATGGTAGACGGGGATAGTCTGCGATTCTAAAGCGGATCTATGAAAAATACATGAGTAGCTAGACTACCTTGTAAAGGTATGTAAATAGATGTTATGCAAAGAAATAACGTCTAGTTAAACAAAAGAGTAGTGTGACTCAAAGTAGTGATGTAAGGCCGATGCCTTCATATAAAAATTGACAGGTTAGGAGGCCAAGCAAAGAGAAATCGCCCTAAGTATATAGTACTAGTTGTATAGACTATAGAATGGCAAATGAACGACCGGTTCTCAAATCGGCTTAGAGAACCAAGGTACTTTGGGGTAACCAAAGAAAATACATGAGAAAGGTTTCGAGGACGAAACCTCTTTAAGGGGGGTAGAGTTGTAACACCCCGAAATTTCGTTTCGTCTAAATACGCCATTAGGCGTTATTGATAAAATAACAAAGCGAGTTTAATGGTGGATGTTTTTAACCCCAAGTAACAAACGAGGCTAAACCCATTAGTAGAGACTAATCTAGTTAATGTGACAATCTAGAATCAAACCCGAGACTAAACTTGAGGGGCCATAGTTGCCAATATGTCAAAGTGGGTTTTATAAATAAAAATCAAATAATAAAAACACACACATTGTGTGTGTATGTGTGTGTGTCGTGAAAAGAGTAGGAGATTTATCTCCTTCAACCTCCAACCCTAAACACTCAAGAACATGCTTGAATCCAAGCCAAAATCAAGGGGCTTTCAGTGCATGAGCAAGAAACGGGTCATATGGGTCCTAAACTACAACAAGGTACCTTTAATTCGTGTTGAATTTGATGTTAAACTCGTTTTTGATTTGGGTCAAAATCTAGGGTTTTGGCAAAACGTGAATTTATGAGTTGTTAGAGGTTTCTCTAGCTTTAGGGAGCCTCAATTAGGTATAATTCGGTTATGAATCACATTCTACATGTGTATTTGATTTTGACCATATGATTATGTGAATATGTAAGATTTGGGGTTTAACCTCTAGGTTGAATCAACTTATATCTAGTAATCTTTGTGACTCTTAGGAGTTGTTAATATGAGAAATTTAGGCAAAATGGTCTAAATAGTGTATTATGATGATGATTAGACAAATGGTTATGTTTTGGCTAATCTTGAGCTTTAAAACTAAACAAATTGGTGGGTGCACACCAAGTGTTCGATTAAATGCCAAGTTGGTGAATACTAGTGAAACTATGAAGTTAGAATCATGTAAGAGCTATCAATTGTATTTGATATTGGTTTGTAATAAGCCAAGTTAATCGGATATTCTATATAAGAAAATGGCTATGGATTTAGCTATAAATGGGTAATGAATACATGATTTATGGATAGTGAATTAAATCCATGTTATGTATTCTAATAATCAAGTTTGACATATCCCTAAGTAGGTACAAGAACTAGGGATGCAAACGGGTCAAACGGATGCAAGCAATGCGTATGGAAGCAAGAACGGATATGAGGTAAGTTTTACTTACACCAATGTACTATAACATAGCTTAATTGTTATAAGTATTGGTTTTAAATCTTGAGTGCGAGATAAAAATAAACCCTAAGGGGTAGAATCTATTAAGTGGGTCGCCATATGTGCTCTCAATACAAAATGTGGTTTATGACCTTAATCGAGATAATGAGTTATGACCAAATGGAGAAATCCATCAAACGGGTCAACTAATAAAGATATGTGAGAAATGATGTTTTAATCCAATTAAATCAATTTAATGAAGTTGTTAAGCATGTTGTTAAATGGGTCAAGTTTGTGACACTTGAACCATATATAAAAACTTGGATAACTTAGTATTATGAACGACGTGTCTAAACGGATCAAATGGTGATATCCTCACCATGTGAGTCCAATACTTGATGCTTGTATTTCAAGCAATAAGATTCATGAGGTTAAACGGATCAAATGGCAAGGTATTACCATTTGAGTTTCGAGGAATTAATGTGTATATTTAGAAAGCACGCAGGTAGATGCATTTGCGCATGCACGCTTGATGCTAAGAATCGTGGAGGATACGCTCAAGGTATGAGAATGGGTCAACGCCACCCGGTAAGTCCGTAGTCGAATAAACGCCTTCGGGCGAAGCAACATGGGTGATAAAATTACTCACATGAGGTGTGGGTGCCAATCAAGTAAGTTACTTTCATAACTGTGTCAAATGCGCGCTAATGCGCTTAGAATTGACTAAACAAGTGAAAACTTGAGAAAGGATGAAACTCTAAGTCCGGAAGGACTTAGAGGTTTTTAAACAAGTCATTAAGTCAAAAACATTGGATTTGAAACAAGCAGTTTCGCTACGAATGGCTAAATTGAAAGATTTGGTCATGAGGGGCATTTTGGGGATTTAAAGGATTAATAAAGGTTGATTCTAAGAATCTAAGTCGTAATGAAACAAATCGGACAAACGCTTTTGTTGATCAAGTGTCTAATGACTTGACAACTCAAACGGGATGCAATTTAAGTGGTCAAAAGTGCCTTGTTTGATTTAAGGCCTTAATGGGTCAAATTGGGTAAAAGTCGCCATAAACATTCAAAACTAAGAACCGGATCATGGCGACATGAACCGGACTATAATTTCAGTCAAACAAAGGTTTATTTAGTCGGCAAGTCAATGCTTAGGCTTCGGGAATCATCAAATGCGGTTGCAACATGATTCCCATGCTTAAAAGTCACCAAACAAACATCAGAGGCTTCGCGCGGCCGCTCACAGGGACCGCGCGGCCGCTCACAGCGCCCAGCGAGTTGATAAAAATGATCAGAAGCTTCGCGCGGCCGCGCGATAAAAGCGACCGGCCGCGCGGAGAGAACAGCCAGACAACGCGATCTTTAAAATTCAATATAAAATCGTAGAAAAATCGTTAGGAGGTGTTCGTTATATGTCTGGAAAGCTCTCGGAGCGTAGAACAACTCTTATTTGAAAGTCGAATTCAGATTTTGGGTTTTAGAAAGGGTAAAATCTATCCGAACAGCTGCTGCGCAAAAGTTGCAGCAGTTTGTTCTCCTGATAAAGGGTCGTTTGGCCTGGTTCGTTCCGTTTCGACGTGTAACGACTATCATACTAGTTTAAATGAATCAATTATAACTCACTAACCATTCTTTGTGTAATGGTGCTAGGTAAACAAGGGATGGAAGTTCTGTAGCAAGGATCAAGTCGCGAAAAGAGCCGAACACACCCGATCACTCATCAAGCTTCCGCAATAGAATTCAAAGAACTCCCGTTAAAACTCAAAATAGTAGTCTATGTTTTAGCTATAAAGTGTAAAAATTTGTGGGAATCAAATGTGTGTTTGATCTTAATGGTTTGAGTTTATAATAAATATCAAAGTTTTAATCGGGAGTGGTTTAAGTAAGGCCAAAACCCGCATGATTAGGCGTTGATCGCGTGATTACGGGTTAGGGTGTTACACTACTTCACTTTTTAAAAACCTGCAACACAGGCGTCTCCGTTTTGCTCACCGAAAAAAAATAGAAAAAATATATAGACACACAAGTTATCCTCGCTAGCTCACGCGATCCGGGTCGCTTGGGCTCGCTCGCGGCCAGAGTCACGGAAGGGTGTTATGGTTCAAGCGATCCACGTGGCTTTGTTGGTGGATCGCGGCAGCTCGCTCGCGGGCCACAACACATAGTCTAATTTACCCTTGGTTTGTTTAAGCCGACCATGATTAAGGTTGATAATTACCATCATGCCACCGCATAAATCTAAACGCTAAGAAGCTTTCCTACGCTTCTCACATTAAGGAAGCTTTGTACGTTATCTCTTCCCCTCAAAACAATAGGTATTCGGGTAAATTTTAACTAACTACAATGAAACTACTATCGAGAATCTCTACAAATAGGACCATAACATCTTTTTGGTCGCATCCACCATCATAGATGATATAAAGTTGTGGATCTCATTAAAAAATGAGATAACAACCATATAAACATGTAAGGGGTCTTTGGGATTGATTATTGAAAACAGATTATGCGTTTTGGAAAAGCAGGGGTGGAGCTGCTTATAGATTATTGCGTTTTGGTAGCCTAAAAAACTGATTATCTGCGTTTTCAAAACGCAATCCCAAACATTAAAAACTGATTATCTACGTTATCAAAACGCAATAATCTAAAAATCTGATTAAGTATGTAACTCATTGTAAATGAATCATGATCATTATTGGAACAACTAAATACACATATATTATCTCCTTACAAGTATAAGTCATTCTCTATGTACACCAAGAATTCACTACAACAATATCATAACAACTCGAAGCCGATCCCCAAAATCAAAATCAAAACCAATAATCAACATAAACATAAACCTCTTTTGATCAACAATCTCATAGCCCTCAACCGCGTCGTCTTGGATCCGTTACATTAATCTTCCAATGCTCATCAGGAAACCCTATCTTCTTCGCTTGCATTCGATCCCACTTCAACTCTATCTTCCTTTGCTTCGACAACTTACAATGACTTTGCAACTCTTCATCAATCGTGTCATGTATCTTCCACCACGTCCTATGCGCCACATCACTCGCGTAAACCCTTTGATCCCCAATATCCCAATTACAATCATAATCCCTATAACACGCCCATGGCTTGAGCCCCAAGTAATGTATCGCGTATAACTTAGGTGGGTCCGCCCCAAATAACTGGTTTTTCATGCTTGTTTCAACAGTTGTATTCGACCAAAAGTTTTTTAAAAAGTTTACCCGTCTAGGTAACCTATGCCAATACACAAATATCTCATTTAAAAACCCTTGATCACCACCATTGTACGATATTATTTCCTTAGTTTGTTGCATGAAATGCTTGAACGTACAATTTGATGGTTCAATGACCATGATCCCCGAGTTGAAAATCGAGTTGTCGTTACCAACGGCGGACATTTGAGGGAAGGAGAAGACAATATCAAGGTTTTGAAGGACAAGGATATCCGAGTCGATGAATATGATCTTGTCGTAGTCAGTGAGTTGCCATAACCGGAACTTGCTATAGTTGTACTCGTTGTATGAGTTCTTTTCTGCCCGCGGGTTGCGAATACGTTCAATGATGCGTATGGTCCAACCCGCGGCTGCTAAGGCGTCGCGTTTGGCGATGGAGATAGAGGTGTCAATGAGAAGTATGAGGTCGCGGTCGGTGCCGGTTTTTTTTAGGGTTTGGGCTAAGATGATGGCGCCACAAACGTAGGACTCGGATGAATGGAGAACGGTCGCGTAGGCTTCTCGTTTTCTTGATTTGGTTCGTGAGTTGGTCTTTTTGAGCTTTTCTACATCGTATACCTCATCGTTTCCTGTTTGAAAATAATAAAGTATACAAAGGTTAAAGCATCTAATGAATGAACAAATAAAGCATCTAAAACATGAAATTCTATATGGATAAGAGTGGCAATTTAACTACAAAATAATATAACAAAAATAATTCTATGCAAATATTTTTTTTCAAACAAAAACATGGTTATATAAAACTATTTAAGACAAATGTCATATTTTAATGACATTTCAAGAATTTAAAACGAAATTTTTAGCAATTTAATAAAAGAATTGTTCTACATAAAGATGATACTCTTTAGTTTACATAAAATGTAAATCAATGATTGTGTGGATGTGATTGTTCTCGTAACCAAAATAATGTTAAGAGCAAGATTAGTTCAACCAATTACTAAAATTTAGTTTGCTTAAAAATTGGAAAAACTATATAAAAAGGAAAAAGGATAACCAAAACTAATCTTTTTTTAATTATGTTCTAGATGCATAATCCGAGTAACAACTAACAAATGACTTGGAACCAAACTATGTGAAATCATTTTATCTTTGCATAATCTCTCAACTACTCTAAACAAACTGATGTGCACCCCACCACCAACTTCCTACCATATCTTTATTTTATTCTTCACTTTTTCTAAATTAGATTTATCATATCAATTTTAAAAAAAGTTGACTTTTTTGACAACCGGTTTCGCTCTATAGTTACAATTCAAAATATAGTAACAAATGGTAACAAAATTAAAAAAAAAAAATGTTACCTTTCCCCCATAACGGTAGAGCCAAACTACAAGTCCCAATAGGCAAATAAACCTTTTGTTCCAACCTCTTAATATCCGGTTGATAATACCACCAATCTCCTTCATGCACCAACAAATCATCACACCGGAATATCTCAACCATAGGCCGGCACTTGCTCAACACCACCACCTTTGGCTTCCTATTCCAACTCCTCCTCCCTCTCCGAACCGCCATATTCGCCGCCATGAGGTGCAATTGCAGCCGGTAAACATCCCTTGCCCACCCTTCTTCCGGATACTTGCATGGTATCTTCACAACTATCATGTCCATGTACCCATATTTCTCGTATTCGGGCATTGGGATTTCGGGGCATAGTGTTTGATGCATCTCTTCTTCTTCATCTATCCATTCGGGAAACAAGTCCTTCCATTCAAAGTACTCGGATACCTTTTCGAATTGAATTGGGATTGTCTTTCCTATCGCGGTCCAGTCGCTTAAATCCTCTCCTTCCATGTTCAATGTCCCTATTCTCATTCCTCTTCCCATGAAAGTACTTGTGTTTAAGAAACTTGGCCTAGCTCTCTTCACCATTTTTTGATCACTAGTTTTGGTTGATTCATTTCGACTTATCTCTACGTTATCTTCTAACAACACCGCCTTCATCTTGTAGCCGTTTTCAACCTGATAAGAAAATAATAATAATATGTTAACCTTCAAGGGGTGGTGCAGTGGTAAATACCTAATTAGTTTCTCTACGGTATAGAGGTCAATAATCGAATTTTGCTTATATATATATACTTTTTTTTTATCATAACCAATTAAAGGCCACCTGCCCAGCACAAGCTCTTGTTTACCTAGTAATTCTATTGGTTAGGCGGGTATTGAGGGGTTCCATAAACATTGTTTAAATAACATGTCTCTATTATAAGAGATAATGCATGTTAGTAATATAAAACACAACTACATAAAATCATGAAATGGTAATGAGTGTTGCCTGGAAAACTTGCATGATTGAGTGCATGTTTTCTAAAGGCAGCTCACCTTACCTTGTGATGGCAATCTCGAAGGGAGCAACGAACGTAAGAAGCTGCGCTTTCGTGGTACATGTTGGTTGATGGCCGGAGAAGAAGGGTGGCATATATAATAATAAAGCATGAAAGGAAAACAATATTGATCCTAATGACCAAAGATTTAGAAGGGGTGACCTTCCACATTGTTGTTGGAGTTCAAAGGGAAAAAAATGGCTCCAAACTTGTTGAATTTGATCTTATTTGGTTTTGTTTGCTTGATGTATGAAGAGGATGATATAAAGGGATTGAGAAGAGGCTAGAGTTGAATTTTAATCAAAGGAATAAGTAGTAGTTGGAGGGCTCCAAGTGTCAAACCATGATTGTTTAGGGTTTTCTTCTCTTAATGACAAGTTGGATGAGACCAAAATGAACCAATAATCTTATGCTGCCGGTTTGCAATATGTAGTTGGTTTTATAATCATGATTTGAAGAGGTGTGAAATTCCGAAAGTGCCCTTCATGATTCTAGTCTTGAAATGAGCATAAGCTTCTACATGAAGTTCGGGATCTTCTTTGTGCAAGATGATATAGTTTTATTATTTTATAAGCTCATATATATCGTTTAAAACATGGTATAATATTATATCTATACTAACCCTTACCAAATGAGGTTTATGAAATTAGTACATTTCTTTTAAAGTCATAACTAAGAGGAGGTATATTTAATGCGGCTAATTTTTTGTCACCCATAGGATTTGAACCCCACAACACTTGAAAGGTAAAGTCTTATCCATCATCTTGATATCACTAGGCCAAAGACCCTTTGGTTAAAATGAAAATATATATATCTTCGGTATTCATATAGTTACATTAAAATAAAAAGAATAGCAATTTAAATTAACACATAATAATAGAGATGTGTTAAAGCTATTCCCCATATGCGTCATATAGAATTATCATGGTGTCTAGATAACCAAGTGCCATATGTCAATATCACACCCCTTTAAATGTTATGTTCAATTTAATCTAAGTAATTACAAGAGGAGTACTAGAAGCCGACAGTTTCATGGATTTAGCTTCCCCATTTTATTTTCATAGACGACTTGTCTTTAAGTAAGTTGAGAAGTGTAAAATTGACATTGATTGATGAGTTTTCTATATTTAATAATAATAATAATAATAATAATAATAATAATAATAATAATAATAATAAATTGAAGGTTTTTATTGAAACGTGAAGGGGTATAATGGTAAAATAAAAACAATTAATAATGGGTGGTATGCAAGGCATGCCAACAACTCATTAGTTGGGTTGTCAACTTTCTAAGTTTCTAATGAGCGATGAAATGTCACCATTAGCCGTTACGAAATAGCAAAGCTACCATCTACAAATACGTATTTATTATAATGATAGATAAACTCAAATTAAATGAATATTAGATCAATTAAAGATGGAACATTACATTTAAATAACAAATTTAGACGTAAATTTGGTCAGGTAAAAATTAGCTGATGTAGCTAGTCAGTGGTTATAAACATGTTAAACTTGACAAAACTTCACAAACATATATCGATTAAGCCGAACAAACGAGAAAGGGGAATTGTCAATTATATTGTTTATGCTGAACTTAAGTTTCATATGATTCGTGAAGTTGTATGTTATTGAGGCTTGACTAAAGTTTTGCGCCATTACATTATTGCAATATGCTCTACGTACCTACTTGTATATATGTATTTGATATATATTATTATATATGAATTTCAGTTTTAAATTCAGGGTTGAAAACGTTTTGTTATCATTATAATTCATTGACACATGACACCCATCACTTTATTAATTCATGTATTAGGGCCATGTTTTTTAGCCCTAGATGTCTATATTCTTTTGGTTCTTTAATGGAAGCCTTCTAACAAGAATAGAGCAAATGTGCTTGGGTCAAACGTCATAACTTCAACAAATTATAAAACAAGAAATATATTGCGAAGAACATGATATCAAAACTCAACAACTTTATTAACCAAAATTTCCACCTAGAAATATACAAAAACGGTAATAGATTTCTAGTAAAAACACATTTAGCCCAATCAAAGTCTGAGTAGGCTTCAAGACTAAAATTTTTACACTTAGAAAACTGAATACCATTTCCAGGTGCACATTTCAAATACAAAAGTAACCTGAATGCTATTTTTTGATCTCCCTCAGTGGGAGGAAGTAGAGAAAAATCGTGTAACAGTTTTTTTTTTCTAAAGGAAATGAGAGAAAAGAATAGATGGAAATGAGTTTGATGCAAATTTTCATTCCTCTGGTTTGGATTTGGAGAGATTTGGAGATAAATTATTTTTATCAAACTGAGACTTACTTAAATTTCCTAAATTCCCCTCAAACCCATTATATATATAACCTAATCGACTCCTCCTTGTGTCTCTCTAGCACCAAATTTATTGAGCTAAAAATCGCCTCTTTCTTTTGAAAACATGTATTTAGTTCTTAATTGCCTTTGGGCTAGATCTTCTTGGTGGTCCATCTTGGTTTGGTTAAAAATCCCATGGCCCTTGGGTTCGTTTTTCTTGGTTGAATGGATTAATTATTTAAAGAAGGCTCCGGGATCGAAGAAATGGAGGAAGATGGTATACACGGTTATTTTGGCTATTATTTGGAGATTGTGGTCGGCTAGGAACGCTATGGTCTTCGAATCTAAATTTATGCCGGTTCAAGCGACGGTGGTTTTAATCAAGGAAGACGCATTTTTTTGGCTCACTCACCGTGCAAAGATTAGGAACCTTGCTTGGGCTGTTTGGGTCAATTTTGATGTAGCTTGTTTCGTGTAATTTCTTTTGGTTTGGTGTTTTGTTTTTCCCAGCTTCTTGTTGGCTCTTTATATTCAGCTATAAAGTGATCGCCGTTCAAAAAAAGTTCAGGTGTTGTAAGTAAATTTTATATACTTTAGGTTCTTTGTTATTAGGGGTTGTTTGGTTGATTAAGTGCAGAATCATTAAGATGTTTGTTTAGTTAAGTGCTGAATCATTAAGTTAGACCTTTTAATGGTTAGTTTTCTTGTCCCACATTGGTAGGAGGGCCTCATTAAAGTTTAGACTAGTTCAGTGCTTAATGGTTCAGCTACATCCCAAGTTTTAGGGGTTGTTTGGTTGATTAAGTTTTGAATTATTAAGAGGTCTGAATGGTAAAGTGCTGAATCATTAAGTTGGATCTCTTAATGGTTAGTTTTCTTGTCCCACATTGGTAGGAGAGCCTCATTAAGGTTCAACCTATTTAGTGTTTAATGGTTCAACAACATCTCAAGTCTTAATGGTTCAGCCTTAATTCCTAAATGCGCTAATGGTTAAGAGCCTCATTAAGAGGCGTACCAAACAGCCCCTTAATGGTTCAGGCTTAACCATTTCATTCAGAAGCTGAAACAAACGCGCTGAATTATTCAATGCTGAATGGTTCAAAGCCTCATTAAGAAGCTTACCAAACAGCCCCTTAATGGTTCAGCGTTAACCATTCTATTTAGAAGATGAAACAAACGCGCTGAATGGTTCAGTTAAGAGACTTACCAAACAACCCTTTATTTTGATCTAGTTTATAAGTACATCGCTTTTGTTGTCCCTTATATATCGCTTGTAAAACAAGATCTTAGCATACATCATTTGTAATATCTATTCCTCATGTTTAAAAAAAAAACAATGAAAATAAAATCCTAAACAGTTGTTCTTACTATTTTTCACTCTTTTTGTTCTTCTCTATTTTGTATTTTATTTTCCTAAATGAATTTACCATACCCTTATTTTCAAACAATTGTTGGTAAAACTCACTCTCGCTGTCTGTGGGCTAAACCTATATGACTTATAGTTTTCGAATATTTGGATTTTCTAACAACCAAAAATTTTTAATAAATAAAGGTAATATATTTGATGCCATTTGATCACAAGAATCGTTAATTAGTTTGCATTTTCTTTGATCGGGAAATTGCAAATAATACATGTGAATGTTCCCATAAGAGTGCGTTGCAAGTATTCATGTTATATTGATGAAATATAGACACAATAAAAACTAAGTTACATCTGGATAATGGATAAACGTTAGCAAATCAGAATTTGTCTTTTAAGTGTGTTCAAAAGAATCCGTGCGTTCATGAACATTCTCAAACAATGCCCAAGTGTTAGCAAATCATAATTTGTGTTTTAAGTGTTAGCAATTCCTCAAGTGTCGACTCGAGTTATTTTAGCTTAAGGAGATATATTGTTCATGTGGCTTCATCAAATTAAGTTTGCATTTAAGTTTTTATATTCCTAGAAAGTATAACATTCTCTATGTTCCTACAAAAAACCACACCTTCGACTTCGATCCAGGTTACAATGCAAGGTCAAGTATTGACATGTTCTTGATTACCATAGACGCCAGATCGTATGAAGTTGCTCTTCATGTCCCTGAATTCCACTCAGTAGTTATCAAATTAGCAGCAGTGGAGGATCCTGCCCAATTTTGTAGGTTTTTGAGAACCCACTCAGTTTGAAACAAAAGGAAAAAGTTATTGTGAACCTTATATGATTTGAAAAACAATTACCAAAGGAACCCACACTAGAGCCGCCACTGATTAGAAGTGGGCATGCTGAAGCCTCGAATACCATCTTCGGATGCTCAGGTCAACATTTTTATCATGTAAATCAACTATAAACACGACCACAAATATTTGTGTATAGAGATAAAATATAGAGAAAATTGCTCGAATAGTCCATGTGGTTTACCCAAATTTCACCTTTAGTCCCAAACTTTTCAAGATTACATCTGTAGTCCTCAACTTTTGGTGTCACTTAACTCAGATGGTCCCTGCAGTGGATGGAGGTTAAATAATCCAGTTAAGTGGGTGTAAAATTACTAAACTACCCTTGTTATTAAAAAATATAAAAATAATTAATGTGTGACCCACACACTTCATCTTCCCCAACCACATTAATTTTTTTATATTTTTTTAATAACAAGGGTAGTTTAGTAATTCCACACCCACTTAACTATATTATTTAACCTCCATCCATTTCAGAGACTATCCGAGTTAAGTGACACCAAAAGTTGGGGACTACAAATATAATTTTGAAAAGTTAGGGACTACAAATGTAATTTTGAAAAGTTAGGGATTAAAGGTGAAATTTGAGCAAACTACAAAGACTATTCAAGCAATTTTTTTCTAAAAATATATTTGACCTCTTTAGAGAGAAAAGGAACCCTTAGTGGGGTTAACCTTCTTTTTCAGGAAGATTATTGGGCTTTACCGGCCTAATGGACTCACCATTGGTGGACCAAACTTAATGAACTAAAAAAAGGTCTTAAGCCCAGGTTGTGGGTTACATCATCAGCATATAATAACATGATAACGTGTTGGGCCATTTTAATTATTTAATCCATTCCATTCTTTTTTTTTCCATTACCAAGCAATTTATGATGCAACCACTATCATCAATGATCACCATCAAGGTATCTATTAGCAGTATTGATGTGAGGAATCTTTGTTTTGCAGTGATACATTAAGTTATACCATTAGTATGTTATGTATTTATATTGATGTGATTGATTGGCAGTGCTACATTTACTTATCTCACCCGTTAGTATGTTGAAGACGACATCAATGTTTAAGAATTTTGTTGCCACCATCCTTTATTTTAACTTAATTTTTCTAATAACATGTCGCAACTTTGTCCTTCGGTTATCACCATCCTCGTCTTAGTTACCGTGTTTACCCCATTGCCACACCAAGTACGTCAAACACTTTTGTATGTGTATTACTAGAAAACTGGGATGTTTCAAACGACAAAAATTGTCAAAAATTCAAATATGCGTAGAAAAAAGATCGGATAAATTGTATATGGTGCAAGTGTATATATTGTTGTATCTATTTTTGTTTGATGACACATCATAAGATTCACCTGATGTTGCTTGTCCGTTGACCCCTTAAAGACGAGCTATTGTCTAACTAGAGAAGCAACATTGTTCATTTTAAGATGCACTAACATAAAATTTTGGACGGGTAACTTTTAACCACATACGCACCCCGCATCATTTAGCCAAGGTAGACTATCAGGATTGCGGTGAACACTATGCTGACCTTGGCGGCCTCGTTGATGGTGTCCCGGTTGGTGTCTTCATTCCGCATTGCCGCTCTCCTCTCCCGCAAGGCCACTCTCCTGCTACTCTAGGTCCTATACGCAATATGCAACTTTTACTACATCATCTACAAGGATTATTATAGATTCATTTGTCTAAAACTATATTATTTTAACATTATAAATATAATACCGTATATATATATATCTGTTTTTATTATTTTAAATATCCATTTAAACCTATTATTTTACCCCGCACAAATAATAGGAGTAAAATCTAAATTTTTATATTCCATTTTGTAATTTTTTATAGAGGGTTAGGATGAAATATATAGTGAAAAAAACGGAGTCTGATTGAACTCATTCAAGCAGTATTGAAACCATCTTATCGAACCCTACAATCTTAGTTTTTAGCTTTTCGATTTTGTGGATTTTTAGCTTGTAGTTTTTACAATTTGTATTATATCATTGTGTCTTTTATGTTGCGTTGTGTCATTTCTTTATTTTCATCACTAGATTATATCCCAGAAACTTTCCGGGGTAGATAAATCTAATATGAAGTGATCAAATATGTGTTATGATGTAACATAAAAATTAATGTACTGCAATATGAGGAACAACAATTTTAATCATGTAAATAAGAATGAAAATGTATATTAAAAATATGTATGTTTGAATTAGGAGCAGAGCCAGAAACAATCATTGCAGGGCGTGATTGAGGCGGTGCTCTTGAAGGTGTGGTGTTTTTTTTTTAAGTGGTGGTACTTTTAACCTATTCTGCTTTGGATGAAAATAAAATTCTTATTACTGGTTTAAATATGATTAGTGACTTACCTAGACACATTGTGTTTTTTTTCTGTATGAACAAAAACCCACCTAATAAAAGTTCGGGTTTTTTTTTCGTTTTTTGTATAGCACTATGGTACTCGTTGGAAAGATAATAAAACGCTCGTTAATTTGATGTAATTTTTTTAAATCTCTGATATAAAAATTATTAACATGTAAAAATTGTGTGTGTGAGGGGGGGGGGGGGGGGGGGATATGAGAGTGAAAAAAGACTTTTGCAAAAAAATAAGAGTGAGAAAGCCATGTGGCACACTCAAGAAAGGATGGCCTAAATAAATGTCATGTTATCAAACATGACTTTCTTTTATATATAGTGTTATTTTTATGATTCATTGTATCTTTTTTATTTGGCATTTTGTCATATTTTGTATGACAGAATCAATTATCCCAATAATTGCTCCATCATTATAGCCTAGTCAATAGTGTAATTAATTGTATTTATCATAGGAGATATTCTCTCTTTAATTCTAGTCTCCAATAGTAGTATATATTCTCTATTGTAAATCATAGTAAGGCACTTGATTTTCACTTTATCTCATGGTATCAGCCTAAGAGATCCTATTCCCTTCCTTCCCTTTTCTTTTTCTTCGTAAACCTCTTATCCATCCCTTCTGTTTCCATGGCTGCTACATCCGATCCATCGGCCATTCCTCTCCATTCTCTAAGTCATCTCATCAACATCAAACTCACATCCCAAAACTACTTACCCTGGGAAAAACAAATCGTTCTGGTCCTCACTTACCTAAACCTTATTGGCCACATCGATGGTACCTCATCCATTCCAGCCGAGACCATCACAACTAATGATCGAACATCTGTTAACCCAGAATTCTTAGCCTGGAAGGCAGCCGATCAAAAAGTTATCTTGTTGATTAATTCAACTCTAACCGAGGAAGCCATGGCCGAGACCATTGGTCACACCACGGCGCACTCGATTTGGAAAGCTCTCGCTAACGCCTACAGCCATTGTTTTATTGAGCGTATTCATAATCTTAAAGACACTCTCCGCACCATTCAAAAAGGAACGTCCACCGTATCCGAATTTGGTCGAAAATTTAAGGCCTTAACGGATCAACTCGCTGCTATCGGTCATCCCGTTAGCGATGAGGATAAACGCCATTGGTTTCTTTGTGGCCTTGGTGCTTCTTTCGAAAACTTCTCCACCTCTCAAAGAACTATTCACCCTGCTCCTGCCTTTCGCGATCTTCTCGCAAATGCCGAAAATCAAGAGATTTTCCAACAAAAGCTTCATGGAAATAACCCTCCTGAAGCGGCTTTCTATGCGCACCATCCTAAACAAACCAACCGTTCCACAGTCTCTTCTCGTGGTCGTGGTAAGTCATCTTCATCCCGTGGTTGAAGTGGAACCTACACTAAACGACCACCTCATTGTCAACTATGTCGCAAAGAAGGCCATTATGCAAGCGCTTGCCCAACTCTTGCATCTTACGCTCAAAAGGCCGCTTCTCTAGATGCTAATCTTGCTCATGCCTTCCATGCTCAATGCGACATCGCCATGGACACCCCGGATTGGACTGCCGATTCAGGTGCTACAACTCATATGCTTCCAAATGACCATGACTTACATAATTCCCAACCCCAATCCGGCAATATGCGTGTCACGTTTGGTAATGGTCAATCATTACCCGTTACACACATCGGTAAAACCAACTTAAACAAAGACATATGTCTACAAAACGTTTTAGTTGTCCCAAATCTCACAAAAAATCTACTTTATATTAGTAGACTTACAAATGATTCTCCCGTTGATGTTTTGTTTTCTAACAATTATTTTCATATCCAGGACCGAAAAACAACTCAAGTTCTTGCTAGAGGCATTTGTGAAAATGGCTTCTACGTTCTCACCCAAAGTCACAAGTCGCTTGTTGCCGCTCTTTCCGCTTCACATCTTCGTGCTTCATTCAATAAAGGGCATAGTCGTCTAGGACATGTGTCTTTTGATACTATTTCAATGTTGAATAAACGTGGTCATGTTTTTGTTACATCAATATTACCAAAACCAGGTTTATGCACCTCTTGTGAATTGTCGAAAGCAAAGCATTTACCTTTTAATGAAAATACAAAACGTGCCCAACATGTCTTAGATCTTGTTCATTGTGACCTTTGGGGACCCTCACCCGTTATGTCAACGGATGGTTATCTATATTATGCCATTTTTGTTGATGACCATTCTCGGTTCACTTGGTTCTACCCTCTCAAAGCCAAATCGGATTTTTATAACATCCTAATCACCTTTTGAAATTTTGTACAAAATCAATTTTCATGCAAAGTTAAGGTTTTTCAAAGCGATGGTGGAACCGAATTCACTAACAATCGAGTCCAACAATGTTTTCAACAAAATGGCATACATCATCGTTTGTCTTGCCCTCACACACCGGAACAAAATGGTAGAGCCGAACGCAAACATCGGCATTTAACCGAAACCGGTTTGGCAATGATGTTCAATGCAAATGCCCCCCCAAAACTATGGGTTGATGCTTTCACTTCCGCCACTTATATAATCAACCGTCTACCCACACCTCTCCTTCAAAACCAATCACCTTTTGAAATTTTGTTTCACCAACCACCTTCATACTCGAATCTCCGAGTTTTCGGATGTCGAGTCTTCCCATATCTTCGGGATTACACCAAAAACAAACTCCTTCCTCGTAGTGCACCGTGTATTTTTCTTGGTTATAGCCCTAAATACAAAGGTTTTAGGTGTCTAGATCCAACAACCGGGCGCATCTACACAACCCGACATGCCAAATTCAATGAAGAAACCCTTCCCTTCAAGGAATCCTCTTCATCCATCGATACCAATACTCTTCAAATTACAAATTATGATGACAACCTACCATTCCCATCCACCACACCCTCAACTACCTTACCCAACAATCCTCCACATCCTCCAACCAATTCGTGCACTTCCTGTCCTCAACATCTTGATCATGCCTCAGCCCATCCCGAACCATCCTCGCCGGCCCAGTCCACTACCGAAACCAACCAAAGCCCACCCTCCAGTCCTTTGTCTACTCCTACCAGCCCAACATCTAAACCGGCCCATACCATTTCCGAACCAAATCATCTTTCCAGCCCAAACCCAATCTCAAACCATTCCAACTCTACCAATCCTCACCATACTGCTCCCTCATTCAGCCAATCATCTCCTGTCTCAGTCAACTCCACTACCAACTCAAATCCCATCTCCCAAGTCAACCCTCCTCAAAATCAATCCACTCATCCCATGACAACCAGATCGAAATCTGGAATTTTTAAACCTAAACATTATGCTAATCTCTCTCATCTTTCTATAAACAAGCTCCACCATTCTCTTCATTCATCCAATCTTCCCAAAGGCATAAAAACCGCCCTTAAAGATCCCAAATGGACTCATGCTATGCATGATGAATTAAAAGCTTTGCACGATAACAACACCTGGAATCTTGTTCCTCGGCCTTCCAACACCAATATTATTGGTTCAAAATGGATTTATCGTGTCAAATATAAATCGGATGGTTCTATTGACCGATACAAGGCCCGTCTTGTGGCGCAAGGATTCACTCAAGTTCCGGGTATTGATTTCTCGCACACATTCAGCCTGGTAGTCAAATCTTCGACAATTCGAGTGGTCCTAAGTCTCGCAACCATCCAACATTGGAATCTAAGGCAACTCGATGTCAACAATGCCTTTTTAAATGGACATCTAAATGAAACCGTGTTCATGGAGCAACCTCCAGGTTTTGAAAATCCGAACCATCCAAATCATGTGTGCAAACTTAATCGTGCTCTCTACGGCTTAAAACAAGCACCACGTGCTTGGTTTCAACGATTAAGTGCATTTCTTGTAACCTTAGGCTTTCAATGCAGCAGGGCCGATCCATCCTTGTTTGTGTATCGCCACAAAGGCAGTCTTGTTTATCTCCTTGTTTACGTTGATGATATAATTGTCACAGGCAACAATGAAACCTTCATCAACAATTTTGCAAAACATCTTCACAAGGAGTTCAAAATCAAAGATCTTGGTCCCTTAAATTTTTTCCTTGGTCTAGAGGTCTCGCATAACAAAAATGGCCTTCTTTTAACTCAAGCCAAGTATGCCTATGACATACTCGCCAAAGCCGGCCTTCTAGATTCTAAACCCGTCTCTACTCTGCTCACCTCCAAAGATGTTTTCAACTCCACCGGTCAACCCTTTCACGATCCCACCTTCTATCGCTCTTTAGTCGGTGCACTTCAATACCTCACCATAACCCGACCGGATCTCTCATATGCCGTGAACCAAGCAAGCCAATACCTCCAAAATCCCACAACCACTCACTTCCAACTCGTAAAAAGGATCCTTCGATACGTCAAAGGCACATTATCTTATGGACTAACTTTTGATCGTCGAACTAATCCTGTTTTACTAGGTTTTTCAGATGCAGATTGGGCGCGATGCATTGATACTCGAAGATCAACCTACGGTTACTGCATTTATTTAGGAGGAAATCTAGTCTCTTGGAGTGCTAAGAAGCAACCCACGGTATCTAGATCAAGTTGTGAGTCGGAATATCGAGCTATGGCAAATACGGCATCTGAGATCATATGGATTACACATCTACTGCGGGAACTTCATGCATTGCCTCCGGGACCGCCAACTCTCCTATGTGACAACAAGAGTGCATTGTTCATCAGTCAAAATCCCATCTCCCACAAACGAGCAAAACACATCGCCATTGATTACCACTTTGTTCGTGAATTAGTTGCAGCTGGCCGTCTTCATACCAAATTTATCTCAACAGATCAACAAGTTGCAGATATTTTCACCAAGAGTCTACCGAAGCCGCTTTTTGAAAAATTTCGCACAATGCTTCGCCTTGGACCTTCTCCAGCTCGCATTGACGGGGGGTGACAGAATCAATTATCCCAATAATTGCTCCATCATTATAGCCTAGTCAATAGTGTAATTAATTGTATTTATCATGGGAGATATTCTCTCCTTAATTCTAGTCTCCAATAGTTGTATATATTCTCTATTGTAAATCATAGTAAGGCACTTGATTTTCACTTTATCTCATTGTAACATATTGTGTTATATTTCGTGATCTATTATGATTTTATTATTCTTTTCGCCCTTCTCATTTTTTTGTACACAGTTAGTGTAAGATAACTTGAATTTGTATATGTAGATACCTCTCGCAAGGAAAAAAATAAAGATTATTTAGTAGTCTTTAATCCCATTTTACCTTTTTTATTCCTTTAATGAATATATAAATATTACTTGTATTAAAATTTTGTAAAAAAGGAATCAAATGATGAAAGATGGTACTTTCATGATTGAAAGATAGAAGAGGGTAATAATATTACATTGAGATGACATAAAATGATGAAAGGTGAATATAACATATGGTCTCGATTAATTGTAGTCCCAAAATACTAGATCTTAAGTGTGCACTAGATTGTTATCAACTAGAAACACCTATTTGTTAGGTGTTTTAGTTGATTAATCTATGAAAACTAAAAGAACTAGATGAATATTGTAAGAACCGACACACAAGAAACATAAAGACACGATTCCATTAAAGATTCAGCTTCAAACAACCATGGATGATACAAGTTCGCACTACATAAAATAAGTTCGCACCTTTACTACTTGTGCTCTCAAAGATACATTCAAAACCCTAACCCTAGCTGCACAAATGAGCTTCTATTTATAGGAGAATTCTGAGGACTGCGAACTTAACATTAAGTTCGCAGTCTCCTCCCTTAAGTACGCAGACTAGGGTTTGTGCACTATAACTATGCATTAACTACATATCTAACCCTCCAACTTTAACAAACAACTAAACATGGTTAAACCTGGTAACTGTGGTCTCATTTTAACCCAACAATACTCCCCCTAGACCACAGCTACCAGTGCTACACAATCAATCTATTTCAACATCACTCAACTCCCCCTCTTCTCTTGCTTGCTGTGCTGGGAGTGCTTGAACTATGCTTTCTTCAATGATTGGTTCTTCAGGTGGTGGCTCTTGAATGAACAACTCAGCTAGATCTACAGTTGTTTGATCTTGCTGAGTCTCTGGAGCTGTGCTTGGAGAGACTGGTGGTACCTGTGAAGGCTCAGGATCAAGATCAACTGTTGCTGGAGAAGCTTGTGTTTGAACCTCTGGAGTAGCTTCAGCTTCTGATTTCTTTGCGGCAGCAGCAGCAACAGCAGCAGCTAGCGCTCTGTCATCTTTCGCTTTGTCAGCTGCGTTGATCTTCGCCACCAGATCGATCAGTTCTTGCTTTCGCTTCAGCGCTCTTTCCACAGCCCTTCTAAACAAGACAGCTTCCTCAAACAACACGTTACCAGCACCAACATTTATCTGATTAGCAAAGAGAGTGGTTAAATCAGATGGATTCAGAGCAAACACGTCCACTGGATCCACTATTCTCAGTGCCTCTGTATCATCTCTCAATTTGATAACGGCTTCACCGGTTCTGCTATCATAAAACCACTTCTTGAAGTCTGCCAAAAGTACAGGAAGCTCAGGACGAATGGGAACCCTAGTGACGACATCTGGAGGGTCTATCACATAGGTTATCATTCCCCGTCCGGTTGCAGGATCAATTCTTTTCTTCGACATCCTTCGCCTTGGCTTTTGTGGCTTCCATTCTTTGAAATCACGTGCACATTCATCTTCAATATACACAGACACCATGTTAGCATTGGAACACCCAGAGTGGTTCAGAAAAGGAGTTCTGCACATCTCCCGTATGTCCCATCTTGGAAGGGACTTCAAATTCGGTCTTCCCTTAAAATACTGAATGACGCCTCCCCTTCGCTTCACAAAGAAAAGACGCTTAAACCCATCATATCCCCAGCAAACAACTCTTTCTTGATGCGAAGCACGAGTATGGTGAATGGTCTGGTGCAACGCAGGAATGGTGATTGGTCTTCTTGGAAACCAACTTGCTCTCTCAGGATCCAATACATACCCATCATCCATTTCATACACTGTCTTTTCCCCCGCACCAATTTCTACAAACGTTTCAGGCATCTCGTCTTCACTAATCTCATCTACATCACTCTCTTCCTCCTTTCTTTCTTTCTCCTTTTCTTCTTCCATAAATTTTCCGAAATCAAAGACCTCATCAAACGTCAATTTTGGAGCATCGGTACCCTGAGTCTTTAACTCCTGAAGCATATCAAACATCTTCATCTGGACCTCAGTCTGAAACTTAATCAAATAGCGCTGATCTTTGACCACCTTTTCAAGACTTCGGTTCTTATGCTTCAACTTCTTCAGTTTCTTTCTCAACTCCTGATTGTTATAGATTTGATTCTTCAGCATACAGATTTCCTTGGCGGCATTCTTTCCCACCTCCTTAGATAACTTCTCATACAATTCCTGATGCACCGGTTTTTGACGAGATGCACCAGGAACAGATGATGATGGTACTGACTGTTTCTTTGCTGGAGGCTTGGGAATGGGTGGTCTTTCAGAGGAAGGGCCAGGCCTAGCAGTAGAGGGCCCTGGCCTGGCAGTGGAAGGCCCAGGTTGACCCTCCATACCAAACATCTGTTCCAGAATAGCTTCATTCTCCTCATCTTCTTCAGTCATAACCCTTGGTCTTTCAGACTCGGGCAGCTGCTCTCTCCTTCTTCTTCTTTCTGCCTTTGCAATTTCAGCATTCTGTCTGGCAGCCTCAGCTATTTCAAGTTCCTCGGGAGTCAATGATTCTCTCCCTTCCTGTAGTAAACCAGTAGGCCTGTTTCTTTTGGTCGGCCTCTGAGGAACAGGATCAGTTGCTGCTCTTTTACCAACAGATCTTTCACGTGCAACTTCTTCAGCAGTGTGCTGAGGCACTGTAGCAGCAGGAACAGTAGTAGCAGGTACAGTAGGAGCAGGTTCAGTAGAAGCAGGTTCAGTAGGTTCAGGTTCAGTTGCAGCTGGTTGTTGAGTTCTAGCAGTATATTGTCGTCTTCTCTTCATCTCACTGAATAGCTTCATAACAACTGGATAGCGTTGAGCAGAGTACATGCTTTCCAGCATCGGTTCCCAATCGGGTGTGTTGCATTCAGAAAAACCATATTTATCACCAAGAGGCAGATCCTCATGCTGCGAGTTAATCATCATCTGAACAAACCGCGGATACATCGTCCATTTCTTCTTTGTGTCTTGGGCATTCCTCACCATACACTCAAATACCAACCCCGACAGATTAAAAGGCTCATTCTTGCAGATCTTAATCATGGCTGTTGCCCAGTCGGGACTGAGTGCATTATAACCCCCTTTTCGGTGACATAAAGACATCAGGAATACATGACAGATAAGCTTCCAGTCTCTGGTTAAATGACTCTTTTTGATATCACCTCTGGCATCGAAGTCTCCTTTGTATCCAAAGTTTAAGAACTCTTGATGGATCACAGTCTTCGGTAAAGATCTGACAGTTTCTGGTCGATCCTGAAATCTTAGAACCTGTCTCACTGTGTCTTCTGTGATGATAACTGCCTTGTTTCTGACTGTGGCTTTAATTCTCTTGACTCGAGCCACTGTTTCCACTCTTGCAGATCTCCAGAAGTCTTCAATGTGAGAACTATAGACTTCAACTTGCTGCTCAACTGCATATCCGATCCTGCTTCTCCTGATCCATGCAACTACGTCCCGAAACTTTGAATCGTCAGTTTCCAGAATGATCGCCTGGTTGTGCATTCCTCGAGGATCCCATTCAAGAGCCATCTGTTTTGGACACGTGCACGAAAATTAAGTTAGAATTTTGATTTTGAATTTGACTAATGACAGACACTTCATTTTCTTTGACGGACGACGTACTTAGACTCGATTTGGTTTTAAGTTGGTTTTACGTGTGTTATTTATTTTATGGATTAGATTTTTTAAAGTGTATATGACTTGTTTTGTTTTTCATTTTAATAGTCATTTGAGTCTAGTTACGGTTTACGGATGAATCAGTCAAGTTACGTAGTCCGGTCAAATGTCCTGAAAAGTTAAGTCAATGGTCAAAATCTTGGTCCAAAATTAAGTACACAGGTTAAGTTCGCAGTCCAAATCAGGACTGAGCACCAGCTGCTTGGTACGCAGTCACCAGATCAGGTTCATTACAGGAAACCCAAGTGCGCACTAGGTTTTACCCGGAAATGCTTGGTGCGCACTTGGTTTTACTCGGGCATGGTGACGGCTTGGAAGGGTTATCAGGTCTGCGTACTAGACTAGTACGCAGCCACCTAAACTCTCGTTTAGGATTTCAAGTTCACACTTAAGTACGCTATCACATTAGGGTTTCTCAGGCTTATTTCATATGGTGCAAGTTCGCACTTTATGAAACAAGTGCGCAGTTCTTTAAAGAAATAGGTGCGCAGTTTATCAAAAACCCCAACTGTCAACTGATTTTACTGATTTCAATCCTCAGATCCTGTGATTCAAGGCAAGACAAGTTAGAATCTGCATAACTACCTTTAACAAACACAAAGACGAGTAAAGAAAATAGGTGAAATAGATCAATAGGAGGTTTTCAACGGTGGTTTAGTGGTGGTTTTGTGGAAGTTTGAAGAACACGGTGGTTTAGAAGAACAAGACGGTGGTGATGGTGGCTGAGATGTTGAGATGAAAAATTAGGGTTTGTAAAATTAAGAGTAAAAAGTTAAAAAACAAGATTTAACTGCGTATTTATAGGAATTAGGTTGGGCCGCGTACTTGGCCCTTAAGTGCGCAGGCCCAAAATTCTTGTCAAGTGCGCAGGCCCAACAAAGGTTTTCAATGAGTTAAGTTCACAAGCCCACTAAGATTTTAATAGACAGTTAAGTACGCAGGCCCATAAACAAGAAAATAGCCTTTTTAACCAAAGATTTGAGTTTAGAGATCAACCGTTTCTCACCTTTTGCATCAAGATCATACTAGTCATACCTGCCAGACCACGTTTCAACTTTCCGTTGGATAGCTGTAGCCCAAGAAAAACTGTCGGTATATTTATCCACTTAAATCCATGCCTCTCGTCTTTCAACAAGCTTTATATGATGATCTTTATCATGTTTTGGTAATATTGACGACATGTTAATGGACCCCACTTGTGCCAGGTGTAAGCCTACCAATCCTCAAGGTTTATTGAGATATAATGATGAGAGCTTCAGGTCTATGTTTCCATAAGCAGAGAAGATGATCATTATGTCAATCAGATGATGAGAGCTTCAGGTCTATGTTCCCATAACAAAGAAGATGATCATCTGATTGCTTTTTGAGCTATCTATATGTTTGCACGTCACTAACATTGCGTGTCTTTTGTTGCTCATTTTGATTTTGATAGCCCCGCTTTGGTAGCTTGCACTCTTAGGTGTCTTTTGATTGCTTATGCACAAAATTTTCTGTGTCTTTTGATCTCTCAACCTGTGTATGACCGGACTCAGCTTGTGCAAGCCTGAAGCACAGTGGGAATCCAGCACCTCGCGTAGACTTTTAGTTTGTCATCTTTTAGCAGTTTACTCAATTCCAGGCTGAATCTACCGACATGTCGTTGCTTGAAGCCACAACGTCCTCTGGGTCCTATTCACATGCTGACAAATATGATTAGTTCCTATCATTTCTTGATTGTTTTTTAAAAAGTTTTTTTTTAAAACTTGCAAATTTAGGGATCTACCGGTTTATTTCTCCCCCAAAAATCTTTATTTTATTTTAAAACATAAGATTTTTCTATAATTTATTCACAAAGTAAAGTTTTTTTTTTTTTTTTTTTTTTTTTTTTTTTTTAAATCATTCAAAGTTGATCATTTCCAACCAAGTCACCAACTGACGAAAACGTGTTTTGTCGAAAGCTTTGGTAAAGATATCTGCCTTTTGATCAGCAGTATCGATAGGCAACACCTGTATGTACCCCTTGTCGTGCGCATCGCGAATTGAATGAATCCGAATTTCAATATGTTTAGTTTTCGAATGATCAATTGGATTCTTCACGATGTCACGACAGGCATCATTATCAATGTAGATAGGGGTTCTCATGATATTCAAACCATAATCCAACAGCTGATTTTGGATCCACAACACTTGACAGCAACAACTGGATGCGGCTGTGTACTCAGCTTGAGCAGTAGATATCGACACAGTGGTCTGCTTCTTGCTTTGCCATGACACGAGCCGGTTCCCCAGAAATTGACAGCCACCAGAGACAGACTTTCGGTCAATCCTGCAACCTGCATGATCACTATCAGAGTACGCAATTAGGTCAAAATTGTCACTCTTAGGATACCATAAACCAAGTTTTGGTGTTCCTTTGAGGTAGCGGAAGATTCTTTTGACTGCAGTCTCATGAGATTGCTTTGGATTTGACTGAAAGCGGGCACAGCATCCAACTGCCCACATGATGTCCGGTCTGCTAGCTGTAAGATACATCAAGGAGCCAATCATAGAACGGTAAGTGTGCGGGTTCACAGATGGTCCTTCAAGATCTGGTACAAGTGTTGTTTGAGCTGCAAAAGGAGTGTTGGATGGTTTGCAATCCGACAGGTTGTACTTCGCCAGAATGTCTCTTGTGTATTTAGCTTGATGAATGAGAATACCGTCTTCCTTTTGTTGGACTTCGAGACCTAAGAAAAATGATAGTTCTCCCATCATGCTCATTTCAAATTGAGACTTCATGATGCTTTCAAATTCCCTGCACAAATTTTCGTCAGTTGAACCAAAGATAATATCATCAACATAAATCTGAACAAGGATAGAATGTTTGTTGACTTCTTTGGTGAACAAGGTCATGTCGATCTTCCCTCTCGTGTATCCATTTTGTAACAGATATGAAGACAAGGTCTCATACCAAGCTCTAGGAGCTTGATGGAGACCATAGAGAGCCTTGTCTAGCTTGTAGTATCTGTTTGGATGATGAGGGTCTTCGAATCCGGGCGGTTGGCACACATAGACTTCTTCTTTGATCTTCCCATATAAGAAAGCGCTCTTCACGTCCATCTGAAAGACTTTAAAATTTCGATATGAAGCATATGCCAAGAAGATGCGTATGGCTTCAAGTCGAGCGACTGGAGCGAAGACTTCCTCATAATCAATCCCCTCCTGCTGACGAAATCCTTGAACAACCAGACGAGCTTTGTTCTTGATTACCACGCCACGTTCATCCATCTTATTGCGAAAAACCCATCTTGTCCCAATAGGATACTTTCCTTCAGGCAGATCAACGAGCTCCCACACTTTGAGCTTTCTGAACTGAAATAGTTCTTCCTGCATGGCCACAACCCAGCTTGCATCTCTCACTGCATCTTCAATGCTGAAAGGAACGGTTTGAGATAGGAAAGCTGAGAGAGCGGTGTTGAGCTTGTCTGTCTGATTTCTGGTAAGAACACCCTCACTGATTGGTCCAATGACGTTTTCAATTGGATGGTTCTTAGAAGATTTGAATCCCATATTTTCTTCTTCTTGCACTTGAGGAGGAAGGTTCGAAAGATGGTCTCCAGGTGTAGAAGAACTGGATGGATCACTTACAGACTGCTGATTTGATTGTGTTCCTTCAGCATTTGACGTGCTTTCAGGAATGTTAGAGGTTTCAGCAGTAGTATCACCATTATTAAGTTGAGGAACAATAGGATCAGCAACCAGAGGAGAGAAACGGGTGGTAAACGGTGCGACTTCATCATCAGAAGAGTAGAGAATATTTCCAAAGGGAGAAGAGCTTGTGGCTTGATTTTCAGGAGCTGGTTCTGCATGAGCTTGCTGTTCAGGAATGACAAAGTGATTGAACACAACATCCACATCAAAGAACCAGTCAGGACCGGTTCCAACATTGGTGGAGTTGGATTCTTGCCAGTCAACATAAAAGGATTCCAGAACCATCTTGGTACGTTTGTTGTATACTCGATAAGCCTTTTGACTAGACGAGTATCCAACAAAGAAACATTCGTCTCCAACAGCATCAAACTTCATGATATTCTCAAAGTTGTTTAGAAGAGTGCAAGAACATCCAAACGGCCTGAAATAATCAATGAGAGGTTTTCTTTTGAAAAGCAATTCATAAGCTGTTTTCCCACGAGGCTTGACAATCAAGACCCTGTTAAGAACATAACAGGCGGTATTCACAGCTTCTGCCCAGAAGATGATCGGTAACTTAGAGTCAATGAGCATGGTTCTGGCAGCTTCAATAAGCGTACGATTCTTCCTTTCAGCCACTCCATTTTGCTGAGGAGTCCTTGTAGCACTATATTGGAGATGAATTCCTTTCCCGCTGCAGAACGTCACAAAAGTTTGGTTCTTGAATTCTGTTCCATGATCACTTCTGATTGACTTTACTTTCAACTTGATTATATTCTCGATCAAAGGAACGAACAGCATCAAGGTCTCAGCAGCCTCACTCTTGAATTCCAAGAAGTACACCCATGTAAAGCGAGAGAAGTCATCTGTAATCACCAAGCAGTAAGACTTTTTACCCAAGCTTTTTATACTGATAGGACCAAAAAGATCCATATGTAATAATTGAAGAGGTGAGTCAATTGAGTTCACTGTTTTGGACTTGTGCGATTTCTTATGTTGTTTACCTTTGGCACATGCTAAACATTTTTCAGAAAATGGGAATTCCTTAGAAGGAAGACCTCTGACTAGATTAAGTTTAGAAAGTTTGTTAATATTTTTAAAGTTAACATGACCTAATCGCCTGTGCCATAACAGTGACTCTGACTCGGATGCCTTTGACAGTAGACAAGTCATTGGTTGTTCAGACTTGGCATCCCTCATGTTTATCACATAAGTATTGTTTTGTCTGGGGGCTTTTAGCATGATCATGTCGGTGGATGGTTTGAATCCTGGCTTTAGGAAGATGCATTCCATGTCGTTAAACAACACTGAGATTCCTTTGTCACAGACTTGTGATACACTCAATAGATTGTAGCACAGTTCTGGAACATAGTTGACGTCCTCAAGTGTTAGTGCGTCAGAGACTACATCTCCTATACCAACGATCTTTCCACCCTTCTCATTTCCAGCAAACGCTACAAATTCTCCATCAATGAACCGATAGTTCTTGAGGAGTTCTTTCAATCCTGTCATGTGTCTTGAAGCGCCGCTGTCGACATGCCATAGATATCTCATGAGAGCTATCAGCCATTTTTGTAATTTATTCTGCACATACAAAGACAAAAGAGAAACAAAGCTAAACTAAAGAAAATCTATGTACAGTGGTGATTCTGCCTGAAACTTAAGTAACTTTGGGAATCCAAGTTTGTTTAAGTTTTGATCTGTCATGGTTTTCTCCCAAAGTTGACTCTTGTTTCTTCCAAATTTGTGTATTTTTAACAAAACTTTTTACGGTTTCTTGAAGATTTCTTAATTGATCCGAAAAAGAGTTTTGTGTTTTGACATCTTTTTGTGGTTTAGGTTTTATGTGACAGTTCTTGACCACGTGACCCTCTTTTCCACATCTGAAGCATTTAGAATGCTTAGGCTTGATCTTAGGAGAAGATCTGGATGATGATGGTTGTGATGCTCTTTTCTTGATCTTGTTTGATCTTGAGCTTTCTGTTGAGCTTGATTCTTCCCTGTTGCTAGTTGATTCTTCATTGATGTCCAGATTAGTTAAGCTGCAGCTGCTCTCTGTATCACTTAGTGATTCTTCAGAACTTGAGGTACCTGTTTCACTTTGTGATTCTTCAGAACCTGATACATCTGTGGATGAGGGGATAAATTCTGGGATTTCCTCAGTGAGAAATTTCCCAAACCTGTTACGCTTAAGTTCTGGCACAAACACAGATGGTTTGACCACATGATTATCATCAGAGAATGCAGCATTAAGATCAACACACACAGGAATAACATTTTCAACACAAACATTAGATCGTTTGATAGGAGGCTTCCTATCATCGGGAGCCACAGCCCCTTTTAAATCAAGATTACAGTCATCCAACCTAGTTAAACTATTACAGTCATCCGTCCTAGGCAAACTATTACAGTCATCCGATTTAGTTAAAGTTTTACATTCATCCAAAATAGAATTGTTTTTCGAATTTTCATTGTTCCAGATAAACCAATTCACTGTTGAGTAATTGGCACCCGGATGTCCTAAACCCACTGTCTGGCCACCACAACACACATCATCCTCCACCTGAGCCTGTTGGGTCACATCTGCATTACTTTTACTTATGTTAGTATTTGACTCAGATTCATCACATTTCTTTTCAAAAAGGTCATTTTTTGGATGAGGTGATGGAATGGGTATGTATTCACTTTGGCTCAAGGGTAAGAATAGAGATCTTTCGATTCCATTCTTATCCTTATACCCAATTCCATCCTTTACGAATGATTGTCTTCCACATTCGATTATATCAGCTTGAGCCCGTTTGCTCACATTCCATTTATCCACAACAATTTGAAGACGAGTTGTCTCATTTCTAGATTTCTCTAGTTTTGAGGTTAAATCGTTTATCAGAAAATCTTTCTTAAGCACAAATTCTTTTAAAGTTTGCATTTCAGCTAGAGTTGCATTTAACTTTCGCTGATATGCCCACTCATTTTCTTTCATTTCAGTATTTATTTTACGAATGTCATCCATTTCTCTTAAAACTCGTCTGTTGTGTGATAAACAGTATGCGACAGCTGTAACACACCTGGGTGAGCACAGTTTAGATTTAATTTCTAAAGGAATATTTACCATGTCCCTTTCCTCAGCTTTCTTAGAAGAACTCTTCACCTCCTCAGCAACCTTCTCAGATGAAGTCTTCTCAGCAATCAGCGCTTCCTCTCTTTTCTGATCATTCGCCTTCTCTTCAATCAACACACTCTTCAACCCAGCATTCTTCTGCATTTCCCCTTTTAGAACCTCAGCAGACGATCCTTCAACAGAGTTTACACCACTTGAAGATTTGGTGCAGATTGTGGCCATCAGGGCTTTGTTAACTTCAACCTCAGCAGCGGCAGCCTCTTCTCCCCAGTCGAAGTCTTCAACAACCAAGGCCTTTTGTGGCTCCTTATCATTTCCCTCATTGCCATCGGTTATGGCCACCAACCTCTTTGCAGGCTTAATTTCAGCTTGGTTCAGTGTGGGGCATTCGTACTTGAAATGCCCGGGGACCTTGCAGTTGTAGCACCTGATCTTGGACTTATCAAACCCAGCCTTTCCCATACCAACTCTTCTTCCGGTTCTATCTTGAAAACGCTTCACTCGTAAAGTGATCATAGCCATCTGCCATTTCAGATCCATCTCTTCCATGTCATCTGGGTCAACCTGATACATATCCTCTGGGGACATCATCTCATTTTTAATCTCTCCGGTCTTCAACGCTTCAAAACTGCTCATGAAAGAGTTGAACAGTTCCACATGTTCAGCAGCCAGTTTAGCAGCCTGTGGAGTTAGAGTCTTTGCAGCCCTTTCAGAATACATTGGAGCTTTCCCAGAACTTGAACTACCAATCCCTGCAGAATCCACATACGAATGCAACGAACTTGAACCCATATCACCAATTGGGGCCATCAAGGCCAGATTCTTCATAGCACCACTGGAAGTCACCTTCGGGACAGTCTGATTCATTTCTCTTTTAGTGATGTCCATCTCAAATGATTTCAGAGTATTTATGAGATCTGCCAGAGTAGACTGAGCATCCAGGTAGTCCTTTTTGATCAACATACATTGGACACTCCACTCCTTTGGGAGAGAGTCGAGCAGCTTCTTGATGGAATTGCGGTTGTTTACAGGAATACCCGCTTTCTTCATCTTGGTCAGCAAATTCATGAACCTGTCAATGTGTGAAGACAGACTCTCACCACGAATACTTCCAAACATATCGTACTCCTTCTGAATCATATCTTGTTTGTTTTGCCTCATCTCAGCATTGCCTTCATAATACTCACTCAGTGCAAACCACAGATCGTGCGCTGATCCGTATTCTTCAAACATATTGTAAACATCATTTGACAAAGCCATGGTGAGAGCACCGTAGGCTTTGTGATCTCTCTGCAGCAGTTGTTTGTCTAGATCAGTGTAGGTGGTGGGGTCAGTGTTGAACACTTCTCCAGCATCAGTGGTTCTGGTGGGAATGTGAGGTCCGAGCTGGACAGAGTTCCATTGGGTGTGATCGTTGACAAAGTAGAAAGCTTTCATTCTGTTCTTCCATGTGCCATAATCTTCTGCACCCATCAACTTGGGAATACGTGTTATAGTACCGGTTTCAAGTTCAGCTTGCGTTATGGGGTTAACTTGGAATGAGTTGTTACCAGACATGTTTTAAGATTGATTTTAGGTTGATTTTAGATTGATTTTAGGGTTGTGATTGAATTGATTAGCAAGTTATAGTCCAAAGTCCTTGAAAAGTCAAAACAGTCCACAAGTACGCATGTAAGTACGCACTTAGCACAAGTTCACAGTTTGCAGTCTAAGTTCGCAGTTCTTGGAAACCTGAAACAGATAAACAACGAAGATAAGTCCCTGATTCTCCTGATAAGTACGCAGCTCCTGTAGCACACACACTTTGGCTTAAGTTCGCAGTTCAGCCAAGTCAGAGCAGCACAAGTGCTCAGTCTTGACTGATCAGCCTGCGCACTTGTACAAGTACGCAGACACTTAAACTCTCGTTTAAGATTTTAAGTTCGCAGTAACCCTAGCCAAGTGCTCAGAAAATGCACCTTTTCAGTAAGTTCGCACACCAACTAGAGATTTCAGATAAGTATGCAGAAACCCTAGTTGTGGTGCCAGGAGAGAGAAAGCTATAAAGCCTTGTGTAAATTTAAGTGCTCACACAGACACAAGTGCACACACTTTTGGATTAAGTGCGCAGCTGTGGCTGTTAATAAGTGCACACCTTGAAATATCAAGTATGCAACTTATGAGCTAAGTACTCACTTTTGAAACAAGTACTCACAAGCAAGAAACAAGTTCACACTGATGAGACAAGTACGCAGAAATAAGTGCTTAATGCTTGAAACAAGTACTCAGTTTTTGAGACAAGTACTCACAGACAAGAAACAAGTACTCAGATTTTGAGCTAAGTTCGCACTTAAGTGCGCACAGTCGGCTGTTTAAATTTTAAACTTACCAGAAACTGATCCAAGAGATTTTCAATTGTTTTGAAGCTCTTGAATGATGTTTCTAATGAAATTAATAACTTTTAAACACCTTAGAAACACTTTTCACGAGATTTTAAAGCAAAACAATGAAAATATTCAAACTTTGATAAACACTAAAATTTTGAAAAACTTGAAAGTAAAAACTAACAAGGAGGGTTTTGATATCTTTAGATAGATACAATCTCGAGCACAGAGGCTCTGATACCAAATTGTAGTCCCAAAATACTAGATCTTAAGTGTGCACTAGATTGTTATCAACTAGAAACACCTATTTGTTAGGTGTTTTAGTTGATTAATCTATGAAAACTAAAAGAACTAGATGAATATTGTAAGAACCGACACACAAGAAACATAAAGACACGATTCCATTAAAGATTCAGCTTCAAACAACCATGGATGATACAAGTTCGCACTACATAAAATAAGTTCGCACCTTTACTACTTGTGCTCTCAAAGATACATTCAAAACCCTAACCCTAGCTGCACAAATGAGCTTCTATTTATAGGAGAATTCTGAGGACTGCGAACTTAACATTAAGTTCGCAGTCTCCTCCCTTAAGTACGCAGACTAGGGTTTGTGCACTATAACTATGCATTAACTACATATCTAACCCTCCAACTTTAACAAACAACTAAACATGGTTAAACCTGGTAACTGTGGTCTCATTTTAACCCAACATTAATTATCAAAACCGTCCCTGTTGTTTGAGTTAATATGCCAGTCCAGCTTAAAATTTAAAAAATTGCTTGAACAGTCATTGACTTTTGACGAAATAAGCCAAAATAGTTCATTTCGTTAACGGGGTTAACACAATAATGCCATCCACTTTAAGGAGCCATTTGGGTTCAAGTATTGGCATGATCTGGTCAAAGATGTTTTGTGGGATGTGCTTCGGCGAGCTAAGATTTCTGCTAAGAACGAGGCCCCCATAAACTTTCTGACTAACCTGGGCGAATGAAGCTCCACCTTGCACCTAACGGATGTTATTGTGTTTGGTTGGGCGGGTGGCAAACATGCTTGTGTGGCCCTTACCGGGGTGTCCCTCTGGTAAGATTACGACACAACGGGCTTGTGCCGGCACAATCGGTTTTGAGGGATGAATCCAAGAAGGTTGCTAAGCATGAATCAACATGTTTGGAGAAGCAACATGTGTTTGTGCTTTTTTGCTTTCGAGATCCATTGATCTGCTGCCCCTGACGCAACAAGTTTCCTAACCCGAGTGTAGAATGTGGCTCATAGTAATTTGCAATGCTCCACGAACCAAGAGTTTGCCTTTAGCTGAATAGGTTTTATAATTCAAAGGGAGTAACGACACAACTTGTTATTTTTTACCTACCATCCTTATATAATTTGTTTTTGGTCTGAAATCTCTAAGTCTTTTTTTTTTTTGAAAGAATAACTTTATTCACAAAAACGCGCAGACCTCAAAGAAAGGGCTGACACAAAAAACCACTAAAACATGTACAAAGGGTTTCGACTCCAAACTCTCCACACGATATCTTTACATTTACTCCTATGTTTTAACCAAAGAAAAGCCAAAGACTTGACTCTAGCGATCACTTCTAAAACCATAGTTTTAGATCTCTTGAACACCATCTCATTCCGAGCAAACCAAAGACTCCACATAGTAATCATAATGATCCCATAGACGATCTTCTTTCTGAATTTGTCACCACCAATCACCTTGTGAATGTTCAAGAAATCCTTCACCTCGAACGCGTAAATAGGACTAACACCAATCCATCTACTAATAGAATCCCAAACATTAGCAGAAAAAACACAATCCATCAGCACGTGCATAATAGACTCGGGAGCATCTTCACACCACGAGCACATCAGATTCGGGAGAGAGACTTGGCGTTTAAGAAGTTCTAATTTCGTTGGAAGCCTATTCATCGAAGCCCTCCAAACCATTATTTGACACTTAAGAGGCACCCAAGCAACCCATTTAAACTTGAAATTAGTACCATAATCCGTCCCCAACTGCAGCATATACCTGACCGAATGCGTAGAGAACGTCTTCTCTTTATCAGCTGCCCAATACCATCGATCAGCAGGATCAGAAATCGCTAAGCTGCTGATGCAGCCCATAATCTGCAACCACTGATCAAAAGCGTCCACCGTATTAATCATGGAAACCCAATCAGCGTCTATCATCCAACTGTTGCCCACCTTCTTAATACGGTCCGTAACATAACAGTCCTTCTTGTTCTCCAGCCCATACAGAAGCGGCCAGCGGTTCTTGAGACTAACTTCACCCAACCACACATCATGCCAAAAACGAGCCGAAGAGTTACTTCCCACCTTAACCCTTATGAAAGAATGCAGCGGCTTATTTTCAGACTTTAAAGAACTACCTGACTTCACTATAGCTTTCCAATTTCCAGCCGCGTTGTTGCAAACAGGCAGCGTCTCCCACATCTTATTTTTGTTATGAACAGAATCAATAACACGACGCCATAAACCTTCCGGATTAACTCTATATCTCCAAACCCATTTGAACAAAAGCGCTTCGTTCACGTCTTTCAATCTCTTAATCCCCAACCCACCATATTTTTTCGGACTAGTCACCTTATCCCAACTGACCCAATGGATCGAATTCTTGTCTAAGGAGCCCGACCACAGGAATTTTCTCATAATTCTTTCAAGAGTATCGATGATCTTCCGAGGAGCTTTATACAAGGAGAAGTAGTAAACCAGAAGACTTTCAAGGACCGATTTGATTAGAATAACTCTTCCACCAATCGATAATAATTTCGCTTTCCACAAGGCCAATCTAGCTTCAAAAACCTCAATCACTTTCTTCCAGTTACCACACCTATTCATATTGGCTCCCACTTTTATGCCCAAATAGTCAAAAGGAAGGTTCCCACGCTTACAACCCAAAGCCAAAGCCGTACCATCCACCACCTCATTAGCCATGCCAACACCAAAAAGATTGGATTTATTGATGTTTATTTTCAGCCCCGAGCAAACATGGAAACATCTCAAAATTCTAGCTATGCTAACCACGTTGCTACTCGACCACTCTCCAAGAATAAGCGCGTCATCAGCATATAACAAGTGCGACAATACCTCCGTGTTCTCGTTTACCTTGACACCCTTGAACTCATCGATTTGAACCGCCTTATAGATGATATACGAAAGAACTTCCATCACTAAAAGGAATAAGAAAGGCGACAAAGGATCCCCTTGGCGAAGACCCTTCTGACACGAAAACTCGAAAGTTGGCGACCCATTGACAAGAATCGCCGAGCGAGCTGATTGTAAAACTCCCATAACCCATCTTCGCCATCTTTCCGGAAAACACATTTGCTCCATAACCGAGTTAAGAAAACTCCAGTTAACGTTATCGTACGCTTTTTCGAAATCTATCTTTAAAAGAAACGCCTTCTTTTGTTTTCTCTTTAACCAACTAATAACCTCATTCAACACCAGCGGACCATCCAAAATATTCCTATCTTTGATGAATGCCGACTGAGATTCCGATATCACATCTCCCATAACAAGCTTTATACGATTCGCCAAGATCTTTGAAATGATTTTACTAACCATACCAATGAGATTAATAGGTCTAAACTCCTTCATAGAAATCGGGTTTTTACATTTCGGGACCAATGTTATAAACGAAGTACTACATTCCGGGCTTATAAAACCTGTTTCATAAAATTCCGCGAGAATTTTGAAGAAATCATCTTCTAGTTCTCCCCAAAATTTATGAACAAAGCTGAAATTAAAGCCATCTGGGCCTGGGGCCTTGTCTTTTCCACAGTCGAACACTGCAGATTTGATTTCTTCTTTGGAAAAAACTCGAACTAGCGCTGCCCTCTTGTCTTCTGGAACACCTTTTAAATTCTGACAAACAAGATTGGGTCTGATAACACACCTTTCTTTGAAATGTTCCCGAAAGAAATTAAGAACCTCTCTTTTGACACATTTAGGCTTCGTTTCCCATCTACCATTCACCTCAATACCCGGAACCCCATTAGTCGATCTTCTCCCGTTTATAATCCTGTGAAAATACCCAGAGTTTTCGTCACCCGAAGTCGCCCATTTCACCCGCGCCCGTTGTTGCAAGTCTTTATTCCGAGCATACAAAATCTCAGCTATAGTCTTCTTGCACTCCTCCATAACCCATTCTTCTTCTTCCGATAAATCACGTTGTTCCAGAGTCATATCAAGCTGCTCTACTTCCAACCTGCAAGATTCCATGACTTCATTCTCTTTTCGAAGCATCTCATCTCTCCATATACGCAGCTTCCCTTTAAGATCTTTAAGTTTTAAAAACAGCTTTTTATCCGCCGGGCAGTTAACATCATAATTCGTAGTCAGACAATTTCGAACCACAACATCACAACCCTCCTTATCCCCCCATGAGTTAAACCACCGGAACGGTTTCGGACCAAACCTCTTATCAACCATAGACAACAACAGCGGGCAATGATCTAAGAGACCTCTAGGCAGAGCACGAAGACATGCCTCAGGCCACTTATTGAAAAAATCCGAACAGACCAATATACGATCAATCTTACTTTGTTTATTACCACCTCCTTTGCCTGCCAAGAAGGTGAATTTTCTACCTTTCATCACATACTCCATCAAACCCATACCCTCAATAAACTCATTGAACTCCCGTGTGCTTGTCTCGTTAAATCTAGTATTCTTCCTGTCATCCGGACTTCTGACCGTATTAAAATCGCCTAATAATAACCACAAACCATCCCGAGCACGCATAACATCCGATAAATTCTGCCATAATAAACGTTTCTGGACATCAAGTTGCGGACCATAGACGTTTACAATATTAATCTTCACATTAGCATCCTTTAGATAACCACTGATAAGCATAAAGTTCCTATTTTTGATCACCGAATCACTCTCAAAAACTGAAGTGTTCCACATACAAACTAACCCACCTGACAAACCAACCGGCTCAACGAACTGGAAATCAAAACTCCCATTACCCCAGTAGCGACCCAAAATATTCCTATCCAAACCTTGAACTTTAGATTCTTGAAGAGCTATAAATGATACATCATTATCCTGTTTCATTCTTCTAACCCAGTCATCCTTGCCCACAACCCCCATACCTCGAACATTAAGACACAAACAATTCATATCTGACCCAATTGTAACCCTTCTTCAACTATAGATTCGTTAATTAAATCTTGAAATTCATGGAGTTCAACACCCAATTTACGACCTAAACTTACCGTATGAGAGACCTCGTCAGTAATCGTCCCTCCCAGCATGCACTTCTTTATATCTTCAATCGAATTTGCACCAATACCATTACTAATCTTACCTGCTGAATCAGTAACCGGATTGTTTTCTTCTACTCCCTGAGAGGTCGCCCCCAACTCGCTACCAGGCCTGTCTGACGAGCCCAGAGTTTCAGAATTACCACTTGAGTCCACGATGCCTATTATTTCATTCAGCCCAAATAAATCTTTAGACTTCCTTTTGGGCTTCTTTCCTTTGGGCCTGTCCATACTACTTCCTGAACTATTAAGGCCCAACCTAACTCTTTTACCAATTTTCCTCCTCTTTTTAATCTTTCCACCCGACTTTTTTGTTTCCAGAATGTTGACATCCTGATTTCCCTCCATGTCTTTAATTCCGTCCCCCATATCAAGGTCATTAATAACCTTTTCCCCACATTCCTTATTCCTTTCCTCTACTAATAATGGCAATGATTGTGCACCATCATTACCACCATTAATATTTTCGGCAGTTACCAAATTAACCTGGTCAACGATCAACGGATTGACTTCCACACCATCATCCTCCGGTACAGTATTCTCAGAAACCGGTGAGTGTTGCACCTCTTCCTCTGCATCTTCATTCGACTCCTCTCTAGTCACCACCTCGGCAAAATCCGGGATCCACTCACCCAGCTCTTCCGTCACCCACACTCGATACTTCCTCTCCTTCCACAAGAGAACCACTTCCTCGGAGATACGTTTACCAGCTCCTGCTAGCACACCCACATACTCATATGACAGGTCCAAATCCGTACCCGAACAGTTCGCATGATGTACTACTTTACCGAACATCTTCCCAATGCTATCAAATACTTCATTGGACATCAAATGCAATGGGACACCTTGCACTTTGAGCCAGGCCAACCTCTCAAAACCCAACGATTGACCTTGCCACATACTAACCCTAGAAACGCTCTCCACATGAGTACCCAGCGCTTCCTGCACAGCTGAAGTCGTTTCTAAATCATCAAAAGAGAGGAGTAAGTCTAGACCTCCTAAATACTGAACCTTCCCAACCCCAGGAACTATAGCATTCAACATGATCTTGACATTTTTTAACGATTGAAGGCTGGTCATGCGAACAACTAGCGCTTTCCCATGCAAATTCTGGAACGCCTGAACATCACTTTCCAACTGAATCTTCTTCCCTACTAACATATCTTTAAAAGATGTCTCCCCATTAAAACCAACCCCTTTAAAGTGAATATTATTATCATTATTTGGGACATGTTCCTCACTCTTTTTAGTGTGTATATTATTATTATTATGATGATAACTCTCTCTATTCGTTCCTATCTCTCCATCTTCTAAAACAAAGCGCGCGATGTTAAACCATAACTTGCAATCACCCAAACGGATTCCTTTAAGATTACTAAGGAGTTCCGTTTTGTCTTTAACATCTAACAATGAAATAAAACCAAACCGATTACCATTCTTATCACGTTTTCTTGCAATATACAGATCAAAGATCTGTCCAAACGACCTTACGTGTGTTGCTAAATCTGAACCACTGCATCCTTCAGGAAGATTAGAGACAAAAAGTTTTGTTATGCGATTTTGAATATTTTCTGGTATGGGTGGTCGCCGTCGCCGCTCCATGGAGAGAACAAATTGTATGGAAAGCCTTAAGTTGAATTTTTTGTCTTGTTTAGTTTTTATTAATTTGTTTTTTTTCTAATCGTTTATGTTTATGAATTTTTTTGTCTAAAAAGTTGAATACACATGTGAATTAAGTCTTACTCATGGTATTAGTTTTGTTGAAAACAAAGTGGTAATCAAAATACATTTTTTTATATCATAAATGATACCGATTGTCAGAACCGATATCAAATTATCAGAACAAGCACAATAGTCATACTAATGGTTGTTGATCGATGTATATACATTAAAGGAGTGACTAATAGATTTACACCTCTTTAAGAATATAATCAAGTAACATTCAAATTTGCTATCACAAACCATACCAAATATCAATAACATACCAATATCATAACAAACCAAACAACCAAAACCGAATTCACACCCTAATGGAATCCTTCTAGTACTTATATAACTTCTCATTTTAAAAGAAAAAATTAAAAACAAATGAAACCATCATCTTTTTATACCCACACATCGCATGGTTTACTCCTCCCCCCTCCACTCACTCCCTGACTCACTCACCTGACGTCTTTTACCAAAAAGATTCATTTCCAGTCAAACCTCTCTTTGACTGCCAACCCTTTATTAAAAATAAAACTAACCGCTGTCACCAACCCCACCACCACCTCACCACCATCTCCGCCGTCACCTCCTCCCAACCCAACCGACAATATCAAATCACATTATCCACCAATTTTAATTTCTCATCTACACGACACTTAAATCCTCAAAACCGACTCAGTCCAAAAAAACTATCACATTTATCCTACATTTCTGTTACATTTTCTTGATTCACCAAACAATAACTGTTCAAGTTCAATAATTACAATGGCGGGTTCTTCTTCTCGCTCTTCCTTCTCTCTCTCTAGGTTTCTCTCTCTAGAATCACCAACTGAAGATGATGAAGACGATGAACTTAATGAGCCTTTGATTGAAGACGAACAATATCTACGAGTTTTACTAGATAAACAGAATGTCCATAACCGTATTGATCAATCGCGTGTAGATGATTGGATTAAAACCACTCGATTGGAAGCAATCCAATGGATATTCAATGTTCGATCCTTCTTTTCGATCTTTGTTTATAATTTATATAAATTCAATCAAATACAATTCAACTATAGTATGTATTACTAATTGTTTTTCTTTTTCAGACGAGATCATCACTTCGATTCAAATTTCACACTGCGTACTTAACCGTAACATTCATCGATCGATACATTTCACAATCACACGTCAGTGTAAGTTTCTTGTATTTAGTAAGATCAATTTTGCTATTAAAAAGTTTGCAGCACAGCTTATTGCACGTTTACCTGTCACTCTAATGTAAATTTGTTACGGTTTTATTATATATAAAAAGTTTGCAATCCTAACATTTTGATTCAAATTTTTGAATGAATTGAAGATCGATAAGCCTTGGGCGATCCGATTGCTAGCGGTTGCGTGTTTATCATTGGCGGCAAAGACGATCGACCGTACGGATTGGTCATTATCATCTTTGTTACAGTTAAAGACTGAACTAGGATTCGAGTTTTCGATGTGTTCGGTTCAGAGAATGGAGCTTCTGGTATTAAGCACATTGGATTGGAGAATGCATTCAATCACTCCCTTTCATTTCATCGATTACTTCGTTTCGTGTTTATGCAAAGAGTTATCATCACCAAGAGGTTTTGTGTCTCTTGTTTCACAGATCATATGTGCAGCAACAATTGGTAAGTTTATTTACTAATCATTAGTAGGATCGGTTTTGCTATCTAAATACGGTTGCAGTGTAACTTATTGTCTGTTTATCTGTGATTTTTTTAATTGGTTGTTTTGGCAGGATATATTGTATGGGTGATATATATATATTAAAAAAAATCATGTTCGTTATTCAATTGTTTGAATAATTTAGTTGAGATTAATATTTGATTGTTTGATTGTAGATATGAATGTAATGGCGCATTGTTCATCTACAATAGCAATGGCGGCAACATTGATGGCTATGGATCAAGGTATGACTAGAGAATCAATGGAGATGAAAGTGAGGACGACTTGGGTTAACCAGCTTTTTGATCATGTGAGTCTTTCTAGTAGTTGTTTGTTTTTATATTGGTATTATTCGTTGGGACCATACTAGGAAAACATTTTTTTAAATAAATAAAAATTTGCTATGTAACGAGACGGGTGTTTACCTGGTAGGTTTTTGGTTCGAATTTAATGAAAAGTTAACATTTCGAAAACCAATCTATGTATAAAATGTGATTCAGAATTTTTTTTTTTTTTTTTTGGCTATAGGGTACACCTTAACATATAAGACGTTAACGGTGATATGACATGTTAACCAGCGTTGGATACCACTCCATCCTTGTGTTAAGGGGCGTTAAATGAGTTGTTTGTTAACATGTTGACGGGGTGTTGAGAGGTGGTGTTAATTTTTTTTCCTTTTTTAGACCACAAAAAAATATGGTTATGTAAAGTTAACGGGTTTAAATCATTTCTTTAGGATGAAGTAAAGTGAAATGAAAAAAAATGCATGATGTAACATCAAGGTGAAATTGAGAAGGGTTAAAGTATATCCTCAGACCTTGTAGAATCAATTTTTAACATAGAATCGATTAAACACTATTACTTTAGCGATAGGATGGAGTGGTGAAAGGAAAAAGAGAGTAGATTATGATAACATAATTGCAAATATAGAACATTTTTATTAACATTTAATTTGGGCTTGGGGTGTTTGGGATTGATTATTCAAAACAGATTATGCGTTTTGGAAAAGCATGGGTGGAACTGCTTATAGATTATTGCGTTTTGGTAGCTAGAAAACTGATTGTCTGCGTTTTCAAAATGCAATCCCAAACACTAAAAACTGATTATCTACGTTTTCAAAACGCAATAATCTAAAAATCAGATTCAAAACGCAATCCTAAACACCCTATGGCTATGAAATAATGTTCAGGTTAGGCAATACCTTAACTATCGCATAAAACTAAGATTTTCGATTAACCAATAACCTAGCTCATAGACGTCTTTTAAGTGATAAAAAGGTTGAATGATTATTGAATACATTTCAAAATTGATGGTTTTAAAATCTTTAACGTTTGGTTTTACTCTTTTGATCCCCATAAAAAATACGTTTATTGGTTTTTATATTCTCATCCTACATCCTACATAAAATATAAAAGATAATATAGAACCAGTGTGTCAACATGCTACACTGACAGTTGAGCAATATCTTATATGCCATATTCTTATATATTATTTAAATAATTTTTAAATGTCTTCGATTAATAAACAAAGGAAGTTGGAATGAATTATAAAATTAATAAATACTTTCTTTCAAGAAAGGATTTTAAAATTAGTATATTGTTTTCCCTTATTAATGTTCTAGTCTTTTTTTATTTCGATAATATTCGTTAGGACCATGTTAAGATAGATAATTAAAATAAAAACAAAAACTGGTGTTATTTTATTTAGCTAATATCTAACATATATAATGTTTTAATTTTAAATAGTCTATTATAAAAACATCTTGTCAATGGGGTTAAATTTAATTCAAAATTAATAAATTATTTTCATTATTGTTTATTCTTTTTTTTTCTAGAATGTTCAAGTAATAATAAATCAAATTAAACATCTTTTTAATCTTGTACATCATAAAAAATGTAGAAGGAAATAAATTTGTACCTTTTTTATAAAACAAAATAGAAGTTAGTTTTACTAATTATGTTCATTAATGTTAATACATTTGATAATGGTTTGAAATAGGTGGATGTGTACACTTGTTATAGCCGAATGCTGAAACTAGAACCACTAAACGTGAACATGTTCGATCTGGATTCAACAAAGAATGAAGAGAATCCATCAAAACGTCGGAAGCATTCATGACATTTAGCCAAGGGGAAAATAAGCCAACCCACGAATCCGATCCGGTTTTTATTTGGTTGAATGATTTGTTTGGGTTTTCTGAAATTTTATAATTTCATTTTGGATATAGCTTTTTGAATTTTATAAAGTTGTGTAACGAAACTTTGAAAGATCGAGATAAAAATGAGGAATAAACGGAGCCACCTTTTTTAGAGAGCAATTTACATGTTTTTTTTTTTGGTAAGGGTGGTGGGTTTGGAATACGGGTAGGAGGTAGCCGTTTGGCTATACGGGCCCTTGCCCGGGTATCGTGGTTCGGACATGGTTGTCGGGTAGAAGAAACCGAAGGCGGGTGGGTGTTTTAATGTAAGAAAATACTCCCTCCGTCCCAATTTAAATGTCCTTATTTCCTTTTTTGTTTGTCCCAAATTAAATGACTATTTCCAAAAATGGAAATGTAATTTCCAGTTTTGCCCATAAAAGACAGAACACAATCACCACTTTTGAGTATATAATTGTCATTTTACCACATACAAACAAAAGATTTCTAAAAAAGTATGTTTTTAAACATGGGACATTTAAATTGGGACGGAGGGAGTATGACAGTATTTTCATTTTCTATCTAGACACCATCCATTTAATAAAAAATTATTAACCCTTAACTATTCTCACTCTTTTAAACATAAAATCCATACAAACTTCTCCATTTCAAAGAATCTTTAAAAAAAACAATGGATAACGACTTGGACTCTCAATAGATAGTAGCTTAGAATTTATGACAGATATCATCCCACGAGCCGTAAAGCAAGACACTGCAACATCCAATAGAAGATTTGTGGAACATGATCGAGAAAAAGGTCAAGAAGTTTTAATGCCAAATTATTTCGTCGACAACTCCAACTAAAATGAAGAAACGTTTAATCACATGTTTTGTATGTCGAAACGTTTATTTTTAAACATTGTAGGTGATATTGAAGAAAATTATGTATGGCTTCAAGAGGGACTTGACGTGAGGTATAAAAAAAGTTTTACGACATTATAAAAGTGCACATCAACTGTTAAACAACTCACAACGGGTAATCCTCCTAACGAGTATGATGAGTATTTATGTATGTCTACACGGGTTCGCGTAAATCTCTGCAATATTTTTGTATCGCAATAATTAGTTTGTACGGCAAAGAGTTCTTACGCGGACTGACAAGCCACGATTTTGTGGGTTTGTAAGAGGTGCGCGACAAAAAACATTATTTTCCCGGTATGCTTGGTAGCATTGAGTGTAGACATTTCATTTGGAGAGTGTGCTCTATGGAGTTGTGTGGCCAATATAAGAGAGGTGACCACCTATACCCGACAGTGTTGCTTGTGGTCCGCCTAGATCAAACAACAACATTAGTATTCTCCTACAATCTCCAATATTTTACACTATACAGAATGGAACCGTGCCTGATAATTCATTTTATGTAAAAGATCAATTTTACAAACGTTGGTACTATCTTACCGATGGGATCTACCCTGATTGGTTAACATTTGTGAAAGCATTTCGTTATCCGACTATCCAAAAGAAAGGAGGTTAACGAAGGCGCAACAGTCGACAAAAAAAGATGTGGAGCGGTTTTTCGGTGTTCAAAAGGCAAAATGTGGTATACTTAGGCGGCCAATGCGACATATGACTGTAGGCAAGATTAGGGGAATTGTGTATGTATGCATAGTGTTGCACATCCTTGGTCCACATAAGGGATCCACCGGTCAAGCCAGCCTTTGACGAGAATGTTCTTAAGGAGATGCGATTTGAAAATACGCATCGATTAGATACTGTGGAACACCTCGCATTTCTAAATTTACCATACCTCGATGCGAATGACGATGATGACAGTTTTTTTAAATGTATTTTCTGATTTTTTATGCAACTTTTTTTATTTATTTTAATGAATTTTGGTTTTGGGTTAGTTAAATTAATATGTGTAATGTATTTTTAAATTTTTTAAAAAGAAGTGTTAGAGTACCTTAAGGTAGTGCCCCCCTCCAAAGTTAAGTTTTGATTATTAACCAAAATTTACTGATCCAAAATGAATATTGACAATCTAACTAAGTAAACTCAACCAATTAACCGATTAATTAATAAGATCAATCAACCATGTGAAATACCCGTAATGTTAGTGTCAGTTATTTCATGACAATAATTTCAAGGACGAAATTTATTTTAAGGGAGATAGAATTGTAAATACACATTTATAAAAACCTTAATATAATATATACTATAAGTATTGCAAAGAGTATTACGTCGATTCATTTGTCAATGGTCAATCTATAATCCAAAAATATAATAAAACAATATGACTTTGTCCACATGTCCTCTCTTAAACCCATTTCTTTGTAAAATTTCCACCCATTTTTTTGCCATGTGACACTCATCCTTTCCCATGGTTAATTCTTTTCGTCAACCCTAATTATTCTTTATATTCCTCCTCATTCTTATCCCCATCTACCTCATCCTTTTCCCCGTCAACCTAATTTGTTATTTTTTGTCTCTGTCCGAATTTTGCAATATCTGTATGCAATTGGCGCTTAAACTATTTAGACATACACGCGTACCTTTGAGTTCAACCCATACCCATCTCTTAACCAGTTTCCTTTTAGGGGTGTTCAAAAAATCTGAAATCCGATCGGAAATCCAAACCAAGAAAAACCTATCTGAATTCTTATTTGGATATTCGGATCGGATTCGTATTTTAGAATTTAAGATTTTGGATTATTCGGGTTATTTGGATATCCGAATAAACTGAATAAACTTCAATTGGGTTATAGTAAAGGAATGACTCATTGCTTGAAGTTAGTTCAACCCATGAGCCATGATGCCAATACTAGACCCTAGTTCTTCAACATCGCCCATTATATGGATTATTTGGTTTCACGTTTCATGATGCGTGATTTTGTGTTCAAGACTATGTTTTGAAGTTTGATTTTGTGTTAAAATCTACATTTTGAAGACTCTGTTTTGACGTTTGAACTTTGTATTTGTATTTAAGACTAATTTTTACTTCCGCTTTTGTGTGTTTACTAATTTCAAATTTGTAAAATGTTAGTAACCATAAATTAGGAAACATAAAAAAAGTTGAAAAATTATTGTTCAGATTTATTTGGATTATTTCGATATCCGTTTGGATTATTTGGATTTATTCGAATCCGATCCGAATTGAATTTGGATAGATTTGGATCGGATGAGGATACACCCAATTCGGATCAGATCAGATTTTGGATAGGTTCCTAAAATTTTAAAATTCGAATAATCCGAATAACCTGTTATCCAATCCGATGAACATCCCTAGTTCCTTTTTCTTTTTTTATTTCACAAATCAACACTCCCTAATTGGTGTTCTTTATTTACCTATCTCATGTCTTCTCAAAACTCACTTCTTCTATTCATATGTATTCTTGGTAAAATCGGTTTCCAAAAAGCAAGATTCCGATTTTCTGTTGGTATTCTTGGTTTGGTTGTTGGACTATTCGAGTACTTGTGAAGCGATTAGGTTTTCTCTAAATGTTTTGGGTTGGCTTAAGGGTTGTATATGTGAACTCCGGTTTAGGGTTTCAGGCATATTAATTGCAGATAACGTATTGAGCAAAATGGATGAAGATTAGATATCTTCTTTCTGTATCCTTTCCCGTCGTTATTTGTATCTGACGTCTTTATTTGTAAGTACTTATTGGTGTTTGTTTGAGATTTTATTTATTTAATTAGCATTACATTGACGTCAAGTCATCGTAACACTTGGATATGTGATTTTAGTTTTGGCCTTACTCATGCTAATGTATGAAATAAAAGCGTTATTCATCATTATGTAGTTGCTACCTTTCCCATTGTATGCACCTAGACACCTAAATGATGTTAGTTTTGTATAAACTTGTCCATCTCTAATTGAAACACCAAATTAGTATAATTTGTTTGCTGTTATACATCGTTGAACATATCTTATCCTTTATTCTGCAAATCATGACTCAGGTAAGATTTCGTATATATGATATTTGACCCATCTAACATGTCCATGTCACTTCCATTCCATAACTAAGATTTCTTATATATGATATTTGAAACCATAGCTTATCCTTTATTCTGCATATCGTGACTCAGGTACTTGATTTTATATCACGAAAAATGTTTCATATTATGTTTTGAACATATCGATTTTTGATATTACACCTACATATTGAAACAAAAATAGTTCTTGGTATATTTATACTTTGTAAAAGCATAAATAGGCAAGTGACTTGTACAATATGAGCCATCTGTCATCCTTGATGTTTTTTGTATTTCAACATTATCCATGCAACATGTTTAACATAAAGAAGGGGCATAACAAGGAAATGAATTTACAATTATAGGTCCCTTTTTGGGCTATCAAGCCTGGGGTTCTCTGCTTTCAAAATTCGATTGTGACTATGTCTGTTTATGTTTTCATGTGACACTCGGCAAAATCGGGTTAACTTTCTACGAACATTTGCTATTTAACTTGGTTAACTTTTATATATTTAGTTTAATTTGGAGGAATTAAATTGGTTAAATATATGGGAAACGATACGAACAAACACAAGCACATAATCTAGTGAATAATCGAGACATACATACGAATAACTGACCCCGAACGTTGGTGAAATAACAAAACAAGTAATTGTAGAATGACTCGTTGATATTATTTGCAATTATCTGCTTACGTGAATTTATTTGTGAACTTATGTGCAATTATGTGTATTTAAGCGAAACGCATTGCCACATCTGTAACCGACACCCGATGTAACGCCCCAAATATTTAAATAACGCAAATATTTGGTAGTAGATGAACATGTTGTATAAAATAAAGGTTCATATCTTATTAAAGACAAGTTGGTCTCCAAGTTTTCGGTCAAACAAGGATGGCTAGTAGTGACATAAGTTATAACCTGAAATAACAAGTAAACAAAAGGGGAGGGGCATAAGTTGAATAAAGCCTAATTCATGGGTTAATGAGGGGAGGACTCAAAACAAAAGAACTCCATGAAGAGGAGTTCACTTTTTTGGAGAGGAGAAGACCTCCCCAACCCCAAACTCACTAATCAGCCCCAAATCCATGCTAAATCGATTATTGGACCTGCATGTTGGAAGATTCCTAGTCATCTAGTGTTAACAAACATGAGGTAAGTGGTAGAATTTCATGGATGATGAAATACTATGGTTCATACATAATTATGTGTGAATTCATGTGGAGACTAGTTGCAAATTGTGATTAAAACTTGTATGCATGCTAATTTTGTGGAAATTTTGTAAATTGAAGAGGTTTCATGGAGTTTGGAAGTGGATGTTGATCTTTGGGTGTAACCCATGAACATTCCTAGTTAAGTTGATAGGTAAATTGAAAGAATTTGATGTTTTGCGATATTTGATGTCTATTGAATGAATGGTATGTAACGCAGGGAAGAAATATGATGATTTATGTTATGAGCTATGAAAGTATGCATGAAATGCTTTTACATTGTGTTTTAAATGTTTTATGCACACCAAGTGTTTGATGAAATGTCTAGATTAGTCTAACTTGTGAAATTGTAGGCAAGATTGGACAAGTATGAAAGTAGTATGATAATTGATGCAATTGATAGTAGGTTAACAAGAGGATTGCGTATTAGAGAGTATTCGTGTGGGAATTTATTGAATTATATGAATTGGTAAGAAGTATGCATTAGTAGTGTGTACACTATGCTTAAATAGTATGACGCACACCATGTGATGGTTAATTGGTATGATGAATGATCTTGTATGTTAGTGAGATACGAATATGATGTTTATGGTGAAATTCATATGACCTAGTATGTTAATATAGACATATGTTTGTAAAAAGAAAGTTTGTATTGTTGAAAGTTGACTTTCTGGAAAGTCAACTGACGTGGGAATAATGTGGTATGTTTTCTAGCATGATTGTGAGATTTAAGATTTCATGGGAGACACGTTAGCTTGGTTATGTGACACATACGTTGTTGAGTTTAATTGCTTGAAATGATGAATCAAAAAGAGTGGGAAGCTATGTTGTATGCATGTTAGAAATTGACCTATGCAAGTCAATGTGGTATATGAGTTGGATATGATTGGTTTATGAATGAACATGTATGCTAACAATGATGTGAACTTGATGATATGAAATGATAGGAATGATGGACTCAAGCATGGGAAGCTAATGGGTCAAGAAGAGGCAAGTAAACAAGCATGAACTTGGAGGACTTGAGGTAAGTGATTCTTATTCCATTTAGGATAATGAACTTTAACATGTATATGTGTGTGTAAGTAGGATGGGAATCATGAAATGATGGAACGTTAAGAATGATGCTAAGGCATGTTTTGGATCTTATAATGGGTAAAACGCGGCTTCGGATGGACCGGCGTGGGTGGTTCGAGAAATGATGGAAAGGAGAAACAAAAGGGTGGATTTCAGAATCCACCGTAAGCTGTTAGGTACTTGAACTCAAACCGGAAGCTCGTGGAGGCATGCATTCGATCCGAGACTTGATCAAGGTATGTTTAGGAATTGTGGGTTGAAAGGTTAATAGGTGAGCTAGAATTCGTTTCGGATCGTAATCAAGAAACGTGATCTCACGAATATCAACCGTAGGGTGCGGAATCCCCAACGATTGTGCAAAATGATTCAGAAGTAAACGTAATCGAACGTGATGAAAAACAGATAACAAATCACCGAGCAATTTCCATAACTTTACTCTTCGTATTAGATCAAATCAAGATATTTACAAATGAAATCTTAGACCTAATACAGAGAAAAACACACATACACACTCTAGGGAAAAGCTCAAATGATAACTCACTCTCAAAACTAACTTTCAAAATAACTAACTTTCCCTATATATAGGCTCCCCACATTTGCCCCTGTCGTAAGGTCGAATGTGGAACTTTTCCACATTCGCCCCTTTCATATGGACGAATGAAGCCTTTCCTATCAACCATTCTACCTTCGACCAGTTGTTGAGCTACATTCTACCCCCCGTGGGATCGAATGCGTCTTCTAAAACTCAATATCTTCATAATCTTGGTCGTTTTCTGATTATCTAAACCTTCGACGTAAAGAACTGGATCACTAGCTGGGGACATCCATGAATAATGCACTAACAAAGGTGTTGGAAGTAATTTCTCGAGTGGGTCTAACGTAAGCTACGCTGGCCACTGGGCAGAATTTCCGAAAGGGTCTGGCGTAAGCTACGCTGCCAGCGTAAGCTACGCTGGCCACTGGGCAGAATTTCCTTAAGAGGCCTGGCGTAAGCTACGCTGCCAGCGTAAGCTACGCTAGAATCCTCTTCTATAAGTAACATTTAGAAATGTAATTACAAGTTGTGGATATTAACCTTGGGTGAGAATTTGTTCGCTCGTAAGTAGTGTAAGGATATTAACTTTGGGTGGGAATTTGTTCGCTCGTATGTAGTGTAAGGATATTAACCTTGGGTGGGAATTTGTTCGCTCGTATGTAGTGTAAGGATATTAACCTTGTGTGGGAATTTGTTCGCTCGTATGTAGTGTAAGGATAGTAACCTTGTGTGGGAATTGTACGCTCGTATATATTGTAAGGATATTAACCTTTTATCTCATGAATGGTAGAAGATTCAGGTATGTATGTATGATTGCCTGGGACTTGGAGGTTCGGATCTAGGTATCACACCCGAACTTGAAAGAAGGCGTTTGTACATGATCACGAAGTATTGTTGGATGTTATTTCCGCATCGTGAGTAATTTACATGAAGTCACCTATTGAACTAATGAAATGCTTGTGTGGTGATTGCAGGTTGTCTTGTCTACCTAATGAAGTAAGGAGAGGATGGAGATCGAGCGAGGGAGCGGATTGTACGTGGTCACACAACTCGATAAAGATGAGTTTTGTTGAATGCAATAAGAAACAATTGGTGATGTAATACCTAAAATACTTAGTAGATTTGGTTTCTAAACATTCAAGGTTGTTTTTAAGAAATGAATTTTTTGGTTGGTATTTTACGCTATGTATATTCTGTATTACGGATATAGGGTGTTACACCCGATGAGCTGAGAAAGTAATTGAAGGGATAGGGAGCCTAATCCAGGCGGAAGAGGCATCCCTATCCCCATAACTCAGCTTCCCCGCGCCAGTCAATGGCGCGAGGAACCAACAGTGCGCAACCAGCAGTATATGCAGGGAGGCGCGCAAGAATAACAACTGATAAGCAATAGCATCACCTGATAAGCGCGTACCATCACACGCGGAATCTTCCCTTGACAACCATCGTACAAAGTACAGAAGACAACAAAAGGAAGATTCACAAAGATTACTGACAGTGTACGCGCCAATAGGAAAGCTACAGGTGGCAAAAGTGGTCCAACAACTACAAGACAAGGACAGCAGCATGGCTGCAGCCATGCTTCCACCATACCAGCGTCTACAGTAACAGCAGACATACCTTACTGCTGTCAGGAGCATGGTCAACGACTGACAGAGGCGCCGTCTGCCAACCACAGAGCGCCACGTGTCTGCCTCGAGCAACAACCATGCTGCCTGAATGACGTCATGAACAGTACACCTGTTCTCCCGCCAATTCCAGGGGAAACTTTGGGCTTGGACCCAGACCAAGCCCAATAAAGAATGGTTACTCGTGGGCCTTTCGATCAAGCCCACGAGTTCTCCTATAAATACAAGGATACCTCTCCTTGCTAAGGGATCCGAAAATAGTCATTGCTAGCCTAGTATACTCACTTGTAACCTTTGTATTCGATCATCAATAATACTATCGGCTATTCACAGTGGACGTAGGTCACTACTTGACCGAACCACTTACATCTTGTGTTCTTACTTACTTTCACCACACACACACTTGCATCATTATCAAATGGGTTTGACCTTGTGGTTTGGGTAAAGGATTAACCCTGTCGGACTTAGGTATTAACCCCACGTAGATTATACGTAATCTCCGTGATACCTATTGTTTCTTCAGTAATTAGGGTCTTGAATTATTGGGTTGGTTAGTTATTGGGTTAGATATGTTGTACTAGGCTCAAAACATCATATGAATAGCAAAAATAATAAATAAAACTCATGGTTGCAGAACTCGCTAGGCGCTACCAACTCGGCTGGCTGGGGAGTTGCGAGTACTCGGCCTAGTCGGGCGAGTACTCGGGGGTTGAATCGGCCTATGCGGGGAGTACTCGGAATATTCGGCCAACTCGGCTATACTCGGTGACCCACCCTGTAGCGAGTACTCGGCGAGTAATCGGTCACCTCGGATGACTTTTGAAACTTTATAAAACAAACCAGGCCCAATCCAAAGGCCAGATCGGCAAGTGTTGTTTTTGTTACAAAAACTAATTTTTAACACCATTCTTCTCATAACCACAACCCTAATCACTCATAACAGTCTCCATACGAAAAATATCACTCATAACTTCTGCTATAACTAGAGCTTTATATGTGTTTTAATCACCCGAATGAAGAGCTTGAGGTCTATTATCAATCCTTTACTTGTTTCAATCCTTTTGATTATGTTTAATCATGTTTTTGTCCATTAAACCTCAGATCTGATCTAAAGTTGTTTTACAAATAACTAATAAATTGTAGATAACTTGTTTTGCAAGGTTTTGATTTTTGACATGATTTGTTTTTATGACTTGTAAGGCTGTTATCTTGATCTTAAATTGCTTAATTTGATTATTGATTAATGCTAGAACATTGTTTATGATGTCAGGTTTTTAAAAAGTCCAAGTTTGTATGATTTTTACCTGTTTTGATATTTATTTGTGATTTTATAAAACTAGATGTCAAGCCTGATTTTCGGATGTAAAAATTGGGTCAACTTTAAAAGGTCGAGTTTTACAAGTCCGTTTACCACGAAATTTGGATAGTAGCTACATACATGAGATTCCAAGCTTTTCCAAGTGGATTCATCTCATTTGGATGAATCTATGATTTTTAATGATTTGTTTTGTAAACTGCTGTCAACAGCTCGTTTTTATGAAAGAACTATACTAAATGATTTTTCATAAAATCTCAACGTGTTTTTGCCACAAAATAAAAATAGTAGAGTGACAAGTAAACTTATAGGGAGTTCCTGTAAAAGTTTGGGATCTTAACAACTTGGTTTGATATTTTATGAAAATTGGTTTTGGTAACAAAAAATCTGTCCAGAAAATGCAGGTTTGAGAAATATTGATTATGGATGATTTGAATGTGTTTTTGACTTTTAAGTTGTGAAATTGGGTGTGTAAAATTGTGTATATGATATATATGTTATGTGATGTAGTTGGCATGATAGGTTCATTGTATGTCATGTGCAATATGAACTTGTTATGTTGAAAAGTCTTAACGTGTTACACTATGAATTAATCACCAACGGTTTAACGAGCCATACATGGTTTACGTTTGTATGTTCATTTTAATTATTTGATCTACAAGGAGGCCCCGATTAATTTTTTGATGGATCCGACGGAGGGAATGTCTGCTTTACGCCTAGCAGACGTGCTTGTATTGAGCTGGGCGGGTGGGAAATACGCTTATGTGAACCTCACGGGTGTATCTCCCCTTTTTGGGTTTCGAGATAATGGGTTTGTTGCCGGGCAAGCGCTGCTGAAAGCAGCGTCAAAGAAGATCGAGAAGCCTGCGCAGATAATCAACATGCTTTTTGTTTCCTTAGCGTTTGATACTTTTGGCTCCCTACTACCGGAAGTTGTTTATTTTCTTTCCGGAATTCAACGGGTCATTCACAACAATATTTTGACCCCCTGATGATTTGTTTTTAGTAGGTTAAGTTTCATTATTCAGAAAGGGGTGACAGCGCAAGTTATTACCCGTTTATCTACTATCCTAATGTAATTTCTACTTTATGAAATGAAGTACAATAATGAATTAAAATATAAAAAAAAACTTGGTACGGGTAATATAGATAGGGGAGAGAGGAGTAACAATTTAAATAAAGAGAGAAGTTATTTAATCTTTTATAACTATACACTTTGGCCTATTGATATCAAGGTGTTAGGTAAGACTTTGGGGCTGTTTGGCAAGTGCTGAACCAGTAAGTGCTGAATCAGTAAGAGGCCTGAATGGGTAAGAGGTTCTGAATCAGTAAGTGCTGAGTCAGTAAAGTGTTTTTTAGTTGGACCTCTGAATAACCGTACGAAATGACTATTTTACCCCTCATATTCTTTTTCTATAAAAATAAATAAATTAATTAATAATCCATATCTTCAATCAACATATTCTCTCATTTCCCCTTTTCCTCTTTGTGCTTTCTCTCTCTAGTTCAAAGCCACAGATCCCATTTTTTTTAGGTTCATTTTCAATTCTTCATAATCCCATCTTATTTTTTTATGTGAAGAAATAAATTATTTTCAAATAACATGAACATCTTCAATTCTTCATAGTTAATTTTATCTATTTTTTTTGTACTTTCTTGAAAGAAACCCGTATGATCTGCATATTCATCATCATAAACATCATTATCATACGTTTTGCTTGTGGAAGTGAGATTTGAAGTGGTGAAGACGGTACCTCGGAGGCGGAGGTAATGCCGGTTTGAGGCAGAGGAGGCGGCGGCGGCGCAGAGGAGAGGGAGGGAGGGAGGGGCGGCGGTGGTGGTAGGAGGAGAGGGAGGAGTGGTGAAGAAGAAAAAGAAGACTGGGGTTCGGAAGGGGAAGAAGGAACCAAACGTGAATGAGGGCAGGAGGGGGAATTTTTTTCATTCAGCATATTATCAGTGCTGTACCATTCAGCTCTGAACTGAGCCATTAAGAGGCTGGGATTTTGCCAACCAAACAATACAACCTCTGTCCGATTAGAGGGGAACCTCTTAATGAATCATTAAGAGGGTAACCAAACAGCCCCTTTGTTTTTTTAAATAGTGAGGGGTTCAACTTGCATGAGTGACAAAAAATTAGCCGTTAAAAGAACTATACACTTTTAAACAATAAACAAATGGTTTATAGTGGTATTTGCAAGTTTTTCTAATATTTTGTGGTTCGGAAAAGAATCCCTTACACACATGGTCATGGCTCAAATAAAGATCGATCGTGGACAACCTCAAGTTACATGATATTCAAAAGCAAAATAAACAAGTGATACCACACAAATGGCATGTTAGATTATAATCATTATTAGGTTTTCTGGCAACTTATTGATATTTACTATTATTTAAATAAATCTCTAGTAATATTGAAAATTTGAAATCATCTGATTAAATCAATATAACGCTTCGTTTACACTCTTTTTTTTTTTTTTTACATTTTATTTGTTGGCGTTATCATTCAGTCGATAAAAATAAGAGTGTAATTGGTCCCCTTGCGTTGTTCCAAAAATACCACTTAAAATATATATGCTTAAACCACAATTTTGTAAACTATCAAAGTTTATATACACACTGCATATTCTTATTAATTATTTCTTTTCTATGTATTGTCTATAAACTATAAAATATGTATTTTCTTTATATTAATTGTATTAGAATAGAAAGTTCTAAGGCCACACGATGTGGTCATCGTAAAGGCTTTGTGGAGTTAAATGTCATCATGATCATGATTTGCACATTACCCCTAATGATCATGGCCGTGAAGATGGTTGAAGTCTTCATGATAGCCACAAAGGAGAGAAGGAATATTGGTGGGTGAGTGAAAACCAGAGAGAGATAGTGGAGTGTAGTGGTGGGACTGATCACTCCGTGGTGCGGTTTCATAAACATCTCAACATCTCAGTCATATGTTTTGCTACAAAGCCTTACATTTATCCGCTAAAGTCGCACGTTAATCCACCAACAACACTATAGCTTCTTCATTTTGTTTCACTTTAATTTCTACCTACCCAACACCTTATGTTGCAATGCCACCTCAAAATCTACAAAACTTCAAATTGTCATTTTTTTCATTTTTATGATCATCATCAGGAAATGACAATTGGGTCAATGTACATTTGTTAATCAATTGCTTTAATTCTTATATTATTGTCTGCCAACCACAGAGCGCCACGTGTCTGCCTCGAGCAACAACCATGCTGCCTGAATGACGTCATGAACAGTACACCTGTTCTCCCGCCAATTCCAGGGGAAACTTTGGGCTTGGACCCAGACCAAGCCCAATAAAGAATGGTTACTCGTGGGCCTTTCGATCAAGCCCACGAGTTCTCCTATAAATACAAGGATACCTCTCCTTGCTAAGGGATCCGAAAATAGTCATTGCTAGCCTAGTATACTCACTTGTAACCTTTGTATTCGATCATCAATAATACTATCGGCTATTCACAGTGGACGTAGGTCACTACTTGACCGAACCACTTACATCTTGTGTTCTTACTTACTTTCACCACACACACACTTGCATCATTATCAAATGGGTTTGACCTTGTGGTTTGGGTAAAGGATTAACCCTGTCGGACTTAGGTATTAACCCCACGTAGATTATACGTAATCTCCGTGATACCTATTGTTTCTTCATTGGCGCCATCCAACGGTTAGAACCGCTCTTTTACCCATCTTTTCAACCCACCCATGGCTGAACCCAACCCTAATACTGCTGCCGTAAACCGTTCCGGGGAAGGGGACACCCAGCTCCCGGAAAATCAAATAACACCACCCACAGTCGTCAAGAAACCCACTTCCAGGCTTCAAAGCCAAGAAGTTGAGGTTCGGGACGCCAACTCTGACGACGACAGCAGTGCTAGCTCTGAGGAGGACCTTGACCAATGGCTCCTCCGTCAGAATACGAAAAACGCTGCAATTTACCAGCGTAAGCTCCTGCACCAAGCAAAGAAAAAGGGCAAAGCCCTTACTTATGACACCCCATCCAAAAAGGGGAAAGACACAGCTGTCTCGGGTGCTGGTCGTAGCGGGGAACTCGGCGGAGACGCCAGAGTTCGGGGCTACGCAAAGCAACGGACAGAGCCTGATGGCTACGAATCCTCTAGTAGCGATTCGGGCCACAAAGGAAAGAAAAGTCATCATCGCTCACGCCACAACAACGAGGATGATGACTTGGTCAAACCATTCAGACCAAAGGCTTTCGCCGAAAAGTCAAAATTTGTCGCCCGTATAGCGACAGCAACAATACCAAGAAAAGCAAAACTTCCTAGCAGCATCGGCAGATACGATGGCCTGCGTGATCCAGATGACCATGTGCACGACTTTGAGTGCGCGGGAATGTCGGTAGACTGGCCCGTACAGGTTTGGTGCCATTTATTTGCGCAAACTCTGACGGGCGCAGCCAGGGTCTGGTTCGATAACCTCCCTGCGGGGAGTGTTAAAGACTTCGACGACCTCACCGACAAATTCACCAATCACTTCTCGCATTTGCGCAAGCATAAGAAAGACAAGGCGCACATCCTGTTGTGCCGCCGAAACGACAATGAATCCATTGAGGACTTTATTGTTCGATTCAACAAAGAGGCCCTGCTAATAGGGTGCGGGGAAGAACTCACAAGGGCAGCGTTCGTACATAACGTACGCAGCCCAGAGTTAATGAAATGCCTCACAGGCAAAGATGGCATACCGGAGTCCTGGGATGAGCTCATCCACTCCGCCAAGATATATGCCTCGTCTGAGAAATCCTTCAATCAGACACACAATTTCCAACACCACCATAATAATAATAAAAATAAAAACAAATCAGTCTGGAGCCGCATCTCCGGCGCCGCGGATGAGGGAAAGTATTCCCCAGCCGGGGACGCCAGGCAGATGATCAGTCCCAAACAAACGCGGGACCAGCGCGGTCATTCAAAGAAAAACTATGACTGGACCCCGCTGACAAAGACACCATCTCAGGTCTTAAAGACTGAACAAGTCACGTTGAAGGCCGCCCCTCCCCTGGCCAAGCGCAGGAACGTAGACCGCAGCAAATTCTGTGAGTACCACAACGACTACGGTCACCTCACAGATAATTGCTACACCCTAAAGATGGAAATTGAAACCGCGCTGAAATCAGGACAACTCGGCCATCTGGTTAAGAACGTGCACCGCACAGGCAAGAATCAAACAGGTGACGAGAATCAAGATGAAGGATCGCGAAAAAAGATCCGCGACCTGAATACTCACGCTGCCACATTGATTCCTCGCCACCACTGCAACATGACAAAGAAGGGCAAAAGCGCCTACCAAGGAAAGCGCGCCCGGGCGCCACCACCAAGCGATTCATGGAAAGAGGCTGACGTCCTCATGCCAAAGATTAGAGGCGGCGCCTCCTGCACAGCCCCTCTTGTCATTACCGCTATCTTTGGACACTATCGCACGCGATATATGTTCCTAGATGGCGGCAGCAGTACTGATATCATGTATGAGCAATGCTTTCAGCAACTAGACCCGGAAGACAAAGCAAAGCTCGTCCCAGTCAACGAGCCCATCTCCGGCTTCATCCACGAAACCATCATGCCGCGGGGTATGCTGTCCATGCCAGTAACATGGTCTGACGGCACCCACGAGCGCACGGAGATATGTGATTTTATGGTTCTACCGGCCAACTCCAATCATGACATTCTTCTTGGACGGGAAGGCATCGCACGCTTTAACGCCAATGCTTCAACGGCGCATGCGATGGTGGGGTTCCCAACCAAAACAGGTATTGCTTTCATCAGAGGCAACAAGGACTGCCACACCACAGAAACCGCCAAACCGCCAAAAATGGTGAAGACTGACACCCGCGCCGAGCTGGAAAAATGGGTTCTCAACCCTAAATTTCCGGAGCAAACGGTGATCATTGGCCATGAAATCTCCGAGGCCATTCGAAATCACTTAAAACAGCTTCTAATCAGTAATATCGATGTATTCGCGTGGCAACCAGCCGACATGGTTGGGGTCCCGCGCGACATAGCGGAACATAGACTCAATGTCTACCGCTCAGTGGAACCTATAGTGCAAAAGAAGCGCAGCATGGGCCCGGAGAAAACAAAGGCCATGAACGAACAAGTCACCGAGCTGCTCAACGCGGGTATACTTCGCCCAATCAGGTACCAGACATGGGTAGCTAACCCAGTCATGGTAGCCAAAGCAAACGGCGGGTGGCGCATGTGTGTCGATTATAAGGATATCAACAAAGCATGTCCAAAGGATTGCTATCCTCTGCCAGAAATCGACCTAAAAGTGGATTCTTTAGCCCCATACCGCTTTAAGTGCTTCTTAGACGCGTATAAGGGCTATCACCAAATCCAAATGGCAAAGGAGGATGAAGACAAGACGGCATTCCGCACAGACGCTGGCATTTTCTGTTACACAAAAATGCCATTCGGTCTGAAAAATGCAGGCGCTACATACCAGCGCCTCATGGACACTGCCTTCATCAACGAAATCGGCGTACGGCTTGAAGTGTACGTCGACGATCTCGTAATCAAGAGCAAAGATGAAAGTGACATGCTTAAGGATATCCAGCAAACGTTCGCACAGTTGCGCAAAGTGCGCATGAAGCTCAACCCAAGCAAGTGCTCCTTCGGAATGGAAGAAGGCAAGTTTCTAGGGGTAATCGTAACGCGCGACGGGTTCCGCGCTAATCCAGAAAAAGTACAAGCCATAGAAAGAATGCCTTCGCCCGCTTCCGTCAAGGAGGTGCAAACGCTCATGGGCCGCCTCGTGGCCCTCAACCGATTTTTATCCAACTATGCTTCAAAGTCATTCCCGTTCGTGGACACTTTGAAGAACTGTTTAAAAAAGAGCAATTTCCGCTGGACACCAGAGGCGGAATCGGCATTCAAAGAAATGAAACAATGCTTGATGAATCTTCCGACGCTAACAGCGCCCCTCCCCAAAGAACCGTTGACACTGTACCTATCGGTCACGGACAGAGCAATAGGCGCGGTTCTCATGGTGGAGCGCAAGAGCGTGCAAACGCCGATATATTATATCAGCCGCACGCTCTTAGACGCGGAGACAAGATACACAATTATGGAAAAACTGGTTCTCGCTCTGGTGCACGCATCCCGAAGACTCCGCAGATACTTCCAAGGGCATCCGATAAACGTCCTCACGGACTACCGGATAAACGATATACTCGCCAAGCCCGAGTTGTCGGGGCGCCTGGCCAAATGGGCCATTGAACTCGGGGAACACACGATCCACTACAAACCCCGCCCCGCCATCAAGGGCCAAGTTCTTGCGGACTTCGCCACGGAAATCCCCGCAGATAAAGTACTTGAATGTCAAGCGGAAGAAACCCCTGCGTTAGCGCAAGACCCATCACAAAAATGGTCCTTATTTACGGATGGGGCCTCAAACGAGGATGGCGCTGGCGCGGGATTACGCCTCATAAGCCCAGATAAACAAGAGTTCACGTACGCCATTCGCCTCGACTTCAAAAGCACGAATAACGAGGCGGAATACGAAGCGCTGCTGGCAGGCCTCCGCATCGCGGAAAAAATGGGGGCCAGGCACGTGGAGGCACACGTGGACTCACTACTCGTCGCGCGGCAGATCAACGGGGCTTACGATGCGAAAGACGAAATCATGGCGTTATACCTGGAACAGGCCAAACAGCTAATGCGCCGATTCGACTCATGCAAAGTCGAGCACATCCGGCGCAGCGAAAATAAGCCCGCCGATGCGCTAAGCAAAATGGCATCAACGGTCTTTGAACATATGGCCAAAGAAGTCCGCATCGAAGTCCTGGATAAACCATCTGTTCCCCCGCGACAAGTCAACATAATCCAAACAGGAAGCGCATCCTGGATGACTCCGATCAAGGCCTACCTATCATCCGGTACCCTGCCTGACGACAAGTCAGAGGCCCGGAAGATCAAGAACAAGGCCCTACAATACCAACTTATCGACGGTATCCTATATCGCCGCTCTTACCTGGGACCGCTATTGCGCTGCGTAGACTCCGCAGATGCTTCCTTTCTCCTGCGAGACATACATGAAGGGACATGCGGATTACACGCGGGCCCAAGAATGGTAGTGGCGAAGTTAATGAACGCGGGGTACTACTGGCCGGGCATGCACGTGGACGCGGTCAGCGAGTTGCGCAAATGCGACAGTTGCCAGCGCCACGCCCCGAACACCTTGCGGCCCAAGAACAACCTGGTACCAGTCACAGCGGCCTGGCCGTTCCAAAAATGGGCAATTGATTTGGTAGGCCCATTCCCAACGGCTCCAAGAAATGTAAAATACCTAATCGTCGCCATCGACTACTTCACAAAGTGGGTTGAGGCGAAACCACTAGCAAAAATTGACGGCGCGCACGTCAAAAAATTCATCTGGGAATTCATCATTTGCCGATTTGGCCTACCGCTGCAATTGGTAAGCGATAACGGCACACAATTTGAAGACCAGTCCTTACAAGAATGGCTGTCTCAAATGGGCGTCCAACAAATCTTCACATCCGTCGCGCACCCTCAAGGCAACGGTCAAGTTGAAAGGGCCAATCGTACAATTGTTGAAGGTATTAAGGCACGGCTGGGTACCAAAAGAACAGGGTGGGTAGACGAAATACCCCATGTCCTATGGGCATACCGCACCCTCACGAAAACCAGCAATGGCGAAACGCCATTCAGCTTGACGTATGGGACGGAGGCGGTCATCCCCGCCGAAATCGGCTGCCCCTCCGCAAGAGTACTCATGGCCAACAAGAGAGACAATGACAAAGAACTCCGCCTAAACCTTGACCTCCTAGATGAACGACGTGAACTCGCCGCAATCAAAGAGGCGAAATACAAAACGCAGCTAGAGCGCTATTACAACAAGCGCGTCAAAGCCCGCACATTCAAGATCGGCGACTACGTTTTCCGAAACAACGAGGCTTCCAACGCCGAAAAGCCTGGAAAACTAGCCCCCACTTGGGAAGGCCCATACAAGATACAAGAAATACTTGGCAAAGGCGCATACGCGCTAGAAAGGCTTGATGGAACACCTATTCCCAGATCTTGGAACGCAGCACAATTGCGCCGCTGCTACTTGTAAAACACTTGTAATTACGGCTACACATGCCGCGTCTATCAATGAAAACTGTTCCCTATATCTGTTATTCTACTTGTTTTTCCGCGCCAAGGTCTTCAAGACTTAAGCAAAACTATCGTCGGACCACAAACAGGGCGGTGTTAACATGATAAAGTCTTCTAGACATGCTTCGCGCACGTCGGACTTATAAAAATCATACACCAACGCCACATAAGATGGTCTTCAAGACAAGTTTACTTGCCGGACTTAAAGACGCGCGCCACTAGAACAAACTTAAAGCCTTGTCTTCTAAACTTGTAACACAAGTTGGACAAAGAGCAAACTAGTTCAGCGCGCAGTCGTGGGTCTTCTAGGCAAGGCGCACACGCGCTTAACTCGGACCTTATGGCACAAGTCGCGCCCCGCTATAAGTCTTCAAGGCAAATACTTAACATGCCGGACTATCTAGCAGGACGCGCGCCTAATTTTAACTTGTCAAATCGGGTGACGACTTGGTTAGATAAGTTAAGTTAGGATGAGAAACACAAGATATAAGGAAAAAACCAAAGTTTTCATTCATAATAAGGGACTTAAAAACCCTTGGTAATTACAAGATATTTACAAGACAAAAAAAAAAAGAGAGAGACAAGCGCCAATTAAAGTTACACATTTGAAGGGCCCTCGCCACTGGCTCGCTGGCGCTCCTCTTCAAGGCGCTTGCGCTCTTCCTCCCTGGCCAGCTCGTCAGATTTATCAATAAAATACTTGAGGGCAGAGAGAGGATCAGCATTCTTGTTGCAATCTGCAACCACTTGAAGAATGGGGAAGTCCACCTTCTCAAATTTAAGCAGCTCTGCCTCGTACTCCTCTTTCAGTGGCTTCCCATAATGCTCCGCATCCTCGATCCGCCCACCATTCTGAGCTGCCAGAAAGCCATCCTCATAGCCTTCACCATACCCATAGGCATAGGCGGTGGCGGCTATGGCAGCGACTTGGTCGCCCAGTTTAGGTTCTTGCCAGAACCTCTTGAAGACCTGCAAAAAGACTCAACAAGTTAACATATAAAGTTTCAAAAGGAAAGAAAGGCGCTGAAGAAAAGAGTTATGCACTTACCCCAGCGATCCCATCCGTCATCATCCATTTGATGGAGTCCTGTGTCTGAGTCTGGGCGGCCATCGCCTCATCCAACAGGCGCTGGGCTGTCTCACATTCTTTGACAGCCGCAGCGCGGGCCTCCTCGGCAGAGCCAAGGTCTTGCTCCAGATCCTCTTTTGAATGGAGGATCTGGACCCTCTCCTGCTCTAAGAAAGAGACGCGCTCGGTAGCTTTGACAAGATCTGCATCCTTAGATTCAAGCTCCAAACGCTTCTCCACAACTTGCGCAGTCCGCTGGGAGAGGGCCTTGCTCTTTTCTTCCAACTGCCGAGTCAGCGCCCGGCTCTCCTCTTGCGCCTCGGCCAGAGTCTGCCTCAACTTCATAGTTTCAGCATTAGTCTTCTTGCAAGACTCTGACCATCGGCGCTTATCCGCCGCCGCGTCCCCTTCTAACTTGGTAACTTTGGCCTCAGCATCATGGGCGCGGCGACGGTACTTGGATATTTCAGCTTTGAAGGCAGCCTCTTTCTCAGCAAGGTCTGCCTTCTCCGCCTCCAAGCGTTTAATGTCTCGCCACACCGCCGCATCTCGGCGGCGCAGCGAGTCAATCATAGATAGCTGAGTCGCTTGATTGACGCACAAGGCAGCCATAAGGTCTGCGCGACTCAGCATATCTTGGTGCGCGCGCTCGTAGGGAGGCACCACCTCCCTCACAAACTCCTCGGCGGCTAAGGAGTTAGAGAATAAAGTATTCTCCCTGACCGCCCACCGAGGGCGCCAAATGGCATCACCCCCTGACCAGCTGGAGCCATCATACCCCCCTGATGGCTCCCTATCATCAGCCCTAGAAGACTCGCGCCGCGCTTGACGCGAGCCCTCCGCACTGCCACCAATGCCTGACGCCAATAGGGCTCTTTCAAAACCATCCATCTCCTGGGACCCCTCGGCGCTGGCATTGGTGCGCTCCTCTTGCTCTTTCTCCTTCAAACGGCGAGCCTTCTCCTCCAAGAATTGCTGCTCTTGGAGTCGAAGACGTTCCGCCTCAGCATGTTTGGCCGCCTCAGCCTTTTGCCTAGCTTCATCGGCGGCAGCCTTCCTTTGGGCCTCAGCCCTTCGCAGCGCCTCATCGGCCGCTGCCTTCTTCTCGGCCTCCGCCCTTCGAAGGGCTTCATCGGCCTCAGCCTTCAGACGGGCCTCCTCCCGCTGCGCTGCCTCTTGCTCTTGAAAGAGCACATCCACTTCTGTCCTGGCAGCCTCCGCAGATGGAGACAGGGAAGAAGGAGTTGGTATAATTTTGGGCGCAACTGCAACAGAGACAAAAATATAAAGAAGGGAACAAATGAAAAGACTTAAGCAAAAAAGCAAAAAGAGAAAAAACTTACCAGGGGCTTTCTTCTTTATCAGCTTCTGAAAAAGAGGCTGACGTGTGGGCGCAGCGCCTATACCCACACTAAAAGTGGGGGCAACAACCCCCCCAACGCTCGAGCTTTTCTCAAGCACCACCCCTTGCGCTGGCGACAAGGAAGGGGCAGTGGTCTCTGTAACAGGGGTTTCAACCCCACCACCCTCCCCGCCAGTAGTAGCAGCAGCCTTCTCCAAGACAGCAGCAGCGCTGCTAGAAGTGGCACCGGTGGTGCGCTTCTTCTTCCTTTTCTCCAACTTGGAGGGTTCTTCCTCCTCTTCATCCTCAGAGGCAGGCCCGTCCTTCCTCCGGCGCCGCCCCTTCACCACTTCGCCTACTGAAACGGAAGAACCCGAATCAGAACTTGTTAAAGGACGATGGCTACGTTTACGCCTCCGCGGAGCGTGTTTCCAACGGCCACGCCCCGCGGGCGCCTTCTGAACCTCCACAATCTCCACTGAGGAGTCAGAGGCATCATCGCCAAAGAGGCTAGAAAACAAAAGTTGGCTAGACTCACCTGTGGTATAATAAGGCTTGGGCGCGATGGACATGTCAGGGTAATAAAACCTGTCCATGAACGCCTCGAGGCAAGACACCTCTTCCTCCGCCAAACGCCTCCACTTTATGCCCTTCTCTTGACGGGCAGCATAAAACTGGAACTTGCTCACACCTGCGTAAGAAACAGTTAGAATAATATGAAATACAAAATAAAGAAGTGAACATAGAAACTGGGCTTACCCTCTTCAGCGATGTAAGGTTCCTTCCCCGGGCGCAAAGCTATGCGGCTCATCCCCAGAAGGTAAAAGATACCATCTGTGAGATTTTTAAACTCCAGCTTGGTGGCGTTAGCGGTGAGGGTGGTAAACCAGGCCTGCTTCTTATAATCCTTCATCACCGGTATGTCAGCCACCCGCTGACCGTCTGCAATCACCTTCCAAGGCAGACTAATGGGGATGACTCCCCTCTTCACAAAGAAGAACTTCTCTTTAGCCCAGTGAAGGGACTTGGGGGTGTGAGTGGCCATTGGGGGCACCTTGGGGCGCGGCTTAAACGAGAACCACATCTCGTCGCGCGCAAGAAAATAGAAGACATTGAGCATCTCCACAGTGGGCTCAATGTCCAGGGCGCGGCAAGACGCCTCAAAATGTACCAGCCTTAGCATCCCAAAGGCGGTAAGTTGGGTTGGCCCAACACCATAAGCTACCAGAGTATCGATCTGGAAGCGGGTGCAAGGTAGCCGGAAGCCACACTTGGTGAAATGGGCTTCATAAAGGGCAAGTTGCCCAGGCCCAGCAGAAAGAACATTCTCCGTCGGAGATGGTAGAGTTGGCTCCCACTCCGGCAATATGTCATAACCCCTGCAAAAATTGTCGAAAGCCTCTTCGGTCCAAACACAAAAGGTGTTTGTCATGAGCTTTCGCTCCTTTATCTTTCCATGCTCCACCTGCACCTCCTCCTCCACGTCATCCATCACCGGTTCCTTACCGGTAACATCACCGGAGGGAGAACCAACGTTGGAGGCTTCTGACATTTTCACAAATAGATGAAGGAAAGGAAAAGAAAATCTGGAAAACAAACAAGAATGGTTGAAGACTCGCCGGAAAACTCAAAAGGTTCACCGGAAAACTCAACGGACACAAAGGAAACTTTGAAGACTGATCGGAATCTTCAAAGTAAACAAACCAGAAAGAACAAACTGAGAAGAAACAAGAAGGTGATGAAGATCAAGAAGAAGTTTCACGATAAATGTTTGAAGATTGATCAAACAATCTCTGAAGATTCAAAGAAAACTTCAAATGATCTGGATTGTTTTTGAGAGTGAGAGAGTGCAAGTGAGAAGAAGGGATGAGCAAATGGACAAGTAACCGTCTAACATGCATCCCAACTACTATATATACCCACTGCATTAATGACAGTGGGGCCCAAGGAGAAACAACCGTCGTCACACTTTTTCAAAATTGGGAGAAGCAGATGACGACACGTGTCCTCATGCGTGAGTGAACGGCTAGGATCAAGCAAGGATAAACAATCCAACCGTCACTCGGCAGATGGCTGACACGTGTCACTAGATCTCACCAATTTAAACTGACCAGGCGCGTGAAGCATCACGCGTCTGACGAACTTCACGTGCCACTTGACACGTGGCACAAGCACAACCACACAAGCAACAAGTGGGGCGCGTGACAACACACGCGCCTGACACAGACGAAATGTTGGTAACTGCACCACAGTGAGGGGACAGCCAACAGTCAGCACAGCAGACGAGGCTGACTCGTCAGCAACTCTCAGGCTTCCATCAGAAGCAACTGATCATTCGAATTCCAGGCGCCTTAACTCCCATTTATGAGAGACAAATTAAATGCCAATGATTCAAGATTTATTACAACTGCTGGAGAACCACAACATGGCGCAAATTTGACGTAAAACCAAAAAAGACGTTCTCCGCCCAGCACCTTAACAGGTCATGGCGGCAAACTTCTTTCATGGCGCAAATTTGACGTAAAACCAAAAAAGACGTTCTCCGCCCAGCGCCTTAACAGGTCATGGCGGCAAACTTCTTTCATGGCGCAAATTTGACGTAAAACCAAAAAAGACGTTCTCCGCCCAGCACCTTAACAGGTCATGGCGGCAAACTTCTTTCATGGCGCAAATTTGACGTAAAACCAAAAAAGACGTTCTCCGCCCAGCGCCTTAACAGGTCATGGCGGCAAACTTCTTTCATGGCGCAAATTTGACGTAAAACCAAAAAAGACGTTCTCCGCCAAAATTTGCAGAAGAACGAATTTCAAGGCACACCAGCAGATGAGCTCTTATCCGCGACCTCATACTTTGAGTCTAGCGCTCCACCTACTCTTCACAAAGAATAGGAGAAACCCTAGACTAGGGGGACTTGAAGGGATAGGGAGCCTAATCCAGGCGGAAGAGGCATCCCTATCCCCATAACTCAGCTTCCCCGCGCCAGTCAATGGCGCGAGGAACCAACGGTGCGCAACCAGCAGTATATGCAGGGAGGCGCGCAAGAATAACAACTGATAAGCAATAGCATCACCTGATAAGCGCGTACCATCACACGCGGAATCTTCCCTTGACAACCATCGTACAAAGTACAGAAGACAACAAAAGGAAGATTCACAAAGATTACTGACAGTGTACGCGCCAATAGGAAAGCTACAGGTGGCAAAAGTGGTCCAACAACTACAAGACAAGGACAGCAGCATGGCTGCAGCCATGCTTCCACCATACCAGCGTCTACAGTAACAGCAGACATACCTTACTGCTGTCAGGAGCATGGTCAACGACTGACAGAGGCGCCGTCTGCCAACCACAGAGCGCCACGTGTCTGCCTCGAGCAACAACCATGCTGCCTGAATGACGTCATGAACAGTACACCTGTTCTCCCGCCAATTCCAGGGGAAACTTTGGGCTTGGACCCAGACCAAGCCCAATAAAGAATGGTTACTCGTGGGCCTTTCGATCAAGCCCACGAGTTCTCCTATAAATACAAGGATACCTCTCCTTGCTAAGGGATCCGAAAATAGTCATTGCTAGCCTAGTATACTCACTTGTAACCTTTGTATTCGATCATCAATAATACTATCGGCTATTCACAGTGGACGTAGGTCACTACTTGACCGAACCACTTACATCTTGTGTTCTTACTTACTTTCACCACACACACACTTGCATCATTATCAAATGGGTTTGACCTTGTGGTTTGGGTAAAGGATTAACCCTGTCGGACTTAGGTATTAACCCCACGTAGATTATACGTAATCTCCGTGATACCTATTGTTTCTTCAGTAATTAGGGTCTTGAATTATTGGGTTGGTTAGTTATTGGGTTAGATATGTTGTACTAGGCTCAAAACATCATATGAATAGCAAAAATAATAAATAAAACTCATGGTTGCAGAACTCGCTAGGCGCTACCAACTCGGCTGGCTGGGGAGTTGCGAGTACTCGGCCTAGTCGGGCGAGTACTCGGGGGTTGAATCGGCCTATGCGGGGAGTACTCGGAATATTCGGCCAACTCGGCTATACTCGGTGACCCACCCTGTAGCGAGTACTCGGCGAGTAATCGGTCACCTCGGATGACTTTTGAAACTTTATAAAACAAACCAGGCCCAATCCAAAGGCCAGATCGGCAAGTGTTGTTTTTGTTACAAAAACTAATTTTTAACACCATTCTTCTCATAACCACAACCCTAATCACTCATAACAGTCTCCATACGAAAAATATCACTCATAACTTCTGCTATAACTAGAGCTTTATATGTGTTTTAATCACCCGAATGAAGAGCTTGAGGTCTATTATCAATCCTTTACTTGTTTCAATCCTTTTGATTATGTTTAATCATGTTTTTGTCCATTAAACCTCAGATCTGATCTAAAGTTGTTTTACAAATAACTAATAAATTGTAGATAACTTGTTTTGCAAGGTTTTGATTTTTGACATGATTTGTTTTTATGACTTGTAAGGCTGTTATCTTGATCTTAAATTGCTTAATTTGATTATTGATTAATGCTAGAACATTGTTTATGATGTCAGGTTTTTAAAAAGTCCAAGTTTGTATGATTTTTACCTGTTTTGATATTTATTTGTGATTTTATAAAACTAGATGTCAAGCCTGATTTTCGGATGTAAAAATTGGGTCAACTTTAAAAGGTCGAGTTTTACAAGTCCGTTTACCACGAAATTTGGATAGTAGCTACATACATGAGATTCCAAGCTTTTCCAAGTGGATTCATCTCATTTGGATGAATCTATGATTTTTAATGATTTGTTTTGTAAACTGCTGTCAACAGCTCGTTTTTATGAAAGAACTATACTAAATGATTTTTCATAAAATCTCAACGTGTTTTTGCCACAAAATAAAAATAGTAGAGTGACAAGTAAACTTATAGGGAGTTCCTGTAAAAGTTTGGGATCTTAACAACTTGGTTTGATATTTTATGAAAATTGGTTTTGGTAACAAAAAATCTGTCCAGAAAATGCAGGTTTGAGAAATATTGATTATGGATGATTTGAATGTGTTTTTGACTTTTAAGTTGTGAAATTGGGTGTGTAAAATTGTGTATATGATATATATGTTATGTGATGTAGTTGGCATGATAGGTTCATTGTATGTCATGTGCAATATGAACTTGTTATGTTGAAAAGTCTTAACGTGTTACACTATGAATTAATCACCAACGGTTTAACGAGCCATACATGGTTTACGTTTGTATGTTCATTTTAATTATTTGATCTACAAGGAGGCCCCGATTAATTTTTTGATGGATCCGACGGAGGGAATGTCTGCTTTACGCCTAGCAGACGTGCTTGTATTGAGCTGGGCGGGTGGGAAATACGCTTATGTGAACCTCACGGGTGTATCTCCCCTTTTTGGGTTTCGAGATAATGGGTTTGTTGCCGGGCAAGCGCTGCTGAAAGCAGCGTCAAAGAAGATCGAGAAGCCTGCGCAGATAATCAACATGCTTTTTGTTTCCTTAGCGTTTGATACTTTTGGCTCCCTACTACCGGAAGTTGTTTATTTTCTTTCCGGAATTCAACGGGTCATTCACAACAATATTTTGACCCCCTGATGATTTGTTTTTAGTAGGTTAAGTTTCATTATTCAGAAAGGGGTGACAGCGCAAGTTATTACCCGTTTATCTACTATCCTAATGTAATTTCTACTTTATGAAATGAAGTACAATAATGAATTAAAATATAAAAAAAAACTTGGTACGGGTAATATAGATAGGGGAGAGAGGAGTAACAATTTAAATAAAGAGAGAAGTTATTTAATCTTTTATAACTATACACTTTGGCCTATTGATATCAAGGTGTTAGGTAAGACTTTGGGGCTGTTTGGCAAGTGCTGAACCAGTAAGTGCTGAATCAGTAAGAGGCCTGAATGGGTAAGAGGTTCTGAATCAGTAAGTGCTGAGTCAGTAAAGTGTTTTTTAGTTGGACCTCTGAATAACCGTACGAAATGACTATTTTACCCCTCATATTCTTTTTCTATAAAAATAAATAAATTAATTAATAATCCATATCTTCAATCAACATATTCTCTCATTTCCCCTTTTCCTCTTTGTGCTTTCTCTCTCTAGTTCAAAGCCACAGATCCCATTTTTTTTAGGTTCATTTTCAATTCTTCATAATCCCATCTTATTTTTTTATGTGAAGAAATAAATTATTTTCAAATAACATGAACATCTTCAATTCTTCATAGTTAATTTTATCTATTTTTTTTGTACTTTCTTGAAAGAAACCCGTATGATCTGCATATTCATCATCATAAACATCATTATCATACGTTTTGCTTGTGGAAGTGAGATTTGAAGTGGTGAAGACGGTACCTCGGAGGCGGAGGTAATGCCGGTTTGAGGCAGAGGAGGCGGCGGCGGCGCAGAGGAGAGGGAGGGAGGGAGGGGCGGCGGTGGTGGTAGGAGGAGAGGGAGGAGTGGTGAAGAAGAAAAAGAAGACTGGGGTTCGGAAGGGGAAGAAGGAACCAAACGTGAATGAGGGCAGGAGGGGGAATTTTTTTCATTCAGCATATTATCAGTGCTGTACCATTCAGCTCTGAACTGAGCCATTAAGAGGCTGGGATTTTGCCAACCAAACAATACAACCTCTGTCCGATTAGAGGGGAACCTCTTAATGAATCATTAAGAGGGTAACCAAACAGCCCCTTTGTTTTTTTAAATAGTGAGGGGTTCAACTTGCATGAGTGACAAAAAATTAGCCGTTAAAAGAACTATACACTTTTAAACAATAAACAAATGGTTTATAGTGGTATTTGCAAGTTTTTCTAATATTTTGTGGTTCGGAAAAGAATCCCTTACACACATGGTCATGGCTCAAATAAAGATCGATCGTGGACAACCTCAAGTTACATGATATTCAAAAGCAAAATAAACAAGTGATACCACACAAATGGCATGTTAGATTATAATCATTATTAGGTTTTCTGGCAACTTATTGATATTTACTATTATTTAAATAAATCTCTAGTAATATTGAAAATTTGAAATCATCTGATTAAATCAATATAACGCTTCGTTTACACTCTTTTTTTTTTTTTTTACATTTTATTTGTTGGCGTTATCATTCAGTCGATAAAAATAAGAGTGTAATTGGTCCCCTTGCGTTGTTCCAAAAATACCACTTAAAATATATATGCTTAAACCACAATTTTGTAAACTATCAAAGTTTATATACACACTGCATATTCTTATTAATTATTTCTTTTCTATGTATTGTCTATAAACTATAAAATATGTATTTTCTTTATATTAATTGTATTAGAATAGAAAGTTCTAAGGCCACACGATGTGGTCATCGTAAAGGCTTTGTGGAGTTAAATGTCATCATGATCATGATTTGCACATTACCCCTAATGATCATGGCCGTGAAGATGGTTGAAGTCTTCATGATAGCCACAAAGGAGAGAAGGAATATTGGTGGGTGAGTGAAAACCAGAGAGAGATAGTGGAGTGTAGTGGTGGGACTGATCACTCCGTGGTGCGGTTTCATAAACATCTCAACATCTCAGTCATATGTTTTGCTACAAAGCCTTACATTTATCCGCTAAAGTCGCACGTTAATCCACCAACAACACTATAGCTTCTTCATTTTGTTTCACTTTAATTTCTACCTACCCAACACCTTATGTTGCAATGCCACCTCAAAATCTACAAAACTTCAAATTGTCATTTTTTTCATTTTTATGATCATCATCAGGAAATGACAATTGGGTCAATGTACATTTGTTAATCAATTGCTTTAATTCTTATATTATTGTCTGAAATTTGATGTGAAGTAAAATATATTTTTGTACTTAGAATCAGTATTGTATTCGCCTTCTGTCTTATTGTTGATATTTGACTGCTAGTGGAAAATATTGTATTTCCCTTCATATATATGTTTAAGATGTGATATATAACAATTTACATATTTTCAATTCATCTTCCTTCAATCCAGTGCCGGCCCCAGGGGTGGGCGAGCCGCACCCCCGGCCGAGGCACGTTTTCATCAGGGGCCTTTCAGTTAGTTTGACCCACAAACTTCCAAGATTAGCTTTTCGTTGGTAAGATATGAAAAACAAGGAAGTTATGGAGAAGAACTGAGGCGAAGAAGAATAAAAAATGAAACCTGCATATTATTTATTTAGGAGTGGAGAAGACAAAAGTTGTACAATGTTTTAAAAATGATACTGTAAATAAAGTTCTAATTTCCAAATCAACCCTTTATCTTATAATATTTAGTATAAATAACCCTTGATGTTTTAGCTACAATGTCATAAATATTGTAATGAGGCATAGAAATATTTAGATGGTTGTCGAAGAGTTTAGTATGAGTGAGCTACATAATCATAAGTAAAATAGTAACACAAATCAAATAGTTAATGTTATCTATAGATACGAATAGATAACTATTTGATTCCCTTTGCAAAAAATTATAACCTTAGTGCTGGTTCCGCACCATTAAAGATATGAAATCAAAAACCATTTGACAGCTCTCTCTGTTAAAATTTGAAACCTTAAAACTGATTGTGCCTCTTTCTAAAACCTTATAACTTTTTGGTATAAATAAACTTATTTTGATCGATCATCCAATCATCTATATAATAATAAAAACAATATAACACATTTTATAAAACAATTTAAGAGACTACGTAACCTTAGAGAGTTTAATTTGCGAAAAGGTGATCAAACAATTTGCTATCAAGAATGCTATGAGAGCTTCACAAATCATAGGTTAGTTATTATGGTATGTTATCCTAATACTATATTTTTGCTATGTTGTAGCTATAACATAAATCATCATTTAAAAAAACATAGTTTATATAATTTGTTATAGCCTAAGGGGCCCTTTTATCGGCTCGTACGAGGCACTTAAATCCTCAAGACCGGCTCTGCTTCAATCCAAACATATTCAGTGATACGATCATTACAATAATAATACTCTTTTTTTGCCTTCTTAAACCATCTAGAAGGTTTTATGCGTTTGGTATGTATACTTTGAACCGTTATATTCTAAACTAAGCTTTTAGTCTGACCTATTTAGAGGGTGTTTTGGATTGAGTTTGGAAATGCAAAAGTGCTTTTGGTCAAAAGTGTTTATTGGCTTATGACTTTTTGAAAAGGAGTTTTAAAAAAAGTGTTTGGATTAGCTTTTAGGATGACAAACGTCAAAAAGTCAATAGATTGTTATTTTTTAAGTGTTTCGCTTAACTTATTGTGAATATTGGTTGTATGGGTGGTAGATTTGTAATTTTTTTTCAAAAGTCAAAAGCCAAGATTTTTAACTTTTCAAAAACAGTTTTTCCACTCTTAAAAAACTAAAAGCCAAAAGTCAAAACAGAAAGGGCTTTTGGGTTACACAAACAGCTTATTGACTTATTGGCTTTTCCAAAAAGCCAATAAATCAATAAGCTTGTTTTGAAACTCAATCCCAAACACCCTCTTAATGTGTGTGAGAGATATAACATAGCCCTATATGACCTACTTACCTAAATGAATTTAAATTTGAAACTGTTAATGTGCTTTTTTGGGGTTTTGGTTAGGGGAGTGATATAGATAAAAGAAACGAGTTGCTAAACGAGTTTTTATTCTAGAAGGGTGTATTCGAAATACAACAACATTTACTATACATATATTTTTATAAGTAAAATTGTAAACTAAAAGGGAACTTATGTCTATTTATTTAATACATTTTACATGGATGTCTAAGCTTATTTACATATGAAATTAAACATTAGTTTAAGCTTAACTACATAAGAATAACTACTTTTAACTTTGTCTAATTTAAGCTCATAACACAATTTAGAAATACATGTCAAACTTAAAATTTTAGCGTTCTTTGATAGGCTAAAATTGGATAACAAATTATGTATTATTCCCTAAACTAACATTTCCAAATGTGAATAGTTCTTATTCATAATTGGTTATCACATATTACTTTGACTTTAAAATTTTCTTTAATATATGTACATATTATTTTTATACTATTTTTAATGTTAAAACCCTTAGATTATGGCACATAGTCAATAACGTGCTTATATTTATAGGGATTTTACAACAACCACCTTACCCATTAAATACCACAATTAGCATAGCTAAGAGTATGGTTTGGGGAGAGTGGGATGTAGGCAAACCTTACTCCTATCCTTGCGGATAGAGATGCTGCTTCCAGAGAGACCCCCGGTTTATAGGGATTTTGATGTGACTATTTTTTTTGTATGACTGATACGGGTATACGTTTAGGATTTGTTTAAATTAAGCCATTTTCATCGTTACGTTTCGATGTTTAGAGACGAGCCGCAGCTATAGCGAATCGAACATGTAGATGTTACTTTGGTAAATGTTACAAGTATCTATTTTTTTTCTTTATCCTTTGTTAGAGTGTGAGATATCAATCGAACTCTCGCCGCTTCCCCGCCACAACGTCTTAGATTAAAGCTTGCAGTGTCTATATCAACCCTTTAATACACCACATATGAATTTAATCTCTTTTTTATTTAACCTATTATAATTAAAGCTAACTTTTAACACTAGACATTTTTACTTAATGTTTGCATCCTTCTATGAACCCGCCATTTAGATTAAAGCCTAAATAGTCTAATATTAATCCATCAATATACCAGATAACAATACATCCTTCTATGACCCGGCGCGAAGCCCGGGCTCAAATACTAGTTTTCAACATTACAAAAAAGATCTTTTGTACATTTGAGTTGATTTTCTATTACATATTTGTTAAGTTTACTTGATGTGATTTACAATAAGATGGTTTTAGTGTTGTGAGAGAATCTCAATGGCATTTTAGACTTTGTGGCAGGTTTGGATGAGAGAGTTGGAGAGAGGAAAGACGTGAGATGAATGCCCATGAATGCAAATTATGATAGGGAGGAGAGGTTAGGGGGCATCCGTCTTTATGTAACCGTTTAAAATAAAAGGTTGTGATTTATATCCTTGATATAAAATAGTTTTTTTAATAAATGAAAGGGAAAATATAACAAAAAAACACTAAACTTTTTTTTATTTCACTAAAATCATTCAATAATTTTTTACACATGAAAATCACTACACTTTTTTTTTCTTACAAAAGTCACTCAATATTTATTTAAAAAACATTATACATTCTGTTTTTTTTCTTATAAAAGTCACCCAACATTTTTTTTCTTATGTGATGTGGTTATTCTCTTTACAAGTACTACACTTTCAGTTTTTCTTACAAAAGTCACTCAATATTTATTTGTACCTAAAAAACATTATGCTTTCTGTTTTTCCTCAAAAAAGTCACCCAACATTTTTTTTGTGACGTGGTTATTTTCTAGATTTTAAGATATTTTGTAATTATATATTTATTTTTGTAACAAATTATATGACAAAAAAATCTCTTATTGGAATCAAAGTGATATTAGTTTTGCTAATTTAAATAGTCATACAATTCTTAAGAACTAATAAAAAAGTATATAAAAAATAAGCATTGTTTTTTAATCGATGAAAAATGCTTGAAGTACTTAACTTTCTTGATCAACTTCATCATTTTAACTGTTTTAAGGATAAAAAATATAAAGCCCACCTATGCAACAAATGAACACGTAAGCAAACATAACCGGGAGTTACAGTTCCGGGTTGTTTAAAACGAAAAAAAATCAAAATTTTGTTTGATATTGACATTTTTAGGGGTTTTTATGCGAAAAAAGTGTTGTGTGACTTTTATGAGAAAAACATAAATTATAGTATTTTTTAGGTACAAATAATTGTTGAGTGACTTTTGCAAGAAAGAAAATGAAATTGTAATGTTTTTTTAAAAAAGTTGTTGAGTGGCTTTAATGAGAAAAAACTGAAAGTTTAGTGTTCTTTATGATATTTGACTTAAATGAAATTTAACATCCACAGATAAGTTTTTTTTAGCAACAAATTTCTTATACCAATCCGTCTTTAATGGGGCTCCAACCCTTGACCTCAAAGAAAACAATACCTTAATTTCAATAGTTATGCTAATTGAACCCAACCCTCCACCCATCCACAGATAAGTACTGCATGGTTTTTCAGATGTTACAACTAAGAGATAGTCTAGATCGAGTGGGAAATGTGCACTACTTAGGTAGCGTTTGGTATGATGGAATGGAAGGGGGAATGGAATGGACCATTGCGAGGTAATGAAAAATAGTGTGTTTGGTTGGTTAAAGGAATGGAATCCCCCATTCCACAAGGCATTCCATTCCCTCAAAACCATTCCATCCACCCTACATGTTTTTTTTTCATTCCATCTCCCATTCACCCTTTACAAACAACACCATAACCCACCAACCACCACCACCACCCACCACCATTGTCACCACCCACCACCGTCGTCACCACCCACCACCTACCACCGTCACCCGCCACCGCTGCCGCCACAACCCACCACTGTCGTCACCACCCACCACCATCGTTGCCGCCACCCACTACCTTCAACCACCCACTGCTGTCCCCAACCACCACCGTCACCCACCCACCGCCGCCATCCAACACCACCCAACGCCGACCACCACCGTCGCCCACCACCCACCATCGTCGCCTAACCTCGCCGTTACCACCCATCACTGTCCTCGCCGCCACCAACCACCACCACCCACTACCTTCACCCACCCACCCACCGCCACCACCGACCACCGTCGTCGCCACCCACCACCACGCTACCGCCACACACCATCACATATCATCACTGCCACCAACCACCACCCACCACTGCCACTACTCACCATCATCGCCCACCCACCATCACGACCATCCACCTCCACCTTCCACCGTCACCACCACTGCCGCCGCCACCCACCACCACCGCTACCGCCACATATCACCACCCACCATCACCGCCACTCACCACCGATTTTATTCCTTCGTCTTTTCCTGCTTATCCAACAATATAAAGTAATGTTTTGTTTCATTCCCACTTGGCAACCAAACAAGACATGGAATGGTAATGATCCATTCCATTACCTTGTCAATTCCATTACCTCGTCCATTCCATTCCCTCAACCATTCCATTACGCCATACCAAACAGACCCTTAGGTTCCTTTTAATCCTCACCACTACCTCAGGTTGCATGCATTTTTCCAAAAGAAATTGCATGCATAAAGTCACGCTTGCCCATGGTTAGCGTTCGTTTTATGGATTGCAAAAGGAATTAAAATTGGAATTCATGCGATAACCATAATTTGATTTGGAATTTTAATCTGTTCGTTTCAGAAAATAGAATAAAATCTCGATGGAATTGAAATGTGGATTTCCTTCCATATGTTGTTGTTCAATTACAATTCCTTTTTTTATTGTAACGAACAACATAAGAAGTCGAATACACATTCCAATTCTATCTGAATTCCATTCCATTCCCGTGAAACGAACGCTAAGGGTGCGTTTGGTACGCGGAATGGTTTGGAATTGGAATTGGAATTGGAATGAATTGGATTTTGAATTCAAAGATTCCAAACAAATTGGAAATTGTTGGAATTGGAATCTCAAATCCTTTATTATTGTGTTTTGTTGGTAAATAAATTTGAACCATTTCGTTAACTCGTACCGTTTCGACCTGTACCGTTTCCACCCGTACCGATTCGACGCGCATCGTTTCAACCCGTACCATTCGAACCGAATTTTTTTTGACCTCCACCATTTCGGCGCGCATCGTTTGAACCAGAAACGATACGTGTCAAAATGGTACGGGTCGAAAAGGTTCGGGTCGATACCGGTCGAAACAATACGGATCAAACCAGTACTGGTCAAAACGATTCGGGTCAAAACGGTATTGGTCGATACTGTTACAGTCCAAAACAGTTCGGGTCGAAAAGGTACTGGTCGAAACTGGTACGGTCCAAAACGGTACCGGTCAAAACGATACTCGGTGAAACGGTACTGCTTGAAACTGGTACGGTTCCAGTCGAAACGGTAGCGGGTGAAATGGTACCGTCGAAACTTGTACGGACCAAAATGGTTCGGGTCGAAACAGTACCGGAACGGTTTAGGTCGAAACAGTACCGGAACGGTATTGGTCAAAACCGGTACGGTCCGAAATGGTTCGGGTCAAAACAATACCAGTCAAAACTAGTACGCGTTGAAACGGTTTGGGTCGAAACGGTTCGATCCAAAACGGTACAAGTTAAAAGCGGTAAGGATCTAAACGATTCGCGTCGAAACGATATGGTCCAAATCGGATTGGGGCGAAACGACGTCAACTGATTGAAGATTCCAATGAATTCCTTCTATTGTTGGAAAGATTTTGAATTCCCTTAGGTAGTGCTTGGTACGAAGGAATGAGAGGCGGAATGGAATGGAGCATTACGATTAAATGAAAAAAAAGGTGTTTGGTTGGTCAAAGTAATGGAATCATCCATTACCTCCTTCATTCCATTCCCTCTAAAAACCCCATATTCATTCCATCCAACCCCCCTGTTTTTTCCATTCCATTCCCTCTGTCACCCTTCATCACCACTGACCACCACCACCAACCACCTCTACCACTAGCGCCCATCGTCGCCACCACCACCACCACCGACCACCACCACCACCACCGATCACCACCACCAACACCACCACCACCACCACCCACCACCGACCGTCGCCACCCACCGACCACCGCTGCCACTCTCCGTCACCGCCCACCGCCACTCACCGACTATCGCCATCACCGACCACCACTGTCGACCATCACACCCAACGACCAACACTGCCAACCGTCACCGCCGCCACTCACTGTCGTCGTCGCTCCTTGTCGTGACCCGCCACCACCAAGCATCGCCACCCACGGACCACCACCGCCATCCGTCGTCACTGCCACTCACTGTCGCCGTCACTCCTTGTCGCGACCCGCCATCGACCACCACCACCACCGTCACCGCTACTATCACCACCAGACGTCACCACCCACCACCACCGACCACCACCACCCATCGTCGTCACCGCCACTGACAACCACTGCCACCACCGTCGTCGGCGCTGCCGCCACCACCGACCGCCACTCCCTCTACCACCACCAACCACCGTCGTTGGCACCCGCTGTTAACAACCATCACCACCACTGATTTTGTTCCTTTGTTTTTCCTTCATACCAAACAATACAAAGTAATGATTCATTCCATTCTTACGTGTAACCAAACAAGACCATGGAATGGTAATCATCCATTTCATTTCCTTGTTCATTCCATTACCTTCTCCATTCCATTTCCTCGACCATTCCATTACCCCATACCAAACAGACCCTTAGTTAAAGGAATTTGAAGGAATTCAACCAAATTCCAATTCCAATTCCTTTGTTAACCAAACACATCAAGATTGGAGTTGAAATTTCAATTTCAATAAATTCAATGAACCAAACACATCAAGAGTTGGAATTCAAATTCCAATTCCTTTGATATCCATGCAATTCATGCGAATCAAACACACCTAAATGTATTTCTATACCAAAGTATGTATATGGTTGATGACTTGATGAGAACGCTCTTTATGAGTTTAAGTGTTGTTTTGAAGGTTTGTGATGCCTTATTACCCGTTTATGGTGACATGGAGGTTGGTGATGCCTACGTTATGATAGTATGCACAGAAAACAATGGTATCCTGTTATATTTAAGTTATGAGCACGAATGTGGTTCATGCCTTCTAATAAAATGATCTGTTCATTTAGGGATGAACAAATATTACCGAGTATTGGAACCAAACTGGTACTGTATCAATATCGGTATTGAAACTATTTTTGGTACCAACTCGGAATTCATTTTTTGTTGTTTTTCAGGATTGATACTTTTGGTTTGGCACAATATCGATATTTTGGGTTAATTTACTTTCAAATACTATATTGAGCATTACTAGTACCGGTACCTATATTATGCAATTTTTGAGATGGATGCTTTCAATACATGTACATTTTAGTAGCGGTATTATATCGAGCTCATTTGTATTTTTGTTTACTCATAATTAATGCAAGCACTCTATCTACGGGTGATTTCTTTTTAGGTAAAAGCATGTTATGTATAGATTCGATGATGAATTGTGTTGATCATAGTAACTAAAGAAACAACGAGTATCTCGGTGATTAATGATAATCACCGAGGGGTTTATACACGTGCTCGTCCAGGTACAACCATTTGCTCACACCGGTGGTAGAACCGATACCGTAGAGAGTGAAAGTGTGTGTGTGTATGGTGAAAGTGAGAACACAAGAATATAAGTGGTTCGGTCAATAGTGACCTACGTCCATTGTAAAGAGATAATTTTTATTACTTTGGAGATTACATAGTTGTTACAAATATTATCTCTATTCTAATTCTTGCATGTGGTTGCCGATACCTTGTAAAAGAGAAGAAGTCTTCTATTTATAGGAGAAGATATGGGTCGGGCGAGACGGCCCATAAAATGTTATAACTGATATGGGCCTCGACCGGGGCCCAGATGTCTTAAGCACATGAAATTGGCGGGAATCAGGTGACATTAAATGCTGATGTCAGAGAAAGTATGATTTGGCCTGCTACAAGTCCACGTGGCGCGATGTGTTTGGGCGCACGAGGCGCTTGTCTCTCACACAGTATGGTTGACCCTTCTTATGGCGTCTGATGTGACGTCTGGCAACAAACATGCTTGAACAGTACCCTGAGTATAGTGTCAGCATGGGGGCTGTCAAGTCACTGTTTCTCGTCAGTAGTTGTTGGACCACTACTGACACATGTTTGACTCTGATTGGCACAGGGGGCGCTCAGATCTGAACAGATCTTCATTCTTGATCGTCCATTCGTCCGTACCTCGTACCAAAAGATGATATTAGTGGAATATTCCGCGCGTATATGGGCGCGTGAATATTCTTTTAAGATGGTGACGTCATATAGATGAAGTCATGTTGCGCGTGGATGAACTTTCCCGCGCAGCCCTGATTCCGCGGGCTAGAGAAGTATGTTAGCATGTTTTCCTCCGCGCTCTTTAGTTCCACGTAGGTTTTATGGAAAAATGGAATAGGGATGTTATCCGTACTAGGATTAGGCACCCTATCCCTTTAGTAACATTTACTTATTAAAAATTAGTTACAATGATTATATGTTGGTAAAGGTAACACAACATGATGTTGTAATGTTATTTATACTAAGAATTTATTGGTTACACCAACTTTGAAATTGAACACTGATGTAAACACTTAGTGAAATGTGAGGTTTTGTAAAAACGCACTTTGTGGTAGTAATTGTAGGCATCTTTTATCAATTTTATTTTTGAGTGAGTTGGTATAGATAAAATTAAAGCAGATCTTCGAAGATGGTGATCAACGATGACATTATTATTTATATCAAGTGGAATGGGAGACTCGAAAGTAAAATTTGAAGACTAATGTGTTGGTACCGATTCTTCTAAAAGGGTTAGGGGTTGGTTGTTTCAGCTCTTACTGGGACAGATTTCTGAATCGTTCAAACATAGTTCATTCAGACTGTTTGTTTCGCAAGGAGATGTCTGACTCGTTAACACATTTGCCTCTTAATGGGTAAGCATTATACTGAGGGGCTTTTTGGTTGATTAAATGTTAAATCATTAAAATATCTGAATGGTTAAGAGGTCTAAATGGTTAAGTGTTGAATCATTAAATTGGACCTCTTAATTGTTGTTTTTCTTGTCCCACATCGGTAAGAGAGTCTCATTAAAGTTCAGCCTAGTTTAGTGCTTAATAGTTCAGCAACATTTCAAATCTTAATGGTTCAACCTTGCCCATTCTACTCAGAAGCTGAAACAAACGCGTTGAATGCTGAATTGTTCAGAACCTCATTAAAAGGCTTACTAAACAGCCCCTGAATCTGAATGGGTCAGACCTCTTACTAGTTCAACACTTAGTAGTTCATGCCTCTTAGAAAATCAACACTTACCTATTCAGAAGTTGTAAACAGCCCCTATTCAGAAGTTGTAAAGAGTCCCTTAGTGTTTTGATAGTCTCAAAAATGTTCCAACAAACACTTAAATGATTAGTCGAAGAGCATTTTGAATTTTAAATAGAAGATTGTAAAGATTGTTGACCAATATAGAGATAATAAAACACATTTAAGGCTACCCGGAGAATAGACGTATCCCCACCCCCGTCCCTTGCTTTTCCCCCGTCCCCAACCCAAACACCGCCCCGGAGCCCCCGTTCCCTCCCACCCCCGTCCCCCCTGTCTCCCAACGGACGTATGGGACGGACCAATCACCGCCCCCCACCAAAGCCTCCACCAATCACCGCCCCCTGCCACCCCCCGTCTCCACCTCCCTACACCGCCCCCTGCCCCCGTCCCCTCCCGTTCTCTGTCCTCCGGTCCCACATTTTTCCGACGTGTCACCCCCTTCCCCCGTTTGTTCTCCGGGTAGCCTAATCACCATGTTGTTTCAAGTATATCGTAACAAACCTTCTAACTTGATCGGTTTTAATTAATCAATCAATCAATCACCGAATGCTAGTTGAAGCTCTCCATAACTTTTATCTCACCACATACATATAGAGCTTAATCAAGTTTTGATAACATGTTACCTCATTAATGTATGAATATATAATCAATAAACAAAGTTAGCTAGACATATAATATCGTTTCTAGTTTTTAATTATCAAATTAGGTTAAAATAAAAGTTTCAAGATTTACAAATATTTATTTAATTTAATAACATTAATAAAGAGTAAGTTTGCGTAAAATAAAATTTATATTAAAAAAATTGTAGTTGTTTATATAATTATATTTAACATAAAGAAGGCAAACAGATGGTGCTTGACTGCTTGGGGGAGTACACTCTGCCAGAGAAGTCTGATAATGCACAATCAAAGTTTGACCAGTCAACACCTATCCTAGTTTGTCTTTTCATGTTTTTAAGATTGATGCATTGAGGAATCTCTTAAAATTGCTAAATGCTATGCGACCCAACATTGGGATTTCAACCTCTTTTTTAACACAATATGGAATTTTATTTTTTATAAACTTTTTAGTCAGGCCAAAGTACATACCGTATGACAAATACTTGTATGGTCATTGATATAGTGTGTACTTTTGATTTAAGCTGGGTCCTGTTTTACCTTTTTAAAAGTTTTGTACCAAAGTTTGTATAAACAGGAAAAAAATAATCATATTCAAGTTTTATGAACATAAATACAGTAACAATTGTATGGTTAAGAGGAAGGGTAGACTTGGTACTGAGGTTATAACAAAAGTCCTAACGAATTTTTTAACGATAATATGGTTATAACAACAAAATTAGCAAAAATATATAGTGTTAGAATGACATACCGTTATAGCTAACCGATGACTAATTAAGCTCTCCTAACATTCTTGAAAATAAATTGTTTGATTACTTTTTCACAATTTATACTATCTAAGATTTTGTTCATGATAGCAATCATCGCAGCTCCACTAAGTTTTTCTTCGAACATTATGGATTGTAAGGAAGATTTATATACCTTCAATTCGAAAAGCTTCTTTCTGCAAATGCAACTGTTACTAGAATAATCAACAATATTCTTTATCCAATCCTTGCATTTGGGAAATAATCAAGATCTTTCAAATGTTTTAAAATATCTATGAGATTGCTAAATTAAATGGTTTTTAATGTGTAAATACTTCAATTCGGGAACAAAAATAAGACAAATTTAAGTTATAACACTTAAGGTCATGGGGTATACTCTAATCATCTTTAACTCTACATAGATGCCACATTCTCCACTTTGTCTCTTTTCACATTAGCTCACTTCAAGGAAATGGTTTAACGCTCCTTAACTCTACCTCGTCCCCTTAACTTTCTCTCTTTTGATTCATGTTAACATGTTAACTTATTGTCACTTTAATGCCTCTTAACATAGGAAGGGAGTGGTGTATAATAAAAGTTAAAATGTCACGTCATTATTAACACCCTTGGTGTGAAGGTTCACCCTATGACCTAAGTACACATAGGTAGTTTACTTGGATTATGGATCTAAAGAGATTTGTTTGGGCCTAACAACTTATAAGGTTTTAATTTTTTATATAGATTGTTTAATAAGTTTTTCTATTTCATATATAGACACACTATATTATAATGCATGAGACACATGTAGTTTAAAATATCCAAAAGTTAAGAACTCTTCTTTTATTAGTGTACAATGTACAACCCTAAATGATTGTAAAATAGTCTTTCGAACACTTTTACACTTTCATAACTTATTTTAATTACACTTTAATTCCTTTAACTTAAATTGACTTTTTCTTATTTAAATATTAGTTACATTTTTACCCCTTGTTTTAAAGCAACCACCCAACGACTTTAAACGGCCATAATTTTTTATACATTAATTTAAAAAAATTACAACATAAAAACAAGCATTTTGTTATTTTTAATTTAAGCATACTATTGCTATTATTTTTTTAATTTTCAAAAGTTAATGTATTACGTGAGTAACTAGGGTAGGCTGAACCATTTTGGGAGCTTGAAACGAATTTTAAATTTGAGGCATTTTTAGCTAAAAAAAAGTTCGATACTTTGCTTTCAAACCTGATATGTGTTGGTGCTGAATATTTAAGGATGTGTTTACCTTGTATACTGAGTGTATATCACCGAGATAACTGGAATGCTATTATGTTCAGGATGTGTCTGTACAATGTCAGTTTATATATCCTGAGCATTACGAACAGTCCTTGTTGAATTAAATCATTTATGCAGGTTTGACTCAATTAATTAGCTGAAGAATCGGTCTTGCTTGACTCTCGAAGGATTAGTTGATACCCGTTAGAAGAGTGTGAATAAGGAAGGACTTGCAACGGCTATTTGGACCTAGTATATGCGATTCTGGTTATCTCGGGATGTTAGTTGCTTCATTTTTAGTATAAAAAGGGACTTTAGACGATTATTTAGGACACTTACAGCTTACTACTTTAGATAACTATCTTCAGCTAGTACTCATTACCTTTCACTCACAACACACTTACCGATTGTAACACTTAGTTGATCGATCCATAGTTTCCAAAGTTGTATTCGTTAATTTCTTTTCGTAAAAACATCAGGGCAGAGGACTTTCGTCCGCCCGAGGTTTTATTTCGGAGATCTAAACTGATCATAGGCCTTCCTCATATATCCCATGTCCTTTATTTGCTATTCTACCTTTATTCTTGCTTGTTTCATCCTGAGGCTATCACTGTCTTAATACATTTTATTGTAGTGATACCTTAGCATATCAGTCATTAGTTGTCATATCTTTGTCTTTATATTTTAAACATCAGTTTTCACAAGATATTAATAACTCAATTATAACATGTTTACAAAACCATTTTAGCACTCTACATCACATAACTAATTTGGAATACGAAATTTACTTGTTAATTTGTTATCAAAACAATATGTTTGCTACATTTGAATTTGGGCAAAAAAAATAGAAGTAAATAACTTGCCTGATTACTTTTCGTATTTTAAGCATATGAGAGACCATAGTCAAAAATTATAACATCGTCTTTACTGGTGCGAAAAAAATGAATCAAAGACACAAAACAATGTTTTACCCAATCGGCTCCCACAATACATTAATTTCCTTATTTCTCAATATGACATTTTGACAAACCTAATCCCTGAGTGTTGAGTGATTGCCAAAGCGCTACAATACTAAACAGAGTTACAGACTGCAATGGATCATTTATGTAACTGTTAATGATTATGAATTGTGATTGTATCATCTATATAAAACAAAACCAAGAGTACAGAATATCAAAAACATCCTAATGTTGAAAGCAAAATATTAATATGAATATCAAAATCTAATTATCATCTATGATTATGATAATATAAACATAACGAAATTTGAATCATAATTTTTATTTTTGATCTCAATTTTAGTCACATGTTAATATCAATAAAGACCTAGCATTTTAATGAAAACATGAATTTATCATCCAAATTATGTCTAATTTATTTGTATAATTTGTAAGCTGCAAAAATCAAAATCTATGTGACAAAAGTTAATAAATTATCAATTTACCTTCAAGAGATGCCTAGCAAATCAACGATTTCGATTGGTGATTTCGAATGAGCTAAGTTGTTAATTACAACTCCTTATATTTTGATTTAGATCCCCAGAAAGTAGTTGGATTTCGAAGATCGTGATTTCACTATTCAAATGTACGACCATTCTGTGTTACTACAAGATTCTATTTCCAGTCCCACTTTCTCGCTTTCATTTTTTAACCTAACCGCCTTGCATTTTTCTAGGAATGAACTACAGTCTAGTACTACACAAACAGGTCAATACAAATATAAATAGTATCTTATAATGGGGTCCCAAAAGAGATGAGCCCCTAGAATTATACTTTAGCCAAAGTTTGGTTTTGGTTGTTACCAAAATTAACTTTACTGGACTGAACACCAATAATCTAATTAAATAAGCCGAACTAATTAACTGATTGATTAATAAGAATATTTAACTAATGACTTTGGTTTTAGTTAAAGCTAGTAACTGAATTGAACCGAACCATGCATACCCATAGAAGTGGTTTTGTTCCTCACCGCATCGCGCGGGCACCCATCTAGTACATATACATAGGGTAGGGATCTCAAGAGAACCAACCTCTTTGAGAACTGAGAGAACCATTTTGGATCACACATTTCTCTAAAACAATTTTTTTGCTAAATCGCAACTTTATTTGCAAGAATTTTTTTTAATTTTAATTTTATTTGTTTTCATTTATTCATATGTTTATATTGTATTTATACATATGTGTATATTACATTTTCAGTTATACATATGTGTATAGCGTCAAACATATATGTATGATACTTATATTTTAAAAATCTAACACGTATAAACACCTTTGTACATTAAAGTAACATGCTCTTACTCATAATCTTTTTTTATACATGTATGTGAAATCATTTCTACATATTTGTAGATATATCTATCTTATAAAACATGTACATATATGTAGAACACTAGTTTTGGTAGTTCTATACACATATATACACATATGTATAAATGAATAAAAAAATTATTCTTGTAAAAAAAACCTGCGATTAAGCAAAAAAAATTTGCCTAAGAGAAATTTGTGGTCCATAATGGTTCTTTTTGTTCTCAATTTGGCCAAAGGTTCTAATTTGAACTCTATTTATATATAGCGCAAGAAAAAAATGGGTCTCGGCCTGGGATCTGGGTTGTCCACCCCTAGGGCTGGCCATGTGGACTGGACACTCTCCATCTCCATCACTTGAACCTCCATGAATTCACATTAGTTGTGACGATATGCTAGCTTATCATTTTAACCCATCCACATTATCCCAGCCCCACACGGGCATGTTTCGTTCTTCTAACAACTAACCACATATATCTTGCCACCAAGGTTGTAGAACTCGCTATGCACTAGTCGGTCGGTGAGGTAGGGACTAGCAAGTAACCGGGATTTATTGGATTGTAATTTTATATGTATATTTTTCTAATTATACACACACATCCATGTAAATATAATACTTAAAAGTAGTTCAAAATTCAAACTAAACTTAAACATCAACGGTTTCATGTTTTATAGCATATATACACACATCCATTGTAGTCTGGTAAATAAACAAGAAAAGAGAAGGCAAAATTTTATGGCATACTCCACCAGTTTCATGTTTTATCAGTTAAAACACAACATAAACACATCTATTAGTCTGATACAAGGTAATGGACAGATTTAAGACCGAAGCCATTATTTGGGCATAATTTTAAGTAAAATGACTTGGGCCGACTACCATGATTTCACCAAAATTGGACCGCCTATGTGACACCTGGCAAACTCCGGTTAATAACTTTTGTAAATCTAGCAAGTCTACCTTAGCGAGTCATGAATACATCACACATAACAGAGTCAGTTGAGTCAAGTCGAGTCGCATTACGTAATTGTCCAGGGATCAATGATTCGGAGGATCATTGGGGTTAGCACACACGCATGAGTTACGAGTCCTGTTGTTGGTGATTTGTAGAATCGCCGGGTTTAATGCACACACGCAAGTCTCGAGTCCCGGGAATTGGTGAACGAATTTGAACATGTTAGTTATCATGAATTATGTGTTTTTAATCATTATATGACTTTTCGGTATGTGAATACGTGCTTATATGTGTTAAAATAGTGTTCAACGAGCCAAGAACCCGAATAAACATGCTGAGGGTGATTACGTGTAATCACGTGACCTTATGGGTGATTGCGTGTAATCACGTGACCTTAGGTAATTACGTGTAATCACGTGACATTATAGGCGATTACGTGTAATCACGTGTCCTAATCGCCTGTTGCAGCACCTTAATCGCCTGTAACATGTCTGACGACTAGAAACGCCTATAAATACCACCCTTGACTTGTAAAACATCATTTGTGCAACCCTAGTCATCCCATAACCTCCCTCAACCTATAAACACCCTCTAGAACACGTTTTTGCCTAAGAATCCACCTTTCCAAGCTTTACACCTCATTATCTTGCAAATCCAGGGTGTGTTCTTCATCCCAAACCTTTGTAATGATTTTGTTTTGCTCCATAAAGGTCCAGACCTAATTTCTAAGTGTTTGTCTTTAAAAACTTATTAAAAACAGTTTCTACATAAACCAAAACCTTCATACTTGTTTTGTGTGATGTTATCATGTAAAGATAGGATTTTTATGTTGTAAATGTGTGGATTCTTGTGTGTTTGATATGTTTCTGAGATAAATAGTTTTTTAGCATGATTATTGATGAGTTTGGAGGTGTGCTAGTTGTGTATTGTTGATGATAGGCATTTTGACCCGTTTGGATGATTTAGGAAGATTTAAGGAGATTTCTTGTGTTTGGATGATTGCATAAGGTTAGGGTTTACTCTAGGATGATGCTATAACAGTAGGATAATGTTGGACAACGTTGTTATGTGATGAAATCTGGATATTTGCTATTTAGGGTAAGTCTTGCATGTTGATGTGATGTTTACATGATAATATTGGCATTTTGGGAAATGTTTGCAATTAGGGCCGTTAGATTGATGGTAAATTGGGGTTTTTCACTTGGGATGGATTGTTTAATGATTTGGGTTTGATGTTGGGTGCTTGTACATGTTTCGGATCTGATTTGGAGGGTTAAACGCATGAAAAAGTGGAACAACCCTGCAGGAGGCGAGTAGGATTCTACTCGCCATATAGTATAGGCGATTACAGCCTACTCGCATGTTACTATAGGCGAGTAGGCCCCTACTCGCGTGTATTACATGCAATTACAATCCTAATTGCTAGTTTGACTTTCCTAATTGCTACTTGACTTTCCCAATTGCATGTTTGATTCCTAATCGCATGTTTTGTTGTTGTAAGTGTATTTTGACATCCCAGAACATGGTTTGACACCTAGAAACATGTTAGGAACCCCGTGACATGTCTAATAACTTGGTAACACGTGTTCGGACTCGTTTATGCGTTATTTGAGCTATATGCTAGACTTAGTGAACTTTTGCGCATGTTAAGTCTATAATTGCATATGATTGCATGATATATTGCATTTGGCTAACACGTGGGATGTCGGGTCACCAATGGGATGTCAGGTCTTGTCCGGTATGGTCGGTTTAACATTCAAACATGTTTTTCAACGCACACAGTTATGGTCTGGACAATTGGGGACTAATTAGCCTTCGGGTTAGTAGTCATCACACTTATGTAAACTCATTGATAGGTCGCCACTAGTTGAGGCTATCACACACGTGTCGGATTACTCTTTAACTGAAGACGCAACCTAAGGTGAGTTTCACGGCCCCACTTTTATCAGTTTTGGTTTTCGGGGGAGAAACATGCTACACGCTTCTGTTCTTAAAAACTCATATACAAACATGATTTGGTTATACAATAGTGTTCTTGTTTACTAAACGACTTGTTTTAAGTTTTGGGCAAAACTGTGAACATGCGGTGATGCATAACAGGGGGACGTGGATAACGGTAGTTTTATGTATTCATGTATTTGTGTATTCGAGTATTCGTGTACTCATACATACGTGAAAATTGTGTATCCGTGTAATCATACATTTGTGTATTCAGGTGTCCGTGTATTCTAGTATTCGCATTAGTAAGGGTTTACAGATTTCAAAACTCATGGAAACGTTTTACTTAGAAACCTGTGAACTCACCAGTATTTTGTACTGACGTTTTTAGCATGTTTTCTCAGCTCGCTAAGGTAGCAGAAATCGGGTTAGGCGCATGGGGTCGCACTCGCGTCTAGGATCATGTCTTGGTTGTCAAACATTAAACTCATGTTTTGTCTTTGTTTGGATTTTGTAAACTCGAAATGCTTCCGCTACATTTTGGATCATAGTTTTTAAATTATGCATGAATTGGTTTACGTATCGTTTTACATATAGTTGTCGTTCCGTAGACTTGAATCCTGGTATGTCACTCACCTCGCAGTAAAACTCCGCATGTGATAATTTGAGGGTGCGACAGCCTAGCCCCGACTTGGGCCGATTTCTGACTAATGGAGTGATTAATGCAAAATTAATCACTAACCCATTGATCACCGATTAATTGGGGACTAGTCAGCGAACAGTCCCGATTTTTGCAACCCTGCCTGCCATATACCATGTGGAACAAATTTTCTCTATCGAACCCACATTGGACGGTGTATTACTTAAACTCATGGAACCCAAGGCCTCATCACAGGAGGTGCCAGATCCCCTAAAGGATAATCAAGTTGTTTATTATTTCAAGTTAAATACGTTATTCAAGTGACCGAAGGATCTTAAGAGTTACCTATTTTTTTTCTCTATTACAAAATAATGCTAGCTAATCAATATTTGTAGGTGCATCAGTCGTAATAAGAAAGCTATAAACAAAACATGATAGTTTTGTTTGAAATCGGTTCTTGTATGTAATTAAGATTTGATAATAGTAAACTGTCTGAATGGAAGTTTGGAGGGAAAGGAATTGAGAGGGAAATTTGTAAGTTAGTTATAGAAACATAACATACACATACACACACTTTATAAATCAAAGGTTTCAACCTATATATACAATACGATCGGTTGTGTCTAACCGACGTGACCCTTGGTAACTACCATCACCGTCTAGTATCTATTGTGACACACCAGTTCACAATCTAATATTTCTAGACTTTAGGAAATAATAACATAATTCCTAACATATGTACATAATAATATTAACGTATGTTTTCTAATCAAGATTATATTCTAACATTTTCCCCCTAATCTTAATTAGTATGATATTGCTTCTTGATCATCATTCTTCACTTGAAGATGAACGGGACCTTTTCTTCGGTGGGAGATCTTGATCTTTCCATTCGGCATTCCTTCTACCTTGATCATAATTGTCTTCTTCCTTGACTTCGACTACCATCTTTCTTCCTGTGTACTTTAAGTGATACCACTCCATCATTTCTAGGTATCGGAAATAGACTTGCCTTAGGGTCCTTGCAATCTCGTCTCTTGTCACTAAACTCAGTAGTCCTCTCCCATATCCCATCGACATGGCTACTATCGCCCAATTGTCGTCATCCGTCACTTTGTTATATCCTCCAAAGACTTGTACTTTTGTATAAATATCCAATAAGTTAATTGGATATCCGGTTTCATCCCATGGAGGCATTGGTGCCTTGATCTTTATTTTGAGGAAACCTTTCATAAACCACTCTATGGTTCTCTCGAATTCCAATTTGAATTTCCTCTTGTATCTCTCAACCATCGTAGTGATATGGATCAAATCCATAAACACAACACAATCATTTTATCTTGTGCCTTGGGTTGGGTACATGATGGGTCCTTGTTCCATGAATGTTTCGGCATCATCCTTACTAATCAAGAATCTTTCAAAATTCTTGAATACCGATGCCCTTTCTCTATCTAGATCATCTAAACCCTCTTTGATACCAATTTCAAAACTAACCTTCCTTTCGGTTCTGTTTTGTTTCGCGTTGTTCCAATCATGCGCCTCAGATGCGCCTTTGGTATCCTTTGCAACAAGATTATCTTTTTCGGGACACTTGAACATGAAGTTATCTTCACCATCACAAATTTTGCACGTCATTATATTTCTAAACTTGCATACCATATATCGTCCCATCCTTTTTCATCGGTTCCTTTAACCATGAACTCCGTTTTTCCCATCTGCTTTGGGCACTCTCTTATATAGTGAAACGGTTCTTTACATTTACTACAACACATTGTTAGTGGATGTTCGGGAACTTATTTCTAGGCCTTAACTTTCCTATTGAATTCTTCTTGGGCCTTTGACAATTTACTTTTTTGACTCTTTGATGAAGATCCGATATTACACTTCGAAAATTTAATGTTGAGAGGATTCTCACAACCCTCGGATTCCACTGCCATCTTGGCCTTTCTTTTACGATCATCACGATCAGACAAACAACTAGGGATTAACGGGCACTCGTCTTCTGTCCCTATTGTATCAACATCTTCTGATTTTCGGTGAACATCAAATATCCCACAGTTTTTGGATCTTGGCTCGGATGCCATGTTTGAAATGAGTTCTTGTATGGAATTAAGATTTGATAATAGTAAACGGTTTGAATGGAAGTTTGGAAGGAAAGGAATTGAGAGGGAAATTTGTAAGTTAGTTATAGAAACATAACATACACATACACACACTTTATAAATCAAAGGTTTCAACCTATATATACAATACGATCGGTTGTGTCTAACCGACGTGACCCTTAGTAACTACCATAACCGTCTAGTACCTATTGTTACACACCGGTTCACAATCTAATATTTCTAGACTTTAGGATATAATAACATAATTCCTAACATATGTACATAATTATATTAACGTATGTTTTCTAATCAAGATTATATTCTAACAAGTTTTGTAAAAATAAAAGAAAACATGATAGTTTTTGCTAAGCTCACTTGTTTAACTTAGTTTTCTTTGTACAAAATTTTACAATGGTTCGTGTATGTCTTACAAGGTTTAGTAACAAAAGCAATAGCTATGCTGTCGTAAATTAAATTAGACAAAATTACGGAAATCAACCTTTATTTTTCATCAAAATTGCATGTTCTAACCTTAATGTTTAATTTGCACGGATATTAATCTTTTACTATGGTTTTTTTATGCAGGTTTCAACCTTTAACACAAACTCTGTTAACTTTCTTTGTTAAGTCCCCTCACATGCAAGTCATGTGAGGAGAGTTTGGTCTTTTCACCTCCTATTCTTAAGTTAATGACTAAAATAAAAAAAATAAAAAATAATTAACAGAATACTACTGCACCTAACAATCCACCACTACCAAAATCACAAAAACAATCCCTAATTTTCTTTCATATATGCATCTGGATTTGAAATATCAAAGCTCACAACCAAAATATATATAAAAAAAGTAGAAGGAGTATATTGTGGCCATCGCCGCTTCACCTTACTCTGTTTCCTCCCCCCAAACAAACAACCACATTTTTTTTGTTCAATGAGAGGCGTGACGTCATCAATGGCGGCCAAGTTAGCGTTTTTCCCACCAAACCCACCTTGTAAGGTTAAGGAGAAGTCACCTGGGTTATTGCTCTTGGACCGGTTCCGACCCCATGAAAACGCCATCGTTTTAAAGCTTCCTACTTGTCCTATGAATAAGATTGTCTCTGTGTGCGTTAGGTACCCGATGGCCACTCGCAATGTCCTTTATTCTCATGGGAATGATGCTGATATTGGTCAGGCGTATCAACAGTTCACTGAGTTGAGTATTCATCTTAAAGTTAATCTCTTAAGTTTAGTCTTCATAATATTGCTCTTATTTTATTATTATTTTTATTACTAATTTGTTTGTTATTATGTTGTTTTTGGTTTTTTAGGGTTTAAATAAATTAAATGTTTATTTATTTCCCACATAAAAAGGTTTTTAGGGGTGAAAAGACCAAACTGCCCTCACATGGCTTGCATGTTAGGGAAATTAACCAAGAAAATTAACCTAGTTAGTCACAAAGGTTGAAACCTGCAGTAAAATCAATAGGTAAAGGTTGATTTGGGTGCAAATAAAACATAAAGGTTGGAACCTACAATTTTAGCCAAGCATAAAGGTTGAATTATGTAATTTTGTCATGAAATTATTAGTCTAAATAAAACCAACGTTTTCTATGTATTAACCTAATTAAACATTATTTGCTGTTAATTTTTTAGTAAAAAAACATAACAAATTACCGGAGGATAGCAGGTAAATGGGCAACAAGCTACGCCGCAACCTCTTTTTGAATTGCAAATCCTACTCTTCTAAATATAAAACCTGGATTATTAGAAGACGGAGAATTATTGTGCACGACCTTTTGCACCCAATCCGGGAATCGGATTGCATCGCGGGCAAGGGATCCAAATGTATTAAAAGCAAAGAGCACAAACACATATTGATTCTCTAACATGTTGTTTCATGTTTAACCACCTTTTTAGACTCCGCCTTCAAAACTGCTTGCCTGGCCATGAACCCAATGTCCGAAAGCCCCACCAAAGCGGACACCGAGTGAGGTCTATACATGCATGTTTATCGCTTGCCCAAATGAACACGGGGACATCCCCAGGGCGCGAGGCGTACCTACCTTCCAATGGGTTTGTCAGAAAGTTCATAGGGGCTTCTTTTTTAGCAGAAATTTCAGCTCTCCTGGGTACATCTCACAGGACATCCCTAACCAGGTCATGCCGGTATTTAAACCTCGGCAGCTCCTTACATTAGAGGGCGTGCTCTCCAGATTTATCTAAACAAGCCTTTTTGCAAACATCACATGGCTCGTCTACAGGGAACAAAGAATCATAAGCCGATATCTAAGGATTACCCGGCATTCAACCGCAAACATCTGTTGGCCATGCTCCTCGATGGTTTTGTTTGAACATGCATGGTAAAAGTTGTAGTTGCATGTTATGAATTATTTTTAAAATCAGTCATTTTGACTCTGATGAGTTTTAAGTAAATTACCTATATATTAGTTTCCAAACTCTCATGAATAGTACTAACGGAGTTACTATTCAACTCCGTTAATTTACTATTTAACTCAGTTAAGTTGCTATTTAGCTTAACGGAGTTACTATTCACCTTCGTTATGTTACTATTCAACTCCGTCAAGTTAATATTTACTTTGATTTTTTAATTTTTTTTCCCTAAATCCGTTTTTTTCTCCGTTAAGTTACTATTTAACTCTATTTTTTTTTTAATTTTTTTCACTCAACTCTGTTAGGATACTACTCAATTCCGTCATGTTACTACTCAATTCAGCTCCGTCAACTACTATTCAACTTCGTAAAGTTACTATTCAAGGCCATCAAGTTACTATTCAACTCCACTCAACGCCGTTAGGTTATTACTCAACTCCGTTAGCTTAATGGAGTTACTATTCAACTACGTTAAGTATTTAACTCCGTGAAGTTACTATTTACTCTGTTTTTTTAAAAAAAAATTCTGCCACCCCCGTTTTTTTTCTGTTAAGTTACTATTTACCTATGTTTTTTTTCTACTCAATTCCGTCATGGTACAACTCAAGTCAACTCAACTCTGTCAACTGCTATCCAACTCCGTCAATTTACTATTCAAGGCCGTCAAGTTACTATTCAACTCCACTCAACGCCGTTAGGTTACTACTCAACTCCGTTAGGCTACTATTCAACCCCGTTAGCTTAACGGCGTTACTATTGGACTCCCTCAAGTTACTATTTACTCTGTTCTTTTAATTTATTTTTTTCCGCAACTTCGTTTTCCCCTCTGTTAGGTTACTATTTAACTCTGTTTTTTTTTTTAATTTTCTTTACTCAACTCCGTTAGGGTACTACTCAATTCTGCCATGTCACTACTCAACTCAACTCAAGTCTGTCAACTACTATCCAACTCCGTCAAGTAACTATTCAAGGCCGGCAAGTTACCATTCAACTCCGTTAATTATTGGTTCGCTACATCAAATCCGAAAGCCAATATTCTTGCAACTTATACACCCGTAACAAACACTGGAAAATTAAAAGAAAGGTTGCTGTAATACTAAAAGAAAGTGCGTCGTCCTTCCACTGTTGTGCGTTACATACACAGAATTAGACAGCGGTTTAACCTAGGCGCAACACACCGCCTCGATTACCATTAGTTGAGGTTTATAATCTAGTCTTTTACTTGATGATGACTAATGTCTAAAAAATGTGTTTTCGATAAAAGTTCTAACGAAATTTGTTGGGTTTGGAGGTTTGATTGTTTTGGGCCCGATTTAGAGAACTATGGAGCAGCCAATTAGAATATCAAAAGAGGCAAGCTTGGCCCATTTTGTTTAATTCTTGCCCATATTGGTTTTCTATAACATGCATAAAATCCAAATCTCTAATCAGCTAAAACTAACTTTTGGCTAAAGTTCAAAACACTAAAGTCAACAAAAATAAAAAGTAGAACCTATCATATTGAACTTGGCTTGGTTTTTCTATAAGACAACCAAGGCTACACATTTTGGTTAAACTATCAACGCGGGAACCCTTTTAATAAAATACTTCTCAACAAAAAAATAAAAGAACACTTACTTAAGCATTTAATTACAAGTTTAATTCTTCGTCAAAACAAATAGCACCTACATCAATATCAATTTGTTACTAACATACTTTTATTATAGTAAAAAATCTCTATATAGTTAGTGAAAACAAAAATCTAGACAAAATTACAGCAAACGTCAATGCAGGTTTCAACCTTAGGGGTTGTTTGGTAAGCCTCTTAATGAGGCTCTGAACCATTTAGCGTTTAATGATTCAACATTCAGCGCGTTTGTTTCAGCTTCTGAATGGAATGGTTAAAGCTGAACCATTAATACTTGGGATGTAGCTGAAACATTAAGCACTGAACTAGGCTGAACCTTAATGAGGCTCTCCTATCAGTGTGGGACAAGAAAACTAACCATTAAGAGGTCCAACTTAATGATTCAGCACTTAACCATTCATACCTCTTAATGATTCAACACTTAATCAACCAAACAATCACTTAATGTTTAAAACTTGTAGATTACAACCTTTAACGTGTTTTCGTTACAGGAAACGACCCTTCTTACTAATCCCTATCTATATCTATATCTATACTTTATTATAAAGCATTTCCTAAGGACTTATTAAAACTTAAGATGTATAAGTTTAATTGCTTATGATACAACACACAATGCATAAAATAGCTACTTTTTGGGGGCAAAGTTGTCTTTACAAGACCATATTTAATTAAAAGGAAGTCAAGAGTTAAGAGAGTTTATGAGAGATCATGACATTCAATTTTATAATTACTGCACATTAAATAGAAAATCTATAAAAACAATTCATAGTGCTATGTTTTGTTATAATCTTTTATATAAAATTAGGTAATTTATAAAGTTAAAGTTTTATAAACTTGATAATACTTTGTAGAAATCGAGAAGTCAATAATGTAGGAAACTTGTTAATACGACTCTTGAGTAATGATCAAACTTTTACTTAAAAAGTAATTTTATTTCATAATTGTCAGAATTCGTTAACAACTTAGTAACAGAAAGAGCATTAAAAACGGACATAAGATCTAAAGAAGAGGATAAATAAAATGCAAATTCTATTACTATTCAATACCTACCAACATATAAGGAAAAAAACAGGAAACTTTAAACATTTTGTAATAAAAAGTTTTAGAATTAGATATAAAAGCCTTGAAAAGTTTACAAGTACTAAACTGAAGAATAATGACAACATGCACATTATTAGAATTGTTTGAAACATAAACTGACATTTTTTTGGCATACTTATCACTTAAGTCAACTTTATTTCACAACCGACCATGTGACCATTTGCTTTTGAACAAGTCGATTAACTGAATACTATAGTATCATTAATAAAGTTGGACCCCAAAGAAAAACCAACAAAATATTAAAACTGAAAAAGTAAAATTATAAAAACATGGTCACAAAATGGTGTAATTGGATAAACCTGTCATGCTTGCACGAATAAGCACACATATTGTTACTAGAAAGTTTTGTGGTGTAATTGGATAAATTGTTTATTAATTTATAAGTAAAAGCTAATAATTTATAAAGTTAGCTTTATCAATTACCAAACTATGTTTTATAGATAAGTTCGCAAGTAACATTTAAATATATGTGGTACCATACGATTTTAAAGAAATTTAGACTTCTATTAAGACATTATGTATAAACTATTATTTTAACTAATGAACTCAATCATTGTTATGATAAGATTTTTCATAAACGTTTTACAGTTACTTGCTTATGTATTTTTTTTTTCATTATTTGATTGGCTTATTAGTACTGATGCCCCTAAATGTTAATTAACTTTAGAGGTAACATTACTCTACTTTCTTGTTTCCTTGTTGCCTACACGGGACTTGAACCCGGGTAAGCCATCGTGAAATGCCACGAGCAAGCCAATATGCTATGCTATTAAAAAATTGTGTAGGTTAAGATGATGTATAGTTGAATTCACTATAAATGCATATGCAAACATTATAAGAATTTAAGGGAACTGAAAGGCTTTAGTGATCACCTAACTTTGCACCCATTATTCATCATATTATAACTGACCTGTTCACGAGTATATACTTCTATTCATTGAAAAATCATTTCACTCACTTAATATGTTACTTTACAATATTAGTCATACTTAACTGCCTAATAATATTGTGAACGTTATTATTACGTTGTAGAAACACACTCGGTTTAACTTGTAAACGTCTATTGAATCGGGTTTCCAAATATTTTATTTAAAGTAGTTACTTATTCCTACGTCTCACCGGATTATAAGCTATACAGTTAAACTTATACTTGTAAATTGTTCACCCCGCCGCAACGCGCGGGTTCCGTACTAGTTACTTTAAGCACATTAAATAGAAAATCTATAAAAACAATTCATAGTGCTATGTTTTGTTATAATCTTTTATATAAAATTAGGTAATTTATAAAGTTAAAGTTTTATAAACTTGATAATACTTTGTAGAAATCGAGAAGTCAATAATGAAAGTTGTGTTTTTAATAATTAGGTAACGGTTTGAATCATGAAATTATTACGTTATACTCATACACAGAGTCGGTCCTCAAGATTTATGTGTCTAATACGAGTTAAAAAAAGGCCCCTAGACTCTAATGAATCAATCCCGCATATTTTCTATTCAAAGTGTTGTGGTCCCCGCTACAACGTGCGGGTACACCCACTAGTAAATTATTAAATCAACCAGCAAGACGTACGGTACTAAAAATAACATTGATCCTTTATAGATTCTTCATTCATTTTCTTATGGAATTGTGCTATAGCCCATTAAAAGTAAACAAAGCAAAATCTTGCTGCGTTCAGCCCAGCAGCATCTAACGGAAAACATGTAAACCCAATTTTCTTTAATAAAACTGAGCCCATTTTACTAAATTTGCTAGGTTCACAAAACTACTGGATTATAATCATAAAATTCGGGGGATGAATAGTGATAACAAGAAATAATATGGATAGTCAATAATGAATTAATTTCTCTCAGTTATTACAGTTTACTTTAAGCCTTTTTATTCATTTGTACTCAGGGGTGAGCGATGGGTGACCCCCTGGGAAGTCCTCGTGTTGCAACCCTCTTTTTTGCCATTGGGGTTGGTGGCCCAATGGTAGAAGCAAAGCTTCTAGGAACACCTAAGGGGGAGGTCATGGGTTCAAGTCCCATAAGGAGTGAAATTTGCCGTTCAAAAAAAAAAAACTCAGGGGTGAGCACTTCGTGGTTTGGACCCAAAGGAACCTTGGACCCGACTCGCGAGAACCTTGGACTGAACCTTTTTAAATATATGGGTCGGTTTCCGTTTCTAGATTTATATGAATTATCGGTTCCGGATCGGGTCGGTTCCAAATCCACGGTTCTAATATAATAACCACAAGAACCGTTTGTATTTTAATTAAAAAAATAAAAAATAATATGTTTTAGTCTTTTCACCATTCGTTTTTACGTGTTATTGTAATCAATTTCATATAATGTTAATACAATATTAAAAAGATTATTTATAAGAATAACAATGTATTTTTCTTGAAATATTTTTCGGCTTGATGTATATGCATAGATATGTTATATTATAAAATAAATATTATATCTAAATTTGAAGTAAATATTTATATATTTCGCTCTGATGTGTGTGTACTTATGATGTATACATAACAGATTCACATAATGTTTCGATTGATGAGAATGACAAAATTGTTACGAAAATATAAGTCGAGAAACGAAAAGTGACTTAAAAAAGAAACCCATTGGCTATTGTAAGAACCATATGGAGAAATTCTTTTACGAGCATGGTAAAAGAATAAGAATATGCAATACTCTAAAAGTGGCTATTACATTAAAAGGTTCTAGAGGGTCGGCCCTTTACCCGACCCATCAGAACCTTTAGGATCCGGAACCACATAGCCTTTTAAGGTTCGGTTCGTGGTTCCTAATTTCAACAATAAAAGGGTATACGGTTTTGGTGGGTCTGGGTCGAGTCGGGTCGGTTCCGGACCCTTTGCACAACCCTATTTGTATTATTCTAAACATTGAGCTGAGCTATTAGAAGGAGGTCCTTTAGCCAATCCCCTTATGGTGGAGTGACACCCTTTTTGCTTTCCTTATGGGAGGTGAGGAGCTTGAGTTTTGCCGCCACGAAAATGTTGCTGGTGGGCCGGTTTTTACCGCAATGGGCCTTCGGGCGGCGGGTTTTCCCAGGGAACTGGTGTGAAATTATTTGTGGACACGTGTTACCCTCGGAATACTCCTTTATTCAGTAGGTACTTTGTAAGTGATCAGGATTGATTTGTTGACTGTTTAAAAAAAGAAGGTCCTTTATTTGAGTGAGGTGTATTCTTTTTGGGTTGTATTCATTAGCAGAGATGATTATGAAACTCATATTATTTTGTACATATCAGAAAAACAATACTCATTGATATTGTCAAGTATTATGCGACAACATTAATATTCTTGTATCTCACTTTAATAAAAGATAGGCTGAAATAAATTTTCTATGCGACAAGCTTTTTATCTTTGTGTATCACTTTCATTAACATATCAGCAATCAAGTCTTTTTTGAACCTTAAAGGCGATCACTTCTTTCTCCTTGTATCACATTTCTTCAAGGCATCATGAATCAAGTAAAATTAAAGCTTACATGGTTAGCTTTCTGCGGATTCGGTAAAGGGAGTCGGGGAGATAATTTGGCATTTGGTGGATAGGGAACCCCCCCCCCCCCTAAATTTTTCGGTGGAAATCGGAAAAATCAACCAAGTGTACCGAGGCCTTTCATTGGTGGAGAAATATGAACGTTGGGGGTGCCGTTGGAGTGGACCATTTAGAAAAAAAATCAAACTTTTTTACTTTATACTCCCTCCGTCCCAATTTAAATGTTCTAGTTCAAAAAACACACATTTTAAGAAATATTTTGTTTTTATGTGGTAAAATGACAATAATATCCTTAAAAGTGGTGATTGTGTTTTGTCTTTTATGGGCAAAACTGAAAATTGCATTTCTATTTTTGAAAAGGGACATTTAATTTGGGACAAGCAAAAAAGGAAATTAGGACATTTAAATTGGGACGAAGGGAGTATAAATTAAACCTTTTACCTTTTTTAAACCACACATTCTTTATACCAAAACATTCAAAGCTTCAAACCAAAAAAATATTATGGATCCAAGGCGTTCAAACCCGCAACTTTTTTTCCAAACACCCCCGCTACTCCTTCGACCCAAGCCCCAAACTTCCAATACCTCAGTACACCGGTTGACCCCAACACATATGCGTTTGGCGGTTTTAGTCAACCCCAAAACGCTTGGCAAATGCAACAACAATTTCATATGCAAATGCAGCAACAACAACAACAACAACAACAAATGCCAATGTTCCCTGCGATACCTCAATCACAACCCGAACACGATTTTTTATCCTTAGGCTCCTAAGACAACGTTATACCTGAAACCCAACCAACCTCAAAAAAAGACGCCAATGGGAAAAAACGTGCCGGAGAAGAACGAGGTACTTGTAAGGCGGATAGCATTGCTTGGAGTCTAGTCGAGCTGGAGGCCCTAGCACGAGCTTGGGTGAACGTGTCTTCCGATCCTATAATAACTAAGAATTTTTTTTAAATATATGGATTGACTTGAAATAAATATTATATTTATGTATGGTTTTTAAAAAAATATTATCACGTGTAGGCCCATATATATCAAAAAAAGGAAAGCTTTTGGAACCATGTTTGCTTTCAACTTTTCAAGTTAAAGCAACGCGAGCTTTATCGGACCTTCCACTCCGTTAGTACGAAGTTTAAGAGATGAGCAACAAATGCCAACAATTTTGCGGGTGTTTATCAAAATTGTTGGAACAAACGAAGGGACTGCGCACAAAAAGCCGCCTCGAGCTCAAAAGGAAAGGCCTCTGCATCGAAAGACAAAGCGGTAGAATGAAAATAGATGCGTTGACTCAAAACTTTAACGAATTTAAGGCAGGGCAAAAGGAGAGGTGGTTAGAAAGAAAGAAGGAGAAGGAAGAAGCCGCGGTGAGAGATATGGAGAAGCTGCAATTGGATAGGAAACGCCTCGAATTGGATCTTTCGAAAGAGAAGGTGGAACAGTTTAGCATGAAGGATCTTTCGAGCAAGAACGTATGACAATGGAGAGGATGAAAGATAAGATCGCAAGGAAGTGGCTAGAAGGAAATATGCCTTGGTTTTTTTTATTATGTATTTTTCGTTTTTCTAGTTTCTATGTATTTTAGTTGGTATTTTTTTTAATTTTAATGAACTTTTTTGTTTTAAGTTTTTTAGAATATATATATTTTTTTATTTTTACGGTTTTTTTATTTTTATTTTAATGAAAAATATTTATGAAATATAAAATAAATAAACAAATAAAAGAGAAAAATTAAAAAAAGGGAAGGGGAAATTGGGGAAAAGTATTTCCTTGATTTGAGGGAAAGAAGTGGGAAAATGAGGTGACATTAATGCAGTTGGGGGAGTTGGGAAAATGGTACCCACACCATACATAGGGTAATGACAAACATTATATGAATTTGCTAAATACCTATCGGTTCATATCAATACTAATAGGAAATTCATGCAGGTTGGTACTCCCGGTTGGATTATTGTTTGCTTTTGAACCTATTTTTATGAAGTAGGGCTGTTCAAAAAGCTCGTGGCTCGGAGCTTGCTCGAAGCTCGCTCAGATTTAGCTCGAAAAAAGCTCGCTCGATATGGCTCGGTTTGAAACTGAGCCGAGCCGGCTCGGATCGGTTAGAAAGTGAGCCTAGCTCGGCTCGGTTCGTAACGAGCCGAGCTGGCTCGGTTTGGCTCGAATAATTCTAATATTTAATATATATTTTCTTTTATACATATAATATATTACCAAAATGTAAAACAAGATGGAGAATATGCTATAAATTTAATATTTGGTAAGAGTAGCATAGAGATTCTTTGCTTGGTATTGAATTTATAGCTAATCAAGTTATTTAAATAAACTTAATACTACTTTTGATCCAAGTACTCAAGTTAATTCGTATGTTATGAACTTATACTGCATTCCATTAAAATTCGAGACTTATTTTATACTTGCTTGAACTTGATTTTAACGTGCAATGTATAAGGTTGAATAATAGTTTAAACTATTGAATTTTAAAAGCCATTTTTCTTTTTTCTTTTTATATTCGAGCCAAACCAAGCCGAGCTGAGTCAAACCAAGCCGAGCTCGAGCTTATTTTCAGCTCGGTTTCAAATCCGAGCCGAGCTGGCTCGGTTTATAACCAAGCCGAGCGCGAGCTTGGCCTGACTCGACTCGGTTCGACTCATGAACAGCCCTAATATGAAGTACAACTTCTTTGTTATTTAAATTTAAATAACACTATAACTTTAAGAGATGTTTTTGTTCATCCTCACAAAAGGTGTTTGCGGGACACCCTGACCCGCTGTCGCCAGACTGATGCCTGCACCGTACTTACGGACGAGAGAGACTACGATGAGTGAGCTCTAGACCCGTAACCAGTGGCAACACTTTTCGAGGGTGCTTTGAATCGACCTTTGGCCAGATTCGAACTCAAATGCTAATCCTCATAGCACCCGACCCTTTTCCAACTGGGTTTTTTGTTCATGAAATATGTAATGTTCATCGACACATTCGTTAAAGATAGAATGCCACCTTGGTTTAGTGTAGACGGTGATGGGAATGAAGACTACGATGTTAGGCTTGTCCGTGGACAATGTACAATATAATGCTTTTCCTAGATTGAGTGCCATAATAAAGCATGCAAATAGGTAACAACCATTAGACTTTAGGTGCCCTAAGAAATGTGAACAATAGAACTCAGATTGTAATATGGGAGAACATGTAGAGAAAGAGGTCTTTTCACTTGTGAGTCGTGACATATGGGCAACATAATAGTTACCCCATTAATCGAATCATACACTAACCAACATGAGACTAGTTTCAATATTATTAGAACTTGAAGAGAATATATAATAAGTAATTACTTGTTATTACAATTAGGAAAATAATTTTCATAGAATGTAAATTAGGTTTTTTTTTTTTAATCTTTTAAAGAGTTTATATTATTTATAACTTTATCTTTGTTAGTTCGACCGGTCTGATTAGTAACCAACAAAATGACTGCTTTAATGACACTTCAGTTGTTGAAACATTGTTAAATGTGGTTTTACGATTTTTGCGATGTGCTGATGTAAAAAAGACGCTTGAAATGGATATTAAAATAACCTATATGTGTGAAATGAATTGAGAAAGAGCTAAGATGTTATTTGATAAGATAGGAAACTTCCACGTTGACTATATAAAGTCCACATGTATCATGTTTTAAAACAGACCATCATTAGCATGAGGATCGGTCTTCAACTCAAACTTGGTTGCTTTTTAACCACATTATTCATCATTTTATAATATATCTTAGAATTTATGTTATATTATATATAGAAATAAACTTTTCTTTAATCAAGTTTATCCCTCTTTAAATGGGACCCTTTAAAGCAAATTCACACAACCATACACATTTAAGTTTTGTGTTATAAATGAATATGAAAATGAATATTTTTTTAAAGGCGCTATAAACAAATTCTTATACAGTAGGCTTATTATAATAATTTCACCACCAAAATAACCATTTAAATATATCCATGATGTGATGATGAGTTATCTCTACACAAGAAGGCAGTTATCGGAATTCTCTAGAGAACATTAAAGAAAAAACGATTATATATACGCATGATTTGTTATAGGTATATCATTTCTTTTATATTAATAATATCTCAATCTATTAAACCTAAAACATGAAAGATGCGCGATACACAAACCAAATTAATGGATTACATACGTAGCAAATGTCCCAAGTAAAAGTGGTTAGAGACAAAGTTATTAGCTGAGGACCAAATCCATTGCTAAAGAGTGCTTACTTCATATTTGGCCGCAGCGAAAAGGTGTTTTTTTTTTCCACGGATTCAGTTTTAGCAGGTATATGTTTCTATAGTACTAATGGAAGATGAGGTACATAAAGATCCTTAAAAGAAGTGGAGTAGCCTATGGTTGATAAGAGCATGGACAATTTTTGGCCCCCATCTAACGAATAAGAAATTGACTACTTCATGTGAGAGTAATAACATCCACAGATGATCCACATAAATCAACATGTGCATTGTAACCAATCCCCGTTGATAAATAGACAGAGATGACAAGATGAGTATGTGTTCAAACTTCAAACCAACGAAACGAGGATGCCCAAGAGCTGTCAATAATAAATATATAAACCAACACAAGTATCTAATATTAGTTGTTTTGTACTAACTAATTTAGCATGGCTGAATAGGTAATAGGTAATGTTGATATCCTACATGGAGGTTGATGTACTTATTAAAAAGTGAAGGGACTAGAAGTAGATATTTGGCTTAAAGTAAAGAACTGAAGTTTCATATCTCTTGCATCGGTGAAGCGGTTATATATGAAGAGTGTGATGGAACGACTTAGGGTTAATCTAAAAAAAATTATTAAGAAAAATGCACGGATAGTCTCTACGGTTTTTCAAAATAACAGTTATAGTCCTCACTTTTTGAAAATTACAATGGTGTTCCCTATGGTTTGACAACTTGTTACTTGGATAGTTTCATGAGTGGATGATCGTTAGTTTGCTTGGTTAAGTCCATGTAAAATGAAAAAAAATACCCCTAATAATAAATCACAAATAAATTAATAAGGTGTATATATACACATATTTGTGGGACCCACTTATGTTTAAAATATATAATAATCCAACACCACACCCCTACCCCAAGCCCCACTGTCTCCTTCTTCTTCATCCATTTTTTCTCCATGAATTTTATTCTCCGGTCAAACGTTACCTCCACCCTCAGGTGGATTGTGGGTTTTGGGAAGGATGATATGGTGGTGGAGGTGGGGGTTGGAGTAGGTTGCAGGTGGGTGTCGACTGTTATAGGTTAAGGTTGAAAGGAGCTTATGATGGAGGTGGGAGTGGTGGGTGGTGATGAGCAGGTAACGGTTTGGTGGTTAGGGTGCTGGTGGTTAGGTGGTTACAGGTTACGGTTAGTGGTGGGAGACGAGTGGAGGTGGGAGTCGGTGAATGGTGATGAGCAGGTGAAGGGTTGATGGTTAGGGTGCTGGTGGTTAGGCGGTTGCAAGTTAGAGTTTCAATGGGTTGGTGGGTGGATGTTGGTGATCAGCAAGTGATGGGTTAGTGGTGGTGAAAGGTTTGGGAGATGGTGGATGTGATGAGCATGTGACGGTTTTGTGGGTCAATGTTGGTGGTTTTGGGTCATTTAAATTGAAGAAAATGAGGTGGGAAGTGAACCCTACTTAAGTTTTTAAATATTTCTTTTATTTTTTTAATTATTATATTTTAATATTAAGGGTAGTTTTATCATTTTACATAGACTTAACTGGACTATTAATCTCCATCCACTTAGGAGACTATCCGAGTAATAAGTCGTCAAACCACATAGAATACCAATGTAATTTCTAAAAGGTGGAGACTGTAATTTTTCTTTTGAAAAACCACAGGGACGATCCATGCATTTTCCTCTTTTTACTATCCCAATTCATTCTATTTGAATTTGCAAATATATATAGATCCCAGAAAACATGATTTAACTCATTCAATCAAAAACAAAAAAATACAAGATGAAGAAAAAGAAAATAACCCTAATACAAAATTGGATTAACTTGACAAATTGATATTGACTCTATTTACATACTTGAATTCTTAAATCATCCTTAAATGATTCATCGAGGGCAAACTTAAAACCTAGTGTCTTTAACAATAAGCAAAATGATGACAACCCCTGAGCAGTATTGCACTTTTGGGATGATTCATCTACATGCATTCCTATTTCAGCTTCCCACTTTTGAGATGATCCATGTACACGTATTCAAAATCACTTACACTTACAATAAAACATTTTCCAGTACAATTCATACATGTGCCATGTTATCTTATTTGCTATATGTTAAAACAATCAAACGTAGATTACAATTGTACTTAGGAAAATCATTAACTTAGCTAGCTGAACTTAACAATAAATACGCTATCGGATTAAGGATCCACCTAGATTGAGTCTCTCTTTTCCGGAGAGACCATTGCCATTGTTTTGTGCCAATTTGATCCACTCATGTTGGATGTAACTCTTTTTCAACTATATTATATGTATAAAACCCTAAGTAATGCTTATCAACATATTTGTGTTGACAAAAGTAGTTTGTACATGTTTAATGCGTCACATAAGGCTTTTGGACCAAGAACTTAAATTATTGTCATCTATTATGTTCTTATTTTGTTTTAGACTATAGTATTTAGAATTCTTGAATGATAAAATTAATTAAGTATTTAATATTATTGAAACTTTTTTAGTACCATTAGACCAAGGGGTGTGGTATCGGGGAAGGCATCAGTGAGGCGATGAGGACCCTCCCACACGGGGAACACCCCCCCCCCCCCCCCCCGCGGCCGCCTCAACTTTGGTGGCTTTGGTGAATTATCCATCTTCTTTCCGATTGATTAATAATAATATTACAATATTACTTTACTTTCTTTTATATATAACGATATTATATACTCCCTCCGTCTCAATTTAGATGTCATGGGCCCACAAACACACATATTAATAAATCTTTGTTTGTATGTTGTAAAATGACAATAATGTCCATAAGTTATTATTTCAAATCTTTGATTGTCTTTGGTCTTATATGGGCAAAACTAGAAATTGCTTAAAATGGACATTTAATTTGGGACAACAAAAGGTGCAAAAATGGACATTTAAAATGTGATGGAGGGAGTATTCCACTAACAATAATATTATATAATAATTGATAATAATACATATAACAATGTGGAAGGGGGAAGGAGGGGAACCATTTTCCTCATTTGGGTAAGGGGCAGGGGAAATGACTCGGCGCTGATGTGGAAAAGGGGGAAGAAGGGGGAATGGCCACCCACCTTGGTCTTAGCTATGAACAATCATCTTACGTGACACCCTGATGTTTCCGCCATCAGTTAGCATGTTACACTTGTAACATTACAAAGCTTTCTAAAACCATCCCTTAATCAATATAAAGGTTTCTCCTTTTCTTGTATGTTTGTGATCAAGTAAATACAAGAACCAACTCCTGCATCCTCAAACCAACTAGTTGTTAAAGACTTCCGATACACAACATAACTTGTTTCACTAATTTGGCTTACTTAGATCACATATCGAAGGCCACACGATTCAAAAAAGTAACTCCATGATAAGTGTTATCAAAGTCTAAACGGTTCATTAGGTTGACTTTCGATTCAATAAAGACCTCAAACTTAGTCAAAAAGAAGTTCGAGGACGAGACGAATCTTGAAAAGGCATGGAAAAGGAACGAGATATGTCCAGTGACTTAGTCGCAAGTATGAAAAAACGAGTCGGATGTATTGAATCATATTTGATCTAGCACCAAAACCGCATTGAAGCACTAAAGGCAGAATTCGACATTCCATAAGGACCATGTCAACGAATAGCTAGAACAAGTGGAGCCTTTAAGCATCAACTTACTTGATTTACTTAAACATTTAAAAGTTTCTCTCGCATTAATGCTGGAACGAGATGAAAGAAATATTCATAAACGAGCTGGTTCAACTTAAAACTAACAAGGAGAAAGCGCTTGCAGGTTACTACAATTAATTCAAGAAAATGCAAAACGAATTAAACATCCTCATGAATAATACTATATTATTTAGAAAACTATATTATAATTCATAACTAAACACAGTCCAACAACTTGATGCATAAATGAACAAAATCAAACACGACGCCACTTACTTAAGGTATGATTTTCAACAGTTCAAAAATAAAACATTATGTAGTCTCATTGAAGCAAGAAAAGTGTTAATATCGAGTAAATAAGGTGTTTAACAAGCCCTCTTCTGTCATAAGTTATTTAAAAGGGAGTCGTATGATCTTCATTGTAAAAAGAATCATTACTATACAGAAACACGATTCAAAGGAGGGGTGTAAGGTAATTTTTTGCCTCACTGTGAATCAAAAAAGGAATAAGAAGCATAGCATCGGATGATAGAATGATGATTTCTATCATTGATGGTTGCATTCGGTTATGCAGGGAGGCATGATTAGGGTTAAGAAATTCGATGGTTAATTCATCTTTGCGTGAAGACGTTGCAACTGCCATTGATAAGATTGAAAGAAAGAGCGAAGGGATTGAAAGAGGATTATGGTTTCTTGTTCTTTTTATAGACTCCAGTGGTATTGTCAGGTATAACATGGATCCATTAAGGTTCTGGTAAAACCAGTTTTGTTATCCACGTGCAAAAATATAAAGACCCAGATGGAAGTGCACCAAAACCACCAAGGATTAAAACTGCTATGTGGCCACAAAAATATTGGCTTATTATATATAATAGATGTAACATCCCAAATTTTATTTAAAGTTAGTATTTTTGAAGGGCAAATGGTAATTAAAGATACGCACATATGGACTAGGACTTTGATTAGACCATGAAGGGCATAAAAGCATTTACACCCTAACCTAGTATGGAAAGAATATGCAATACCTTGTCCTTCATAATCACCATATTTGGAAAGGGTTAGAGAAATAGAAAGAGAAACAGGTACGACTACATGATCAAAACTATCAACGGTTTGGAAATGAATAACGCCGGTGTGAGTTGCTTGCTTTTCAGATGTGTGCTTTGATCAAGCCAATTTGGGGCTATTTTGGTTCGGTTTCGGTATTGACATCGATAAAGGTATGGTTTTCACATAAAACTCGCATTAAAGAAAGGTTTTGTATGTGAACTTGTTGCATTTTGATTTCATAGGCTTTATATACCTAAAGTAGGTATCTTGATGTGTTTTCAAATTTATTTCATCACAACCGCCTCACAACTCAGATTAGGGTTGTGAAGAAGAACATGTACATTGTGCTTGGTAACTTATTGTGCCACTTTGCATAGTGCGTTGCTTATTATCATTTACATTTCTTAGTATAGCCGTAAAGTAGACCTCGTTTGACGTATTACGCAAGGTCATCCCCACACAATGTTGTTTTGTGCATAGTATGGTGAAAAATCCTTGATGGCGTGCAAACTCCGCCTGAGAGAAAAGGTATTTTGTGTGTAACGGAGTCTTAAACACAAAGCCTACATTGCGCTTTTTACTTAGAAAATTCACAGCTTTAAATATACAAACTATAGTTAGTGCTGTGAGTTGTAACATATTTTTTTTTTCATGTGATGAGATTTTGGATAGTAAAAGATGTGCCATCATTTACACATTTTGCATATGTATTTATCCTCCTTTTTACGCATATATTATGCTTTTATTATTAGAAAACATAGCTAAAATCGTTGATAAGAGATACATGCAGGTTTTTGGAAGCAACAAGAAAAAAGGAGCGGGAAACGACACAAAGAAAGGTAATTAAAGACTTTGTAGAATGCAACAGATGTTGCACAGCCGTGCTCTTGTCTCGGTCAACTAGTTAACATTTCCAAGTCAATCAGAATGATGTTTGTCAATGTGCACGGGCGTGCACCCACTATGCACGGGCATGCACCTGAAGGCTCTAGCCGACCAAGACTAACAAGTGGTTATTCCACGTGGACGTGCATGGGCATGAACATTATTGTGCACGGGCGTGCGCCAACAAGAACTGCCAGAAAGGGCTTCTAGTACGAACAGACAGTACCAGACTTCTCTGCACGGGTGTGCACCCCCTTGTTCACGGGCGCGTAGGAGCTGCCAGCAGCCTATAAAAAGAGGCTTCCACTCTTCATTTTGGCATCTCATTCCACTCGATTCTCCCCCACTTCTCTGCTGTTTTAGGGTCTTACAAGTGACTTTTGGAGCTTGGGAACACTCCATAAACACGTTGATCAATTGAACCTAGAGAGAAACCAGCCTCATTCACCCAAACCTCTCTAAATCCTCACTCAACCATCACCATGATTTCACACAAAATCATCCTTAGTGAGCCTGTTGTAATGCCATTATTTGGCTAGGATTTTAAAGTGTTGCTAGGGTGAAGATCATCTTGGTATGAATTTATATAGTTTATGTTTAGTTTAATTGATGTTTTGTGTTCTTGGTAATTCTTTCTACTCTTTCTTTAGTTGATGAACTAACTAATTAATCAACTTAGTATTTGGTCTTATGGGTGGTTTGATAGGAAGTAGAGGGACTTATGAGTGTACCCGTGGCGTGTAAAAACTAGCGCACTTGTAAACTAACCATTAACTCCACATGTAGTGATCAGCTCACTTGTGTTATGGAAACACTCACACTTTGTGGTTGATCCTCAACTTTCAAACTTCACTTAGGGTCGGTACGGTCTATATACTTGGCGTTGGTGATAACCCAAGATTTGGTTGAACGACTTAGCTACATGATCTATGTATTAGCTTTGACACAAATCAAAGAGTGGTGAACCCATGTTAGAAGTAAACGATCTTTATTTACTTTTATTATTATATTGCTGCAAAATTAATAATAGATCAATTACTTTTTGGTAGATTAATTATTTCAAGTAAAGGATGAGCGTACTCGGGAGGATACGAGGCCTTTGCCATGTCAAGTGGTAGCTTGTTGATCACTACGGCTTTAGGCCAGTTATCCACAAAAAAAAAATAGTAGTTAGTTTGGGTATACACAATCTTGGGTGATACGTCCTTCAGAGTTAAGATGTGAGCTTACCGGGATGGGAGACCATCACAATAACAATGAAGAACACAACCGTTTTGAATTTATCGCGGGAGGCATAATTTGGACACATCACTTAGTTAGATATTCAGTATTAGTTCATACCAAGAAAAGTCAGACCTCGAAGCAACACTTCCGTTTGGTTAGTGTTTACTCTCTAAGCTACTTTCGTTTTCTTTATTCTTATACACTTTTTTTTTCAACAACTTAAAACTGAGTAATAAAAGTCATGTCTTTGGGTTCGATACTTGGTACTAGCTCACATCTATACTACACCCGATAGGTACACTTGCCTTTTGTGTGAGTTTTAGACTATTTAGCAATTATCGTTTTATTTATAAATTTAAAACTTCGACCCATTTTAGTAAATTCTTGTTTTTCTTTGGTTAAAGAACATCAAGTTTTGACACAATTGAAACATCTTTAAAAACTTACTAAAACTAGACACATTAGTAAACAAGAAGGAACTTTTTTATAGGAAACCAAGGGTCCTTTGTTGAGATTTCAATAAACATATCTCATCTCAATCATTTTGAAAAAAAAAAGTGAAAGGTAGCAAAAGAACTTATGTCTCGAAAAAGAAACTCCTTTTTTAAAAAGAATAAGGAAAAGCAAACATGGGTAGAGTTTAGAGACCAAGAAAAATATAAAGATGATGCATTAATGCACTATAAATCTTTACCATATCTTCTTCAAGAGTCAACAATGCAACAAACTAGTCTTAGGTCAAAGTCAAAATCCACATTTGAAAAGCAAAATATTCAGGGTGTCTTTAGCGACGACCATCTATGGTAAAGGTTTGTGGGAGTAAAAAAGGGTGTTGGTAAAGAATCTCCTATGGATACCAACAGATTTTCTGAGAGGTCATCAAAGGAAGTATCCCACACAAATATGTTAGTGATTACCGACAAACATTCTAAAGTATCAATGAAAGTTAAGTTTCCGTCGGTGAAATTTAACTTTCTAGTGGTGAATTAACGATTGGGTTTAATGGTCTGAATTATGATTTGCAACTTGGAATCAATCATGTAAACGTACCAACCATTTACCTTTATTATTTAATGCTTTTTTCTTTTTATCATTTTTGAAATATATAGTATGTATATGCATACTATTCGTGACTAATACCATAAATTATATTATAAACTAAGGCTTAAAAGAAAAAAAAAATATTTTTAACTAATTTATCTTCTCTCGATTAATAATTTATGGTTCCTCTTCGGTTTTGATGGCCCAATGGCTATAACATTTCAGGTTGAGTTTTAGATACAGATTGTTGGGTAAAATGTTGTGAGCTTTGAGGTTGAATAAACGTATAAGGTGTTTCAAATTCATGAGTAGGGTGATAATACCCTGCTACAAGTTGTGGTGTGGAAAGGTTGGGAGGGCTTTGTCTTTGGGGTTGTTTAGTTCGGATGGGTTTTGACCATAGAGGTTGTTCGGATCGATTGGAAACCAATAACTTGCTGGAAATTTGTGAATTAAAAATTAAATAGTTATTATATTTGTGTTTAATATAATGATATTTTAATTATAAAGCTAGATGAATGAGAGATCTAAGCTTTAAGTTTGTCTAGTAAAACTTTAGTGTTGTGGGAATTTGGGAGAAATAAATCATGTGTTGGTTTATATGTACATTTATGTAGAGGAATGTATTCCTATACAATATGACACACTCAGTGGCAGCAAGGAAGGCGCTAACCACTTGACACGCGCGCTAGCACCAATGTGTGCGTGCAAATTGCGTAATCAAAACGTCACATTACGCCCATTTTCATCATCTTTGTCTCGGTCCTGTGCCTAGACGCAAATGAGTGTCGGGATTCTACATATCATGATTTATTTCTCCTCCAATATGGGATAAACAGAGATTCAACATTAAAGTTCCACAACATAAACTTAAAGCTTAGATCTCTCACCCATTCATCTAACTTTACAAACACAAATGTAATAACTATTTAATTTTTAATTCACCAATTTCCAACATAACTCATGTTTTTTTACAACTTTTATAAAAGATCAAAACATCAAAATTATTAAACCAAACAATTTTGCGTGTCTGAACATAGCCAACCTTGTGGGCTTGATTTGCCATTTTTTAAAACCAGTAATGATCTGATCTAGAATGTGTTATCATATCCGTCCCAATCGGGTCGCAAACCATATTATAATTTCGAAGAACATTTTGATATTATAATATATCCCATATATTGTGCCGCACCAATTTCTCAAAAACAAAAACAAAACTAAAAATCGCACGGTCTTTCTAGCTTCGGTGTGGAGGATTTGGTTGGCAAGAAATGTCAAGGCCTCTGATGGGAAGTTCATCCCAGTCTTTACCAAAGCGGACCTTATTAAAAAAGATGTGTTTTTTCTGGATCTCTCATCGTGTGAAATCTCCTAATATTTCGTGGGTCGATTAGATTTTGTTCGATGTTACAGTTTTGGTGTAATTTCTGTTTTGTTGTAATATTTGGTTCTGTTTCATTTTGGTGACTGTTGTATTTTCTAGCTGCTTGCTAGCTTTTTATATTTAGATATAAAGTGATTGAAAGATTATAAAAAAATCACATGAAAACACAACATTCACTTATTGGTAGGAAATGGGCACGATGATGGGATTTAATAATATCAACAAATATCCACAACTCGACCCACTTTGGATCTTTTGGTCCCAAAAATATATATATTATTACATCTGCAGGATGTGATTGGCTGTCCAAATGGGTATTCTTCTCCACAAGTTCCTTACATGTTATGAGGTGATTTGTATTTTTTGGTCGTGTGGTATTATTCACAATAATTCATTATTTCAATTGAAAATAGGATTTATACAAATCTTTACCTTCATATAAATTGAATTAATGTTGGATCTTTCAATCATTAAACACCTAATGAAAATCAAAGCTCAAAGCTCATGTAGACATAAATCTTGTTAATCTATATCTTAATCTCATAGTATCACATGTATATTATTATTTCTAATTATTTGTTTTGGTAACTGTGAGAACTTTATCGAAAAAATCATGAGACCTCCTCAATACTTTGCTAATTAGTAAGCTAAGGTCAAACACAACACAAGGTTAAGATAAGAAACCAGTAGAAATGATGTTCGAAAGTAAGGTCGGGGGACTCATACACATTTTTTTTATTAAACTTTATATAGTTCAAACACACACAATAACTAATAGACTATTAGTACTTGAGTTTTGCTCATTATATAACTAACTAGTAGCTTAGCGGCTCGGATAGGGCACGTAAATTACTTAATAGTTATAGTTCTTAATATGACCTTATAAAAAGTATGTAGACTATAAAAATTGCATCTATGTATCACAGTTAACAATTTTTAAAAACAGTAAATTATGTTAAGAATCATAAATTGACAAACAAAGGACAAATATTTCAAATATACCTGATTGTTGCATAGAAGAGTAAGAGTATTGTAGCAGACAAAGGACAGGGTTCCAATTCAATCTCCTCTGTTTTATAGATCATACTACCCTATTATACTCCCCATATGAAAAGAATGTCGCAGTATATCGAGTGTAGACCTGTCATGAAAATATGTATTTAGATAATAAACATATGAATTTCTGCCTTTCTTCTGGAATTCATCCACAAATGAGAAAATGATGACAATCTGTGTGATCCTTGACTTGAGACTGGTTTCAACATAAAATTGCCCAAACTTAAAATTTCGCTACAAAAATCAAATGAGCTGGCCCTTGATGCAACTACATATCAGGTGAGAGCCTTGTGTGTGGAATAATTTTGTTGTTCACAAATCACCTCATTTTATATGCTTACTCAACCCACTGGCCATAACCTTTTAACTGAAAATCTGGGATTTCCTTATTTTGATTTCTTCTTAATATAAGTTAAAACCTCATCTTGATGTTACCTTGGTATCAAAAGAATATAATTTCACCATCGTAGGGTTTGCTATTAGTTTTGGACCATTCTCCGTACATATGCCAACACATTAAAGATACCTAAAATTTAATCATAGTAAATGAATCAAAATAAGCCCATCTTTGATACATGTATATCAAGAATATAACATATGCAATCAGAATTGCATCATGATTTAACACGGAATACGTAGATAAAGATACTAAATCCTACAGAAGTGATTGGTTTACTTATAACGAGTCTATTTGGGTGAAGGGTGAAAAACCTTAGAAACCAACCAAACTCCCAAACTGAAGTAAATCGGTTGGTCTAGAATCTAGTTGACAACTTAAAACTTGCCAAACCAACCATTTACCTTTTTTATAACTTTTTTTTCATGATTTTAGTATGAAGGTTATTATTATACATATGTCAAATATTTAAGAATCATATCTTTATCATTTTAAAATTATGATATAAACCAACAATTTTGAGAAATAAAATTTCTTTAAACCGTCAAACCAAACCCTTTTTGTCCACATGCAAGCATGCCTAACCATTTCACTCGGTTTATTTATCGTTTAGTTTTTAAAGTCAAATCGGTACTTCATGTTTACTAAAAGTAACAAACATGCCAGCGAAACACCTGTTCAATCCAAAAAGTAGTCAACACTTACATTGTTCATCAAGGCATGGCAAGTACGTAACGCTGGAAATAATTTGAATCTCTCTCATGATTTCTTTATCACTCTTATCCCTTGAAACTGGATCAATTTCCGAATCAAATCATCCCCAATATCTTTATAACTATTATTTACTAAACTTCAAGGTCATACACACTCATCCAATACATAAACCATTGGATGCACTATACATATTAGTTTTGAAAGTGTAACATAAATAATACTAAATCGTACTATTGTTGTAGACTACAACCACCTCCTTCACCACTATAAGAATAATTCTAAACAAATGTCAACGGAATGCTACACCAAAAGCAAAACTTTTTACTTGTAATCCAAAATATCTACTGAAAAAAAAAACAGAAAGTCTCAACACTAATATCTATCTTTACTTGTATTGAAAACTTATACCTTGATAGGAAGCACACCTGTAATCACCAACAAATAGGATTTGAACATTCATATAATATAAGCTTTTGTAGGATTTATATTTTCACAGTTTCTTTGAACAATTTAATACTTGAAGTAAATGCAGCGGAAAAGTAATTGTTTTAAGTTAATAGTTCACTTTTAGATATAGTAAATGTTCTCCCTCAATTAATAAACTAAATAGAACAAGTAAATATGAGAATCAAAACAGTAAATGATATAACAGTTGTGGTCACTCAAATGGTTCTCATATATTAGAAAGTGGTATTTTGTCTTAAAGTCTATGTATTAAATAGATGGTGTTAACCCATCTATCTATACACAAGCAAACCTACATAAGAAGCATAAGTTTAATAGTATAATACTACAACATGCTGTAGTATTGGAACTTGTACAAAATATCTATAAAAACTAATATAATACAAAACTGCTGGAGTTCAAGGGCGGTGGGAAGCTTCTACTGGAACTGTTGAAGTGTAAACAACTTCTGATGAGTAAATCATCAAAGTTGTTCTTCAGATGTTTGTTTGATTCATCTTCAGGACTTTAGTCTTCAGCACTTTGTTTCAGCTTCTTTCTTCATCAGAGTTGTAACAACCCGGCTCAGACCCCCAAAATTTTTCGTGTATTAAAAAGTATTATCATATAATAATAGTTAACCAAAACAAATAACGAGCGAGTCGGTTGTGTGCGAAACTAAAAAGCGAACCATTTAATATATATAATATTATTATTAAACATGTTACGAGACTAAGTTAATATACGAAACGAACCCGAACCCGTGCCCGTTCGGAAAGGGTGAGTCACCAAGGGAAAGGACACTTGTCCTCCCCTCTTGGTGACACCTCCCCTTGGCTTCTATTATAAAAACACAACACAACACAACACACATATGTGTGTTTCCCTTTTCATACACATACACACACAAACACTTTATGGAAAGAGAAAGGGAGCAGGAGGAGAGAGCACCTCCGGCCGCCGCCGATGTGGCGGAGCTCCTGCCGAGCATCCCTAGCAACACCCAACCCTTTACATAAAACCCCACCCTTCTCTCATCCCACAAACACTTTAACTGATTACTATTGTAGAGAGAGAGTAAGAGACGCTGAGAGGAAGAGAGAGAAACAGAAGGAGAGAAGCAGAAGAGAGAGAGAGAGAGACAGACAGAGGAGGAAGACGAAGACCACGGTGGTCGGGCGGTGGCTCCGGCCGAGCTGTCCGGCCTCTGTTCGTTTTTCGTTTTAGTGTTACGTTCACTTTTTTTTCTTATTCCCCGTTCTAAATAAATTTTCAATTGTCGGTTCTAGACATATTCCCGCCGTTGATTATGATCAAGCTGTCGCCACCTCTTTTTTTATTGATTTCGCTTCTCCGTCATGTGGCTCCTTGCCGCCTCGTCGCCGCTTATTGGACTACTGCCGCGCCGCTTGCAGGACTATGATCCGCCGCTGCGCCGCTATCCACCGCCGCCGCCGCGCCGCATTGGTTGCCTCATATCGGATTACATGATCATTAAATTAGTGGTGGATTTTCATTGAAGATTACGGATTGCAAGATTATGAGATTATGGCAGAAGTTTTGACCGACATTGAAGAACGTTTAATATTATTATTCTTTTTATGTTTTTTGTTTTTCCAGTCTGAGCTTCTAGTTTCCTTCCGCTCTGACTGCGGGGGAGTATTAGATAGTATATCAAATTAGGGTTTTGGTAGTATGATCCCACGGGCTTAGTTAGGTTTTTAGGGTTCATTGTGATCTCTATATATTGTAACCTAACTATTCAGTAATATCAATTCAGTATTTCTATTATCTTACACGCAGGGGTGTTATTGGTGGTTGTCGATGGTGGAGATTGGGTTCTAGGTGATGGAACTGTGGTGGTATTAGGTGGTCAGGGTTTGGGACAGGCTTGTATGGTGGCAGTGATGGTGGTCGGACGAGTGGTGGGGATGGTGACCGATTGTTGAGATGGTTTGGGTGTTTTGGTCCAAAGGTTGATAATGATGGTTGATGGTGATTAATAGATGGTATGGTGGAACTCGGGTGGACCGAGTTGGGTTAAGGATCGGGTCACGAGATCAGTCAACAACCACCCAGAGATCAACCGGGTCACGTGAACAGTAACCCAAGCCGAAGACGAGTGATAGGTATAACCGAACCCGATAGTTGAACTATTATACTTAGATATTTATTTATAGAAATATATACCGCGTGTGGGACTTGACGAGTTTATACGGACCACGACCAAACCATAAGATAGCTCGAATATTAGTTTAACACTTGATAACTCGGACATTTGGAATTAGTTGTATAAACTTGGACCCTTGAACATTTGGACACAAGAATTGGAAGATGATAACTAAGACGCGGACTCGACAATTTGAACATGACGACTTGAACCTTCGGACTAATAATATGAACTTGAACCATTGGAGGAATACACTTATGTCTATAGGATAGTAGTAATGCTAAGCTAGAGTAATGGGAGTATTTGAATTGGATATGAAGATATATGGGTACAAACACTAGCTTACGAGGAGGGACTTCGGACCAATAGACTTGAACTTGGACATTAACATCTAAGACATGACTTTGGACATCATGAACTCAGACCTAGATATTTGGACATGAGACTAGAAAAGGATGGACTAGGATACTAAAACTTGGACTTAAGATATGAAACTGACAATTAGAACTTAATAATATTCGGATATAATTATGAGTACCAATTTATGTTAAGTTATATTGTATCACCTATTATACTAAAAACGGATATTAGATAATATACTCGACGATTAAGATTTGGACATAGACATTAGACGCTCGAGCTCGTCCCCACGCGTAACCATGACGAATAAAAACTGAACTCTAATAATAATGTGTGTCGACATAGGGTCCAACCAGGAGGATGTTGGTATTCGATATCGAGCACCGGTTTTTATATTTTGAGCTATGCAAACAGGTGAGTTTCGTGAACTCCCCTCTTTTTACTTTTATAAATGTTTTGGGGTGACGCATGCTTCTAAACTGTTTTGTACATTGTTATGGGTGTTAGATTTACAGAACGTGATTACCTGCTTGCTTGTTATGCATACTGAACCAGGCACTCATTAACTCTAGGATAGAGCCGACTTAATATATGGGTAGTACTATTTGGGGAAACCCCCACGCACAGTGGTCCGGCCTAGACCCGGAAACCCCCACTGAGACCGACGGGTCGTTGCGGCATATATTTTGCCATTGGGGAACCTATGGGGCAGGGCATAGGTTGAGAGCTATGACAGTAACGGGCATAGTTTATGTTGATACATCTAGACATGGTTAGGCATGGACTAGGTGCCAAGGGTTGAGTGGCCAGCTTGTAGGACTGTAACACCATAACCAGAGAAACGTATTGAAAACTGTTAAACTTATTTGTATAATTGAAAATGTTTTGATAAACTATTTTGGGCGCCTATGTAACTAAACACACGAACTCACCAACATTATTGTTGACCCAAAACCATTTTAAGCATGTGTTCAGGTACCGGCATTGGAGATATGAAGAATGTATGATTGCAACTCGGAGTCACAACCAATGGACGAACCAGAAGATGATCGAGTAACCATAGATATTACCGCGCAAGTACGATCAGGGACTAGTTTTAGTTAATGAAATTGTATTAAAATTGTATAATTATGTTAATAAAGTTAGTTATTACTGTACCGCTTCCGCTGTTGCTTGCATTTGCGTGAATGTTGTACCAATCTGTTATTTCGTCCAGGCCCCCTGTGGCCGGGTTGTGACAAATACTTTCCTTTACTTCTTCATCACTTTGTTCTATTAACAAAAATTTGCAGAGAGGATATTAGACTAAGGTCAAAATGCTTATCAATCCTCTTTGGCCCAACAATCTCCCCCTGTATTGATGAAGCTAAAACCTTATCTAATATTTATTTAAATCCTCCTCTTTTTCTGCAGTCAAGGATCCTCCAAATTTCTTTCACCATTGACATCTTGAATTCCCTGACTTGTGTAGCAGTAAGAAATGGTCTCTGCTCTGGTTCTAGATGTTGAACTGTAAGTAAATCTTCTGTTGAAAGTTTGTTCAGTTCACTCTTGTGCTTCAGAACTTTGTAAGAAGTGTCTTCTCTTTCCAGGCATATGGCATTTGTCTTGTGGGTAAAGGACCATTTGATAATCTTGGTTTTAGAGGCATCAAAGTTTTTCCTGTAAGGTATGATGCTCTTCTCTTGGTTTGTAGATAGTCCTGATTAAGGTTGATCTTCTACTTCAGCAATTATAAGGCTAGATCTTCTAACATGTTCAACTTGTGCAACACCAGGAGTCTCACTAGGGATGGGAATGTGATGTTCAGTGATTTACCTTGGTTTGTTTTTGGTCAGTGATGGTATGTTTCAGTTGATATGCAAAGGTGGTTGGATCCCTATCTTGTAGTATTAGTGGTTTCTCATCATAAGACAGGTCTTGGTCAACAATTGTGTTGCCTTCTAAAAGTATCATCTTGAAATTTGTTTTGACTTGTTCCTCTGGCTTCTTTTGTTTCTTAGCAGCAGGCTTTGATGTAGGCTTCTTTGCAGGATTAGCAGGATCAACAGTTTCAGAAACTTCTGATGGCTTGAACTTTTCAGGATTTGACTTATGCAAAGCCTTGAATCTTTTGTAGGTATCATTCAAATCAGCTTCTTTCCACTTTGATAATTGAGCCTTTGTGCCATAGTCATTGGTTGCCAATTCTTTTATCATTTGAGCTCTCTTCATCTTCTTGTCTTTTTCAGTAGTTCCTGATGTGCTATGTATGGTCTAAAAATAATAAACTAACCTAGACACCTAGTAATATAAAACAGACTCAACTAAACTAAACCACACGACAGGCAAGTGTACCTATCAATGCAGTACAAACTAAGTAAGTCCGAGTATTGAACCCACATGACACTAATGGAAAACAAAACTAGACTCGACTAAGACTTAAAATAAATGATTTTTAAAATGCTTTTTGGTTTTTTAAGAATTAAATAAAATAAATAAAGTACAAAAATAAGATAAACAGACAACAAGGATAACTGAGGAAAATATCAGGATAGGAAGGCAACCTAGGTCAAGAATCCTACATGCAAACTCAAAACTCTCGGCAATGGAAAACTAAATGGATACCAGATTCTAAAGATAACTCAAGAAACCCTAAGACATGCTAGATCTCCTCCCGGTCTCACCAATACACACCAAAGAATCCTAAAGAATAAAACACTGGCTATCTATCTCAGATCACCTCCCAGTCTCACCTCACTTAGAATGTAAAGGTACTCTAATGACTCGATCACCTCCAGGTCTCTCTAATCACAATACACTCGAAGATGTGAAGGAGTAATTTAATTGGGTTAACTATGACTTGGAATTGCAAGAAACTAAAGAAAACTAGGATAGGCTCGCCTCCCGGTCTCACCCAAAACCTAACACCAAAATCTCTAGACAACCTAACATTCCATCACCTCCCGGTCTCAAGAATGGAAGAATACAAAAGTATTTTTCAGGAAATTTGGTCTCATAATAGGGAAATTTTGGTCTTAAATTGGTAATTAATGCTACTTAATCGTTCCTATTTGTATTTTTCAGGAAATTGGGGCTCCAACCCGAAAATAGATGATTTTCGGGTAAAACGGCTAAAACCGGAATTCCTAGAGATACGAGACTCGAAGCATGGTCCAAGGATGTGTAAAGACCTTCTCGGGGCTTAAAAGATGATAAAATTGATTTGGGGATGACCAAGCACGCCCACGCTCAGTGGTACAACGGTCCTGCACACTAGAAGACAAAGCAGCCAACTTGGGAGACAAGAAAACAAGGTTTGTCAACTGGCACGCCCGTGCTCACCATGATGCATGGCCGTGCAAGACACCAAGTACAGACCAGATAGATTCTGCAGCAACAAAATGTACATGGGGCAGGTGCACGCCGTGCACAACTCTTATGCACGGGTGTGCTGGCAGCTATATAAATAGCAAGCTCTCCTCAATCATTTGGTGTTCCATCTTGTGCCCTCTTGGGCCGACTTCCAAGCTTCTTGCAGAGAACTTGGGGTCTCGTGGGAGACCTTAGGGCCATCCTAACATCCCTCCAAGGATATGATCCATCATACCTTGATTATCTTTGCTAAGAATGGTATCGTAGGATTAGTTACATGCAATAAACGTCGAGGGTTGTGAGGATCACATTTGAGGCATTAGATCAAGGAAGTTGAAGGCTTGTCTACGAGTTGGACACCTCCATGTTCTAGTGTTGATTATCTATTATGGTTGTATCCATCCAGTATTCCCCGAACCTATTCGATTTGTTAGACTTTTTATATTATTAGTAGTTTATTTTTAGTTATTTGGTGTGTTTATCTTCTTCATTAATTCTTGTTTGTTTATCTTTGTGTAAAAGGTTCAACTCCTGATTAACTTAACAAACCTAAAAGCAACCTAAAACCTAACTTATAAAACAAACTATCATGGGAGTCGTACGGCTTCTGGTAGTCACGAGCTAGATCCAAGGCAAGGAAACCGGTAGTGAGACAGATCCTTAGGGTTTCTGATATCCAAATCGGGTTCTAAGCAATGGCTTTTGAAGTGGATCAGATCCGGGTGACAAGTTTCAGATGTGTGAGTGACTTTCTTGGCAAATGGAGGATTCCCTAGAGGTGCACCAGTGATATTCGGATTGCACACCTTTAGGATTATGTTCCACCTTTGTTAAGGATTTCATTCATAAGTCTTGGGGGTTAAGGGTTGAACTTGTTAAGTCATATAATCACTAAATCAAACTTATATTTACCTGATTAATAAATATTTCAGTTGTCACTTTTAAAGGTAAATAAAATAAGAATACTTTATCCAATTCTCGTTAATACAACATCATTAACTTCTTAGACGGTCCCCTATCACACAAGCTGATGGTATGTGAGATCCTTCGGTACGGAAAGTGATAGTTGAGAGAGGTAGAAGGGATTCCCGGTCGGAATTAAGCCTCTACATTAATTTAAGATGGTAAATTAGAGAACCCAGTGTTTCCCCTGTGCGTGACCCATAGAGTTGTCAGAATGTCATCCCTTGTTTATTTCTTTTCCCATCTCGTAACTCAGAAGGGACCGTTCAAAACCCGTTTTCCTCACATATAATTAAATCTACTTCTACTTTTAATACAATTAGCCTACTTATTCGGATGGTCTCCGAGATATGCATGTCCTCTATCCCTACTATTTTATCTTTTATTTTAAAACCAAAACCTTTTCAAAAACTATTTTTCTTTTAAAACCCCTTCGTTTTATTTTCTGCTTAAAACCCCGATTAATTAAAGTGATGAAAGGTTGAGTAGGGGAAAGTGTGTTCTTTGGAATACGATACTCAATATTTACCCTAGAAATCTATACTATACACCTCAGGTTCTCTGCCTATGTGTTGGTTTTAGTTTCTAAGTAATTGTCATTATTTTATAAATTTAAAACTAGTTAAACGGTTTGGTAAAAATTCCTTTTTTTCCCAAAACCAAGATTTTGAGATTAAAACATCAAGGTTTTGACAACGGGAAAATGACAACTTTTCTAATTACTAAAATCAGACACATCATATCTTGTGAAAATTTACTTTAATTAAAAATATGAAAGATATTATTTTTACAATGAACTGGTCGATATAAACATTTAATTTTTAATAAACAATACAAACCAAGTTTACATGTATTAAACAATATAGTCATTATAAATTATATGATTTTATTTTAATGATTGATTACCCACCAAAAATGTTGTTAAAGTTATTGCTTATTAAATTTTTTATAATCGTTTTTTTTTGGTATAAATCTTCTATGCCTAATAAATAAGTAACAAATAACGTCACTAATCAAAACATTGTGAGCACGGTGAAAGATTTTTCCTGTTTTTCTTATTTCACCCTATATAGTTAAATTAAAAGAAATAAGAAGCGAATTAAAATCTTTTCTAAAACTTAAAATGGATTTTGATTTCATTCTTATAACTAAATCTTCAATACTATTTATTTCCTTTTTTTTTTAAAGGCAACTTTTATTCAAACACAAAAGCAAACAAGGCACGCACTAGGTCTCTAGACAAGACCAAACCGCAACCTGGAAAACCATAACATCAATTCTTCTACAACAACTTCTCTACTCTACATGACTATTTTTATTCCTATTTTTAAACCACAAAAACCCTAAAGCCTTCACAACCGTAATGATCTCCGACGCATTCTATAATGATAAGACCATATATAACTTGTTTCTTAATGTTATTAACATTTACTTGGTTATGAAGTTCTAACAAGTCTCGAATCGTGAAAGCATAGATCGGAGGAACATCGCACCATCTTGACAGAAGCCACCAAACACTAGCGGCTACTCTACAACCACATAATAAATGCTCGGAGGTCTCTTCCGCATCACCACAAAACATCCACGGGGCATCTTCCACCTGGATACTTCTTTTAACCAAAGCCGACCCAGTAGGAAGTTTATCCGTCTCCGCCCGCCAAACGAAGATATTACATTTCAACGGGACCCATTTACACCAACCAAATACATGGTCGCTTCGATCAATTTCATTCTTCATCATGAGCTTCTTTACTGACGCCACCGAGAACATACCAGACTCATCTGCAGTCCATTTCCACGTATCCTTATTAATACTATTTATTTACTATATAATTTATTCAGCCCATATGATATACAAGGTTCCTAACCTAGTATGTATGTATGTATGTATGTATGTATGTATGTATGTATGTATGTATGTATGTATGTATGTATGTATGTATGTATGTATGTATGTATGTATGTGTGTATGGGGTCAAGATCCTGTACAAAGTGTTTTTTTGTGAGAAGTGTGAGAATGTGTTTTGGCCATTGGATCATCTTAATATATGGTGTGGATTAAGTGAGTGGCATTTTGGTAATTAATGTTATATCATTAATAATAAATTAGATGGTTGGGGGGGTATTAAGGTAAAATCATCACTCACATTTAATTCACATTTAAATTGAAATTTGTTAATAAAAGGAAACATTCAATTAATCTCTCTCACCTCTCTCTCTCTCTCTCTCTCTCTCTCTCAATCTTTCTCTACTCTATCTCTCTGCATCTGGTAAAACAATCATATTGGTGATTTCAAAATTATATCCATCCAATCCAATATTGAGGATACAAAAGTAAAGGAAATTGGTAACACATGGGCCATACTCTCGCAGGTGGCCATGGATGGGTGATTATTCAACTCAGGAAGTTGGTTATTATTTATTGTTTGTTTTATTTTTGGAAAAATGGAACGAGAATCTCTACACTCTAGTGTTTTTTATAGGAAAGAAGATGAAGACGACATCCGGTGATAATGGATCGGTGTGTTTTATCTTCGTTTGTGTGTTTCATGGTGGATTATTTTTTACATTCATAATAGTGTGTTATATTTTCATGGTGGTTACTGTATTACAGTGTGGTGTTTTATATTCATATTTATGTGTTTTATCTTCATATGGTGCTATAAGTTGGTTTTATTTTTGTACACTTTAAATTTTTGTATTTGGTAAAAACACCATGTAAGATTAACACCCTTTACAAAACTATAATAAAACGCCATACCTTGTATAAAGAATAACTAAAAATCTACCTTAAACATAAAACACCACACGTTGATTGTTAAAACACTATGACGCTAGTAATGACGATGATGATGGTAACCAGAACCATTCTCTCTCTCTCTCTCTCTCTCTCTCTCTTTAACTATTTTTATGCTCTCTCTCACCTTTCTTACCAAAATTATAATTTTAATCATTATTTAATAGTATGTAAAAATTACTAAAATGCCCAAACACCTTGTGCCACATGTCACTCCCATATTGGTTCTCACACTTCTCACAAAAAAATGAATTTGTACAAGAACCTAAACCTGTATGTATGTATGTATGTATGTATGTATGTATGTATGTACGTACGTACGTATGTACGTATGTATGTATGTATGTATGTATGTATGTATTAGAATGGCTAACTTACACACCATCTAAACATACTATTAAATTTACAACAATGCCCATCATTTGAAAGCAACACATTTAATACACACCTTGAAATAACTAAACTATTGATAAAGGTCTTATATATACCGTTCAGTCATCACCTCTTCATAAAGTTCATCATTTTTGTTAGAGTGAATTACTATTTGCATCCATGTGTTATAATGGTTTTAATTACTGGAATCCAAAGTTCAAAACTTTAACTAGTTGAGTCCCTGGTTAGAAATTAACTACCCATTTGAGTCCAAATTTGTAACTCTATTAACCAAATATGTTAAATCTGTATGAAATGACAAAACCCCCAACTAATAAAATATAATTTCACCTATTATAATATACATTTTCATACACACATAAATATGATATCTCTCTCCCCCCTTCTTCAAATCTAATCTCTCTCGTTCTCATCTAAAACTTCCCAACACCACAACTACCACCACCTTCATTTTCTTTCATTTAGCACACACACACACCCCTTATGTTTATGTAACCAAGAGATAGGGGGTCAAAAAAAGAGGCGGTCGATGGTGGTGGTGACCGGTATAGTGACGGTGGTGAAGAGGGTTGAACAGTAAACCTGGACATCCTGTCAAGTAAGGTATGTACCAGTAACCTAGGGATATGTTTCTTGAAATGCATGTGTTGATTTAGAGTGCAATTACGGTTATAGCCTATAAGTGAAGTGGGGTATGGTAAGTTGAGTGGTGGTTGACGCCGGTAGTTTAATTTTGGGTCTGTGGTGGTTAGTTATGGTGGTCGTTGGTGCCCTTTGTTGCAGACGTTGATGATGGTGGAATTATGAAAGAGTTTGTGCATTGGGTTAGGTGGGATTAGGGTTTTTAATCGGCTTAATGGTGGGGAGATGGAAAGAGAATCAGATGGTGCGGTGTGGTGGGTGTCGTGCAGTTCGGTGGTGGGGGTGGTACAGTGCAGCGACGATGGTGCAGTGTTGGACTTTGAATTTAAGTAGTTAAAACCACTATAACATAGTGACGCAAATAGTAATTCACTCTTTTTCTTTTTGTTAATAATATAAACATTTAAAAACCAAACGAAACACGGAAGACATTGAAAAGTCACATTCCCTTACAAAAAATCTTAAGAGTATGCCTTGTCCTTATGTACCTATCTTGAAAATGTGTGTGTATAAATAGGAAAGAAGAGTAGTATTATCTTTTTAATATGTATTATTTGTTTGTTGATAAAGAGTTATAGTAATGATATTTGTGTGTGTATATATATATATCATTCAAGAAAAGGTATATAATTTTTTTTTGTTGTTAATTTGGGAATTTAGAAATATAAAAATTGAGGGGTGAATTGTTACGCCACATATATGTATTTGGAAATAGTTGACCTCATCACTGTAGATAAATAACCCAATGTCCATAACACCTAATATCCAATACACCAAATTAGGGCCGTAGACGAACTAAATTTTCAGAAAACAGTTTATAAACTGTTTAGCGGGAAGTTCATTTGTATTCGTTCGTTTAATAATGAACAACACAAAAAAAATTGTTCAGCATGAACAAAGGCCGCGTTCGTTTATGTTCGATAGTTTAATAAGATTTTTAATTTCTATAATTTTTTATATTTTTTATTTTTATTTATTTTACCCAAATAAATAACTAAATAAATAATTTATGTGAGGTAAGTATATGACTATATGACATCAATAACCCTACTTTTAGTATCCACGCTCACTGCTCAGTATATGTTTCCACATTCCAGCGCGACACTCTCCATATGTTTGGATAATTAGGTTATAATTGGAGTGGATCTAGTTAATGTCTTAATATATGTCCGTTTGTGTTCATGAACATTTTTTGTGTTCACTAATGTTTGTTTGTGTTCGTGTGCGTTCATGAACAAAATACACAAACAAACACGAACATGAGTGTTTCTTAATAAACGAATACAAACAAAAAACCCGTTCGGTAAGTGTTCATCAATTATTCGTGAACACATAATTTTCCTAATGAATGAACACGAACTAGGCCTTGTCCGTATTTGTTCGATTCGTTTGCAGCCCTACACCCAATATCTGGATCACTCATGGACCAGAGTCCAGAGTACCCAATGTCCTAAAAATCACTATCTAAAACATGAAACATGTGGATTGATATAAAAGGCCAACATTAAATTTACTGGCCTACTAGTGAATCAAATGTCATGAGATACTAACACATATTATAACCCGTCATACAAACGAACGAGGGCCGAACATCGTTATATTCTGTGTTACGAGAAACCGGAAGGGTAGTAATAATATTAACGACTAAAGAAACCAAAGGGCCTTACAATATATACATTCACACCTAGCTATTGTGTGAGGATGTCCAATGCATAATGCATCAAATCCCTTAATGCTTATGGTTGTCACTCACTTTCTCTCAAAACACAACATTAATTTTCATCTATGAACCTAGTCATTAAAAGATTTCCCCTCCCACGGTCATGACAAGTCTAAAGAACGACCACCTGAATTCTAAGAAATCATCGTAGTAGCAATGCTTCATGATAATTTTCTAGAATTTAGTAGGTCTTCCTTTAGGCTTGCCGGCCATGACGGAATAAGAATCTTTGGGCTACAAGATAGTTATCTGTTAAAAAAGATACAAGCTAATTAGATCTTTGTGCTACAAGGGGTAAAGACTAAAATGTTAAAATGATTTTGGTTTATATGATGTCCGTGTTGTACAACTATCTCCCTTTTTTTCATGGGACATTCATTGTTGTAACGAGTCCCACATATGGGGAATGTGTCCAAATTAGGTACATTGATCCCATAAACTTGGTTATTTAAGTGGTCACAGTTACCTTCTCTTTAAAAGTCACACACGCACACATGTCGCTTCTGTATTTTGTTGAATTTGTTTTCTTTTAAAAGAATGAATTAAATGAATACTTCCTTTGGTGTGTCTATATTAAAATTTTGGTTCTTAGGTTTGAGAAATTCTAAAGAAACAATAGATCTAACCTCCTTTAAAGGATGACTAAACCACTAATCCACAAGAACGATCCTTCACTAATGACTCTAGGGTTCAAAAAACCTAATAAGATGAAACAAGATTGTGGGTAGGGAGACGACTACTTTCGTAGTTGTTTATGAAAAAAAACGTGGTGATGTGGAATACTATCGTAATAGCTTTTAGAGTTAGCAAAAAGTGTCCTCCCTAAGGAGGTGAGACCTCCTTATATAGGGTTGACCTATGCCGACATCACCAAACCCTAATCATTGTGGGCCCAGGCCAGATTAGGACTATCTCCACTACCTTAAACTATGTTAGTATGATATTTAATAATAAAGCAATAAATAAGGAAATAGGAACGTGTACCGCCTTAACCTTGTGACACGTGTCATCCCTTGAATTGTAATAGGTAGAGAATGTCGGTGATGTACTTGTTGTTTCCTTTGTACCCAACAAGATATTGGTTAATGACATGCCACACCCCTTGTCGGTGTGTCTTGCACGCGCCCCATGCACATGCATACGTTATGGTGGGCAAGTGAGGAGATGTGCATGTTGTTATTCATGCGTATATGGGATCTGGGTTGGGCCAGTCCATGTCATTATTCGGTACCTAATCCTCAAGTTAACACAGTCCAGCGTGTCTTCTATGCCTGATGAAGAGAGGCATGGGAGGGATACCGGATTCAGTAACTTAGGCCTTTTAGGTTATGACAGCTCATCCTCTTATATATTTGTTGTCTTTTTCGCGTCGTATGCACGTAACGTGTATGGCCTTGGGACGTCAAGTTTCTGTGAGTGCTAATCGCATTGTGTTACATTTTACGTCCAGTCTCCGCAGATGCGGGCGACGTTTTTGCCTTTTACGTCAAGTCTCCGCAGATACGGGTGATGTTGTTACGTTTTACGTCAAGTCTCCGCAGATGTGGGTGACGTTGTTACGTTTTACGTCAAGTCTCTGCAGATGCGGGTGATGTGTCCTAGGTTGATCAATGTTCCGGATGTAAGATATGGATGCGACGTGGGAGAGTTGAAAAGGTGTGGTACGTGTGTCAGGTGAGAGATGGGACGTTGTACAGTGACGGTTAGTGTCTCATCCCCATGTTCTCTTCCGTTGTGTCAGGCGAGTAGTGTAACGCCCCAAAATCTTTTATTATCGTAATCCTTGCTTAAACAAATAAAAGGATGTTTATTAATGAAACTCAGGATGAGAAAATATTAGTGTTTCCCCAATATGGCATAAAATCGGGTTTACCTCGTTAGTAAAATAGGGTTAAGTTAGACTTGTAACACAAACTTGGTTAGTTGGATTAACAAAAACAAATTTATATTAAACTTGGGAGGGACTACTGTCGTCAAAAACCCAAAATAGCAAATCTGATTAAAATTAAAACACAGGGATTGATCTCCATTATGAAGATATCAACCACAACACACACTCAACACACACACACACAAGGTCAAATCACAAAATCTGGCTCAATCCAGCCAAGAATCAAGATACTAACACTTGCATGACCCAAATTTAGATCATCTAAGGCCTTGAACATACCTAGGTAACTTTTATTTCATCCAATTTGGTGTATGTTTGACCTAAGTGATGATGGTGAATTTTATGGGTTCGTGATTTCGAAAAAATTATAACTGGAAAGGGGTGTCTCTTGAACAAGGGATCCTCAAAAGGAAGCAATTTCAAAGATATTCATAAAAACATAAACTTAGAAGGTTGAACCCTTGAAGTCCATGACATGAAATTGGTGGGTTTTGTGGGTTGTATGCAAAGGCTAGGATTCTTGTTATTATGCTGTGTGTTTAAGAGTCTTTATTGTGAAAAATGATGAAAATTGTGTTAATTGAATGATGTAAGCTTTGAATTTTATATGGGTATGATCTTCATGGTTTATATGACCAATAAATAATGCTTGCAAACCTTAGCCCACCAAGTGTTCGACAAAACGCCACAATGAGGCTCGACTTAATAGAGATGCTTATAATTAGCATAGACATATCTTTGATAAACTCGTATGGTTGTTTGAAATCGCGACTAATGACCAATGCCTAAATGTCTATGTGATTACATCTAGGTGTTAAGCAATAAACCTTGGTAAGTTGCTCAGGCAAGGATTTGAAGCTAAAAAGGCACGAGTAAGGTAAGTCATCACCATGACTTTAATTAAATAAGCAAATGTTGAGTTATGTCAATAGGAAGGTTGTAGATGTGAAACGCTCTTGTGATTTTCCAATTGAAATAAGAAGCTTAAGTGAATTCAATATAGGAGTCATTTAGATCGGGCAAGTATAACCGCGAGAAGTGGCACATGTGGCCATGGACACGAGGCGTTGCCATAACGGTAGAGTGACATGAATGGTTATATTTATTGTCAAGCTATTACTCGATTGGTATGTCACACCCTCAAATTCTACGTGCGGGGTTTTACCGCGAGGCGCGTGACACACCAGGATCCAAGTCAACGGTCACAAAAAACAATAACTATATGAAAGATATGTAGACCCAAAACATAAATCTTTAATAACTCAAAAACAGTAGCGGAAGCTAAGTCAAGTTTACATCCCCAAAATAACAACGTAGTCTCAAATGATTTATTCCAAATATGCACTAAAATCCCTAGACGCCATGCAAGACCTAAGCGCCTAGTCCGTGTGATGCTACCTTAGCGACCTGAGAAAAACATGCCAAAAAGATGTCAACATATAATGCTGGTGAGTTCACAGGTTTTCGTAAAATGTTACCAAAACGTTACCAAAGTGTACCAAGTTCAATCATGTCAATAATATGCCAAGTGTACGCTAGCTAGGCGTAAGTTTTGTTTCTAATACGATTGGAAAACCATTACTGGACATGTTTAGCAAGCTTAGCATATGTTTAAGCCACCCGAATAATGAATAAAAGTTTAGAATAGGTTGAGACAACATGCACCCGTCCAACCTCCAGTCGACGAGTGGGGCTGGTCAAGCCCAATAGATCAATCCACATTTCCCCCGTTGTGTAACCCTGCACATTCATGGTTTCCCCCGGGACATCCGAAGATCGTATAGTAACCCAAAAGTAATCCATAGTATGACAAGAGTTCCAAAACATAAGTTCATAGCATGTTTTCTCCCCCAAAAGTAAAACGAGTAAAAGTGGGGCCGTGAAACTCACCTTAGGTTGCGTCTTCTAAAGAAAAGAGTAACCAAAAAGTCCTGATAGTTCCTAATACAGGGAATCTATCATAAAAGTTCGTATAAGTGTTTTAACTAATAACCCTAAGGTTATCTAGTCCCCAATTGTCCAGATCGTGACTAAGTTTGTTCGAAAACGTGTTTAACTGTTAAACCGACACACCAAACTGACCCGACTTCCCGTTGGTGACTTATTACATAAACTATCAAGTACACATAGATTACACATATGGTTTAAGCATAAAATACCTAGTTTGCATCAAAAATCGCACATACGGAGTTGTAAGGTCGAATCAGCAAATTACCAGGCTGGTTCGACCCATTTATGGGTACATTCGACCCATAAGTGAGTTGGTTCGACCCTATACATGTTCATTCAACCAAAACACAAGTTCATTCGACCTAACACATATTAATTCAACCCTAACACGTGTTTATTCGACCTAACTCATGTTCGTTCGACCTAACTGAAGCTCATTCGCCCAAATTTGATGTTGTTTCGACCCCAGAGGATCCTCATTCAACCCCACGTGGGTCGAATGAGTCCCTGGTTCGACCCTATCAGCTGCAAACATCCTAAAACGCACCAAATCGCATCAAAACAGTCCGAAAACATCACGAAACATCATGAATCACAGCAGTCAAGTTTCATTAACCTATCCCCACAAAACCCTACCAATTTTACTCCGAAATCAGTTCGTTTCACGAGTTTCCCAAAATGGCAAAATTATGGAAATGTCATATCAATGCATGTAAACTTTACCCAATTTGGAAACTTAATGAAATCATTCAACAATCAACCCAAAATGCTCAGTTTATTAAGTGTATGAAAACCCCTAATAATTTCATTAATATTAACATCTAGAATCAAACCCTAGATCTAGCAAAAATCCCCAAAATGGGCAAAACATCATCATCCAACAATTTGTAACCTAAGATAATCAAAACCAATTATCAATAATAGTCCTAGAACATTTTTATAACATCTAAATAGCATTCAACCATCAAACAACACATAACACAAAATAAAAAACTATTAACGTATGTTAACTTGTATGAAAACTCATGTTTAATGATGGGTTTTTGTTTAGAAAGGTGTTAGAAGGATTTTTAATCATGAAAACCATCTTAGAACAGATCTGGATCTTTGGAGTTTAATAAAAACGAATAAAAAATGCTTAAAAAGGGTTTTAGATCAAGAACACACCTTAGATTTTCTCTTGTTTATGATATGGAAGATGTTTGTAGGTTAGATTATGAGAGAGAGTGTTTAGAGGCGACTAGGGCTTGTGAAATGATGAAAAATTGCAAAGTATGGTATTTATAGTTACTACTGGTTCGACCCTTGCAGGGGTTGAATGGGGTGTTACTGTGGTCGAATGAGGTTTTCCAATGATTCCTCATCTTGGTTCGACCCCCTTATGGTCGAACCAATTCCAGTCTTTTCCAGATTTTCCAGTTTTGTCGTTTAAACGCGTTTTAACACATCCTAACACATGAACATGCAATCCTAACATATGTCGAGCATATAGAATCATGTATAATCATGTTTGCACCGTTAAAACACGTATTTGCACATTATATAACGTATATGGATCAATCTATGTATAACACTTAATTCAATTCATGGAATTCACCAACAACGGGACTCAAGACTAGTGTGTACACAAAATAACTCCCAATGATCCTCTAGATCATTGAACCCTGGACAATACGTAACGTAACCCGACTCAACTGACCCAGTTAAGCACGTTAATAAATGTTTTTCGCTAAGGTAGACTTATATGTTTGTAAAATGTTAAGCTGAACATGCCGGGTGTCACATAGTAGTGGTAGGACACAACATATAGTTGGGAATCTCAAGTCGTGATTTGCAAGAATATAGAATGATGAAATTCGACCACGATTATACATAGACTTGATTAAAACAGGTTGGAAAAGAGGTTTCTGTAGGTTCAGACCGTAGGCTACGGCTGAGGGCCGTAACCTACGGTCCAGACTCAGATCCAAACCAGATGGTCTGAGCCGTAACCTACGCCTGGTTATCCTCCGAAGCAAAAAACACAAACCGTAGCTTACGACCCGAAGGCCGTAGCCTACTGCGGGATTAAAAAAATATTATGTTTTCTTGATTACTCCCTTAGTTATATTTAATCCCATACGATTTGTTAATCATTAATCGTTTGTATAATAATGTGTAAAACTCTTAGGTACGAAGATTGGAATGCCGGAAGATGATCATTAATGATACAAGAACCGAATGCATTGAATATCGAATGCTTCCGCAAAGCTTTTGTCAATACGGATTCAAAACTTCTGTTATTTTGGATTGTATAACTTAATAGTCGTGTGGACAACTTAACATTAACCACGTTTTGACTTAGTAAGTCAAAGTTTCGTTATTTTGGATTGTATAACTTATTGTTTTAACACGTTTAAACTTCTAAATGTTCAAATCTAGTTATAACTAGTGAACGGGGTGTTACAAGTGGACGGTCATGGGCGCGTGTGCCATCCCCTTGACAAACGTGGGTGACGTGGAACTTCCTGATTGGTTGTTCCTCTGAAAAGTCGCCCCTCTCTCGTACACGTACGTCATCCTCATTAATGCTAATAGCATATATATTTGAAATTTTCACCCCTTTTTCCCTTTATGCTCATACAAACTCTTCATCATTAAAAATTCTTCTCAAGAACCTCCAAAAAAAAAAACTCCATCCCATCATAAAAAATTCCTACTCATTGAACCAGTCATCATATCTAAGGCGTCAAACGTTGAAGGAAATCGGAAGAAGGATGATGCTTCTTCCAAGTTTATGGATACTACTGTCATTAATTGGTTCGATTCTGGGTTTAAGCAGTTCATCCATCAGTATGAGATTGTTGAATCATGGGAGCCTGAGTTACTCGCTAAGGGTAAAATAGTGTTGCATGCTGGAGAGGGGAAGATTGCTTTGTATGAGACCTTCTTCTCGAAGGCTGGCTTTCGACTGCCTACTACACAGTTCCTAATGGATGTGTTGTTGATCTTTGGTGTTCATCCAACCCAAATGAGCCCGTATGGCATCATCCGTATAACCCACTTCGAGATGTCTTGCCGAGCATTGAAACTAGTGTCGACGTTTGAGATGCTTAACGTCTTCTAATCATGATTGAATCTCTTGCCTATTCCAATCACATCAAAGGTATAAGTAATACTTTTACAGTATCTCTTATTTAGAGATAATATCACAATATAACTACAAGACATCTCTTCCCAATATACGTTATGTATTACCATTCGATTTTATTTTTGTACTTTGAATAATACTAGATTATACCCCGGGAATGTCATGGGGTTTAGAAATCTAATATGACATATCAATTTTACATATATAATAGAATGATGCGCTTTACAGTTATATTCAGGAAAGCTTCGGGTAGCACTTAACAAAAAATAATTAACAATATATCTCCAATGTTAACGTCTAACCTTAAACAATGTATAACTCTAAATATTAATACCTAACCTAAAACAATGTACAAATCTAATGCTAACACATATTAAAAATACAATTCATATTTACTGATTTGAACATAATTAGTGACTTGCCTATACATGATTAATGAATTACCTGAACATTTTGTGTTTTTTTCCTGTATGAACAAAACCCTAAAAAAATGTCGTTTTTTTCTCCTTTTTTTATATAGCACTATGGTACTCGTTGGAAAGACAAAGGGGTACATGCACCGATCGGGTTTGTCCCGATTGCTAAGTGTTCTGTGCCTTATGTCCAAGGCTTGATACCAAACCACATCGAGCCGAGGATCTCACTGGAAGCAGCCTCTCTATTCTTAGGGGTAAGGCTGTCTACATCTTACCCTCCTCAGACCCTACCTTAGCTTTGCTATAGGTTGGATTAACCGAGTATGATGATTATGATGGTACTCGTTGGAAAGATAATAAAACATTTGTAAGTTTGGTGTAATGTTTTTTTTTTTAAATCTCATATATAAAATACATTAACGTTTAAAAATTACATGAGGAAACATAAAAGAGAAAAATCCAATTTTATTTTTAATTTTTTTTTTCCTAGAATCAATTAATGTTACATGGCACAGTCAAAGGGAATGATGCCCTCTTTACATGTCATGTGAGATTTATTGTAATAAAAGTATAGTATTTTCTAGGTACCTTAAGTTATAGCAAGTATCATTACCGCATCGATACCGTGCCGGCCCGAACAATACCTTCGGTGGTACCGGCTCGACTTGGGTTTTCCTAGGCTGAGTACTTATTTGCACGTTGTCGGAACCGAGATTTTTTGCATGGTTAATACAAATATTAATATAATATAATATAATATAAAATTAGTTAAAATCGAGACTTACAAATTTTAACAATACTAGCACATATATACAAAGCACACGGAAAACAAATCCAAGCTATCAAATGGACCTGTTATATATCTTTCTGTTAATGCCATCCACTACATGTTTTTCCCCTCTTTGTTTCATACACACGATGCATCCTAATGTTACATAAAAACAAGAAAGAAAAAGCCAAAAAAAGTATTTCATTAACCAATTTACAAGAGCAGCTGAGGCAAACATAGGATATTAACAAGTTCAAAAAAAAACTCTCCATTTTTATATTTAAAAACATTTTTTTTGAAGTTTTTTGTCGGAAACATATAAAATCCTAATCCGATGAATCGGAGCTGGATGCAACGTTGCTGGATCTCGGTCTCCTGAGAAGTTCAATCAGTTGCTCCGCCTGTTCATCAGTTAAATAATGCAAAATTAGACCATAGAACAAATTATTATCATTTTTCAGTACCAAGATTTTATTAATAAAATAATACATAAATAACAAAACTTAATTTATTATTATTATTATTTTTCTTAAATTGAAACATTCCAAGATTCTAAATTATGTTTCGTATGTCACAAAAGATAATATAAAAGGTAACCTCCATATAACCAATAAATGCAACTTTGTCGTCACCATGTTAGGTTTTACTTTTTCAACTCTAAAATAATTATTCCATTACCCTTTTTAGCTCATTTTAATTAAATAACTCTTTTAATAAATCCCAAAATTGTGCTAAGTTAGCTACAAATCCATGTCATGTGTTTAAACACAAACATATTTTATTAAAGTTTATAAAAACCGTTTAAAATTTGTCAAGTTACATGGTGTGATCATAATGTGTCACTTCTCTAATCAATAGGTAAAGGGTTAATATCATGCACACTACAAACGTAAGAGTAGGTGAGTTTGTCGTTAAAAAAAATAAAAACCGTTTCAAACGATGAAACCAATCATAAGTTATAATAAAAATATAGAGGGGTCTTGACTCTTGAAGGTTTACTGACTATCTAATTGACCAAGTTTTATGTTATTAAAGATATTAAAATCAACTAAAATTTTTACTGGTAGTTGAAGACAATAATATTTAATCATGACATTGAGCTGAAAAGATCGACAATAGCCAAGTCTCACATAGTCATATATCATTGTGTTTGAAAGGTTCAATATATATGACACGTCTAGAACTAGTCATAGACAAGTCTTTCGAGTGTGATGGCTTGTTATTATAAGTGGGGTCAATATTTATACAAAATGTATTGGAACCCTATCATTTTCAGAAGTGACATAACAACAAATCTTGTAAAAACGTTATAAAAAAACGTAAAATATTACTGACTTTTGTTTCTCATCTTAAATAAACTTCAATAATATCAATATTGTCTGTATATTAAATATCTTATAAAAAATTGTAAAATATTAACTTTTGCTTCTCATCTTAACAAAACTTCAATAATATCAATATTGTCTGTATATGACTAGTAATAACACTCTCACGTCATATATCAGTTTCTATATCTTAACATATCAACATATCAACGAACAATCATGGCTTCATCCACGTCATCCGCGATGCCATAAACTGGTATGGCATCTAGCACAAATAACATTTAGGGCGCGAATGTATCAAGTGAAGAAATTAATTAAGTAGCAACACTTTCATATTACTTACTCCCCAACATAATGATGTTGAGAAACAATTATGATGCCAGTAAACTATACCGTAATTATTATTACTCTAGTACAATTTTGTTATCGTCTAATTACTCTAATTACTAAATTTGGGGTAATTACGAGAATATTTCCGTAACAAACATTTATTATTACTAATATTATTTTAAGGAATTTTTTTTGAATTTTCATTGATAATTAAAAGGTAAATTACATAAGGAATCGTTCATACCTTTTGTTTAGCACGCTTGGTCCCGGTTTGTGACAACGCAACAAGTGGCGGAATAGCTCCTTCACGTGCCACCATATTCCGGTACACCACACTACCATCACACAACTGCAATAATATAACCACCGCCACCTCCTTCTGCCGTTGCGATCCCACCTCCACAATCTCCACCAACACCGGAATCCCGCCTTCTTCCACCAACGCCGCTTTCGCCTCGGGCAATCCCACCAACACGCTCACCACAAACGCCGCTTTATCCACCATATTCGACTCGAAATCCGCCATTAGTTCCACTAACGGCTTCATTATCCCCGCCTCTACAGCGCGTATTTTATTCTCTTTAATTGAACATAACGAATATAACGCGGTTGACGCGTCCTTTTTCCCGCGAAAGTTACCGGTTTCTAGTAGGTCTACTAATAAAGGAATCGCGCCCGATCTTCCAATCGCGGATTTGTTTTCTTCTAGCTGCGATAACCGGAGTAACGCGCACGCCGCGTTCTCCTTTCCGGTCGGTGTACCGACCCGTAACGCGCGAACTAACGGTCGAATTGCTCCACAAGAAGCTAAAACCTCTTTGTTCTCATCACACAACGATAAATTCAATATCGCGGTTACACCGTGTTCTTGTAGCTCAGGATCGGTAGACGAAATAAGCGAAATCAGCGGTTTGATCGCGCCTAATTTCGCGATTTTGATTCGGTTTTCGGGTTTGTTTTTAGCGAGGAGGCGGAGCTCCATCGCGGCTTGTTTTTGATCCTCTATCGAATCGGATTCAAGATCGATGACTAGTTGTTGAATCAAATCATCGGATTTTTCGGTCGCGCACGCGAGTAGTAACCGCTTGCTCTGGACCGAGGTAGTTGGGAACTCGCCAGAGCGGTCGCTGTTACACTCGCTGAACGCGGTCGAATCGTCGTTTGTAAGACTGATGTTACTGAAATTGCGGTTCATGTAGGCGTAATTAGAATGAATTTCCGCCTCCATAATGAATAAATTGGAATTAGAATTGGAATATTGTGGTTAGAGAGGGGGAAGGGGTAAAGGATTAGGGATACGATGGTGTTGAAGATTGATATAGAAAGGGAAAAAAATGGGGGACACGTGGACGACAGTATCGGGTTGGAATCAGAGAGCACGTGGGAAAGGGGGTGGCGTGCGAAGAAGGTCCGTTTTTCCTACTTTAACTGCCGTGCTTACCTTTTTCTTTTTCTCTCAAGGGGGAGAATGGCCTCATTGAGTGCCATGTAGGATATATCCCTTTGGAATATTATAATATATAGATGCATAGTTAGTTGGTAAAGTTATTTTGGTGGAAGAGCTAAAGAAACAACCAACTCCTATTATTTTATAACCTTTTTCTCTTTGTTTGTTTCCTGATTTTTTTTTTAATTTTGTGAGAATTGACTAGTGTCAATCATGTTATTGGATTTATAAGCCGGAATATGATATCCCTTTAACATCTTTAACATAAGTATAAAGAAGAGGTTTGAAGTTCAAGCCGAAGCAAAAATGACATATTTAATAGGTGATGAAGTAACTGTAGTAATAAAAGGGTGTAAAAAATGATGAAGGAAATTAGTGGTTGAAAAAAAAACATAAGCATGCTTAAAATTGTACCTCGTACTTGGTTTATCTGTTAAATAGATTGACGACTTGTAACCACGAGCTTATAGCTTAGTGGTTGGGGGATATGATGGAAGACTTCTGGCCACTTGGTCAGGAGTTCAATTCCTGATCCAACCGGTTTTACCGGCTCTTTACCGTCGTGCTCTCGGGCGGGTGAAGGGTCGGGTTTTCTCCAGAATAGGTGGCTTGCTGTGTGTTAGCTATCCGGCGCATTCTAGGCAGGCCCGGCTTAAGCATAAATCAAATGAAACTAGGGCTTTAGGCCCCAAAATTTTAAGGGCCACCAATTTTACGCCACTACATTTATTCGTTTGTATGTGAGCAGCTTTGTATTTTTTTGTTGAAATGGGTTCTGTTGAAGAAGATGAACCAGCAGAAAATTGAGGAAGATGACCGGTGAGAGAAACAAAAGTTGAGCAATATGAAGTTACTTTACAGTCCCTGAAGCTAAAACAAATAACAATAATAATAATTATTATTATATTAATAATGTATATAGTGTGTACTATGGCACTAAATGAAATCATAAAAAGAGGGTAAACTATTTTGTCCTTTACTTCTTTTTTACTTTCAATATTTACCTCGGATTTTAATTTTTCAGATGATCTTTCATAAATTTCAAAACTATGTTGTTATCTAAATAATTTATTATATTTTAAATAATTTTTTAATAATAATAATAATACCAAACTTTCATTCCATAACAATAAACGTTACATCAAAATAGCGAGCAGACGAGCAACAAGCTACGCCGCCACCCCTTTAGATACATGTTTAATTGTATGGTTATATATATATATATATAAAATCTATAATAACAAAATTCTAAACGAATTATAGATACAAACAACGGATAAGAAATAGTATGTTCAAAGTTCGAGGAAGATTAAGGAATAACATATTTTGTGTTGAAATGCTATTTAAGAGCTCTATTAAAACAATAGTCTCTAAAAATAATAACTTATATAAAGGCCTCAATTTTTATCACCGCTTTAGGCCCCAAGAAACATTGAGCCGGCCCTGATTCTAGGGCGGGCACCTAAGACGTGTCTTCAGTCTTCACCTAGGAGCGTATGAGTGCTTTCACGATTGTTGAGTGCCTGGGTAGCTGGCACGTCAGTTTGTTGGCTGTTAAAAAAAAATAGATTGACGAGTTGTAGATGAGTTTTAATTAGGTTGTAAATGAGGAGTAAATGATTTGAAGAATTGTAATAAACTAGGGTCTGACCCGCGCTTCGCGGCGGGGAAGTAGTGTTGTAGTTTCACGTTTGTCAATATTGTTGTGGCGTGTAAACCCCACCCCAACTCTGGTTAACCCCACCTAACAATATCCGATGATGGTAAAGGCAAGTTGACAGAGTTGTGTCGTTTCCGGTAACCAAACGCTTGACTACTGCCCTTTGGCGACATCTACAGTAACCTTCAGTGGAAACAGACGCGGTTCCGATGACTGTTAGGATTTTTGTGAAAGATTATGGTTTGTTCACGCAGGTCGTTAACTGTCCGACGTATGTGGTTGTATCCAACAATGGTGAGAACGTAAGAAAATCTCCCTTGTGAACTCTGCACCGACGGTGTGGTGGAGTTTTAGTTATGATTCTACCACATTGATTTCTATGTAATAATCCTGGTTAGAAAAACTTCTAATTTTTAAAGTAAGACTTCAGGGAGTGGAGGGGGGAAAGAGGGGCGTGATGCGTCGTGTGGTACATGTGGGGACCATTTTGTAACGGTGAAAATTGTGGGGTGTGGAGGGGAGGAATACTGTTATTTTTAATGTGTGTGTTAGATTTAAAATGGGTAAACAAATAATAAAATTGCTGTTAATTTAAAGAAATTTTTTTGTACAAAATTATATTAAAAATAAATGAAAGTAGCTGGCGTAAAAATAAGAACAAAAAATGGAGTTAAAATGAATAATGTGACAACTAAAAAGTGAATTTGAAAAACATATGCACATCAAGATTCTAAATTCTAATTTCCTTATGCTACTTGGTTATCACAATCACATCTCAGGTCCATATTCCTCTCTCTCTCTCATCATCATCATCATCTTGAAAGAAAAAAAAAAGCTACTTTCTCTCTGTAACAGTCTTCATTAGCATATTTGTTTGGTATTCTACCCCCTTGTTCATCTGTGTCCTTCATATATTTACCAAGAACGCAACCACCTGTGACGGGATTTAACTTTCGACTAAGAACCCTCTGGTTTTGACGGTAGTGATGGTAGATCTGGTTCTTGTTCTGACTGTAGGTCGGTGGGATACTGGGATGGGTTTTTACTTTCTGGCGGCGGTTGCAAGTTTGGATGATATTAGTGGTGCTGTGGTGGTGGTTGCAGGTGCGGATGGTGGTAAGGGTGGTGATTGAAGGTGCTGATGCTGGTGGAGTGGCAGTTGTAAGTAGGGAGCTGATGGCGGCGGCATTATTGGTTGGTGGTGTGTGCACCGGAGGTGTGGTGGTGGTCGGTGGCGGCTAGTGAAGCACCAGTTTCAAAAACAAAAGTCATTGTAACCCCTAAGATTCCGCCACGTGGACTAAATACTGTTCACGTTTTGTTTTGTTAATTTATAGAATAAGTTAGATGTATTTAACGGTTTGGAGTTAATGAAATGAAATGCTATGTCTGTTTTGCTTTAATTTGAATAAATAGTAGCTTGACGGAGTTGAATAGTAACTCCGTTAAGCTAAATAGCAACTAACTGAATTAAATGGTAACTCAACGGAGTTGAATAGTAACTCCTTTAGTACTATTTATGAAAGTTTCTAAACTAATGGAAAAAATAGAGCTAAATAGTAACTTAACGGAGAAAAAAAACGGATTTAGGAAAAAAAAATTAAAAAAACAGAGTAAATAGTAATTTGACGGAATTGAATAGTAACCAAACGAAGTTGAATAGTAACTCCGTTAAGCTAAATAGCAACTTAACTGAATTAAATAGTAACTTAACGGAGTTGAATAGTAACTCCGTTAGTACTATTCATGAAAGTTTCTAAACTAATATATAACTCGCCGTCTTTCATCTGTAGCCTCGCCGCCGTGATGAATAGTTGATGTATCTCTTCTTGTTTCATTGTGAATTACTGTCGGTCGTCTTGAATGGAAGCGCAGGAGGTGGAACTTGGAAGACTGACGAAAGCGATGATGTTTATCTGAAGAAAAGGGGCAGCGGTGGGATGTCTGGAGAGCAAGCACGTGGCATTTGATGTTTTTTATAAAAAAAGATACTATTCATCTTTATTCTACTGTTCATCTTAGATTTTAATTTATACATAGTATATAATGAGTTACAATGGGGTGAAAGATTTTTCACTTGACCCATGTCTCATGCTCTAGTCACTTGTCTGCTGTGACCCATTGTTATGAGTGTATTCTTATCATTATTTTTTTCCTATCTTGTATATACGTATATGATATTGGGAGGATAAACTATCAACATATAATTATTTGTATTTTTTTCTATATATGGTGTTTTAAAAAAGTTAATTACACAAATAGTTCCAGTGGATTTATTCTAGTGACCTGTCCACGACCATTCTTTTGATTCCTACATCGACTTTGCATTGTATTACATTCGTCTCTTGTATATTTATGAGACATAAATTGTCAAAAAAAATAATCACTTGTAAATAATTTGTCCATCTTTAATCTTATTTTAACAAGAGTCGCTTACTCAAACAGTTCATGTGAATTACACATTTAGGGTCTAAGTTAGAAAATTTTCATGTTTAAATTACATGGTTCCCTTTTTGTATCAACTTTGGGTTTTGACACTAGTTCCTGTTAAATTGTTATTATATGACTAAAATACCTTTTATACTTAACAAACAAAAAAAAAGTTATTTAGAAACCTAGAGAGGGGAATGAATAAGAAAGCTGCTAGTTAAAAAACTAATTAAGAAGGTTTATCACTTGTTTGAAACCCAACAACAATATAATGCAAGTAGAGAGTTTTGGAAGAAATGACAAAAACCGATTCATAGAAGTTCAAGTGGATGTTAACTAATCCATTTTACCGCTGATTCTTCAATCGAGGGTTGCTTCACTAATCGTTTATCTTAAACGAAAGAGATCGCCAGTACTAGCACTTCACTAAGCAAGATAGTGATCAACTTCAAACACATTTCTAAACCTTAATGTGACCTTGTTAAGTGATTAGGAGCATCCTAGCACCACCGGTAAGCTTTCTATCCATTTTAATTTTTATTTGTAGAGGTTTCGGCGGATGTATGAATCCATATGAAATTTATGGTGGAGATAGTGTTTAGTAGCTTAGAATAATCACAGATGATGAAATATAAATTGTTAAAGAGTCCATAGAATAGCATTGCGTTGTTCGAATTAGAAATTATGAGTTGAGTTTTGATGGGATATTTAATCTATGAGCTTTGCAACATCACATGATGCTTATACCTAGTCGGAATTCATTAAACTTGAATGTATTTGACTTCGTGATCAATTTTGCTTAATTTGTGTTTAGATGGAATTGTGTATTACGAATGGTTTAAATAAAATACGTTGTTAAGGTGTGAAAATGGTGATTTCTGGTAAAAATAGAGATTTAAGCCTAATTGGGCTAAAAAAGCCAAATTAGTAAATCAGTTAATCTAATTGGGACTAATTACTGAGTTTTACATCTGGCGGGTCGACTTGAGTGTAAACAATATGTCAAGAGGTATATATTCGTCAAATGTGTTAAAGAAACACTAGTAAAATAACCCAACACTACGTTGCGGGAACTTGGTTGGCATCAGTTGAGAAAAATCCAAAACAAAAAGTTTTTGATATACAAAAAATATATCGGTACGTATTTTGTGTCGATTGAAAAACTATAGACACGATTATCCTTAGTAATTTCTATAGAGTTGACATTGGTTCCGATGTTCTGTCCGAATGACCAAAACACTGATATTTTAATATCCCAAAACCTAAAACATTAATAATTCTAAAATAATATCACTAACTATATATAAATACTTTTAGTTTGGATTAGGAAAAAAACTAAAGTATATTAACAAAAAAGGAGAACCATGATTTTTATTTTGGAAAGAAACAAAATTTACAATTACGAAAAAAAAAACTGAAAGAAAAGAAAAGCAAAAAAAGCTGGAAAAGTAAATTCACTTCAACAAAAAAATGAAAAGCTAACGAAGTTGTATACGTTTGAAAATAGTTTCAAAAGAGATGGTTAAGAGGGCTAGAACCCGAGGAATATGGTGTAGAGCAGCACCACTTTTTAATTGTATATTACATGCAAACGTTTTCTAATTTGCATAGAGAACCTCGAGGGTTGTAAAAGTCGTCCGAGTTAACCGATTACTCGCCGAGTACTCGCTATAGGGTGGGTCACCAAGTATAGCCGACTTAGCCGAATATTCTGAGTACTCCCCGTATAGGCCGATTCGACCCCCGAGTACTTGCCTGATTAAGCCGAATACTCGCAACTCCCCAGTCAGCCAAGTTGGTAGCGCCTAACGAGTTCTACAACCATGGGCTGGAGTAACAAAAAATTTAAAAAATTGTCCAAGCATTACGTGCCAAACCGAAAAGATCAACCATTGATATATTAGTGCTGTTTACCCATTTGAAAAACGTATAGTATAGGAATAGGAATTAGATAAATGTCCATAGATAAATAAGGTCAATTAAGGTATGGTTAGTGAGGAAATTGGCTGACTTGACCAATAAGTGGATTTGTAAACCATTGTGCTCAAAACAAATATAAAATAATGAACATATTTGTTGACTTCTAGAAACCAATGTGACTTTTTTTTTTTAACGGCTCTCAGCGATTAACACACCAACTGGGGTAAGCATCTGCCCGGGGTCGAACCCCATAGTGGGCACTTAAGCCCTGAGAGAGCGGCCAGCCAGACCTACTCGGCCCTTCTAAGTGGCGAAGCCTGAACAGATGCACACACTCAGGCGGGAACCCCACTAATGTGGGTAAACCCTCCCCCCCTCAGAATCGAACCCCCGACCTTATGGTTGTGTTTCCGAATCCTCATTGAGGTGGCTAACTGGGCTAGCCCAGATGGTTCCAATGTGACTTGGATGAGAATTTACATAGGACTACATTGATATGTAATTTGTAAATTATGTGGTTTGACGTGATCTTATTGATGTGTTCCTATCTATATGAATGATGTGTAAAAATTCAAATGATGTGTGAAACCTGACAATTTTAAGTTACTTTCTAAAAAACACAAACTATTTTACCTTGGTGAAACATTTCAATTATCTAATTGCGAAATAACTTCTGTGAATTTATTTGCAATTATGTGTATGCGTGAACGTATGTATAATAACATCTGCCATTGAGTGTATTTTGTAACTAGCAGTAACCCGCGCGTTGCAGCGGGGCTACACGATGTTTGGCTATATATAATTGGTATATATGTAAAATTACTGTGTTTAGCTTTAAGACTTGTACATGTCCCCCTTCTTAGCCCAACTTCCCAACCATCTCCTCCGATCACCGTGGTTCTTGAACTCAAAAGAGCTGACCACAACATACTTCCCCTGCTCACTAAAACCAAAAAGAACCAGTTGTTTCACCCGATGATTGATTTGCTTTCCAGTTCCAGATTATTCTTCGCGCTAACAGTCAAACCCCCAATGTATGAATCGACCTTGAGGGAATTCTGGGCCAATGCTACCATCACCCCTCATAATGATGGATCCATTTCCATTTCATCAACGATTCAGTCAAAAGCTGTTACCATTACCCGTGAAATTCTCAACACTCATCTTCAACTTCAGGATGATGCTACTTTTGTCCTATCCTTTGATAAAACCACTATGCACTCTGCATTTGTGAATGTTGGGTATACTTGAAATCTCTCTTTAGACACACTTTGCAAAGCATATCTTCCACCCTGTTACATGTATCTGCTTCATACTTTGATAGTATGCTTTTCAAAGAAATCCGATTCTTTCGATCAAGCTTCAATTCATATACAGGAGCTATTTTATTCCTTGATCAAGAACCAGAAATTTAGTCTTTCCAACCACATCTTCAATGACCTAATTGCAAATCATAATGAAAAGTCAAACAAACTTTTAATGTATCCGCGTTTTTTAAGTTTTGTGCTATTAAAACTTCTTGATCAAAACATAATAGCAAATGGGGATGCTGTTTTTATGAAGAGTCAAACTGTCAAAGTTTTTACTTCCATGGCCAGTGGAACTGCTATCCAAGCACCCTCCTCCCTGAAACACACCAGAAAATCCCAGTCATCTACAAAACACAAACCTGCTCAAACACCACCACTTGAGCCAGCTGCTGAAACACAAACACAGCAAACAATGGATGTTGTTGATGATTCCTCTCAACCACATGGGGGTTCTCCACCACAAATTGACATCCTTGCCCTCTTTGCTTCTTTGAATCAGACCTTGAGCAACGAGCTCGCTAACGCTTCTCTATCACAAAGTGACTCCCGTGTCCTTGGGGAGTGCTTATTGAGTCTGCTCACTAACTATGCGCCTTTCATTAAAAAACCAGCTCAATCTGTTCAAAAGTTCCACCCTTCACAGCTTGAGACTCAAGAAGTGTTTGGTAAAAGGGCCCAAACAGAAACCTCTGAACCCTCCGGGCCATCCTCTTCCGCTCAAACCACATCCCCTGAACAGCCATCCTCTGTTACAAGAACCACAGATAGGAATCTTTTTGTGAGACGAACAATACAACTGGTTCTATCTTTTTGTGAGAAGAATGGTGGTTACATTGTGAAGAAGATATTAACCGTGTATTAGCCACATGTACCATAGGCATGATATGTTGTATAAAGGGCATAATGGGAAGAAAGAGGGTAAAATATAGAGATGTATACTTATGCCTCTTCATATGCCATCTTAAAAAAGTAGTGAAATTACCTTGATACCCATCTAGGATGTATTATATAATAGTATAGATAGATATAGATTAATTAGTTATTATTATTATCAAAAGTGTGTGTGTGTGTGTGTATATATAGGGGAAAGTTAATTTGAGAACATATATATTTCGTGTGAATGGCGAGAACGATATCTAAAACCATTCAAATTCAAAATTTCATTTTACACTTATCTTTATTACTAAAATAAAATCTCAAAAACACAATTTACGCGTAAAAATTCAAACATATATGAAAATAAATTGTTTTTACACATGTGTAAATTTACTGTTTATATATGTATAAACTGTTTCATTTACACATGTGTGAAAAGTTATTTTGAAAGTGTTTTTGCAAGAAAAGATGAATTATTTGGAAAGAAAATTCATTTATTAATGTTGTATGTTGATTATAATGAAGTTTGTATTAAAATTTTTTGATTTTGATTGATTTTTTTACTTGTTCTCACAGTTCTCACGATATTTAGCGTTCTCAAGATAACCATCCGCTATATAGGGAAGGGTTTAAATGAGAACACCCATCTTTTGTGAGAACCATGAGAACCAATCTCAGCCACTCAATTTTGTTCATGGTGTTTTAACTAAAAGGTTAAATTTGTAATTTGACAATTCACTATCTTCTTCCTAGATCTAATATTACCCACGATCTTCATTACGTTCAGTGGGTTTTATGAATACTTCATAAGCACACCATCTCTAATCTCATTCTTCAATCAATTATTGGTCAGCTGATTTCAGATTCATAGATCTTCATTTATTTTGTTCCTAAATATGTAGGTGTTGTTCTTCAATCGTTCCTTGTTCAATGGATTTTGGATCTACTAATTTGAGACGATTTCCTTTATATATTCTGTAGGTTTTAGTTTTTGTCAATTACTTGATTAATTCTTTCATCTTTTCCATGTAGTTATCTTGATTTTGTGGAATTTAAGGAAAAAATAGGAGCATGGAAAGGAAACATTGAATCATTTCTTGGTGCACATGACCTGCTTGTTAAAATGCCAAAGTGAGTTTTGTGCTTTGTTTCTTAATGCATGGTTCAAATGAAGTTCTGGTGGTCAAAAGTTGTATATAGCTTCAATATCCTAATTGCTAAAGCAACTTTTAAACCAATTTATGTTTATGTAAGTAGCCGAATTTGCAATATCAAATGTTCCTGACCAAAAAAAAAAACATTGTGTTAAATGTGGAGAGTGGTTCTAGTTCTCATGTTGCAGTGAACTATGAATAGTAATGTTGTTGATTAAGAAGGTACTACTCTAGATGGTTGTTTGATTAGTAAAATATTTGTGTTTAAATTTTTTGAATTGTATTTTTTCCGATGTGTTATCATTATCTTTACATATATGTAAGTTGACTATACATGTTTTTATGATGTGTTGTTTCCATTGTAATTAGTCATATTACTCATTTCTGTTTTACACATATGTAAATGTTGAAGGCTTTCTTTGCAAAGAAACACTGTTAAAGCTGTCTGATTTACACATTTGTTGTTGACTACAGTGTGAACCTGTAAAGTTTGCTTCTTTTGTTCAAGAAATCAAGACTATAAAAAACAAACTTTTAAAAGAATTACCGAAGAATCTAAGTTCATAGAAAAAGGGAGGTCGCTCTGAAGTATTTATTCACATCCAAATGTATCTATTGTGGCTGTTCAAGGTATTAGGAACAAAGGTTGTGGTACAGCTCGTCGTTTTATTGGCTCGAAAGAGAAAGCTCATGTTAAGTGCATGAAGAAAGAAAGGAAGTGCAAATTTTGTGACAAACTTGGTTCCTATAGTTCTCTGAGTTGTCCTAAAAAACAAAATCGAAGCCATAAATGTAGTCATTGTGATGAAGAGAGACATATGTGAAGATAGTGATGATGAATGAATTTGAACTTTTGTTTGGACGTTGGATTTTATAGTTTTATATTTTATTATCTCATGTTTTTCAATGTATTGATATTTATTTCATGGTTGGGCTTGTTTTCTTATTTGTCATCAAACTATATTTGCGTAAGTGTTTTACACATATGTAAATCTCATGCGTCCTTTTTGCAATATGTCTTACACATGTGTAAATTGTCCAGTATCACTTTTTTGTTTATATTTTCCATATATTTGATTGTATTACACATGTGTAATTGTTCAGTGGCACATAAATTATCTGTTTTTCATATTTGCTTTTGAATTACACATGTGTAACTATTCATTATTGCTATTTGTTTCTGTCTTTCATATGTTCAGTTGTATTACACATGTGTATATTTTTCATTATCACTTATTTCCTTATGTTTACGCATTTGAATTTGAACTGCACATGTGTAAATTGTTAATTGTCTCTTGGTTGCTTCTATTTTATATATGTTTACACATGTGTAATTTGTTCATTGTCACTTATTGTTTTTGTTTTACACATTTGTATATGAGTAACTTATGTGTAAACTTTTTAAAGCAATTGTTTATTTTTATTTTACATATTTTTAGTTGTATTACACATGTGTAGTTCGTTCATTGTCACTAATTTGTTTCTATTTACAACTTTGTGTATGTATTACACATGTGTAAACTATACACTGTCACTCATTTGTTTCTATTTAACATATTCGCATTTGTATTTCACATGTGTAAATTTGTTCATTGTCACGTATTTATTTATTTTACATGTTTACAGCTGAATTACACATGTGTATACTGTGAATTACACGTTTAGTTGTGTTACACGTGTGAATTGTTCACTGATAGTTTTTTGCTTCTGTTCGACGCATCTGGATCTGAAATACACACGTGTAAGTGTATGTTTTACACACGTGTAAATCTCATGTATTCTTATGTAATATGTCTTACATATGAGTAAAATGTTTATTGTAACTTATGTGTTTATATTTTACACATTTGTATATGATTTACACATGTGTAAATTTTATTCACTATCATTTTTTTGTTCATCTTTTACACATTTGTGATTGAATTATATGTGTGCAAACTATGAAGTAAACAAAAATAGTATTATCCAAAGATCAATGACATTAATTTTCCCAATAAGTCATCATTAAATACATACAATAACTATGATAACATGAAAACAAGAGTTGTAATCCTTGCGCTAACCACGGTAACATAGAAACAAGTCATAATTAATATCATCTAGTCTATTTTTTCCCATTTTGGTCTCTCTCAACTCCAACGTTTTCTTGATAACATCTTCTCGGTGAATATTTCATTTTCGATAGTACTATCTTTGCAACATATTTCTTCCAAAGCAAGTTTAGTTGTGCTTCTTGTCTTTTTCTTTTCTCCGTTTGAAGCTATATTTCGAATTCTTTACACAACTTTCCTTTTACATTTCTATGTGCCTTATAAAAAGCTCGCCACAATCAATATTGTTTACCGCTCATGGATGCTTCTGTTAAAGCAATAAAATGTAATTAAATAACATGTTTAGTATGCAAACAATTTACTTACACAGGTGTAAACAACTTATTTACACATGTGTAAAAATGTTTTAAGCTTAAACATGATGATGTACACATATATACCACTCTTTGATGCTTCTGTCAAAACATTAGAATGTAATAAACAACATTTAAAAATGTGTAACTAGTAGTTTACACAACTACTTACTTAGACATGTGTAAACAACTTATTTACACATGTGTATACCACTCCTTAATGCTTCTATGAAAACAAGAGTCTGTAATAAACAACATTTTCAATATATATAAGTAGCAATTTACACAACTGCCTACTTACACCTCTGTGAACAACTTATTTACACATGTATAAATGTCTTAATTACACAATTGCAATATTAACTAAGATGATTTATGCTAGATGATCATTAAAAGTGATGATTCTAGTAAAAGTAATTTCATAGATTATAATATTTTTAGTACAGTAAATAAAATTTCAATTACTCAAATTGGTGCCATGAACTAAAAGTCAGTAAACAAAATTTCAACTGCTTAAATTGGTGATATGAACTAAAAGTCACAAAACCATTTGCAGTACATATAATTAGAAATAAACAGATCGTATTAATGCACAATGTACCAATTTTTTTGAATGTTTTTATTTAAAGTGACAAAATTATAAAACCACTACACACAGGCAAATAACTCACTTACACATGTGTAACCTGCTTTCCATGCCCTGAAAAATATCTTGCTCTCATCCTTTCCTTGTTATTCTCTGATTTTTATGACCTGCAAATATAGTGTTTTAATACAAGATATATGAAGCTTACATGACATATCCGGATAACATCTAATATACACTTAGCCATTTCGTCAAACACTAAATCTATAACTACTCAAACAAAAATAATCCAACAAAAAACAACCAAACCAACAATTAGACATTAAACCTTTCATCAAACACCTCACAGGTAACTACTCAATCACAAGTAATTCAACAAAATCAACATAAGAAAAACTTAGACCTTTAATCAAACACCTCATCTTCACTACTCAAACAAAAATAACCCAACAAAATCAACCTAACACACACTTAGACATTTCATCAAACACCTTATGTGCAACTACTCAAACCCAACTATCCCTCTCACATCCTTACAAGATCGAAAACAACATACAACAAACAAAACAAAAGAGCACCAAATACCTTCAATCAAAAATAAAAGATCCAACAAAACAGCAATCAATTACCTTGCATATTAAAAGATAAACGGATGTAAAATAATTACGTGTACCTTACGATTTTTGAAGACGTGATTTGAATCATGAGGATGAAGGTCTGTTGAATAAAGACGCGATTTAGGTTTTTGAGAAGGAAGCTGACTACCAGGTTGTGTCATGGAAGATTTTAAGTGTGTTTGAAATGTCTTTTACCAATAATGCCCTTTTAGGTCCTTTATTTTGTTCCCTTTTCTTATTTAAACTCCCTCTAATCTTAGCCCTTGATTATAGATGATCTATGGATGAAAATAGTTCTTAGTGTTCTCACAAATTTCCTTGTTCTCAAGATAACCCTCCCCTATATATATATATATATATATATAGGGAAAAGTTAATTTGAGAACACCTATATTTCGTGCGAACCGCGAGAACGCCATCTAAAACCATTCAAATCGAAAATTTCTTTTTACACTTACCTTTATTACTAAAATACAATCCCAAAAACACAATTTACGCGTAAAAATTTGAACGTATACGGAAATAAATTGTTTTTACACATGTGTAAATTTACTGTTTGTACATGTGTAAACTGTTTCATTTACACATGTGTAAAAAGTTAATTCGAAAGTTTTTTTGCAAGAAATAATGAATTATTTGGAAAGAAAATTCGTTTTTTAATGTTGTATTTTGATTATAATTAGTTTTGTATTGAAAAAAAATGATTTTGATTGGTTTTCTCATTTGTTCTCACGGTTCTCGCGATATTTAGCGTTCTCAAAATAACCCTCCCCTATATATATATATATATATATATATATATATATATATATATATATATATATATATATATATATATATATGAAAAAAGAGTGATTTTGTCCAAAACAAATAAGACTAACCAGGCCAACCAGCATGAGCCCAAACAAACATCACTACGGCTGACCCTCTCTGCCGGTTGTGGCACGTCCAAGCTAAGCCCTCGCGGTACGCGAGGAGCCACCTAACGTAGGCCAACCTTTCAACCCATCAGATCGCAAATTTCAACCTAATAACATATTTTCTCACCCTAATTCGCCCACTTCACCTTTATTACTAACTTCCCTGTCCCCAAACTGAAAACCACCAAACATAGAGTAACAATAATAGTTATTATTATTATTAAAATAATAGATAAGAGAAAAAGAAAAAAAAAATACAAAATAATTTTACAAGAGGGGTGTTGTTTTGTTAAGTGTCTTTTTTTTAAAGGTCAACCAACTGATGTGCAGTTACCCGGGCACCCAACATCGTGAAAGTGACCATACGCTCCTAGGTGAAGACACGTCTCAGGTGTCCGCCTTAGAATGCGCTGGGTAGCTAACAGCCACCAAGCCACCAGTTCTGGGGAAAACCCGACCCTTTACCTGCCCGAGAACACGACAATAAAAAGCCGGTAAAACCCCGTGGATCAGGAATCGAACTCCTGACCAAATGGTCAAGAGTCTTCCATCATTTCCCCAAACCAATCAGCTTTGTTAAGTTACAATCTAGAAAATGAAATGTCGTAATAGCCTTGAGAGTTTGACCATTGAGCCATAGAGGTTGCTTTTGTGTATTCATCAATGACCCTCCATAATGTTTTCTACTTTTCTTTGAAGACGTGCTTCACATGTTGTGGCCAAAGTTTCAAGTGTTGGTAATTTTGATATAATCAAATCATTTTAATTAGTTGGATTAACTGAAAACCTAAAAAGAATTTTGGACAAACATGAATGCAATTTATGCAAATTAGAATGTGTGGAGTAAACGTTTGTTTATATTTGTTCTGAATGAAATTGGACTCGTGGGTTTTAAACTATGAAGCCACCAATTCCATTAGGCTTCAAGGGGGTTGTCCCCGTTGACACCATAAATAATAATCAAGGGGTTTAAGGGTGGTCGTGGCTTTCCCGGCAAGGTTGCCAAGCCCTCACCAACCCCACCTTGTCACGTCAAAATCACAGAAAAACTCAATAAAAATACCGTAGCCGATCGGTTAGGTGTAATCGATTAGTGACGCTTTTGACCGTAGCCGAGAGGGTGGCGGCGGTGTAGCCGTTCGGCTATAGTAGCCGAACTACTGTAGCTGACGAGTGACCCATCCACCCTAAGATACTTAGTCTTGAGGATTAAGACACCATAAATCATTATCAAATTTAAAATAAACAACCATAAAATATAGTTAATCAATTTATATAGGGGAAATGGAATTTAATAATCCCAACTTTGGGGGGTTGGAAGGCAGCAGTCCCAACTTGAAAATTGTAACACAGCAGTCTCAACTTGTCAACATTTTTATTCTAATGGTCCCAAACTATCCTCAGTTAAGTTTTTCTGTTAAGTGCCAACGTGGCAATCCACGTGGCAGTCCATGTTGCATAGTATGTCCAGTTGGCAAAAAATGTGGGTCCCACTTGTTTTTTCAATTAAAAAAAAACCTATGCATGTATTATTATATCTATCTTCATCATCTGTGTATATATTATACACACATATATACACACACAAAGAGATAGAGAGAGAGAGAGAGATTACAACCCACCCCCTTCTTCATCGTCCTGTCACCACCGTCCACCACCATCTCCGACGACCACCACCCCACAACCGCCTGTCACCACTGTCCACCACCATCTCCGACGACCACCACCCCACCCTCCCTCCTCCTCCTCTGTTTTCCCTCCGATGACACCCACAACCTGCACCAACCCGCCACCACCAACCAAAGCCCACCCACCATCATTCCCCTCAACCTCCACCCCATAATCACCACTCTACCATTCACCCCCACCAACCACCTGTAAAATTAGGGCTTTCCCCCAAATTTTAGGGTTCTTAGTTCGTCACCATCAACCACCGCCACCATCAACCATTTTATTTGGTTGGAGCCTTAATTTTACAAGGGGAAGAAGAGGGGGAGAAGCCCTAATTATTTTTGGGGGAAGAAACCTAACCTGAACGGTGGTCGGAATCCACCTGTTCTTCCTCCAATCTTGAACGGTGGTCGGAGATGGCCGTTTTTGGTTCAGATCTGGTAGTGGGTGGTGGAGAAGACGACCGGGTGGTGGTGGAGAAGACGACATTCAACCATCTGCAACCTCTCTCTCTGCGTTCTCTCTCTCTCATCTCTTTCTCTCTCTACGTTCTCTCTCTCTCTCAGCTCTTTCTCTCTCTTTACGTTCTCTCTCTCTCAGCTCTTTCTCTCTCTGTATATGTGTATATATATTGTATATGTGTGTATATATATTGTATATGTGTGTGTGTATATATAAATATTTTGGTATAAAGATTAAAAAAGACACATGTACATTGTGGGACCCACATTTTTTTTCCCAACTAGACAGATTTTGCCACGTAGGACTGCCACGTGGGATGCCTACGTGGCACTTAACTGGAAAAACTAACTGAGGTTAGTCTGAGACCATTAAAATAAAAATGTTGACAAGTTGGGACTGCTGTGTTACAATTTTCAAGTTGAGACTGTTGCCTTCCAACCCCCCAAAGTTAGGATTATTAAATTCCATTTCCCCATTTATATAACACACACTGTTTTTATAATTCTTTGTTAAAAGTCGATTTTACATTCTTTTTAAAAATAACAAAGATGTCAATATTCTATTATTGAACTAAAGTCTAAAGGCATACTATACTACAATTGAAAGGAAAACTAGAGGAAACGAAAAGAATCTAAGAAAAAATGGCACTGTAATCTTTTAAAGAGAAACGAAGAAAAATGATATCAATGAGAAATTTTGGCTAAGATCATGTGTAGTGGTGGGGGGTTATGGGGGGTTGTAGGATTAAAATATTAAAAAGTAATAAAAGCTGGGTTATGTGGGGGTTGTGGAAAAAGAGTGTGTAGTGGGAAGGGGGTTATGAGGGGGGTTATAAATGATTGGTAATGATTGGTTAATTATTGTTTTTTATTTAAATAAAGAATATTAAATACTTAATATTTTATTAAATATAAAAATAATAATAAAAATAAAAATTTAAACTGAAAGTTTATTAAATTAATAAAATAATAAAAAAATATTTAATTTTAAAAACTAATATTTAAAAAAAAAATTTGAATTTCAAACGGTTACTGTTCCAAACCGTTTGAATTTCAAACGGTTTCCCTCCAAACGTTTAAATTTCAAAGTTTGAATTTCAAACTTTCCCCCCCACCACCAAATCTCAGACCACCTATAAATACCCCCCTCCCTACCACCATTTCAATCACACCTCTTCCATCTTCCTCATCCTTTCCTCATCAAACACAATGAATAACACTGGCGGTTTTCAAGCAGGAGCTTCCGGACCTTCTAATGTCCGGCAGTTCACTCGACGGGTCCGGGGACGGGGCCGGTCCCGGCGACTGCCAACTCATCCTCCTCCACAACCTCCTCTTCCTCCTCCTCCTCCTCCTCAACACTGGCTAAATCCCCCTCCTCCTCCTGCTGTGGCACCACCAACTAATCCTGAAGAGGATGATCCCTGGAAGGATGATCCCTGGACGGATGAAGAATTGGTTTGGGCCGCGGAGTATACCATGGCTACTTATCAGCTGGACCGACTGATGTTGTCGGCACCACCAACCTTAACCCCTCCTCCTCCTACCCCCTACCAGCAACCTATCCCCACCAACCAGACTACCCCCTACCACCACCCTATCCCCACCCCCCAGAATACCCCCACCCCCTATTACCAACCTACCCCCACCCCCCAGAATACCCCCACCCACCACCACCAGACCACCCCACCCCGTGAATATGGGGAGCCAACCCCTGAGGACTTGGAAGCCCTCAGGGAAATTGAGGAGGAGGGGCGCCTCTGGAGCATGCCATCCCCTCGTCGTGAGAACTACTACTTCCCGTCGGATGCGAGGTCTGATGGACGGGACAGCTCACGTTCCCTGTCCCCCGAGTACTACTCATTCGAGGACTGGAACTTTTAGGCTTATATTATGTGTTTAATTAAGTAATTTAGGAATATGTTATGTGTTTATGTAATGTGTTTATGTAACGTTTTAATAAGTAGTTTAGGATTAGGAACTCTGTTTGTAATAAGTAATTTAGGAACTCTGTTTTAATAAGTAATTTAGGATTGTATTTTTATGTGTTTATGTATTTTTAGTGTACACATTTTGAAAAGATAAAATTTCATTCAAACGTTAAACATTAAAACCTTAAACATTACAAATACAACATTAAACATTAAACATAAAATTAAACATTACACATTATTAAACATTAAAACATTAAAACCTTAAAACACTAAACAAAATCAAAACGCATCAAAGTCCACGACAGCAGATTGGTGACGGTGAAGTCGGTGCCGTAACGTTCACGATAAGCGTCGTGTGTTAGTTGAATTGCCATATGTTGGCTAACGTCAGGGTGCGCCTGCACCGTCGCTTGATAGACCGTTTGCCAACGCGTAACATTAATTTGTATGGTACTAAACTTAGCGGCGATCTGGTCGACCGTACGGTGGTCCGTATCGGTAATTCGGTTGTACTCCTCCAATACATTGCGCCAAAATTGTCGCCTATTGTTCGGCGGATTTTCCTTGGTGTTGACCCACGCCCTCACCAACTCGAGTTGGTCTTGGTTCGTCCAGGCTGCCATTGGTTTGGTTTTGGGTTTGTATTTGGTTAGAATGGTTTGTGTTGTGGTGTGAATGGTTTGTGGTGTGGTGTGAATGGTTTGTGGTATGTTATATATATATAGAGATTTTGTTTAAAAAAAAAAAAAAAAATATTTAATGTTTGTTACCGTTGTCAAACGGTCAACAACACAAAACAACCCCCATTCAAACTCCAAAACGCCGCTAACCACACAACGCTGCTCACCCAAAACGCCCTATAGCGCCGGGGGGGGGGGGGCGGTGTTCCCCGGCGCTATGTGGCTGAAAACGGCGCTATGATGGTTCCACTACACAAGGCCTAAATGTCCCCCCAACATCGACAAAATTTCCATACGAAAATAAATAACGTACTTTACGCAATGGAATTATTATTAAAATTAACTTTTTTTTTCTTGTTATCTCCTAATGTAAAGACACAAACAGAAAAACAATTATCGTTTCTCTTCATCTTTTTTTTCTCTTCATTACTCCGTATTTTATTTTCTTATCTTATCCAAGCTCACGAAGCAGGGTATAGGGATACATAAAAAAAATAGTCATCCACTTCACTTTAGTGATACCGCAATATTCTTATTTATTTTACGGGTCATAAAACAATAATATATCTTTTTATTCGTTTTAATATTGGTAAAATACCAATTAGTAAAATTTAACATAATACTCGTACGTTTTTATGAACCAACACATGCCTTTTGGTGAATTATTCCTCTATCTAGATTACATATTGACATTCATGTGGCAGTTTAGTTTATGTACCATATGTTATTGATGTGACAATAAAAAATAAGAAAATTCAGACTAAATTACGCCGATGATATATTGCTAAAGTCAAATTCATTTTTTTAATGTTACACATCTAATTTCAGGAGTTTACTCAGGCGTAACTTACGTTTATAAAAGAGTAAATTATCAAAACCGTCCATGTGGTTTGACCCAATTTACCATTCCAGACCAATCTTTTAAAAAGTGCATGAACACTTCTTGATCTTTCAAAAAATATGCCAAAACAGTCCAACGACTTAACCCAGTTAACTTTTATTCGTTAAGTCAGGGACATTTTCATCCAGTCACTTATAAATTCATCTTCTTCCCCAAATTCTTCTTCCCTAATCAAACCCACCATCTTCACCTTTCACCACCACCACCATCCACCCACAACCACCCACCACCTCCACCATCTCCTCCACCTTTCACCACCACCACCACCACCACCTTCTTTCACAAACCTAACAGAAAGAGTCAAAGATCCACTGATAACATAACTTAACAATGACCTAATCTCCAACTTACACACTAAAGTCAATTATCTTTATCTCACATTAAATCAAAACCTAAACCTCCAAAGACATTCAGAAACCCTACTTTACTTTGGTTCTATCTTCCATTCTCCATTTATTTTGGTTCTATCTTCCATTCTCCATTTATTCAAGTTGTTGAAGATGCCTCAAAATTCCTATTGGATGGACCTTCAACTAATGCTAGTAGCATTGGTGCACCATGTTTTAGGTTGTCGGTGGATGGTGGTGATGGTGGTGAAAGGTGGAGGAGGTGGTGGGTGGTTGTGGGTGGATGGTGGTGGTGGTGGTAAAAAGTGAAGATAGTGGTGGTGGTGGGTCTGATTAGGGAAGAAGAATTTGGGGAAGAAGATGAATTTACAAGTGACTGAACGAAAATGCCCCCGACTTAACGAAGAAAAGTTAACTGGGTTAAGTCGTTGGACTGTTTTAGCATATTTTTTGAAAGATCAATGAGTGTTCATGCACTTTTTAAAAGATTGTGCTGAAGTGGAAAATTGGGCCAAACCACAGGGACGGTTTTAGTAATTTACTCTTTATAAAACTATCAAGTCTTAACAGATTTGATAAGCTATAACATGACTATTATGCCCAGGGCTGTCCCTGAAAATTCATGTGCCCGGGCCGAGCCGCAAAATATGTGCCTTTTAGTCTTAGCTCTTTTAAGCAATGTTTTCATAACGGAAGCAGAAATTGAACCGATGTCCTTACCGGTTCCCTAGTTAAACCGGTCAAACCGGATATAGAACTAAAAGTGTCGTAATAAATATAAAAGTTAATATGTTTGGCTAACTGGATCATAAAAAAACCACAATTTCTTAAAATTCCATAATAATTTGAAGGACCATTATCTTATGTCAAGACTCCAAAAGTTCTTTAATAAAAAATGAATTTGACTTACACCATGTGCAAAAGCGTGAGACAATTACTGTTTTGTAGTACTACTATAAATTAAAATTTACTCCAAAGGCTGCAGAACTACTGTACCACAACACACATCTCAAATAACATACTTCAACTTTTTTTTAAGTATGCGGTATCCTTCTAATCTAGTTTTTCATGTATGACTCATCTTCTTCCTTATCTACTCTTCACCTTCTTGCGTTTATATCCAGTGATGTTCAAGATGAAATCTTTTTTTTTTGGGGTCGAAAACAGAAAGAAAATACTTGCAGAAATAAAACACCCGTCGCCGCTCAAAGTGCCTCTCTAGAAATTGGGCCCGGGCCGGGAGTCCTCCCAGCACCCCCTCATAACCAGCCCTGATTATACCCTTATATTTAACATACAAAAAATATATATAAAAATCTAACTACCCTCGCAATCCCATCCCTTGACATGCCATACCCTTTCGCGATGTTTACCACATGTTTCGTCATTTCCTTTTTTGTTGCCTACAATCGTATCCCGATTCTCTCGATATTCCTCTCCCTATGATCTCTAATGATTCAACCACCATCCATGCTCCAGTTCTTTTCTTTTTGTTCGTTGATGTTGTTTCTCGCGCCTTCACTTTCAATGAATAATGTTCTCAGCTTAAAAAGTCCATCTACTTGTAATTTCCATGACTAGTGTATGTTTTTAACATGCTTCATTCTTGCTTTAATGCTTTACTAGGTTAGAGCCCCGGGTATCCACCCGGCACATCCCCAAGTCAAATGAAAAACCGTATAACATGACGTTTAATGACATTTTATAACATAAATATAACTATCTGTTCGATAGTAGTAGTTAATATGTTAGATGACAACGTACAGTATAACATTTTTTATTTGTAACATGTAAATATATATATGAACAACTATATGTTTGTAGAATCGGATATGAACACTTTGGGTAATATGTTGCAATCAAATTATTAAATGGCTAATAAATTTGAAAAATCTGGTAACTTACAAAAAATATATTCAAAATATAACGCATTGATGTATTAGTTTAAAATAAAAGAGTTGTAAAACAATCAATCTACCATTGTTAGAAATTCATGCTTAACCTATAACTGGATTACTAAAGTTAATATTTCTTAAAACATGAACAAAAGTAAATCGGGTTGCAGGAAAACAATATTCATCTTTCCTAATCGATATGCTTATTTGCAAGCTATAATCGAAAAAACCATAATGCGATCAGGATATGTGTATGCTAATGAGCTAAAACAGAAATTAAAAACTAAAAATGAGCGAAAACATAATCCCTACCATTTGTGGGATGGACGCTTGGAATCCTACTTGGAGCATATATGGCGCATATGTGGAGGCCGTAGTATAGGGCCATGTGGCACCTTAGCTACTTTTTATTAGGGATGTATATATATATTAATATAGATCAACCATAATGATACCATAGCAGAAAGACGCAAAACAAAATTCTAAGCAAACTATCCACCAAATCCTATTTTCTAGCAACCTTAATTTAAGGCCACAATCGGACAAAGTTGGCATTAGTAACATTAAAGTTATGGTTTGAATTAGAGTTTATGTAGATGAATATTATGATTGAATATGATCCCATACCATCATAACCGAAGCAACCTGCAACATGACTAATGTTGATTAGAACACTCTCTATTTGTGAATCAAGTGACGTATTGTAATCAATGGTTCAACATTTAAGGTAAAACAACACCAGATTAGCATCTGAAGGTAGTATATATATTTATCATTAACAATGATCAAAGATTAAGGGTATCTTTTCCATTACGACACAGCCTAGGTATAACACCATAATATGTGACCCGAGTCATATGGTACCAGAACATGGGTTGCGGCAGGAACAAAGATGTTTAAAACGCGGTTTGAATATAATATTTTTGTCCATAAATTCAAAATTTATAATATCCTTGTCCTAAGTTGACATCAAATATACAATTACAACAACCGTACATCAATTATAGCACATGTTTCAAACTAAGTCCAAAGTTGCACGTTTATAAAACTAACCGTAGTGTCAACTATCTAATCCAACTTGCTACTGATTTTTATTTGCAACATTAAGGTATGTCCATATAAAAGTCACCTATAACTTGGTTTCTTGAAAACAACCATTTGTCTAAGGATTAGTGGAGTTGATACCTCTAAATAGGCTGTATGCGCTAAATGGAAGCGAGTATTCAGGTGAAATAGTCCGTCATCTAACATTGATAATCACATTAGAATTCCTAGCGGGTACTGTTAAGGGTTAGGAAGTGCGCTCTAAATCAAAGGCGTTGAATCTATTTTAAACCTAAATATTATCACCAAGAACCTGTTTACTGCAAAAATGCAGATGCAAAAAGATAATAAAAGCGCTAGGTAATACATGTTATAGTTTATCGGTTCTTCGCTGGGAAATAATAATGTTCACCCACCTATTAGTTGGGATGCCAAGTTGCCTGTTGTCTTCAAGTTGTCAGGTTAGATAGTTGGTGAAGTCCGTAAGCGTAACAGTAGTCAACTAACCCCAAACCAAACCCACGACAACCAGCATAGTATACGACTAAACAACTTACTACCAAGTCCTACAGTTAACACCCTGTTTCGCACCTAAACCAATCAACCTGAGAAAGAGTAATACTTCCAATGCTATTGGCTACTACAAAGCAAGCCAAATAAAAGCAAAAAGAGTGTAACAAATAACCAATGATAATTTGATGCTGGTGAATATTGGGAATGTTTTATAATAAAAACAACCTTCAAAGCCATGCTTTAACATTAATCATCCACACAAAACAAAAACAAAAAACAAACACACACCTGAGGTTCAGGTTTCTGGAACAGAACGGAACGCTTTTTTTAAAAGACGATGGTTTATTAGAGGAGCCATCTAGTGACACCCCGTCTATTAGAAGTACAAAACTATTATTAAATATATTCTGCTAGCTGCCCTGACCGTGAACTGATCCGCGCCTTTGCCTAACCATTTCCAGCCATCCCTAGAACCTGAAAAACAATGAATTCATAACATAACCCAACAAAGATGATGAATATAAGTAACTATAATACAGTATTCCAATTATATCGAGCAAAGTGCGATAGCAAAGCCGCAGAGGACATGATGAAATACAAATGTATATACGCCTAAGATTTGACTATTCTTTTTTGGATGTTATAAAATTATTAAGACTTAACCTCAACATGCTCAACACCACCATAATCTTTCCAACTCTGTTAAGGATCATTGGCGGGCATGTCAGTTTATGCTTTGTTGACCATATCTGGTATCAGTGGGCAGCTCCTGACTCGAACCTGGTACTGGCAAAGAATATTACAAAAGAGAATATATCAAACAATGATCTTGAATACCAAGCTCAAAAAGTGAAAATAACTTGACACTCATCTTGAATCATGCTCATCGTGAAAATAAATTTGTTTTCTCTATGGCTAACTTCATCTATCACCTTCAACAACACTTATCTTCAAATTTTTTACGATCAGTTTCAAAATCCATCCACAAATACATCTTTTCATCACATTTTCCAACTGCAACAATTCGCTTGTGCCTCAACAATTGGTGTATCAATCGTAGCACATTCAGGATTTTGAGTCATCACCTAAATAATAAATGAAGTGTAAATAAAATATTCAATAAAACTGTGTAAAAATAAACAAAAAAGATATATTCTGCACTACAATTGATTCAGAGGAAAGACCAAGTGCTATAACTCGCACTACAGTAGAACAGTCGCTCTAGAAGTGTTTCACAACCTTTGCCACCATTTTAGGCTTCACAACTTGTTTCAGGCGATTGCAAACAGCTATCCTATTTCACTGAATCTGTCACATTGAGAAAAAGAATAGAAGTTGATTAGTACAGCTAAAAGGAAACTGAGATTGTATAACATTTAATTGTTCCTCAAATCATGTGAATGTGTAGACGCTTCTTCGGATGTGTTCAATTTTTCTTCGACCCTACCAGCAGTGTTGTTACTCTCTTTGATGTTCTTTTTCTCAATCTTGGGGCCTAATGATGAAAAAGATCAAGTAAATATTAGAAAAAATATATAAAATTCAAGAAAATCAATTAAAATCATATCCAATTAGAAAAATATACACACAATGAACCACAAAGTGTTACTTCCACTTACATTATCACTCAAAAAATGGGTGACTCTTCAGGAAATATATAATCTTAGAATTGCCGAATCAAAAAAATTAACATTTCAACAAAATAATATCTAAAATCAAACACCAAAAAGAATACACACAATCACTCACAAGGTTTTACTTCCACTTAGACGGACTCATCTGATCCTTCCAGAATCAATGCAAGTCCATGATGTTCTACAGATAAATATACAATCACTCACATCAACATTCGAATTCCAATAACATTAAAAAAATTATGATGATCAGATGACATATGATTAAGAGATTTATATAAAACGTGTATAAGATGACAAAAACAAAAAAAAACATTAGTGTTAATGGTTAGTAAAAATAGCTTATTGTGCAGGGACAAAAAAGTGTTTGGCACCTTGCTAAAGAACAGATTAACAGATGTCTCTGCACATGTTTCTCCCCTGCCAGTTGATTTGCCTTGTTGGACTGCAGATAAGATTAAAAAGCCTCTAAATTAGATAATCGGATATATTCAAATCTTGATGTTCATAAGATAATATCTACAAATGATATATTTTTAAAGTATCAAACAATTGCTTACCAGGTGAGCTGTCACGCTTCTGCAATGAAGGAACAGGTGGCAACCGATAGTTAAACACTATCAACAAATCGATGTGAAAACCACCTAAAGCACAAACAACAAATGGTTAAATTGAAAATAGGAAAAACTAAAAAAAGTTAGAACATGGCCATATCACTCAACCATCTTCACTACTTTCAATAAAGTAAATTCTACATTGATAGTCATTAGCTACTAAATCGAAAGCGCCAATGATGAATACCTTTATCCAAATTGGTAACTGAGATTTATAAATAAAAACCCAAAAACCATACCAGTGACCTGGAGCACTGGACTGGGTTACAAACTGCCACCTCTAAATGTAATTGTTCAGCAAGATCACTTTGACAAAACTTGTGTGAAGCAGCATTATTTCAATGAAGCATGACATCAGAATTCCTGATGACAAAACTTCATAAGAAACTCATTTCTTTATAGGAAAACTATTTAAACTACAAAACAAAGAATAAAAAGGTCACACCTCCAAAATCCATTTGTGTGAAGTTGCACTGGAATGAAGAAATATAAAAGCTGGATTCAGTCCACCATTTTCGTCCAACTCAAAATATAAAAGTTGTAGGTGGATATCCTGTTAACTTAACATGAAGAAATGGAATAAATCAAGAAAATACCTAAAAAAAAATGCAGCACCCATCGTACACATAGCTCCCATGATTCTCGAAATGGAATGTAATATGTGCTGGCGTATCTGCACACAACAAAACCAAACATGTTTTGAGCATACCAGGCAACTCAAAGGCAGTACATAGAAGTAGAGATGACAAAATGGGCTAAATAAATATTTAATGCATCATATAAATTATAAAATATTCAATTCAATTATAATCTGAACTCTTTTAATAAAACGATTTAGAAGATTTTCTTTTTTTTACGCTTTAGACGACTATCAGTCTATTTGACCCGTTAAAGATTGAACATAGCCAGTTGACCCGTTTATTAGTAATCTGGTTGAAATTGCCACAATAAGCATATGTGCACCCAAATAATGTACACTGTACAAAATATTTAAAATTAAGTGGAACTTACAATGGATGCAAAATGAAGATACATATACCAAAAGTTAGTGAAAATCGTACTCTATTTGTGAGTTAGGTTAGAACCTTACTTTGCAATATAAGACATAACAAAAGAATGGTAGAAGCCTTCAACATCAAGGCTTTACTGAATTGCCCCTACACGACCATCTATCGTGTCACTGTAGCTTACAACATGAATATTTAAATATCATACCATATTCTATTTTCATACCCCTCTTTCCATAACATTAGAAGTCAAAATACAATAAATCTTGGCTAATTCAAATCTTGGTCAATATCCATTATATCCACATTAAATAATATCATTAAATTCCATATCTCATAAATCGGAAGTTTCAAATCATTCCATAAAATCAAAAGCTTAAAAATAGGAAAGGTTATATTTGTTTTAAAAAATTTCAACCACTTTCCAATTTTGAAACGATCTAATCGGGTGCACCCACATCCGAGATCTATGATCCATCCGATCACCAACCAATGTAAAGATTTCCACTAAAAAACATTCTCTCAAGCATATGAAGATCCAAATGATATTAAATCCCCAAGAACAATTAAGAACAATTGATGAATATTGTTGAACCCTTTAAACAATCTTAGCCGAATAAGAACTTATGAACATGAACGAAAAAAAAATGTGATGATTGACCAAAGCTTAGTAGAATACAATGGCTAATTTTGGATTCGGTCTAATGCTTAGAAATAGCTACGGACCTTCAAATCGATTATAGAATCAGAATCAAACATGAATCATAATCGGCACTCTAATCACCGACACCAATCAAACCAAAAGACACACACCTTTAGAACATCAAAGATCGAGAGATTTTTTTCATCAGACACCCCCCCACACATAAAAAAATAAAAAAACAGATTTGATCACATCAGAAACAATTAATCAGTTTTTGTAACATATTGAAAAAGAAAAAAAATACGACATAAGAACATACATCTGAAACCTGTCAGAAACACTATCAGAAACATGTAATCGATAGTGGAAGATGAATCCCATACACTGTTAATATGCACATTAATCGAATCGGAATCCCTAATTGAAAAATAGCAAAGAACACGTAAAACTTAAACATAAAAACAAAATTAGGGTTGACGAAAATAGGAGATTTAATCAATTGAATGATGAGAATAGACTTGACGAAATTAAACCTAAACATTAAGAAAACACAGTATTGGATGAAAACTTACTTTTTCAAGTTGATATGCTAAGAACATCTCGAATGGTTGAATCCATTTGAATGAGGATGCAGGTTTGGGATATATCGATACCTGATAATCGGGAGAGGCACGAAATGATGATAGTATAAAAGATGCGATTATAGAGGCGCGGGATGGAGTCTAGGGTTGAATGAGAAAGAGAGATCCGTGGCCTTCGTCAATGAGAATGACAATGAAAGGTTCCCAGCGGTGCTAGAGGAGAAAAAAAAAGAATAAAGGGTTTTTATATGATTGATATAGGTTGTCAGATGGGTCAAGTTAGGAGCTCCATATTCGAGTTGGAGCTTACATGGACACTCTAGAAGGGCTCCATTCAACCCAAGTTAACCTCAATTATTATATAGATAGATGCTGCTTTAATTACTTTCAATTTTTCAAATCTATATCTATACTACATTATAAAGGAGGTATATGTTTAAATTGTCTAAAGTTAAGATGATATACCAAGAGTTTCTTTACAATTTCCTAAATTTTACCACTTTTTTTCGCTAAATGCCCCTAGAAGATAATCAACTTTAATTTATATGAAAATGGAACTCACCCAAACTAAATAAACACACAGGATAACAATATTTTTGAACAAATTTCATATAATGACGATTAAAGATAATAATTTATGTTACCACAATGAATAATCTTATCTTAGCTAAACTTGTATGACTTTTAAAACTTTAAAATATAGGGACTGAAGTCTTCCTAGAGTTAAAGTTAAGCTAACAAGAGCACCTTTTTATATCATTCAACGCAATCATTTTTGTTTTCAATTTTAATCATGATAATTACGTGAAATTAGGCTCTGTAGCATTTAATATTTGATTAATTTTTAGGCGTTTTATGATAGATTGATGATATGATATACTTGTCATTCATTAGGTATTGGTTAAAGGATTGTCTGTTTGTTTAGAAAAATTAAGGTTGGTGTAGTCTTTTATTGATCTGCTTTGGTAGGAGAAATTTCATGGTTTGAAAATTATTATTCAAATATATCCAAGTCCAGTCTCTATTCTTAATGATTTAGTTTATGTGAACAACTCATTTCACCAGTGAAACGTACTCCAATTACCAAAAAATGCATAATCGATCATTGTCTTGGATTACAAACTTGTAGATGATAATTAGTTTGGAAATAGTAAAAAAAAAAAAAAACTCAAAAGTGTATTTTTAATGAACAAAAGTTCAAAACCATATATGCTACACCAATTATTAACAAAAATGTTTCCAATATACTTGACCAACCAATTTCAACTTGTACGCTAACATCTTTTGGCCTGTTAACATCTCTTAAAGATGTTATAAGGATGCCAACTGTGACACCCGGCAAACGCAGGTTAATAACATGGTTTGGGTCAAAGTCTACCTTAGCGAGTCACGCGTACAGTATACTTAACTAGGTCGGTTAAGTCGTCTTATAGTTCAGGAGTCATTAGTACAAACTAGAGGATCGTTAGATGTCGGCCATTTAACCAGGTATGCAAGGATTGACGATTCGTGGAATCGTCAAACCTTAGTAGGAACACAAGTCTCGAGTCCCGGGAATTGGTGAACGAGTGTGAACGTGGTTGCTTACATGTATTATGTGTTTATAATCTTTATGTGACTTGTCGGTATGTGAAAACATGTTAACATATGTTAAAACGGAGTTTAACGCGCCAAATACGCAGGAACAGACCCTATAGGCGATTATGCAGAGGCTGAAGGCGATTAGCCTCTGTAATCGCCTATAGGGAAGGCGATTAGGGGTTTTCTGAGGGCGATTAGGCCCTAATCGCCTATAGCTATAGGCGATTAGGAGCCATAATCGCCTGAAACTGCTGCATAATCGCCTGACGTGTTTTAAACGACTAGAAACGCCTATAAATACCACCCTTGACCTCCAAAACACCTCTAATGCAACCCTAGCCGTCTCATAACATATCCCAACTCCCAAACACCCTCTGGAACACGTTTTAGCATCAAAACACCTATTTTCAAGCTTTACACATCAAATCCTCATAAAACCAAGGTGTGTTCTTCATTCCCAAACCTTTGAATGATTGTGTTTTACTCCCTAAAGGTCCAGACCTGATTTATAAACATTTGTGTCATAGAGATGATCATAGAAAATGTGAAATATTTGATAGAATCCGTTTCGGGAACGTAGAATGCAAGAGAAATTCAAATGTTAGAACTCCTAAGAGTCAGGATTCCCTACGGGCGGGTAACCCCGCCTTCCTAACTCCTGGAGGATATAGCGGATTAGCTCATGATCGGCGCCTAACCTATCTCTTTTGAAAAATGGGGTCAGTGGCCCGATATCTCTGCCGTCTTCTGTTATCCTATTTTTAAGAATAGAATTGACAGTTCTGACATGAATAGGTTCCCCTAGGATCTCCGAGACATCCCCCGCTAAATTTTGAAGAGCCCGCTTCCGATATTCCGTATAAAACAGGAACGCTAGCTATATGCTTAACACATGCAAGTCGAACGTTGTTTTCGGGGAGCTGGGCAGAAGGAAAAGAGGCTCCTAGCTAAAAACCTATGAAAATCGTTTCTAAACAAGTCCAAACCATTATGCATGTTGTATGTGTTAAATATGATTAAAAGATAGGATTTTTATGATTCAAAATGGATTTTTATCATGTTATTAAGGTGTTTACAGCTTGTTTATGATAGGATGATGATGTCTTAGGAGTTTGGATGGTTTTGAAGGTGTATTGTGAATATTGAGTAGTTTGACCCATTTGAATGACTTTGAATGATTTTGGATGATAGGAGTTGTTTTGCTAGTTGTTTGATGTTAGGGTTTGATGTAGATTGATGTTAGAACAGTAGGAGATGATCGGATGACGTGGTAACATGATGAAATCTGAGTATTTGCTATTTAGGGTAAAAGTTATGCATGTTGATGTGATGTTTTCATGCTAAGTATACTATTTTGGGAAACGCTTGCATTCGGGGCTGTTAGAACGATGATAAACTAGGGGTTTTGCTTGAAATATGTTTGATAATGTTGTATGATCAACATTTGGTGTTTCCACACGTTCCGGATCTGATTTGGAGGGTTAAACGCGTGAAAAACCGGAACAGAGCTGCTGAAGGCGATTGGGGATCCTCATCGCCTATGCTATAGGCGATTGGGAGCCCAATCGCCTGATAGGGAAGCCTAATCGCCTATAGTATAGGCGATTGGGGGCCTAATTGCCTTCATTTCATGCAATTATGATCCTAATTGCTAGTTAAGTCCTGAATTGCATGTCTTACGACCTAATCGCCTGATAAACTCCTGAATTGCATACCACATGACCCTAATCGCCTATATTAAGGGCGATTAGCCCCATAATCGCCTGATTGACTTTCATAATCGCTAGTTGACTTTTCCTAATCGCCTGTACTGCTGTTGTAAGTGCATTTTGGCATTCCGAGACCCGATTTGACACCTAGGAACATGCTAGGGACCCTGTATCATACCTGATAACTTGGTAACACGTGCTCGGGCTTATTTGTGTACTGTTTGAACTATGTGTTAGACGTGTTGAACTTTAACGTATGTTAAGTGTGATTGCATGATTATGTGATTGAGAGTGCAAGTATCACACGGAGAGTCTCGGGTCACCAATGGGATGTCGAGTCTTGTACTTTTGGTCGGTTAAACAGTCAACGTGTTTTCAAACGAGCCTGGTTATGGTCTGGACATCTAGGGACTAACTAACCTACGGGTTATTAGTCTAAGTACTTGTAACTGTTATATGTTAGGTCGCCGCTTTACGGGGCTAGCATAGCTTGCTGATTTTATTCATTAATCGAAGAAACGCAACCTAAGGTGAGTTCACGGCCCCACTTTAACTGGTTTTACTTTTGGGGGAGAAAACATGCGTTAAACTTGTGTTTGGTAACAACTGTCATACTATGGGTTACTTTGGGTTACTATACGATCTTTGGAAGTCCCGGGGGAAACCATGAATGTGCGGTATAGCACAACGGGGAAATGTGGATAGATCTATTGGGCGTGACCTGCCCCGCTCGTCCGCTTGGAGGTCCGGCGGGTGCATATTGTCTCAAACAGGAACGATACATTATTCGGGCAATGCTTCTGGTATGCGTGTTAGTAATGGTTTGCCAATCGTAGTAGTAACAAAACATACGCCTAGCTAGCGTACTTTGGTTTACATTTTTGCATAGTATGGACAGGTGAACTTGGTACTTTTATTACAAACCTGTGAACTCACCGGCATTTTGTGCTGACGTATTTTTGGCATGTTTTTCTCAGGTCGCTAAGGTAGCAAACGAGGACTAGGGCGCACGCGTCTGCACGACGTCTAGTTTAGGATCATGTCTTTCTTATGTTGAACTTTTGGAATTACTTTTGGGTTTTGATTGTAAACAAGCTTCAGCTACTATTTTATGGTTTCAAACTTATGTTTTTTTAAATACGCATGTGTTCATATAGTGTTGTTTATTGTGATCGTTGACTTGGATCCTGGTTTGTCACGCGCCTCGCGGTAAAACCCCGCAGGTGGATTTTGAGGGTGTGACAGATTGGTATCAGAGCCAATGGTTATAGTGAACTAGGACTGCATGTAGAGTCTAGTCTATAGCCGAGTCGCACACACACTAGACGGTCACGTGGTACTAGACGTCATAGTGGGTAACATATGGGCTTGTCGGGGTGTCTTTAAATCATCGAATTCCTTGTGTTACATCATCCGCTCTTATGAGTATTTGACTGTTAATTCCTTAGGCAGTGTGGTGTATTGGAGTGGCTTGTGTACTCCTGAGATCTGTCCAAGGCTCGGACATCTCCCCTTCGTACTCCAATAAACCCACTCGCCCCTGAACTGCCGTGATATTTATGTCATTGCGGTGTACGGCTAAGCATTCGTGTTCAGTGACTTGAACTTTAGACTAGGAGGACGCTAGGAGGACCATGTAGAGCGGTTTATCATTTCGGGTGCACACGAAATCATAAACCGAAATGCATGAAAGCCCTAGTGAGCTCTGGGTTTGAAGGGATGGTCCTGGATTAGATCTAGCCTTGATTATGTGAACACTAGTGGTCATCACTAGCTGAGAATCTGAATTTTTCCTTCGCTCTTGTTGCCAGAATCATGTCTGGAATTCGCGGGGGACGTAGAGGTGGTGGTCGTACTGGTGGACGCGCTGATGGAGGTGGTCGTGGAGGTGTGAACCTAACTCAGGAGGATCTGAACAACTTTCTGCAGGCTGCCTTTCAGGCAGGACACAATGCCCATGGCGATAAGTTGATCCTATCAGCTTTGCCTTGCTGTGAGCGTGGTATCTTTCTTTTGTGGTTTCTTACGTGTTTCGTTTCAGGTGGTGTTGTTAATCCACCCCCAGCCATGTGCACGTACAAGATGTTCCGGGACTGTAAGCCCCATGAGTTCTCTGGCACTGAAGGGGCTGTAGGCTTGCTCAAGTGGCTAGAGAAGGTGGAGTCAGTGTTCTTGATGTGTAACTGTCTTCCTGAGGATCGAGTCAAGTATGCTGCCGCACTCTTTCTGGATGTTGCTTTGACCTGGTGGAACTCTATTACTCAGAATATGGGTTTGGGGGAGGCGTATGCCATGCCATGGGAGGATTTTGTTCAGCTGTTGAAGAGGGAGTACTGTCCCAGGGAAGAGATTCAGAAATTGGAACATGAGGTTTGGAGCCTCAAGATGGTTGGGTCTGAGATTGAAGAGTACACTGTGAGGCGTAACGAGTTGGCAGTGCTGTGTCCTGACTTACACGTACCAGAATACCGGAGGATCGAGCACTACATTTCGGGGTTAGTACCAGAGATAGCGGGGTTAGTGGCGGCGGGAAATCTTCCCAACTATGCAGATGTGGTTCGGTCGGCTCATAGGATGACCAATTTGAGGGTGAATGAGGGTATTCTGCCTGCCCGTGGTTCGACTGTTAAGGCTCCAGAGAGTAACAAGCGCAAGTGGGAGAATGTGGGTAAGGGTTCAGCGTCAGCTCCGGCACAGCAGGGTAAGAAGTATGATGTTGGGGGTTCTTCTTCACCGGGTTCTAAACAGGGTGGTTATGCGGGGAAGCTTCCAAAGTGCAACAAGTGTGAACGACATCATCTGGGGAACTGCGACCGTGCTCGTTGCCATCGCTGCCAGCAGATTGGGCATTATGCTAAGGATTGTAGGGTGAACCTGTTGTCTTCTCAGGGTCGTGCTGCTGTCCCTACCCCTACTGCTCAGGGGACTTCAGAGAAGCAGGGTTGTTACAATTGTGGTGAGGTTGGTCATTTCAAGAAGGATTGCCCGAAACTGAAGCAGGGCGGGGATGTGAAGAACGGGAACGGTAACGGGAATGGTGGGGGGCGGTGGCAGGAACGCACGCGCCTTTGTCATTTTAGCCGCTGAGGCTAAACTGGATCCCGACACAGTTACCGGTACGTTCCTTCTCAATAATCGCTCTGTTACTGTTTTGTTTGATTCCGGTGCCGATAAAAGCTTCATATCTTTGGAAGTTAGCCGAATGTTAGATATAGTGCCTGTTCCTTTAGAGGCTAAGTATTTGATTGATTAGCTGACGGTAAGAAGATTGAGGCGACTTGTGTCCTTCGGGAGTGTCACCTAGAGTTGTCGGGTTTGTCTTTCCCCATTGACCTTATGCCTGTACCCTTGGGTAGCTTTGATGTCGTTGTAGGCATGGATTGGTTATCGTTGTATCGTGCGGAGATCGTTTGTTTCGACAAGGTTATTCGGATCCCTCTCCCGGATGGAGAATTTCTTTTGGTACGTGGTGAGAAGAGCGGGTCTCCGCTAAGTCTCATCTCCAGCATGAAAGCCCTTAAGTGTATTCGTAAGGGTTGTTTGGCCGTTTTGGCACTTCTTTCTGTTTCTTCTACCGATGAGAAGAAGATCGAGGATATCCCAATGGTTCGTGACTTTCCTGATGTTTTTCCCGATGATCTACCTGGTCTTCCTCCCCATCGTCAGGTTGAGTTCGGTATTGATCTTATACCGGGCGCAGCTCCTATCGCTCGGGCCCCCTACCGTCTTGCACCTCCCAAGATGCAGGAATTATCTAGCCAGTTACAGGAACTCTTGGATAAGGGTTTCATCAGACCAAGTTCTTCCCCTTGGGGAGCCCCGATTTTGTTCGTGAAGAAGAAGGATGGAAGCCTTCGGATGTGTGTGGATTACAGAGAACTGAACAAGGTGACCATCAAGAACCGTTATCCTCTTCCTCGCATTGATGATCTCTTTGACCAGCTCCAGGGTTCTAGCTACTACTCCAAGATCGACTTAAGGTCCGGTTACCACCAGTTACGCGTGCAGGAAGCTGACATTGCGAAGACTGCTTTTCGTACACGTTATGGCCATTCGAGTTCTTGGTCATGCCTTTCGGTCTCACTAACGCGCCGGCGGTTTTCATGGATTTGATGAATCGCGTGTGCAAACCTTATCTTGATAAGTTCGTCATTGTGTTTATTGACGACATCTTGGTTTACTCCAAGAGCAAAGCTGAACATGAGGAACACTTGCGTTTAGTTCTGGAACTTTTGCGACGGGAACAGCTTTATGCTAAGTTCTCGAAGTGTGACTTTTGGTTACGTGAAGTTCAATTCCTAGGACATGTGGTTAATGAACTAGGGATTCATGTTGATCCGGCTAAGATCGAGGCAATTAAAGACTGGGAAGCACCAAAGACGCCATCTGAGGTGCGGCAATTCCTAGGTCTTGCGGGTTACTACCGTCGTTTCATTAAGGGGTTTTCGAAGATCGCTCAACCCCTCACCTCTCTTACTCAGAAGGACAGAAAATTCGACTGGGGTGAACCGCAAGAATCAGCGTTCCAAAAGCTGAAGTCCAAACTCTGTTCTGCTCCCATTCTATCTTTGCCTGAGGGCACTAAGGACTTTGTTGTTTACTGTGATGCTTCGATTCGGGGTCTCGGTTGCGTGTTAATGCAACGCGAGAAAGTGATTGCCTACGCTTCTCGTCAACTTAAGGTTCACGAGAGGAACTATACAACCCACGACTTGGAGTTGGGTGCAGTGGTGTTCGCGTTGAAAATTTGGAGGCATTACTTGTACGGTACCAAATGCACCGTTTATACCGATCACAAGAGTCTCCAGCATATTTTCGACCAATAACACCTGAACATGCGACAGCGTCGCTGGGTTGAACTCCTGAACGACTATAATTGCACCATTAAGTACCATCCTGGCAAGGCGAATGTGGTGGCAGACGCCTTGAGCAGGAAGGAAACAGCAAACCCACGTCGCGTTCGGGCGTTGCAACTCACTATCCAATCTTCTCTTCCTGACCAAATCCGTTCTGCGCAACTAGAAGCTTTGAAGGAGGAAAACCTTAAAGCTGAGACCATGCACGGTGCTGACAAGCACCTCGAGCAAAGGCCTGACGGCTTACATTACTTCGCAGAACGCATATGGGTTCCGTTATTCGGGGGATTACGGGAACTTGTTTTGGATGAAGCTCACAAATCCCGGTATTCCAAGACCTAAAGGTACTCTACTGGTGGCCAAACATGAAGGCTGACATTGCCTCCTACATGAGCAAATGCTTGACCTGTGCCAAGGTCAAGGTGGAGTATCAAAAGCCTTCTGGTCTCCTGCAGCAACCAGAAATTCCTGAATGGAAGTGGGAAAGGATCACGATGGACTTTGTCACTAAATTACCTAAGTCACCTAGTGGTTGTGATAAGATATGGGTGATTGTGGATCGGTTGACGAAGTCAGCCCATTTTCTTGCCATTAAAGAAACCGACACTATGGATCGTTTGGCTCGTCTTTACCTTAAGAAGGTTGTTTCTAAGCACGGGGTGCCGGTTTCTATCATTTCGGATCGTGATTCTCACTTCACTTCGCATTTTTGGAAGTCCTTACACAAAGCCTTGGGTACCCAGCTGGACATGAGTACAGCTTATCACCCACAAACTGACGGGCAGAGTGAACAAACAATTCAAACCTTAGAGGACATGCTTCGGGCATGTGTGATTGATTTTGGCAAGAGTTGGGAGATTCACCTGCCGTTAGTGGAGTTTTCTTATAACAACAGTTACCATGCGAGTATCAAGGCAGCTCCGTTCGAGGCACTGTACGGGCGGAAATGCCGGTCTCCTATTTGTTGGGCCGAGGTGGGTGAGAGTCAACTCACTGGGCCTGAGCTAGTGTACGAGACTTCGGAAAAGATCGTACAAATCCGTAACCATTTGGCAGCGGCACGGGATCAGCAGAAGAGTTTTGCTGATCGACGTCGCAAACCTCTAGAGTTCCAGGATGGGGACAGGGTGCTTCTGAAAGTTTCACCATGGAAGGGCGTCATACGCTTTGGAAAGCGTGGCAAACTTAACCCTCGGTACGTTGGACCGTTTGCAATCCTGGAACGGATTGGACCGGTGGCATATCGACTTGATTTACTGGCGGAGCTCGGTAATGTGTACAATGTCTTCCATGTGTCTAAATTGAAGAAATGCCTGGCTGACGAATCTCTTATTATTCCACTAGAAGAGATCAGGGTTGATGATCGTCTTCGCATTGTGGAGGAACCTGTTGAGATCCTTGATTACAAGATTCGTAGCCTTCGTCGGAGTAAAATCCGTATCGTTAAAGTTCGCTGGAACTCGAACCGTGGACCGGAATTCACTTGGGAACGCGAGGATCAGATGAAGTCTAAATATCCTCAGCCCTTTCCTAAGCGCGCTTTCGAATCGAGACATGTTACTACTGCAGCTGAATGAATCTCGGGGCAAGATTCCTTTTAACATGGGGATGATGTGACAACTCGTGTAAATTCTCTTTTCTGGTTTCTATTCCTTGTTTGTTTTCTCTTTGACTTGTGCTAATTTTCGGGACGAAAATTCTTTTAACGTGGGGAGGATGTGACACCCGGCAAACGCAGGTTAATAACATGGTTTGGGTGAAAGTCTACCTTAGCGAGTCACGCGTACAGTATACTTAACTAGGTCGGTTAAGTCGTGTTATAGTTCAGGAGTCATTAGTACAAACTAGAGGATCGTTAGATGTCGGCCATTTAACCAGGTATGCAAGGATTGACGATTCGTGTCTGATGCTTTCGTTGTGAGGTGACAACTAAGGCCAAAATGTCTGATGCTAACACTAATATTAAAAACCCAGTGTCCAAAGACGAGGCTTAGATTAAGGCTGGTGAGGTGATGAACATACGTCAGACAACAATTGTTGCATTATGACGTAGGTGTGATATCAAGCGACAATTAGCGATGGACGAATGTTAACATAAAGAAGTCAAGACTTTCACCTCATGACTTATTGTTTTACTATTAAATGTAGTGTTAATTTTTTTATTGTGTTAAGTGGGTTGGTTATATTTTTTTTTTGCATATACTGACTCAAATCCAATAGAATCTTATATATAAATCCATAAATTTATCTGAAAATTGTGTGTATATTTATTAATGAATTAATAAAAATTTATTCGAGCCGAACCGAGCGTACCTTCGCTCGTGCTTGGCTCATTTACAAACCGAACCGAGCTGATCGGCTCATATACAACCGAACGGAAAATCGAGCGAGCAATTTTCAAGCAAATTCCTATTGAACGGCGAGCGATCGGCGAGCGCCGAGCGTTTTGAACAGCCCTAATTGGGATATGTAGCTTGAGGTTGACCCTATAACTTCTTTTTATTGTAACGGACACATTAATTAATAGTATTTAGTGTGCACCTTATGCAAATGGGTTCACTTGTTGCCAAGATGCAAGGGGCAAAGGCGTCGTTTGACCTATAATAAAGCATAACCACGACTTGACTATTTGCTCATATATGTATATTTATTTCTATTCAAATTGAGGTTATCCTTTTCTTTTCTTTATAATGTTTATCTTCCTGTTCAAGATTACCATGGTCTCAACATTGAAGCACAAAAATCTTGTTGAGTTGTGTGGAAGGAAATACACGTGTCTTGGCTTATGAATTTGCAACCATGGGAAGGTAATACATATTGCATTACATGAACATTTGTTTACACTTTTGTTTTTTTGTTTAAATTAACGGATATATAAGTTGAAATATAATTGGTGTTGGGTTTAAAATCTATATAATATACATATATACATGCAGGTAGGAAGGGTCTGCAAGGAGCACAACCGGGGTTTTGTGCTTGATTGGGTGCAGCAGGTAAAGATTTTTGTTGATGCAGCAAAGGGACTGGATTATTTGCATGACAAGGTCCATCCTTAAATAATTCAGAGATATTAAGTCTAGCAATGTGTCGATATTTGAGGATTTAAGAGCCAAGATTGCTGATTTTCAACCATTCAAAATAATCACCCCAATATGGTTGTACACTTGCATTCTACTTGTGTTTTGGGAATTTTTGACTACCGTGTGCCATAATAATACTTATGTTATAAACCCTTTTCATATATATGCGTCTACCCAGCGGCAAAGTGGACGGGATGGTTCGGCTCACTGGCTACAACGGGTAATATTTTAGCTGTTGGGTCAGGTTGGGAAGTCTATTACAAACTTACAAATCGTAACTTTTAATTTCTAAGTAGACAGTTACCTTCATGTACAATATCATATTATTACTACATGCTTTTGTCATGTAAATGAATTTTATTATTTAGCAAGGTGTCTTCAATGGCACAGTTATGTAGATATGCAATGACTGGACAATTTATACAAGAGTGATGTTTATGTTCATATTGGTCTGTTACAGTAACATACCTTTGGTTTCTTAAGATTTGTTCAATAATGAGTACATGGTTTTTGTGGTGAACTGCAATCGGTTGTAAGTGGCAGTGCACATTTCTTTTCTTTTCTTTCTATGAATACTTGTTAAAATATAGTGTGCACATTTCTATTATTTTTTCGTAACTTGCAGCAAAAAACCCAAGTATCATAATGATGTATTGCAACCTATTTGTGAATCTCGTTGCAACGCGTGGGTAAACCCACTAGTTTTAATAATGTCAAGCAGGGCCGGCTCAACCATATTGGGGGCCTGAAGCGAAATAAAAATACGGGGCCCTATTTATAAAAAATAAAATACTGAAAAAAAATACAAAATTCGCTGGAAGGAGGAATTGATCTTCTGATCTTCTAGTTAAAAGCTCCCTGCACTAACCAACTGAGCTATTCCTTCTAAATGCTCTAATTTAGGTTTATTTTTATTATATATAATCAAACTTAGGAAAATTATGGGGCCTTTAGAACTTGGAGGCCCAAAGCAAAAGCCTCATTTGAATTGGGCTTGAGCCGGGCCTGATGTCAAGCAAAGCAACTGTTATCTCCGATGATGAAAGGATCCAGTTTACCCCGGCTACCCCATCTATTAAATATCAAAAATGATTTAGCAATGTACATACGAGATTGAGTCTACAACTTCGATTAATTATTAACTTTATACGAACAATAGCGGACTAAGAAATTGTTTCCTATTTATGTTAGAAAATTTCGGTGCTTGGATGTCTATCACAGGAATTCAGATTTTTAAGGTCGAGTCTAGATGCATAACAAGAAGTACAAGTAAATCCATTATAATATACATGCTGAGAAAATTATATCAAGGTAGCGGGTAGGCATGCAACTAGCTGCGTCACCACCGTTTTTGAATAACAAACCCCAATATACTAAAAACGTAACCTTGCCCACCCAGGGCTGACACACCATTATGAATAACTCATTGGACCTTGGTCAGGAAATGGGTAGCCTCCGGTGCCAATGAGCCAAAGGTATCAAAAGCCAGGGGTACGAAAACGTGTTGGTTCACCTTTTAGACTTTAGCATGCTTTTCTACCTTCTTCGCCTCTGCTTTCCGCACCGCTTGCCCTGCTACAAACCCACTTGTGACAATCGTCACCCTTATCTTCTAACAAGTTGTCAATTTTAGTCCCTCGAGTATTCAACTAATTCTATTTTAGTACATGTAACATTGTCGTTTCGAAATTAATGGAATGGTCGAAATTATATTTATCGTTCACACTTTTATATGGAACGTATCTACGTTTTAAGTCGTATATAATAATTGATTCATATAGGTTATAAAATTTATAATGGTAAATAATAATTTAACAATTTTAAAGTTAGTTTAAGGTTAGAAGTTGAGTTGGAGGGTTATAAAGGAAAAATATTAAGTTCTTTTGTTATGTAAAAACTAGAGGGACCTTTGTTGCCAATTTTCAAAGTTTTAAAAATAATAATAAATAATAATAATCTTTCCATCGAAAATCCTGCAAGGAGACGCCGCCCGCGACTTATTCCGGCAATGTCCGACAAGTAGTTTTGTTAATTTTTACTACGTTTTAATGCAATACATTGATGTCTGTACGTTTCTTCATGTCAAGAGACACAATTCCAATCATTAAAACGGCCATTAAGGCGTTAATAAGGGGATTTGAAAACCGGAGAACTTTAAACGAATTAAACGCGATTATTACTCGTATTTTATGCATAATGTTTATTCCATTTAGTTTCTGCACTCTCACTCATTACAAACCCACAAAAAATCGTACCCAATTGCATCCAGGAAGCCCCTTAATTGAACCCCGTGAGTTTCGGCCTTGTTCTTCTTAATTCGATCCTTAAAACGAATTGTAAGTTTGATTTCTTGCTTGTATCATGTTAATCGGCAATCATAGATTAAAACCCCTCTATTACAGGTCGTTTATCGAGCCTTAATCGGGTTATTGGATTTGGGGATTAGGGTTCTTGAGCTAGTATTGGGGAAGAAGATGTGTTGGAGGTATAGATTAAATATAATTATCATTCATAAATTTCAACAAAACATTAGATAGCTTAGTGGTTGAATGGTTGGTTGATAAACAAGAAGGGCTGGGTTCGAACCTTACCCCCAGTGCCCCTTTTCCCTTCTTTTTTTTTTTTTTTTTCCCTATTTTCCAGAATTTATTATTATTATTATATATAATAATATATAAACACATAAACCTTATAATAATCATAGAAAATTCATTTTTACTCCAAAAATTATAAAAATTTAGGAGTAACATCTTGACACAATAAATAAAATTATCATATAAAAATTTTCTAGAAAATAAATTATTTTCATATTTTTATTAATTTAACTATTTTTAATCATAATTAATTGATTAAAAATTCATTTTTAATGATTTAAATCCCAGATTTTTTGAAAAATTATTTTTAAGGATCAGGAACCTAAATAAAAATTATTGGTTCCGAAAGCATTTATTTTTATTAATTTTCCTATTTTTAATCATTTAAACATGATTTAAATTCATTTTAAATACAAATAAATTGAGAAAAATTATGGAAAAATTATTTTCACCTTTATACATCAGAAAATAATTATTTTTCATAAAAATATCATTTTTGAATCATATCTTGTATTTTTAGGTTATTTACATTTAATTAGATATTATTAATTATTTCGTTAAATGTAAATTATTAAACTATGATTTATGGATATTTTTTTATTAAATAGAAAATATTCCTATAAGTGGAAACATAGTATTTTTCTTCGTCACGTATTAAAACTTAAATCATGATATACTTTATTTAACATTTTTATTAAATTCAGGATATAATAAAACTTCATCTTCCCTACATAAGTCTAGCAAACCCTAATGCCTTAGACCCTAGATACCTTAGACTTTTTACACATTTCCTTATATTCTATTACGTTATAGGTTGAATTCCTTGGAATTCCCGTTACTTAGCTCACGACCGCTTAAGTTTGTTGGGCTATATTGAGACCACAGTTACCAGAATGAAGTGTTTTGATAGTTTATTTTGTTGTTTAGAAGTCAGAGGGCTTATTATGTAATTCCTTGATAGTTTTGTGTAACCCTAGCCAGTTTGCGTACTTAGGCACGGGCCCTGCGCACTTAGCTTAAGTGTGCAGGCCCATATGTGCAGCCTATATATAGAATGTTTGTTGAAGCTCTAGGGTTAGGGTTTTTGGTCATCTTAGAACACAAGCAAAATCTGCGAACTTAATTGTATGTATTCCATGGTGTTTTGACGATCTATCATTAATGGAATTGTGTTATTTGAGTATCTTGTATGTCGGTTTTTATTAGTTTTATCTAGTTTCTTTGTTTGTGAAGATTAATCACTTAAAACACCTAACAAATAGGTGTTTCTAAGTGATAACAGTCTTGTGCACTTGAAAGATCTAGTATTTTGGGACTACAATTTGGTATCAGAGCCTCTGTGCTCTAGATTGTATCTGATTTAGATACCAAAACCCTCATTTTGTTAGATTTTCTTTATGTTTTTATAAATTTTTGTGTTTTAATAAAAAAAAAGAAGGTTTTTCCTCTCCATTTGCTTCAAATTTCTCTTATAGTTGTGTTTCTAAGGTGTTAAAAGTTGTTTATCTTTGGTAGAAACATCATCCGAGCATTTCAGATCGATTGAAAAAGGCTTGGATAAGATTCTGCTGTGTTTTGTGCATTATCAGACGTATTTGCGCACTTAATTGCGCACTTATTTCTTGATTCTGAGTACTTAGTTCATAGTTTGAGTACTTATCTCAAATTTTGAGTACTTATTTTGAGTACTTATTTCATAGTTTGAGTACTTATTTCAAATTTTGAGTACTTATTTCATATTTTGAGTACTTATTTCATATTTGAGTACTTATTTCAAATTTTGAGCACTTGTTTCATATTTTGAGTACTTATTTCAAATTTTGAGTACTTATTTCATATTTTGAGTACTTATTTCATATTTTGAGTACTTATTTCATATTTGAGTACTTATTTCAAATTTTGAGCACTTGTTTCTTGGTTTGAGCACTTAAATCTTCAAAAGCTTAAAAGTTAACTTTGTCTCCACGAACACAACTAGGGTTTTTGCGCACTTATCAGAAATCACTAGTTGGTTTGCGTACTTGCTGAAAGGGTGCTGTTTTGAGTACTTGGCTAGGGTTTCTGCGCACTTAAAATCTTAAACGAGAGTTTAAGTGTCTGTGTACTTAAATAAGTACGCAGATTGATCAGTCAAAGACTGAGCACTTGTCTTGCTCAACATTGACTGATTTGCGCACTTAGCAACTGTGTGTACTTCAAGGCTGCGCACTTATCAGGAGATCAAAATCTTGACATAGCTGTCTGCTCCATTGTTTCAGGTTGCTGCTGTCTTGTTCCTGCGCACTTACCAAATTTGCGCACTTAGCTGATTTGCGCACTTATTTGCGCACTTGTGGACTGATCTTTATAATTAAGGACTTTGGACTTTTTCTGGACTGTAACCATTAAAATCAATTAATCAGACTTTTAAAATCAATCTAAATCAATGGCTGGTAACAACAACTCATACCAAGTTAATCCTATAACCCAAGCTGAACTGGAAACAGGAACAATAACCCGAATTCCCAAGTTAATGGGTGCTGAAGATTATGGTACTTGGAAAAACAGGATGAAAGCGTTTTATTTCGTCAATGATCATACTCAATGGACATCTGTGCAACTTGGACCTCACATTCCAGTGAGGACCACTGAAGCAGGAGAGGTGTTTAACACTGATCCTACTACCTACACAGATCTTGACAAGCAGTTGATGCAACGAGATCACAAAGCCTATGGTGCTCTCACCATGGCTTTGTCAAATGATGTGTACAAAATGTTTGAAGAGTACGGATATGCGCATGATCTGTGGTTCGCATTGAGTGAGTACTACGAGGTAAATGTTGAGATCAGACAGAACAAGCAAGACATGATTCAGAAAGAATATGATATGTTTGGAAGCGTTCGAGGTGAAAGCTTGTCGTCACACATCGACAGGTTCATGAGTCTGTTAACAAAAATGAAGAAAGCCGGAATTCCTGTCAACAACCGTAACTCCATCAAGAAACTACTTGATTCTCTTCCTAAGGAATGGAGTATTCAATGCATGCTGATTAAGAAAGATTACTTGGATGCTCAATCAACTCTGGCTGATCTCATAAACACCTTGAAGTCATTTGAAATGGATATCACAAAAAGAGAGATGAATCAGACTGTTCCAAAGGTGACCTCTGGCACTGCAATGAAGAATCTGGCATTGATGGCTCCAATTGGTGAGATGGGTTCAAGTTCACTACATCCATATGTGGACTCACTGGGTGGTGGAAATTCAAATTCAGGTAAAGCAGCGATGTACTCAGAAAAGGCAGCGAAGACACTAACTCCACAGGCCACCAAGTTGGCCACTGAACATGTGGAACTCTTCAACACCTTCATGAGATGTTTTGAAGCACTAAAGACTGGTGAGATCAAGAATGAAATGATGTCCCCGGAGGATATGTATCAAGTGGATCTAGATGATATGGAGGAAATGGACCTCAAATGGCAGATGGCAATGATCACTCTGAGAGTTAAACGATTTCAAGACAGAACTGGTAGGAGAGTGGGAATGGGTAAAGCTGGGTTTGACAAGTCAAAGATTAGATGTTACAACTGCAAAGTTCTTGGGCATTTCAAATATGAATGTCCCACTTTGAACCAAGCTGAAATCAAGCGTGCTAAGAGGTTGGTGGCCATCACTGATGGAAATGAAGGAAATGAGAAGGAACCACAGAAGGCACTGGTTGTTGAAGACTTTGATTGGGGAGAAGAGGCAGCTGCAGCAGAAGTTGAAGTCAACAAAGCCCTGATGGCCAAAATTTGCACCAAATCCTCAAACGGTGTGAATTCTCTAGAAGGGTCATCAACTGAGGTGCTAAAGGGTGAAATGCTAAAGAATGCAGGACTGAAGAGTGTGCTGGTTGCTGAGAAAAAGAAAGATCAGACTGGAGAGGAGGCATTGATAGCCGAGAAGACTTCCCCTGAGAAAGCTGCTGAAAAGGTGGAGAGTGCACCCAAGAAAGCTGAGGAGAAAGACATGGTAAACATTCCTCTCGAAATAAAATCTAAGCTGTGCTCACCTAGGTGTGTTACAGCTGTTTGACGGGTGGTTCATAGAACACCCTTTTATAGTGCTAAAACGCTTATTTTATCCACCTTTGTCCATGTTATTGCTTGGAATGGGGTGACTACGGTTACTATGATTGCAGGGGCATTAAGGAGCTAAAAATGAAGAAAAACGCACTTGGGAGCGGACCGGAAACGAGTTGGAGCTTGAAAGAAACAAAAGAAGAAAAATTGGGATTTTTTCAGGTCCACCGTATGGAACGGTCACCACCGTACCATACGGTGAAGGCTGTCAACAAATTTCCACCGTAGCTCAGTACTGAATGACCGTATGCCTTGATAATGTCACCGTACCATACGGTGACCACCGTATGGTACGGTGGACTCTGCACATTTTGTAACTTCCCCTATTAAATGAGTGGTTATTGCAAGACTTTTGATCATCTTCGAATTGGGAACGTTCCTTAGCATTCTAGGGGCGATTTTGGGCAGAAAACAAGGTTGAAGAACATTGCTAATCATTAGGTTATTATCTTTGATTCACATGAACAATAGATTGAAGATTATGATGACCCATTTGGTGATGCTTGGCTAAACCTTTAATGGTCATCCTTGGTGAAGTTTTCTTTGAACTATTTATGCTTTTGTCTTATGATTTCTAGAATAACAATTTGGTATGCTTTGTTGAATTGTTATGGTATTTGAACATTTGGTTGTAGTGGTTATTTAATTTATCAATTTCTCTTCTTGATTGCATGTTCTTGGTGTTGCTAACAATCGGGATATTGCGGGAAGGATTTGGGTTGGATAATTGAGTAATTGGTCATCGGGAAACAACCTCGCATTAATATAATCCGAGTACTTTGTTCCCTTTTATCACAACACTTGTTCAAATACGAGTTATGTCTATGTAACTCTTTCTAGTGAGACTTTTGGCATAAAGATTCAAGGGAAATGGATCCAGGGATGGTCATTGCTTTCTCAATTTGATAAACACAATCTTATTTCAATTCAGTACTTAGTTTAATTTTCTTAAGTCTAAATCCAAACCAACAAACAATCTTTGATCTTTATTTTTCTTAGTTGTTAAATAGTAGTTTAATTACAAAACCTTAATTCTCACATTTTCCACAAACTCCCTGTGTTCGATACCCTTCTTACCACTATCTTTAGTTGTACAAGATTATTACCAATGAAGATGCAAAGCCCACAAGAGAAGCACAAAGGAGGTTAAATCCTAATCTAAGGGAGGTAGTGAAAAAGGAGGTAATTAAATGGTTAGATGCGGGAATTATTTATCCTATTTCGGATAGCTCTTGGGTAAGTCCTACTCAAGTGGTACCTAAGAAGTCCGGCATTCAAGTAGTCAAGGATGAAAGTGGTGAACAAATTGCAACTCGACCCGTTACCGGGTGGCGAGTGTGCATTGACTACCGCAAATTGAATGCCGCCACTTCTAAGGATCATTTCCCACTTCCTTTTATTGACCAAATTATTGAAAAACTTTCGGGTCAAAAATACTATTGTTTCTTAGATGGGTATTCGGGTTATAATCAAATTGCAATTCACCCGGATGACCAACACAAGACCACCTTCACGTGTCCATATGGTACTTTTGCCTTTAGGCGGATGCCATTTGGCTTGTGCAATGCACCGGCTACTTTCCAACGATGTATGATGAGTATTTTCTCGGACATGGTTGGAGAGTCGCTAGAAGTGTTTATGGATGATTTCTCAATATTTGGCACTAATTTTGATTCTTGTCTCAACGAATTACAAAAGGTTTTAAAAAGATGTGTTGAGAAAAATTTGGTGCTAAGTTGGGAGAAAAGCCATTTCATGGTGCAAGAGGGTATTGTGTTGGGGCATGTGATTTCGGAAAGAGGGATGGAGGTGGACAAGGCAAAAATTCGTGTTATTTCATCATTGCCACCACCGAAAAATGTAAAGGGGGTAAGATCATTTTTGGGGCATGCCGGGTTTTATAGACGGTTTATTAAAGGTTTTAGTGTCATTACAAAGCCTTTATGTAATTTATTATTGAAGGATGTTCCATTTGATTTTACTAATGAATGTTTGCAAGCGTTTAATGTTTTGAAGGAACATTTGGTGAAGGCTCCTATTTTGCAACCGCCGGATTGGTCGAAGCCATTCGAAATTATGTGCGATGCAAGCGACACAACAATTGGAGCGGTCTTGGGTCAAAGAGTTGACAAGAAGCCGGTGGTGATATACTATGCAAGCAAAACTTTATCCGAAGCGCAACTCAATTACACCACAACCGAAAAAGAATTACTTGCGGTGGTGTATGCGTTGGATAAGTTTCGTTCATATATTTGGGGGAGCAAGGTGGTGGTATATTCGGATCATAGTGCGGTTCGTTATTTAATGGAGAAGAAAGATGCCAAGCCGCGCTTAATTCGATGGGTTCTCTTGTTACAAGAATTCGACTTGGAAATTCGGGACAAGAAAGGAAGTGAAAATGTAGTGGCGGACCATTTGTCCCGAATTCCGGTTGATAGAAATGATGATTTTGGGGAAATAAACGAAAGATTTCCCGATGAGCAGTTGATGTCGGTCTCCACTACTAATACACCGTGGTTTGCTCACTATGTTAATTACTTAGCCACGGGGGTCATTCCGGATCATTGGACCAAAAAGAGAAGACAACAATTCATGGTTCAAGTGAAGCAATACATATGGGATGAACCGGATCTTTTCAAGATTGGACCCGACCAAGTGATTCGAAGATGTGTGCCCGAAGCGGAAGTGAAAGAAATTCTTACTCATGCCCATTCATCCGCTTGTGGAGGGCACTTTAGTGGGCACAAGACCGGTTACCGGGTGTTATCATGTGGGTTTTATTGGCCCACAATTTTCAAAGATGCTTGTGAGTTTGCCCGGAATTGTGTCAATTGCCAAAAGATGGGAAGTATCTCAAAGAGGGATGAAATGCCCCTACAACCAATCTTGGTTGTTGAAATTTTTGATGTTTGGGGCATAGACTTCATGGGTCCTTTTCCTAACTCAAACGGGTTCTTGTATATCTTGGTGGCGGTTGATTATGTGTCAAAATGGATTGAAGCAATTGCTACAAGAACTAATGATCACTCGGTGGTGTGTAAGTTTGTTCAATCCAACATTTTTGCCCGGTTTGGTATCCCAAGAGTAATTATTAGTGATGGAGGATCTCATTTTAAAAATTTCAACTTTGGGAAGCTATTGAAGAGATATGGTGTGAACCACCGGATTGCTACCCCGTACCATCCACAAACGAGTGGACAAGTTGAAGTTTCAAATCGACAAATCAAGGAAATTCTAATGAAGACGGTACGTGTTGATAGAAAGGATTGGTCGGGGAAGTTAGATGATGCTTTGTGGGCATACCGTACGGCTTACAAGACTCCAATTGGTACAACCCCTTATCGATTGGTGTATGGGAAGGGTTGTCACTTACCAATGGAGTTGGCGCATCGAGCACATTGGGCAATTACTACGGTTAATGCCGACTATGACGAAGCGGGGAAGTTGAGAAAGCTACAATTGAATGAAGTTGAAGAAATTCGAGATGAGGCTTACGAATGTGCATCGGCTTATAAAGATAAACTCAAGAAGGTACACGATGCAAAGTTGAGAAGAAAAACCTTTGAAGTGGGTCAAAAGGTTTGGTTGTACAATTCAAGGCTAAAGATGTTTGCGGGCAAGTTGAAGAGCAAGTGGATGGGGCCGTATGTTATACGACGGGTTGGCAAGTTTGGCGATGTAGACATAGAGGAAGAGCAAACAAACAGGATTTTCACGGTTAATGGGCATCGTCTAAAGCCATACTTAGATGGCAACGACATCAATGCTTTGGAAGTCGACAAGGCGGGTTATCTCTTGCGCCCGGTGGAGGATGTACAACTTTAAAAGGCCCAGGTTTGGTAGTGTAAATAGTTAGGTTTTATTTTATTTTCTTTGGTGTGTGTTCGAAAACCCGTGTTCGAAACAAGTGTGGGGACGTTTGGGTCGCAATATGTCTTAGCATTGTGTTGAGGACAACACGGGATTTTTGAGGGGGTAGGGTAATTTTATGTTTAAAAATTATAGCTTTTGGTTTGGTTAAAAAAAAAAAAAAAATAATAAAAAAAATAAAAAAAATAATTTTTACTCCCAGGTCTGACCGTACGATACGGTCTGCACCGTACCATACGGTGGTGTGTAGAAACTCAACGGTGGGCAGGGACTGAGATACGGTGAGTAAAAGTGACATCTAAGCCACCGTACCATACGCTCACCACCGTATGATACGGTGGGACCTGGGAGATCAAAAAGTCGCGTTTTGTTAAAAAAAAAAAAAAAAAAAAAAAAAAATTTTAACTTCTTTCCTTCTTCTCTACGGTTACACACACACACACACTAACATCTATGTTTTTCTTCTTCTTCTCTCTAAACCTTCAAGAAACCCATATCTTTTCATCCTTCAAGTCTTCATAAATCTATCAAATCTTAACCAAATCAAGTGATTTTTGAGTCAATCTTGACTAAAATTTCACAAGGAATCTGATCCCAGGGAGAAAACCACAAGAAAAACACGTTTTGGTGCTCGAATCAAAACCCTAGAATCCGAAAATTTTGGGGCTTTTTCAAGTTTTTTTATTTTCGTGTGTTTTCTTATCATCTAATTCAAGGTATGTGCATTATTCTCCCAACTTTGTTGCTACATTGTGAGATATGAAGGTTTTTATTTTTATTTGATGATGTCACTTGCCTGTTATGATAATGTAGCATGTATGAATGGTTATTTAGGTAATATTGTGGTAGAATATGGTAGTAGAGATGTGTTTAAGATGTATTTGTGAACTTTGGGGATGTTGAAATTATAGAGGCGTCATGCCAAAATTTTGTTAACTCAAAGATGGAATTTTGTTCACAAAAATGCTCACTACCATAATAACAAGCAAGTGTGGGGGAGGTTTTAGCATATGTGACTGATTTGTTCAATGTCTTGTGGTTGTTTGTGGTTATGTATTGTGCAGGAATATGGTTCGTACAGGTGAAGCTGCGGGTTCAAGTTCGGCTGCTGCTAAAGGAAAAGGGAAGCAACCGACACAGCAATACAAGAGGAGGAAATACATTGGGCAGGATGATGATACGGATGAAGAAATGGAGCAGCAACAAGATGCACCTCGTTTAGATCCGGCTGATAAACCAAACTGGAAAACTGGACCCTTAAATGCGCAACCAAGTATTTGGCAACCAACCTTGTTTCACGAGCAAATCAAAAAGCTACAAGATAGAGCTGGAGCATTTATTTGTGAGAGGGAAGTGAAGGAAAGAGAGTTTGGTCCTTTTGGGGTAGTTGATCGGTTTAAAGCCTTGGGTTGGGAAGCTTTATTGCATTGTTATGATCAAGAGACTAAGTACTTGTTTCTAGACGAGATTGAAGAGTGGATGGCTACCTTAAGGTGTGGACGATATGACAAACCATCACAAATGAAGTTAATTGGGACAGTTAATGGGGTGGATGTAGAGATGTCTTACGACACGTTGAGGCGTTTGGCTAAATATGACAGTTTACCGACCAAGGAGTACAAAAATCCCAGCATCAATGACTTGATTATTGCACCTGAAAAGCATCCTCGTTGGACGGAAATGTTGGAGTCTTTGTTTCTCCCGGGAAAATATCATGGTACTTTATATAGAAAAAATTTGAAGATTGAACCGAAGTTATTGTTGGCTATTATTGTTTTCAATGTGTTGCCAAGACGAGCGGACCCGATGCAAGTGAGATATCCGGAGATTCCGATTTTGTATTCGTTAATGAACGGTGGTCCTAAGTTCTCGATCCGATATTTGATTCTCAACCATGTGTGGATGTGTAGGAACTCGTCTGAAAGGTCCATTATTCCTTACTGTAGGATCATTACCGGGTTACTCATGCAACAAGGGGCTCTTACTGCCGATGATGTGTCGAAGAGGAAGAAGAGGTATAAAGCGTTTGAGTTGGCCAAAATGGGAATTGGGTGGGTGTATTCTGAATCAGAGAGATACCACAAGTTGAAGTCTGGAGGACAGAGATGGAGGGTATTGAAGAGAGATGCCCGGGCACTTTTGCCCGGGGAAGTGGATGAGCCGGAAAGTGATAATGAAGAGCAACCGCCAAGCGATGACGATGATTATGAGGAGATTCCCACGGGAGAACATATGAATATTGGTCAAGGTAGTTCTAGCGGTGTGCATGGTGGTGGTGGATATTATGATTTCTCAGAGCGAGCATATGTTGAAGGTTGGGCATACGGGGGGACGATGCAGCAGGTGATTGAGAGTCAACGTCCCCCCGCATCTGTTTTTGATTCATGGTCGGGACCTGAGCGCTCGATGTTTGATCATCAAACTATGATGAGCGCGAGCATGGAGAGAACTATGAAGGCGGGGTTTGATAGGCAAGAATTGTGGAACCGGGCACACGCCTATTCCCATGAGGTAGAGATCAACAATCGTTTCATAGATGACCAGAATAGAAGAATGAATGATGATTGGCACGCAGGAAGGCCGGTGGTAGCAAATCCACAGCCGGTGGATTATAGCTCTTTACCACCTTATGATGGAAGCATGTCTTATCCCACTCCGCCACTTCATCATTCGCAATGGGTGGACCCGATGCAACAACAACAACAAGCTTCGGATCAAGGTGGTAATGATAGTGGCGCGTTTGGGTTTGGAGAATGGAATGACTTGCTGACCTCTGTGTTCGGGCCACCTCAACCCCGCTACTATTGACCAGGTCGTGCTTTTTCCTTTGTAAATAGTGTATATTTTGCTTTGTTTGTTTTCCTTATGTTTCGGGATTGGGTGGTAGGTTGGTTGATGAATTGATGATTATGGGTTTGGGTTGTGATAGAAGGTGGTGCATCATTTTGTTTCTTTCTTAGTCTTAAAAAAAAAAAATGAAAAAATGAAAAAATACCAAAAAGAAGTTTGTGGTTGAGTCGTGAAGCTTTGATATCATGTTGACAAAGTGGAAGCGATCGTTTTCTCCTAAAACCGTACATTGGGGACAATGTATCCCAAGTGTGGGGATGGGGGAAAATTTTTAAAATTTTTTGGAGGTTTTTACATTTTTTTAGTCAAGCGTAAATATTTTGGAAATTGGAACACCTTGAATCAACCTCAATAGACACACCGGCAACCCTTAACACCCTTTTATTCTTGGTGAGAGTTTAAGCCACACTTGTAGAAAAATAATACCTTTCTTCCTTTGAGAGAGTGGCAACGGGTGGGGGGTGTGCTAGAACTTGTGCTTGAATGCGACTTGAATTTTTTTTTTGAGTGAACATAAGTGTAGAGATGATAAGGGCACTAGGAAGCTAGGTAGCCTTGTTAGTTTGAGTGAGAGTGTGGGAATTGGGGGGTTGGACCTCATGCATTATATATATGAGCTTGGTAGAGAGAGGGGCGGGGGTTTGGACATGTAGTTGCCTATCTTTGAGCCTAAAAGCCTATCGATTGTTAACCCTTTAGCTAGTTCCCTAAATAAATACCCAACTTGACCCGGTCTTGTGTGTTTAAACAGAGTGTTAGTGTGTCATTTTAGTATTACAAGTTGAAGTTTTAGTTGAGTATGTTCGTATGTGTATGTATTAGTGTTCTTGATGTATTGAAAAAAAAAAAAAAAAAAAAAAAAAAAAATCAACAGAAGAAATGAAAGATAAATGAAAAAAAGAAAAAAAAAAAAAAAAAAAAAGTGATATCTATTATAAGTTGTTGTACTTGTGTTTGCGTGTGTTAGCTTTGTGTGTGTCGTTGTGGAATAAAAGACCGGGTTAAGTTATGCGCTACTAAAAATATACCCCATTTCCTACCTCTATACTTAGCCACATTACAACCCGACAAGCCCCTTTGATTTGCACTTGTGTTTAGCATGTAAGAGGAGGGTTGATTCAAGTACAAGCTTATGGTTGCGCACTCATTCGTTTGCCTTTTTGTGTGTCTAGCTCATCTATGCTAGAGCTTACTTGTAGCCGAGAGGAGAGATATTGTGAGGGGTGTGTCGATTTGGGTGTTGAGGATAGGATAATACAAGGACTATGTGTGATGCTTGGCTTTAAAATGATTTTTTTTTTTTAGAAATAGAGTGTTGGTGGATTGCTTGGGACAAGCAATGGGTAAGTGTGGGGATGTGACGGGTGGTTCATAGAACACCCTTTTATAGTGCTAAAACGCTTATTTTATCCACCTTTGTCCATGTTATTGCTTGGAATGGGGTGACTACGGTTACTATGATTGCAGGGGCATTAAGGAGCTAAAAATGAAGAAAAACGCACTTGGGAGCGGACCGGAAACGAGTTGGAGCTTGAAAGAAACAAAAGAAGAAAAATTGGGATTTTTTCAGGTCCACCGTATGGAACGGTCACCACCGTACCATACGGTGAAGGCTGTCAACAAATTTCCACCGTAGCTCAGTACTGAATGACCGTATGCCTTGATAATGTCACCGTACCATACGGTGACCACCGTATGGTACGGTGGACTCTGCACATTTTGTAACTTCCCCTATTAAATGAGTGGTTATTGCAAGACTTTTGATCATCTTCGAATTGGGAACGTTCCTTAGCATTCTAGGGGCGATTTTGGGCAGAAAACAAGGTTGAAGAACATTGCTAATCATTAGGTTATTATCTTTGATTCACATGAACAATAGATTGAAGATTATGATGACCCATTTGGTGATGCTTGGCTAAACCTTTAATGGTCATCCTTGGTGAAGTTTTCTTTGAACTATTTATGCTTTTGTCTTATGATTTCTAGAATAACAATTTGGTATGCTTTGTTGAATTGTTATGGTATTTGAACATTTGGTTGTAGTGGTTATTTAATTTATCAATTTCTCTTCTTGATTGCATGTTCTTGGTGTTGCTAACAATCGGGATATTGCGGGAAGGATTTGGGTTGGATAATTGAGTAATTGGTCATCGGGAAACAACCTCGCATTAATATAATCCGAGTACTTTGTTCCCTTTTATCACAACACTTGTTCAAATACGAGTTATGTCTATGTAACTCTTTCTAGTGAGACTTTTGGCATAAAGATTCAAGGGAAATGGATCCAGGGATGGTCATTGCTTTCTCAATTTGATAAACACAATCTTATTTCAATTCAGTACTTAGTTTAATTTTCTTAAGTCTAAATCCAAACCAACAAACAATCTTTGATCTTTATTTTTCTTAGTTGTTAAATAGTAGTTTAATTACAAAACCTTAATTCTCACATTTTCCACAAACTCCCTGTGTTCGATACCCTTCTTACCACTATCTTTAGTTGTAATTGGGAAATTTTACGTGTACCACGACAAGCACGTCACTGTTGCTTACTGTTTGTCACACAACAGAAGAGTTTTAAGAGAAATGGATGATATCCGTAAAATTAATTCTGAAATGAAAGAAAACGAGTGGGCATATCAGCGAAAGTTAAATGCAACTCTAGCTGAAATGCAGACTTTAAAAGAATTTGTTCTCAAAAAGGATTTTCTAATAAATGATCTAACCTCAAAATTAGAAAAATCTAGAAATGAAACAACTCGTCTTCAAATCATTGTTGACAAATGGAATGTAAGCAAACAGGCTCATACTGATATCGTTGATTGCGCAAGGCAATCATTTGTAAAGGATGGAATTGGGTATAAGAATAAGAATGGAATCGAAAGATCACTATTCTTACCCTTGAGCCGAAGTGAATACATACCCATTCCAACACCTCATCCAAAAAATGATCTTTTTGAAAACAAATGTGATGAATCTGAGTCAAATGCTAACATAAGTAAAAGCGATGCAGATGTGACCCAACAGGCTCGTGTGGAAGATGATGAAAGTTGTGGTGGGCAGACAGTGGGGTTAGGACATCCAGGTGCCAATTACTCCACAGTGAATTGGTTCATCTGGAACAATGAAAAGTCTAAAAACAATTTGATTTTGGATGACTGTAATACTTTAACTAATTTGGATGACTGTAATAGTTTATCTAGGATGGATAACTGTAATAGTTTATCTAGGCCGGATGACTGTATTAACGTGATCTCTAAACTAGACTTAAAGGGTGCTGTGGCCCCTAATGATAGGAAGCATCCTATCAGACGTTCAAATGTTTGTGTTGAAAATGTTATGCCTGTTTGTGTTGATCTTAATGCTGCATTCTCTGACGATAAACATATGTGCAAACCACCTGTGTTTGTGCCAGAACTAAAGCTTAACAGGTTTGGGAAATTTCTCACTGAGGAAATCCCAGAGTTTATCCCTTCATCCACAGATGTATCAGGTTGTGAAGAATCACAAAGTGAAACAGGTAACTCAAGTTCTGAAGAATCACTAAGTGATACAGAGAGCAACACCAGCCTACCTGACTGCAACACTAATGAAGAATCAAGCAGCAACAAGGATGAATCAAGTTCAAGTGAAAGCTCATGCTCAGACAAGCTCGAGAAAAGAACATCACAACCATCATCATCCAGATCTTCACCTAAGATCAAGCCTAAGCATTCAAAATGCTTCAGATGTGGAAATGAGGGTCACGTGGTCAAAAACTATCACTTGAAACCTAAACCACAGAAAGATGTCAAATCACAAAACTCTTTTTCTGATCAGATCAAAAATCTTCAAGAAACCGTAAAAAGTTTTGTTAAAAATACACAAATCTGGAAAAGACAAGAGTCAATTTTGGGTGAAAATCACGACAGATCAAAGCTAAAACAGACTTGGATTCCCAAAGTCACTTAATTAAATGTCTGAGTCGTGATTGTACATAGATTTTCTTTAGTTTATCTTTGCTTTTCTTTTGTTTTGTTTTGCAGAATAAATTACAGAAATGGTTGATAGCTCTTATGAGATATCTATGGCATGTCGACAGCGGCGCTTCAAGACACATGACTGGGTTGAAAGAACTCCTCAAGAACTATCGGTTCATTGATGGGGAGTTTGTAGCGTTCGCTGGAAATGAAAAGGGTGGAAAGATCGTTGGCATAGGAGATGTGGTCTCTGATGCACTAACACTAGAAGATGTCAACTATGTTCCAGAACTGTGCTACAATCTGTTGAGTGTATCACAAGTCTGTGACAAGGGAATCTCGGTGTTGTTCAACGACATGGAGTGCATCTTCCTTAAGCCAAGATTTAAACCACCCACCGACATGATTATGTTGAAAGCCCCTAGGCAGAATAACACATATGTGATAAACATGAGAGATGCCAAGTCTGAATACCCAATGACTTGCTTACTATCAAAGGCATCTGAGTCAGAGTCACTGTTATGGCATAGGCGATTAGGACATGTGAATTTCAAAAATATGAACAAACTCTCTAAACTAAATCTGGTTAGAGGTCTTCCTTCCAAGGAATTCCCTTTTTCTGAAAAATGTTTAGCATGTGCAAAAGGAAAACAACATAAGAAATCGCATAAGTACAAAACAGTGAACTCAATTGACTCTCCACTTCAATTATTACATATGGATCTCTTTGGTCCAATTAGTGTTAAAAGCTTGGGTAAAAAGTCTTACTGTTTGGTGATTACAGATGACTTTTCTCGCTTCACATGGGTGTACTTCTTGGAGTTTAAAAGTGAAGCTGCTGAGACTTTGATGCTGTTTGTTCCTCTTATCGAGAACATAATCAAGTTGAAGGTAAAGTCTATCAGAAGTGATCACGGAATAGAATTCAAGAACCAAAGCTTCATGACATTCTGCAGTGGCAAAGGAATTCATCATCAATATAGTGCTACTAGGACTCCTCAGCAAAATGGAGTGGCTGAAAGGAAGAATCATACACTCATTGAAGCTGCCAGAACCATGCTCATTGACTCAAGTTGCCGATCATCTTCTGGGCAGAAGCTGTGAATACCGCCTGTTATGTTCTTAACAGAGTCTTGATTGTCAAGCCACGCGGGAAAACTGCTTATGAATTGCTCTTTAAAAGAAAACCCCCCATCGATTATTTCCGGCCAATTGGATGCTCATGCACTCTACTGAACAACTTTGAGAATATAATGAAGTTTGATGCTGTTGGAGACGAATGCTTCTTTGTTGGATACTCATCAAGTCAAAAGGCCCATCGAGTATACAACAAACGCACCAAGATGGTTCTTGAATCATTCTATGTTGAGTGGCAAGAATCTAACTCCACTAATGCAGGAACTGGTCCTGACTGGTTCTTTGACGTGGATGTTGTGTTCAATCACTTTGTCATACCTGAACATCAAGTTCCTGCAGATCAAACTCCTGAAAATCAAGCAGCAAATTCATCTCCCTTTGAGAATATTCTCTACTCTTCTGACGATGACGTTGCACAGTTCACCACTCGTTTTTCCCCTTTTGTCGCCGATCCAATTGTTCCTCCTCAACTCATTAATGGTGATACAGCTGCTGAAACCTCTCACATTCCTGAAAGCAGTTCAAATGCAGAAGGAACAACCCCAAATCAGCAGTCTGTAGATGAAACCATCCAGCTCATCAGCACCTGGAGATCATCTTTCAAATCTACCTCCACAAGTGCAAGAAGAAGAAAATATGGGATACAAATCTTCAAAGAACCATCCCATTGAAAACGTCATTGGACCAATCAGTGAGGGAGTTCTTACAAGAAATCAGACAGACAAGCTCAACACCGCTCTCTCAGCATTCTTGTCCCAAACGGTACCTTTCAGCATTGAAGATGCAGTCAGAGATGCAAGCTGGGTAGAAGCCATGCAGGAAGAGCTATTTCAATTCAGAAAACTCAAGGTGTGGGAACTCGTGGATCTGCCTGAAGGAAAATATCCTATTGGAACGAGATGGGTCTTTCGCAACAAAATGGATGAACGTGGCGTGGTGATAAAAAACAAAGCTCGTCTGGTTGTTCAGGGGTTTCGTCAGCAAGAAGGGATTGACTATGAGGAAGTCTTCGCACCGATCGCTCGACTTGAAGCAATTCGCATCTTCTTGGCATATGCATCATACAAAAATTTCAAAGTTTTTCAGATGGATGTGAAGAGTGCTTTCTTATACGGGAAGATCAAGGAAGAAGTATACGTATGTCAACCACCGGGATTTGAAGATCCTCATCATCCCAACAAATACTACAAGTTGGACAAGGCTCTCTACGGTCTCCATCAAGCTCCTAGAGCTTGGTATGAGACCTTGTCCTCATATCTGCTGCAAAACGGATACACAAGGGGGAAGATTGAAATGACCTTGTTCACCAAAGAAGTCAACAAACACTCTATTCTTGTTCAAATATATGTTGATGATATTATCTTTGGTTCAACTGACGAAAATCTGTGCAGGGAATTCGAAAGCATTATGAAGTCTCAGTTTGAAATGAGCATGATGGGAGTACTGTCATTTTTCTTAGGTCTTGAAGTCCAGCAGAAATAAGACGGCATTCTCATTCACCAAGCAAAGTATACAAGGGACATTTTGGCAAAGTACAACCTGTCTGACTGCAAGCCATCCAACACTCCTTTTGCTGCTCAAACAACACTTGTACCAGATCTTCAAGGCCCTTCTGTGAACCCTCACACATATCGTTCAATGATTGGATCCTTGATGTATCTCACAGTCAGCAGACCTGATATCATGTGGGCAGTTGGATGCTGTGCTCGCTTTCAGTCAAATCCTAAGCAATCTCATGAAACTGCAGTAAAAAGAATCTTCCGCTACCTCAAAGGAACACCAAAACTTGGTTTATGGTATCCTAAGAGTGATAATTTTGACCTAATTGCGTACTCTGATAGTGATCATGCAGGTTGCAGGATTGACAGAAAATTTGTCTCTGGTGGCTGTCAATTTCTGGGAAATAGGCTTGTGTCTTGGCAGAGCAAGAAGCAGACAACAGTGTCTATCTCCACCGCTCAGGCTGAGTACACAGCCGCCTCCAGTTGTTGCTGTCAAGTGTTGTGGATTCAAAATCAGCTGTTGGATTACGGTTTGAATGTCATGAGAACCCCTATCTATATTGATAATGATGCTTGTCGTGACATCGTGAAGAATCCAATTGATCATTCTAAAACCAAACATATAGAAATTCGGATTCATTCCATTCGCGATGCACACGACAAAGGGTATATACAGGTGTTGCCAATAGATACTGCTGATCCAAAAGATATCTTTACAAAAGCTTTCGACAAAACCCGTTTCCGTCAGTTGGTAACATGGTTAGAAATGATCAATTTTGAATGATTGAAATTTCTTAAAAAAAAAACTTGTGTATAAATTATAGAAAAATCTTATTTTCAGTAAAATACAGATTTTTGGGGGAAAAATAAACCGGTAGATCCCTAACTGCAAAATTTCAAAATTTTTCAAAATTCAAGAAATGATAGGGTCTAATCATATTTTGTCAGCATATGAATAGGACCCAGATGATGTTGCGGTTTCAAGCAACGACATGTCGGTAGATTCAGCCTGGAATCAAGTAAACTACTAAAGGTGATAAACTGAAAAGATCCACACGAAAAGCTGGATTCCCACTGTGTTTTAGGTTTGCACAAGCTGAGTCCGGTCATACACAGGTTGAGAGATCAAAAGACACAGAAAATTTTGTGCATAAGTAATCAAAAGACACCTAAGAGTGCAAGCTACCAATGCGGGGCTATTCAAACAAATGAGCAACAAAAGACACGCAATGTTAGTGACGTGCAAACATATAGATAGCTCAAAAAGCAATCAGATGATCATCTTCTCTGCTTATGGGAACATAGACCTGAAGCTCTCATCATCTGATTAACATAATGATCATCTTCTCTGCTTATGGAAACATAGACCTGAAGCTCTCATCATTATATCTCAATAAACCTTGAGGATTGGTAGGCTTACACCTAGCACAAGTGGGGTCCACTAACTTTCCGTTAATATTACCAAAACATGATAAATCTCATCACCAAACGTACGTTGAAAGACGAGAGGCATGGATTTAAGTGGACAAACATACCGACAGTTTTTCTTAGGCTGCAGCTATCCAACGGAAAGTTGAAATGTGATCTGGCAGGTATGGTTAGTTATGATCTTGATGCAGAAGGTGAGAAACGGTTGATCCCTGGTCCCTGATCTATGTTTTAGCTTGTTTTTGTTTTTGCGCACTTGTTTGAATTTTGGGGACTGCGCACTTAGCTAAAGTGCGCAATCCACATCCCCTATAAGTACTCTCATCTTTTTACTTAATTCTTTTTTTTTACAGCCGTTTAATATCTGAAACCCTAATTTTCTGAAACCCTCGTCTTCATCGTTGCTAATAATCCTTAAATCTCCATTAAACCATAGTTTAATCCACTACTTCTTTCCTTTTTCAGTCACTTTCGTTTATCGTTAAGGTAGATCACGTGCTAATGGCTTGATGTTGTGTTTACAGGGCTTAAAAGAACAGATCAAAATGATTGATTTGAGCAGTTGGGGATTTTGAACTTTTGCGAACTTGTTTCTTGAGAGTTTGCGCACTTGTATCATATTTTGCGCACTTGCATCATATGATACAAGGCAAACAAACCCTAGTTACTGCGCACTTGATTTGCGAACTTAAAATCTTCAACGTGAGTTTAAGTGTTTGAGCACTTGTTAAGTGCGTAAACTGATATGTCAAAGCACTAGGGTTACCATGCCCATGTGTTGACTGATTTGCGCACTTGGCTAAGTGCTCAGATTTGAACACTTGACTAAGTGCTCAAGATTTGAGCACTTGACTAAGTGCTCAAGATTTGCGCACTTGGCTAAGTGCTCAGGTTTGAGCACTTGGCTAAGTGCTCAGGATTGCGCACTTGGCTAAGCGCTCAGGTTTGAGCACTTGGCTAAGTGCTCAGGATTGCGCACTTGGCTAAGTGCTCAAATTGACCAAGTGCTCAATCAGATGGTCTTGGTGAAATGCGAACTTGGACATGTACTCAAATCACTGAACCACTTGTGTTCCGGCACTGGATTATCTATGACTTATGACTGGACTGCTTACTTGAACTTGTTACCTGTAAACTTAACCTTGGACAACAACTGAAAACTTGCAGACTGAAATTAAATATGCCTATAACTCAACTTAATCAAACAAAACAATTGTCTAATCAAACTTAAACTTGCCTAAGGTCGTTGTCCGTCTAAGTCTAAAATTTCAATCGTCGGTAATGTTGCCTGAAATCAGAAATCTAACTTGCTTTTCGTGCTCATGACTCGAAACAGATGGCACTTGTATGGGATGTCCGAGGAATGCACAATCAGGCAATAAATCTTGAGACTGACGACCACAAGTTCAGAGATGTTGTTGCATGGATTAGGCAAAGCAGGATCGGGTACGCGGTAGAACACGAGCTTACAGTGTATGTTGACCACATCGAAGACTTCTGGAGATCCGCAAGAGCTGAAACGGTAGATGGTTTCAAGAGACTCAATGCAACGGTTCGAAACAAACAAGTAATCATCTCTGAAGATACAGTTAGAAGGACACTAAGACTGGGAGATCAACCAGGAAGCTTCAAGCAACTAGTCAAAGCTGATCTACTCAGAGAGTTCAGGAAGATCGGATACAAAGGAGAATTCGACACGCGATGTGATGTAAAGAAGAGTGAACTGTCACGTGACTGGAGAGTGATCTGCCATGTTTTCGTCATGTCTATGTCACACAGAAAAGGAGGGTACAATGCCCTGAGTCCGGATTGGTCAAGCGCTATGATAAAGATTTGCAAGAAGGAACCAGTGAATGTGTCTGGGATGATTCTTGATTTGATGATAAAGAACTCACAATCTAAGAATAAGAAATGGGCCATGTATCCAAGATTCATGCAGATGATGATTAATGCACAGCACGAGAATCTGCCAACAAACAACAATGATGTGTACCCGTTCGCCAAAGGTGGAAGATTATTTACTGAATGCAACACTTCGGACTGGGAGCCAATGTTAGAATGCATGTATCCTGCACAAAGATATGAAGGTATTAAAGCCCTGTATCAAAAGATCCAGCAAAAGAAACAGGCAGCTGAAGAAGCCCGTCTCAAAGCTGCAGCTGAAACTGGTCCATCAGTAGCTGCTCCCTCATCTGCTCCTCAGTCAACTGAAGAAAGGGTTAGAGAAGTAGCTAGAGTAAAAAGGCCAGCAACTGAAGAGGCTCCCTCCAAGACATCAAAGAAGAGTAAAACCAAGGTTATGGCAGACAGTCAGACACAGGAAGAGCTCGATCTGGCAAAAGCATTGCATGATGTGGCTCAAGCAAAGAAGGCTGAAAGAAAGAAAAGAAAAGAAAATCTTCCTGATTTCGAGCGTCCTGCTGTTGTAACAGAAGAGGAAAGAGAAGATCAGGAATTTCTCAAAGAATTATTTGGTAGTTCAGATCAACCAGGGCCGTCCACTTCCAGGGCTTCTGTTCCTAAACCTCCTGCGAAGAAACCGACTGCACCATCCTCGTCTATTCCTGCTGCAGAACGTCGGAAACCTGTGCATCAAGAACTATATGAGACTTTATCTAAAGAGGTGGGAAAGACTGCTGCAAAAGAGATATGCACTTTGAAGAACCAGATCCACAATAATCAAGAACTGAGGAAAAAGATGAAGAAACTGAAGCATAAGAACAAAAATCTGGAAAAGATTGTAAAAGATCAACGATACCTGATCAAGTTTCAAACTCGGGTTCAGATGAAGATGTTCGACATGATTCAAGAGTTGAAGAAACAGGAGACAGGTGCTTCTAGTACAACATTTGATGAGATGTTTGATTTTGGAAAATTTCTGGAAGAAGAGAAAGAGAAAGAAAGAATAGCTGAAGAGAGCGATGTGGATGAGATAAGTGAGGATGAAATGTCTGAAAAGTTTGTAGAGATGGGTTTGGAAGAAGACACTGTCTATGAGATGTCGGATGGGCATAAGCTGGACCCTGAAAGATCTACCTGGTTTCCCAGAAGGCCTATTACCATTCCAGCCTTGCATCAGAACATCCATCACACAAGAGAAGCTCATCAAGAAAGGATCATCTCATGGGCATATGATGACCAGAAAATGTTGTTTGCTGTTAAGAGACGGGGGGAGTGATACAATACTTCAAAGGTCGACAAGATCTGAAAACTCTCCCTCGTTGGGACATCAGGGAACTGAGCAGAGCCGCCTTCATCTATGAAAACTCTTCTGTTTTCATAGAAAAGGAGTGTGAAACTGATTTCCAGATCTTCAAGCCACAGAAGCCAAAGAGAAGAATCTCCAAGAAACGAATCGATCCAGCCACAGGACGAGGAATGATCACCTATGTGATTGACCCACCCCAGGTCGTCACACGAGTTCCCATACGTCCTGAGCTTCCAGTGATGTTAAGAGATTTCAAGAAATGGTTTTATGACAGCAAGACTGGTGAAGCTGTTATCAAGTTGAGGGACGATTCAGAGGCTTTGAGGATTCTAGATCCAGTAGATGTGTTTGCCCTTAATCCATCAGATTTGACTATCCTGTTCGCCAATCAGATAAATGTGGGTGCTGGAATTGTCTTGTTTGAAGAAGCTGTCCTATTCAGGAGAGCGGTGGATGGGCGTTGAAGAGGAAACGGGAATTACTTGAACTGGTAGACAGGATCAACGCAGCTGACAAAGTGAAAGATGAAAAAGAGAAAGCTGCCCAAGCTGCTGCTGCAAAAAAAACTGAAGCTGAGGTCATCTCAGAGGTGCAGACACAAGAACCTGCAGCAACAACTGATCCAAAAACTGAGTCTACTCAAGATCCCCCAGCATCTTCTGATCCAGATCCGGCTTCTCATTCAGCACCTCCTACTTATGAAGAACCAACAACAGAAATTGTTCAAGAACCACAACCCATAGAAGAAGACCTTGCTGTTTTGTTCATTCAAGATCCTCCTGTCGATGAAGCAGCTGTTGAAGTTAGTGTCATTCAAGCACTCCCGACACAAAGAGCAATAGAAAAGGGGGAGACAAGCGATGTAGAGATCGATTGAGAATGAAGATCTGGTAGCTGTGGTCTAGGGGGAGTATTGTTGGGCTATATTGAGACCACAGTTACCAGAATGAAGTGTTTTGATAGTTTATTTTGTTGTTTAGAAGTTAGAGGGCTTATTATGTAATTCCTTGATAGTTTTGTGTAACCCTAGCCAGTTTGCGTACTTAGGCATTGGCCCTGCGCACTTAGCTTAAGTGCGCAGGCCCATATGTGCAGCCTATATATAGAATGTTTGTTGAAGCTCTAGGGTTAGGGTTTTTGGTCATCTTAGAACACAAGCAAAATCTGCGAACTTAATTGTATGTATTCCATGGTGTTTTGACGATCTATCATTAATGGAATTGTGTTATTTGAGTATCTTGTGTGTCGGTTTTTATTAGTTTTATCTAGTTTCTTTGTTTGTGAAGATTAATCACTTAAAACACCTAACAAATAGGTGTTTCTAAGTGATAACAATCTTGTGCACTTGAAAGATCTAGTATTTTGGGACTACAAAGTTGGATTTTGATCGCTTTCGCAAACTGTGAGTATATCTTTCCCCTTTTCATGTTTTACTATTTTGGGGTGATTCATGTACCATTATACTATTAAAATATGTAGACTTTGAAACGTAATGTGCCTTATGTGATGCTTATGTGATTTGTGTGAATTGAAACGTAATCAAAATCATTAACCAATGGGCCGAGCATAACAATGAGTAGTACTACGATTTACATCCCTTGTGTGATTATGGTTTCATTTGAGCCTTGGTCATTGTTATGTGAAACTTGAAACTTGAAACTTTTAGGGTTGGTTTTGATGCTTTTATTCTACTAATTACATATTAGCAAACAACATGGCACAAATATTACAAACGATTCTTGAACTAAAACAGGGTATGCTCACTAATACATTATATGTGTTGACAAAATTATTTTGTACATGTTTCAGGTTGATTTTGAGACGCTTCTTTTAAGCTTTTGGATTTAATATAAGTTTTGATTTTATTGTATTTTAGATAGACTTGACACTTTAGAATTATTGTATTTCTCCTTTCAATGTAATAAACTTTAATTCAATGTATTCAAATTTACACTTTAGTACCATGAGCTATTGAACGATCGTCACTACGTGACACCTCGATGTTTCCGCCATCGGTTGGGGTGTTACACCACTATCCCTCAACCCAACTACAGGAGATACACCTGTCAGGTCAACACAAACATGCTTCTCCCCGCCCACCCAAAGACAAGGAGATCTGCTGGACACAAGGTGGATCTCCCTTCTACGGGATCCGAGATGAAGTTCATAGGAGCCTCCTTCTTGGTTAAGATCCCAGCCCGTCTTAAAATGTCTCACAGAATATCTCGAACCCAATCATGTTGATATTTGTACCTGGGTAACTCCTTGCAATGAACCGCATGTTCCCCGTATTCCTTCGGGTAGGCCTTATGGCAAATTGAACAGATTGCATCCTCCTGGTACATGGAGATCATCAAATGATATTTAAGAATGGCCCTGTATTCAATAGTGGACATGCTTTGGCCTAGACATTTGATCGGGATAACAGTTAGGAAATCTTAGGCATGGAGGCCTTGCAAACATTCAATAGCTGCTCTCTGGCGGAGGGACATACCAAAAACTTCACCCAGACTCTGAGCGATTTTGCCAAAAAGGGCATTCGCTTCTGAGGCTTTGGGAGTGTCCTTATTAGAAAAACCGTCAATATCAAAACCTGAGAGATAGTCATTTAGCCTTTTAAGAGCCTACACGTAGTCTAAGTCCACATAAAACCAATTCAATTTCAATAAAACCCATAATAAAACCCATGTTCTTGACTTTCCTTTCTTTATTGGCATCACATCAGAAAATCAAACAAACATATAACCCATAATTGTTCAAACACAAATCAATGCAATCAATGCTCTCTCTTCAGTTACAACTCTTCTATCTTCTTAAACATCCCTTAAATCCAAACCACTATCACCATTATACACCTTCATCGACAACTACCACCATCCACCCTTAGCCACCGCCCATGCTCAAAACCAACAACCACAATCCCACCACCTCCCTCCACCCCCACTGTTGCGACCGCACTGTCACCAACCACCATCTTGGCCACCAATGGCCCTACACTAGACTCTAGGAACCACCAATCAACAACAACAATCATAGCCGGCAATTAAATCGTTGGTTTCACTTGTTTATTCGTGTCTTCTTCATCGATAAGTTTACGCTTTTATTATGTGATTTATTTTATTTTAACTGTATGATTTCAGGAGCAAGAACACCATAAGGTAATTTGTTATATGATGCCTTGATTAAAGTTTGTTACTAACTCACCTAAATTTAGAGTAATTATGATATTGGAGAATATATTTGTAAGTAATTTGTTTAGAAACGTTTTAATATATTTGTATTTACTTTTTATAAATTCTTTCAGCATAAACAGAAAAACAACATGGCATGCTGCAAGTTCAAATCAAATTCAATTTCACCAACAACGCTGTCGAATTACGGTATGTTCACTTCATACATCTCTTGGGTTCAGTTTCCTTTCTAGCCTATGATTTCAAACTCAACGGCTGCTCTTGTTGCTACAATCTAAGGAATTGTTGTTAATAATTTGATTCATGAAACTGACAGCTGTTGTTGCTACTAACTAAGGTTTTGTTTTTATATTCTTTATTTCATAGGTATAGTTATTCGTTGCTATTGCTTTCGTTGTTGAGTGTCGATTATTGTTTCATACATTTGTTATTAGTTCTATATGGTGTTTTGTTGTTGATGATTGTTTACTTTTGATCTGGATGGTTGTCTAGATTTAATCATTACCTATATATTGAGTGTCAGTAGATCTGTGTGCTTGTAGCTAATTGTTTAGATATTTTCTTCCTTTTTTATTATTCTCATTATGGGTTGTTAATTACTTTAAAACTGGTTACTCTTTATTTTGCAGAAACATATTTGTTAATTGTTGATTGGGATTGCATCTGGCTTTGAAAAGAAGCCAAACAAACTTTGCTGGAAATGGTAATCATGCCCGCTAAAAGTATTTGCTTTTTGGGAGTTAGCAATTTAGGATATGTATTCCGTTGGAACTAAAAAGAATTTGTTTGTTTTGTATAAAGGATTTGATGAACGAATAGCTCTTCAAGATTGGTGGTGGAATATGATCGCGTGGCAACACTGGTGGCACGATGATACTCCAGTGTTCCGTGAGTGATTCCAATTTGTTGGCCGTTCAAAAAAAAATAGCTCTTCAAGAATTGTATTACCCAATTTTGATAAGTATTTACACTAACAAACATACGCATCTTTATTTACCAGTTTAAGTCAGAGCATGTGGTAATGTCTATTGATATGGATTCAAATGTAGCAAATTCTCAATTATTCAAACTATACTTAAAAAGGTGTCTTTGCTTTTAATTTCCAAAATAGATCACTCCCACGAGTGTCCACCCATCGTATGTTATGTAATACTTTTTTGTTTACTTTTTAAGTTTATTTCTACTCGACCCTTTTATTTTCAGGATAGATTTTAAATAGTTAAAAAAACCCGTTATTTTTTGCTCATAGTTTGACGTTTGGATCATATATATTTTTATTAAGTCATCCCATAAAATAATTATCTAATAAGTGAGCCTAAATATTGTTGAATAATGGCTCATGAATTCTGTACTTTATAATGGTAGAGGTAAGTACTACACTCTACAAGTGATGCTACTTAGGGTGATAGAATTATATGGACATTTTAGTATGTTTGAACTCAAACCGAATGAATATGCATGTGTATTTTAGTATTTCTGGTTTGTTTTGTCATAAACCCGTAATGGGTGGTGGTTTGTAATAGGCGTCATATTTAAATCTAACATCAGTTGAAACACCAGCTATAACGTGCGGGCATTCCCACTAGTATTTATTAAAAACTAATAAGTTCTACACCAATAGGTTATAAATTTTGTTAGCTTGTGAGACGCCCATTATAATTCTAAAGTTCAAAACTCAAACCTATTAGTAGGGGTGTTCATTGGATCGGATAACGGATTATTCGGGTCGGATTATTAGGATTTTGAAATTTTAGGAGCCTATCCCAATCCGATCCGATCCGAATTTAATTCGGATAGGATTCGGATAAATCCGAATAATCCGAACGGATATCCGAATAATCCAAATTAAACCAAACAACAATTTTTCAATTTTTATTAGTTTTCCTAATTTATGGTTCCTAACATTTGATGAATTTGAATTCAATAAACATACAAAAGCGAAAATAGAGTTTAGTCTTAAACACAAATACAAAGTTCAAACTTCAAAATATAGTCTTCAAAACGTAAATTTAAACACAAAATCAAACTTTAAAACATAGTCTTGAACACAAAATCAAGCATCACGAAACGTGACAATAACTAGTCCATATAAATGGACGATGTTGAAGAATTATGGTTTAGTATTGGCCTCATGCCTCATGGGTTGAACTAAGTTTCAAACAATCGGTCATTCTTTTACTAAAACTCAATTGAAGATTCTTTGGGTTATTCGGTTATCCGAATAACCAAAATAATTTAATTGCGAAATCCGAATCCGATCCAAAATCCGAATAAGTAATTCGGATTCGGATCGGATCCACCCGAATAAGAATTCGGATCGGTTTTTTTCGGTTCGGATATCGGATCGGATTTTGGATTTTTTGAACACCCCTACCTATTAGGCTATTAGCCCACTTAAGTAAACCATTAGTTCATTAGCCAATACCCATCAAGCCTTAGCCTACTTAAACTAAAAAAATAAAAATAAAAAAACTTTACGGATTGGCAATAATAGCTATCAAGAACGAAATCTTGAATAATATAAACTACGAAAAGTTGATCCATCAATTTGATATTACTTTAGTCCTCCTTTAAAAATTGTTTATTTTATTTATTTCGTTAAGGCCTAAAGCTAAGGGGCCCATTTTTCACGGCCTGAACTGGGCACCTGAATTCTTAGAGACAACTCTGTAAGTTATAATATGCAATTATGCTTCATTTCTTATTATCATATAAATTCACACATTTCTTTGACGTTTTAAAAACAGGTTTTTAAATCATGAAAGGTTGGGCTCAAAAAGGTTTAATCCGTTGTATCGGGTGGTTTAAACGAGTTAACTAATAACCCTATAATTATATTAAAATATAATTTCTACTCAAAATATAATCCCAACGTACTCAATTTTCCAACAAAGTTCTTTTTTCTAATAATAATCAAAGTGTACAATAGTTTTATACCATTCTAGTGAAGAATCAAGTTCATGATTGCTTAAAAGATAAAGTTTACTATTGAAGGCCGATATTACCTTATAGCGAGCTTTATAAAATTTAAAAGTCAAATTTGATGAATTTTGCAAATCGGTTCAACAGTTCGACCCGGTAGAACCGGATTTACCTACCGTTTGGGCCTGTGCCCGTTAGTCAAAATTATCAGCCAGTTCATACCGGAACTTAAAAATAGCATTTCTGACACCTTTAGTTACAATTTAGTTACAAGTTATGCTTCATTTCTAAGTTGTTTAGTTATAATATGAAATTATACTTTGTTGGAACGATATATGGTTAATAAGTTTTTCTAGAATTCATTTCTCCCAAGTGTTTTGCATAATATACTTTATATTTTATTTCTTATTTGAGTTTTTCGATTCATTTAGTTAATGCAAATTACTAGTCGAATTAGAATGGATTATGTTAAAAGTTGTAATTAACTATTTTGGCATAACTAACATTCAAATAATCAATTTAAAAAAAAACTAAACACATCTTAAAATCGAAAGCTAGAAGGTGGAGAATGGGGATGAATCAGTTGTTTGAGAATGACGGGTGATGGGCTAAAAACGGGTGGGCTGGGTTCGTAAAAGATGGATATGGTGTGTAAATGGTCCAATGGACTAACAATTATTTACTACAAGTTATTGGTTTATTTTGGTTAATGTATTGTATTTGTTGATTTATGTTTTAGTAAGTAAATGTTTGTATGCTTTATTTTTTGAACGGTTTAAATGTTTGTATGCTTAATAAATGTAACTTTTTTTTTGGTGTCATTCATAAAAAAAAAAAAATCATGGGTGTCGTCAAAAATTTTAAGTGCCGCTCATATTGTGATTACATATACTTTGAATAAAAAATGTATGGGCGTGAGATGATACTCATCAGTGACGGATCTAGAAATTAATTTCAGTAGTAACGTTTTTCATTTTTTTCATTTTAGTAGTAACGTTTTCCAAATATCGTAAAAAACACAATTTTTTCAATAATTTTCCACTACGTGCGAGAAGTTGAGTAACAACGGACGCGACAACTAACTTCAAGCTAGGTCTGCCCCTGATACTCACACCCTTCTTCGACCCACCTCCTGAATTCGAACAATCTTTGTGTTTTCCTCATGAATTGTAAAGACAATCTACGTGTATGGAAAACTGGACTTGATTACACCGTTGGCCTAACGGGTGTGTGTTGGCCTCTTGAGTTATTTTGTTTTTGTAGTTTCAACTAGAAAAATGATTTTGAGGAAAAAACAATATAAGATCGTGCAATCAGCAATGGTGCTTATGAAGAGGGGGGGGGGGGGGGGGTTATTTTTTTATTTTATTTTTTATTTTTTTGGGTTAGATATTGCCTTTGAGATATTCATATGTTTTTATGAGTGCCACGAACACCATCTTCCATCACCTAGTACAATCTGCCAACACAATGTTCCACTATCCATTGCCTTTCTTTTAGGCTTCCTTATGTCATTGATATTCCTAGTCACTAAAATTGTCTTTTGGAATTGTCTATATTCTTCTTACATTTTTATTTATTTTCACACTTCCTTTCTTTTTCTTTTTTCACTTTTTTATTCACACAACCTATCCCTATATAATAATTTTAAATTTAGCCGTAAATTAAGTGTGTTGTTAAATGTCCAACACTAAGTTGGTGTTTTCTTAAATATTGTTAGAGTTTAGAATTGAGTAGTTATTAATTGTTAGAATTAGTTATTAATTGTTAGAATTATATGAGTATTTGTTAATCTTAAGCCCTAGTACTATATTTTTGCTCTGTTTATTATTATAACGTTAATCGTCGATTAAAAAATATTTGTTTTATATAATTTGTTGAGGCTTAAGAGATTTTTTTTTCTTGCTCGATTGGGGCACTTAAATCCTCAAGACCAGTTGTGACTCAAACAATTTAGTGTATGGTTAAGAAACCGGGGGCTTCTCTCCAATGGTATCCATCAACACTACACCCGAACATTTTCAAGATCGATTTGTCAGCTAATTGAAAATAGAAATTGTTTACTAATTCTTTCATTGACAATCACAACGACTTCCCCCTTTGTACAACGAATTTATCAGATCTTTGAAGATTTAGTACTAAATGTGCATGATGACAAAATCAGGTGGCAGTTGGACCAAAAGTGAACGATTTTACGAAAACAAACTTAGAGAAAAGGATACTCAATAAAGAATCACCCCCACCAAATTCTTCCTACACACTCGTTATGTTCCCGAGTTTCATTTGACAAAAGAAAATAAAAGAAAGGCTCAGTTCCGTTTCTTTTCTTTTCTCTTATCTTTTCTTCCTTTCTCTTCATTCATTTTTTTTTTCAACTTGGAAGGATTAAGTTTAGCCCCACACTCTTTGTTAAAAAAGATAGTTGACTTTTGTTGACTTTCAGTTTTAACATAAGTGTTTCTTTATTTACGTTTGTTAAGTTTGTGACTGTAAATTTTTTGCATAAGTCTAGTTTCAAGTTCTAGCCTGCTAATTCTATTAGGGTGCTGGTTGTGGGTTGAAGATTGCTTTTGAGTAGTTGTTCGTGTTGATGGGCTTATGATGCTAAGTTGGTCCAGTTGTCCAGGTTTGGTGACCTACTTATGTCTCATTAGTATATAAAGAAGAAAGAGGGTTCCAGAGTTAGTTTTGTTGAGATATTATTTTCACCCACATACTTTCTTTCTTCTCTCTCTCTCTCTCTCTCTCTCTCTCTCTCTCTCTCTCTCTCTCTCTCTTATCATCTTCCAGATTCTTCTTCCCTGTGATCTAGGGTTTCGTCTAAGTCATCTCATGTACTGAAATCATCTTGGTTTCTGTTTGAGTTGGTGTTGTCTTAGGCTGTGAAACATTGTTTAGATCGGATGGTTGATTTTCTGAGTCAATGAGTCTGTGTTTAGGTGATAGGGTCTTTTAAGAGTATATGTATATTTAGGTTTAAACTCTTTTGGTTTGGGAATAATATTCGTATTTTCTAGTTTGATGTCATGTTTTTGACATGGTATTAAAGCGTCTAGGAAGTTGTTTCTAAGCACGGAGTGCCGGTTTCTATCATTTCGGATCGTGATTCCCACTTCACTTCGCATTTTTGGAAATCCTTGCACAAAGCTTTGGGTACCCAGCTGGACATGAGTACAGCTTACCACCCACAAACTGACGGTCAGAGTGAGCGAACCATTCAAACCTTAGAAGACATGCTTCGGGCATGTGTGATTGATTTTGGCAAGAGTTGGGAGATTCACCTACCGTTAGTGGAGTTTTCCTATAACAATAGTTACCATGCGAGTATCAAGGCAGCTCCGTTCGAGGCACTGTACGGGCGGAAATGCCGGTCTCCTCTTTGTTGGGCTGAGGTGGGTGAGAGCCAACTCACTGGGCCTGAGCTAGTGTACGAAACGTCGGAAAAGATCGTACAGATTCGTAACCGTTTGGCAGCGGCGCGGGATCGGCAGAAGAGTTATGCTGATCGACGTCGCAAACCATTAGAGTTCCAGGTTGGGGACAGGGTACTTCTGAAGGTTTCACCATGGAAAGGCATCATACGCTTTGGGAAGCGTGGCAAACTTAACCCTCGGTATATTGGACCGTTTGCAATCATGGAACGGATTGGACCGGTGGCATATCGACTTGATTTACCGGCGGAGCTCGGTAGTGTGCACAACGTCTTCCATGTGTCTAACTTGAAGAAATGCCTGGCTGACGAATCTCTTATTGTTCCACTAGAAGAGATCAAGGTTGACGATCGTCTTCGCATTGTGGAGGAACCTGTTGAGATCCTCGATTACAAGATTCGTAGCCTTCATCGGAGTAAAATCCGTATTGTTAAAGTTCGCTGGAACTCGAACCGTGGACCGGAATACACTTGGGAACGCGAGGATCAGATGAAGTCTAAATATCCTCACCTCTTTCCTAAGCGCGCTTTTAAATCGAGACATGTTACTACTGCAGCTCAATGAATCTCGGGGCGAGATTCCTTCTAACGTGGGGATGATGTGACAACTCGGGTAAATTCTCTCTCTTGGTTTCTATCTTTTTGTCGTTTTCTTTTGGACTTGTGCAATTTTCGGGACGAAAATTCTTTTAACGTGGGGATGATGTGACACCCGGCAAACTCAGGTTGATAACATTGTTTGGGTCAAAGTCTACCTTAGCGAGTCACGCGTATATTATACTTAACTAGGTCGGTTGAGTCGTGTTATGGTTCGGGAGTCGTTACTACAACCTAGAGGATCGTTAGATGTCAGTCATTAACCAGGTATGCAAGGATTGACGATTCGTAGAATCGTCGAACCTTAGTAAACACACAAGTCTCGAGTCCCGGGAATTGGTGAACGAGTGTGAACGTATTTGTTTCCATGAATTATGTGCTTATAATCTTTATGTGACTTGTCGGTATGTGTATACGTGTTTACATATGTTAAAACGGTGATTACACGCGATTGCATGACATTATAGGTGATTACGCAGCTTAGGGGGCGATTGGAAGCCCTTAGCAGACGATTGGCAGGCTAATCGCGTATAGCCATAGGCGATTAGGCCTAATCGCATGCGATTAGCATCCCTAATTGCCTGATAATGCTGCACAATCGCCTGACGTGTTTTAAACGACTAGAAACCCCTATAAATACCACCCTTGACCTCCAAAACACCCTTAGTGCAACCCTAGCCGTCCCATAACCTATCCCAACTCACAAACACCCTCTGGAACACGTTTTTGCATCAAAACACACACTTTCAAGCTTTACACATCAATTTCTCATAAATCCAAGGTGTGTTCTTCATCCCCAAACTTTTGAATAATTATGTTTTGCTCCCTAAAGGTCCAGACCTGATTTATAAACCTTTATGTCTTTGAAAACCTATTAAAATCGTTTTTAAACAAGTCCAAACCTTTATGCATGTTGTATGTGTTGAATATGATTTAAAAGATAGGATTTTTATGATTTAAAAAGGATTGTTATTGTGTTGTTAAGGTGTTTACAGCTTGTTTGTATTAGGATGATGATGTCTTAGGAGTTTGGATGGTTTTGGTGGTGTATTGTGGATGTTTGGTATTTTGACCCATTTGAATGATTTTGAATGATTGAGAATGATATGAGGTGTTTTGTTAGTTGTACGATGTTAGGGTTTGCTATAGGATGATGCTAGAACAGTAGGGAATGATCGGACAACGTTGTTACATGATGAAATCTGAGTATTTGCTATTTAGGGTAAAGTTGTGCATGTTGATGTGATGTTTCCATGCTAAGTGTGCTATTTTGGGGAAAACGCTCGCATTCGGGACTGGTAGGACGATGTTAAGCTAGGGGTTTTGCTCGAAATATGTTTGATAATGTTGTAGGATTGATATTTGGTGTTTCCACACGTTCCGGATCTGATTTGGAGGGTTAAACGCGCGAAAAACCAGAACAGCTATGCAGGGGGCGATTGGGGACCCTAATCGCCTATGATATAGGCGATTGGGAGCCCAATCGCCTATACTGAAGGCATTTAGGGACCTAATCGCATATAGGGTAGGCGATTGGGGGCCTAATCGCCTCATGACATGCGATTACGATCCTAATCACTAGTTAAGCCCTGAATTGCATGTCTTATAGCCCTAATCGCCTACAGGGTACTAGAATAGGCCTAATCGCCTATGTTAAGGGGCGATTAGCCCTCCTAATCACCAGTTGACCTTCCTAATCGCTAGTTGACTTTTCCTAATCGCATGTACTGCTGCTGTAAGTATATTTTGGCATTCCGAGGCCCGATTTGACACCTAGGAACATGCTAGGAACCCCGTATCATACCTAGTAACTTGGTAACACGTGCTCGGACTTATTTATGCGCTGATTGAGCTATGTGCTAGACTTGTTGAACTTTAACACATGTTAAGCATGATTGCATGATTTGTATGACTTAGAGTACAAGGTTAACACGTGGAGTCTCGGGTCACCAATGGGATGTCGAGTCTTGTACATTTGGTTAGTTTAACAGTCAACGTGTTTTCAAACGAACCTGGTTATGGTCTAGACATCTAGGGACTAACTAACCCACGGGTTATTAGTCTAAGTACTTGTAACTGTCATATGTTAGGTCGCCGCTTTACGGGGCTAGCATAGCTTGCTGATTTTAATCATTTTCGAAGTAACGCAACCTAAGGTGAGTTCACGGCCCCACTTTAACTGGTTTTACTTTTGGGGGAGAAAACATGCGTTAAACTTGTGTTTGGTAACAACTGTCATACTATGGGTTACTTTGTGTTACTATACGATCTTTGGAAGTCCCGGGGGAAACCATGAATGTGCAGGATAGCACAATGGGGAAATGTGGATAGATCTATTGGGCGTGACCTGCCCCACCCGTCGGCTTGGAGCCGGGCGGGTGCATATTGTCTCAAACAGGAACGGTACATTATTCGGGCACAATGCTTCTGGGTTTGCGAGTTAGTAATGGTTCCCAATCGTAGTGGTGACAAAACATACGCCTAGCTAGCGTACTTTGGTTTACATATTTGCATAGTATGGACAGGGCGAACTTGGTACTTTTATTACAAACCTGTGAACTCACCAGCATAATTGTGCTGACATATTTTTGGCATGTTTTTCTCAGGTCGCTAAGGTAGCATCCCAGGACTTAGGCGCACGCGTCTGCACGGCGTCTAGTTTAGGGTTCATGGTTTTCGCATGTTGAATAAGATTGAATACTTTTGGATTTTGAGTTGTAATCAAAGCTTCCGCTACTATTTTATGGTTTAAACTTATGTTTTTTTAAATTTGCATGAGTTCATTTAGTATTGTTTATTGTGATCGTTGACTTGGATCCTGGTTTGTCACGCGCCTCGCGGTAAAACCTTGCAGGTGGAATTTGAGGGTGTGACAAAAGAAGAGTCAAAAGTTGGTTTTGCAACTAAGTTTAATCAACCTACTTCCACCGAGTCTAGGAAAACCAGTAAAAATGTGACTCAAACTCTGAAATGTACCCACTGTAATAAAACTGGACACACCATTGAGAAATGTTTTGAGATTATTGGGTATCCTTCTTGGTTAAGGCCAAGAGGTAATTCTGGGAAAATGGCTAGTGTTAATAACAGTTGTGTTGGTGAGAAGTCTGATACTTTTGTTGCTTCTTTGACTAGTGATCAATTAACAAATTGTTAAGTTTGATTAAAGAAACTAATATTGAAGAGCCTCAAAGCCATAATGTCTCAAGTAGTAAGTTTGATTCCCTTTACGCTAATGTTTTCATGAAACCTATATTTTGTTTTAGCATCGGAAGAAATAAAATTAAAGTAGGGTGGATCATAGACTCAGGAACAAATCAACACATGGTAACAAGTGAACATCGTTTGACAAATTTTATTGATGTGTCTGATTTAAACATACATGTTAATCATCCTAATGGTACAAAGGCTTTTGTGTCTAAAATTGGTACACTGAAATTATGAAATGGTGTGATTTTGCATGATGTGTTTGTTGTTCCTGAATACTCTGTTAATCTTATTTCTGCATAAACTTGTTAAAGACAATAAGTTGTATGTGGGGTTTGATAAAAATAAATGTTATATACATGATTTTTCAACCAAGAACGTCTTGGTGACTGGTAATCAGTATGAAGGTCTGTATTTATGTGGAGGGGGGTCTATAGTTATTTGATCAATAGGACTCCTTCCTCGGTGTTGAATGGTAGAACTCCTTATGAACTCATGTTTGGTTTTAAACCCTTCCTAAATCATTGAAAATGTATGGGTGTTTGTGTTTTGCTACAATTTTAAATGATACTAACAAATTAAATAGTAGCGCTGAAAAGTGTGTTTTCATTGGTTGTTCCAATGAAAAGAAAGGATATAAAGTTTTAAGTTTAGAAAACAAAGCTATTTTCTACTCAAGGGATGTAAAATTTTATGAAACCATATTTCCTTTTAAAGAAAAAACTGTTTTTAACAAACATCATGAAAACACACTTAAGCAGAGTAAATGTGATAACTCATTGTTTATAAAAATTTGTGATTCTTTGTTACTGTTCTGCTTGTTTATGTGGATGATATAGTTTTAACTGGTGCTAGTGTAGAAGACATTATAAAAACAAAAGAAAGCCTTAGGGATTCTTTCAAGATTAAAGACTTAGGTGAATTAAAGTACTTCCTAGGGATAGAGGTTGTGTCTTATGATACAAGCCTTTGTTAATCCCAAAGGAAATATTGTTTAGACCTTTTAATAGAATATGGCATGCTTGGATGCAAACCTCTTACCAACCCTTTAGAGCCAAATCATGTTTTACTAGCCTTATGTAATGAACATGCATCTGTTTTGACTAATATAACTGGTTATCAAAAACTGGTTAGTAAATTAATTTACCTATCAAATACTAAACCAGATATATCATATGATATGCATTATCTAAGTTAACATATGCATAAGCCCACTGAAGGGCATTTGAAAATGCTATGAGGCTGTCAAGGTACTTGAAAGGTGCTCCTGGAAAGGGTATCTTGTTCAAAAGGTCTAACAATTTTGATCCTGTTGCTTATTCTAACTCAGACCGGGCAAAGTGTCTTTACTAGGAAATTACTTACTGGATATTGTAGGTATGTTTGGCAAGGAGCTTTTAAGAGCTTTTAGGAGCTTCAAGCTTCAAGCTTTAAAGAAAAAGCTCATACTCAACAAAAAGTCTTGTTTGGTTGAAGTAGTTGGAAGCTTTTAGGTTGGAGAAAAAGCTCTATAATGAAAAGCTCTACTAGCTACAAGCTTTTAATTAGTAAATGACACAAATACCCATTCTATTTTAAAAATAAAAAAAAACTTCTTTACAAGCTTTTAATTATGCCCATTTTGGTCATTTTATACATTTTATTAAAAGCTCAAGCTACTCTGCCAAACACCAAAATATATTTAAAAAGCTTCCAGCTACCAGCTTCTAGCTACCAGCTTGCAGCTACCAGCTTCCAGCTACCAGCTACCAGCTAGTTTTGCCAAACATACCCTTTATTTTCTCCAGTTGTTCTTTAGTTTCATGGAAAAGCAAGAAACAATCCATTATATCCAGGTCATCTGCTGAAGCAGAATATAGATGTATGTGTTCTGCTGCATGTGAGGTTTTATGGATCGTAAATCTATTATCTGAATTGAATATCCAGGTTAGTTTACCTGTTTTATTGCATTATGATAGTACTATTGCGTTGTATATAGTAGCTAACCTTGTATTTTTTGAAAAAAAAAACAAAGCATTTTGAGTTAGATATTTTCTTTTAAGAGATCTTGTTTCAAAAGAATTGATCAAAACTTGTAATGTAAAATCTGTTGATCAATTAGTTAAGGGGTTGAATCCAGGGCAATATATGCAGTTGTGTAATTCTTTAGCAATGTTTGATCCTTTTAAGTGTCAAAACTGAGCGAGGTGTTAAAAATGATAGTTGACTTTTGTTGACTTTCAGTTTTAACATAAAAGGTAAGTGTTTCTTTATTTAAGTTTGTTAAATTTGTGACTTGAATATTTTGCATAAGTCTAGTTTCAGGTACTGGGCCGCTGATTGTATTGGGTTGCTGGTTGTGGGCTGAAGATTGCTTTTGGGTAGCTGTTCGTGTTGATGGGCTTATGATGCTAACTTGGTCCAATAGCTTATAGCCTGGGCTAGTTGTCCAGGTTTGGTGACCGACATAAGTCTCATTAGTATATAAAGAAGAGAGAAAGGGTTTCAGAGTTGGTTTTGTTGAGATATTATTTTCACCAACATACTTTCTCTCTCTTATCATTTTCCAGATTCTTCATCCCTGTGATCTAGGGTTTCATCTAAGTCTTCTCGTGTACTGAAATCATCTTGGTTTCTGTTTGAGTTTGAGTTTGTGTTATCTTAGGCTATGAAACATTATTTAGATCGGATAGTTGATTCTCTGAGTCAATGAGTCTATTATTTAGGTGATAGGGGCATTTTAAGAGCCTGTGTATGTTTGGGTTTAAACGTTTTTGGTTTGAGAATAATATTCGTATTTTTTAGTTTGATATCATGTTTTTGGCACTCTCCCCCTCTCTAAACTTCTTTCCACTTGTTTGATCGAATAAAACCCCTCTGGAATACAACTTTCTTCTCTTTCATTCCATTTCTTTCAAAAAAAAAAGCCATCTTCGTAACACAACCATGTTTTTTTCCTTCCACTTTTATAAATATTTCAGGCATCATTAATCCATTAGAGACTTTTTCATCTTTGACCATTTATGCAAGTGCATTCACTTTTGAAAAGTTTTGGTACATAAGGTTTAACATTTACCAAATCATCGATAACATCCAATTAATTTCCAATCCACAGTGTACCATTCTTATACATAGATATATCATGATAACATCCAATTCATTTCCAATTCACAGTGTTACCATTCTTATGCATAGATATATCATGAACGACGGTGATGGTGAGTCCTTACTTAATAAACCAATATGCCGATCAAAATCATAAAAAAATAAAAAATAAAAAACACAAGCTCCTTGTAGGCTGATAAACATAAACACCATCACCATCGGTTAGGTAGAAGACTTTGGAGCATCACACCCTTCATGAACTTTAACACCATCACAAAAGACCGATAGACTACATTTAATCTTCCGTCGTTAAGCCAAATGACCATTTGTGAAAGCAAACATTGTGTTTAGATTAATTGAATCCATAGAAATTGTAACAGAAACTAGATCTATCATTTGACTCGAACAAAATGAACACAACACTACAAATTGGTCTTTCTTTTAATAGAATTGTTTATTTAATCTAAAAAGGTTAAATCTTTTTGGATAAAAGAAGTTGATCTTTACAGATGGATAATGAGTAATGGTCCAACAAGTCGACAAAATATGATAGAAGCTTCCATATCCAAAGTCAACATACAGCAACTCGTTCACACTTCTATCGCCCACGTCTAACGTCTCACCTTCTATTATTTTATTCATCAAACCTTTTTCAGATTTTTAAAGTCCTTAAAACTTATCTAAAACCAATGTTTATATTAATCGTAACATCATTTATTATTTTAAAATTTTAATTTTAATTAATACAATCGAAATATGTTACGAAAATAAAAACGGTTCAAACAAACAAACAAACTATAAAAACCAAACACTTACTGATCCAACCATAGTTGTTGAAGACTTGAAGGCGCAAGTCGTACTCAACGAAGGCTTTTATAAGTGTGGGGCATAGTCTAAAACTCTAAATACCAATTTTAGAGGTTTTAGACATGTTTGGGATAGGAGCTAGTTTATTTAGGCTATTATTAGTGCGTGCCTAGGTGAGCTTGACAACAGAAGATCCAACTAACGCAACTTGTTTAGTTTATAGTTTTTCAAAACCGTAGTTAACATTTCGACCTAAACTTTACGCTAAAACAGTCCATGTCAAGTATAACTTCTAAACCCCACAACACTTGGACCATTCTAGCACTAAATAGCCTTTTTCAACAACAAATTTATAAAGTAAGCCATAAAAAAAAAAAAAAAAAAAAAAAAAAAAAAAAAAAACTGGTTCTGTCTCAACAAAATCTGTACATCCAAGAACTCAAACTATAACAAACAAAGCATAAAGTACAACACACCAAAACAAAACCTGCTTAAACCAAACCATAGAGTTGAGGAACAAATGAGAACCACTTGAAACCACAGCTCCATTTATGAGGAAGAGAAGGACACTGAGGCAACCAATGCCATGTTCTTCTTGACACTTTATAATACAAAACTTCAGGCCATGTATAACAACACACACAGATCATACCTTCATGCCAGAAACAATATATATGCTCATAGTTATGGTAGCAAACAGATCCAAATTTCCTGCACATCATCTCCGGCACACTCTCAATCTCGTTCCATCTCCTTTCGTCTTCATCCAATTCCCAGATCTTCATTGTTTTTGATATCCCGTTCGTTCCGGTTCCACCAAACATAAACAATTTGTTACTAGTACCGTTACTGCTACCGTTACCTGTTGGTCCGACAGATCAAATAATCAGATCAAACACGAACACCAGATATTTGATGGACAAACCACGACCTTTATATCATCAAATGAACTTAACGAAGTTACAAAAAAAAATGAACAAATAAAACAATAGCCTAAACCTCTACTAAACTTCATCTCAAAGACTTAAACCAGAGCCGGCTTTGAGGGCGATGACCTAAGCCCCAGTCTCCCTGCATACCCGGATTTTAAAAACTTCTATAAAAGAAAAATCTATATACTTTGTTAAAAACTTAAACCCATTAACATTTTATTAATTTTAAGCTTCGTATGCGCTAAAACCATTTTAAAATAAGCAAATTACTCTTATACACATCACTACCCATTACTAAGTAATAAGTTTAAACACATTTAAAATTTTCCCAAATGTTTAAACTTAAACCCAATTAGGGGGTGTTTGGGATTGATTATTTAAAACAGATTATGCGTTTTGGAAAAGCAGGGGTGGAGCTGCCTATAGATTATTGCGTTTTGGTAGCCTAAAAAACTGATTATCTGCGTTTTCAAAACGCAATCCAAACACTAAAAACTGATTATCTACGTTTTGAAAACGCAATAATCTAAAAATCAGATTCAAAACGCAATCCCAAACACCCTCTTAAAGTTACAACCAATTTTTTTTAATTGACAGAAAAACGGGCAGTAAGCTACGCCACTACCCATTTTAAATCGCAAAACCTATACCATTCAAATTGCCCTAACAAAAGGCCCTATTTCCTATACTCGCCAAGTCCCAACAGAGTTTGAGAATTCTCAGGAACGACCCTGCTTTAAACCATTCCTAAACATATTAAGATTCCAATTAACTAAAACAAATCAAACTTTAACAAAACAAACCCGTAACTTTACTACTAATTCAAGATTAATCTTCATTACCTGCGTCGGTAGCCACGGCCGCCAACCGAACAAACGTGAGCTCCTCGGGCAAATCAACATCCAAAATCTCCCAACTACCTCTATTTAAATCAAACCCGACAACCAAAAACGGTTCACGGGTCGCAAAATACAAGGACCCATTAAACAACACACCTTGTTGATGATAACTATCACCCAACGTCCTTTGAATCCCATCATATCTACTCCAACCACGTGATCTTGAATCATAAACATAGGCATAATTATTCGAAGAAGAAGCAGACGACAAACAAAACAATCTGTACCCGTTCGTGTTTGCAACTAACGTAAGCAGTTCAAACACGAACGGGTACTCAGGAAACTTAACAGTCCTAGAACACCTAGAAAGAATATTATAAATAAGGAAAGAAGAGTTGGAGGAGTCAGGTACGGACGAGAAACACAAAAGACACGTGGCGGATGTTAAAAGTGGTGTGAAGGATAAAGAGCGGGGTAAAGGGAGGCCGTAGGGACGCCACGTGGATGAAACGGTGTCGTATAAGAGGTAGGTTGGTGACTGAGGATGGGATAATAAGAGGAAGGACGATATGGATGTATTAGCATACTTGGAGATGAATAGTGGAGAGAATAATAAGGAACGGAAGTATTTGCATGTGGGACGGAGGGAGATGAAGGTTTTGATTGGGAGTAAGGAGAGGATGCGTTCGAGGAGTTCGATTGGGAGTTTGGACCAGATTTTGCGGTCTAGTGGTTGTGGTTGTGGTTGTCGGTGATGGTGCTTGGTGATGTACATTGGAAGGTGAAGAAGAAGATGAAGTAGGAAGGTATGTCACGGCTTTGTAACCAACTTGTTTGGTTTGAGGTATAGACTATAGAGTAGTGGAAAAGTACGCATATTTTATTAGGTAAATTGTATTTTAACATCCTGAACTATTGATTATTGGTCACTGATACACTGAACTATAAAATTGTTCAAACTTGAAATTTGTAAACTAGCATTCCTAACTTGTCTTGTATTTTATTCCGTTGGGCCAAAACTAACTGAGGTTAACTCAATTACTTATCTATTGACGTGGCAGTCCACGTGACATCTGAGGTGGCAAAATAGATCAAGTTGGAAAAAAAACATGGGCCCACAATCTCACTTGTCTTTTTCAATTAAAAAAATCTTTTAATAATGTTTTATAATTAACTTTTATATAATATATATACATATGGCCAAGTTTTTGTTTTTTCATGTTCTAGGGTTTCGGTTACGATCATAAATTAGATAAATAGAAAGAAATATGGTAGTATTGGATGGACGTTTTCTTTAGTACTCTATTTCTTAAACCCGTTCGTTGTAGGCTTTAAGGATTTTGGAACCCGTTATGCTGGTTTTCGTTCAACACTCTGTTCTTTGAACCCATTCGTTGTAGGCTTTGATCGACGACACTCTGTTCTTTGTACCCTTTTTACAACTTGATAAGCACAAGGTACAACCCCGTTATGCAGTGTAAGTGTTTCTTGAAGATGACAGAGGAGAGTGGTGGTGTTTGTGGTGGTGGTGGGTGTCGTCGTCGGAGATGGTGGTGTTTGTGGTGGTCAATGACGTCAGAGATGGTGGTGATTGACGATGGTAGCAGGTGGCTGTGGTGAAGATGATGAAGATATATGTGTATATAAAATATAGATTAAAAAAAGACGCATCACAAAATAGTGGCCCACGTTTTTTTGCCAACTAGACCTATTTTGCAACATCAGATGCCACGTCAGCAGATAACTAACTGAGATAACCTCATTTAGTTTTGGCCCAATGAAATAAAATACAAGACAAATTGGGACTGCTAGTTTACAACTTTCAAGTTGGGATTATTGTCTTCCAATCTCCCAAAGTTAGGATTATTTAATTTCATTTCCCCCTTCTTTAAAACTTTTTTTTACTTGTTTAATATTATTTGATCTTTTAATTTTTTAATTTGCATTTTTTTATATATAATTGTTTTGTGTATACAAAGTTAATTACCTATTTATAATTATTTTTATCTATTATTTATTAGTGACTTAGTGTGTATATTACATACACTAACGGTAATAAAAATATAAAAAATAAAACTTATTAAAAATGAACAATTACATTATACTTATTCACAATCATGAACCTTGGATTTTGAGGATTTTGTAGTTGGTCTTCTACGAGTGTTTGTTTGCACTTCTGGCTCATTATATTCTGTTCAACTTTCGGTCTTGAATGTATTTAATAAACTAATAGGTATATCCTTGCTATGCAACAGGATAACGTCTTTTGTTACGTTGCATTTTGTTGCCTTTAAACGTTGTTTTTTATTAACATATGATAGTCTTCTTTTTTGTATATGATTATTGTTTTTAATATTATTTATATGGTGAAACATTAATGATTCTTATAATATTTTTTTTTCAATGAAAATCAATGGTTTTTACCGATTATTCAACCAACGCATTTTTGTATGATTATTGTTTTTAATATTGGTACCTATATCTCCTTCGCCAACTTAACCATTGTTCATACCTTGTCTTAATCAAGCCCAAATCCTGCCACCACCTGTAAACACCCTTGTGATCTGAAAATCGAAAATCATACTAAACCACAACTACAAACATGCAAAATCGAAACGGAAATGATGGTCGTTGGTTGCATAATCGAACAACAATATTCTACTACATGCCTCTATAAATTGGGATACCATGCAAGTAAAGCTACATGTGCTCATTGTTACATAATACATAATCTAACTTCTCAAAACATATTATTTCAACTTGAACCTAACGCTGGAAGATTGTCAAAGGTAGAACAATGTTATTTTAATTTTATATAAACTTATTTTTGGATAATTTAAAATATGTAATTAATAAGAAAACAATCGTAAGCTACGGTGTTTTACCGACATTTGAAGGGAAATAAACACCTAGTGTTACGTGACACATCTAAGGAGGGAGGATGATCTCATTAAAGGTCGTATTAAAATACTTTATTCATTCAACATAACATGTACGTTCTAAAACAAATGAAAAGCAAGTTAAAAAAAAAAAGCAAGGATTGGATGGATTCTAAGGTTAAATTGGAAAAAAAAACTCTAAAAAGAAACTAGAAGTGGGCACTATAATCTTGTAAATAAATGTATGTATGTTTATTATTAATAGAAGGCTAGTTAGGAAAAGAAAACAAAAGATGAAAGATGAAGGAGTTACATGTAAATTTAGAATGATTAAACAAAAAAATTGAGGTAAGCATGATGTCACATGGGTGTGTAGAATCTGATGCTGAGATAAGTATGACATCACATGGTGTATTAATCCTAGATCCCTTTATTATATCTATTTGTTTGATGCGGTATTGGATTTTAATAATCTAAAGTTTGGGTCATTGGCGGATAATAATCCGAACTTTAACATTGGACCAGGATAATCCCAGGTGAATATGTGGGTGTCAAAAATGGACCTCCGTTAAGTTTTTACAAACCCAGTTAGTGTGAGCTAACTTGGCATGCTGACGTGGACCAACTAATGACGTGGCAGCTGACTTGTTTGATGACTTTTTTTTTATGACTTGTTTTTAAGTGGGGCCCATTCAGTACCAACAACCAATCAAAATCTCATTATCCTTCATCATCGTCTTCATCTCCACTCACCTGTACCACCACCACCACCATCTCCATACCGACACCTACCTGCCTGCCACTCCAAAACCCACACATAATCATTTACACATTATTCCCAATTTCATACATCCACCCAAAACGATGTTGTTTTCATCATCTTCCTGTTTCTTCACCTCCCCTATTTTCACCGTCAATCAACAACCATCATTATCTCCGTCAAGCTCCGTTAAGTACAAAAAATTTACATCGTCTCCAATTACAACTAACTTTGCAACAACTGAACGAAATGAAATGGAAGTGTGACTAAACGAACAACATCTAATTCAACCAAATCTTAACGCCCTGGAAACCCTAAAGGACCTAATTCATCATACGATGTGCTCGGAATACAAATTGGAACAGATACGGTGGAGATAAAGGCGGCGTACAGGAGATTAGCAAGAGTTTGTACGGTGGATTCGTTTGTACATATGTGTAGCTAAAAGTGTTGTAGGTGGAGATGGTGGTGGTGTTGCATGTCTCGCCCCACTCGTGTGTGATGGTTATGGGTTTTGAAGTGTCGGATGCTTTGTCTTCGTTGAGGGTTTGATCGGATGGGTTCCAGCCTGGGGTGATTGGGGGTTTGTTTGAGGAGAAACGGATGGATATGGGTTTAGGATGGAGGTTGAATGATGGTGGGGAGTGGCGGTGGGTGGTGGTGGGGAGTGGCGATGGGTGGTGGTGGTGGTGGTGAAGAGGAGGGATGGGTTGTGGGAGTAAAAGAAGTTGACTTAGAATAAAAAAAAAAAAAAAACAAGTCAGCATTACACCTCAACTGCCACATCAGCAAATGGTCCACATCAGCATGCCACCTCAACTGCCACGTCAGCTTACACTAACCCAATTAGTTCAAAATTAACGGAGGTCCATTTTTGACATCCACATGTTCACTTGGGATTATCCTGGTCCAACGTTAAAGTTTGAATTATTATTGGCCAATAGGCCAAACTTTGGATTATTAAAATCCAATACCCCTTGGGTTTAATTATTGGGGAAGGGGCACTACCCTTAAAGTTTTTTCACTTTCCTGATATAAACCAATTATGCACTGTCACACCACTTCCTTATTTACTTCACTGAAACACTTTTTTGGATGCAGCACTCACAACATTCACTGATTCTTTTATTTATTTTCATTTAAATATAAATCTAAACCTTTTTCTTAAATTCACACGGTTTTATTATTTTACCACCAAACGGTCAAATTTTTATTTAATTTCTCATAAATCATCCCACCCAACACGGTGAAAAATATTTATGTGCATTAAAACCGGTCTCATCTAACCGTTAGAAAACTTGAATTTTACATGCAATACGGTTGAGAATTTTTTGTATATAAACAATCATACCATGGTGGTGAAAACACACTTCAACATCAACACCCACACCCTTCAAAATGACGTGCTGGACCGAAAATGAAGAAATCGCTCTGGTTGTGTGCGTTAAAGACGCACAAAACGACCCATCCTTGCAACGCCAACGCAGCCAAGGCTCAGGGGGAGGGACACAGTTCTGGGAGCGTGTATTGGGCGACTTCAACCAACAAGTCGGCCGAAAATTGTTGTTTTATTTGTAGGGATGAGCTCTGGACGGGATTGGTACCGTACCGATTCCTATCCCGAAATTCTCAAAAACTGATCCCGATACCGATACGGGATTGGGATTTCTGGGATAATACCGAAACAAAACGTGTTTGTTTCTTGGTAAAGATCAACGACTAGAAGTTAAAGAGGTTTTGGTTCGGTTCATTACAATGATTGCCTTTCTTTTACAGATTCGTTTGCTACCACTTACTTGGTCTTCAAGAAACTGTCACAAGATAAGGAAAAACCTTTAGGTATCTGATAAAAAAGTTCTTTATATATTTTGTCCAATACACATTGCAATTGGACGGTTCTTGCTCCTTCGTTTTAGCCTTTCTGGCTTTGTTGTTGATGTTTTTGCTTTACATGTAAATAAAATTCGGCATAATACATATACATGTATAGAAATCGGTATTTTTTTCAATATTACCGGTTAATACTAATCCTGAAATTTCTTAAATGTTGATACCTGAAGGGATATGGTCCCTAATCATGGCGCATACCATAACCCTATGTCCATATCCCATAAAATACACTAACTCCTTGGTGTCTGCGGATCAAATCATGGCGCAAATTACAACCTTATTCCATAAAAGGCATCAATTCCTTGATGTTTGCGGATCAAATCCTGCGCGGATACCAACTCCCGTGGAGGATTGTAATACAGTTACGTCATCAGGAAAAAGGAATCTTTGCGCGTGGACATACGCGCGAGACAGTTAGGAAACATCGCCTTCAAGTATGATCATGTACGGACGATTAGAATTCAAGAAGATCCGGTCAGATGCAGGGCACATGCTTTGCTAATCAGAAGACAACACGCGACAGGGGTGGTCCAACAAACCCCTGAGAGTGAACAGTGACGTGACAACATCCATGCTTCCACCATGCTGTGTACAATACTCGTCAGAGTACTGTAGGCGCGTGGCCACCTGCTACAGTCCAGACGTCACGTCAGACGCCACCCGAAGGTCAACATGTTGTGTCAGAAGAAGTGCCGTCTGCGCCCAACCACATTGCGCTACGTGGAAATATGGCAAGGCGATACATTTTTTGTCTCACATCAGCATTAATTACCACATGATTTTATACCCACTTTATGGGCCGAAGGGAGGCAAGCCCATAACCCGGGCCTAAGCCTACCAAATGGCTGATCCCAACCCTCACATTTTCACTCACCCGTCTGAGAAGGACCCACAAGTCCAACTCGGTGGAGACATTCAAACGTCGAAAACTGTCACTAAACAAGCCACCTCAAGACCTGAAAAACCTGTTTTCGAGGTCCATGATGCTGACAGTGATGATGATGACGAGGCACTAGTCGACCTTAGCGAATAGTACTTCTGTCAGCGGGCGAAAACTAATGCCAAGTACCGCCAGATGCTGAGAAAACAGAAGCAGAAAGCAGGGAAAACTCTGAGCTTTGACTCACCTGCTCACAACAGCCACAAGGACAAAGAAACTTATGACGGTTTTTACGACGGTCGTAGCAGGGAACGTGGTAGAAACACACACGTTCGGGGCTACGCCATGTCGTCTAACGCGTCGGACGGTTATGAGTCCTCCAGCGACGGAGACCATAATCACATGAGTCATCCACACAACTCCCGTTCCATCACTGCTACGTATGATACTTATGCGTACGAAGATGATGACTTGGTCAAACCTTAAAGACCAAGGACCTTCACAGAGAAATCAAAATTTGTTTCTCGTGTCGCGTTAGCCCCTATCCCGAAATAAGCGAAACTCCCCAGCAGCATCGGCAAGTATGATGGCCTGCATGACCCTGCTTATCATTTGCACGACTTTGAGTGCGCGGGGAGTGCTGTAATTTGGCTAGTTCAAGTTTGGTGCCATCTGTTTGCCGAAACGCTGGCAGGAGCCACAAGAGTTTGGTTTGACAACCTCCCTGCAGGGAGCATTACAGATTTTGACGATCTTATCGCCAAATTCGGGAATCACTTCTCCCACCTGCGGAAACACAAGAAGGACAAGGCTCATATCCTTTTTTGCCAACGCAATGATAACGAGTCCATCCAGGACTTCATTGTGCGCTACAACAATGAAGCGCTACAAATGCGGTGCGGAGAAGAACTCACTTGCGCCGGTTTCATTCAAGGCGTCTGCAGTGAGGAGTTGATGAAGTGCCTCACAGGCAAGGATGACATCCCAGAATCTTGGAATAAACTTATCCACGCGGCAAAGATCTTTGCATCGTTTGAACGATCCTTCCGCCAAGCATGCGGCTTCCAGAGCAATCATAATAATAATAAAAATAGTAGTAGTAGCGGCAGCGGCAGCCGTGCAACAGCAGCAGTAGCAGTAGCAGTAGTAGTAGTAATCACAAAAATAAAGGGAAGTGTGGACATGCATTTCGGGGTCCGCTAATGAGGGAAAATACTCCTCCTCAAACGACGCCCGCCAACTACTCTCAAGCAAACAATCGCGGGACCAACGTGGCCACTCCAAGAAGAACCATGATTGGACCCTGCTAACAAAACGCCATCTCAGGTGCTCAAGGGACTGAGCAAATTACTTTCAAGGAGCCCAAGGCCCTCGGAAAGCGGAAGAACGTGGACATAACCTGCTTTGTGATTACCACAATGATTTCGGCCATCTTACTGATAACTGCCATAGTTTGAAGATGGAAATCAAGTCCACGCCGAAGACAGGCCAGCTCGGACACTTGGTCAAAAACGTGCACAAAGGTGCGCATAGAAACAATAACGATGACAATCATGTTGAAGGTTCGTGGAAACAAATCCGCAACCTCCAAACTCACATGATCACACATACACCGCACCACCATTGTAACATGACCAAGGCCGGGAAGAAGAATCATTGTCAGAGAAAACGATCCCGGGTGAAACAAAATAAATATTCTTGGAAGTAGGCTGACGTCCTCCTCCCAAAGGTTTGTGGCGGTGCATCCTCCACCGCCCCACTTGTTATTATCATCATCGTGAATTCGATAATAAAATTAAGATAGATTACATTCATAACTTTATTTTTTGGGAACTTTAATATACAAGTTAAGTTTTTAAATAGGGCCCTAAACCCTGGCTTGAATTTGTTACTCATTCCAGCTGGCTCTGCTTGGACACTGTCAAAGATGAGTGCACCCAATGATTGATTCATTTGAAACATTAAACGTACAATGTAAAAAGAGATAAGGTAGACAAAAATATTGTATCTTTGCCTATCCAAAGATGATTAAACCAACAAAAAATGAATAAGAATGAAACATCTAGACGAATTTGTGTTTGTTTCGATTTCTGTGTTCAGCAGAACATATGACATGTATATGTAAAGCCATATAAACATAAAAATGTTTATGGTTTGTTAAAAGAAACAAGTTTAAGGCTTAAATTCATACTAACAATAACTAAGTAGTAGAAGGTAATCAATCATTTTCTTGTTTGTCTAATATTCAAGGCTATTAGGTGGCACTTTGATACCATAAGTAGTTATTTGTATGCTAAGAACGAGCCCACAACTTTAATATAAACATAACACTATTTTCTTTTGATAAGGAACTAACAAGAAACTTATAATTGTGTAACGGTCAAATATCTCTCAATCAAGCATGGCAGAAGTCAAACACAATTTAATTTGATGGCTTAGTTTTCAAAGTATATGAACAAACTCCATCAGTATAAAAATTCTTAATTATTGGCAAACCTGGATGAAGATAATTCCCAATATATTCAACTCTTTATGTCGATATCATGCTTTAGTGACCAAATAAGGTAACACTAGAATATTGTTTTGGTGACAAAAGGAGTAACATAAAAATTTAGAATATTGTTATTTATGCGACTCTTTTTTATATTGTTTTATTTTTTTCTTGATGAACATACTCCCCTGAATTTATTATTTTTTATTTTGTGAGATTTAAATTTATAGTTTTTGAAATTTATCTATTGTTTATTTTGTGGGATTTGAATTCACGCTTTTCGATACGTAAGAATATATGGTATGGTCTTGTTCTACCACCATCACCATCCTAATCATAATTACTACCCTTCACATCATTGCCGCATCACTTTATCCTCCACCACTACCTCGATCACCCTCCACCATAGTATGGTCACCACTATCCTCCATCCTCTTTTTTTTTAATCTAAAACTTATTTAATTTAATGATAAATAATAAACAAAGATAATCAATAAAAAATGAGGCTCGGATATATATATATATATACAAATGGAGCAAGAGAATCATCCGCCATGGCTGCAATTAGGGGTGAGCAGAAAACCGAAAAAATCAAATCAAAACCGAAAAACCAGATTTAAGCAAACCGAAAAAAAACTGAACCATACATAAAACCGAACCAAAAAAAACAAATCAAAATTAACGGTTCGGTTTTGCACTTTATGAAATTAGAAAAAACCAAACGGAACCGAATAACTTAAAAAATCATTTTTTTAATGTTTCTTATACATTGGTTTAAGAATATATTATTAGTTTTATTCTTGAATGTTAAGTTTTTATAATAAGAACATTAAAATATTTATCTATTTATGAAATGATTTATCAATTTCCTAGAAATACCAAAATTTAGCATAAAACAATTAATTTTCAAAGTTTTACAAAAGAAGTGTCTTAATAAAAACTTTGGAAAAACATAAAGATCATTTAGAATATTCGTTTCATTATTGTTGTTGTTGTTGTTATCATCATCTATCTCACCAAATCCACATTTCACACAGATCCACAACCGACCACTTAATCCCCAAATCGCACACAAATCAGTGGCTTGTCTTTTCACACAAACCCACATTTTAACATCATCATAAATTCGATAATAAAATTAAGATAGATTATATTCATAACCTTATTTTTTGGGAGCTTTAATATACAATTTAACTTTTTAAATATGGCCCTAAACCCTAGCTTGGATTTGTTACTCATTTCACTTGGCTCTACTTGGACACTGTCAAAGATGAGAGTACCCAAGGATTGATTCATTTGAAACATTAAACGTACAATGTAAAAAGAGATAAGGTAGACAAAAATATTGTATCTTTGCATATCCAAAGACGATTAAACCAACAAAAATGAATAAGAATGAAACATCTAGACAACTTTGTGTTTGTTTTGATTTTTGTGTTCATCTGTGTTTAGCAGAACATATGACACATATATGTACAACCATATATACACAAAAATGTTTATGGATTGTTTAAAGAAACAAGCAAGGCTTAAATTCCTACTACCAATAACTAAAGAGTAGAAGGCAATTAATCATTTTCTTGTTTGTCTAATATTCAAGGCTATTAGGTGGCACTTTGATACCATAAGTTGTTATTTGTGTGCCAAGAACGAGCCCACAACTTTTATATAAACATAACACTATTTTCTTTTGATAAGGAACTAACAAGAAGATTCTAATTGTGTAAGGGTCAAATATCTCTCAATCAAGCATGGCAGAAGTCAAACACTTTAAATTTAATTTGATGGCTTAGTTTTTAAAGTATATGAACAAACTCCATCACTATGGAAATTCTTAGTTATTGGCAAACTTGGATGAAGATAATTCCCAATATATTCAACTCTCTGTGTCGATCTCATGATTTAGTGACAAAATAAGGTAACACTAGAATATTGCTTTGGTGACAAAAAGAGTAACATTAGAAATTTAGAATACTGTTATTTATGCGACTCTTTTTTATATTGTTTTAATTTTTTCCTTGATGAACATACTCCCTGAATTTATCTATTGTTTATTTTGTGGGAATTGAATTCACATTTTTGGATAAGTAAGAACATATGGTATGGTCATGTTCTACCACCATCACCATCCTAATCATAATTACTACCCTTCACAGCATCGTCACATCACTTTATCCTCCACCACTACCCTTATCACCCTCCACTACAGTATGGTCACCACTATCCTCCATCCTCTTTTTTTATCTAAAACTTATTTAGACTATCTCCAGGGGGCAAGGGTTTGTATTTGGTAGATTAGGCTTCGCGGTTCAGAAAGGGGTGGCGGTGTAGCTTGTTGCCCGTCTACCATCTATTTTGATGTAAGTTGGCATGTTTAAGAAATGAATATATATATATATATATATATATACTAGTAGGAAACCCGCGCGATGCGGCGGCGGAGACAATTTGTAACGCGATACTCATTTTCTTTTAGTTTGTCAATCCTCTCATAATATATTGTCGAGTACGCATATTAGTTTTCTTATTCGTGTAATATAAAGAACATAACCACTTATGTAGATCTTTGAGCCATGCAATGCCCAAAAAGGTAAACACAAACCTTAGAGATAACACCAACCAAACTAAAGCTAAAAACAAAATGCTTAACCCAAATGATATATATTATTACTATGTATTATTGAAACATAATACTTACCTTTACCTATTTGTATAAACAATACAGAACAACCATACAACTTTTAATTGCAAACTACCACATTAAAACACTATTTTTTTAACGGTAACCATCTTTTTTAGGGGATCAGTTGGTTACACCTGTTAATCGCAGGCCCGTCACTCCACATTTGGCTAGACTATGTTTTCTTAACCGTGTCCACGCTAGCATCCGTGTGGCTTAGTGTTACATGAGAACCGTATCTTAGCACGTCAATAGACGCACCTAACGCCCAAGCAGGAACAAGTCCTTAAGGTAACCCATCGACCGGACAAAACTCATGTTGACTTGGATTCAAACTTGTGACCTCCAACAAGGTGGGTCTAGTTCTTATCTTCATTGCAACTCTAGATTTTATCAAGTATAACTTTATTGCAGCTCTAGATTGTTATTGCTGTTTAGAAATCAACAAATCAATGTTCTTTTAATATACTAATTTTGCAGCTGTAGATTATTATTGCTAAAAAACAGTTACAAATTATATAAAAGAAAACTTTTATAGTAAGTAGAATAGTGAGCTACTTACTATGCGGTTTACTACTTTCACTGCAACACATTATCTTACGTGAAATAGTAGTTCAGAAATAAAAGCAAGGTTTTTACCTTTCACAATTGGAGTGCACCTCTCAACCAACGACAAGTTGAACATTACAGCGATGCAGCAGTTTAAATAGACTACCTATGAATAAAAAACAAATAAATAAACCAGAAAACGTGAGAAATACTAACAAGCGAATGCCACAATACTCACAAAAAGGTACAAAAGTATCTCACAAATGGCTATAAATTTGTAATGCAACACAACCTTGGTAGAAATTATGTCTATATGGAAAGATTTGGTGGTCGTGTATCCGCTCCCATAAAAAGAACATTATGTCTATCCATATAGTAGACGCACATTCAACAGAATCAATGCACCAAATTCTCAAATTCAACAAAACTTAGGCATTTTCAATGCACCAAAAACCAAAAGCATCAAGGACTAAGTACACAACCGATATTAGGCAACAGTTGGTAGAATCAAGTTGAAAAAAGGAAACAAAAAAGAGTCAGGAAACTTATCTAATGCATTGAATAAATATAAAATTTTATTTAACATATACTTTTCCATAGTTGCGAGCTTCTTTTTCAATTTTTTATAAACAATAGTGAATTGTGTTGAAACGGTTACAGTAGATAATAAATATTTAAGTAATAGCCTATACAGTGGTGGCGACATGATATGGTTAACCATGACCCATTTGTTTAGCTTTTTATTTGCATCCCTTTGGATTATTTTATATGATACCCACACATAACATAACCAAGTTCTTAAAACATATGTCGTCCATGTAAAAGGGTTTTGACATGGAATTTGTTTTTTAGTTTTTTATTTGATACCCACATGTAACACAAGCAGTCTATAAAGGGTGAGAGCGGAGCATTTAAATAGACCCTCTGTTGTTTGACCCTTTTTCATCAATTATTTTAGGAATTCTTGCAGTGTGAAAGAGACAAAAACAAAAATGCAGATTCAAAGTAAAAAAAAATACACACTGAAAGCTGCAAATGAGTACGAAGGATTTGTTACAGCTAATTTGACTTGAAAGTGACTGGTTTTGTAATCTTGTGAAAAAGAAAAAAGTAAAAAAAATACAGATTTGAATCCTAAAATGGGTCTAAAGGAACTGCACAAAGCAAAAGTTTGGGGTAGAAAAACCTTAAACAAATTCAAATTTTTATCTTTAACAAATGGAAAGATAAAACATAGAAACCATAAATTGAAATTAAAAGAATAAATAAATGATGGTACAAACCTCAATATCAACAGAAAGGGAAGAGCTTTGCTTTGATCCCAGCAGGCCTCAAGAGGATTGTCATGCGGTGGTGCAGCTAGGCCATTCCAAAGGCAAACATGTTTTCGTGGAAAGCACTGGCAGGGATAATTACAACCGTGCTTGAGCTGCTGATAACACTATGGTGGCTGGTAGGCATCTGGATTGGGTTACCTGCCGTAGTATTTTGTTAGAAAAAATTCTGATTCATTTCATATATGTATGCAGAATACATAGATCAGCAAATACTGATCTAACAAAATTCATCTTAATTATAAGAAAATATTGGTTAACCTAAAGTCATAAACTGTAACTCTGAAACACATCTAATAAATAACGAATGAAAATAGGGGATTTTAACTTCCAGTCGTCCATCTAAGCTTTGAATTTTCAATTGATTGTCGAATTTTTGAAAATTAACAGAATAAATGGCGAGGAGTAGGTCCCATGGTGCATAAGAATCTCGCCACCAACAACCATCTCGTAAAAGCTAATCAGGCGCAAGACAAATGATACCATCATATAAAGATTTTCACTTCTTTTAGCAAAGCTAAAAAGTATACAAATTCTTTTGGGGTAGCTTTAAATCATACAAATATTGAAACACATCAATCAAATAATAATGCGTAGAACTATCAGCAGATACAAAAAAACCCTACCTGTCACCCTTTTGGTTGAACTGATTATTGTTATGTCATGCCGAAAAGTATACTTTTTGACCCATTATCATACCCAGCCTACCTCCCCATCTTCCCAACCATGCAAACCTGCATGACTGTTTATGCATACAAATTTGTGAAAAATCAAGCACATTACATCAACATTTATCATTAGAACTTTGTAAGCATGCCGCAATCTAACTATTGCTAAAGAAGCAAGGATGTTAGTGGTGCGGCTAGCGTTATACACAATGGATTATATCATATTTATACTCTTTTTCATTTTCACCCATGCCAAACATGGTAGCATTTGCACGTCAAGCTGAGTCACAACCTTCTCTACACTTCCCTTATAAACAATTAAATCAACTATGGATAAACATAACTTCCTTAACTGTGAAAAAATATATATTCATAAAGATTTAGTAAAATAAATTATTTGTGTAGCTTTACCTTAATTTGTCATCAGCAAAAAACACAGGAACATGAACAACTCCATACTGTATGGCCTTGACCTACATTTTAATGGTGAAAATATAGTTTTAGTGAAGTAGATCATCGAGATACACTGACAAACAAATATTAAAGCACATAGGATATAAGGCATATACAAAAAAAAATACTAAAAAAATAAAGAACAACATACTGGTATTTAGGCATTGGAACATTGAAAGAACACAAGATCATATAAGATCCCGCAAAGATCAAACGCGATAGATTCATCATACTTGTCAACATATCTCACATTATCATCCTGAAAAAAAAAACATAAATTGTGACACATTTAAATAAAATAACGGGATTTTTGTCATTTTGATCATACCTTGAGATATTCTTGAAAGCATCTCAGTTTGTTTTTGGTTCCAACCATTTTGCTAGTTCCAACAAAGATACCCAACCTAAAAGAACATAAGATATAATGAAAACAAATGTTTTTACAATAAATGGGATGAGATGTCTTTGAAGCAAAATCTAAAGATTATCATGTAGTTGAGTACTAACCTGGACACACCCATAGTGGAAGAATCCTAAAAAACGATATTTCTCCACATCAACAACTGAATCTTTTGTAAACATATACCCAACCTTACAGTATCATAACAGTAACAGTAAATCTGTAGTAATATGTTCAATAATTAAATCATCTTAAACCTCAAATCTTGAGTGGGGGTTCTGAGATTTCCATTATTTAAAACAAAACCTAAAAGTTAGTCCAACCAAAACTAAAAGAAGAAACTTACCTTCTTTAAACAGTAGGATAGATGTAACACGAATAAATAAATAGGGTAGTGAGCGAGCAGACGAAGAGGACGGTGTAGAGTAGGAGCTTTAGCTCTCGAACATTCCATCTCGATAAACATCTCATTGTTGTTCAGATTAGGGTCTTGACCATAGCTTGAGGTTTTTTGGGGTCAAATAAAGATTAGGGTTTACAGAGTCTGGATGGAGAGCGGCTAATGAAATGGGTAGGGTTTGTAAGAATGATTGAAACATTATATTGGATCCGGAAGCGGGAACGTGTCAAAAATACCCAACTAAAGATCCATGCGGCTTCACGAAAGGATTAAGAACTTGAAAAAGGTTAGTGCTTTAAGGCTTTGTGCAATAAGCTTAAAATGCTTGTACATGTTGAAAATTTGGTTAAATGACCATATTGCCCTCCTAATATGCTTTATAATATAGTATAGATATATATATATATATATATATATATATATATCTATACTATATTAATAAGCATATATGAAGGGCAAGAATGGTCATTTGTCACTTTTAAGAGATGTACAACTGTTAAAGCCATATGTACAATCATTTGAAGCATGGACTAATTTTATCTCACCAAACCATAAAACACCCCACAACATACATCCAGACACGTACAACTCAATAAACACAATGTACAACCCATAAAGCTTCAAGAAACACAATCCAACCTTAAAAACACACAGCCAATAAGAGAGGACTACAAGGATCATGATCTACACCGTTCATTCAAATCTAAATCCATAGACACGATCTGTACCGTTCATCCATACCATCTCTCTCTTTCCTCATTCCTGATCCCACAAACCTACCATGGTGATACCACGTTCTCTCTCTCCTCATTCTTCATTCCTGATCCCACAAACCTACAATGCAATGATAATCAAGGTTTAACATCGTGTTTTGTATTTATATTATGTTTGTACTTTCTTATGAAAGTTTTGTTTGAATGCATTTTATCTCTGTAAGGTTATGTCTAGCTATACTACCATAGCAGTTACTATTTAGTTGATGGAAGCATAGTCATTAAGTGTTCAGCATGAGCATACCAATTAGCAGATACTACAAGCTTAACTTGGACCTGAAGATGTACTTGAAGCCGGATCCAAAACTGAAGGAGAGCCAGCTGCATACGGTAGGCATACAATGTGATGATCAAAGTGAGTAATTAGGAATCATCATTTATAATTTAGACATTTGTATGTATGTTTATAACTGTAAACATTTCAATCCATTCAGTAGAATATTATAGTTGCATAACATTGCAGATCTTTGCCTAAATTTGTTAAAAATCCAAAGGTTTGAAGACGCACAGAAGACGGCTAACGAGCTGTTTTTACAAACGTTTATCTACGCTTTTCTATTTCTTGTTTCACTTTTCTTCCTCCGAGCTAATGAATGCATCACCATCATCATCTCATCTGCCGCAGCTACTTTGGATTGTTAATGAGGTTAGTTGCTGAAATTATATTTTGCTTCCAAATTATTATTTAACTTCCTATTAGTTTTTCAATGATGCCAAGGTTATCATATAAACTTCTTAATTACTAATAATTTGTCAATGGTATCATGCATGATTATGAATCATTATTTACTAATTTCTCTTAGTGTATGTGGTTGACTATATAGCTAATTATATTTATAGTTTTGTATAAATTCTTGTTACAGGGTGCTTGTCGAATTTGTTGGTTTTGGATAAAGATGGATCTCCTTCATGATCATCCAATGGTTCTTGAAGAACTAAGAGTAAGCTTTTAGTTTCTCAAAAATGGGATTTTTTATCTGTTTTTTTTTTCATTTTAAAATAAATTTACTTATAATTATAATTAGATAATGATTCTTGTAGAAAGAACATTTAAGGAAAGAGAAAAATGGCGAAGGACCTACTTGACCGGAATGACTACAACTCTTCAAGTCCTCGAAGTTCATTTGTGTGGTAGGTTTTGATTATTATTAAATTCATTAAAGTTAGGGAATTTATGTAGATTTTTAGTTTTTAATTGGAATAATTTTGAATGGTTTAAGTCATCATGTGGGGTGATTGCATGTGATCTTTGAGACCTTTAGATTAGCAACCATTGTTAGTGGTGTTTTGAGAAAAAAAACTTCAAAGGTAATAGAACTAAATGGTGATTTTTTTTTTTAACAAATTCACTTGAATCAATTGGTTTATTCGAGAGGTGATGCTCCTGTCATACTCCCGCAACCAATAAAATTAAAAGTCTTGATCTTGCATTGCTTCGTTCTGGTCGTTTAGAACTTTAGATAGCAAGATAGAATTCCCACCACCTGATATTAAAACAAGAAGGCGCATAGTCTAGGTAATCTATGTGCTTAATTAATTACGATTTAAACCCCTAAATATCTTAGTATGTTGCTAATTCAACCTTGTCTTTTAATGTTAAATTGGTCATTAATTGGAATGGGTTTGTCCAAATAGTTAATGGAAATCATGTGAAAAGATGCTAATCCCCTAGACATCTTAGAATAATTTTATTTAGGAAGGGTTGGTCAACTGGGCTTACTGGTTGTAATGAAAAAGGAAGGTAATTAATGATGGAAGCAGGTTCGTTTTTATCAAATCCAGTTGCCAGGTGGCTTTTGACAACAATTACGATCATCTTATTTTTGTCCAAATACGTATAATTTTGAACATGTCAAACAATTTGTAATAACCATTGCATGGTATAAGTTAATTTGTTGTAATAGAATGATATATGGTGTGTTGTATGTTAGTTCCTGTCTTTGGCAAACATGTTAGATTACCTCATAATTTGTATTTTATATCAACTCTAACTAATGCAGGGACTTGACTTGCCTCATGGTGGACACTGCCTAAGTGCCTCATGGATTCATGACTCCCAAATGGGTCAAAATGGTCCCTCTATCTATCAGACATACTTCAATTATATTGTTTGATCTTGTTCTTTACCACCTTAAAGTTCTTTTTAGAACAGTCCTGGTAAATCTGCCTCACTAAAAGGACTGGGCTGGATTTTTCAAAGAAACCGGACGAACCCAAGAGATTGTTGCTCAAATACAAAATGCAATTTTGAAAGTTGGCTCAAAAGACAAGTGAGACCTATAAAAGATGAACTACCAGAAGAGGTAGAGCCTTACAAGAGGTCAGAACCTTGAAAACTCAAGTCAAATGGGGCTGAAACACTCAACAATTGTCAACTGAATCATCCGGTGACATGACAAATTTTCTGCCAAGTCTGTCCTTTTTTTTTTTTTCATTTTTAGTGAAAGATTCTTTTTCTGTATTCTTTGGGGTAGAGTGCAGGTTTCCTTTTATTTTGCTTAGTTTAGTTTTTATTTGACCACTTAGTACATTTGATTATTGATTTTTTTTTCCTATTGATTAATAAAAGATAGATACATTATATTTCTTCACGTGCTTTTTCTATTTTATTTGACTATTAACTTTTAAAGTATATTTACCAACACACTTTCCCTTGATTAACCAGGCGCTAACAAGGGCTACGCGAAAAATTTCGCGGCGTGAAATTATTGTTCCATCCAATCATAGTGTGACACGTGGGGGTGGCAACTTTCAGAAAAAAAAAAAGACGTTGGAGATGTGCAGGTGGTGGGATTGAATAAGAAGGTGGTGGGATTGTGGGAAGAAGAACTAGAGGAGGAGGTGGGACTTGGGGGTGGGAACTTGATGTTTATTTTTTATTTTTTTTATTAAAATAAAAAAGGCAACGGGTATTAAATCGTTTGCTTAATTTTTTAAATTTTTTCTATTAAAAAAAAAGCAAACGCTCATAGGGTTTGCTTTGAATTTTTTTATTTTTTTAAATGAAATATTTAAATTAAATATTAGTGTGTTTATTAAATTTAAAAAAAATGCCCCTTTCACCTACCAAAATTCACTCACCATTACACCCCTTGCACCTTTCACCCACCAAAGTGGCCCATATGCCAAGTGTCAAAAAATGTCCTTTTCACAATTTCACCCACCAAATTTCACCCATCATTACACATGGTCTTAGGTATATCATTTATTCTTGCGCCTTGCTTGTCTTGGTCGTGTGCTTATTTTTATTTGCGCCTCGCACCTAGACTACGGACAAGGCCTATCCGCCTTAGCTTTAGAAAACATAAGGGTTTGGTACTATGGTGTACATGAAACGCAATAGCACTATGCAAAGAGCATGATTTGGTGTAACAGCTAGAAGATCTCCACTCCAAGTAGTAGTTTATTGCTTCTGTAGATTTTATCGTGTTTGTATGACAATATGATGAAACATAAATTTGATTGTGTGATTTTGTTAATTTGATTGAAGAATATGAATTTGGTTTATAGTTATCCCAATATCTTTTGTTATATTTTCATTTGTCGCAACTTATTTTATTAGCAGATGCTTGACTTAGGAAGCTATGAAGTAGCGTAGAAGGATGTCAAGCCTATGAATCAAACATGTGTGACACACGCAACATTGAAAGGATGAGTTGTTTTTACGAAAACTCTTTAAATATAGCTTCTATCGTTGATATTTGTTTTTAAGTATTTAGTTTTTCTTACGTTTCCAATTTTATGTAACGAAGTTACAAAGATCTTGTGTTCCCATGTCTTGCGTTTAAAATTCATAATCTCTCCTCCAAGAATCCTTCTATGTTATATTGCTTAACAAAAATGTGGGTCTATTTATTTGTTTATTTCGGATTTATATAAGAATAAATACGCACGCCTACTGTAGCATGTGAGGATTGACAAGTTTACTTAACTGAGTTGTAACACGTAATACAAACATGTAAACTAGCTTAAATACTATACAATATATCACGAGACTATTAATAAATTAACACAATACAAGTGCCGCGTTGTAATTTACCGTTGCCGCCGCATCGCGCGGGTTTCCTACTAGTATATATATATATATATATATATATATATATATATATATATAATTTAAATAAAAAAATATAAAAAAACTTATTTAATTTAATGATAAATAACAAACAAGATAATCAATAAAAAATGAGGCTTAGATCTATATGCAAATGAAGCAAGAGGATCATCCTCCATGACTGCAGTTAAGGGTGAGCAGAAAGCCGAAAAAATCGAATCAAAACCGAAAAAATCGATCTAAGCAAACCGTAAAAAACTGAACCGCATAAAAAAATGACTCGAAAAAAACAAAACTAAAATTAGCGGTTCGGTTTCGGTTTTGCATTTTATGAAAATAGAGAAAACCAAACCTAACCGAATACCTTAAAAAAATCATTTTTTTAATGTTTCTTATACATTGGTTTAAGAATATATTATTAGTTTTATTCTTAAATATTAAGTTTTTATAATAAAAATATTAAAATATTTATCTATTTATAAAATGATTTATCAATTTCCTAAAATTACCAAAATTTAGCATAAAACAATTAATTTTCAAAGTATTACAAAGAAGTGTCTTAATAAAAACTTTAGAAAAACATAAAAGTCATTTAGAATATTCGGTTCATGTGAACAATATTAATTTGAAAGGTTAAATATATCAACATAAATGTAAACATCTTAGAAAGATTCCTAAATCTTAGATTATACATTTTATTTTAAATTTTACGTAACTATGATCCAAAAACCGAAAAGACCAAAAAACTGAACCGTCACTAAACATGAAAAAACCAAAACCGAACGGTTTTCAAAAAACAAAAACCGAACACTTCGGTTACAGTTATGGTTTTACCATAAACCAAAGCGAACCGTGCACATGCCTATTATTTGATATTATCCCACCAAGCTACAAATAATCTCTAGAAGTTGTCTGGTTTTGAAATTGGATCAGAATATTATCATCACTGCCTTTTAAAAATATGTTTCAGAAACACAAGAGGATGAAGAGGAAGATCAATGAGAGTAGTTGATTTAGAGGCAATCACTGGTCGGTAGAGGGGCAACCATCATCAAAAAACGTCCTTCCCCGAGCTCATCCTTTGATCCATCCAAACGTAAACCCTAACATTCCCTCGATTCTCCTCTGATCCAACCAAACGTAAACTCTAACTTTCTCCCCAAATCTCCTTTGATCCAACCAAACGTAAGCCCTAGTTTTTTCGACAGTTTAGCAACGATCAATTGCACCACATTTTACAAAATTAGCCCCATGAAAAACGTGAGGATCCCACGGCCACCACAAGTGGAAGGTGAAGGGATGGAGAGCTTTGAGGCCATGACAAATGTTGCAAGGCCATGGGCCTCCTACGCCTCTATATACCATCCAGCCTAATAAAAGCATAGTGCCCCTAGCCAAAAGTCCATCAATAATAATAACTAGTGGGTATGCCCGCGCGTTGCTGCGGGTGCTTATGTTTTCTCACACTGCGAAGGATTTCTGTTCGTTGAAGTAGAGAAATGTACAACCATTGAGTAAGTGAATAAATGATTGAAAGTTATCTGGCACAAAAACTAAATTCACCTAACACACATATATACTATGGTGTTTATAACTTTTTAATCTTAAATGAGAATATAAACTTACTTAACCATATGGAGTCATATTGGTATATAGCTATAAATGAAGACGGGGTGAAGTCGTCAGATCAAAACCCGAATATTTAAGATTTCACTTATATATTAGACGGCTCAATTCTTGTTGGCGAACTTAATTCCCTTCTTGATTTGATGATTTTAGATCATGCAAGTGAGCTTCCGAACAATGTTTGTCATAGTCTGAAAGTGAACCAAGGCCTATGACTTCCTCTACACCATTCTTGCCAAATTTCATGTTTAACATTAATTAAAACCATGAAAAGACAAACCTACAAAAGGAAATAGAATGATAAATCTTTTAAAAAATCCTTAAAAAAGGGAAAATGAAATGAGGAGTTTTATATTGATATTATTGTACATGCTATTTATCGCATAGACAACATGTTTAAGGATATGTCGAAATCACCCATATCGAAATCACCCATTTTGACTCAAAACAAAGTTTGACTAAAGTCTACTACATCAACTCGTTACTTAACATATGAAACAATTTAAAAAAAACATCCTCTTACCTGGATAGTATCGGTCCATTCCCAACCTTCACACAATCTATGTATTCCAAAAAACAAATTATAAAACTTCAGGCCAATTACGTAAACATACAAAAATAGTACCATACAGAGTAGAGTTCATTTGCTGGTCTAAAGGCTTAGCAAAGTCAACCAAGAGTTTAAGATGATTTGTATGCACCTATTTTACGTATACCCCTACAAATTAATTGTGACCATTTTGGCCTTAAATCAGTTTAACATTTTTCAGCTGCTTATGGTTTAAAAGCACAATGGTTAAAACCATTTTTAGTGGTGTAAAGAACACCTAACTTTCACTTACAACCTAGTTTAAGAAACAATCAAGGAAGACCATATACATTAAAGATACACTTTTGAGTGACTTTCATCCAATTCGACCCATGTAAGGCAGGTACATACCCAAAAGTAGACGATGTCACTTAGCCGTTAAACATCAATCAAATGGTTCAACCCATTTGCCATATGTATTCTTTCCATATAAAACACACTCATGAGTCAAAATTGCCACCTTTAGTTTCAACATGAAAACAATGTCAAATTACGTTGAAAAGGCAAAATTGTACATCTTCATCAATATCAACATGCCCATGCAGAACACCTAAAATTGGAGACCTATACTTACACCTACAGATGGATCTCACCCTTTTACTTATTGGTTCTGGGTTATGATGCTCCATCCTCATGGAGATTGGAGACCAATGATGCTTAATCTTTTTACCAGTCTATATGCCGCTCGAGGATAAGTGTCACTATGGAAAACAGTAGATTTACTGACTTAAATTGTAAATTATCAAATTTTTATTATATAAATAGGTTCAAAAAAGTTACCAATGCTTTGATGTCTTTATTCCCAAATGACAACATGACAATCATGTTTGTGAGTAATGGATCTAGTGCAATCAAGATACTTTTCTTTGAACGGCTAATGTACCCCCACTATATTTACAACGAATACACTCTTGCCTAGATTTGAACCTAGAACCTCCCTTCTAAGAGGCGGTTGTACAATATAATTGTTAGCACTGCAAATTAGAGACATGCCCAGTAATGCATTCAAAACCTCTATAACAGATATAAAATAAATGAACTTGATTAAAAAATGCAGCAATTGTCACTGAGGTTATCATGTAATTTATTTGGCTAACAGCTGCTGGCAGCATATTACTAAAATAAGATACTTCAAAACTCTACAAAAATTCTTCAAGGAATGTAAAAGATAGAACAGAGGAAAGATTTTATACCAATTGAGTAGATGAAGAGTAAGCCATTGGATCCTTCCTACCTAGGCGTATAAAACAACAGAGCTCATTGGTAAAAAGTAAGAGAATAATCCAAGTCATATAACTTATTAATTTACTAAAGCAAGATTATGATGCCATTATATCATCCTTCAAACATTCAAATCAAAGCTCAAGTTTTGCATTATCATACATTTACACACTCAGATATCAACAACCAACAAGCAAAATCACATTCTTAAGATATAAATTAGAACTACGGATGGAGCTCAGCTATAGTTACACCAGATTGTAAAAAAAACTATTAAACATAAAAAAAAAACAACAGAGCCACATAATGGAAAATTATTTTTGATACCTCCAAGAAGAAGTTTAGTAGTCTTCTAAAACTGGTAAAATTCTTTTAACTTGTTTTTTGAGTCAAATCGAGCTTTATAAAAGGAGGTCATTACAAAGAGTGAGTTGGGGAATTGAATGACAATTTCAATTGATTTTAATGGGGTTTGAATGATGAGTTGATGGTGATGATTATGAGCAGAAGGAAAGAAACGTAAAGATGGTTGGTGTGACTTAGAAAAATATAAAGAGGGAATAATTGATTTCTTTGGGTTACATGTACAATCATCTTAATGCATTGATTGTGTTACATGGTACAAGCATCTTAATGCATTGATTGTTACATGGTATAAGCATCTTAATGCATTGAGAAGGGTAATATGGGGAAGATTTATATGACATTTGAGGGTTAAAGCATATGGCCTTTCAAATGCCATCTTAAGTTTGCCAAATTGGATATGTTTGCCCATTACTCACTCTTTATAATGTAGTAGAGATAAAATAAAATAAATAATGATGGTGAAATTACCTTCTTACCCATCTCTCCTCCTTAATAAGGGAGTAGAGATCACTCATGAGTTGAATGCGAGACACTTCCATTACGCAAAGGGTTGATATGTTATTAACATGGGTAAATGCATAGGTTAATGAATTGAATGCGTAGTAATAATAATAATAATAATAATAATAATAATAATAATAATAATAATAGTAATAATAGAGATGACTTGCATTAGTCATTTGTACAATTGTAATCAAATGTTGCACATAGGGACATAAAGGGAAGGATTTGGCAAAAATATAGTTGTTTACCTTGTGACTTTTTGTATGACATCTTAAAATGATGGTGAAATTACCTTCTTATCCATCTCTCCTCCTTAATAAGGTAGTAGAGAAATCAAATGTTGCACATAGGGACATAAAGGGAAGGATTTGGCAAAAATATAGTTGTTTACCTTGTGACTTTTTGTATGACATCTTAAAATGATGGTGAAATTACCTTCTTATCCATCTCTTCTCCTTAATAAGGTAGTAGAGATAAATCTTGTCAGGTGTCACTTTTTATGACATATATAAGTATTTAGTTACGTGTCATTTTTGCTTTTACTGGGTGGTAGAAGCTGACTAAGGCTTAGTTTCAATTATAGGGTAAATTATGATTAATTTGAAGCAATTTGAAGGTAAGAGTATACTATTATTTTCCATTAAAAAAATTAAAAAAAATAGCTATGTGCAAAGAAGGAACCAACAACTTTTAATAAAACAAAGCAATATACAAATTCTAACTAATAAAATAAATTTCATTGTACAATCAATTATAATATATATATATATATGTGTATGTATATACACACACTAGGACATTACATATGCAATGCAGAACTTAGGGGCTGTTTGGTAAGCCTCTTAATGAGGCTCTGAATCATTCAGCACTGAATGATTCAGTATTTAGCGCATTTGTTTCAGCTTTTGAATGGAATGGTTAAGGCTGAACCATTAAGATTTGAGATATTGCTGAACCATTAAGCACTGAACTAGGCTGAATCTTAATGAGACTCTCCTACCAATGTGGAACAAGAAAACTAACCATTAAGAGGTTCAACTTAATGATTTAGCACTTAACTATTCAGACCTCTTACGCTATGTTCCAAGTTTACTAAAGGAAAAAAAGAAGAAAAAGGAGATTTAAGACAAAAAAGAAAGGGATGGAAACGAAATAAATAATTTCATTACGTGTTCCTGAGTTCGAAAGAAAGGAAAAACAATAAAAATTTATTTGTTCCTGAGTTGAAAGGAATAGAAAAGAAAGATGTAATTTTAGAAAGATACCCTTATTAAGTATTATATTAGATTAACTAGATGGGCAAAATATTAAATGTTAAAACATTTTGTTAGATAACTTTACCTTCCTTCCATTTTGGAAGGAAAGTTTTAAGTAATAATTTCCTTTCAACTTCCTTCAAGTTCATTTTACTCTCTTCCTTTAATGAAATTCTGAAACACAATTATTTTTCACTTTCCTTCCAATTCCTTCAGTTTCTTCTCACTTCCTCCTTTTAATAAAACTCTAGAACACAATGTTAATGATTCAACACTTAATCAACCAAACATCCCTTATTCAGTTACTTTGCAACAATTTCCCATTTGCCCAAATTTAGTAATTCAAAGATTATCGGTACTTAATCAATCAAATGAATCAAATGGTTATAATCACTTATGACAACCTCACTAGTTGCATATAAAATATTTGGTTAATTAATGAATGTATTTCAAGTTGTCATGGTGATAGAGCCAAAGTCTTCAGAACCACATAAGGTTTGAAGGGCATGAATTCAAGTCTTACAACTTAAAAGATTAAAAAATAGCCATTCTAACAAGATAGATAAAGTTGAATCACAAATTTACTACTTTTCAATTTCATCTCAAAGAAAACCATCATGCGTCACACATGAATGTCGTAAAGAACAATTTTCATTATCTCTATCTAGGTCAAGTTATCCTACACAGTATAAAAAAAATGAGAATGGTGAGAAGGATATAAAAAAAACATAATGGATCATGAAATATAACACAATGAATCACAAAATATAACACAATTCGAATAAATATAACACAATGAAGAGGAAAAAAATACACAATGACAAAAATAAAATGACACAATGCAACGTAAAAAACATAATGATATAACACAAATTCTAATAACTATAAGCTAAAAATCCAAAAAATCAAAAACCTAAAAGTTAAGATAGTAGGGTTCGATGAGACGGTTTCAATGCTGTTAGAAAGAGTTCAACCGAACTCCTTTGATACCTTTCCTACAACTTTCTAATTTTTTTATATGTATTTGATCCTAACTGAATTGAAAAATTGTTTGTTGATTTCTTGGATTTTTGAAAAAGCCAAATAGTCAGTTATTTCAAACAATAGAATTTGTGGCTTCTCCGAATCTCTTATAAGATTTTTATAATTCTTGAGTTAAATTTAGTTGCTTAAAATACCCCTTAATGAGGATTCGGAAACATAACCTAAGGGTTGTGGGTTCGATTCTAAGGGGGGGAGGGTTTACCCACATTATGTGGGGTTCCCGCCTGGGGTTTCCCCGGTTTGACTCGCAGCTCCAGCAAACCGGCCCTAATAAGTCCTACGGACAGGGGTATCAAACGGCTGTTGGTCGGGCTCGAACTCGGGTAAGATCAGGATTTCACACAAGGATTTCCCAGCTGATCTACGCCTTTCAAAAAAAAGATAGACTGTCCAATCTTTCCAAAAAAAAGATAGACTGGCCAATAAAAAAAATCATTTTACCTTTGTCTATTGCGTAGTCCTGTTTTGACTTTTTAAATGCCAAGACGTTCTCTCTCATTCTCTTTTTTGAACGGCCAACAAATTGGAATCACTCACGGAATACTGGAGTATCATCGTGCCACCAGTGTTGCCACGCGATCATATTCCACCACCAAGTCACCAATTCAGGAGGAAACTCATAATTATGAGAAAACCCCCTTTGTGAGATTCGAACCCAGGACCTCATCCTCATGGCCCATAAGTCTTATCTCACCACCAAGATACCACTAGGCTATAATGCCTTGGGTCGTTCTCTCTCATTCTAAAGTGACAATTTTGTTTATAACAAAATGTTAGTGATGTTTACTTGTGTAACCTTATTTTATAGACATAATAACTTATAAAATATGTTCATATTGATTAAGATATTACTGCGACACGTTATACCTTTGGCCATTTTCGAGTTTTACACGTCATTCATATTGTTTCGATCTTTCTAGTAAATGAGTACCTTTGCAGTTATCCTTCTAGCAAATGTCCAATATGAGCATTTGGAAATTGGAACCCTTTAATCAAAGTGTGATAGAATATGATTTACTCTTGTTAAAGCTGACCAAAACTACAATATTCGTGCATTTGATCATATTTAATTACTTTAGTACACAGTTTGGAATTTATTATGTGTAATTTGCCTAGTGGTATTTTGGTGGTGAGATAAGACTTAAGGGCCATAAGGTCCTGAGTTCGAATCTCACAAAAGGGGGTTTTCTCATAATTATGAGTTTTCTCCTGAATTAGTGACTTGGTGGTGGAATATGATCGCGTGGCAACACTGGTGGCACGATGATACTCCAGTATTCCGTGAGTGATTCCAATTTGTTGGCCGTTCAAAAAAAAAAGAATACAATTTACTCTTATTAAAGCTTACCAAACTACAAAGAGGTTATTCGTTCAACAAAATATTCCAACGTTCAGCCAAAGTAATCATCACTTAAGAGTTGCAGGATATTTACATATCCATGCTTATATTAAGGTTTAAAGTATAGTACATTATATCCAAAGTCTACATAATGAGACTCCTATATCACTTTCCACATAGCCACATTCTTCATCATCTTCCTCAAAGACGACCTAGGTACATTTGTAAAATCAACGACATCAAGAAATGGAACCGTGAATAATAGCATAGTCAAAATAATATAATTTGTAAATATATTTGATGTATATTCCTTCCATAATTATAGGACACAATTGTATTATATATTTGATAATCAATAGAGAGGAGGCCAAGGTTTCAATCCTATATCATGGTATCATAGACCAGAAACCCTAAACTTCCCCTTCCTTCTTCTCGATCCTAACTCTCTGTCGTGTCATTATTTTCTTCGTCGGCGTCTTCTTTTGCCCACGTTAAATCTAAAACTTTTCTTAGTTGGCTGTCTTCTTTTGACCACCGACTTCCACACCTTGAAACTCAAAAAAAAAAATTGTTTTTTTTTTTCGTCCTAATCCTCCTCTCCCACAATGACTTCTCCAGCCCCCTCCTCCACTATAATCCCATTGCTCACCATTGAATCTAAACTTCACCCCGCCACAACCATTTCAAATATCAAAAACTTTGTCCCAATAGTTCTTGAAATCAAGTCATCCCAATATGCTTCTTGGGCCACCCTTTTCAAACTCCATTGTAAAGCATTCATGGTTGAAGATCATCTCAAACCTAGACCACCATCAACCGCCCCAAACCTTCCCGAATCCTCCACAAAACCGGTAGATGATTGGGACCGTCTTGATGCCATTGTACTCCAATGGATATATAGTACGATCTCCAATGTGAAGATCCCTTCACTCAAGGTAAGCTTTTCATTGGAGAGAGAGGGAGAACGGGAGCGAGAGAGAGGGGGAGAAAGAGAGAGAAAGAGGGGATAAAGAGAACAAGAGAGAGATGGGGCATAGAGGGAGAGAGAGAGAGCGACAGAGGGGGTGGGAGAGAGAGCGAGAGAAAGGGAAGGCGGGCGAGGTGGGGGTGGGGGGGGGGGTCCATCGTCAAGTTTCTAAATTTTCGAGCTAACCCTAAAACTAATTTCTTACTTTTCTATTTCTATGGATATGTCGGTATAAATTTAAGTTCGTCTACGCTTAACATTATTTGGAAACGAGTAGGGTCAACCATAAATGTCTTCTTTTTATGTACGTTTTGTAGAGCTGGCATATCGTGTCAGACACGACCTGTTAAGACACGAACACGAAACAGGTAAACACGAACACGACATGATAACTTACTCTATATATTAAACCACAACATCTTAGGGAACATGCTACTTTCCCTTCTTTAAAGTTTTTCACTAAACTTTGTTACTTTATAGTTTTGACACAAATACTCAATATATTAAACCACAACATTTTAGGGAACATGCTACTTTCCCTTCTTTGCAGTTTTTAACTAAACTTTGTTACTTTATAGTTTTGACACAAACTTTTATACTTTCTTTTTTCCTAATTTCGAACTTAATTTTTTTACACTATTGCCGGTAAAACTTGCGTGCTTCCATTTTTTTTTTCCCAAATAGGCACTTTATTTTTTTACACTTTGGCCACTAAACAATTTTGCCACTTCAAACTTTGACCACCTAAACTTCAAACCTTGACCATCTAACTTTTAGCTTTTAGAGTTTGACCACCTAACCTTTAACTTTAAGTATTTCAAACTTTGAGCACCCAGGTAGTTTTTAGGATTTCAAACTTTGACCACCTAACATTTAGCTTTTACAGTTTGACCACCTAACTTTTAGCTTTTAGGATTTCAAACTTTGGCCACCCAACTTTCTGAAAATAGCATAGAACCCTTTACTAATAGCAAACAACTTCCAGCAACCTTCGCGCAACGCGCGGTCAAATTGCGGTGCATATGACATCCAGCTCGTGCTGCACGATGGAATAGCGGTGCATTTCCCGCGCAACCCGTGCGTAGCACGGGTGCAATCTACTAGTTATGTTATAAATACACAAAACTAGTAATATGAACCACGGAAGATGCGTCACGTGACCATTGCAAACATTGAATAGATTAGTTTAAGCGTTACATGATACGTTAAGCATATGAAAACGGGTGTTTTAATGTATCCAATCAATGTAACCTATATAATCATTACGTTGGAACAAAAGTAAAGTAAATTAAATTTATACCACACAAAAGAAACGGAACCAAACCAAGTTGATTCGTATAGTGAAGGTTCAATCTAACTACTACACCACCTTTACATTGTCATCAAGATTTAGCAGCGTCAAAACATACAATAACTAGAATTTATATCGTCAAATGAAACATGTTGTATTTCGCCCGACTCGTTTCCGAACAAAGTTTACGTCAAAACTTAAACCAACCAAAATTGTATATAAACATAAGCATAAAAACGTATTACATTTGACCAGACTCATTTCCATAAAAGTTACATTGAAACTTGTTATGTTTACATCAAAACTTGAATTTATACGGGCACGTACATAAAAATAAGCGTGTGAGAAAAAATACTGATTATTATAATTTACGTCAAACTTAGACTAGTTGATAACTTACATAAAATTAAGCATAAAAAAATATATTACATTTGACCTGACTCATCTCCGGAAAAAATTATGTCCAAACCTGATTCTATACCGTTTCCATCAAAGTTTGAATTTATACCAACACGTACATACGTGAGAAATTAGTTTTTTTTTTGAAGTTGAAGAATGAATTTAAAGTATAGGGGTTGTTTTGGTCGGATATGCCACCGACATTGGGTTTTAAGAGTATGAAAACGTATAATATTTGACCCGACTCGTTTCCATAAAAAATTACGTCAAATCGTGAATTTATTATTTTCTTCAAGACGTGAAGATATACTGACACATACAAAAAAATAATCACATAAGAAAATAGTGTTTTTTTCTTTTAAGTTGATGATTGAAAATACGCGGGAAAACTTGAAACAATTGAAACTCAAGGGGTGAAATTGACATTATATAAAAATTTTCGAAAGAGTCAGGGATGTAAATGTCATTTTCAAAGCATAGGGGATGTTTTTGTCGGTGGCACAAGCCACCGACATTAGTTTTTATTAGTACACTAGTTTTTTTCTTCATTGCGTGTTGCGGCGGCGCCGTATACGACATGATAATGTATAGACTACAATCAACCATACTCATTTTCGAACTAATTGAGAGAATTTTAGTAAATAAATAAACAAGAATCTTTTTATAAAATCTGAACTTAAGATGGTCACATTAATGAGTTTAAAGTATAAAAATAATTTTTATAAAATTATTTTCTTTAAAATAGAATATTAATTCTATTTATAACAAATTAATAAAATTTAACTTTAATATTTAAAAATACTAAAATTAAAGGATTATTAGTTTAAAAATTATATTCCTGTTCTAAATAATCAAGGATAATTTATATAAAATTTTGGTGAGAAAATATTAAAAATTGGATTTATTATGATTTATTCATGTTTAAAACTAACAATAATTGATTAAAAATATTAAATAACCGATTTCTCAGAAATAAAAATTATTTCTGTAAAGTATAATGTTACAAAAACTCAGAATAATTTTTGTGGAAATTTATATAATCGTTTTGATATTTTTATAGAATTTTATAATTAATAATGAATAAACTTGTAATATTTATTATAAATAACAAATAAATAATTTTTGAAAAACTAAAAGTTGGATAATTAACTTTATCATCAAAATAACTTAAAATAATTTTTATAGAATTTATAAACCATATTTAGTATTTAAAATTAAATGTTGAATATATAAATAAATAAAAAGTTAAATAATACAACAAAAAGAAAAGGAATAAAAAAAAAAAGTAAGGATGTGGGACTCGAACCCGGGCCATCAGGCCGGTCCACGTCTTAGACCAAAAGCATCAGACCAACTGGTCTGTTGGTCTGTTTGTGTTGATTTTATTTCAGAAATACATATAAATTACATCTACGATTGGTTTATCCCCAAATCCTATACAACGAGCCCTAGATTGATCAATCGATCAAAACGACAAGCAATAGCCCCTGTGATGATGGGGCTATTGTTTGTCAGGGGCCGATTAACATAAACAAAGTACGAATTTGAACTTACAAATCGTAAATAGCTTCGAACGATTTGTCAAACAGAATAGTCAAAGCTTGATCAATTCGAGCAGACCACGAAAGATTAATGAAATTTAGTAACAGAGGGTTGTTTATCGGTGTATAGAGGAGGCAAAGGGAGGGTTCAATTTATACTAATCATCGACGTTTGTTAATATGGAAAATATTGACCCATTTAATCAATAAACGCGTTAATTCGTTAAATTGGAAAGTTTTAAAGACTGAAATTCGTGGAGAGGAAGTTAGGGTGTCGGTGTGAAAGCATTCCATAAACGAATACGCGGATTGTGTAGAAGGATTGCACGAATTGATCATAACCCGTCGTTTGACTTGTGAAAGTCAAATAGTTAGAATTTGAGATTTGAGTTATGTTTAAGGCGGGTGAGTTTGTAATCAAAAGTTCGTGTAGCCTAGATGGTTGGGACGTGTGTGTGTTTGGTTGACCCGGCTTGGGCGCGGGTTCGATTCCCGGCCCAAGCTCTTTATTTTTTGACAATATTCTATATATCTATGTATATTATATATAAATAACATAGTATAAAGGTTCCGAATGCGTCACAATAATATTTTTAAAAGACGAATAATGGTGAAAACTTGACGTTTTATTCAACATAATCGTAATGTACAAGTATTTAATGCGAAATGTTACAGTCTCCCCTACTTTTAGGAACTTCGTCCCGAAGTTTATTGAAAACACAGGGTTGAAGGGGATTGGATAGAAATTAGGACAAGTGTGATCTGGAGAACTTTTGTGTTCAGGCATGATATGAATAGAAAAATCTTGGTTCAAATAATTTGGATAAGAGGGTAGGATTTGGTGTGTCTTGAAATCGCAATAAGAATCTTAAGTTTTAGGAGTCCTAAAAGGAATGAGTTGATGGGCTATTTATAATTGGTCAACTACTGAAAACCTTGATAGAATTTCACACTACCTTAATGTACTTGTAAATTCATGATTACGTTCCGGACCGTAATCACCAATTTACCTTACATTAGGGTTTTGCGTCCTTCTATGACTCTACCGATTGTTGAGCAGGTTCGATAGTCTCCACCAGTCGTTGAGCAGGTTGTAGGGCCTCTCCCGACTGTTGGAAAGACATGATGACCTCTACCAATAGTTGAGTAGGTTGTTTGGTAGCCAACTAACTGTTGAGCAAGTACTTCATCCTCTACCAGTTGTTTGATTAAGTGTAACAATTGTTTTTTTTTATTTAACACATAAGTTGCAAGTTGATAATACATACATGTAATCAAGTTTGTAAATGCCTCAAGTATCAAGTATAGCATGCGAGCTGCAATAGAGTTGCCCTAGACAAGGTTAATGACTTTAGGTGTGTTTATAGCAAATAGTTTATTTTCCATGCTTCCAAATATCATGAATAATCAAATGTTCAGGTAGATAATCAAATCCTCATGGATACCTAAGAATCAAATTTGATGCAACGAATAATCAAGTTTTCAATAGTGTGGTTATCGTGGAGATCAAGTTCATGTTCGAGGAGGTAAAGGATGTGAATTTGGATTTTGAGAGATGATGAAAACTCAAAGTAACATCAAGGTTGTGAAAAATGGTGAATGTGTAGATGGTTGATAAAGGGTTTAATTTATGGGGTTTCAAAAAGACGCAAGTAGTAAGGTGATCATGCAGAATAATCGTGGGGTTTGAATAAATAGTTAGATACAAGCGTATGAGAAAACATGATTGTGGTAAATGCCAAAATTTGTAAAAGTTCGAACAAGTTGAAAATATGTAGGCTTCGAGTAATACATAAAAGAAGTCATTCTTAATATATTAAAACATTTTTATCGTAAATCATTTGTTACGCCAATAAATTGTTCAATAAAAATTTGAAATTTAGCAAATAAGTTTGTAGAAATAAAAGACTTTTTTTTTTTAAATATATTTATTTGTTATAGTTTGTGAAATTCCCAAGTGATGAAAGTTTGACAAAATCCACTACTCTTTAGCTTTGGTGCTACAGTATCTCCTATACACAGATTATAAGGTTACAGTTTAAACATGGATTTTAAAATCTCGAATGTGATGAAATTTCATGGTTGATGGTATCTTCAAATATACATATATATATATATATACACATAAATAAAAAAGTAGGGGGGGGGTTTAAAATAAAATGGGCTAGATACATCAAAGATAATAGATTTATGTATGATGTAAAGGGAAACATACGATTTGAGTTAGATGTTAAAAATAATTTGACTTATGGGTAATATTATAAGTTTGTAAAATGAATTAGGATTGTGAAACCCAGAAATGATTCATGAAGTCTAAACTAATGAGGGAATTATATAAGAAGGAAATATATTCGAATTGTAGAAATTTTGAGATTCAAAACTTAGATTTTATACGGGAGTGAGGGGGTATAAATGAAAATGAAACAGAAAGATTGTAAATATCTAACCCCGAATAAACGAAAATGTTGGCTTATCAAAATGGATCAGGTCTAAGCCCAACGAATTTGCCCTAATAATCTAGAAGTACGTTAGGATTGTACCAAATAAGTGAAAGAGAGTAGGCAAGACCAAGTTAGGCTAAGCATAAGGATGAGGATAGGGATAGAGATAAGGATAAGGTAGAGCTACAAGTAATTGAAGCAAGTACTGGTTAAAGTCCTAACGTTATAGACTAGATTATTTTTATAATAACCTAATTCCCTATAACCATGGCTCTGATACCAATCTGTAACACCCCAACCGATGGCGGAAACTTCGAGGTGTCATGTATGAATGATTGTTCAGTAGCTCATGGTAATACATAAGTTTAAATAATGCTTTATTACAATATTCAATTACATTAAAGTCTTGAATGAAAAACTAATACATCAAACAAGCAACGAACTCAAAACTTCAAATAACTCCTCATGCTAGCTTTAGACTTCACGCATCAATATTTCCTGTTGAGTTTGGAAAAGATGGGGGGGTCAACTAGAAGTTGGTGAGAATACATAAGTCATGTCAAGCAAATAGTTTAAGTATAAAAGTTTAGCAATTCATATGTCTAATGTAAGTTTAAGTCTACATGAATAAACAACAAGTATAGTATGCACATAATCAATCCTCCGACAAAGTTTAGGTCCATCCCGCATCCACGGTTCACCTTAATATAACGTTGGAACGATAACAATCACCCGCGCTCCCCATACAAGATGGTCAACGAATCTAGGTGGGGTTGTCAATCCAATAGATCTATCATTGTATACCGCCGGCTTGATCAGGGTTAATGATTATGCAAGTTTAAGTTTAAGTCTAATAGTCTTTGTCTAAGTCATGAGGCATTAAAGTTTACAACTAGACATGTATGTAGAATTGCTTAAGTATAAAGTTTCAAGTATAAAGAATTGCATAAACAAGGTTACGTAAACTCACCTTAGCAAAGCGTTAAGTCTCAAAAAAGTAAATAGAATAAGCGTATCCCCAAAGATGCCAAGTATTACCCTATGTATAAGGTAACAAATATGTCTAAGTCTAACTAGTCTACAAGTATTTTTCTAGGGTTTCGAATTTGGGGATAAATGTCCGTTTGATTAATAATAAAAATGTTTGATAATTGAGAGAATTTTAGTAAATAAATAAACAAGAATTTTTTTATAAGATCTGAACTTAAGATGGTCACATTAATGAGTTTAAAGTATAAAAATAATTTTTATAAAATTATTTTCTTTAAAATAGAATATTAATTCTATTTATAACAAATTAATAAAATTTAACTTTAATATTTAAAAATACTAAAATTAAAGGATTATTAGTTTAAAAATTATATTCCTGTTCTAAATAATCAAGGATAATTTATATAAAATTTTGGTGAGAAAATATTAAAAATTGGATTTATTATGATTTATTCATGTTTAAAACTAACAATAATTGATTAAAAATATTAAATAACCGATTTCTCAGAAATAAAAATTATTTCTGTAAAGTATAATGTTACAAAAACTCAGAATAATTTTTGTGGAAATTTATATAATCGTTTTGATATTTTTATAGAATTTTATAATTAATAATGAATAAACTTGTAATATTTATTATAAATAACAAATAAATAATTTTTGAAAAACTAAAAGTTGGATAATTAACTTTATCATCAAAATAACTTAAAATAATTTTTATAGAATTTATAAACCATATTTAGTATTTAAAATTAAATGTTGAATATATAAATAAATAAAAAGTTAAATAATACAACAAAAAGAAAAGGAATAAAAAAAAAGTAAGGATGTGGGACTCGAACCCGGGCCATCAGGCCGGTCCACGTCTTAGACCAAAAGCATCAGACCAACTGGTCTGTTGGTCTGTTTGTGTTGATTTTATTTCAGAAATACATATAAATTACATCTACGATTGGTTTATCCCCAAATCCTATACAACGAGCCCTAGATTGATCAATCGATCAAAACGATAAGCAATAGCCCCTGTGATGATGGGGCTATTGTTTGTCAGGGGCCGATTAACATAAACAAAGTACGAATTTGAACTTACAAATCGTAAATAGCTTCGAACGATTTGTCAAACAGAATAGTCAAAGCTTGATCAATTCGAGCAGACCACGAAAGATTAATGAAATTTAGTAACAGAGGGTTGTTTATCGGTGTATAGAGGAGGCAAAGGGAGGGTTCAATTTATACTAATCATCGACGTTTGTTAATATGGAAAATATTGACCCATTTAATCAATAAACGCGTTAATTCGTTAAATTGGAAAGTTTTAAAGACTGAAATTCGTGGAGAGGAAGTTAGGGTGTCGGTGTGAAAGCATTCAATAAACGAATACGCGGATTGTGTAGAAGGATTGCACGAATTGATCATAACCCGTCGTTTGACTTGTGAAAGTCAAATAGTTAGAATTTGAGATTTGAGTTATGTTTAAGGCGGATGAGTTTGTAATCAAAAGTTCGTGTAGCCTAGATGGTTGGGACGTGTGTGTGTTTGGTTGACCCGGCTTGGGCGCGGGTTCGATTCCCGGCCCAAGCTCTTTATTTTTTGACAATATTCTATATATCTATGTATATTATATATAAATAACATAGTATTAAGGTTCCGAATGCGTCACAATAATATTTTTAAAAGACGAATAATGGTGAAAACTTGACGTTTTATTCAACATAATCATAATGTACAAGTATTTAATGCGAAATGTTACATTGTGTGTGTGATGGGACGAGTTGTGGGACGGCTAGGGTTGTTATAATGAAGTTTAGGAGGTCAAGTGTTGTATTTATAGTCGTTTTTAGTCGCCAGGTACGTTGCAGGCGATTGTGCAGCTTTTACAGGCGATTAGGGCTGCTAATCGCCTTCCCTATAGGCGATTAACCCCCTAATCGCCTATAGCCAAGCCCCAGTCGCCTAATATATCAGGCTAATCGCCCTCCTATAGGCGATTAGGGGTTAGTTCCGTGTATTTGGCGCGTTAAACCCCGTTTTAACATATGTTAATACATTTTCACATACCGACAAGTCACATAATTATTGTAAACACATAATACTTGCAAACAAACACATTCACACTCGTTCACCAATTCCCGGGACTCGAGACTTGTATGTTCCCTATGCTTTGACGGTTCTACGAATCGTCACCTCTTGTACACTTGGTTAAGGACTGACATCTACTGATCCTCTAGACTGACATCTAATGATCCTCTAGACTAAAATAATAGTTCCCGAACCATAACACGACTCAATTAACTCAGTTAAGTATAATATACGCGTGACTCGCTAAGGTAGACTTTTACCTAGACAATGTTGTTAACTTGAATTTGCCGGGTGTCACATCATCCCCACGTTAAAAGAATTTTCGTCCCGAAAATTGCACAAGTACCAAAAGGAATAACAAAAGAAACAGACAAAAGATAGAAACCAAAAGAGAGATTTACCCGAGTTGTCACATCATCCGCACGTTAAAAAGGAATCTCGCCCCGAGATTCATTCAGCTGCAGTGGTAACATATCTCGATTCGAACGCTTCCTTAGGAAAAAGATGAGGATACTTAGACTTCATCTGATCCTCCCGTTCCCAAGTGTACTCTGGTCCCCGGTTCGAGTTCCAGCGAACCTTAACAATGCGAATTTTGCTATGACGTAGGCTACGAATCTTGTAATCAAGAATCTCGACAGGTTCCTCCACGATCCGAAGACGATCATCAACCTTGATCTCTTCCAGTGGAACAATAAGAGACTCGTCAGCCAGACACTTCTTTAGGTTAGACACATGGAAGACGTTATGTACGTTGCCAAGCTCCGTCGGTAAATCAAGACGATATGCCACCGGTCCAATCCGTTCCAGGATCGTAAATGGTCCGACATACCGAGGGTTAAGTTTGCCACGCTTCCCAAAGCGTATGACGCCCTTCCACGGTGAAACTTTCAGAAGTACTTTGTCATCAACTTGGAATTCCAATGGCTTGCGACGCTGATCGGCATAGCTCTTTTGCCGATCCCGTGCCGCTGCCAACCGGTTGCGAATCTGTACGATCTTTTCCGAAGTTTCGTACACCAGCTCAGGCCCAGTGAGTTGACTCTCACCCACCTCAGCCCAACAAAGAGGGGACCGGCATTTCCGCCCGTACAGTGCTTCGAACGGAGCTGCCTTGATGCTTGTGTGGTAACTGTTGTTGTAAGAGAATTCTACTAACGGTAGATGGGCTTCCCAACTTTTGCCAAAATCGATCACACATGCCTGAAGCATGTCTTCTAAGGTTTGAATCGTGCGTTCACTCTGACCGTCAGTCTGTGGGTGATAAGCTGTACTCATGTCTAGCTGGGTACCCAAAGCCTTGTGTAAAGACTTCCAGAAGTGAGAAGTAAAGTGGGAGTCACCATCCGAAATAATAGAAACCGGCACCCCGTGCTTAGAAACAACTTCCTTCAGATAAAGACGAGCTAAACGATCCATGGTGTCGGTCTCCTTAATAGCGAGAAAATGGGCTGATTTCGTCAACCGATCAACAATCACCCATATCTTATCATTCCCGCTCGGTGACTTAGGTAGTTGCGTGACAAAATCCATTGTAATCCGTTCCCATTTCCACTCAGGAATTTCGGGTTGTTGCAAGAGACCCGACGGTTTCTGGTATTCCACCTTGACCTTAGCACAGGTCAAGCATTTGCTCACGTATGAGGCTATATCCGACTTCATGTTTGGCCACCAGTAGAGCACCTTTAGATCTTGGTACATCTTATCCGAACCAGGATGAATGGAATACCGGGACTTGTGAGCCTCATCTAAGATAAGCTCCCGAAGTCCCCCGAATAAAGGAACCCATATGCGTTCTGCGAAGTAGTGCAGGCCATCAGGCCTTCGCTCGAGGTGCTTGTCGGCACCGTGCATAGTCTCAGCTTTAAGGTTTTCCTCCTTCAAAGCTTCTAACTGAGCAGAACGGAGTTGGTCAGGTAGAGAGGAATGAATGGTGAGCTGCAACGCCCGAACACGACGAGGGTTTGGTGATTCCTTCCTGCTCAAGGCGTCTGCTACCACATTCGCCTTACCAGGATGGTACTTAATGGCGCAATCATAGTCGTTCAGGAGTTCAACCCAACGACGCTGTCGTATGTTCAGGTGTTGTTGGTCGAAAATATGTTGGAGACTCTTGTGATCGGTGTAGATGGTGCATTTGGTACCGTACAAGTAATGTCTCCAAATTTTCAACGCGAATACCACTGCACCCAACTCCAAGTCATGGGTGGTGTAGTTCCTCTCGTGCACCTTGAGTTGACGAGAAGCATACGCAATCACTTTTTCGCGTTGCATCAACACACAACCGAGACCACGAATAGAAGCATCACAGTAAACAACGAAATCGTCAGTGCCTTCAGGCAAGGACAGAATAGGAGCAGAACAAAGTTTAGACTTCAGTTTTTGGAACGCTGACTCTTGTGGTTCACCCCAGTCGAATTTTCTATCCTTCTGAGTAAGAGTAGTGAGGGGTTGAGCGATCTTCGAAAACCCCTTAATGAAACGACGATAATAGCCCGCAAGGCCTAGGAATTGCCGCACCTCAGTTGGCGTCTTTGGTGCTTCCCAGTCCTTGATCGCTTCGATCTTAGCTGGATCGACATGAATTCCTAGTTCATTAACCACATGTCCTAGGAACTGAACTTCGCGTAACCAAAAGTCACACTTTGAGAACTTAGCGTAAAGCTGTTCCCATCGCAAAAGTTCCAAAACCAAACGCAGGTGTTCCTCGTGTTCGGCCTTGTTCTTGGAGTAAATCAGAATGTCATCAATAAACACGATGACAAACTTGTCAAGGTACGGTATGCAAACGCGGTTCATCAAATCCATGAAAACCGCCGGTGCGTTTGTGAGACCGAAAGGCATGACCAAGACCTCAAAATGGCCATAACGTGTCCGAAAGGCAGTCTTTGCAACGTCAGCTTCCCTTACGCGCAACTGGTGATAACCGGACCTCAAATCAATCTTAGAGTAGTAGCTAGAACCCTGGAGTTGGTCGAATAAATCATCAATACGTGGAAGAGGATAACGGTTCTTGATGGTCACCTTGTTCAATTCTCTGTAATCCACACACAAACGAAAACTTCCATCCTTCTTCTTGACGAACAGAATCGGGGCTCCCCAAGGGGAAGAACTTGGTCTGATGAAACCCTTGTCCAAGAGTTCCTGCAACTGACTGGACAATTCCTGCATCTCGGGAGGTGCAAGACGGTAGGGGGGCCGAGCAATAGGAGCAGCGCCCGGTACAAGATCAATACTGAACTCAACATGACGATGGGGAGGAAGACCAGATAAATCATCGGGAAAAACATCAGGAAACTCGCGTACAACAGGAATATCGTCGATCTTCTTCTCGTCGGTAGAGGAAACAGATAAAAGTGCCAAAACGGCTGAATAACCCTTCCGAAGATACTTAAGGGCTTTCATGCTGGAGATGAGACTTAGCGGAGCACTGCCCTTGATACCGTACACAGGAAGAAATTCTCCATCAGGGAGAGGAATCCGAATAACCTTGTCGTAACAAACAATCTCGGCGCGATACAAAGACAACCAATCCATGCCTACAACAACGTCAAAACTACCCAAAGGTACTGGCATAAGGTCTATGGGGAAAGACAAACCCGACAACTCTAGGTGACACTCCCGAAGGATACAAGTAGCTTAAATCTTTTTACCGTCAGCCAACTCAATTATATACTTTGCCTCTAATGGTACGGGTACTACATCTAGCAGTCGACTAACTTCCAGAGATATAAAACTTTTATCGGCACCAGAATCAAACAAAACACTAACAGAGCGATTATTGAGAAGGAACGTACCGGTAACTGTGTCAGGATCCTGTCTAGCCTCCGCGGCTCCAATGACGAAGGCACGTGCATTTCTGCCACCGCCCCCGTTGTTCCCGTTACCGTTTCTATCCCTCATATCCCCGCCCTACTTCAGTTTCGGGCACTCCTTCTTGTAATGCCCAGCCTCCCCACAGTTATAGCAACCCTGTTTCCCCGTAGTTCCTTGAGCAGTAGGAGCCGGGGTAGTAGTTGGGGCCTGGGTCGATGGAAGTGTCGCCCGACAGTCTTTAGCAAAATGCCCAAGTCGCTGGCAGCGATGGCAACGATTACGGTCGTAATCCCCCTGATGATGACGCCCACATTTGTTGCACTTAGGTAATTTCCCCGCATAACCACCCGGTTTGGAACCAGAAGAAGAAGAACCCCCGCTATCAAACCTCTTACCCTGTTGTGTTGGTGCTGGCACAGATCCCTTCCCCTCATTATCCCATTTACGCTTGTTATTCTCTGGGGCCTTGACAGTCGAACCCTTAGCAGGCAAGATACCCTCATTCACCTTCAAATTTGTCATCCTGTGAGCCGATCGGACCACATCTGAGTATGTAGGAAGATTTCCCGCAGCCACCAACCCTGCGATCTCTGGTACTAGCCCTGAGATATAGTGTTCAATCCTCCTGTATTCTGGCACATGCAGATAAGGACACAGCACTGCCAACTCATTACGCCTTACTGTATACTTTTCAATCTCTGACCCGGTCATCTTGAGGTTCCACACCTCATGCTCTAGTTTCTGAATCTCTTCCATTGGACAGTACTCTTGCTTCAACAGTTGAACAAAATTTTCCCAAGGCATAGCATAAGCCTCCCCTATACCCATGTTCTGGGTGATATTGTTCCACCAGGTCAAAGCAACATCCTGGAATAACGCAGCAGCATACTTGAATCGATCCTCTGGGAGACAGTTACACATCAGAAACACTGACTCCACCTTTTTCCAGCCACCTGAGCAAGCTCACCGCACCCTCAGTGCTGGAGAATTCTTGGGGCTTACAGTCCCGAAACATCTTGTAGGTACACATAGGTGGGAGTGGGTTAACATGACCACCTGAAATGAAACACATAAGAAACCACGGAAGATGTAAACAAAGTTCACCAATGAGGCAAAAGTTGATAAGTCAACTTACCACCACCATTGTGCCCTAACTGAAAGGCAGCTTGCAGCAAGTTGTTCAGATCTTCTTGTGTTAGGTTTACACCTCCACGACCACCACCACCACCACGCCCACCAGCGCGACCACCTCCACGTCCTCCTCGTACTCCAGACATGATTCTGACAAAAAGGATGAGAAGATTTAGTTTCACAGCTAATGACAACCACTAGCGTTCACAAGATCAAAGCTAGATCCAACCCAGGACTATCCATTCAAACCCAGAGCTCACTAGGGCTTTCATGCATTTCGGTTTATGATTTCGTGTGCACCCGAAATGATAAACCGCTCTACATGGTCCTCCAAGTGTTCTCCTAGTTCAAAGTTCAAATCACCGGACATAGACTCTTAGCCATACACCGTAATGCTACGGTAGTTTATGGCAAGTGTTTCTATTGGGTATGAAAGGGAGATGTCCGAGCCTTGGACAAATCTCAGGAGTACACGATTTACCCCAATATACCACACTGCCTAGAAAGCAAATAACCCGACCTAAGAGAGAACGGATGATGTACATAGAAGGGTCAGATGATTTAGAGACACCCCGACAAGCCCATACGTAACCCACCATAACGTTTAGTACTATGTGATCATCTAGTGTGTGCGACTCGGCTATAGACTAGACTCTACATGCAGTCCTAGTTCACTATAACCATTGGCTCTGATACCAATCTGTCACACCCTCAAAATCAACTTGCGGAGTTTTACCACGAGGCGCATGACAAACCAGGATCCAAGTCAACGATCACAATAAACAAGTCTAAATGAACAAATGCAATTTCAAAAAAAATAGTTTAAAATTCCCAAATAACAGCGGAAGCTTATTCGCAAAACATAACCAAAAGTAATCCAAAATATTCAGTGTTTGAAAACCATGCAACCCTAACTAGACGTCGTGTAGACGCGTGCGCCCTAGTCCCGTAGTGCTACCTTAGCGACCTGAGAAAATATGTAAGAGTTACGTCAGCACAAAAATGCTGGTGAGTCCACAGGTTTGTAAAATAAAGTACCAAGTTCAACATGTCCATACTATATCAAATTGTAAACCAAAGTACGCTAGCTAGGCGTATGTTTTGTCACTATTACGATTGGAAAACCATTACTAATAGATCTATTCACATTTCCCCGTTGTGCTAACCCGCACATTCATGGTTTCCCCCGGGACTTCCAAAAATCGTATAGTAAACCATAGAAACCCATAGTATGACAGTTGTTACCAAAACATAAGTTTAACACATGTTTTCTCCCCCAAAAAGTGAAACCAGTTAAAAGTGGGGCCGTGAACTCACCTGAGGTTGCGTTACTTCGTATTATGAATAAAATCAGCAAGCTATGCTAGCCCCGTAAAGCGGCGACCTAACATATGACAGTTACAAGTACTTAGACTAATAACCCGTAGGTTAGTTAGTCCCTAGATGTCCAGACCATAACCAAGTTCGTTTGAAAACACTGTGAATGTTAAACTAACCCAATGTACAAGACTCGACATCCCATTGGTGACCCGAGACTCCCCGTGTTATACTTGCACCCTCAAACACACAATCATGCAATCATACTTAACATGCGTTAAAGTCCAACAAGTTCTAGCACATAGTTCAATTATCACATAAATAAGTCCGAGCACATGTTACTATGTTATTAGGTATGATACGGGGTTCCTAGCATGTTCCTAGGTGTCAAATCGGGTCCCGGAATGCTAAAATACACTTACAGCAGCAGTACAGGCGATTAGGAAAAGTCAACTAGCAATTACGTAGGTCAACAGGCGATTATGAGGGCTAATCGCCTATACTATAGGCGATTAGGGTCATGTGGTATGCAAATCAGGAGTTATTAGGCGATTAGGGTCGTAAGACATGCAATTCAGGACTTAACTAGCAATTAGGATCACAATTGCATGCAACGAAGGCAATTAGCTCCCAATCACCTATGCTATAGGCGATTAGGGTTCATAATCGCCTTCAGCACATCTGTTCCGATTTTTCGCGCTTTTAACACTCCAAATCAAATCCAGAACGTGTGGAAACATCAAATATCAATCAAACAACCATATCAAACATGTTTCAATCAAAATCCTTCGTTTAACCTCGTCCTACCAGCCCTGAATGCAACCATGTTTCCCCAAAGATAATACACGTAGCATGAAACATCACATTAAGATGCATAACCGTAACCCTAATGAACAATTACTCAGATTTCATCAACATGCTATCATCATCAATCTGTAATTACGTTAATATTATGCTAACAATCCTTTTTGAATCACAACAAACCTATCTTTTAATTATAATTAACACATACAACAAGCATAATAGTTAGAATCCAATTAACAATGATTATTAACGAATTTCAGAAGACAAAAACGTTTATAAACAGGTCTGGACCATTAGGGATTCAATAAAAACGTTAATAAAGGTTGCATGAATGAAAACCACACCTTAGGTTTATGATAGATTAATGTAAATGTAATAGGCTTGAAAACGTGTAGTTTGATCCAAAATCGTGTTCCAGAGGTTGTGTGTGTGTTGGGACGAGTTGTGGGACGGCTAGGGTTGTTATAATGAAGTTTAGGAGGTCAAGTGTTGTATTTATAGTCGTTTTTAGTCGCCAGGTACGTTGCAGGCGATTGTGCAGCTTTTACAGGCGATTAGGGCTGCTAATCGCCTTCCCTATAGGCGATTAGCCCCCTAATCGCCTATAGACAAGCCCCAGTCGCCTAATATATCAGGCTAATCGCCCTCCTATAGGCGATTAGGCCTCCCTAATCGCCTATAGGGGTTAGTTCCGTGTATTTGGCGCGTTAAACCCCGTTTTAACATATGTTAACACATTTTCACATACCGACAAGTCACATAATGATTGTAAACACATAATACTTGCAAACAAACACATTCACCCTCGTTCACCAATTCCCGGGACTCGAGACTTGTATGTTCCCTATGCTTTGACGGTTCTACGAATCGTCACCTCTTGTACACTTGGTTAAGGACTGACATCTACTGATCCTCTAGACTGACATCTAATGATCCTCTAGACTAAAATAATAGTTCCCGAACCATAACACGACTCAACTAACTCAGTTAAGTATAATATACGCGTGACTCGCTAAGGTAGACTTTGACCTAGACAACGTTGTTAACCTGAATTTGCCGGGTATCACAGTTAGACAACCAAAATACAGCGGAAGCAGTCATCAAAATGTTTACAACCCAAAACATAAATGTTTAAACGTTTGAAAGAAAGTTTATCAAATAATGCATGTAGCAGACCAATACCATGAACTCCAGTGCATCCTAACCAGTGCAGCTACCTTAGCGACCTGAGAAAACAAGCTATGTTAGTCAACACATAAAGTTCCGGTGAGTCACAGAGTTTTAAGTTTGCAAAAGTAAGTTAATTTCGTAAAACTAGACCTAACAATCCTTACATCTATGCATGATGCTAGCTAGACATCGTTACATGATACTAAAGTGTCGTGAACCACTGCTGAACGTTAAAAATGCCTTAATACCCGACACCGGACATCACCCGGTGTCGTAAGTTAGATTGGACAAATATGCACCCGTCCGACTTCTAGTCGACCCGAGTGGGGCTTGCCAAGCCCAATAGATCTATTCACACTTTCCCCGCTATGTATCCACATATTCATGGTTCACAAGTTAGAAGGAATTTAAATGATGTAATGTCACTTAGTACCCACGTGATATAATGTAATACTGTGGTCTAAAGATAGCAAAGTTTGTACCGCATGTTTCTCCCCTAATAATGAAAACGGTAAAATGTGGGGCTGTGAAACTCACCTTAGGTTGCGTTTGTTTGAAAGACAATACCAGGCGTGCTATGATAGTGTCCCGACTTTTGAAAACCTATCATTAGTAGCATATGAGTTGCTTGATCGAAGTCATGTTTGTCTAGAAATCCTTGGTTGTCCAAACCGACACTGTTTATGTTTCAAAAGGAGACGTTTGACACGACCACGCAAGACTCAACATCCCGTTGGTGACCCACAATATCAGTATAATAGTCATATATGATTTAGCAGGTAGCCGTACATGAAAAACACGTAAATTTGCATGTAACGGGTCATATCAACATGTTATACATGAAGGGGTCACAATAGTGGGCAAATGGTTCACATTTCACACGAAGAGCTCATGATAATAGGCGAAGGGGGTGATGTTCCACACGAAGGGGTAATAGATTAGGCGAAGAGGTCATGTTTCCAGACGAAGGGGTCATCATTTAGGGGAAGGGGTCTCATATGGGCGAAGGGGTGAACCTTCACCCCTGTGAGCAGGCGAAGGGGTGAGCCATTCGCCCCCTGCAGTAGCTTCAGCACCTTTGTCTTTCGAAACCCCTCGAATCGACCCCGAGGCTTGCCCAGACGTGGCCGAGCGTTACAAACCCAATCCCTAGCCTATCCCTATCATGTTACATCACTTAGCACATAGACAAAATAGGTTTTGAGCACAATATGCAAGTTTTACCCAATTTAGCAAACAACACTTTGTAATGTATTTAGACTTTTTTTAACTAATGGGCACAGTTTAACAGGAGAAAAATCATTTAAGGTGCTAAATTAATTGTCGCTTTGATAAATTAAATCTTTTCACGCAAAGTTCCCCACCATGGATATAAGGCCACGACATAGAGGCGTGGTCACACCCAAAATTTTGCAATATTAACTACATGCTCACGCCCACTAGCTCCTCCATATTGCATGGTCTAAAATATCTAAAGTTCAAATCTTATATATTTTTTAAAATGTATTTTTGTTAAAAGATATTCAATAGAGGGTTAATCGCTTGTTGTCAAATGTCAACAACTGGTGGTGCAACAAGTGTTGCTTCACCCATGTCAACCGAATTCTCTAGTTGTTGAGTTCCTGATCTGATCACCGTTCAATCCCTTCCAGTTTTTACAACATTTTAACTACACAATTACATATAATTAAGATCTAAACCCAAATAAACTTACACAATTATATATGTATTATTGTATCAATTTAGCTTGTATAAAATTTTGATCAAACATTTTGTTTATTTTAATCCATCGTGACAATTTAATATGATTAATATACCGTACAATAATGATATAGTTTCCTTGAAGAAATACAACGTACAAGGGAGAAATTTTTGGCCCCATTAGACTAAGTACATCGAATATAATTATAGTTTATCAGATTAGGTAGGTAATTAATAAATAAATATTTGTTTGAAACTTTGAATAGATAACTACAAGTAGGGGTGATAACTTTATTAACATTAAACATAGTTATGTTTATTAGTTTTAAATTACTTTATGGACATTTAACAGCGGTTAAAGGTGTTTTTGCTTCAAAATTTAGGGAAACTCCAAATATATGAACAAAAAAGCTTATTTGATTCCATCATCATTTTATAAAATACGACGTGTCCAATAAATATGTTTTTTTGGCATTTTCCAAAAGAGAGACCAAACTATATATATAAAATCAAAGATTTATTTAGTTGAACACTAATTTTGAGGTTTAGTCGACTGTCAATAACAATGGAGTATTATGATAAAAAAAAAAGTTATAAAAGAATGCGTAAACATGCGGTTTACGCATGTTTACATTATCGAATTCATGTCAACCCTCCAGACGGAGAATGTAAGATGAAGAGGGGAGAAGTTAGGCAGGTTGACATGAATTTATTGCATGTACACTCATCCCTCCTCTTCTTGAATACATATACTTTATTTCCTTTGTTACTACATTATCGAATTTCTAAATCTATGTTTCTTTAACATAAAGTATCGTCCAGTTATGTCAAAATCGTCCAAAGATCGTTTTATACCATCTTTAAAAATTTGAAGTTTACAGATCTACAAAACCATCATGCACATGGTCATGGGTTATACTTTAATACAAAAGTTTTACATTTGATTATATATGTTATATATGTTGTTATAGTTAAATCATAAAGTAACTAATATTAAGATTATTATTTAAAAAAATATAAATGAGTTTATAAAATAGTAATACATGTATTGCTAGTTACATTTTCATGAACATTTTATATATATTAAACGTAGAGGTCTTATGAACAGTAACTATAATAATAAAAAACCAACGTTCTCTCTCTACCTCTTTTCTTCCTTCATATAACAAATCCATCCTTTGATAACACCTCCATCCATCATCATCTTCTGCTTCATTCTTCCACTTCTTGCTTTTAATATCTTCTCCCTGCTAATCAATCGGCTGGTTGTGATGAGTCTGACGCGACGGTTTTCTCGATGGTAGTGACGTTGGATAAAGTCAAACCGGGTGCAGATCGGGGTCGCCACCGTGTGCTACCCACTGCCTTCGGCTTCCTCCGCCGCTTTGTCCACCTTGCTCCGCCGCTTCAAACACCGTCTTCAATCGCTTCTCGCGTCCTCTTCTAATGTAAGTTTCTTTGATTTCTGTTTCCGCGTCATAACTTACACTTGTCTGATACACATGTTTTCTTCTCTTTCGTTTTCACTTTATCCAACGTCAACCCAAATTATTGGTTATCAGGTGATGATGTTACAACAATCATGGGTTTTTTTGGTAGGTTATTTTGTTGGTGTTGTTTCAAGAATTGGGTTTTCAATAGGCAATTTTATTTGGGATTCTTCTTTTCCGTCACAGGTAAACGCTTACTCATGTTAAAAGAATGTTATGTTAATTGAATTGTGTTTGGTCGTGGTTGGTATACAAATTAACGTTTTAGCAGAATTAATTATTAATGCGATTATTGCATTGTTAAATATAAATCTTGTATGCGTAATTTAATAGCTTTAATGTCATCTAAATTTAGTTTGCTTTCAATATGTTATATCGTTTGAAATAGAAATAGAGTGACGGTTTCGGATATGGTTTAAACCATATGTCGCTTATAGGGAGATAATTGTGCACAATTTTTTCAGAGTGTAAAGTTTATATTGATGTCGATGTCACTTTGGCGCCGGTTAGCTGGTTGGGGAACTATGGTTTTCGTCGAGGCTATGATGAGTCGGCGGATCAAGGTGTAAAGTTGATGTCGATGTCACTTTGGCGTGGCGGGGTTTAAGGATGGTACCTCATTTCGGTGGTGTCGTTTTTTCCGACTTTCAGCCTGCTTCGCTTTTGATGCCACATAAAACTCCATTCCGCTTGGAGTCGTTTTTTTTTCTTTACTTTTGCTGATATATTTGATATCATAGTGTCCGTATTGTGGTATGGAATTCAGAATAAATACTTTGAGAGGAGTTGTGGGCTTCCCAATTTTGTGCACTGTCTTTGCGGCGCTTGAGTCAATGTCAGCTGGACCTTTGTTCTTACTGCTCAAATAAAATCATATTTGTGGTATTCATCCGTCACCTTACTTATGTATCTTAAATTACTAAACTATTGCGTACTAAACTAATTGCTCATGTAGATAAGTATGATAGACTCATATTTAGTATGTCACTATTACAACCAGTAGTAGACAATATGTGTCAGAATTAATTCTTATATATAACAATTCTTCTTTCATGGTATTTGTACCTAACTATAGATCTATACAAGTAAGATTCTATATAAAATTATTGTTAGATACTTGGATAGTAATGAAAACTAATTTGGAGAAGGAGCAAACAAGAGCTTGAATCTTGAAAGATGTACATACATCACTGGATAAATTATAGCCCATATGTTTAGATAACTTGATACATTGTCATTTAGTCTTTCATAACGTTATCTGACCCGATAACTGTTTTATAGGCTTTATATATTATAAAGGTAGCGCTTCAGTCAGGTATATATGTGTGTATTCAGTAGTTATATCTGGGTCATTTTTTTTGCAGTATTGTTCATCTATAATTCTATAACCGCTTGACGCAAGTCACTCGATCATATTTTCCATGTATAATCCTACCTCATGGTCTGGTATGTTTATTTCAGAGTCCTGTACATGTACATATACATTTGCAGCGAAACCAAAGAACTTAAACGTGTTTGCATTGTAGGATGAAGATGTAAATGCCGTTTGTCTCAAACAACTGATTTTAGATTACGAACATGTCAACAAGCACATGACGTACACACGTTGTTCACTTTGTACAGCCTACCAAGGAGTGTGCTTGCAACATACATTAACAAGCGCGCAACGCGCGCAAGTTGTTCGCACTAGTTATATATATAACAAAAAGCATGGTCGGTTGTTACCTTTATATATAGACCCTCAACTTTTTCAAGTTGACACTATCTACCTCTCAAATTTATTTTTTGATAAAAGTTGACATAATTGCCCATTTACTTTCTAACTTGACAAAAAAGGCATCCTTACTTTCTAACATCTTTTTAACCCGCAAACTTTTGACATGTAACACATTATATCCACAAACTTTTCTATAAACGATATAAATTAACGTTTCGACATATTTTTTTTCTTTACTTTCTAACTTGACAAAAAAATAACATCCTTACTTTCTAATATCTTTTTAACCCGCAAACTTTTGACATGTAACACATTATATCCACAAACTTCTCTACAAACGATATAAAATCACGTTTCGACATATTTTTTTTTTCTTTTCTAAAACGAGTCTGGTCAAATATAAAACGTTTCCATTCTTATTATTACGTATGATATCGGTTAGTCTACGATTCTGACGTAAATTTTGTTCGAAAATGAGTCGGGTCAAATATAAAACGCTTTAATTTGACAGTAAAAATTCGAGTTACTTACGCTTCTGATAAAATACACAAACAACCCTTTAACTTTAGAAATTGGTATTTACACCCCTGCACTTTCTTAAAAACTTTATAAAACGTCATTTTCACCCCCCTGAGTTCTAACTTCTCAAATTTACCCACCCTATTTAATTATTTAAGCTAAAGGAAAAACAATTTTTTCTCACGTTGTTATTATTGTTTATGTGTCGGTATAAATTCACGTTTCGACGTAAAAAACAATTTTAAGTACGCTTTTGGTTAGTCTACGTTTGCCATACATGTTAGTATAAATTCATGTTTCAACTTAAACGATATAAATAAACGTTTTGACATAGATTTTTTTTTCTGAAACGAGTTGGGTCAAACATAAAACGTTTTCATTCTTAGTTTTACGTATGATATCGGTTGGTCTACGATTCTGACGTAAATTTTGTTCGGAAATGAATTAGATAAAATATAAAATCTTTTAATTCGATAGTAAAAATCCGAGTTACCTACGTTTCTGACTTAAACTGTGTTCGGAAACAAACGACTCAGCTCAAATATAATTTGTTTTAATTCGATGGTATAAAATTGCGTTATTGTACATTTTCGTACGGTTAACGCATCACATGACGTGTCGCCACCCAAAAACAACTTAGGCGTTTCCGCCGCACCGCGCGGCCTACGACAACTATCTAGTTATCCAAAAAAATCAAATATGAACAACTTCAACGAGTCATATAATAGCTTGTAAAATACGAAAAATATCTTGTGTGTTTTAACTTATTATATATCATCTTCAACCAACTTGGGTATATAGTGGTCAAAGTAGTATAATCCTATCTATCACTCTTTATGCCTTGTGGCATGCTACGACATGTACAAACATGTCTACATCACGATGTGTAATTAATGACGCACAAGGTACCATGTGACCATAATATATCAAAAGGAATAAACAAATTAGATATATATCTTATCAATATAATTAGGATTGAATCTACAAACACATAACTAACTAATCCAACAGTAATGTTGTATGTTTATGTGTTCATATATTTTAAGAAATAGGGATAATTTTATTAATAGTATATACATATATTAATTAACATAATAAAATAAAATGGCATGTTTGCATTCATATATTCTCTTCTTAATTAAGATTCTCTTTAAATTTTGAGGATTTGAAACAACCTTTCTTTATTCATAATGAACATATATAAAATTGAGATTTGAATTATACAAGATAAACCCATAGAATTAAGAACATCAAATTATACATCAATATGTTTGTTATTTTGACTTATTAATTACGAGTTCACATTTTATATCGATCGCAATGCTTTAAGATGTTAACAAGCACTTCAATAGAGATATAAAAATATGATTATTTTTATCGACTGATTTATATGATTTTCAAATATTAAATTTAGTCTAGTTCTTAGGATTTTTTTGGTTAAAACTTAAGTTCTAATTTTTTTTTTAACTGCAAAACTTCTCTCTCTCTATATATATAGAATCCCAGCAAGAAACTGGAGGAGACAAACAACACAACGAACAAACAAAAAAGCGACCGGCACAACAACGGACGCACCGCAAACTAGACCCAACTACACAATGCTAAGAACATCAAAACTTGACCAGTTCTCCCAGGACACCACAGGGGCCTTAGACCGCTGACGCATCCAAATAAACGACTCCTCTTTGATCAGCTCCACCGTCTTCCTAACTGGAGTAAAACAGTTATCGAACACTGCTTTGTTTCTTGCTTGCCAAATCATCCAAGTAGACGCCATAAAAACCATGATCACCAGCTTCTTCCACAACCTGCTACCCGTTTCATTCTTCAAATTATCCAGCAAATCACAAAAGGAATCGACATTATTGGACCATTGGACTTTAATCCACCTGAAGATATTCCACCAAATACTTTTGGCGAAGAGACATTTAAAAAACACGTGGTCCGAATCTTCAGCCTCTATCCCACATCTACTGCACATAAGAGAATGAACTTGGATTCCTCGAGCCGCGAGAGCTAACTTGGCAGCCACTTTACCAGAACACGCGCGCCACAGAAGGAAATTAGCTTTAGGCGATGCCCAAGAATTCCACGCGAACTGCTGTTCTGCATTATCTCCCACCCGAATCAACTCAATCTCCTTACGAACTTGCTTAACCGAATACCCGACCCCATCATCATTCCCCCAGCTCCAAACGTCCTTTCCTACATTCAGATTCGAATTCTGCAACAACCGCATTAGTTCCCCAACTCTAGCCCAATCCTGAAGAGAAACCGGATCATTTAACCAAGCCCACCCCCAATGAATAACGCTGCCCCTGTACGAAATATGGTCTGCAATAGACCCATTTTTATCAGCCGCCATTCTATACAGATCTGGAAAGGAGTCTTTTAGCGTCGAATTCCCAATCCACTTATCTTTCCAGAAGCGCGTGGAATTCCCCTCTCCGACCTGCACCCGAAGTCTGTCCCAGATATTAATACCGAACTTCCAGAACTCAGCCCCCGTCGAGACAATGTTTTTCCACACACCCGTAAACGAACTATTTAGCGGAACCAATAGGCGATCCTGAGCCGTTTTATGAAGGGAAGCCACAACCATAGCCCAAAGCTGGGAAGGATTATCTTTAATCCTCCACCACCATTTACCTAACATGGCAACGTTAAAGTCTCGAATAACCCCAATGCCATATCCACCCAAAGCCTTAGCCTTTGACATCTTCTCCTAACAGACCCAACGAATTTTACTACTAGCGCCAACCTTCCCCCATACAAAATCTCTTCGCATACCTTCTAGTTTCTTAATCACCGCATTAGGCGCCTTAAAAATGGATAAATAATAAGAAGGCAAGCTTCCTAACACAGACTTAGCCAAGGTAACGCGACCCGCAAATGACAACAACTTGGACCGCCAAGAAGACAGCCTTGAACTAAAATTTTCCAGCACCATTTTCTAATGAGTAATCTGGTTCATATTAGCGCCTATAGGAATCCCCAAGTATATAAACGAAAAAGAGCCGACATTACAATTAAGGATCCGAGCCATGCTTAAAACTTAGTTATCATCAACCCCCACTCCGAATATGGAGCATTTATTCTTATTCACGGTAAGCCCCGTAACCAGCTCTAAACATCTCAAAAAGCGGCTCAAACTTTGAACATTAAACTCACTCCATTCGCCAACGAACAAAACGTCATCCACGTAGCACAAGTGGGATATACAAGGACCACCGTTCGGAGTATTAATCCCATGAAACAGGCCCGAATTCACAACCATGTTCATCATCATAACTAACACTTCCATGGCAAAAATAAAGAGAAAAGGCGACATAGGATCGCCTTGACGCAAACCCCTCTTCATAACGAATTTCTTAGATCGCAAGCCATTTACCAAAATAGACCCTCTACTTGATTCGAGACAACCTTTAATCCAATTCACCCAAGTGTCCGAGAAACCCATATAAACCAAGGTTTGCAAAAAGCATTTCCAATTGAACGAATCGTATGCTTTCTTAAAGTCGACTTTAAAAATTAACATTTTTTCTTTCTTTTTACGCTTCCAAGACACCAACTCACTAATGATTAGAGGGTTATCAAGAATGTTTCTAGACAGATATATGATTTAGACATAAACTTAGATTCAAATCAAATCATTGAGTCTTAAAAGTTTTTACATATCAATCAACTATATCATCAATATCCCAATTAGGCCACAAGGGGTAGTGATAAAACTATCACACCCATCACACTATCACACCCAATCAGATTTTGCCACCTCATTTTATCACATTCATCACTAAACACAAGGGGTGGTGTGCACTTTTCATCACATTTCATCACTAATTTTTTTTTTTAAATAATCTAAAAACATTACATTTTTTTACAAAAAAAATATATTTAAATATTAAAATTTTTTAATATTAAAAAAATAATTTAAATATTTAAAAAATATAAAAATTTATAAAAAAAATATTTAAATATTTAAAAAACATATTCAAACGGCTAGTTTTCTAGCCCTATAAATACAAGGCCAAATCCTCATTCTCATTCACAATTATCACTCAAACCAATGAAAGATATGGGTGACGGTTATCCTTACGAAGCTGCTGGACTTTCCGATCTCCGACGATACTCTCGCCGGAGAGGTCGTGTACCAATGTTCTCCTCTCCCGCTCCTCCTCCTCCGCAACCAATGTTCTCCTCTTCTGCTCCTCCTCCTCCTCAACCAATGTTCTCCTCTCCTGCTCTTGCTCCTCCTCCTCCTCCTACACAACCAATGTTCTCCTCTCCTGCTCCTCCTCCTACACAACCAAGGTCCACTACAAATTCTCTGAACTTCTTTCCCATTCCTCCACTCCCAGGATACACTCCCCCACACCTAAATGCTGATTTCACTGATGAGGAGTGTGTGTCTGGTTTTTAGATTATGTTATGGCTGTTAGGGGAATTGGCCGCCTACAGTTTGTGGAGAACCAACCGAACCCCAACCCCATCCCCACCCCAAACCCTCATCCTCGGGAGCCCACTAAGGAGGAGTATGAAGCACTAAGGGCTGCTGAGGAAGAGGAACGCTACTACTATTATTCCCCTCCTCGTGAGTACTGCCGCATCCGCTCGGATGCGAGGTCCGATGGTCGCGATAGCGATCGTTCCGTGTCCCCGCCGGAGTACACACTCGAGGACTGGGATAATTACTCTCCAAAGTAGGGGTTTTATTTTTAATTATCAATGTTTAGGATTTAATAAAAGTAATTTAGGATTAGGTATGTAATGTTTAATTTTTTAGGTTTAATTATGTTAATGTTTTTATTTATGTAATGTTTTTATTTAAATGTAATGTTTTTATTTAAATGTAATGTTTTTATTTAATTTGACAAATTCATAAAAAAACATAAATATATAAACTACGAACATTGCATTTTAAAAAATATAAAAACATTAAATTAAAATAAAAACACACTACTACAAATAAAATAAAAACTTAAAAAAATAACACACTACTACAAATAAAATAGAACCACTAAAAACCTAAGAAAGTTTAGGACGTAACATTTACCACATCGAAACGTGTTGAAAATCAACCCTGAACTTAGTTGCGTAGTCGAATTGAGCAAAGCCAATTAGCACATCTTCGGTTTCGTTGGGGGGTTTTCTTCACATTTTTTTAAATAAATTTTTGAAGTTTTGACACTTCGATTTGAGGTCCGCGTGTTTATGAGAGACTGAATCACACGAACGGTTAGTTCCCCCGACAAGTTGACTAAACTCGGATAAAAAACTTTTTTTCAGTTCGGATTGCTCCCTCCAGGAACACGACCATGACCCGTGCTAGTTGATGCTTCGTTGGGGTGTACGACTTCGTACGCGAGCACTAACGCGAGTTCCTCCTCTTGCGTCCAAGCAACCATGATGAGGATGATGAGTTGAATTTGGTAAATTTTTTAAGTTTGTAGAAGATGATAAATAGGTGATTGTGGGTTGGAATGGGTAAGTTTGTATATATATATATATATATATATATATATAGGTAAAAAAAAGTTTTCTTTTTTTTAATTTTGGTCAAAATGACCGTTGGCTAGCCAACGGCTAGCTGCTTAGTGCTGACGACCGCGATGGCCATCACGAAAAAAACAATCACAGCCGTGGCCGTGAAACAATTGGGTGGGCCGGTGTATCACGACTATCAGGCCATCACGGGGTCGTCCATCACGGACCACCCCGGCTGGGCTTATTATTTAGAATGTATGTGGTGTTTGAAGGGAGTTCGTCACAATAATACAAAAGGTAGTGTACTAAACATTTTATCGTAAGGCTTCGCTATTTGTCCTTCTCGTTTGAGGGTATTATAGTGATTAGATATATATCCGTGCGTGCGCACGGCCTCACATCTCTACACACGTCAACAGAAGCGCTGATCAGACCTTCTAGAAGCCTGCACACGAAAGCCTAGTACAGGTCAGCTGTGACCCGACAAGGAAAGGGACATGCAGCCAATCAGAGGCCGTTATTCTCTGCTCCATAATCACATGCAGGTATGAGGTACAAAAAAAGGACAGAAAGGACGATCACAAGACATGTGGACCTATCACAGGAGAACAATGCCCAAGCTCCAACGGTTGACAAACGCGTGAGACCCGCACAGGACAGCTGTCATCCTCAATCCATCCAATAACAAGACAGCTCTGAGGCCTATAAATACCCCTTCTCCTTGAGGAGAAAGGGGGATTCACTCTCTCAAGCATTCATACTTAGAGAATTTTGTGATAGTTGTGAAAGAAAGATTATAGCCGAAACATTGTAACGATTTGTGTTCGACTATTTGTAATCGTCCATACCATTATCAATAAAATACCTCTTGATTGTGCTCGTCCATATTAATTGTTATATTGGTGTTTCTTCATTTACCTAAAATTCTACGGCATTCTAGCATAGGGTCGCCATAAAGCTAATGCTAAAGCCAAGGTGCTTAGTCCAGAGCCGTCCCTAAGAATTCAGGTGCCGGGGCCAAGCCACGAAAAATGTGCCTCTTACCCTTAAGCCTTGACGAAATAAATAACGTAAACTATTTTCTGTAAACGACGATTAAAGTATTACAATGAGTTAATGACATACCGTATTAAGCGAATAGGTAACCGAGGCTGAATGAAAGCTTCTTTAACATTCTTTTTAGCCCAAAGCTTTTGAATTAGGTTAGGGGGAAATTTTGTTTGCTTCTGTGTGTCGCAGGTTTCTTCTATTCTTTTTGCTTTTTTTATTTAGTTAAATTAAATGAGTAATGGGCTTTTAAACTTGTTATGGGTTACTAGTATTTAAGTTATTTTATAATTTAAAAGATTTGTTTAATAGGCCCGAGTTTAAATGTTTAAAAATGTGTTTAAAAAAAACATATACATATACATACATATATATAGGATTTTTTTTTAAATGTGCCCCAGATATTTTCGGGCCTGGCCGGTTGGCCTTCCCAACCCACGCAAAGGCCGGCCATGGTGCGTACATTGCAAGCTTATGGCGGGTCATTCGTCAATCTTCCGGATATTGCAATTGCTCCGATCCTATATTTCAATAATTTATATTGATGGCATGTGAGACCGCTAGAGAACCATGAAAAATAATTTTTTACATATATGCGTGTACTGGTGCATTGACAATGCTACAACAATATTATTCCAACGTAAATTCCATGTATGTTTTGACCTATTGTGATAGACTATGATGTTCATTGATTTCAATGTCTATTTTATAAAAATCCTAGTATTAAGATCTTAGGTAATTTTATAATTCAATGAGAGATTCTTATATCGATGCACTATGTATTCAGGTTGTGATTCAAATAAGAATTTGCTAACAGTTATTACTGTTATACTAACTTGTGAAGGTCCAAGACTTCAATTAGATATATGAGGCTTATTAACATCATATATGGAGATTATCCTTTTTTCAAGCATGTGTATTAGTGAGTTTTGTTGACCTTAGTTATGAAGTATGAAGGTGATTGCCTACAATTGTATTAGACAAGTTATCTACATGTATATATACCTATTGTAATACAACTTTTAGAATACAATCAATCACAATTATCAAACATTCCCTTTTCATTTCTCATTTAATTGAGTATAGTGAGATTTCAAGCATATGTATTAGTGACTATTGAGTTTTGTTGAGCTCAGTTATGATGTATGAAGGTTCTTGTCTATAATTAAGCAAGTATCAATGAGGTTCGTTGACCAAAAATATCATATGTGATGGTCACAACTCACAACCTCTAAATCTCTAATTGTGCATATTTACTTGCAGTTGCAATTAGCTAATAGCTACCACATAGAATCCTTAGTCTATCAAATAAGAAAAAAGTTCATATTATTATCCTTAAATATATAGTTCAATATACAAATCAAATTATAACCAAATTGATTAATTGCATGATAACTAACTTAACAATTAGGTAGCCATATTTATCCTTTAAATCGACAATTTGGTATATCAAAACTTAAATTGTATTTACCTTCTCCGATGAACACCATTATTCACCGCCGAAAAAAAAAATCAATAATAGTGCCATCCATGTCATATATGTCGTCCTCGCTCTCCTTCTTACCCAACCGACCCCATGAACCTTCCCCCTGTAAACACATAACGGTCTTTTGCTTTAGTTTTGTCCAGTTAACATCATATCATACGGTGGTTGTTGCCAGAGATGGTTGGCTATTGTCCATCATCAACTAACTTGTTATAAATACATCAAAATATAAGCTTCTAGCATATGAATTCGGTAAAGTTATGTTTGTTAGCTTGACACATAGTAATAAGATCGAATGTGTAAAGTTGAAGTATTTCAGTGTAGTTTGCATTTATTAATATATTACTTTTTTATTGTCCTCTCTCAACTAACCGCTTTTTTCACAAACTTTATGTTGATTTGATTAGTAACTATATCGTCCATGTTCTACCCACGTTGGAGCATATGATCCAATATTTTTTGCGACCAAAATCTTCATTCATTTGATTTCCTTGGCTTCTCAGTTTTTTTTTTTAATTAAATATCCCGATCTGTTACATAAACTCAAGCTTTTACTTAGATGGCATATTGTTAATATTATAAGCATTAATTAACAATGAAAAAATATTACGTGAATCACACGAGATAAAAAAAAAAAAAAAAACAAATCAATTCACCCAACTAAAAAAAACCACAAATACAAGCGTGGTATTATAATGATACGCCTGCTAAGTTTAGATTAACAATACAAGAAATAAAATGAATATAACTACGTACACTTTCAACTTGAGATTAATTATAACATTGTTTTGAAAAGTGTCCACACGACATTGAAATTCCAACTACTTCCACCACATTCTAAATTCATAAAACTTCAAATGATGCAAAGGCTGGTAGAGTGGTAAGCACATGATTCACGCCTAGCCGAGGTTTTCTTCCATTGACATTACCGGATCACATTGGTTAGCAGTTTATTGACAGGATCCGTTGAGCCTCTATGACTTTCAAATTCCAAGTTCTTCGTCAACATTCAAACACGTAACAAAAAAAACAAAGGAATTAAATATATACATGGATATATCGTCGTCCACAAAATTCAAAACCGTGACAAGAAAACCCAAATTATTAAAAAAAAAAAAAAACATACACAATTAAGTTAATTTGCTTCAAACTCAATCAAAAACTTCTTCTATGAGGTTGAGGACTCATTGGTCCACTATTGAGTACACTTCTTGGAGACGTTACCATCTTCTCACTCGATTTTCTTGAATATTCTTTCTTCACGGTCTTCTTCACCCTCCTCTGGTTTTCCAACGACTCGCGGTTCATCATGGGCACTAAATACCACCCGATAGAAGTGCACAATATTGCGAAAGACCGCCCAAAAAACACCAAAAACACCAAGATCATGATCACAAAAAAAGGTAAACTATACCAAGGCCTCCACCAATCAACCAACTTTCTTCTCACTTGACCAAAACCAACACTCTTTTTACTAACAACCGGTGGTTTAGCTAGTTGCACGACCTTATCACTAGCACCCACCGGATGTTGAGGAGATAAAACGAGCGTTTTCATGTCTTCGAGTTTATGTTTTGCCTCTTTTTCGTGTTTTCTTTGATCCTTAACCTTGACAACAATTGGTCTCACATCATTTGCATTTGTATACACAAATCTAACCAATGATATATCTTCTGACCCCTTTTGTGTAAAGATCTTTTGTCTCTTCCCATCAAGATCCGCCAAAAGAGCCTCAAACTTATCTAGCCCACGATTCGAATACGGGTTCTTGTTATCTTTATGACTTCTGCTACAAAAACTATGTCTTCTTCTTGTTATTTTTCTTTGAGGAGTTGATGGAAGCATGCAAAGGTCTTCAAAGTTGTCCTCTTGGTTGCCTGATCCACAAATGAAAGCCATGAATAATTATGTTATTGAATATTAAGGTTTTTGAATGATTATATGAAAGGTTTGTGTGAAAGATTTGATCCAACTGCTCATAATATTCAAAGAAATAAGGTTTGGAATTTATAGAATGGTTCTAATTTCTAAATGGGCGTGTTGACTTCTTAAGTTCTTGGAGAAGAGGTAAAGGATTGTGTATTTAAAGAAGATAATAATAATAATAATGGGGATGTTTTATAAAATATTTAAACATGGGTGACCCACATGGGATTTATTAAGACTTTGATCTAGTCTATTTCTTCTTAAAAGTATTTACATAAACACCCCTCTGTATTATGTTCGTTTATCTAAATGCAAACAATCTAAAAGCAAACAAAGTTAGAGAATATTTCCTTGTGTTCATTTGTCGAAGAATAATAATTAATTGATGCTTCTAACCTTTGATCTAGTCTATTTCTTCTCCAGTTTTCGCGCTCTGATCAAAGGCTGTGAGTGACTGAATGCTTCTTGTTAAAACATTTGAAGAGTAAATCGCCAATGTATTTACAAATTATTGCACGTTTGTTTTCTTAGTCACCCATCGAAATCTGCTTTACAGATCTAAATTTTTTGATGAACAAATCAAATCAAACAAGAGCGAGAACTGTTGGTGGAGAATTGAAGTGTAAGGTGAATTCGAAGAGAACAATTCGAACAATATGATCGAAGTCAAAATGGAATGAGACAATTGGATCTAAATTGGACCTATTGGTCAACTTCTTTTCCTCCCATGTCGAACAATAACTAATAAGAAAAGAACAAATCGATGATAAAAAGATCAAACACATGTAGTATATGAAGAACTGGTTTCGTTAAGCTATAATCGATGTCACATATAATGTAATTAACCATACATACACCAAAATACAATCATTAACAGATGTAATGTAGTTACCAATACAACCTACACTAAGAAAAAGACGTAGTAAAAAGGCTGTTTGTACCAATTTCAATCATAGAAGGGCCAAAAATGCATATGGATAAAATCTTAGGTACACTTATTAAGTAACGAAGGTTTTGTAGTGTCTTACGTAGGTAAGATACAGGGTGTAATAATTTAGTTTTTTTTATATAATCCATTAGTTCTAGATGGAGTAGTTTCACATGACATGCCTTCCGCAACCAATGACTTCAGCAAAAAAAAATAAAAAAATTTGAACGGCACTTCAGCAAATAAATAAATCTACCAAATCACCAAATATATCTATCTGATAAGTAAGCGCTTACACACATAAATTTATGATTGTATTTATTACTAGATTATATCCCGAAAATTTTTCGAAATAGATAAATTTAATATGAAGTGATAAATGTTATGATGTAACACAGAAATTAATTTACTATAATATGAGAAAACAACAATTTTAATGATGTGAATAATAATGAAAATGTATATTAAAAAGAAGATGTATATTTGGATGAGGGGCAGAGGTAGAAACAGCCATTCCAGGGTGTGATTGAAGCGATAGTCTTGAAGTTGTGACTTTTTTTAAAAAAAAATGAGTGGTTTTAGCCTATTCCGCTCTTGATGAAAATAGAATTTCTAGTTTGAACATGATTAGTGACTTGCGTAGACATATTAATAAATTACCTAAACACGTTGTGTTTTTTCCCGTATGAACAAAAACCCACAAAAGACATTTTTTTCCATTTTTTGTATATATAGCACTATATTACTCGTTGGAAAGATAACAAAACATTCGTTAATTTGGTGTTTTAAATATCATATATAAAAGTTATTAACGTTTTAAAATTGTGGGGAAACGTGAGAGGAAAAAATACTTTTTGAATGTAAATAAGGAAAAAGATGTCACGTGACACACCTAAAGGGGGAGGATGACCTCTTTAAGTGTCATGCAGGATTTAGTGCTTTGGTTTATTAATATATAGATAGATAGATATAGATTTATAATATTATACCCCCCACACACACAATATATATATATATATATGTAGAGGATTCTGTAGAAAAATTAATTTCTGTAAGAAGTGTAGGAAAGAATTATAGCCATAAGATCAACTTTTGAGAATAAGGGCATTTAAGACGTTTTCTCAATTTTTAAAATTAAAAAATTCCACTAATTTAGCAAATTATCTTCAACATATTATCCAATTCTTTGTCATTCAATTTCAACATATAAACATTTTGAGACATTCATATCATCAATTCTTACGACCGTGATATCATCAAATGTTAACATCAAGAGTGTTTTATAATAACATCAATAGTGTTCTATATATTATTTTCATCACAGGCTAACATCAGGAGTGTTATATAACAATATCAGGACTGTTGTATAACAACCAACAAACATAATGTTTTCCAAAGGTTGTTTTTAGATGAAACAATATACTGTGTTTTAGTTGAACCTACAACTGTGTTTTATGTCACCACAAAACTACAAAGTCAAATGTTTTAAGCCATAACACTTTTTGCTTCTAAGAAGTGTACTCAATAGTGGATAAAAGAATCCTCAACCTCATAGAAGAAGTTTTTGATTGAGTTTGAAGCAAATTAACTTAATAGTGTGTGTGTTTTTTTAATAATCTTGGGTTTTGTTGTCACTGTTTTGAATTTGTAGACGATGATCCATGTACATATTTAATCCCTTTTTTTTGTGTTACGTGTTTGAATATTGACGAAGAAGTTGGAATTTGAATGTATATAGACTCAACATATCCCGTCAATAAATTGCTAACCAATGTGATTCGGTAAAATCAACATAAGCAAACCTTTGCTAGGCGTGAATCTGATCGATTGTCGCGGTCCGGTCAAAAATAATATTTATATGTTTACCTTATCACCTTTAACTATGTAGTTAGTGGTAATAGGGTGTCGATCCAAGAAGCGTGTGGTTAGTAGATATTATTTAGTTGATTAAACGGTGTTATGACCCCGTGCTCTCGACTCGGGTGTTCGGGTCTCGAATATAATTTGTACTGTTTTAGCCCCGCTCCATGCGATCACCTAACAAAAATATAAAATAAATAAATTAATAGTAAAAACAACCAAAAAGTAATAAAATATATACAATACTAAAATACTAGAGTACAGACATAAAACTAATAAAAATACTATCTACTTGACTAAAAAATATACAAAACTGGCAATAAACATGATGCGTGCAACCGCTCATCACACCCCGACACTTATCTTTTTTCGTCTCGAAAAAATTATATATATACTCTGCTCAAGACATTATCACAGACTAGCACCACAGTCGCCCTGTCATACCTTAGCTAAGGTCCAAAGTCATACCCCATTTACACATCAGCACTAGATGTGTAAATTCATAAAGTCAAATTGATTTCCATTTAAAAACAGAATTTACCTGACTACATCTAACATGCTTCCAGTTTTATGTTCATGCAACACACCCCTCACAATTTTTCACTCCACTCGGTTCAATATCTGGACTAGCATGTAATGCGCTAGTATTAATCACTCAAAAACCAAGTATGCAACTCTGTTATCATAGGCTTGTATGACAATCACACCTCAACTATAAACAATGCACATATCTAAAGGACTTACGGGTTTTGGGCTTAGGGTAAAGGTAGGAAATATTTGGCTAATAAGTGGCTAAAACGAAGACACATACCGACCCATGACAATCTTTTATTCATACTAAATATAATAATTAAAACTATGGGTTATTTTCGACCCGTATTACACAATATTAACAATTTTTTTATATATTTTTTTTTTTTTTTCTTTATTTTTTTTTCAATCGCCTACTTTGGTATATCGGCCTCATGAATTGACTGATTTTTTTTATTTTTTCTTTTCAGCGTATAAATACTAAACATCATAATAAATACACTTAGATTGTCAAGTAACACTGGTGACACAAAAGGTCGGTTTAAGAAACTGATTTGGGTTTAACAAACGAATAGGTAAAGGCTCAACATGACTATTAGGGGTAATATTGTTGGTAAACGGGTTAATCACGTAAACAAATACACGGGTATCAAACGAAAAAGGGGAATCCTAAATTGCCTTTATCATCTATGTGCATATCTAGTATACAACCTCGGCATGTATCAAATCACACAAGTTCTGCAACAAAGAAACATATGGCCTACACTCAACAAATGAAAATATATATGTATCAATCTATCATCTAGTAGGCTCAAGATCTCACAAAAGTGGGGAAATGGGTTACTGATTTGTGGATGCATTTATTACCAATAGCTTGTTAAATCTAGTCAGACAATTCTAAACTTTTTTCTTAAAAACACATGCTGAAAACGGTTCATACTACTTATCCACAAATTAGATCATGACTAAGGATCTACTGCCAAAACAATCAAGAAACAACTGGTAGGTACCCAAAAAGCTACTTTTATGTCTAATTAGAATGCTTTTTTTAGGAACAATTTTCAAGAAATTTTCAAATTTTTTCATTTTTTTTTTCAATTTTAATTTTTTAATTTTTTTAAGACACAAAAATAAATAAAAACGAAGTTTCCCCACCCCCACACTTGAACGACACATTGTCCTCAATGTGAACTAGGAATAAAATAAAGCAGAAATAAAATACAACAGTAAAAGGAACAGACTCCCCTGGATGTAGGCAGTGCGCGTATGAGTCTCTGGAATTCCTCCAAATCGAACCGTATAGCATTTCATTTGCGGCCGATAGACAAACCTGAACTAAGACTCAAAGAAAAATAAAAATGTAAAATTTTGGGATGCCTGATACACCGATGGTGTACAGATTTACCCTGCCTGAATGGAGATTGAGTACAGGCAAGTTATCTGATTGCAAGTTAAACTCCAAGCATTCCCAGAAATCACAAGAGACTCAAAATACTAACTAAAAATAAAAGAAAAATAAAACAAAATAAATAAATATACAAACTATACAAGAAGTCAAGAATCATACTTGATATTCATTCATGGTGGTCTCAAAGAACATTTGCCTACCGAGTTCCAATGTATGCTCGGTAGTTTAAATGCCATGCCCCAATCTGTTCATTCTCCTTCAACTTGTCCATCGAATCCAAGCATGAAGGTTTTATCCCACATTTTCGTGCTGAGTTTCCAACATACACTCGGTAGTTCACATGCCAAATCCACAATTGCTTCCAAGTTATTGGCATGAGAATCTGGTGATTCTTGTTGTGGCGGCGTTTTACAATAAATTGCACAATGTCGTCCCAGCTCACCTTCCTCTTCTTCATCTTTGAACCTTCATCCTCCACTTTGTTGGGTGCCATAATCAACACGGGATGAGATTCGTGAGGAACTTTCACCTTAGCCACCAGATCTTCATGAGATACTAAGTCTTCAGTTGGAGTTAACCATTTAGAAAGACTTGCAGTATCTTCATCTATATGAGCATAAACCACTACACCACTAGCCAACTCTTCACGCTCACGTTTAAGTTGGGAGATTTCCTCAGCTAGTTGGTGAACCTGCATAACCAAAGCTTCATGAGCTTTATCTCTCACTTCATTTCCCTGCTTCGCCTCTTTTATCATATCTATGATAGCATCAAACTTGGAATCTCATGAGTTTTGAGGTTCTTCATATGTCGGTTGAGGGCTATTAGGATAGTAGTCATCATATTCCTCATGGTTTTGATATTGTTGCGTCCTTTGGCTAAATGAACCCCCTTGATACCTGTTATTTCACTGATAATAGCCTTGGAAGTTTGAATAGCGTGACTGACGATGTGAAGAAGATAAATGTGAACCTCCATGTTTTTCGAGCCCAAAAATAATACGATCTTGTCGTTCTTTAAATACTCCCCTTCTATTACGGACCACTGGACAATCTCGCCACAAATGATATGGGCTCCCACAACAAGGACAAGCATTATCATCATCTTCCCAATACATTGTGATGATGACGATCAAGTCTTGCTAATTTCCCAATCTTCAGATTTTACACAAATGACATGCATGCATTATCTATCACCTGCACACTTAACACACCACGTGTAAAAACGAACAAAAAGAAGTAGCAAAGACAAATTAAACAGTTAATCACAATAATCAACTAAAAACTAAACACTAAGCGCACTAGCTCCCCGGCAACGGCGCCAAAATTTGATCGGTTGTTGCGGTCCGGTCAAAAATAATATTTATATGTTTACCTTATCACCTTTAACTATGTAGTTAGTGGTAATAGGGTGTCGACCCAAGGAGCGTGTGGTTAGTGGATATTATTTAGTTGATTAAACGGTGTTATGACCCCGTGCTCTCGACTCAAGTGTTCGGGTCTCGAATATAATTTGTATTGTTTTAGCCCCGCTCCATGCGATCACCTACCAAAAATATAAAATAAATAAATTAATAGTAAAAACAACCAAAAAGTAATAAAATATATACAATACTAAAATACTAGAGTACAGACATAAAACTAATAAAAATACTATCTACTTGACTAAAAAATATACAAAACTGGCAAATAAACATGATGCGTGTAACCACGCATCAGAATCATGTGTTTACCACTCTACCAGCCTTTGCATCATTTGAAGTTTTATGCATTTAGAACGGGGAGGAAGTAGTTGGAATTTCAATGTCGTGTGAACACTTTTCAAAACAATGTTAATTAAAATGTAATTATATTCATTTTGTTTCTGCCTCTTGGTATCAATCTAAACTTTTTTTTAAAGGTTAATTTCGTTTTAATCCTGTGATTTTTGGGACTTGAACCCAAACCTCCCATAACCTAGGTGTTTTAAAAGTTTTGCCTTTGCCAATGAACCACCATCCCATTGGTGAATCAATCTAAACTTAACAGGTGTATCAGGTTTGTATGCAAATTTGTGTACCGGCAATTTGTATCTAGATCAACAGTAACACTTAACATTTTCATCCCAACTATTAGTGTATGAAATTATTATTATTATTATTATTATTATTATTATTATTATTATTATTATTACTAGTATTATTATTATTATATACTAATTCACAACATTCTTTGCAATAGTAGACTTTCTTTTTTTCCATTTTGGCCACTAAGTATTTCGTCATCTAGCCTATTTCATCATTTACCACTCTCTTTCTCTTCCTCCCTACCAGGCAAACCACCATCATCACCAAGCTCCTCCTTTCCTATGTAGAAACCACTGCCATGCGGTGCTATTCCTCCGGCGGTTTTGGTAGGACGATGGGTAGGTCGGCGGTGCCATGGCGTTGTGACCATGAAGATGACATAGAAACCGGTCGCCGCCTCGTCGTATGTTACTACCGGTGTTCGGTGACAGATTCATTACGGTGAGTTCGCCCGCAACGCGGGGCTTACACACTAGTTAATTCTAATTGATCTTATAGATGATTTGTAGTCAAAGGTGATAGGCGCAAAGCCCATAACAAGTGTGGGTTTTTAAAGGTAAGCCGTATAGTATAAACCTACTAATTTCAGAGTCTTAGACATGTTTTGGGATGGAAGTTGTGGTATCCCTTTTGAGAAGAGTACATACGTTTTTGTTAGTGCATTCATGAAGCCAAGAGGCATTTACCATAGTAATCAAGTAACATATAGACATAGATTCAATACACTTTTACCAATATACATCAATCACATAGAAAAGAACAATAATATACATTTTCATTTTTATTCATATGATTAAGATTGTTGGTTTTTCATATTATAGGATAGTTGTCCTATGATATAAACTAGTTTATTATAACAGAGAACATAGTAATAAGGATATAAATGATAGCCAATGATCTTTAGCCCAACTTATTTGAGGTGGGGAGGTTTACCTTCTTGGAGGATTCCTGCCCGGGTTTGGTTTCAGGTTCGAATCTCACGCTCCACCAAAAAAAATAACCGTTTGGGTTTGAAAGGAGAAACCTGTGTGGTGCTATAGGATTCGATCTTGTGTGGGTAGTGGTCGCTTTGCAACACATGATTTATCGCTAAAACACTACTCTAAAAAAAGGATATAAATGATAAGTAAGTTGTTATTTTCTTCGAATTGTCGTCAAAGAATAATTATATTAAATAGTTGATATTTTTAAATTTATGTTACTGGTCATCCACAACTTGACCTGAAGATGGCGGTTAAAGTAAACTATATATAACCGTCCAGTTCGGCGGCTTATATGCAATTAGAACACTTCTTGCACATTCATTGCACAACTGCTTGCCACCATGCCATCTAGAACACTTCTTCTTTCCAATCCAATTTTTCAAACCTATATAAAAACGTCACGGTGCAATATAACATCTTTTCATTCATCCTTCAAACATACTCATATCATATTATATGTGCTTAGAAATATATAAAATGGAGTATAATATATAAATACATGAAATAAAGGTATATAAATGGAGTATAATATATAAATACATGAAATAAAGGTATATAAACAAAAAAATATATGAATATATAAAAGGGTTGCTTCGGTTTAGTCAATGTCGGTTCGGTTTCATCTATTTTCGGTTAGCGATTTAATTATTGTTCACCCCTAGACATTGTTAATCATATAACATATCGATTTTTTTAATTAAAAACACTATATAAATAGTATATACTAAAATTAAAGAGAATATCAGACTAGAATGTTTTTATGTTATATTTTTTTAAGAGTGTATTGACGTACGGAAAAGTTATGGTCGTTTAAAAATTGTGGGATGGTGAGTTTTTATAAGGGAGATAAAGTGTAACTAACTACTAATTAGTTATCCAGAATTTGGTTAAATAAGAGAGAATTAAAATATAATTAAAATGAAGGATACAAAGTGTAAAAGTGTTTAAAACACTAACGTACCTTTATCTTATGGTTGTATCTTATGCATAAAAAAAGTTATTAACTATTAGTTATCTTAAACTATTCTTTTGAAATGCATTATATAACTATAGATATAGTGTTTAGAACAAATACACATAGCTTAAACTGCGAAACGTGCAAATAAAAAAATGGATGGATGTTGTGGCAAAAGTTTAAATAACACATCATGGTTTATATAAAGAGTTTAGGGTTATAAGTAGCGTAATTATTTGTATAACTTGAATATTTACTTAAACAATGATATTTACTCTAATTATGTAATTACACCAAGCATATACACAATTACGTTAACTATAACTAGAGTCGTTACTCTGCTTGTAACTATAGTATTACATTATAATAATATTACTCTAGTTATACAATATAAATACTTTACCGTTGTAATCACCTTCAACCCCAAATCATCTAAACGACACTCATCAAACCAATAAAGATACACGCTCCTGGTCCTCCTGGTCCAATCAATCTAACATGTTCCAGCTAGAGATGAACAAAACAACTGGTTCAGGAATTAAAATCGGTAAAACCTAACGAACGCAAATCGGTTTTAGCTGAAACTAGTACCTAAAAAAATCCCAAACCGAAACCGAACCAAAAACTGGCGTTATAACCAGCCAAACGAACCGGATCTGAAATCGGTACCCAAACCTAAATTGAACTGAAACCGGTACCGGTTGGAACTGGGAAAGCCGAAACCTATTTAAGAAAAAAAAAACGCTTTTGTCCATAAACACAAATGAAATTATGTTTTCTTTGTATAAAAATTATTTTTCTTGTTTTAAAGAATCAAAAAGTTAATAAAAGTTAAATTTCATGTAGTTTATATGATTTTAAAAAATGTGTATATTAACCGGAATCGAAACCGAAAACAGGTAAAAAAAAACTATTCCTGGCTGGCCAAACTGGTATGGAACCGAACCGGTTTCAAACCAAAATCGGTTTGACTTGAAACCTGTCAAAGTGCGAACCCAGCCCACAAGTGGCCCAACCCAGCTCCAACTAACTCTCAACCCAACATCTCAAAACCCATATAACTCAAAACTCATCTTCTTCTAGTTCTTTAGGGTTTCTAAAACATTCCTATCATAGCACAACCATACAAGGATCTCTGATCTTCGATAACTGTTCGAGCCATAAGCAAAGATGAGGCCAATATTGATGAAAGGCCATGAGAGGCCACTAACCTTCCTTAAATATAACAGAGATGGTGACCTGTTGTTTTCTTGTGCTAAAGATCACACCCCAACTGTTTGGTTTGCTGATAATGGTGAAAGATTGGGCACTTACCGTGGTCATAACGGTGCCGTTTGGTGCTGTGATGTATCAAGTTAGTTTCTTTTTCAGTTTTTTTGTTAATTTGTTTTGTTTTGATGATTTGTTTGATTATTATTTGATTAAAGTTAGTTTTTTTATTGTTAATTTTAGGTTTGTGTGAAGTTGTTTAGTGTAAAGTTGGAATATTTATTTTGTTTGATACTTAGTTGAGTACAATGGGTCATGCATAGTCATGTTATGATTCCAAGATATATGAATGTAGCTTTTAAAACACGTAGCTGTGCTGTTCAAAAAGGGCTCGTTGCGCAGCTTGTTGTATTTAGACGTAGGTTGTGTAAATTGGATATTTGATATTGGTTTTGATGCATTGTTGATTGATATGTGTTGATATTAGCTGTAATGATTTGGTTCAAGTTAGTTCCTTTTTGTTTATTTGAGTACTTGATTATTGTGTGAATTTATTTGGTGTAATTTGGATATTTGATTGTATTGTTTGATAATTTTTGTTTGATATGTGTGTTTATTAGCGCTAACGATTTGGTTCAATTTATGTACTTGAGTTTTGTGTAAATTGGAGTTATGAATTTGTTTTGATGCATTGTTTGATGATTGTTGTTTGATATGTGTTTTCATTCGAGATTATGGTTTGGTCATGGTTTAAAAGAACGGCCGAGGCGAGGCGGTATGGAAACGTGTATGAGGCACACCGCACACCTCATGGGGTTCAATTTGTCCATACACCTTTAAGGGCTGAGGCGGTAAGAAAATGTGCGCCTCAGGGGGTTAAGGTGTTTTGTGATGATTTAGACTTTTTTTTTTGTCAATTATTTTATTTTTGATGTTTTAGATTTCCTGTGTTAGTTATTTTATTTTTATTAAGATATATAATTTTGCACATGTTTTTTCTAATTCTGCCTTGGGCTTATGCCTCATTAGGCAAAGGGAAAATGCCTCGAGGCTCTATTCTGTTATTCCGTTCTTTTAAACCTTGGGTTTGGTTATTGTTTTAGAGTTGTGAGGAATTTGATTTTCTGTCTTTTTGGTGTTTATAGTGGATGATTGATTGGCAATTGGTTTTGCAGGGGATTCGACGCGATTGATAACTGGGAGTGCGGATCAAACAGCTAAGCTATGGGATGTTCAAACTGGAACACAGCTTTTCACTTTCAATTTTGATTCCCCTGCTAGAGCTGTTGATTTCTCTGTTGGTGATAAGCTTGCTGTAATCACTACCGACCCTTTTATGGGCCTGACTTCTGCTATTCATGTCAAACGCATTGCTGCCGATTCTGATGACCGTGAGTTTGCTGTTTTAAGTATCTGGCCTGATTTATCAGTAGTTTTTTTTATTTTAAATTTGCCGTGTTTATCTGAATTATGTTCAGACTTTTAAGGTTCTTATTAATAAGATCTGTATAGAAGTGTAAGGTGGTAAGTCGTTCAGGCTTGATAAATATAGTCGAAGAGAGACTATTTACAGTGTTGGCAATTTTCAAAAATGGTAGAAAATGATTTAAAATATGAAAATTTCTTGAATGAAGTTGGTCTCGTAAAGGTTAGCTTTTTCTGGTAGCAACGAAGATCTATGAATCATATTTAGGACAATATTTATTCACAAGTTTGAAGAAGAGAATAAAAAAATTGTTTTAGTCGGACGAATCTTACCCCGTCTTCTAACCATTGATCTTGCCGAGTAATATTCTACGCATCAGTGTTGATATTTTCTTGTTGATGACACACATGGATGAATGCTGTCTTTCTGTTTTTATGAACTCGTATTCACTGTTATTTACTTTTGTGAAACAAATTAAAAAAAGAGTAAACTAGAGAAATAATTTTTAATCTTATTTGTTTCAGACTGTGTCACTGTGTATTGGTTTACGCTCTAATTAATGTAACTTTTCAGAGATTGCTGAATCTGTACTTGTACTAAAGGGCCCTCAAGGAAGGATCAATAGAGCGGTTTGGGGACCTTTAAACAAGACAATCATTAGTGCTGGGGAAGATGCCGTGGTTCGAATTTGGGATACAGAGGTATTCTTTTTCACATTTCACACGGTTGACTTATAGCTGTAAGAGTAAAACTTGTAAAATCACAAAAATTGCTCAATAAATATGGTATTGTAGTAAATTTATCTTTTAAGTCACACACATTCTCACATAATTATTATCAGTAGATTATATATGTCTGATTGGTAAATTTTTGTGTTACATTTACTTTTGAAACAAAAAATATCTCAATTTCTTGCTTTTGACTTTAACTTAAAGTTGATTGTAATTTCAATGAGAAGCTGCTTATTTATATGGAAAATGAGACTGAAGTGTTACTTTTACTTTGGTTTTACGAATACCATGTTAGTAAGTCTGACAAAACGGTGGGTTGGGTTAAAAATGGGTTCCGGTCAAACTGGGTCGTTTTAAAATTATATCAATTGAGGCTGTAAAAACAAAACAGGTTTTGACCAAAATGGGTCAGGGTTGAAACGGGTGGTTGTAGAAAAGAATATCACAATGGGTTAACCTACTATATTTGTTTCTATGGCGGCTAGTGGCGACAATGGTGGTGTGCATGTGTAACGATGGTGGCAGTGCAACAGTGGTTGTTGCACCGCGGCTGTAGTCACGCTGATATGGAGACCGGTAGGTGGTTGCACCATGGCTTTGGGGGGTGTCGGTGGTAGTTGTTGGTGTGTGCTAGTTTCATATGAGTGACCCTGTTGACTCGTATGATTTTGGTGACCTAAATCAATCAATCCATTTATTTAAGATGGGTCATGATTGCCAGGGGTACATGTTATACATTTCACCCTTTTTTGTCTAGTAATTCTTTCTTCTGTTATTGTTTAGGCTATAATCATCATAACTGTCTTCTCATTTCTGGTCTCGCTCTTTATATTCCAGTACATGTGATATCTACGATAAATTTCTTATTTTCATACTGGCAGACTGGAAAATTGCTGCAAGAAAATGACAAAGAAGTTGGTCACAAGAAGACGATTACATCACTTGCAAAAGCAACTGATTGTTCACATTTTCTCACAGGGTCTCTAGATAAGTCTGCAAAGGTATTTTTATCATTTCGTGTGGTTTTATAGTCATTAAAACGCCATTCCTATTAACCTCATTTTCTTCCAAATTATTAGCTTTGGGACAGCAGATCATTGACATTAATCAAGACTTATGTTACTGAACGTCCAGTCAATGCCGTTGCAATGTCTCCACTTCTAAACCACGTAAGTTCATAATTTACCCTCCGAAATTCTCAGAGTTATTATTTAATATATATATTCTATATCTCACTGTGCACTTTGAAAAATTGGTTGGCAGTTTCCCATTATAAAGGGTATTTTGCAGAAACTGTTACGTTTTTTTTCCCACTAAACCCAACATTGTAATTGAAAATCGGCCACCTGCCCAGCAGCTTATTTGATCCCATTGACTGGGGTATCTTTGGGGGTCCCGGTAGCCGGTAATTGGCTCTCACGAGTCATGGCCATGAAAAATAACATTGTCCATTTTGAGCCTTCTAAAAAAATGGCTGCTGCTATTGACTAGATTCTGATCCAGATTTACCTATTTGCGTATCTGCAAAAGTTTCAAGGTTTTTGTGACATTGAATTTTGGTGCACCCGTTTCCTTGAACTTGTCTTACGAGTCATGTTGCAATGCAATGCCAATCTTGCAACTTGCAATGCAATGCACTGCCACAAAAAACACATATACGAGTTGTGTTTATTTTACTTATGTGCAAAGACTTTACTCACCAATAAAAGTAGCACGACTCCGTTGGATCATTTTGCTCCCATTTGTTGCATACTAGGGGGAGCAACTTGACAGTTGACACCTGTGCCTATTGTCTTTATGTCGGCTGGGGTTTGGGTTGTGGTTACTGCATACACTATTTCCTGACCTATTCATGATGCTATTCACCTCTTTTTTCCTTTAGAATCTGAATCTTAGACATGTCTCTTAAAACTTTTTTTAAGTGACTACAGAGGGTTGCTCTTGATTAATCTAACTACTATTCCATGTTCGCATACATGCTTTAGTTTGTTGGCCAAGTTTTGTCTGTTAAGTCAAATAAATACGCTCTTTGATTAGTTCTTTCTGGGTGGTTTTAACCTTTCTGAAGAAATTATCATTCAACTTTTCAATAAGCATTTAGTCACCAAGAAATAAATTAAATATTATATCTGTATTTTTCAGGTTGTGCTTGGGGGTGGCCAGGATGCATCTGCTGTTACCACAACCGATCATCGTGCGGGGAAGTTTGAAGCCAAATTTTATGACAAGGTAAACAATATCTTTATTCGAGTTTTGGTTTTTTGATATCAATCTATAATATAATACATATATCATATATGTTAATGGTGTATGTAAAATCACTCAGATTCTACAAGAAGAGATTGGAGGCGTTAAGGGACATTTCGGTCCAATTAATGCTTTGGCATTCAACCCGGACGGGAAAAGGTACATTCTTCATCTCTGTTTATATTGCTATCAAGCTGGAGCATGTAATTGATACCTGTTTTTTTAGAGTTTATGTTTCTATTTATTAACTTTTACCGTTTTATTGAATAAATTGTGATTTTTGGTTAATTTGGATGTAATACAGCTTCTCAAGTGGAGGCGAAGATGGTTACGTTAGACTGCATCACTTTGATCCCGACTACTTTAAGATTCCATCGATTTGATATTACCTCAGCTTTGATAGAGTACGGTTTCGTCGTGATTTAAGTATGTTGAATGATTGTTTCACTTTTTGTTATACAAGATACTCTAAGCACAAATCATTGCAAGCATGGAATGCAAATAGAGTTTTGTTGCGTTCATCTTTATTAAGGTTTATTTAATTTTAGGGTAGATTAGGCGTGTTCACGGTCCGGTTTTTGCGGTTTTAGTTAAAACCGTGAACCAAACCATATTGTAGGACTTCTAAAATGAAGCGATCCAAACCAAACCGTTACTAATAGTTTGGTTCCGGTTTGGATTCACAGGTTGAGCTCTTTAGGATTAGATACAAGATTTTCAATGTAAGTTATGACTTGCATAACTTTTTTAAATTAGATTTAAAACAAATTAACTCTTAAATCTTAATTATGTCTAATAAATAATATGAAATATTTAAATAGTTTTATGTAATAATCTCTTAAGCTCAGGTCCGGTTTCATTAGGTTGATTTTTTTGCGTAAACCATAAACCAAACGTTTCAATACGGTTTGGAAATATGAAACCAACCAACCAAAAAAGTTAGCCAAACCAATAACCGGTTTGGACGGTTTGCTTGGAGTAGTTTCTATATACAAATTACAATTAACATTTTAGACGAAAATTCAATGCCAATGCCGACTTGAGGGTGACCGTAGTTGAAGTTAGAAAGGAAACCTGATTAGAGGACGTAAACAAGATCTTACATTCGAGGTTTTCGACCTACATAAAACAAAAAGGATGAATCACACGAGCTATGTGTTAGAAGTAGTTGCGTCTGATGGGTAAGAGGTTAAGTCGATTAGTTAGCTATGAATAAGAATAGTTTTCTGGAAATCGAATGATAACTACTCTTACATCCACTTTTCTCTGTTCTCTCCAATCGTGTTATGGTGTGTTGACTTGCAATCCTCAAGAACTATTCTCCATATCTTTAGTCCTAAACACCTATCCGCCAAGTGAACTATGCTTCATCAGAAACCAACAATCCTCAGAGCTCATAATTGCGCTTATACGATTATCGCACTTCTTTATAGTTTATATTTGATTATGTATTAATCATACCCCTATATATGTGTACATGGATCTTGTAACTTGTTTTTTGTTCAAGATACTGCATATCACTGCTTTAGTTTTATCACAACACTACGAATTAAAAAAAAATAACAGAAAGTCACAAACACACACCTACATATGTCCACAGTTTAAAACCTTTTAGCTATCAACTAAACACTGATAGCTAATCACTGGCTGACTACAGGTCTAACGACTTAATTAACCGGTTTCCAATCTGACACCTAACATATAAGCATTCCTGATCATACCTAATGCTTCAATTAACAACAGTGTTATCACAATTACCAACGGATTTAGCGACGATCATAGATGTTGGTAGCATCATATGTTGCCCCGTGAGTCCTTCGATGCTCATAATTGTGGTGATCCCCATGGTATCTATTTATGTGAGAATATTGTGGTGCACCAGGTGAAACTGACATTTCAACAAACAATTGTTCATCAAAAACCGTCGCAATCAGAAATAATGTTAAACTGCCAAACCTAGAGGTTAGATCCACAAAGACATGAAGAAACGAGACACCTTACCTTGTGTATGATGAGACAACGAGCCTGGAGAAACCTCTAAGTTTAACCTTGATTTGAAAGAAGAATTTGATGCAAGCATGGGTGACGTTTGTGGGTTTGGTGCAGCCTTGTCTTGCCCAGAAATCTGTTTCCACATAATACAGATATTGAAAATAAATAACACACCTAGGTGATAATGTTGAATCATTTACTTATGAACAAGTTCACTAATATGTCAAACAGGTATATATATATATATATATATATATATATATATATATATATATATATAAAAAATTGACAAATAATTGAACTGGTCAAAAGTCATCCACCAACTGTTTTTCACTTTTTCATATACGCAAAATCTCCAAAACAATTTTATTCAGTATATAATCTTGTCATTGTAGTCATCCTAGACATACTAATTAATTATAACTATTCTTTTTTGGAGAAAGTGTTTCTCATATCATAAGCCCAACCTGCAGGACCAAAACTTACCCATTTTGACCAGGTAAGTCACTCATTTGTACTTGCGTGTTTCCTATTAATCTGTATATTACATATAACAAGTTTGACCAAGGTTGTTGCTTTTGCGATAATAGACTAGACAAGAACACGTTCAACGACAGAAGTGACAGCATGTATGAAACCTATGTAGAAAGGGGAAAAAGATAACTTACTCCAAATCTTAATGTTCGGTTGTAAAGAGTCACAAGGCCAGTAAAAAGCTTGACAGCATAATCAGCAATTTCTGTGGTTTCATATTCTGCAAACGCAAAACCTTTTGGTTTATCAGTTTCTCTATCTCGGGGAATGTGCAAGTGAACCACCCGCCCAGCTTGAATAAGGATATCATATAACACCCTATCAGTTACTCGTTCATCCAAGTTACCTGAGTATAAAATAAAACATCAGTTGTGAGCAGATGAATAACCGAGTAACGGGCACAGCATTTCTTTCACCAAAACAAACTGGAAATAACACAAATGATCATTTATATGTGAGTATTTGTTTAAAGAAAAGGTGTCTTTATGCATACCCTCATCACAGTCTATTGATTTAGGTGCCTATGAATCAAATTAATGGGTATAAGAATATTTTATCCTTCAACACTGCCGCTTCCTATCAAAATGAGACTAGCTAATGGACTACAGAGATGAACCCCATCTGGATTACCGTAAAAAGATTTCACTTGAAACAGAAAAGGTTTTATCCTAATGGATTCAATCCATTTTAGATACTATTTATTGCTCATCTGTAAGCCTGGCGGTCTTTCCGCTAACAGGTCAAACTGGGTTCGGGTCAAAATTTTGTCCAAACTCAAAACTATTCGAGAATGCATCATACTAGTTCATCCAGTAACTAGAAATCTTAACATTTGTGAAATCTTCTATCCTACTCCCTGCCTGTTTTCAAGACCAATAGACCATGAAACTAATTGACTGGCTCTGTTGTTAAGCTGAACCCAATTGCAACCTAAAACCTACTCTAGACCTAGATATTCAAAGGCGCAAAGGGTGAGCCTGTCACCTAGGCGCAAGGCGCTTAAAAAGCAAGCACACTGAGACAAGCAAGGTGCACAGTGTAAAGGCACTTTTAGCTGTTTTAGGCTGGTTTAGTTTTGTTTGGACTATTTTAGACTTTCTTTTTTTTGGCTGGTTTAGACCTTGGTTTTCAAAAGTAAACATATTGCGCACATTACATGATGCGGTGATGAAACCGCATCTCGCAACGCAATTCCACGATAACTAGTATTTGATCAAATTAGACCATGATTTCAATGGGTCCGAGTTATTCAAATCTGATTGAACAAATCAAACTAAAGATGATGACAATATCCTATATTTAGTGTCCAAAAGTTACCAAGTTAAAATTTTATCTAAAAATATTTTAGCATTTTTAAATAACACATACACACACCTCACATACGTGATAAGCTCGCTTCGCACATTACGCATCATGCATCGGCTTTTGGGTTCAAAACACATTGGATAGCCACACAATTTTTAAAACCAAGGTTTAGACTAGAGTGGTTTGATTGCACCGCCCCTGTGCGCCTAGGCACGCGCCTTCACAGAGGGGATAAATCATCCACTAGTTATCATTAACAGTGAGCACTAGCTTGAAGCTAGTCATTTGTGTTAAATTGTTCATTGTATACCTAACAATCAACCATTCCAATTGTAATCGATAATGCAACAGAAGTAAATACTAAAGAAAACACAAGTAATAAGCCCTAATTATCTCACTCAATCGTCGAAAACTAGAAATTCAATCAAATAATAATAATAATAATAATAGTTTGAAAGAAAAGATACCGATGTAGACTGTGGAACTAGGGTTTGAAGACATGACTGAAGATGAACAGATTGCTGTACACTTGAGACTTGACTGAATTGAAGTTAGAGAGAAGGTTGATGTATAACTTTTACCCACAAACAGGAGTTTGTCACGTATCTCCGAATAATATGTCACGGGTGTATATGAAACTTAAAACCCTTAACGAGGCTCTCCCACCAATGTGAGACGAAAAAACTAGCCATTAAAAGGTCTAACTTAATGATCCAGCAATTAATCAACGAAACAACCCCTTAGTCTTTAGTTTAGGTGTAGAATTTCTGTAGTTGTATTTATTTATTAAAAATGATTAATAGTGCCTAGAGGTGAAGGTGAGCAATATTTGAATCCTTAATCGAAAACAGACGAAATGGAACTGAAATCGAGTATAATTGAATTAATTAAAAATGGATTACCAAAAATCAATTAACTAAAATTCGGTTATCGGTTTTTTTTGTACACCCGGTTAACCCAAATTAACCAAACCGAATCAGTCATATTTTCATATATTTCTAGCTTTTATACCTCCATTTCATGAATTTCATAATTTGTACCTCCATTTCATGTATTTGTGCCTCAATTTCATGTATTTCTAAGCAAAAGTTTTAGTCCAAGTTTGGTTTTGGTTATTAACTGAGACTAAACGAATCAAACAAAAAATTGCAAATCTAGCTGAATAAACTGAACTATCTAATAGAAATCATTTGGTTAATAAAATAGACTAACCAATGACTTCGGTTTCGGCTTCGGTTGAATATATTAACCAATGCATGGCAGTGTCTATGTTTACTGCCGCATCGCGAGGGCATCCAATTAGTTTTATAAAAATAAAAAGCCTAAAATGATGATATTTTTACTTTTACTTATTTGACAGTACACTTTGATTTGACGTTTTTGGTTTTGAGTAGGGTTAGACAGGATAAGAAATGAGGTTCTTAGAGAAAGGTTGGGAGTAGCAAGTATATCCGATAAGATAAAGGAGGGGAGACTGAGGTGGTTCGGGCATGTGAAGAGGAGACAGACGATGGAGCCAGTTAGGGCGGTGGAAAACCTCATTGTGGAGGGGAGGAGGGGTAGGGGTAGGCCCAGGTTGACTTGGGATGAGAGGATTAGGAAAGATTTACAAGAGTTACACCTCTCTGAGGACATGGTCCAGGATAGAAGCTTGTGGAGACATAGGATTAAGGTTAAAGACTGTTAGGATAGGGTCATTTGAGTTTTTTAAATGTGTCATAGGAAATAAGATCTTCACACACACTTTTTTGTTGGTCTTTACATGTGATTATCTCCTTGTGCTTTATAGGTTCTGTACAGTTGTACTTCCTTTCCATTTTTACCATGTATTCTTTCCACCATCTCTGATATTGTTACTTTAAATTATTATTATTATTACTTTTTTTTTTGAGCCGAGGGTCTCTTTGAAAGCAGCCTCTCTATTCTCAGGAATAGAGGTAAGGTCTGTCTACATCCCACCCTCCCCAGACCCTACCAATAGTTTACTATTTGTGGGATTTTTACTGGGTATGGTTGTTGTTGTTGTTGGTTTTGAGTAGGGTTGTAAATAAGTTGAGTCATTTATAAGCTACTCGGAACTGATTTGTGTTAATGTAACTTTTAAATTATTTTTGTTGAAAAAGACATAAACAATAAGCATGAAAGGTGGTATGTTGGTGAGATATATGCAACAAAAAAAAATTCCAACTTTCTCTATTGGTTGAATGCTATTATGCGTTGTAATGAATTTAGTTGTTTAGTAAAGATACGAAAATGAGCATATAATAATTTTAGTTGTCTAGTAAAGATACGAAAATGAGCAAGTCGGACACATTGAGTAACAGGTCAAATCCATTTTGGTAACTAGTAACTGAAATGGGTCAAGTAGATCTGAAAACGCGAAACACTCAGTGTCCATTTTTTAAGAAGGTTTTTATATTTAGTGCGTCAAAAATGATTACAAATAAGGTTGCAAATGACTCATATGTAAGCAAATGACTCATGCTCCACTTTTCTAGAGTTATTAATATGTGAATCATGTATTGGATATTAACTAGAAATCTTCTCTCCTTTACATGATTGATATCCTTCAAACTCTCTTTCAATCATCACTAACGACACCATGTCCAATGAGTTGGACATCTCGTTTTGTATTAGCATTCATGTTTCATAAAGCGTCAAATACTATTTCATATGCTCCATTTGTCTACAATATATATGTATATAGAAGGCCTTTAATATTTAATTGTGTTTGTAACATGGGGTTCCTACTAAAATCTCATGCATCGCGGACCAAACTACCACTCTGTTCATTATAACCATGTTAAATGCACCATGTAAGGAAAGGGTCCTTACTTGTTGCAAGTAATTTAACTTGACTATTTACCTTTTTTGTGTTGGATAGATGAATTATGCTATAATGCATCATGTCTATTCATTCATCCTTTAGAGGGTGGATTGACTTTTCTTTTTCTCTATGGGGAGGGTGGCTAAAAAACATACCTTTAGTTTTGAATCGTAGTATGATTGTTTCATTCGTTATAATTTGAACAATATAAAACATATATTTGTTTACGTCCATTAAATCTTAAACCACTTACACATGTTCGTCATTCTTTCTTCCATGTCAACATAACTTTGGTTAGTCATGTCTAGGGTTGTAAAGTATGTGTTGGGACAAAGAGGATTGAAGAAACCACCTTTTGATAACCTTAGTCCAAATTCATATTCTGCTTAAGTATGGAAACAACTGCTGAAGAACAAAGAAGAAGTACTGAAGAACAAAATCACAAAGTACTGAAAAGTAACTCATCTAAAGTTCTGAAGTCTAACCAGACACTACACTGAAGAACTACTGAAGACAAACTACTCATCAGCAGTTTGTCACTTATCAGCACTTTGTCATCAGAAGCTTCTAACCGACTGAAGACATCAGCAGTTTTATTATTATATTGTTTTGTTAAAGTCTTGATTTCAAGTTTCGATGTACAGACTGTTGTAACCTTATCTTGAGCCGAATATCTTTGTTAAAATATCTTAGATAACTTCAGACAACGGTTTAGTATATTGGTCTATAAATAGATGAGTTTGTTCATCTATTTCATATGTGTGATATTTTTGTAATTCCTTTTATCTAAATTGAAATCCTTCGGGCTTTGAACTTATAATCCATTTCACATCTGAGAAACATAAATTGCTTTACTGCTTTATACTTGAACTGTATTTATTGTTTCTCATTTATTATTCAGTCAAAGGGGAGTAATAACTCCTCTTAAAAGTGATCTTTTAATCTTTGAACACTTGTTATTCCGCTGCTCATTAACTCTTATATAAATCTGATACACATAAGTGTTCTTAATAGAGGCCACTGATCCAACAATTGGTATCAGAGCACTGGTTAATCTGATCAAATATCAATCTAACAAATTGAGAATCAGACACAGGCTCTTATTGATATCCAATAAAGGATTAAAAGGCTCACTTTTTCATCCATCACTTTAAAGAAGCTTTGACAAATCCAAACTTCTTAAAAATGGACCCTTACAATACTGGATCTGCCAACAAGCCTCCTATGTTAGTCAGAAATGAATATAACATATGGTCCAAAAGGTTGGCACACACTATTTCTCAAACAAATACTCGTTGCTGGAGGTCTGTAGTGTTTGGACCTCACAAACCAGTTATTACTGATCCAGAGGGAAAAACTGAGAGACCAAAAGATCCAAAAGACTACACTGAAGAAGATTTCCAAAAGTTTGAGCTAGATGCAAAAGCTTTTTCTATGTTGGTTATGGCTCTTCCAAACGAAATATATGCTGGGCTTTTACATTGTGAAAGTGCCAAAGAGGTGTGGGATTGCCTAAAAGAGCAGTTTGCAGGAACTGCTGAGGTGATAGCCAACATCAGAGAAATCCTGGCTCAACAATATGAAACTTTTACTCACATAGAGGGTGAAAATCTAACACAACAATTTGAAAGATTTTCTTCACTCATATCTGAGTTAAAAATTAATAATTAGACCTATTCAAATGAGTCTATGTTACATAGATTTTTAAGGTCTTTACCTTCAAAATGGGAAACTTATTCTATAGTCCTCAGAACAAGTCCAGATTTTAACACCCTGAACCTAACAAGGTTACATGGAAAATTACTAACTTTTGAAAGAGAAATCAATCAAAAGAAAAAGTTACAAGAATCTGGTAAAACTGCTGATGACTATACTCCAGTTAGCACAGCCTTATTAGGACATGACTCACCATCCTGTTCTAATAATTTTGGTTCTTTTGACCACATTGACATAACAGCTGGGATCTCATCAGATGGATCTTTCCCAGCTTATGACAATGAAGAACTGAGTCAAACTGCTGACAACATGTGTTTCATCATGGATGATTTAAAATATTTTAGCAGTGATGACTTGGAAGAAATGGAGATATTACACCAACTAGCCTTGTTAAGCTTAAAAACTAACAAATTTTACAAAAGGTCAGGAAGGAAATTTCCAGGACTTAATAATTCAACAAAAGTTGGTTTTGACAAATCTAAACTTAGATGTCACAAGTGTCAAAAGTTGGGACACTTTGCTAGAGAGTGTAGAAGCTCTAGCTACAACCAACCCATGTCTGGAAATCAATTTAACCCCTCTTATAATAGGAATAATGGAACTCAAGGGAGTGCTCATTTTGTACAGGCACAAGCTCCACAAGTTCAAAATGTGCCACAAGTACAATATGTCCAGATGCCTGCTCAGCAACAACAGCAGCTGATGCCTCCCTTTCCAACTGCTCAACAACCTGCATAAACTCAACAACCCCCTCAGCAACAAAGCTTATTTACATCAGGGTATGTTGACTGGAGCAGTCTTCCTTATGACACATCAGAATGCAGTCAGGATGCAGACAATAAGGTCTATGATGTCAACTGGGGAGAACCTGATAATGGCAGAAAGAACTTTGCCTTAATGGCTTTTGAAGGATACTCTTCAAATTCTGCACTCACACAGGTATCACAACAATCTCTTTTAAAGCTTTGCTCTAAATCTTGCAAAGAATCTTTTGCTTTAATAAGAGAAACAAATGTGCATTTACAAGGCAAATCCAATGATATGGAGAGAAAATACACACAGATGAAGTGTGATTTAGAAAGAAAAATTGTTTTGAAAAACAAAGAAATTTCTAAACTGAATGATAAATCCATTGAAACCCAAGCACAAATTAAAACAATGATAGACAACCTAGGAAAAGTCAGACAAGAGCTTGCTGACACCAAGGTTGATTGTGAAAAATGGGTTGAGTCTTGTAAAGGGTACCAAATGCTGCTTAACAAACAAACTGCAGCAAATGTTAAGTTTGGCATTGGGTATACCCACACTGAATCACCAACAGATTTCACCCACAAAACTGATAATGATGGGAAGAAATTGATTCAAACTTCTGACATGGAGGAATGCACATCCTACCATCAGAACTTTCTTAAAAAGGAAAGTACTGCAGAAGTTAAAACTACTGACAATAAGCCATCAGCAGTTTCAACTACATCAGGAGTTGAGATCCTGAAAACTGCTGATGACCTATTTCAAAATGCTGATATTGTCAGTGAATTGCCTTCCAGCTCTCTTGATTTATCTAAAAAGAAAGAGAAGGCAAAAGCATGTGAAATATGTGGTCTGTTTAACCACATAACTGAACTTTGCAGATATAGAAAGGTAAATCAGTTAAACAAACAAAGACAACAACTGATTGTGGGAAAACAGATAAAACAAAACTTTGAAAATACTTTCTTTCCCAACAAACAACAATCAAACAAAAACCTTTCTAAGAAGAGGCTTTTATCTCAACAAAAGTCATCTTCTCAAAGTTCATCTCTCCAGAAGTTACACCTAACTCATCAGCAGTTTCACAAACTGCTGAAGTTAAAGATTTGATAAACATGGTTAAACTTCTGATGACCAAAGTTGATGGTGGACACCAAAAAGAACCCACCATTGTTCTTAATGAAAAATCCATTGCCAAAAAGACATGGATTTCTAAAATTGGTCCACAATAAGCTGCACCTGTTCTCAAGAGCAAACCCAAAGCCAAACTGGCTTGGGTTGCCAAAACTAACTAATTTGCTATCTTGTGCAGAGGGTCTCCAGAGGTTTGAATAGCATATGGTATGTGGATAGTGGAGACTCAATGCACATGACTGGATGCAGATACCTGATAAACAATTTTATCAATCAAAGAGAAGGATCTGTGTCCTTTGGGAACAATGCCAAGGGATATGTGCTAGGATATGGCAATGTATCCTCAGGCAGAATGCAGTTTGACAATGTCAATCTGGTTGAAAACCTTGAGTACAACTTGCTGAGTGTCTCACAAATGTGTGACAAAGGATATTCTTCCTTTTTCACCAAGACAGCATGCAAGATCATATCACCAGAAGGCCAGAAGTTGATAGAGAAGATTATTGAAGATCATACTTTGCTGATTGCCAAAAGGTGTGGCAATGTCTATACAGTGGACATTGAAAAAGACAAAGTATTGAACAAGACTGCCTGTTTCTTCTCAAAGGCATCAACTTCAGAAAATGATCTCTGGCACAGGAGACTTGGCCATGTGAACTTTAAAACCATCAATAAAGTCACAAAAATGGGCTTGGTCAGGGGTCTACCTTTGAAGGAATATCAGTGCAAAGAACACTGTGTTTCCTATCTTAAAGGTAAACAGCATAAGTCCTCCTATAAGTCTATTGAAGAATCTAAAACAACTGCATGTCTTCAACTACTCCATATGGACTTATTTGGACCAGTCAAGATAATGAGCCTTGGTAAGAAGAAGTACTGCTTGGTCATCATTGATGACTACTCAAGATTCACATGGGTCTTCTTCTTATATTCCAAGGATGAGGCAGCTGAAATCATTAAGTTCTTCATTCTACAAGTTGAGAAGCAATATTCTCTATCTGTCAAAGTCATCAGGAGTGACAATGGGACAGAGTTCAGGAACAAAACTCTGGATGAATTCTGTCTGTCTAAAGGGATTGTTAGACAGTTCAGCATTCCCAGAACTCCTGAACAAAATGGTGTGGTAGAAAGGAAGAACAGAACCTTAATTGAAGCAGCCAGAACAATGTTAGCTGATTCAGGCCTACCTTTGTATTTTTGGGCTGAAGCAGTCAACACAGCTTGTTATGTTCAAAATAGAGTTCCTATCAACAAGAGACATACCAAGACTGCTTATGAAATTCTTCATGGCATAAAGCCCCTTATCTCCTTCTTCAGGGCTTTTGGGTGTCAATGTTTTATCCTCAACATCAAAGACTCTATCTCAAAATTTGCTGCAAAAGTTGATACAGGTTATTTTCTTGGTTATTCTCCTTTGAGAAAAGCTTACAAAGTTTTTAATTCAAGAACCAAGATAGTGGAAGAAACACTGAATGTCAAGTTCAATGAATCAAAACACGCTCTTATTCCAGCAAATCCTGCTGAATTATTTGATCTTGATAACTTTCATTTCGGACCTGAAAAGACTGTTGAATCATCCAAACCTCCTCAAAATGGTTTTCAAGGATTTGAAGATGATAGTCCTGCACCATGGACTCCAAACACAGTCAGAAGATCAACTATTAAACCTTCAGAAGTTTCAATAGCTTCAACTTCAGGAACTACTGATGAACATTTTGAAACTACTGATTCAGCTGAACCTAAAACTCCTGAAGTTCAAACAACAGCTGAACCAGATATTATCAATCTCAGTGGTTTATTTGAAGAACAAGTAGAGCCATCCTCTAGTACAGGTCTACAACAACTAATTGAACACAAGGATCATCCATTGGATCAAATCATGGGTGATATTGCCTCAGGGGTACTTACAAGAAACCAGCTTTCCAACTTTTGCTTCTTCTCAGCATTCATTTCTCAGTTGGAACCAAAGAAATATCAAGAAGCCCTCAAAGACAACAATTGGGTGCAAGCAATGCAAGAAGAATTGCTTCAATTCAAGAAACAACAGGTTTGGGAAATCTGTCCCTTACCTCAAGACAAGCAACCAATTGGAACAAGATGGGTCTTCAGAAACAAATCAGATGAGGCTGGTATGATCATCAAGAACAAAGCAAGATTGGTGGTACAAGGTTATTCTCAAGAGGAAGGAATTGATTATGATGAAACCTTTGCACCAGTTGCAAGACTTGAAGCTATCAGGTTATTTTTAGCTTATGCAATTTCCAACAACATTAAAGTTTATCAAATGGATGTCAAAAGTGCATTTTTGTATGGAAAAATAAAAGAAGAAGTGTATGTCTGTCAACCTCCAGGGTTTGAGGATCCTTCTCATCCTGATTGGGTTTACAAACTTGAAAAAGCTCTTTATGGGCTAAAACAGGCTCCAAGAGCCTGGTATGAAACACTTTCAAACTTTTTACTTAAAAATCACTTTTCAAGGGGATCCATTGATAAAACTCTTTTCATAAAACATGTTAGAAATCATGTCTTACTTGTTCAAATTTATGTTGATGATATCATATTTGGTTCAACAAACTCAAAACTATGTGAAGATTTTAAGAAACTCATGCAATCAAAATTTGAAATGAGTACAATGGGAGAATTGCAGTACTTTTTGGGACTGCAAATCAAGCAACAATCAAATGGAACATTTATACATCAATCAAAATATGTTAAAGAATTATTGAACAAATTTTCTTTACAAGACTGTAAAACATGTTCCACTCCCATGACACCAATCACACAAGTTGAACCAGATGATCAAGGGAAACATATTGATCAAACCATGTATAGATGTATGATAGGTTCTCTTTTGTACTTAACTGCTTCTAGACCAGATATCATGTTTTCAACTTGTGTCTGTGCTAGATACCAATCTGCACCAAGAGAATCACACCTAATTGCAGTCAAAAGAATCTTCAGATATCTGAAAGGAACTCCTACTTTAGGAATTTGGTATCCTGCTTCAAGCAATACCAAGTTAACTGCTTTTTCAGATAATGACTATGCAGGGTGCAAGATGTCAAGAAAATCAACATCTGGTGGTTGTCAATTTTTAGGAAACTGTCTGGTGTCCTAGCAATCAAAGAAACAAACATCTGTGGCAACTTCAACAGCTGAAGATGAATACATTGCTGCTGCAAGCTGTACTTCACAGATACAATGGCTCCAATATCAACTGCTTGATTATGGAATCAAAGAGACCAAGGTGCTGTTTGTTTTTTCTGCAGGAAAAGGTCTGCAGTCTGCGGACCACATCTGCAGACATCTGCAGGAGAAGAGGTGGACCAAAGGTCTGCACTCTGCAAGAAGAAGACTGTTTGTTTGTTAACGTCTGTAGGCTGCTGAAATAAACTTAAATTGAAATAAACTGAGTTTTTACAGCAGTCTGGTGGTAGACGGTGGTGGTGGTGGTGGGTGGATTGTGGTGGTGTGGACCATGGTGGTGGGTGGTGGTAGTGGTGGTGGTAGTGGTGGTGGGTGGACCGTGGTGGTGGTGGTGGTGGGTGGTGGACCGTGGTGGTGGGTGATGGTGGTGGTGGTGGTAGTGGTGGTGGACGGTGGTAGGTGGTAGGTGGTGGTAGTGGTGGTGGTGGACGGTGGTGGGTGGTGGTGGTGGTAAACCGTGATGGTGGTGGTGGGTGGTGGTAGTGGTGGTGGACAGTGGTGGTGGGTGGTGGTGGACCGTGGTGGTGATGGACGGTGGTGGTGGTGAACAGTGGTGGTGGACGATGCTAGGTGGTGGTGGTGGTGGGTGGGTGACGGTGGTGGTGGTGGTGGTGGTGGTAGTGGGTTGTGGTGGTGGTGGGTGAGGTGAAGAGAAGAAGACCTTTGAAGACCTTAGAAGACTTTGGTCCAAGTCTGCACCAAGAAGAGGTCAGGAAGAGCTTTTGGAGTGAAATGTCTTCCTAAAAACAAACAGTCTACCCGCCCCAAACGTCTGCCCGCGTCTGCGCGGCGCAGACAAAAGAGGTCAGAAGTGCTTCCGGGAGAAAAACAAACACCACCCAAGACTCCACTTTTAGTAGACAGCAAATCTGCCATTAGCATCATTCAAAATCCTGTTCAGTTTTCAAAAACTTAACACATTGAAATCAGGTATCATTTCATAAGAGATTGCTATGAAAAAGGCAAGATTGAGGTGAAGCATGTCACAACAGCTAATCAAATAGCTGACATTTTCACCAAACCCCTTGATTCAACAACTTTTCAGAGGTTAGTATCCATGCTTGGGATGTTAAACTTGGAAGAAAGTCTGTAAGTGTTTCACTTTTTAGTTCTGCACATATTTTATTTTCACTTACATACTTATCTCTCACAAACCTCTGAAGACCAAATTTGAGAAAGAGAAACTACTGATGAACAATTTTTGAGAAAAACTACTGATAAACATCAAAATGGGAAATTTTCAAATGGAAATAACTACTGATGAGAATCAGAAGTTATTTAGTGTTTTAAAAGTCATTTTCATCAGCAGTTGAAACTGCTGAAGAGATGACCAAAACCACTGATGAAGAAACCTTCTTCATCAGCAGTTTCATTAAAAAGGGTAAAACAGACTTTTCACTCATCAGAAGTTTGACCTAGTCGGTTAAAAACTTCTGATAAATACCTTTTTCAAACACTTATCCATTCAAAAAGCAAAATTCCCTCTCTCTCTCTCTCAAATCAAAGCCAAAACCCCTTCTCTAACCTAAAAATACTGTTCGATCAAACAAACCATGGCTCTCGTTCTAAAACAGGGACATAATCAGCGAGGCTACTTTGAGAAAGATGAAGCCTGGTCCCAGTATGATGAAATCATTGATCTCATCATGAAATCCCAGTATTATGAAGCTTTCACCATCAATCCACCCATTCATGAAGAAACTCTCAATGAGTTCTGGGCTAATACAGAGACGGTGACAGTTAATAATGAAGTGATTTCCCTCAAATCTTCAATTCAAGGGAAACTGATGGCCATATCACCAGAAACATTAAGCATAAGGCTTGGCTTGAAGGATTCTAATGCTCCTGAGCATATCCCAAATTCTGACATCCATCTGACCATGACAGAATGTGGCTATCAAGGTACTTTAGCACAAGCAACAGTTTATAAGAAATATTTTGACCCAAAATATAAACTGCTATTTCATTATATAATTATGTGCTTAAGTCCAAAAACTGGGTCTATTGATCAGATGCCTTCTACTTTTCAACCAATCTTTCATTCTATAATAAATGAATCTCCTTTTAAGGCATCTAAACTGTTTTTCAATGAGTTGGTTCTACACCATCATAATGATAAAAAGAAGTTTTTACTGTACCCAAGTTTTGTTATGCAATGCATAATCAAAGAACTTGGAGAGGGAGTACTTGTGGGTGAGTCAACAACTTTAAACCCACTGACTTCACAAGTATTCTCTAGGCACAATAAACCAGCACTTGTGCTAGAAGATGACCAAGGGGAAGAACAACCAATCCCTAAGGAACCCACATCTTCCAAACCCAAAAAGAAGTCCAAAAAGCCAAAACAGCAAAAACAAAAACCAACCAAACCCTTGAAAAAGACAGTTCAGGAAGTGGAGATCCCTGAAACTGCTAATGTGCAATCTGCACTTGATAAGGATGTGGCTGAAACATCCTCTCAGCACACACCTTCTCCACCTCCTAAAAGAAAACCTGTTACAGTCATTTTCAAAAGAAAAAGATTTAAGAAGGCTGTAACAACTGACCCATCCTTTGAAATTGCTGAACCTGAACCCATACAAACTACTAAACACATACCCATTACAACTACTGAACCTGAACCTTCCCACACAACCTTTGAAATTGCCCAACTTCTCTCAGGACTAAAAGGATCCCATCCAACACATGTCACTCCCCCAGCAACACATCAAATTGGGGAGATGCCTTCTCCACTTGACATGGATGTGGACCTTATTAGCCCAAACCAGGGAGATGAGGATGGACCAGAGTTTATAAGCCCAAACTTAGAAACTCTTGGTACTTTTGAGGCTGCTACTACTCACTTATCACCCAGTGGTGAACCTGAGGATAGTAGTAACATAATTAAGACCTCAAATTTGGCAACTACTGATGAAGGCCTAGTGCCTGAAGTAGGAAAACCTCAGTTCCAAGACAAAGAGGTTCATGAGAAGACTAGTTTGGGACTAGCTCATGATATAACTGATCCTGCCCTCTCTGAGGACACTATCAGGGATTCAGATGATTCCATTAGTTTGGATGATGAATCAAACATTCCACAAACAGAATTGACGGTTGACATTGAAGGTCCTGCATCTAAGGTATCCAAGCTCAAGAAGCTGGTCACCAAAGATCAGGTTAAAGACCACTTAGCCCAAAAATCCCCACAAGTGGCATCTTCAGAGAAATCTGAGGATCACCCAAAAACACCCCCTTCACAAAAACAACCTACCCAATTCTCTGGGCTCACTGGCATAGACTTGAACCAACTATGCAGCCCAGATGGTCCCCTGTTCCAGACAATGAAACAAATTATCATTGATCAACTCAAGACATTCACAACTGCTTGGGAGTTAAAGGCTAACAACCAATTTGGGTTGATAAATTCAAGACTTGCTGAACTGAACAAGAAGATGGATCAAACACAAGATCAGTTAGCAAGGTTGTCTGCTGCAACTTCTCACTCAATAAGGCTTCCAGAAGTGGATGAAGCCAAAAGGGGGAGAAGACTAAGGAACCACAAAGTGAAGTTGCTACAAAAGAAAATCCTGAAGCTGAAAAGCCAATACAAAGACCAGGAAAAGAAATCTTTCAGGAGTTCTCATCATCTAAGGCACAAGAAGAAACTGTTGATCCCATTATTCAAACTGCTGAAGACAATCCTTCAGTAGTTGTGAGTCAAGTTAAACCATCAGCAGTTTCACCTCCAAAACCAACATTAGAAGTTTCTAAGGCACCTGATAGAGAACCTACTTCCATTCCTATGCCAACAACAACTTCCACAACTGTTTTAAACCCTACTCCCATTGCTATGTCGAAAGAACTGTTGGATAAGAGTTTGAAAGAGGCTGCAAAGAAGGCTAAGGAAGACAAAGTATGGAACAGCCTGGAAACAAGAGATGATCTGAACTTTCAAGAAAAATTAATCAAGTATCAAGAAAAGCTTGATGAGCTTGAGGCTGAAGAGAGAGCACTTGAAGCTGTTGCAGAAGAAGACAAAAGAGCACAGCTGATCACATTTATCACAAAGAACTCCAAATCCAAACAAGTGGCTATCAAAAGACTCTCTACATAAGAACTGACAAGAAGAGCTCAAATGCTATCTGATAGGTTAGCAACAGAGAATGAGAGAAAAGCCAAAAGAGCAGAAATTATAGATGAATTAGTGGCAAATGGCTATGGTTCAAAGGCCTCAGTCTCAAAATGGAAAGAACAAACACTATATGAGACTTACAAGAAGTACAAGGCCAGCAAAGCTGCAGAGCCAGAGAGATTTGAAACTCCTGAAGTCCAACCAACTTCTATCATAAAGAGATCTTCTGGTGCACTAAGGAAGCCTGCCACAAAGAGAAAAGCAGAGGGAGAACCCATTGTGAAAACTGATTTCAAGATGGTACTCTTGGAAGGAAATCAGTTAGTGCATGGTGACTTTGATGTAGAAGAAAAACCCCTCCTTACACAATTCAGAGACAAGGCTACTTATGCTTATCAGTTACAACAATCCATTCAAGAGAAGTCACACACAAGAGTTGTAACAGAACATCACTTGCCCAACATGCCTATTCAAAGTGGTGTTGAACTTCAAGGTAGTCAAGAATCTCACCTGAGAGTCACTGAAATTGAAGACATTCCTCAATCACCCTCAGGTTTACCTCAGGAAACAGGCTTGGTTTCCTATGCCTCTGACTTTGACAGGTCAAAGGTAAATATTATCAAATGGTCATTTACTGATTCCAACTCAGTACTTGTGACCAGGAGAGATCGTTCAAGTAAGGTCTACAAAAACTCAAAGGAGTTGAGTGTTTTATCTTCCAAAGACCTTCTCACAATTCAACATCTAACACCTGAATTAGGACCTCTCACTGAGCAACAAAGATGTACTCTTACTACTCGGATGACAACAGAAATCTGGAGGATACTAGAAGAGAGAAAGGATCAACAATAAAGATTGGATAAGGTTTTGGCTTCATCAATCCAGGGGGAGATTGTTGGGACAAAGAGGATTGAAGAAACCACCTTTTGATAACCTTAGTCCAAATTCATATTCTGCATAAGTATGGAAACAACTGCTGAAGAACAAAGAAGAAGTACTGAAGAACAAAATCACAAAGTACTGAAGAGTAACTCATCTAAAGTTCTGAAGTCTAACCAGACACTACACTGAAGAACTACTGAAGACAAACTACTCATCAGCAGTTTGTCACTCATCAGCACTTTGTCATCAAAAGCTTCTAACCGACTGAAGACATCAGCAGTTTTATTATTATATTGTTTTGTTAAAGTCTTGATTTCAAGTTTCGATGTACAGACTGTTGTAACCTTATCTTGAGCCGAATATCTTTGTTAAAATATCTTAGATAACTTCAGACAACGGTTTAGTATATTGGTCTATAAATAGATGAGTTTGTTCATCTATTTCATATGTGTGATATTTTTGTAATTCCTTTGATCTAAATTGAAATCCTTCGGGCTTTGAACTTATAATCCATTTCACATCTGAGAAACATAAATTGCTTTACTGCTTTATACTTGAACTGTATTTATTGTTTCTCATTTATTATTCAGTCAAGGGGGAGTAATAACTCCTCTTAAAAGTGATCTTTTAATCTTTGAACACTTGTTATTCCGCTGCTCATTAACTCTTATATAAATCTGATACACATAAGTGTTCTTAATAGAGGCCACTGATCCAACAGTATGTGGCTCGAAGCTCGCTCGAAATCGGCTCAGTTTGTAACGCACCGTGTTGAGCTTAAAAGTGTTTATGGTATTGTAATAATCCATTTATATAGAAGATAAATACAATAAAAACCTAACACTAAAATAGGAATAGATATACATTACTAAGTACAAAATAATAAATTCCTATTTTCTTGATTTTGATATATATGTTAAATATTCCCCTCATTTTGAGCGGGTAGAGGGCAACAACGCTCAAACTAGATTCAAAAGACTGAAAGAGCTATCTCGAGATACCCTTCGTGAAAATATATGCATATTATAATGAGGAAGGCACATAAGGACGCGAATGTAACCCACTCGAACCTATTATCAAACAAAATGTATATCAATTTCAATATGCTTAATGCGTTGATGTTGAACATGGTTATCAACATATAGACAATAGAGATATTGTCACGGTAAACTATTGTTGGGAGTCGATCTACCCGTTCGGGTCAAAACCCGAACTGAATCTAAATGTTCGGTTTGTTGTAAAATCACTAATATATATATATATATATATATATATATATATATATATATAGGGTTGGGTTAAAATAAAAACCCTCTTGAGTTGTGAAAACTCTAGAAACCTTATATCAGCCGTTGATCAACCTTCATTAGTGGTTAGGATTCATCCTAGTTATTTTATATTATTAAAGGACATGTCCTTTTTATTTGTATGAAATAGAAGGGTATTATTGGTAAAGTGTTTTGTGGATGTTAGGAAAAGTAATGCCATCATTATTCCTATACTCTCTCTCCTCTGTCATTTACACTTACCCCTCTCCCTCTCTCTTTCATTTCTCTCTCCTCTCTTTCTCTCTTCTTTTTTTTCTCCAGAATTTCGTTATCTCTCTTCCCACTTTTTCCTTTAAATTCAAAGTTTTTACCTTTAAATGGTTAACATATTTGTTTGTAACTTCTGTGTTACGTTGTAACATATTTTATGTATCACTTGTATTTATCTACATTATTTATTCCAACTTATGTTACCTAGTCCGTGTCATATAAAAAACAATAAATAAACGTTGTATCATATTTATTCAGATGTGTTACAACATATACTCCAAATGTTAGATAACATGTATATACATGTAACAACTTTTGTTACGGTGTTACATCTTTTACTTCCAAATGTTAGATAACATGTATATACATGTAACAACTTTTGTTACCGTGTTACATCTTTTACTTCTAGTATGTTATGATTTTTGTTACTATGTTACATTTTATAATCCATATGTTAGATTTATGTAACATCATCTGGATACAAAAGAAATAAACAAAAATGCATTTGACTATATTTAAAGAACTAAAAAAACATAATAATGATAATATATTAATGATTAAATGTACACTTGTAATAAAAAAAATGATAACATGTCTTAAATAAAAAAATTGTTCATTATAACAAACCAATCTCATATTCTTTCAGACCCTTCATAAAAAACTCCATCTGCACAAAAGAAAAATGGTAGAATGTAAAAAAAAAACGTTTCATAACATGATCTTTTTTATAAGATATTTGGATTAACTATAGCAATATAGGATAGTTTTTATGTTCTTACACTGATTGAACTTGTAAAAAATCAGATAATGAAAACTCTGTCTTTTTTAATCTTTATCTTCATTCGGTTTTACCGAAACCAGAACCACCACAACCATGGTTGTCACCCAACACACAACCGCAACCACCCCTAATCGGACCACAACCACCACTCGGCGCCGATCAACAACCAAAACCCAGTCGAGACCACCATCAAACAACCACCAATCCCGACCCCAAAACCTCACCCAACCGGATCTGTAACCCCAACATTAAAACCACCAAAGAATCGGTGGTCGTTCCGGTAACTATGAAACGCATTTCAGATCGATCGTCAACATCATCGTTCAGATATGTTATCATCATCTCCAAAAGTAGAGTTGAAGGTGAGAAAGGAGAAGTATAGACATACTGGTTCATGTGTTGTGTGGATGAGAGAGATAAAACCCACTCCCATGCAGTACCTCCAGATCTAAAAACCCAACGTTGCACAGATCTGAAAGTCTTGTCCACCATTGCACAGATCTGAAACCCACCGACGTATTTTACTTAGAAACAACACCAAAATTTGAACCAATCCCACGCCGTACGTCCGGATTTTGATTCGTACATCGAAGGTAGGTTGTTTTTGGGTTTTTATGGAAATTGAAGATGGGTATTTTTTTAACAGGATGTGGTTTATTAGAGGACTAGGAAGAAAGTTAGAGTTGAAGGTGAGAAAGAATTAGAAGCAGAGACATGGAGGTTGATGTGTCGTATGATTAAGAGAAACTAGGATTCTATTACCCAGCGCTTCGCGGCGGGAGCTCCTGCTGCATTGAGGATTTGGTGGACGTTAAAGATCGTGCGTCGCTATGGGAGGTCCTGTTGCGTGGAGGGTTTCGTGGACATAAAAGATTTAAGTGACTGTTATTCTCGCGTGGGCTTCAAAAAAATACTCGCGGCTAAAAGCTAAAAGTTTGGTGGTCAAAGTTTGAAATCTTAAAAGCTAAAAGTTTGGGCAAAGTGCAATGCAAGTTTAAAAAAGTTGGGTGCTCAAAGTTTGAAATTCTAAAAGCTAAAAGTTTGGTGGTCAAATTAGAAGAAAATAAAGTTAAGCTAAAAGTTAGTGGCCAAAGTTTTAAATCCTAAAAGCTAAAAGTTTGGTAGTCAAAGTTTTAAATCTTAAAAGCTAAAAGTTTGGTGGTTAAATTAGAAGAAAATAAAGTTAAGCTAAAAGTTAGTGGCCAAACTTTTAAATCCTAAAAGCTAAAAGTTTGGTGGTCTAAATTTGGTGGTCAAATTACAATAAAATAAAGTTAACGTAAAAGTTAGTAGCAGAAAATAAAAAAGTTAAGATGAGAGAGGTTGAGTGTCTTGATGAATGTGTCAAAGAGATAAAGGTGGAGGAGATATAAACAAATTGATGTACCGAAAATAACCTTGGAGCCAAAACAATTACAAATGACGTGGCTGATTGTAGTCCATTAGATGGGTTTCTAGAGTTTTTCTAAGTCACATTGGTTTTCACTAGATACTTACCATATATATATATATATATATATATATATATATATATATATATATATATATAGGGGATGGATTAAGGGGAAACTCCTTCTTCATAAAAAACCGCTTAAACTCTATAATGACCATTGATCAAAGTTGATCAATGGTCCTTGATTAATTGAATTTAATAATACAAACCAACTCTCATTTGTGTGGCTATAAATGATATGAAGGGCAATATGGTAATCTTACTAAAGCAAGTGGGCCACTTTAATTTTCTGAATCCTAGGTTTAAAAAGCTTGATTTGACCCTTGTCAAGTCACCTCTCTCCTACTTTATGACACTTTTTCCAGCACCAAATTTAACGTACGTTAGTGTTGTGATAAAAAATTCTGACCTCGTGTGAGACATTGCTAACATGTGTTAATAGGCATATACTAAAAAGTACAAAAATAAAAGAACGCATAAATTGTATATTTATTTAAGAAATGATAAAAACGATCATTACAATCAATACTAAAAATGTGTCATAAAACTTTTCATACATACATAATTATTTGTGAATGATAAAAAACTATCATAACAACATAAAAAAGATCTAGTTATGCTTCGTTCTTGATACCCATCTCCTCACCTACAAAAAAAGATAACACGTGTTAGTTGGGCTCTCCGAAACATATAATGAGACATCACTAACATGTGTAGTGTAATTCTAAAACATATGTTTTACTGAATTAACGTATGTCATATGAACCCTAACACACGTTAGTTGGGCATATACTACATATGTCATATGAACCCTAACATCTGTTAGTTAGGTATATACTAGCATGTGTTAGCATCACTAACATGTGTATAAACAACACCAAATATGCAGTGCCAAGTATATCATACACAATTTTACAACTATGTTAATACAACTACTCAAAGACGATTAATAGGGTTTGAAATCCAACAATAATAAATTTAAAAAATCAAATCAGAACCCTAGCACCTGTTAGTTGGGCATATACTAGCATGTGTTAGCATATTCTAAAATCAAAACACTAGCACACGAAATATATAATATAATAAAAGACATCAGTAGCATGTGTTAGCATATTCTAAAATACATGTCTTACTAAAAAATAACGTATGTCATATGGGTCCTAGCACCTGTTAGTTGGGCATATACTAGCACGTGTTAGCATCACTAACGTGTGTCAGCATACAAGACTCGGACCGCAAAAAATAGACATGTACCCTATACGAGTTCATAACAATTTCACTTGCCAAAAATTTATTAAACATAATACAAAAATTATTTAAACACCCTATTCACCAAAAGATTAAACATTTATAATCTTTAGAAAAAAACATCACTTACCACAGCCACATTATCAACGCCTCTTTCTTCCAATAGCCTACTCGTGAAAACCAACACTGGAACAGATAACATGTGTTAGCATATACTAACATAAAAATAGCGTATGTCATATGGACCCTAACAACTGTTAGTTGGGTATATACTAGCATGTGTTAGCATCACTAACGTGTGTAAGCATGTGTTAGCATCACTAACGTGTGTGAGCATCGCTAACTGTTAGTTGGGTATATACTAGCATGTGTTAGTTGTGTATATACTAGCATGTGAAAACCAACACTGTAACAGATACATATGTTAGTTGGGATCCTCAAACATATAATGGGCATGACTAATATGTGTTAGCATATAGTAACATAAAAAGATTACACATTTATTCATCAATTACATCACTTACCACAGCCACATCACCAACGCCGCCTTGTTCAAATAGCCTACTCGTGAAAACCGACACTGGAACAGATAACATGTGTTAGCATATACTAGCATAAATAAAACTACAAAATTATTCATCAATCACATGAGATCTATCAACCTCATGTACTCAATCTAATAAAAATCTAACATAAACAAAATAATAATAATAATAAAAATAAAAAAAACGTTAACATAAGTTTTTTTTTTCATTCAAGCATTTTATCGAACACATGGAATGCGAACAAAAACTATCCCCAAAACTACTATTATTATTATTCTAACAAGACCCAATTTTTTGTAGAACTTTATATTACTTTAGAACGAAAATACTAGTACAGAACTATAATAAAATAAAAATAAAAAACGTACGATTACATTTTTATTATCAACAAAATAGTTAGAAGAACACTCTTATACTAGCCGATAGTTATTTTCAATAATACCCGGCCAAAAAAAAAAAGTTATTTTCAATAATAATAATAATAATATTACTTTCATGAAAAGTTAGATACATAGAGATGAGATTACTTGCAGATCTGGGAGAAGAGCTTGAAGGCTTTAAAAACCCCTTTAACTTCTGACGAGTCATGGTGGTGGTGATGGTTTCAGTGGAGGAGGAGACGGGTTGTGGTGGTGGTTTCAGTGGAGGAGACCGGTCATGGTGGTGGTGGTGGTGGTTCTAAAGACTAAAGAGAGGGTGAGATGAAGGTCGGAGGTGGTGGCTGTGGTGGTAGTTGTGGTGGTGGTGGTGGTTCTAGAGAGAGAGAGGGAGGAAGGTAGAGAGAGGATTGCTTTGAATTTGAAAAAAAAATGAAGAGAGAGAAGAGGGAAAACATATATATATGGAGAGAGATAAGTGGGGTAGTGTAAATGACTATGTTACCCTTCTTAATATAATATTATGAAATCTTGGCTTGTTGATGTGGATGCATATGGTTAGGGGTGAGCAAAACTGGTCCGGACCGAAAAATAACCGAGGACCGAACCGAAAAAGCACCAAACCCGAACCGGGTTTGTCATGTCGGCTCTATACCGGTCCTGGATTTTCCTTCAATTCGGGTTCGGGTCGGGTCGGTCCATGATAAGGTTAAAACCGAAAAAAAAAACCGAGGACCGAATATGCATTCTAAAATTACCTACCTGGCACAAATTCTGGCGCCAAATCATGGGCTGATCTGTTTGACAGCTACACAAACTCAAATAAAAGCCCAACTTTGACCTAATATACTAATCAATTAAACATAATTTGAGTTATCGATCTGCAAGAACTACAAGGCTGCCATCTTCCAACCTGCAATCATTCATTCAGAAAGCTGTGATTCAGAATAATACCTGGTAATCTGCTATTATTAAACATATTGCATACATATTCAAACTATTTATTCATCTATTTGTTGTAAGTGATCATTGATAAGTTATGTAATCTGTATTACTTTCACCCTTGATATAATGTAATCATTGTGTTAGTCTTATGTACAAAAATCATAACAATGTTTTTGTATTGAAAAAGAACCTGGAATCATTCATGGTGTTAGTATTATGAAATATAAAATTCTGAATAGTTAATATGTATTTGGTTATTTAATTTTATTTGTTTTTTTAACAAGCTAAGATGGATCTAAAAAGAATTACACAGTCATAACAAAGTTTCTGTATTGAAAAAGAACCTGCAATCATTCATGGTGTTAGTCTTATGAAATCTGAATACTTAATATCTATTTGGTTATTTAATTTTTTTTACAAGCTAAGATGGATGGAAAAAGAATCACATCGGCTGAAGTGTGGGCGGTGTTTGAAAAGTTCACTGATGCGAATGGGAATAAAGCGGCAAGATGCAAAAATTGCGCGATAGTGTATTTTGCTGACCCGACTAAATGCGGAATAGCGATGTTGCAAAAACATCTTATTTTATTGATGACAATTGGGTGTTACATAAAAGAATCATTAACTTTAAGCAAATATTCAGCCACAAAGGAGATGATATAGGTAGGGCCCTGCTTAAGTGTCTAAAAGAATGGGATATTGAAAATGTGTTGACCATTACAGCAGATAATGCTTCGGCTAATGATGTTGCTTTAGAGTTTGTGAAAAGTAGGTTAAAAGGCCTCTTGTTAGACGGGAGATATTTATACATCCGATGTATGGCCCACATTATCAATTTAATTGTGAAAGACGGATTAAAAGAAGGGTCCAGTAGTATAGATCATATCAGGGACGCGATTCGCTATATTAGATTATCTCCTCAGAGGTTGGACACGTTTAAAAAGTGTGTCAAGACAGAAAAGCTCGAAAGCAAGGCATTACTCAGTGTAGATATGCCTACTAGATGGAACTCCACATGGGAGATGTTGGATAAGGCTGAAAAGTTAGAGAAGGCGTTTTACAAGTATGATTTGATGGACAAGAGTTATAGAAATGATTTGGGTGAAAATTGTCCAACAATGGCAGACTTTGATTACGCGAGAGAATTAGCAGTTGTGTTAGAATTGTTTCAGCGTAAAACCACCAACGCCTCTGCTTCAAAATCTGTGACTGCTAACTTATTCTTTAATGATATTATAGAGATAGACAAGCATCTAAGGAAATTGATAGCTGCGACAAGTAGTAGAGTTATGGGTAATATGATGCTTGCGAAGTTTGACAGGTACTGGAGGAATTTGCCGAATGGCAAAAGTTTTAATTACATTATGTATTTTGCAGCTATTTTAGATCCTAGATTGAAGATGCGTGTGATTAAATTTGGTTTTACAAGAATATTAAAAGCTGAACAGAAAGAAGATGAGACAGAAAATGATATTCAGAAAAAGGTTAAATATATTGTTGACAGTATAATGGGCGAACTGAAGTTGGCGTTTAAAGACTATGAATTAAAAAGTGAAACCCAAAGTTCAGATAAAGTTTCACAAAGTCAGAGGAACTTTGAACAAGATGCACAACTGGATGATGACTTTTTAACGGAATTTAAAGCGGATGGTGTTTCTTCCTCATATACCACTAAATCAGAACTGGATAGGTACCTTGAGGACGCTGAGGAGAACAGTTATCAGGGATTCAATATTCTAAATTGGTGGAAGGCTTCATCTTCAAAATATCCAATTTTAGCACAAATGGCAAAAGGTATGTTTAATAGTATACGTATATTACTTATAAGTATGATACCTTTAGCCAATTAACTTGTTATCCATTATTATTATCGTAGATATTTTGGCTATCCCGGTCTCCAGTGTTGCTTTAGAGGAAGCTTTTAGCACAGGCGGAAGAGTTGTCGAAACTTATCGAACTTCTTTGTCACCCCCGGTTGTAGAGTCACTAATATGTTCAGAGGATTGGATTCGTGCCTCTGCTAAGAAGATAAACTTTAACGAAGACCCAACAGAATTTGATGACATTGGAAAAGGTATTTTTACATACACATCTTTAAGTCGTGTTATGTGTGTTTTATCTATTGTTGTAATTTTTTTTGTAGAAATATATGATAAGGTTGATCCGGATACTGAATGTGGAGCTTGATTAAGCGGTGCTTGCGGATGAATGTTGAAAAGTTGAAGTCAAGCAAGTTTTTTGGTCGTTTTGTTTACTTGTTTCGATACTTGGTTTATTACTTTGTTTCGTACTTTCTTTTTTATTTCTTACTTTCTTGATACGTATGAACTAGAACAACTATGAACGATCTTTTGGTTTTCTAATTTATTTCTTACAAATGTTTTAGTTTTTTCACTTAGGCATTCTATCGAGCACTTGGTGTGCAAACATATTCTACATACCAATCAAACACAAACAAACACAATCAAACCAACTAATTAGCAAACAACACACAAAATCAAGATAAAAACTTAAAAATAACACACTAACCTGCAGCCAGATCAGTGGTTTCGAAGTTTCTTGGTGTGCAAACATATTCTGTTGCGTGATTAAGCTTCATAAAACATAGTTAGGAGTTACAATAATGTTTCGAAGTTTCTGTTGGTTTTTTGGGCATGTTATTTGTTCCCCCAATCGATCCATCTTTGTATGTATGATCTCTCATAAGTCTGCAAAAAATCAAGAACAAGAGCCTTCAATTCGGGTCGGGTTTGGACCGATGGACCGACTGAACCGGGTAACACCGAACCGAAGACCGAACCTGTGATTAGGGTCTGAGATCGGTTTTCATTTTATGTGGGTTTCGGGTTCGGGTCGGGTCGGGATTGGGTCGGGTCGGGTTTGGACCGATGCTCACCCCTACATATGGTCCACTCAATGGGTTTTTTGGAGTTTTTCATCTAATATGGGTTTTTCACATATACTTCCCCTATATATATATATATATATATATATATATATATATATATATGGGAAAGTGAATACGGTGCTGTTAGGCGTGTATGCTTACACGCTAAACCCATCAAAACTACGTCATTTTGATTAATTTCACTAAACTAAAATTTAACCTTTTTATTTCCCATTGTGATTATCCCTAGCAAATTGAAAAAGAAAGCAAACATACGTGGATTATCCCTGCCGCCAATACCTCCCATCTTTTTCTCACCAATCCATCAATTAATTAATCACCATCTTCAAGAATCAGGTATACAATCCCTACTTTCGCATCGGCCCATCAGGTATTCATCTAATTGATCATGTATTCAAATCTCCATGTTTTATTATGAATGCCTTGGAATTTATTTAATGCTAGTGATTTTTGATCTTTTGATTAAAATACCATTGATGTTTTTAAAGATATCCAAACCACGAGGAATGCAATTATTAGTTGTAACCAACTTTATATTACAATGTTTTTTACTTTTGTTGATGCAGAACATGTATGTTGATCATTAATTTCCGTTTCTCATATTTTTACTTTTGTTAATGAAGATAATGCACAGGCCAATGGATTCAGAAGATCAACCAGAGCAGGAAGCTTCTGGAGCGAATCTAATTGACGATATTGACGCAAACGGGTATTTAGTCACAAATAGTGATTCTGATGCTGAACTAGAGAATAGAAAAGACCTAGACTTAGATTTTGAGTTTGAGAAAGAAGTGGCTAACGATGTAATCGGACATGTTTTCGATACTCTTGATGAGGCATATGGCTTCTACAATCGCTATGCATTTGTACATGGGTTTGGAATACGTATTTGTTCGACTTTTAAAAATAAGACAACAAATGAGCCTTATCGAAGGAAATACGTATGCAACAAACAAGGTTTTAAAGATTTAAAGCGAGATAGTTCTAAAGGGGATATCAAACGTCGTAGGGATTTAAGGACCGGATGTGAAGCATTTCTTAGAATTTCAAAAGGTAAAGATGGGAAATGGCTAGTTGATGAATTTAATGATTCACACAATCATGAACTAACTGTTACCCCGACCAAAGTTATGAAACATCGGTCTCATGGTAAGTTCCACCGTTCAGAAGCTTGCAAATCTCTAATTTCGGAACTTAGTCAATCTGGGTTGAGACCATGTCAAATCCAGAAGGTCGTAAACACCGTGAAAAGCCCATGTGAAAATGATGTTACCTCAAAACAATGTGCTGATATCTTAGCTGTCGAACGAAAACAATACAAAGGCAAGGAGTTTTATGGGCTTATTAAACATTTCCAAGATAAGCTAATAGAAGATCGCAACCTCTATTTTGTTGTGGATTTATTTGAGGATGGATCCCCAAGAAATATTTTTTGGGCTGATGGGAGATCAAGAGACTCATATATAAAGTTTGGGGATGTTGTTGTGTTTGATGTCACTTACATGACCAACAAATTTATGATGTCGTTTGCCCCATTTGTTGGTGTCAATCATCATCGCCAGTCCATACTTTTTGCCGGTGCACTATTGGAGAATGAGAAACAAGAGACTTTTGAATGGTTATTTCAAACATTCTTAAAATGCATGTTTGATAAGTATCCATTGGCGATAATTACAGATCAAGATAGAGCTATTGGTAACGCTATCAAAAAAGTTTTTCCAGAAAGTCGACATCGTTTTTGTTCATGGCATATTAAGAAACATGAGATTGAACATCTTCGATCACTTAAAGTTCGTTATAGTGACTTTGAAGAGTCATACAAACAATGGGTAAAGATTAATACAATTGAAGAATTTGAAACTCGTTGGGAACAATTATGTGCTAAATACAATTTTCAAAGTGGCGATTGGATAACAGAGATGCGGGAAGTTCGCAAGTAAACATGATACCTCAAATTTCTGTTCGGGATCCACTAGTCCATACAAATACTAAAGGTCGCCCTAAAAGTGCAACTAGAATCAAATCTTCCCTTGAAGCACCAAAAAAGAGAGCTTGTTCTCACTGCAAGCTACTAGGTCATTACATCCGCAGTTGTCCGAAAAAGAAGGTAAGATACATATATTAATAATTAATTGGTGTTAGTACAATACTTATATTAGTTTTTGCAGGCAGAAGAATCATTACAAGAAAGAGAAGGATGATATCCGAATCGGTTTGAAGAATTGACAGTTTTGCATATTTGTAATGACTTATGGTGGCACTTGTTTGAGTATTGTAGAAACTAGAAAATAAATTTATTTTTGTAGTTTTGCAGAATATCTTTTCAATGGTTTTTGATATTTAATGAAATAAAACTAGCAGCAAATATAGATTATTATTTTTTCAATAAACTTGAAAAAAAAAATAACTTTACCCAGCTAAGGTCAAATGGGTCGAAAAATAGTGAAGTAAAATTAAAAGGGTCAAAATATAGTGAAATAAAATGAAAGGGGTCAATATATAATGAATTAAGATGAAACGTGTCAAAATATAGTGAACTACAACGAAACGGGTCAAAATAGAATGAAACGGATCAAAATATAATGAGTAGATACAAACGGGTCAAATAATGGAGAACTAGAATGAAACGGTTTAAAAAATGAGAACTATCAAAGTATAGCAAATTAAACCGGAGAACTACAATGAAACGGGTCAAACGGGTCAAAATATAGTCGATCTCATGTAGTTTGAGAATGTAGCAGTTGGATTATATTTACAAAATATAGTCGATCTCGCATATCACAAGTCCTTTAAGAAGATATATTTACAAGATTTAAAAACTAGTTTAGATGATTCATTTTGGTTTGGCTGTTAATCTTTGGAATATTAATACAAGCGGTACTAACATGACCAAAATGGTGATGGTTACCAAAGAAACTCTGTGCACAAGCAGTAACATACTATTATTCATAATCAACATGGTGAAATACAGTCCAAAATGAAGCTGAACTCCATGTAAAAATCATCCATAATCAAATACTATTATTCCTGCAAGAACCGATGTGAAACCAATATGCTTCAAGTTTACTGATAACATATTCCTATCTATCCTTTCAGGTTATCTTCCATAATTTCAAACATTTACTTCAAGATTTATTTGCTTCTTGTAGTGTCTGGGCTAACGCCACTTTACAACGCCACTTTTGCCCCTACTTCTATACCAAAGAAAACTTAACGACTTGATATCCGAAACAATCTCAAAAATCCTCCAAGTCGTATTCTTGAACTCCTTTTCGTTCCTTGCCTTCCAAAGCCGCCAACAAGTTAAAATAAAAATGCCGTATAATATCTCCTTTTTCCCCATCGAGCAGCCCACACTCTCAATAATCTGCTGCAGCCCGTTTTCTGCGCTACCATTCCTGATCCAAGTTTTTGCGTCCTGCACTGTTAGAAGCTGCAGCCAAGACAGGTTCCAGTCCCAACCGTCTGTACTCGAGTTCAGAACAGTCCACAATATGATCCGAAAGCAGTCGACCAGCTAAGAAGTCTCCTGTATGGAAGCTGGATACTTTTTCCAATCCCAAATAATCGCACCTTCAAACTCATTCTTACAAATTCTGTCCACGACCACACACCACTTATTTTTCTTGAGCCGAAATAACGTCGGATATAAAACCTTCAGAGGCAAACTGTGAACCCATGGATCATTAATCCAGAATTTGACTCCCATACCATCTCCCACCTTCCCCATGAATCATGATAAGACTACAAAACTTCGACCCGTTTACTGTGAGCTGATAACCATTTTTCACAATCTTCGACCAAGTTAGGGATGATGTAAAAATATATAGTTGTTAAAGAACAAGAATCTTTAATTAAAACATCTGGAGTTCACTTACTTTTGAAATTAGAGGCTTAGAATCACATTCTTTTTGGGAATTTTATGACCTCGCGCTATGCTTCTTAGATCGAGTTGTTGTAGATAACCAAGATAGAAGAGGGTTTAGCTTAGTAGGTTTGTTCATCCTCCTATTCAACATAAGTTGTTAACGATTCCTTGTTTCTTGAAATCAAACAGGAACACGATGGGAAATAAAATAGGGATAATCACAATGGGAAATAAAAAGGTTAAATTTTAGTTTAGTGAAATTAATCAAAACGACGTAGTTTTGATGGGTTTAGCGTGTAAGCTTACACGCCTAATAGCACCGTATTCACTTTCCCTATATATATATATTTATAGGGTAGGGTTCCTGTAGGAAAATTGGTTTGTGTGAGAAGTGTAGGAAGGATTCAAAATTAATATGTATGCATCATTTTTTTGGACGTATTCATGATGTTTTTGATTGTTTTGCTTAGAAAAACAACAAACATAACAATTAATAAGCGAAAACAATGTATTTTAGGCTTAAAACTTAAAACACTATGTCAAGAACATTTAAGCATAGTGTTTTAAGTAATTACTAGGGTGTTTTATCTGTAATTTAAATTTAATGACTATAATACATTGGATTGTGGTTTAAATTTTTGTATATTGTTATGTTAAGTGTTTTTCAAGCCAAAACAACCCAAAACATCATTACAAAATCAAAAACATGATGGCTACATGTCAATTCTTAATTCTTCTCACGCTTCTCACACAAACCAATTTTCCTACAGTAGGATCCTCTATATATATATATATATATATATATATATATATATATATATATATGGGAAGTATATGTGAAAAACCCCCCTTAGATGAAAAACTATAGTAAACTCTATACTTGGTCCATAATGTTCCACATCATCCCACCTCTATTATATTGAGAAGGTTAGTTTGGTCATTTTAAGCTTGATGTAGTTGTCAAGTTGGCACAATAGTCAACAAGTTGTCATTGTACTTTTCCCTCCTCTCTCTCTATTATTATTATCATCTGGATTGTCTTCTCCATTAACACAAACATTCTCCTTCCAAACCTAATGTTTAGAACCCTCCATTAATAAGCTTCATTAAATCACCCACCTTAGTTAATGCGATGGATTTTAACATAGAATCCTCAGAGTATTTAATGTCCGATGATCCTGAAATCGATGCAAATCATGTAGAATCATCTGAATCAGACGGTATGTTTGGATTAAACCAACATTTTTAATCCTTTTTGTGTTTAGATCTGATTTTTATCCATGCATATGCTTCCCCTGTGTGTATATATATATATATGTTAGTTTCAGTGCCTCTCTTACGTCATATGTAGTTGATCAACATATTTATTCCTTTTTCTTGGTTTGTGGTTTTATAAGGTGAGGCAACCTACGAAGGGGGATTTTCACTTGGTAAAAGGTGTGATGGTGTTTTTATGGGTTTGCCAACTAATGCAGGGGAAGGATCGTCTTCTGATCATGTTGATAATGAAGGTTTGTGTACGTATTTCTTTTGTTTTTTTTACAATGTGGCTGTGTGAAGGCTGTTTTTTTTATAAAGGTTATGATAAGGGTGATGATTATTGTGTTTTTTACTTTTTATGTTACATGTAGGTGATACGGGAACCAACAAGCATTATGTGATTTCTACACCTAATGGTACCCAGTTTTGGATACCTAATGTTAGCCCGAGGTTCATACCTGAACATGGCCAATCGTTCACGACTTTTGAAGCTGTGTTGGCGATGTACAAGGATTATGCTGATCATGCTGGATTCTGTGTTAAGAAGGGTCAAACGAAGGTGTGGATGGGCATTGCAACGCATAAGTACTTGCGTTGTGCAAAGTATGGGAAACCTCAGTTGAAGAGAACATTCGACACGTTAGATGAGGCGTCGTTAAGGACACGCAACAGATCATTTACACAAACCAACTGCAAAGCTCATGTGTTAATTGCAATCGGTAGTGAAGGTTCTAGTTATACCATTAGGGGTTTCAATGATGTTCATAACCACGCGTTGTTGGATCCATGTAACTATGATCTGAAAAGGGTATCAAGGAAACTAACATATGCCACAAAACAGTTTATCCACAACATGAGCTTGAATCGGGTAGGTCCTGTTAGAGCACACAGGTTGTTAGTGTCGCTTAAGGGTGGGCACCATAATGTAAACGGAACTGTTGTAGACTTCAAGAACTTCAGCCAACAGTTAAAGATTTTTATTGGCGATCGTGACTCAACGGTGTTTCTGGAACGGTTGCGTGATCGCTTTGACAACTTGCCCGATTTCTATTTTGATTTTGTTGTTAAAGACGGCAAACTACATTCTGTGTTCTGGGCGGATGAGATATCCAAGCTTAATTACAAGTCTTTCAGCGATGTTCTTTCGCTTGATGCAACTTACCATACCAACAAGTAAGCCTTTATTCCAACCTTATTGAGATTCCCTTGAAACTAACACACGTATAAGCTGTCGTACTGTTTTTTACGCGTTGTATTTATTGTTAAGGAAATCCGCATATTTTCTAACACATGTTACTTCTATCTGCCACCTCCATACAGGTACAACATGATTTTTGTTCCGTTTACCGGTGTCGACAATCATAAGCAATGTGTTACATTTGGGGCTGGTTTGATAACAAATGAAACAATAGAATCATATGTTTGGCTGTTACAAGCTTTTTTAAAAGCCCATGGTCAACAGCCCGCGCTAGTGTTAAGTGATCAGGACCCGGCCATGTTGCAAGCCATACCGCAGGTCTTCACCGAGTCTCGCCACAGACTATGCATGTGGCATATCATGAAGAAACTGTCGTTCAAGGTGTGTTTTACGCAATTCTTTGTTTGCAACCGCCCACGCAGAATTAAATACATAACCACCCTATGGGGATTGTTAGTTATAAGCCTAACCAACTTTTAACTGCATATACAGGTGTCCGGGGAGCTGCTGAATAAAACCGATTTTCGCGCGTGTATCCAGCGATTGGTGTGGAACATATATATAAAACCATCCACCTTTGAATCACGATGGCACGCGCTGATCGAAACATTCGAACTAGGTGATAATCAATGGTTGAAGGACATGTTTGCAATTAAGGAGTTATGGATTCCAGCTTACTTCAGAGAGATTCCAATGTGCTGCCTAATGAAAACAACATCAAGGAGTGAGAGTTCTAATTCAGCCTTCAAAGTGACTTCTACCAGCGCCAACACGCTTGTGCAGTTTATGCTATGTTTTGAATCGAGGGTGGACAGCCAACGTTATCGCCAAAGGGTGGCTGAGTATAAGACTTCGTCTACTGTTTTTGTTGCTACCACGGAGTTACCAATCGAGCAACATGCTTTCAGCTTGTATACACACAACGTGTTTAAGGAGGTCCATAAAGAGATTACAAAGGGCAAATTTGCTTGCTACATTTCAAACACCACTCCGCAGGGGGATGTCACTGTTTTTGATGTCACACACTTGGACCGTCGTAAAGATGTTACTAACATATACCAGGTAACACATTTATTGTGGTTCTGTTACTAACAGACGTATTCTATAACTGTTTTTACAACAGCAGCATTTCTGTTTTCTAAGGGATCTGTTTTTTCTTTTTGTACTAACACATGTATTTTTGCACAAGTTTGCTGATGGAATTTTTTGTTAACCAATACAGGTAACGTTCGATCCATTAGATCACACGGCTGAATGCTCATGCAGGGGGTTCATCCGTGTCGGTTATTTGTGTCGTCATGTTTTCAGTGTTTACTTGGTGCAAAAGGTTGACCGTATCCCCGACAAATATGTGGCTATGAGGTGGATGCGTGATTTGCTCCCAAAGAAAGTTTTCTCAATTTCTAGTCGTTACGGGGTTGACAGCCACCCAGAATCAGTCCTTAGGAATGAAATTCTTGAGCTAGTGACCGAATGCGTGGATGTTGCAAGGAGCAATGAGAACTCACTTAATGATTTAGCTGAACAGCTCCGGTTGATGAAGCTTAACTTGTTAGCGAAACAGCCGCTTACACCACCTGTACCGGAGTCCGACGAAGCTGCTATGGAAGACATACTTGGTCAGACCATTGACCGTGAAGTGGTTGTTGCTAACCCGGATGTTGTCCGAAACAAGGGATGCGGGAAAAATAGGCCCATCAGTGGTCCAGGTGAAAAGATACTAAAGAAACCAGCCAACATACAAAAGGCCCCCCGTCTATGTGCCAAGTGTAAGAAGTATGTGACAGATCATGACTCAAGAAACTGTGAGAAGGTCTCTGCGATGAAGAAAGCGAAGGAAGCACGCACGTCGGTTGGCGCGCCACCATAGCTTGAGAAGGTATCGCATTACGCCTAAGCAGTAGGTTTATAAATAATTGCACTTTTTGGACTGTGTTACGTACTTTATAACATTTTCTTGTTATCGGCCTTCAACTACTTGTTATGTCCGTAACACAGTTACTGTTGCAACTACGTAAGTACTTAGGCGATGCGCATACTGGTTATATATGTTTTTATGTAATGTTGGTATGTATGGTGGCTGTTTTTTGGAAAGACATGTTTGCAAGCCTAATTTTAGGTTGATCTATTTTATGATATGCCGCTTTTATGAAGCCCGTGTTGGTTGTTTGATATATCTTTATGCAATGTTTTAGCTTTTGGTTTTTTAACAGGGCAGCTCCAAAAACAGAATGCACTTCAACAGATAGTACATGTATAATGCATATTTAACATATGTTAACGACTGGTAACATGTGTAAGCCAGGCAATAACATATGTCTGATACACAACTTACACATGTAAGCATACCAAGTATGTCTGTGTAATACGTCACTTACACATGTAAGCATAACAATATGCTTGTGTAATACGCCACTTACACATGTAACCATACCAAATATGCATGTGTAATGGTTCACTTACACAGGTAAGCATAACAATATGCCTGTGTAATACGTTACTAACTCGTGTAACCCACATATCCCCTATGCACAGCCCACACCAATAACACATGTGGGCTGCCAACTAGCTTGCACAGTTTATACCTACGTTACTAACTCAAGTTAGCAAGTTCATGCTTACACAGTTAAACCTACATCTTACACAAGTTACCAAGTCACACTAACACAAGTAACTTTCACTAAGATATGTGTGATGCCAACTAGGCTTGCACACATATACCAACGTCTGTACTTACACATGTAAGGAGGATGCATCCAAAACACTGGCACAACCCGGGCACTAACACATGTTTTTTTTGTGTTCAACAACACATGTTTTGCAAGTGTCTTCGTTTCACTAACACATGTATGCAATGGTCAAAAGTTATCAACACAACAACTCACCAAAAATACTCTGATAACGTTTCAACACGACTTCACGGAAGGATTACTTCATAAACACCACGATATCATACATTAAAACCTACTAAACTATTACACAGGGATAGCTTTAAAGGTACTACATTAGTTTATTTATAAACCGATACGCGGTTTACCAAAGCACAACAGCCCACATTCAAACCACACAACCATACTTCCCTATCATGGGGAAAACTTACCATACTGGGATTCAAAGCTAATCTCGGACGGGGAGGTTGTCTCTTCTGCTGACCACGGGTTGTGCGTTGCCAACCTGTAAAGGGTGTCAGGTGAGTTCGGGCATAAAGGACACCCACAAAACTCATGGTCATCGTCTACACCGGGGCAAACCAAATCCGCAGGATTAGTGCAAGGGGCGACTGGCGTGACCGAGGTCACGCTCTCGGGTGAGCTTTCAACTGCCATCATTTCCTCATCAGATTTGTGTGGTTTTTTTTCATTACCCGTGTTGTTTTTGGAACTGTTCGGATCATCGCCAACTTCTTGAGTAGGGTACACATCATGAATGGCAACATCTTTTGGTGAGGTTTCCTTTTTTTCTTCTACTTTCTGACGTTTTGGAGGAGGGGTGCATGGTGGAGATGACATTTTTTGTGGTTTAGTTGATGTGTGGTTGGATGTGTTGAATCTTGCTTGCATTTTTATAGGAGAGTGGTTTGTGTTTGGTAGGTTATTAACATTAAAACATATTAATGGTTTCTTTTGTGTATTTAAATCTCATATCTACTTGAGGGAAAAATCAATAAATATTAATTTGGGGTAGAGTGACAATAATCTTTATGTCAAATCAAATCAAATAAAGGTGATAGATGTCATTTATTTTTAAATTAATTCTTTTGTGTACTTTGTCATAGTACAATGTCTATTATTTAAATAGTTTGAATTTCTTTGGTGTACTTGTCATAGTACAATGTCTATTATTTAAATAGTTTGAGTTTTGTTTGCATTTTTTCATTTGGTACTTTTTATTATTTATAATAATAACTGATCCATAAGCCTTTTTAGATAGATAGGAAAACATTCCATGCCATGCTTACCTGGTCACATAACTACGAGTTCATATTACATACGTTAGCCATAGGGCATGTTTCTGATCATCCTAATTAAACCTACAAGTAGCTTTACCAAAATAAACATTGTTTGTAGGGGATAATATAAAGTGTACGTCTTAACATGACAACCAACAACCATCAAAATACCCCCCACCCCCACGACCACACTCCCACTGATGTATTGCAAAATACATCTATTTTCGGTCTATAGTTTATGTTATTTTCGAGTCAGTTTGTGTCGTTTTTGTGGTATTTTCGTATTCTATTTAGTATTTTGTGTTGCACAGGAGTCCGGGCAAGAAAGGAAGTAAAATGGAGCTTAAACGAGAAAAAAGGAGCCTCCGGACGAGTCGCGGTTGATCGGGAAGTCGAAAAAAGAAAAAAATGAAAAATTATGTCTCGTCACGCTACGTGACGGGAAAGAGTACATCTGGTCACGCGACGTGACGGATCCCCCTGATCCTGAATCTGGTCACGCTACGTGACCACAGCATCTGAAGCCCGTCGCGCGACGCGACGGGATCAAAATCGTGAAAAAATGTGTTTTTGGCCCAATTTCGATTTTAAAAACCCTAGGACGGCCATAATTCGATTGTATCATCATCTTGGACGAACTAAAGCTGCTCTGGAGCACTAGGAGGTGAGAGAAAGGCCAAGGGTCAAGATTTTGAGCATTGGGATCGAGAGATTCGGGTTTTAATCATTCGGGTTCTTCGTTCCTTTGTTCTTTTGAATTGCAAACTATGTTTCATGAACTTAGAACTGATTTTATTCTTGTTTTGAACATGTTTCTTGGCTAGACTTTCATTACTACTTAGGTTTTGATGAATACTCATGATTGAATGATTGTTTTTATGGTTTTTGGAACTTTGACTATGGATTGATGATTTAGTAAAGACTTTGATTATTTTTGATCTGGTGTATATGCGTACCTAGTTTTGTTCAATTAATAATTATTTACTCCACATGCGTTTTTGTGAATGTCTTTCATGTATGAATGCGTGTTAGGTTGTGGACTGTGTGTTAGCAACTAGTTTATGGTAAATTGCTAGTGTTTTCCATAGGAGTGATTTTTGTTGATTGGGTAGTTCTAGGTATTCTTCAAATTCCAATAGCTGTAAGGTGCGGGATTGTCGATATGTCTAGGGTGTTAAATTGCTAGATCTAGATACTTTGTAAGAAGATCTTCCTAGTTTCCTTACCACTACTTGCGTATCGAGTCAGGTCAGGTTTTCTATAGTTACCCCTTGCACCTAGTGTATTGAGGCTTTCGCGCTGTAAGGTAGACTGTCTAGCGGGTACTTTATCATCAGAGTAGGTAAGCCTGTAAGGGTAACCTCTCAATCGGTAGTTTAACGGCTTATAGGTAACCTTAGGTTTCTCCTTGAGAAGGGTCGAGGGTCCTCTAGTTTATCCTGTAAGTTTAGTATCTTAAGATCCCGGTTCCATAGCTAGTTCCATAACCATATAAGTTCATCAGTCATGAGTAGGATTCTAACCTAGGTAGTATTTTCACCATCCTTGGAATTCAGTTTTGCTCAGTTTTCGTCTTTAATTCAATTTGTTTATTTTAGTTAATCTTTATTTTATTGCAATTTAGTTTTTAGTAAAACCCCCCTCTAAAATAATAAATAGTTTTATTTCAGTTTTAGATAAGTTTTCGAGTCTAGTTACCGTTTTCCATTAGAGTCTCGTGGGTTCGATATCCGGACTTACTTTAGCTTTACTAGAGTCGATAGGTTCACTTGCCTGTCAGTAGTTTAGTTTTAGAGAGTCTAGAGTATTACTAGGTGTCTAGTTTTAGGTTTAATTTAGTTATTTTTATTAAACTACTTTTAGCACATCAAGTTTTTGGCGCCGTTGCCGGGGACTCTTGGCGATTGCGTTAATTAGGTTTGATTGAACTTATCTGAAATATCTGTGCTATTTGTTATTTTTATTTCAGTTAATTTTTATTTTTTATTTTTATTTCGAGTCTTTTCTATTTTTCTTAGTTTCTTTTATCTGTTATTCTCTTACCTCTTTTATTGTCTACTCTGCAGTTTTATGCCAGTTACTCGTTCAAGGAGCAAGTCAGCTGCTGCAGTTAAGCTTGAAGAGGTAAGTTCTTCTAGCTCTAGTTCTTCTAGGTCTTCTAGTTCGCCTTCCCCACCACCCAGTCCACCACCAAACCTTCCCCAAATGGCTGAACGTCGCACTGTCCACCAACAATCCACCCTGGGTTTTACGGGCGTTAACTCCCCTATTACCATCCCAGCCATCAACAATGAGGGGTCCTGGCAGATACCCTCCTACATCATGACGGCCATTGGTAACACCTGTCAATTCCACGGCCGCGATGATGAGGATGCCCCAGCCCACATAGCCCGTCTGACTCGCATCATAGCTACCTTTAAGCTACAGGGCGCCTCAGATGATGCTAAATTCCTCCAGCTGTTCCCATTTTCCCTAGCTGGTCGTGCCGCCACTTGGCTCGACTCTCACCCTACCGACACTTTTAGCACTTGGGATGCCCTCAAAGAAGCTTTTCTGAATAAGTACTTTCCCCCTAGCAAGGCCTCCCGCCTTCGCGATCAGATCCATTCGTTCTGGATGGAACCTGATGAGCCTTATTATCTTGCATGGGAGCGTTTTCAAAACCTGCTTAGCAGGTGCTCCCAACATGGTCTGACTGATTGGGCCCTTGTAGAGAAATTCTACAATGGCTTAACTTATGAGGCAAAGAACCGTTTTGACACTTCTGCAGGCGGCCACATGATGGGTAAGAAAACTGTGGCCGAATGCAATGACTTATTTGAAAGCTTTGCCCAAACAGACCATGAGCAGCGGACCTTACTCAGGAATTCTATTCCTGCACCTAGTACCACCTCACCAGCTCGAGGTGTTCACCAAGTCACATTGGATACTAGTGTGGCTGCTGCTTTAGATGCACTGACTAAGGAAGTGAAGGAGTTAAAATTAAAATCTGAAAAGTGTGAGATGTGTAGGGGAGGGCATGCTACTTCTGAATGCCCTTTGATTCATCAGGATGAGCAGGTGGATTTTGTAGGCGGTCAGAACTGTGGGTCAAATAACTCCTATGGAAATTCTTACAACCCAGGTTGGAGGAATCATCCAAACTTCAGCTGGAAATCTTCCAGTAATCCCCCTGGTTTCTCATCAAACTCTTCTCATAGCCAGGGGCAGGGTCAGTATTCGGGAGGAAATTCGGGTAATAAGGTAGGTTCGGGTATTGAGGGTGGTTTGGGTGAAATAAAAGAACTTCTAACCCAGTTAGTAGCTAAAGATGCCCAGACCCAGAAAACTCTAGCAGAGCATGACACCTTGTTGAAAAATCATCACTCTGCATTTTTGGATCTTCAGCGTACTGTTGGTGATATTGCTAGGCGGTTGGAAGAGCGGCCCCAAGGCCAGTTCTCGGGTAGCACTCAACCCAACCCAGCCGCTCAACTGAAAGCAGTCACCACTCGTAGTGGTAGAGGGGCAGAGAGAGTTAGTGAGCAGGTAGAGAGTGAGGAAGAGGAGCAGGTAGATGAGGAAATAGAGATGGAGGCTCCTAGTAGGGTGCAACCTAGGCTAGTCCCAGCAAGTACCGCACCAAATAGTGAGCCTCAGATAGAGAAAGTATTAGGTAGGACACCCACACCGATTAGGCCTACCCCTGAGATTGATCCTTCTCGTCTTCCATACCCTGCCCGCCTTAGGAACCAGAAATATGCTAAGGAGTATGGACATTTTCTTGATATGTTTAAGCAGCTTAAAATCAATCTTCCGTTCATTGAGGCCCTCCAACATATGCCTAAATATGCCAAATTCCTTAAAGATCTTCTGAAAAGGAAAGATAGGCTGGGGGAGGTCTCAAACATTCCATTGACTGCGGGATGTTCTGCGGTGGTTTTGAACAAGCTACCGGAGAAATTGACAGACCCCGGGATTTTTACAATCCCGTGTATGTTTGGTAGTGACACTCAAAACCACGCGTTGGCAGACTTAGGTGCTAGTATCAACCTGATGCCTTATTCTCTTTATGAGAAACTAGACCTAGGTGACCTGACCCCAACGCGCATGACTTTATCCCTTGCTGACCGATCAGTCAAATATCCACGGGGAATTGTGGAAAACTTGTTGGTGAAAGTTGATAAATTTGTTTTCCCCGTGGATTTTGTTATTCTTGACATGGAGGTAGATGACAAAGTACCTCTAATTTTAGGCCGTCCGTTTCTGCGTACCGCCAAGGCACTCATTGATGTCTTTGACGGGAAGATCACTCTACGCGTCGGAGATGAGACGGTCACCTTTGAGATCCTCAAATCCATGAGATACCCTGGTAGTCAAGACGATTTTAGCGGTCCCACTGACTCTGTTTACTTCATAAATTCTTTTATCTCTCATGTGGACCGATGTCTTGATTACATCTGTGGGGGTGATTTGGTAGTTGAAACCCATGAGGAGGATGTAGGTTCGTTTGAGGATGAGGCCCCTTTGTTTCCTGAGGCATTAGAGATTAGTGAGGTTCGGGAGGAGAGTAGTAAACCTTCATTAGAGATACCACCGCCTTTAGAACTTAAGGTTTTACCCTCTCACTTAGAGTATGCCTACTTAGGGGAGAATGCTAGTTTGCCCGTCATTATTTCATCTAAACTGACGGAGGAGGAGAAGAGTCGGTTGCTTGATGTGTTGAAGGCACATAAGCAAGCCATTGCATGGAGGCTCTCTGACATCCAGGGCATCAGCCCCACCTACTGTACCCACAGGATACTCATGGAGGATAATTATAAGCCTGTGGTGCAGCCTCAGAGACGCCTAAATCCAAACATGCAGGAAGTAGTTAGGAATGAGGTTCTTAAGCTTATGGATGCTGGTCTGATCTATCCCATCTCTGATTCCCCGTGGGTGAGCCCGACTCAGGTTGTCCCTAAGAAAGGAGGGATGACGGTGGTCACTAATGAGAAGAATGAGCTCATTCCCACTCGTACTGTCACTGGTTGGCGTGTCTGTATTGATTATAGGAGACTGAATGACGCCACCAGGAAAGACCATTTTCCTCTCCCGTTCATTGATCAGATGTTGGAGCGTCTGGCAGGGCAGCAGTTTTACTGTTTCCTTGACGGATTTTCAGGTTATTTCCAGATCCCCATTGCACCGGAGGATCAGGAGAAGACCACCTTTACATGCCCCTATGGCACTTATGCGTATCGCCGCATGCCGTTTGGGTTATGTAACGCTCCGGCCACCTTTCAGCGTTGCATGATAGCTATTTTTCAGGATATGATTGAGACATCTATGGAGGTTTTCATGGATGATTTTTCGGTTTATGGTAGCTCTTTTGATGTTTGTTTGGCTAACTTAGAGAGGATGTTAGAGAGATGTGTTGAGTCTAAGTTAATGTTGAATTGGGAGAAGTGTCACTTTATGGTGACTGAGGGGATAGTTCTAGGACATAAGATTTCTAGGGATGGTATAGAGGTTGATAGGGCTAAGATTGACACCATTAGTAGGCTTCCACCTCCGACCAATGTCAAGTCCATCCGTAGTTTTCTAGGTCATGCGGGTTTCTACCGTAGATTCATTAAGGATTTTTCCAAAATCACTCGACCCATGACCCGTCTTCTTGAGAAAGACGTTCCTTTTGTCTTCGATGAGGAGTGTCTTAAGGCTTTTGAGTTTTTGAAGGAGCGGTTGGTGAGTGCTCCTATCTTAGTTTCACCCGACTGGAGCTTGCCTTTTGAGCTCATGTGTGATGCGAGTGACTACGCAGTCGGGGCAGTCTTAGGGCAAAGGCGTGACAAACATTTTCATCCTATCTACTACGCCAGTAAGACCCTTAACGATGCTCAGGAGAACTATACAACTACCGAGAAAGAGCTCTTGGCGGTTGTATTTGCTTTTGATAAATTTCGTTCTTATCTCGTGCTTTCCAAAACCACCGTTTTTACTGATCACTCGGCTTTGCGGTTTCTGTTCGCAAAGAAGGATGCCAAACCTCGTCTGATTCGGTGGATCCTTTTGCTTTCCGAGTTTGATATTGAGATTAAGGATAAGAGAGGGGCAGAGAATGTGGCTGCGGATCACCTCTCTCGTTTAGAGGATCCGAGTAGAGAGGAGATTCGTGAGGAGGCGATTGGAGATAAATTCCCTCACGAGTCCATAGATTTTGTTGAGGCTGAGAAGCAAGGTATGCCATGGTTCACTGATTTGGCAAATTACCATGCTCATGGGATGTTGGTAGAAGGCATGAATACCCAACAGCGTAAGAAGTTTCTTAGAGAAGCTACTAAGTATGTGTGGGATGATCCATTTCTGTTTAGAATAGGAAGTGATAGGATTTTGAGGAGATGTGTTAGTAGAGAGGAGGGTCTAGAGATCATTAGGCACTGTCATGAGAGTCTTTATGGAGGGCACCATGCTCATCACACTACCGCTCAGAAGGTCTTTGATAGTGGTTTTTATTGGCCTTCAGTGGTGAAGGATGCCCTCGAGTTCGTACGGCGGTGTGATGCTTGTCAACGCACCGGCAATATTTCATCCAAGGATGAGATGCCTCAGAACCCCATTCAGGTTCTTGAAGTTTTTGATGTATGGGGCATTGATTTCATGGGACCGTTCCCCATTTCTGGAGGGAACCGGTACATCCTCGTGGCCATTGATTATGTTTCCAAGTGGGTGGAAGCGCAGGCTTTACCTACTAATGATGCCCGAGTGGTGGTGAAATTTTTAAAGAAGTTGTTCACTCGGTTTGGTACTCCTAAGGCTCTTATTAGTGACCGTGGTACGCATTTCTGTAACACCTTGATGGAAAAGGTGTTAGCGCGCTACGGGGTCACTCACCGTTCATCTACCGCTTACCATCCTCAAACAAGCGGTCAAGTGGAGAATGCAAACCGAGGAGTGAAGAGAATCCTTGAGAAAACCGTTGGGAAAAGTCGGAAGGACTGGTCCGACAAGCTAGATGATGCGCTTTGGGCATTTAGAACTGCATACAAAACACCGTTAGGCACTACTCCGTTTATGATTGTCTACGGTAAAGCATGTCATCTCCCCGTTGAGCTAGAACACCGAGCTCTTTGGGCCCTTAAGGCGGTTAATCTTGATCTGACCGAAGCAGCGAAGCGACGATACTTTCAACTTCATGAGTTAGAGGAGCTTCGAGATGCAGCGTATGCGCGATCTTTGAGTATTAAGGAGAGAACTAAAGCGTTGCATGATAGAAGATTGAAAGGTGTGAAGGAGTTCAAGAAGGGTGATCAGGTGCTTTTATATAAATCCCGTCTGAAGTTGTTTGGAGGAAAGCTCAAATCCAAGTGGGCGGGACCGTATACGGTGAAAGAAGTGTTCCCGTATGGCACCATTGAACTACTACACGTTGATGAGGGAAAAACATGGAAGGTTAACGGTCATAGGTTGAAGCATTACATTGGAGGACCGTTAGACACGAGCGAGAGTGAGGAAACTCCTCTCGAAATTCCTGAGAAGATGAGTACTTAGAGTTTTTGGGTGAAAATCCCAAGTGTAGAGTTTGTAGACATTCACTTTCTTTTAATTTATAGCTTACTTAGTCGTTTTCGGTTTTGTTTTTGTCGTTTTTCGGTTTGTGTTTTTGTGTGTCGACATCATCTTGCAGGAATTCATAGCTAAATCGTAGAAGGGAACACCGAGAAAGCAAGTACAGGTAAGTATTTTATCAAAGGTTTTGCTAGATATGAGGTTTTAGAATGGTGGGGTAAACACTTAAAATTTTTCTAAGGCAAAAAGGGTGAAAAAGGAGCAAACTTTCTGAGAAAAACCACCCTTCACGCTGCGTGACGGGGTTGGAAATTGTGGTCACGTAACGCGACCAAAAAAAAAAAAAACCGCTGCTTCTTCTTCTCTGCACTTCAACAAAACAAAACCCTAACACAACCACCTATCATCCCAATCTTCCATCTCCACCACCAGCCCTCCACCTTCACCTCCACCCGCCACCAACCACCCTCACCACCCTGCTCTGCCTCCTCACCATCACCAAAACCCTAACAAACCTATCCCTACCCTAACCCTCAACCCACAACAAACCTCCGACCCCAAACAACCACATCCGCCGCCCCACCACCTGCCCCCTCCACCTTCCCTTCGCGGCCGCATCACAACACTCCACCACCTCGTCAGCCACCAACAACAGCCGCACAATCCGCCTCCCTCCGCCTTCCTCCGCCTCCTCCTCCAATCGACCACCACACCAAACACTCCTGCACCACAGTCCCAACTCCCCCTGCCTCCACCACCGTCTCCAACCCTCTTCGTCTCCGTCAGCCAACCACCTACACCTTCCCCTCCGACCCTTAATCGAACCCAGAACCTAACAAACTTTCACCACCACAGACACCCAGCACCACAATCAGCCCCTACCTCCACCCACCTAAAACCCCAACCAGGTCACCCTTTCTAACAATTTTTCTGTCCTACATTGGTCTGCACCATAGGTATGAATTCTTGCTCTTTTCTTTTGTATCATTGTCGTCGCAGACGTGTTTTTATTCGTAGGTTACTCGTCAACAGTTGGATATTGTTTGTCTTGTCACGTCTTTAACGTTGGTTCATTCTAGTCGTTGATGTGTTTGGAATTAGGTCGTCATGGCGTGTTATTTGTGTTTTGTTTGGATTGTGTTGGTCTTGTTCTGTTGGGATTGTGTCGTTTGTGTCGCGTCTTTGGTGTCGCTAGTCTTGTATTCTTGCGTTTTGTTTGGTATTGTGTCATAGTGTAGTAGTTTTACTTACGTGTTAATGTATTTTGGTCGAGTCTTGATGTCGTTTAGTTGAGTTCTACATTAGTCCCTAGTCCTTTAGGGTCGCTTATGCCCTTGATTGATATGGTTTGGTATTATGTCCTCTTATTGTCGTTTTTTTTAGGTACCAAATGGCCAAAATTCCCCCGTCTAAGGGGAATTTTTTCAACCCGAATCAAATTTTACCAAAACTATTTGTTTTTCTCACTTTTGTCTTTCGGGCCGCCATTTTGAATCATTAGGCACTTGTACTTAATTGCGGACAATTAAAGTGTCGGGATGGGGTAGTGTACTTTGAGTCGTTTTTATTCATTTTAGTGTCATGTCTGTACGTCGAGTCTATCTTAGTTAGTTTTTGTCTTCTTTGAGTCGTTGGGTTTACTATTAAGCTATTCACAGGTATAAGACCGCCTCACCCGTACTCAATCTCCATTCGGGCGAGGTTTGGGTCTAGAATTCGATAATTTGTAAACGGTAACCCACTTTTCGAGTTGTAATTTCTTTTTATTATTTATTTCGGTCACGACCGCGAAAGAAATGCTATACGGTCGTATTTTTGTATATATTTATATATATATAAAAAAAAAAAAAGAAGATTGCGATCACTAATGCATGTTTGCTTGTTTTTGTTTGGGTTTTCACTTTGTTTTGCAGGCATGGCAGGTGAGTCGTCTTGCGCTGGTCAAAAACGGAAGAAGGCACCCACATCACCCCCAAAGCAGGTCATCGCAGACAGGAGGACATGTGGAGGTGTATGATGGGAGCAATGAACCTTACTATCCCAGACATTTTCAGAGCCCCAGAGCCGCATGTGCCGCAGGATGAGCCACCAGGTGGAGTTGATGAGACTTAGTGTGGGGATGGAAGTGCAGCATGATCACTGGTTTAGTATTTTTCTTTATTTTTCTTTTATCTGATGTTTTGATTTGATCATGGTCTGTACTAAACTTGATATATTTTGATACTTTGGGTACTGGGATGGTTGGTTGGTGATGTTTGTTTATATATATATATCTGGTAGTTTATGGTTTGTGAGTGTGGTTTAGAATGGTGAGCCGCTTTCGTTCGTGTGTGGGAGTTTGGAATTGTTTGCTGAGCACGTTCGAATTGGAGGGCATGTTTTTGGATAAGACTGGCACATGACAGTCTCGCTATATTTCCAGCTAAGTCTTTTCCTTTTTATCTTCTCTTTTTGTTTTTCTTTTTGTTTAGTGTCAGTTTATTATCGTGTTTGAGTCAGTTGTCCATTCCTGCATTGAGGACAATGCAAAATTTAAGTGTGGGGATGGACCGTGTCTGTCATAGTTAAGTCTTTAAAAAAAAAAAAATTGAAAAAAAAAAATGTCCCTGATTTTGAAGTTTGCATTATAATAAATATGGAAAATGATAGGTAAAGTTAGGTGTCCGGTTTTCAAATAGTATGTATAATAAGAGATTAAAATTGATTGAAAACGTGTCTGACTTGGGATATGTGGGTAGGCTCGACCGGTAGAAAGGTTTCCTTTGGAAAGTAATAAATTAATTATGTTAGGCTATTTTGTGGGTTCTCATCTAGGAGAAACGGGGAGACCGAAACCGCCAAAAATAGTATAAGAAGCACCGTTATAAGTAGAAAACCGTTAGAATTTCTAATCACTTAAAAAAAAAAATTAATTAGAAATCAAAGCAAAAATACTGAAGCTCAAGGTGCCTGGTCACTGGGATAGCGACTTGGATTGGCCACACCCTCTGAGTTAAGTATGCTGAGATGGAAAAAAAAAAATGCTGAAGCTTAAGGTGCCTGGCCACTGGGATAGCGACTTGGATTGGTCACACCCTCTGAGTTAAGTATTTATAAAAAAAAAGAAAAAAAGAAAAAAAAAAGTGATTCTAAATTCTCTTGGTATTCTACATAAGACGGTTGGGAAATGGTCAATTGATCGTTCCTTTAGCTTCATAAGCTTGAGGCGGGATTAGGAGGAACTGTGGCTTCCTTTGAGTGAGACCCTAGATAGACTAATCAACATGAACTTAACATAAATAAAAAGGGGCTTGGAAACCGGTTTGGGTTTAAGAGGATCAATATACCTGCAATCGCAATCAACACGTGAGTAGATTATTAATTAAGTAACCTATGTTTTGAAACTGGATGTAAACCTAACTGTGATTCCATAGCATAATTCTTTTTCAGGGACGAAAAAACATAAGTGTGGGGATATTTGATGTATTGCAAAATACATCTATTTTCGGTCTATAGTTTATGTTATTTTCGAGTCAGTTTGTGTCGTTTTTGTGGTATTTTCGTATTCTATTTAGTATTTTGTGTTGCACAGGAGTCCGGGCAAGAAAGGAAGTAAAATGGAGCTTAAACGAGAAAAAACGAGCCTCCGGACGAGTCGCGGTTGATCGGGAAGTCGAAAAAAGAAAAAAATGAAAAATTATGTCTCGTCACGCTACGTGACGGGAAAGAGTACATCTGGTCACGCGACGTGACGGATCCCCCTGATCCTGAATCTGGTCACGCTACGTGACCACAGCATCTGAAGCCCGTCGCGCGACGCGACGGGATCAAAATCGTGAAAAAATGTGTTTTTGGCCCAATTTCGATTTTAAAAACCCTAGGACGGCCATAATTCGATTGTATCATCATCTTGGACGAACTAAAGCTGCTCTGGAGCACTAGGAGGTGAGAGAAAGGCCAAGGGTCAAGATTTTGAGCATTGGGATCGAGAGATTCGGGTTTTAATCATTCGGGTTCTTCGTTCCTTTGTTCTTTTGAATTGCAAACTATGTTTCATGAACTTAGAACTGATTTTATTCTTGTTTTGAACATGTTTCTTGGCTAGACTTTCATTACTACTTAGGTTTTGATGAATACTCATGATTGAATGATTGTTTTTATGGTTTTTGGAACTTTGACTATGGATTGATGATTTAGTAAAGACTTTGATTATTTTTGATCTGGTGTATATGCGTACCTAGTTTTGTTCAATTAATAATTATTTACTCCACATGCGTTTTTGTGAATGTCTTTCATGTATGAATGCGTGTTAGGTTGTGGACTGTGTGTTAGCAACTAGTTTATGGTAAATTGCTAGTGTTTTCCATAGGAGTGATTTTTGTTGATTGGGTAGTTCTAGGTATTCTTCAAATTCCAATAGCTGTAAGGTGCGGGATTGTCGATATGTCTAGGGTGTTAAATTGCTAGATCTAGATACTTTGTAAGAAGATCTTCCTAGTTTCCTTACCACTACTTGCGTATCGAGTCAGGTCAGGTTTTCTATAGTTACCCCTTGCACCTAGTGTATTGAGGCTTTCGCGCTGTAAGGTAGACTGTCTAGCGGGTACTTTATCATCAGAGTAGGTAAGCCTGTAAGGGTAACCTCTCAATCGGTAGTTTAACGGCTTATAGGTAACCTTAGGTTTCTCCTTGAGAAGGGTCGAGGGTCCTCTAGTTTATCCTGTAAGTTTAGTATCTTAAGATCCCGGTTCCATAGCTAGTTCCATAACCATATAAGTTCATCAGTCATGAGTAGGATTCTAACCTAGGTAGTATTTTCACCATCCTTTGAATTCAGTTTTGCTCAGTTTTCGTCTTTAATTCAATTTGTTTATTTTAGTTAATCTTTATTTTATTGCAATTTAGTTTTTAGTAAAACCCCCCTCTAAAATAATAAATAGTTTTATTTCAGTTTTAGATAAGTTTTCGAGTCTAGTTACCGTTTTCCATTAGAGTCTCGTGGGTTCGATATCCGGACTTACTTTAGCTTTACTAGAGTCGATAGGTTCACTTGCCTGTCAGTAGTTTAGTTTTAGAGAGTCTAGAGTATTACTAGGTGTCTAGTTTTAGGTTTAATTTAGTTATTTTTATTAAACTACTTTTAGCACATCACCCACCATCTCTAACTGCCCACGCTGCCAACTAAACTTTCCTCAATGCTTGCCGAGCAATCTTCGCTTTCATGGTATTAACATCGGAGCAGAGGATGTGGGCTGCAAATTTTTTCCGGAGTCTGTTCAGCTCCCCTTTTTTTTTCTTCCATTGTGAACTTAATTCACACTCAAACGGCACATGCATCCCCATGAAACGCTCCATATGTCGCATCAGAAATACGCCGCAGTCCGTTCCATTCCCTGCTGTCCCCCATTCCAGATCAAGCTTCTGTATTGCTGCAGCCTCAACCGCTTTCGCCCTCGGGTGTTGGATCTCCTTCAGGAAATTGACAAACATGTGCTTCTGCAGTTTATTTACATGTGTTAGTACCATACTAAACAACCGGAACATTCAACATTAGGCAACAAACTTACGTATTTATATGGCACATCCATGTTGTTGAACTCGCTTCTTGTTCGGAACCCACGACGACCTCTCTTCTTATCATTGTCAATCAGAATTATCGCCACATTGCGAAGCTCAAAAACTAACAAGTAGAAATGCCCTCTCTCAAGCACAGGGAACTGGACGATCTCATATTTCCTGAAGTCTGTGACTTTGTGGTAACTTGGTATAGCGGCCTTCATGCCAGCTGCAAACTTTTCCTGTCTGGCTTGGTGATCACACTTCTTATCATTTATCATCCATGGAATCTATGCGGTTTAGAAAGTGGTGTAAGTACAATATTCAAAACATAACATACAAACTAAATTGAAACGACTATTAATTACCACAGCTTTGGTTCCTATAAACAGGCGAAGGTACGCGTCATCTGACTTTAAAGTTTCTTCGAAATTGAGAACTTCCACCCAACAATCGATTATGCTGTCCGCAACCCACTGACCCGGCTTCAACGACTTAAACATACCACGTGTAGCTTCCACATTAGAAGTACTTCTAAACAAGACCTCCCTACACATGTTTATTAAAATACTTTAACGTTACTGCCTTAGTAAATTATAAGAAACAATCTATTCGCAGCCTACCTTGAAAGCGTATCAGGGTCGTCAATAACTGTTGTGTCAACCTCCTTGCCTTTCCCAGTTGTGTCAACCTCTTTCCCTTTCCCATCCCTGCGTTAAAACAACCAGATTTAAGCTTTCAAATGTGAGGAAACAGGACATAGGGTGTATAGAGTATTTGATACGCAAACTTACAGCTCCGCTTGAACTTTCCTCCGAGCATATGTCCCAAACAGCTTATGTTGCAAGGTTTCATCCACGCATATGTATTCCCACACGTCTTCGTCATCTTTGGTCACCCCCTCCAGCAGGGTCACGCCACGTATGATGAAGGGAGATTTGTGCACGTACGTCACGCTTCGTTCCCGTAGTGGATTCCTCTTCCCCTTGTCCAATTCGGCAATCATTTTTTGCCTATCTGCCAATGTTAGATTATCATCATCATCCTGATCTTCCTTAGCAACGCCATATAGATTGTATACGCCACTTTTCGCGTCAAAGGAACTGATAGGCAAAACCATCGGGATAGGCGACGGTGTTTCCACTGCTTTCTCAGACGATGAGCACGCTGTTTGTTATAAAAAAAAATTGTAGTTTTACTTTAAACAATCATGTCAACTAACATACGAAACAGCAGACTATAGCATATAACATACCATGGAGAGGAACATTCATGGCTTCACGACCTTCTTTCTCATTGTTTATCCCCTGTTCGGCTTGCTCAATCTGCGTCAGTCCAACACTAAAAGTTGGCATTTCATAGTCATCCCCTCGCGCACTTTGGTTTGGCAGAACTTGTCCTGAAACCACGCCCGATGCTCCTACGTCATCATGCGCACCTGGATTTGGCGCCCTGTCACCCACTGGCGCGATCCCCGAGTAACATGCAGATTCGCTAGCGTCATCTACAATGAACATTTTACAATGTAGTCATTATGAAATGAAAAAACAGTTACATCCAAAACTCGTTTCGTTTTATAAAAGGCTGAGTCAACATTACCGTTAGTTTGTTTTGACAGCGTTACTGGGTCTGGTTGTTTCTCGATATTAACAGGAACGGACGTCGGCTGCTGCGTTTTTTGTACTGTTGCACCATCACTGACATCAGGGTCAGCAGCTACCTTCTCTTCTGTTGAGGTGTCAAAAAATATACGTGACGAAAACATTAACATCTAAAGAATTTTGTTACTGACCATTAACATAGGTTAGTGACTTTTGCTGGGGAAATACTTACTTTTTTGTGTCTCTTGTTGCTTATCTTCAGAAATCAGCGGCCCCGCATGTCCTGTAGACAAGCTGTGGTCTTTGTCGGTGTCATGAACACACGTCGCCTCCTGCTGCGAATGTTGGACGGGCGCCACAGTGCTCAGATCAGTCGGAGATTTTTCACGATCAGCATCTGGCTTCTCATTTCTTGGATTGCCTATTGAAGAACAAAAAACACGGATGCCGCCATAAATAAAGATGTCTAGGCTGAATGAATAATGCTTTTATCAGATCCTAATGACAAACCATAACACGGGTTAGTACACTCGAAGAAAGAAACACTTACTTCCCGTCGGATCAGGTGGCATATCCGCTGTTACCGGTCCCCCAACATGTGCCGTAGTCATGCTTCCGTCTTTTTCAGTTTCAGACACACTACTCCCAACATCAACAGTGGATGGTGGTTTATTATGATCAACAGCAGCCTTGTCGTCTTCCAACACCTTACCTACTTAAAAAAAAAATACACGTCATGCGTTCGTTTTTTACACTAAGAATCATTTTTCTATACCTACTCCAGTTTTAACACATGTTAGCTACCAATCAACATATAATATTAAAACAGTCCCAACTGACCTTGAACTTCCTTTCTTGCTTCCTCCATTAATGCAACATCACTTGCCCCAGCTTTCTTATTCCTTAGCTCTCTGGCTTTCACGGCTGGCCTCGACCTGATTATATTTTTGCTAAAACCGCCAGATCCCCGCGGCTGTGCACGTGCCTGTACCGTATCCATGCCCACCTTATCACTAGTCGTTTCATTCACAACGGACACTTCGCTTATTTTTATTTGACAAATGTGAGTAACATGTGTATTTTTTAAATTGCTACAGGGGTGCTACATATATAATAGGACAACTTACCACTACCCTTGCTGCGAACATCGGCAATGGGTACCTCAGGGTCCACTACCTCACACCTCGTTCCACCGCGCACTGCCTTATCAGTATCAACATCTTTGTCAACCAACTTGTTATTCTCAGCATTGTGAAGGATCTTTCGGTATTGACTGTCCACTGGACTAGCATCACTAACGTCGTCATTGCCCAGCACAGTTTTCTTACGAGCCTGCAGAGGGGTTGTTAATGGCGAAATTTCCGTCCCCGTGCTTAACTCATCTAGTCCAGCACCAACGTCAAGTTCTATTCCAGCACCTGTATTTTTTGTAACGCCATGCACAGACATCAAACTATGTTATTTTTAATGTCAATGTTAATCGAACTCGCAGCCGCTTACCAGCTTTGTCTGATGTAACCCCTTGATCTGTATCAAGATCCGCTGCAGAATGTTTTACGCCATCATTATCTTCCGGCATTATTTGTAAGTCTCCCAGTACGCCTGCTATGGTGCCTGATACCGTATCGCGACCTCCAACCTCTTTATTCTTCCACTTAGGTAACTCCTGTATCACGCTCTCATACTTCCCTTTGACTGCAATCACATCTGCCCGGTCTGCATGCTGATCATATAACTTGGCAATTTCTGTCTCAACACGTTTCTTTGTCTTCAGCATAACATCTACTAGCTTATCAACTGCCAACACTTTTTCCTGTGAAGCAGATGGAAGGGGGCGTAAAATATAAAACCAAAGCATGATTTCTTTATCAATAAGATCATATAATAAGAACACTTTTTAATGTAAAGAAGGTCTAAACACCTGAATGCTCGGTTCGGCTGTTCCATTTTGAACGTTTTCACACTCCGACAAACCCATGAAGCTACCTGTTCCAAACCCACCATTTTCAATATCTAACTTCTCCCTTTCTCTCAGCCGTTGGAAATTCCAGAATGTAATTGGATATACAGAATCATCAACGTCAATCCAATCGCATGAAACGCAATCCACATACACAAGCTGCAGGTTAACAGATGTTAGTGACTGTACTAACACATGTTATAAACACACAAAATGTAAAATCAGTTTGCAAGTTTTTTTAATCAACAATGTTACCGTCAGCAATGCGAGGGGCCCAGCAAATGGTGTCTTTTGGGAATCTCTATTCCATCCATTTTTGCAAGTCCTAAGCTTCTCCACTAAGATGCCACACCAATCGATCTTCGCAAAATCCATATTATCCCTCATATACTCAATTGTTGAATCCTTCAAACTACCTTGTTTGTGGCATTCAATCATCACAGCATAGAAGCACATCAGAAAATCTAGACGGAAGTCAAAGCTATCAGCTCCTTCAGACTCATTCTGAATCATATCCACCATCTGTTTTGGCGTAACGTACTTGTTCTCTGGGTACCTCTTGCGCCACTTAGCTACTGCTTCGTCGTACTTTGGCAACCGGTCATGTGAGTTGAATGGAACCCCTCCACGTGGAATGCCAAGTATCTTCTCTACCACTTTTTCATCAACGATAATACTCCCACATGGGAAAGTCATCTCTAGTGTATCAGGGTTGAAATTATCAACCACATAATGCCCCAACTTGGCTGGTATACCGTCCACCTTAAAGTTTAACAACTTACCAAAACCCAACTCCTTCACAACCATTCGTTGTTCTTCACTTAAAACTTCCACACACCTAGCAAATTGAATAGGCGATGACCTAGTTCGTATTCCATTCCATTCATTCTTTTTGGACCTTTTACGTTGTTTTCCGGGTTCAACAACCTGCGTCTCCACATTTTCAGACCTTTTACGCTTACCAGCGCTACGTGACCTCGCCTCCCTGGTCGCATTTTTCTTCACAACTGCTGGTGTGGCACGCTCAACTACCCTCGACCCAGACCGTGTTAACCTAACTGACCCACTCGTAGTCTTTGTATCAGTTGCCCTCTCTGTACCTGCAAGCCGTCGATGACCCAGTCAGTTTACGCAGGCCAGGCACTGGCTAACACACGTTATCATATACAAATCGACAAGTACCTTTCGTCTTTTTTCGAGGGGTCTTGCTGCTGATCACAATTACTTTTTTTTTGCCTACACACAAACAGATGTCTTAATCAACCAACATAACAAATTGTAGGACCACATAATACAATGTATTCATATGCAATAAAACAAAACACACCTTTATCCTTTCTAGATGTACTAGCATCTGTAGCCCCTTCTGTTTCCTTTGCAATACTCCCTTTAAACACATCAACCAAGGTAACAGCAAGCATTGTCATTAATCAACATACCACTCAAACATACATACCACAAAAGCAAACAAATATATATTACCTTTCTTTTTCCTCTTTAATGCACATAACAGTGTGTCAGAATCATACTCTTCCAGACAACAACAAAAAACAAAGTCAGATTATAACACCCTTTAAAAGGATCTATTTTTTTTTCAAAATTTTGTTTTTCATACCTAATGTACGTTTTGTTTGTGTAAGTGGAGAGTGAGAGGGGCCAGGATCCTTTAAAACACCCTTTTCATGTGTAGAATCATCAGACACAACAACTACACTATGATCAGAACGGTTGTTTTTCCTGAAAAAAATTTAATCATACTAATGATGTAACAATATGTGATAATATAACATTATGTGATAATATAACATTCACATTAACCAAACCTAACAATCCTGACATACTATTAAGGCTTTACACACCTTTTTGATGATTTCTTGTGTGAAGCCTTCTTGCTTTTCCGTCATCGTCGCCACCATAGTGGAGATAGGCTAAAGGAAGTCATCTTCCTTTCTTGCTTCTCTGGTTTTGAAACTAGTGAACAAAGTTTTGATGATGGATTATTGATAATAGAAAGGGGGAAATTGTTTAGAGAGAGAGAGGGTGCATTTTGTGTTTGAAATTGTTTTGAACGAGAAGAAGAGAGAGGGTTGAGATGATATGCATGTCAGTTACACAGAGACAAGTGGTTTGATTGTGGTTAATGACTCAAATACCCTTCTTCTCATTTATAGCCACACAAATGACACTTGCTTTGTATTATTAAAATTAGTTAATTAAGGACCATTGATCAACTATGATCAATGGTCATGATAGAGTTTAAGGGGTTTTTTATGAAGAAGGGATTTCCCCTTAATCCATCCCCTATATATATATATATATATATATATATATATAGGTAGAGGATCCTGTAGGAAAATTGGTTTGTGTGAGTGTGTAGGAAGGATTAAGAATTGACATGTAGCCATCATGTTTTTTTATTTTGGAACGATGTTTTGGGTTGTTTTGGCTTGAAAAACACTTAACACAACAATATACAAAAATTTAAAACACAATCCAATGTATTATAGTCATTAAATTTAAATTCCAGATAAAACACCATAGTAATTACTTAAAACACTCTGCTAAAGTGTTATTGACATAGTGTTTTAAGTTTTAAGCCTAAAATACATTGTTTTCGGTTATTAATTGTTATGTTTATTGTTTTTCTAAGCAAAACAATCCAAAAAATCATGAATACGTCCAAAAAATGGTGCATACGTCCAAAAAAATGATGCATACATATCAATTTTTAATCCTTCCTACACTTCTCACACAAACCAATTTTCCTACAGGAACCCTACCATATATATATATATATATATATATATATATATATATATATATATATATATATATATATATATGTATAGTTTTCACAAAATTAATAACCATTATCAATATATATTTAGGCGGAAGCTTGATAACAAAACATATATATTTCTCAAACCGAATCGACATCCCATTCCAGTGATCTAATTGCAAATACAAATAAATAATATAAACACAACTATAGGGCGTTCAAGATTCGTTACCTTGACGAAACCCTAAAAGACCCGCATGATGGATCCAGAACACTCCGCTAGTAGGCACAATCACCAATTTTAATAATCACCTAAACACAATCGGTGTATACCTGATCTAACATGAAACATAAGGCACAAAAAATGAGCATGTGGCATGAAAACTGAGGCCCACACGGCCCGAGGTGGCTACGCGCTTGGAGAAGGGGTCGGCCAAATGGTGGGCGACGCGTGGGGTGTTGTACAACGGTAGTGGTGGTGGTTGAGGTAGGGTTGGGAGGCAGTGAGGTGGTGGGTTGTTATGGTGGTGTTTTGATTATAACTCTTTATCAAAACTATATGGTGGCTAGGGGTTATGACCAAAAAGATATTAAGGTTTAGGTGTAAATAATTATATAGTAATCAAACTTACACTCTAGTCTCTAATCTAATTACTTGCTCTCAAAGCAGTAATCCTTATAATAATTAACTATTAACTAGTGTGCTTAAAAGCATGCGTTGCGCGCCTTACAATTTTGTCATATCCAAAACACTAAGAAGCTATTATCATCTAAGTAACTACTGATGTATTGTAAAATACATCTATTTTCAGTGTAAAGTTTGTATAGTTTTCGAGTCATTTAGATAGTGTTTTTATTAGTTTTTGGCTTGTACCGGTTTATTTTATTTAGTATAGGTTTTTATAGATTTTTATTAGCTTTGTGTCATTTTAGTGTTTATCTATTTTATTTTATATTAAGTAGGTGTTCATTGACGTTGGAGCGTAAACGAGCAAATTTGGTCAAGTCAAGAACACCTAAGTTAAAAGCACAGAGTCGTAATACCATTTAAAATAATAGTTATTAGATATAATAATAATAATAATAATAATAATAATAATAATAATAATAATAATAATAATAATAATAATAACAAACCGTGACTTGTGTCACGTTTGTTCGGCCCGCAGCCCAAATAAAACAAAAGAGGTTTAGGGCTCCATGATTATGGGGAGGTATATTATATCTTCGAAGAAAGCTACAGGGAGGGGGGATCGATTTTTTTGGAGGAAAGAATTAATATTACTTTGTGAAGCGGCACATTAATTTGACTATGGCTGCACAACAGCTCTAGAGAAAGCTCCAACATATTGGAGAAAGAGGTGGGGGCAAGGGTTGAAGCCTAGGTGCGAGCACGGGTCGGTTCTAATTCAATTATTATTATTTATCTATTTGATGCCCGTTGTGAACACCATGAATTTTATTTGTTTCTATTGTTTTGATTTTATCATGACAATTATTGGCTAGATCATAGAACTACCTAGGCGATGATGAATACGCTTGTTTGATATTTATTTCTTTTAGTTATGGATCTTGATTGTGGGTGAATTTTAAAGTAAAGAACTCTTTATTTTCTGGTTTGATGTATATGCGTATTTAGTCTTGTTTAAATACCTTTTATAAACTCCACTTGCGTTTTTGTGAATGTCTTTCATGTATGAATGCGGGTTAGGTTGCGGACTATGTGTTAGCAGCTAGTTTATGGTTAATTTCTGCAGGTTATCCATAGGAGTTGTAATTGTTAGTTAGGTAATTCTAAGTGTTCTACCAATTCTCAATAGCTGTAAGGTGCGAGATTGTTCGTCTGTCGAGGGTGTTAAATTGCTAGATCTAGAGGCTTTGTGAGAAGATCTTCCTAGTTTCCTTAGCATTCCTTGTAGGCCAAGTCTTATCTGAAATATTGTAGTTACCCCTTGCACTTTCGGGTGTATTGTGACTTTCGCGCTGTGAGGTAGACTGTCTAGCGGGTACTTTAAGATTCGAGTAGGTAAGCCTGTGAGGGTAACCTCTCAACCGGTGGTTTAACAGCACAACAATATTCTATGGTTTCCCCTTGAGAAGGGTCGAGGGTGTCTAGTTTATTCTTGATGTTCGGTATTTTAAGATCCCGGTTCCACGCCAGTTCCATAACTATTAGAAACTTATCATTCATGTGTAGGATTCTAGCCTAGGTAGTGCCTTCCCATCATCTGATCCGTATTCCAGTCTCCAGCTCGTGTCTTTAGTTATTTTAGTTTTATTTTATTTTATTTATTTGAATTAGTCTGTTAGAAACCCCCTTAAGCAACAAAACAATTTAAGTCAGTTTGTAGATAGGTAGTCGAGTCTAGTTTACGTTTTCCAGTAGAGTCTCTTGGTTCGATACTCGGACTTTAGCTGTACTGCACTGACCGGTACACTTGTCGGTTGTGTGGTTTAGGTTTAGAGAGTCTTAGGTTATAAATTTAAAACTTAGAGTGTCTAGTTTAGGTTAATTTAGTTAGTTTTTACTAAACCACTTTTAGCACATTAAAGTTTTTGGCGCCGTTGCCGGGGACTCTTAGGCGATTGCGTTTATTAGCTTCGATTACACTTATCTGCTGTATCTGTGCTACTTGTTGTTTGTTTTGAGTCTGTCTTTTATTTTTATTATATAATTATATTTAATTTTTTGTATTTAATCATGTGTGAGATCTGTGGAGGACCCAATTTAACCGTGAAATGCCCAAATGCATCGAGGTATCCCCCAGGTTACCGTGCGAATACGTATACCACGCCATATTTCCTGTAGTATCATTGGACAGAACTGAACACGAAAGAGGAATTTGATGAATGGCTTAGATCATATAGGGAAGCGCGAGATAGGGAATGTAAGGCCATAATCGAGCGTCTAAATAGACCAAATCCCATAGTTCTAAAGGTTCCTTGCTTTGATAAAAATGGGAACTTAGTTGGTCATCATGTTGGCTCCGGCCCGTTAATCCCACTTCCCCAGGAACAAAGCCGCCTCTAGTGGAGATGGAAACAGTTTATCTGCACCCAGTTTGTAGAGCTCCTCCTGAATCACAGTTAGAGCCGGAGACGAAAATGGACGTTGAAGTCCCACCTCCGATGCCACATGTTTCTATATATGATTTTGGGAGTGACTCTGACGGTGAAGACGATGAAGAAGAGTGGGCAGCATATCAGAGATCATTAGAGAAGAGAGAAATAATTGAAGAAGAAGTGGAATTGGGTGACTCCATAGGTATGATGTTTGGTGCAGATGAAGACATTGAGGTTAGTGAAACGTTGTTGTCTGAGGAGGATGAGCTTTTAGATATGGAGTTAGAGGGTTTGCCTACTTATGAAGATTTAGGGGAGTCTGGTCCCGATGGGGATATAGCATACCTGGATGTCCTACTCGAAGGTGACCCGACAGACATGACTGAACCCGCACCAGATGAAAGAAATAAGTGTGGGGATCATCCCATGGAAATGGTGGTAGAAGAAGCGCACCATAGCTGGCCCGTGGTAATAGATGGAACTTCAAAATCAACAACACCACGGGAGAGGGCAAGGAAGAGAAAAAGAAAGGATCGGAATCAGAAGAGGATCAACGGCTGGCACGAGTTGGAGAGATCAGTCCTCTTGCTACATGCCACGCATCCGGTTCAATCCAGGTAAGTTTAAATTTTGGTGGTCTAACCCGTTAAGAATGCTTAGATTATTTTTCAATTCCACTAATAAATATTCAATTGTTAACGAGGACCGGGTGGAATTAAACGGGTTAGATCGGGTCCAGATAAAAGAGAAGCCCCCTGATAAAGTTTAAGTGTGGGGAGGCTCTGTAGAGTTTGTAAATTTTTATTTATACTTATTTAATTTTTTTTTCTAGCTTTTCATTCTTTTTTTTTATTTGTGGTCCGTCCTTCGGTAGTGGTTCATAGGTTTTTATCTTTCTATTGTATTTTTGTTTTTTTGTCTTTGAGTCTGTTTGCAGGTTTGCGTGTTTGCTTGGGTAGAGGAAATTTCACCATGAGCGGATCCCATGTATTTATCTTTATATATATTTTTTATGAGTGGGAATTTTGGTAGAGGTTTGGGTAATAAAAGAGAATTTTTCTTTAAAAAAATATAATTAACTTTCTGTGAAAAAAAGACTTTTTATGTAATGTGAGGAGTCTGGGCTGACCTGTTTGCCTAATGCGACCAGCTATTACCCCGGAAAGTTATATTTTTTTTGTTTGCAACGCGTGTTGTGATCACCAGTGTCCTTCACGTTGAGCTAGAACTATAATTTTTTTTTTCTTTCTACCCATTTGGTTCTACCACCATTCACCGCCATTTTGCCAAGCAGGTACGTCTTCTTGTTTGTAGTTATATTATGAGTCTAAGTTAGTAGTTTGAGTCTTTTTGTTCTTGTATGGTTTGGTATTATGCTCGGGTTTTTGTTTGCTTTGTCTTGTGCAGGTTTGGATTGTACCGCCCGTACTCAATCTCCATTCGGGCGATTCCGGAGTTGTTCATTATGTCGAAGCAACCCGAGAGTATACCTTGTGTTAGAGCCGATCGCGAATGAAATGCTATACGATCGAGCTGGATTGGACTAGAGCTTATGAAGAAAAATTAACCAGCTAAGTCCTTTCCAATTTGCTGTTGTTTTTTTTATTTATCTATTTTTATAATTTTTGTATTCGGAATTTATTTTTTGTTTTGAGTCGTTTTCTATTCCTACATTGAGGGCAATGTAGAGTTTAAGTGTGAGGACAGGAAACTGTCGTTTAGTCTGTATACAGAGTCATTTTGAGTAAAAAACAAAATTCCAAAAATAAAATCAAAAATTTGATAAAATGTCCTTGATTTTGAAGTTTGCATTATAAAATATGGGAAATGATAGATAAAATCAAGTGTCTGGTTTTCAAATATTATATGTATTAGAAGAATAAATAATCAAAAGCGTGTTGACTTGGGATGTGTGGGTAGGCCCAGCCGGTAGAAAATTTTCCTTTGAGCTAATACACTTAAATATATTAGGATACCTTGTGGGTTCTCATCTAGGAAAAAATGGGGAAGCTGAAACCGCCAATAATAGTATAAGAAATGCCGTTATAAGTTTAAAACCGTTAGAATTTCTAATCAAAAGTTGAAGAAAAAGAGCTGGATATAAAATAAGGGCAAGGCCAATGGTGTCGTTTCTAGGGATAGTGACTCCAGACTCGACTCCCTCTAGGATTGTCTGAAAATAAATATCTAAAAAAAAAGCTCATGAATTAATTAGAAATCAAAGCGAAAATGCTGAAGCTTAAGGTGCCTGGCCACTGGGATAGCGACTTGGATTGGTCACACCCTCTGAGTTAAGTATGCTGAGATGAAAAAAAACAAATGATTTTAAATTCTCTCGGTTTTCTACATAAAACAGTTAGGAATAGTCAATTGATTGTTCCTTTTGTTTCATAAGCTTGAGTCGGGATTAGGTGAAACCGTGGCTTCTTTAGTGTGAGACCCTAGGTAGACTAAATGAACCTAAAATTAAACTAGCATGATAAGGGGCTTAGAAACCGGCGGTTGGGTCTAAGAGGATCGGTATACCTGCAATCGCAGTTGGCACGTGATTAGATTTTTAAAATTAAAGTAACCTACGTTTTGAGGCCAGATTATTTGATTGTGATTCCATTGCATAATTCTTTTTTAGGGACGAAAAAAAGCGAAGTGTGTGGATATTTGATGTATTGTAAAATACATCTATTTTCAGTGTAAAGTTTGTATAGTTTTCGAGTCGTTTAGATAGTGTTTTTATTAGTTTTAGGCTTGTACCGGTTTATTTTATTTAGTATAGGTTTTTATAGATTTTTATTAGCTTTGTGTCATTTTAGTGTTTATCTATTTTATTTTATATTTTGTAGGTGTTCATGGACGTTGGAGCGTAAACGAGCAAATTTGGTCAAGTCAAGAACACCTAAGTTAAGAGCACAGAGTCGTAATACCATTTAAAATAATAGTTATTAGATACTAGCTTTTATCCCGGGAGTGTCCCAGGGTTGAAAAATATAACCATTCTAATAATACTAATACTAATAGTAATAATTATTACTCTTGTAATTAAATAAATAAATAAAATAATCTTGCTATAAGGTGACACCATGTGTTGCAGTGTTGCGCGATTCTTTCTCGTAGCTTCTCTTGATGAAGTATACCTATCCATCTTTAAAAGAGTAAAATTCCAATGATAGCATGGCGATTGGGCTAAATTTCAACATTGTATATAAGAACCTGGTTTAAAAGAAAAAACATGATTAATGAATAACCTGAACACTTTGTGTTTTTTTTCCTGTATGAACGAAACCCCATAAAAAATAGTCGTTTTTTCTCCGTTTTTTATATAGCACTATGGTACTCGTTGGAAAGATAATAAAACGCTCGTTAATTTGGTGTAATTTTTTTCTTTAAAAAATCTCGTATATAAAAGATATTAACGTTTAAAAATGATGGTAGGAAACATTAGAGAGAAAAATCTAAATTTGTTTTTAAATTCTTAAAGAGATTAGGGTTAAATAAGTGTAGGAGAATGGATAAAAACAAAATAAAAAAATAAATTAAAAACTCTCACCTTAACGTGTCACGTGGCACATTCAAAGTAAGGTTGAGGCCTCCATTGAATACCACTTCATCAATATTCAATTCTTTTATTATAAGTTATAGATTATAGATAATAATAATAATAATAATAATAATAATAATAATAATAATAATAATAATAATAATAATAATAATAATAATAATAATAATAAAAAACCGTGACTTGTGTCACGTTTGTTAGGCCCGCAGCCCAAATAAAACAAAAGAGGTTTAGGGCTCTATGATTATGGGGAGGTATATTATATCTTCGAAGAAAGCTACAGGGAGGGGGGATCGATTTTTTGGAGGAAAGAATTAATATTACTTTGTGAAGCGGCACATTAATTTGACTATGGCTGCACAACAGCTCTAGAGAAAGCTCCAACATATCGGAGAAAGATGTGGGGGTTAAGGGTTGAAGTCTAGGTGCGAGCACGGGTTGGTTCTAATTCAATTATTTATTATTTATCTATTTCATGCCCGTTGTGAACACCATGAATTTTATTTGTTTCTATTGTTTTGATTTTATCATGACAATTATTAGCTAGATCATAGAACTACCTAGGCGATGATGAATACGCTTGTTTGATATTTATTTCTTTTAGTTATGGATCTTGGTTGTAGGTGAATTTTAAAGTAAAGAACTCTTTATTTTCTGGTTTGATGTATATGCGTATTTAGTCTTGTTTAAATAACTTTTATAAACTCCACTTGCGTTTTTGTGAATGTCTTTCATGTATGAATGCGGGTTAGGTTGCGGACTATGTGTTAGCAGCTAGTTTATGGTTAATTTATGCAGGTTATCCATAGGAGTTGTAATTGTTAGTTAGGTAATTCTAAGTGTTCTAACAATTCTCAATAGCTGTAAGGTGCGAGATTGTTCGTCTGTCGAGGGTGTTAAATTGCTAGATCTAGAGGCTTTGTGAGAAGAGCTTCCTAGTTTCCTTAGCATTCCTTGTAGGCCAAGTCTTATCTGAAATATTGTAGTTACCCCTTGCACTTTCGGGTGTATTGTGACTTTCGCGCTGTGAGGTAGACTGTCTAGCGGGTACTTTAAGATTCGAGTAGGTAAGCCTGTGAGGGTAACCTCTCAACCGGTGGTTTAACAGCACAACAATATTCTAGGGTTTCCCCTTGAGAAGGGTCGAGAGTGTCTAGTTTATTCTTGATGTTTAGTATTTTAAGATCCCGGTTCCACGCCAGTTCCATAACTATTAGAAACTTATCATTCATGTGTAGGATTCTAGCCTAGGTAGTGCCTTCCCATCATCTGATCCGAATTCCAGTCTCCAGCTCGTGTCTTTAGTTATTTTAGTTTTATTTTATTTATTTGAATTAGTTTTATTAGAAACTTACAATTTTGTCATATCCAAAACACTAAGAAGCTATTATCATCTAAGTAACTACAAACTACAAATTTCATTGAGATCATCATATTATATCCTTTCAAAACACCTACAAATGGGTTCAGGAAAACTTGAGTGCGAGCATCTGGAAAAAAAGATTCAACGCCTGTGGCAGACGTTTTCACCAACTGCCTAATCTCCACAACATCTAGTGTTCTTCCGCAATAATAAAAATTTAATTGAAAATGATCACAATGATGAATTAAGTTGTTCCTACCTGTTTTCTATATTTAACATAAAATAAACAAACACCTAGATTTGCAAGAAAATTAGAAACTATTGTATAGTTCATAAACTAAATAGAACCTTCTAAGATAGCAACAACATAAGCCATAAAAAATAAAGATCATGTTCTTGTCTAAGAGATAACCGTCGACTGTCCAGCCTTTCCAGTGAAATCTTTCTCAACAGCTACTTCAGACAATAATCCACCCAATTTAGAATCAAGTTTTTCTAAAATTGGATTTTGGAATTTTGCGTGGATGTAGAATCTACGTCCTGCCCCATATTTTTCTTTGGATAATGAGAGGCTTTGCATGATGGGCCCGAGTGGGATGGGTCTCATGGAAACCATAGCTAGAGCAATATCCTGCAATAAGTCAGACATTTAACATGAAAAAGTAACTTTTTTTATTTGATGTTTTATTACCAATGGGTCAAATGGATTAAAGAATGTGTTAAGTTGGATTTATGTTTCATCACCAACGGGTCAAAAGGGTTGAACGATTTTCAACTGGCCCATGGTCCAATATTTTGCATACAACTTTCTAAATTGTTTCTTTGATTAAATGTATGATTAACATAGTGATAATTATGGTATTAGTTATTTATAAACAATTTTATACAAATGAACAAAAAGTACTTAGGGTCAAACAGGCCCCACATATTACGACCTTTCCTAAAATCTAAACATTTTGAGCCAAACCAGTTTTGACCCATTAACCAACTACCCCAACCCACCCGCTTTTCCAGCTATTCAAGTAGACATTTATTTGAACACAGCCACACAGGAAATTTATACTTTTAGTTCTTGGCCAAAAAGATTAAAAAAAAAAGGTTCATGATTTATTGTACCTGCATACCTCAATAAAGAATTTATAATCAAATACATAGATTTCTCACAAATCCATAAATGCATCCTGTTGGTCACATCACCCCTTCTTTATAATTGATCACTTATCTTGGGTATTAAAAAAGTTATAGCTATCATTTTTTTTAATTAACACATGAAAAGTTCATTCATTTGGCCAAGTGTCTCAAGATTGTTTGTTGTTCTCTTGATTTAATCACTAAATTAATTTCTTCTCCAAATTTATCTCAATCGGTTTTTCCTATATTTATATTTCCAATCTTTAATCAGTTTTCATAAGATTATTTTTATATATTCATAAACTTTTATGAACAATGCATACATATATATGACACTGTTACAAAGTTAATGCAGAAAATAAGCGCGTCTAGACTCTAGAACATAAAATTACCTTTGTTGGAGACTGATTAAAATACAATCCACAAATTTGTTGTTTTTCAAACATGAATCCAGTTGCAGGATTGTCTTTCCCATTTCCATGTATTAAAAACTTCGATTCCTTCATAAAAGTTTCTGCAGATCCCAGCTGGGAAAGAATAAGTTTTGTAAGAACAATTAAAGATGGAAACAGATGACTCAACCAAACAAATAAATAGATTTTATCACTGCAAGTATATCTCCTTTCCATTGTAACAAATCAGTTTCTTTAGCAGCAAAAGAGATCTTTCATATTTCAAAGAGAGTTAAAAAAGACAAAAGATTTAGTATTTTTAAAAAAACTATACACAACCACATTCCATTACATATAAGTTCATAACAATTACAACAACAAATACTCAAAAGAATTTATTAGATGTCACAAAATGAGCGGGTCGATCAGGTGGGTAAAGCGTAAAAAATGTATCGACTTAACTCGCAAACCTTTTTGCCTATTTCGTCCATTTTCTACATATACCTAATGCGTTAAATATAATTAGTTAACTGCAAAAAGTATGCTACTACAATAACTATATAATTTAAAGGAACTATGTTTAACATAAAATACACAAACACCTAGATTTGCAAGAAAAGTAGAAACTATTGCATAGTTCATAAAGTAAATAGAACCTTCTAAGATAGCAACATATGATACGGTTCTTGTCTAAGAGTTAACAATGGGAGACCAAAAGTTTCTAAATCACAATTGAAATATACACATAAAAATTGAAACAATGAGTGAAACGATTATGAGGCTCAGATTCAGATCTGTAAACAACCAAACAAAGAGGATTAATCTTCCATGGCTGCACCCTTACCGGTTGCCATGTGAAAGGGGAGCCAGTCACATGACCATCTCGGTTGCCCCGCCAAGATGGAGATAATCTCATCCTTGCTCAGATTCACTCAAGCGCATAGAAAGCCGTCATCATAGCCTCTTTCAAAATATGATAAAATGGAACCTAATCAATATCATAAACAAAACTTCCTTGTTATATAACGTTAATAGTCCACCATAGACTCCCCACGTTACAAATATTCACTGTTGTGTTCGTTTTCACCCAAAAACGCTTTCTCACCTCTGGAAATGAAAAAGATAATCGAACAATCAGTTCGAATGGACCACCCGGCAGAGACTACATTTTTTCCGTCTTATAAAATCATCAAAGCTACACCAAAGCGTACATATAGAGACGACCAACAATAAAAAGCCCTAAACCATCCGAGACAAAACCCAAGATAAACAAACAGCATCAATCGATAGTGAAAACCTTGCTACCAAAGGCCAGTTAACAAAGTTACGGTCTCAGGCAAATACATCGTAGCCATCATCGACCAAGGCGACAAGGAACCAGGGTGTCAAACCCTTATAATCAAAATAAAGAATATCATAACCACCTACCCAACAATAATCATGACACATAAACAGTCAAAACATACAAACTATAAACCAGGGGTCAAACAGCCACCAGAATCGTTCCTTTTTTCCCGGTAGTTGAACCAGACGGCTGAGACTATGGTGTTTCAATAAGCAACACATAAATCATACCCATTTGATGTATATTGGTGCATAATGAAGGCTGTAAGAAATGGTAAAAAGTCGAGACTAAGTAAGTATATCAAAAAAACAAAGAAGCAGTGACATGCAAAATCCAAATCAGATGCGAAGTCAAAAATGAAAAAAAAAACACCTAAACTCAAACGAAACTTAACAATCCAAAATAGATGACCTTTTTCTGGTTCAGAGTTTGTAAAAGTGGCTGCAAGGCGGGTTGCGGGTTAAAACCTGCCATCCATCGTCCTTGCCACACCATCCTCATCGATTGATGGAAAATAAATTCAACTCATCACAACTAAGCCACAAAGTACAATTATCCACAGCCGACACTGAAACGAAAGCCGCCACCATCGCCACCGGTCACCTCTGACGAGAGACGGAAACTTGCGCATCGATTGCCAATGATGTCAACGGTGGAGGTGAAGGAAGTACGCGGGGTGACAGACAGATCCACAACCACGATCCGCCGCCGCCAAAGACGATACGTATACCGTCGGCAACAGCAACAACCATCATCTCTCAGACTGCATCCCTATCTCTCTGTCCAATACCGAAAACAACCTTCATCAAATTTCAAGTGAGAATATGAGCAGAAAGAGATGACGAAGAGGAGAGATTGAGAGCAATCCAGTGAAGATGTAGAAAGAGGCACAGAACAAAGAAGGAGGTGAGCGATCGGTGACTAAGAAGAGAGAGAAGGGAAAGAGGGTTAAAGAGGGAGGTAACAGGGAAGGCACACGTGTGTGGGGGTATACAGCTGTCCCAAGCATTAATTAGAATTACTATTCAATTACCGCAAGTATTAATATATTTATAATTATTTTGCCACTAAAGTTTTATATAATTAACGTTTAATTATAAAACTTTATATTTGATGTTTTATTATCAAATAATAAAACATATTATCGTTCAACGACAATATCAAATCACCATTAATATCGAACAACGAGTTTTGGATCATTCAACGTCATAGTTATTATACAATGATTATTCTATCGTTCAACGCTTTTAAACTATCTAATTAATTAATCTGATTAATTAATCCACTCCCTGATCACTTGTTCCTCTAAACAATCATCACCGATTATTCGTAATAGTCTTTCACTAAATATTTATTCCACCATTGAAGTTATTTGTGATTAATAATACTTAACAATTAAATATTATTCTTTTGTTCGCAGTCCAAAGTGTAACTCTTTGGACTGTACTTTGATAGTGACATTAAATAATCGATAATTGAACACCTATTTCCAACAACTATGGAATCCCGTCGTAACTTGACCTGTAACTCGAGCAATGAATTCCTAAGCTAAGTTGTCTCTACTATGGTATTAGCCACAAACCAGTATGATGTGACAAGTGTGCTCCCGATTACCATACTCACACTAGTTAACCCAAGGAAATTGGAGCCACTTAATATATAGGTAGTACTACTTGGGGAATCCCCCACGCACAGTGGACCAGGAAGCCCCGGAAACCCTCCACTGAGTCTGCGGACCGTTGTGGCATATATTTTGCCATGGAATCCATAATGGGAGTAGATGGATTCATTGTTAGGTTTGAGGCGTGACTTGTACATCATCAGTGCAAAACCAGGTAAACTTGTGTTTTTGGATATAAACTTGTTTTGGGATGATAAACTTATTTTGAAAGCCAGTTAAACACACACACACGAACTCACCAACATAATTGTTGACCCAAACTATTTTTTAGCATGTGTTCAGGTGCAACTTCTAGATGGATGGCAAACGCAAGGTACATAATATTAGCTGCGGATTAGAGATTATCTTATTAGAGACACAAGATGATCATGGTTCGTAGTTAATAATTGTAGAAGATTCAAGCTCCAAGAGTTGCGGTTTAGAGCGTCTAGCGTTGAATCTGGTTAGAGATTGGATTGACTAGCGGATTTCACCTCATCAATTGCTTCAACGACCGTCACGACTTGTCCCTGCGTGGTTATTGATCTAATTATTTGAGTTGTGTAGTTATATTTTTGGAACTAGAAATTGTATTAAACACTAAATATAGTGACTGTTACTTTCGCTGTGTTTCGGCCAAGCCTACCCTGATCGGGGTTTTAGATTATGTCTTAGATTGTTAGCTCGCTCGAATTATTTTAAATTGCATGCAAACATTTAGACTTCAATAGTCAATACAACATTGGTAAGCCAGAGGTCTCATCAAACCGAATCAAGCAAAATTTGAATTCATGAATTGAATTCGTATGATGTCATTTGAAAAGCTATAGTCATATCAAGTGTAAAAAGTAGCAAAACATTTTTTCCTTAAACTTCAAATGGTTAGTCTTTTTAAACCATAAACACTCTAATTATAGAAATCCTTCCTCATAGTTTTTGACAATTTAAGTGCCAAAAGTAACAACATTACATATATTCTTTTAAAAAGTTCATATTCTAACACAAAAGTATTCTTCCATTATAAAAAGTTACATCATACCATTTATTCCTCTAAACCAAAATTGTAGAATCAAAATAGATTATTTGCAACCATTTTTAGTATGGTTTTGCATAAAGCGAAGCTTAACACTGATAATACTATAGTATATAAGTGTTAAACATACTAAAGATAATATTTAATAAAACTAGTTTTGCTTATAGAGCCACAATAATACCATACTATTTGTATATACATAGTACATATATAGTAGAAAAATAACACACCGGATTACGCGGTTATACATCTAGTTATATAGTTCTCACATTTCTCTAAGAGGATCTCCATCGCACCCATTTTGGACCTTTCCGAAATTCCGGACTCCAAATCCGCTTAAGCGGCCTCATTTAGACCCAAGAGATGGGGACCACACACATACATTCTTTTTAACATGTTTTTTTTTTTATATAAAAGTGAGAGCATGAGGTGAAGGTCTGAATTGGTTAAACATGATGGAAAACAAGTATATTTTTATGTGTCGTGTGTTCAAATAACGAATTTGTTTTCAGACTTGTTTCGAGCGTTGGAGATTAACGCGATTACAAAATTAACTAACAAAATAACAATAATAATAACAATATAATAATAATATTTAGTAAGCCGTACAAAGTTTCAACCCTTTTGAGTTGATGAGTCGCGTGAGGGTCGAAACACGTTGCTTCTTGCTTTGCTTATCGACGTCGTCCGTCCCTAAATCCTAACCCAAATCAAGGTATTAACACTACGATCCATCCTTATTCTTCCCTCCCTTAATTCATGCTTTAATTCAACCAATTATTATTTCGCCTTATTCAATTACCCTATTATGTAATCGTAATTCAAACCACGATTCAATTCACGTTGTTCAGACGGTTATCATTAATTAAAGAGTTGAATTGTTGATTTCTTGCACGTAGTGTTTAGGTTTTGGGAGAATTAGTTTTAGGAATTGTTTGTATAAGGTTTTGATGTTTTTTTTTGTTGTTAGGGTTTTTGAATTGGTGATTGGATTGGAGGTGTTTTGTTTGTGTTGTGGTCTGGTTAGAAATAGTTGAGGTACGGGTTGGGTAATGGGTAGGGTTTGATGTTTGGGATGATTAGATGTGAATTTATATGTTGAGTGATTGATTATAGTTGATTGATTTCTCGCTGAACGGGCACATTTTTGTTATTGATTGTAAGGCTGACTGGGTTCTTGACTCAGTGACGGGTCTAGAAGAAAAGCTGAGGGGTAGCGGCGTCTAATTTTTTTTTTGTTTTTTTTGTTTGGGAGCAGCTGATACATAAAACCTTGGTTGTAAAAATCGCGCCTAGCCTTTGATTAATTGCTGGTCGGAGGTTCACCGAGTAATCACTAAATCCAATTAATCACTAGTAGGTGGCTGTCTAGCGATTCCAGCCAAATTTCGGTCAAATTCCCACCAAAACCTGTACTTAAAGATATGAGTTGAGGATGGGGTTAAAACATGCCTACTTAAAAAAACTACATATAATAATAAAAATGTATGTGTATATATAAAAGTGAAAATTAGATATGAAATCTCAATCCGATTAATCACGATTAATTCCTACTAATACTGATTAATTGCTAGTCGGTACCTCATGGCCGACTAGCGCCTAACGATTTTTACAACACTATATAAGACTAAGAAAAAAAATTGCACTAAAAATTTACTTTACCCAAGAAGTTGAGGGGTAGCGTGGTCTACCCCTCAACCTATGCTAGATCCGCCCCTGGTTCTTGTTACATATTTGTAGTATTTGAAGTTGAAATTAGTTGGATTTTGAACAATAGGATGAAAGATATATGGTATTGTATACTTGTACGTCAACACACTTACAGACATATCACCTTTGGAGAAAATTTGAACAACTACTTGTATTGACTTGTGTGATGCCCCCTTTTACTTTTTTGATGTCTTGACTGAAATAGAAATCTGTTGTTTGGGTGATTTTGCTGCTCGGGTTTTATCAGTGAAAACTTAAGCTGAATTTTCGTACATCTGGAGTTACATTTTGTTATGAAACATATTGTTGCTAGAAGCCAAGAGGATAAAAATGAATTTACAAGCTTCAATAGCAGGACAGTATTCAAGGCAGGTTTCCAATCAAGGCGGGGCTTCATTGCCTGCCGTACCACAGCAACAGAATATGATGCAGAACTCTGAAGGTGGTCCCCGTGCTCCACCATCTATGGAGCATGCAAGGCAGTTTATACAAGATAAAATGTAAGCTCTTTTTCACATGCATCTATATGTGTGTGCGTAAAATGTCTGATTGTTGCTATACTGACTAGTGTTTGATGTAGTTATTGTAAGCGTAGGGAACTATTGACAATATTTAGTTAGTATTTCCAATTCTCTTAACTTCATTATGCACTACTGAATATTGCTTACTGCTTAGTTTTCGGTTTATTTATTGTTGAAGGTATGTATCCGTTAGTAAATTGATCTGTATCACTTTCACCCTTGATATAATCATGGTGTTAGTCTTATGTACAATCATAGGAGATATGACTTTCATCTTCTTATGTCTGGTTTAGTAAGAGGGGTGTTAATAAGTATTTTAGGAAGTCAAGTAAAGCAACAAGCATTGAAAATCAATGATAATAATATTTAATTAATTCCCTTCTCATGCATCAACATTGTGCTGAGTTTGTTATCCTGTCTTATCTCATAATCATGCCAGTGGCCTTTTGATTCTGTTTGTTTTCATGTTTTCCTTTTTTGAATATTTAGTTCAGAGCAGTTTTATTGTAATTTGCTTCATGAATTAGAGTCACACCATGACTTTTGGTTGATCATATAGATAAAATCCTGATGAAAAATCTTAATATTTTGCTAGCCATAAGTTCCTCATGCAGCGACTAACCCGGGAGGTGCCTCCAAAGAATTATCTGGATATTATTAGACGCTTGGAGGAAGGCCTGTTTAAAAGTGCTTCAACAAAGGTCTTCTATTTTTATTTTTACTTTTACTTTTAGTATATGATGTATTTTCTCTTGCTGTATTCATATTATATTAATTAAACAATTACAAGTTTTTATCTCTGCTGTCCAACCCATTATATGGAGGATTATCCTTTTTTATTGCCTTTGCAGTATTGTAAAAGGCTAATAATTATTCATCTCTTTGGCATCAATGTGTAAAGGAAACACATATTTCTGAAATCATATCCATAAGAGAAGGATTATTGACATTCATTTAGAAAAAAAAAGGTAGCAACAAGTTCAATAGATTAGATGCTGCAACTGCCATTTGAAAATGGAAGCATTTAAGGAATAATTTCAAATGATGGGTTTATTAATTTTTATTGATGATATTTTGAAACTTCTATGGATGGAATTTCTTTTAAAAAAGGGGATTTTATTTTTAATTTGTTTATATTTATATTTATATTTATATTATGAATCGTGTCTTCTAATATGTACATACATACATTTACATAATATGATTTTTCCTGTTTAGGAGGAATATTTGAATCTAGATACATTGGAAAACCGGTTACAAGCTCTGCTCAAAAGAAATTCCTTGAGCAGTCACAATCAACGACTTCAACAACAAAGTAATGCTAATGTATCCATGGGAACAATGATTCCAACTCCTGGCATCCCTCAAAGTGGGAACTCTAGTAACATGTTGTCATCAGTTGCCAATCAGGGAAGCTTTTCCATGAATACCCTTGGGCCTTCTAGAAACATGCACACTGGTTCATTTGATGGTATTTGCTCTCTTGTTATAATTTTTTTTTATATAAATATTATCATCTTCTGTTAGAAAAATGCTCAACTGGATCCACTTTTACAGGAAGTTTATCAGATGGATCTCAACAGGCGATGTCTAATTTTTCATTAACGGGTGGGCAAAGGACTGGCAGCCAAATGATGCCTACTCCTGGATTAAATAATAGTAATAATAGCACAAGTAACCAATCATACATGAAATTAGAGCCAACTAATAACGTTTCTGTTATTTCAAATGTTGACTCAACAATGGTGTCTCAGCCACTGCAACAGAAGCAACAAGTTGGTGGCCAAAACAGCAGGATCTTGCATAGCCTGGGAAGCCATATGGGTGGAGGGATCAGGTCAACAATGACTCAAAAGTCGTATGGGTTTCCAAATGGATCATTAAACGGTAACGTGGGGATGATGGGTAAAAGTTCACAAATGGTTAATAATTTGGGTAACTCTGAAGGATTTATGACAGATTCTCATTATGGAAACTCTCCTAAACTAGTGTCGCAGTATTTTGATCAACATCAAGGACAGATTTCTCAGGGTAATTTTTTCTGCACACATACATATATGCTTGGGTGGGGTGGGGGTTTAACCAGTCAAAACAGATATGGGTCAAAATGGGACAAAGGGTCATGTTGGGTTGATCCAGAAGTTTTTGGCCGATTAATTAGAACATTTTTTTTTGCAAATACTTCGTGTGTTAAAAGTACAGTTGCAGAGAATATTGTTTTGCAACAATAATCTAGTTTATGAATAAAGTGATTTAGTAGGTTGTATGTTAACAATGAACTTTGATTCTTTGAATGACTTTTTTCTCGTTTTCCATTTCAGCTAAGTCTTTTGAATATCTTTTTTTGACCCTTTAAAGATAAAACATGATCTGAATTACCACTTTCATTTTAGCAATGATAATCTTAGATTTAGTGAAGTAGTAATTTTTATGTTTATGTGGTTAAATTTTGCAGGTGATGGATCAGGAAACTTTTTTGTCCCAACAACCTCATCAACATCACTAATAAATATGAATCCAAATTTATCGACATTACAAAGAACAAACTCTCCCTTGGTGGTCAATCAGTCAAACTTACACAACTCTGATCAGCCTGCAAGCATAAAGCCTTCAATAGATCAATCAGAAGAGTCGACTTTCCAGTCTCAGAATTTACAGATTCAACAACAACTCATTCAATCTCAAAGACAACAGAATCAGCAGAATCAACGGTTACCATATGGGCAGTCTCAGCTGATATCTGATCTGGGCAATCGAATTAAATCTGAACCACAAGCGTATGAACATTTTCAGTCATCCAGAGGTAGTGAGTTGCATGCTATTTCATCTGGTTCTCAAGACATGTCTTCATCAATGCCACAAACTTCAGTGCAGCAGCAACAGATAGGTGGTCAACCACTTCAAGGTCAATGGCATTCCAGACTACACGAACAATCGAATCAATTAGGTAATTCATCAAATGAGATGAAAATTGAAGAGGGATTTCAAGATCAGATTCAGCGGAACAGTTTGTATTCAGAGGCATCCATGGCTAACAATGCATCAGTAGACCTACCATCTGGCCGTGAGTTGCAGTTCAAGAATCAAAAAAGGTGGCTTTTGTTTATGCTGCATGCTCGGAAATGTGGTTATCCACCTGGAAAATGCCCTGAAAAAAATTGCATTGCTGTTCAAAGGCTTTGTAAACATATTATGTCATGCAAGGATGTCACTCAGTGTCAATATCCCCGTTGTCATAAGTCAAAGACATTACTTAGTCATTATAAGCAATGCAAGGATGAAAGTTGTCCTGTGTGTGTTTCTGTAAAGCTCTTTGTGCAACAAAATGGGGTCCGCCAAAAAAATTTACCACAATCAGGAAATGACTCACGTGATTATTGTTCAGAAGATTTGCATCCTTCCATTAAACGGTTGAAGATCGAGCAGTCACCAGCTGCCCAAAATGAAAACCAAAACCAAGACCAAAACCAGAACCAGTACCGAAACCAAGACCAAGACCAAAACCAAAACCAAAACCAAAACCAAAACACGATCATACCAGTTTCCATCACTGCTACATCTGAAGGTCTTCAGGATCCTGGCACATGTCAACCACCAAAATATGATGTTGCTGGAGTGAAACTAGAAGTTCCTAGAAGTTCTATGCAAGGAACAATAAAGATCACTAAGGAGAACAATGACGGTGCATCACTCATGTCAAATGAAGGCACAGGTTTCCCTAAGCAAGAGGTGTTTAAGGCAGAGAAAGAGGTGGGCCCAGCTAAACAAGATGATGTGGCACCTGTTGCTGAGACGTCTGCTGGAACCAAATCTGGGAAGCCAAAAATTAAGGGGGTATCAATGATAGAACTTTTCACACCAGAGCAGGTTCGAGAGCATATAACTGGTCTCAGGCAGTGGGTTGGCCAGGTCAGAATCTACATATAATATATGAATGTTTTATATAGGTTCTTTTTTAAAACCTTCATCCAGTTATTTCTTAGCTGATAAGGCTTATATAAACTGTAAGGAGCCAAAATTGTTGAGTTTGGGCTACGGGGTCAAATTGGGTTTCAGTGTAACTGGTACTTTTTGGGTATGGGGCTAAACAGCCTAAGGCAGGTTGGTTTGACCCGGTACATTTTCTGTCCGACCTTTAAAAAAACTCACTGTACTAGTAATAATGTCATTTATTAATAAACTGATTTTGTGAGGCTTAATTAAATAAAAATATACTTTAGATCCCATTGACTCATTTTTTTAAAGTTACTTTTTTCTTTTTTTCATTGAACATTTTATCCCGATTTGAGATAAACATAATCGGGATCAACCCATTCATAAGTAACCCGGATAAACATATATGTGCATCACAACACAGAGTTGCCAATTCTTTAAGTGGAAAGTTAGAAAATGCCATTATACTTTAGATCCCATTGACTCATTTTTTAAATTTAACTTTTTTCTTTTTTTTTTCATTGAACATTTTATCCCGATTTGAGATAAACATAATCGGGATCAACCCATTCATAAGTAACCCGGATAAACATATATGTGCATCACAACACAGAGTTGCCAATTCTTTAAGTGGAAAGTTAGAAAATGCCATTGTTTCGTTTATTTCATTCATGCATGTTCAAAGTGTTTGTTTTCTCAATGTGGTAATGATGCTTGTGTACTACTTCACTTACGTCATAGTGGTTTATGATATCAATGATTTGTTCTCTTACAGAGTAAAGCAAAGGTAGAAAAGAATCAAGCGCTGGAGCACTTAATGAATGAGAATTCTTGTCAGTTATGTGCAGTTGAAAAGCTCAATTTTGAACCACCCCCGACATATTGCTCTCCTTGTGGGGCCCGCATTAAAAGAAATGCAATGTTTTACACTTGGGGGAGTGGTGAAACGCGTCATTTTTTCTGTATTCCCTGTTATAATGAGTCCCGAGGAGACACCATAAGTGTTGATGGAACTAATATTTTGAAAGCAAGATTAGAGAAAAAGAAAAATGATGAGGAGACTGAAGAACCGGTATTATGCTATATCTGTTGTAAATTGTGTAATTTTATAGATGTCTAATTCTTTTTTCTTTTTACAGTGGGTTCAATGTGACAAATGTGAAGCTTGGCAGCATCAAATCTGTGCATTATTTAATGGTCGTAGAGATGATGGGGGTCAAGCAGAGTACACTTGCCCTAATTGCTACGTGGAAGAAGTTGAAAGAGGAGAGCGGGTCCCGCTACCTCAGAGTGCTCTTCTTGGAGCTAAAGATTTACCAAGAACCATACTTAGTGATCACATAGAGAACAGATTGTTTAAAAGACTGAAGCAGGAAAGGTCAGATAGAGCAAGATTCCAAGGGAAAAGTTATGATGAGGTAATGTTATCGTAACCTTCTGCTAGCTGATCTTTTACTTATTTATTTATAATTAAAGAATTTGATCCAAATTATGATGTCATATGATGTTATTAGGTTCCTGGAGCGGAATCACTTGTTGTCAGAGTAGTTTCATCTGTGGACAAAAAGTTAGAAGTTAAACCGCGATTTCTTGAGATTTTTCAAGAGGAAAATTACCCGTCAGAATTTGCATATAAATCAAAGGTATGTAAGTAACAATAATAGTATGTCAGTTGTTCATTTAGTTTAGGACTTGAAGTTCAGGGAGTAAGGTTGACCAACTACTAACCCCACTGTGGCTTCTTTTAGGTTGTTTTGTTATTTCAGAGAATAGAAGGGGTAGAAGTATGTCTTTTTGGCATGTATGTTCAAGAATTTGGAGCGGAATGTGAGCAGCCAAACCATCGTCGCGTTTATCTTTCTTATTTGGATTCAGTCAAGTATTTTAGGCCTGAGATAAGAACAGTTACAGGAGAGGCTCTGCGTACATTTGTATATCATGAAATTCTGGCAAGTTTTTTTTTTTTTTTAAATTTCCAAATGTTTCTCAAATTTATTTTTATAAAAATCGAAATACCATGGTTTTGTATTTATGTATTTTTTTAATCATAATATTTTTTCAGATTGGTTACCTAGAATATTGCAAGTTACGTGGTTTCACAAGTTGTTATATATGGGCATGCCCTCCATTAAAGGGTGAAGATTATATCTTGTATTGCCATCCTGAAATTCAGAAGACACCAAAATCTGATAAACTAAGAGAATGGTAAGCGGTTGTGTTGAATACAAACTGTGAACTACTACGGACCATCTGACATGGATTATTGATTTTTATCATCAGGTATTTGTCAATGTTGAGAAAGGCTACAAAGGAAAATATTGTAGTCGACCTGACAAATTTATATGACCATTTCTTTGTACAATCTGGTGAATGTAAAGCTAAAGTGACTGCATCCCGGTTGCCATATTTTGATGGAGATTATTGGCCTGGTGCTGCTGAGGATATAATTTTTGAACTTCGTCAAGAAGAGGAGGGAAGAAAACATAATAGAAAAGGGCCAATGAAAAGGACCATTACAAAAAGAGCTCTCAAAGCTTCTGGTCAAACTGATCTTTCTTCAAATGCTTCTAAAGATCTGTTACTCATGCATAGGGTAATTTTCTTCTTTAGCTTATATATATTCATAAAAAAGGGACAGTTTTACGTATACCGGTAAAACTTGCATCATATTTACCAAACAAACAAAAAATTAAAACCAAATATACCGATTCAGAATGCTCAAAATTTTATCAACTACAATTAATAATAAGATCATTATACCTTTCTTCTTCTCCTTACGCTCCAAACTCTGATATCCTAATGCAAGTTTTAAGGTAAGGGTATAGATGTCATAATTCATAAATTTAAAAATGGATATATTTAATATTATCTTTTTTTTTTTGGGTAAATATGATATTATACCAAGTTTTAAAGTGGATACATGAATTTACTCCCAAGTAAATCATAGTTATTGCATCGTATGTTAAACACTAGTTTTTTTATTGTAGAAAAAACAGACAGTCTGATTAATGTTTAAACATGTATATTGAAACTCAAATAAATATTAAAAATGATTAGATTTAATTTTTTTTAACAAATTATGCATGTATATAATTGTTCTTTATATATTATCACTATTCTTATCCTTCGTCATGTCTTTGTCAACTTTCTGGTTCATCTAAAAGAGTTTATGGTTTGATTTCTGAATGAATTGTATTGAATAACAAAGCCTCTTAAATAGGGTACAGAACAAACATAAATATGGAAAAGATATACCTAATTAATTACATCAGAATTGTCTCTAAGAATAATACAAATCTATTCCTAAACAATAGGTAAAATCTATTACTAAATAATAGATAGGCTGGCTAAGAGTTTTTAAATGTTCTTTTACAGCTTGGTGAAACAATATCCCCAATGAAGGAAGATTTCATCATGGTTCACTTGCAGCACCCATGTACTCATTGCTGTATCCTGATGGTCTCTGGAACACGTTGGGTTTGCAACAATTGCAAAAATTTTCAGCTCTGCACCCGGTAACCACTTGTTGACTTGTATGCATGGAATATCCATGTTTGTTTGTATTGCTCGCTGGATGATCTACCGTTGCACCTTTTCCTGGTGTTTTATATTGCACTCTTATATTATATGTGACATTAACTAATCGATGCGTATGTTTCAGGTGTTATGAAATTGAACAAACTCGGGAGGAGAGGGAGAGACATCCTGTTAACCAAAGGATCAAACATTCACTTTATCCAGTAAGTTGGTATTTTCTTGACGGTTACCGGATGTTTTTTTTTTGTGCTGTGTGTGTTTCAGGATTCGTAATCTTGGAGTCATTCACGGTCTGGTTCTTCCGGTTTTGATCAAGATTCTGGCCCGAATCGCTAACTACGGTTTCGGAAAGCGATAGATCAAACCGGCCACTTTGGGTGGGTTGGCCGGTTTTAGTGGTTGATTGTTTGGTTTAACTCTTTGGCGCTTTGAAGTTGAAGTGAATTTCACTTTTCAAAATCGTTGGTTTATATTGAAAATGATTTCAGTGATAATATACATATACGTAAATGCATATTTCAAAAATACAAAAATATAAATAAATAAGAAAGGCTGAAAGGGCGGTTACAAGTTTCCAATCGTCGGCGGGTTATGTGCTATTTTGTGTGACTCAGTTTTGATACTATTAACTATGCAGATGGAGATCAATGATGTGCCTACTGATACTAAAGATAGAGACGAAATTCTTGAGAGTGAATTCTTTGATACAAGACAAGCTTTTCTTAACCTTTGCCAAGGAAATCATTATCAATATGATACACTAAGACGCGCTAAACATTCATCAATGATGGCACTATATCATCTTCACAACCCAACGGCTCCTGCATTTGTGATAAATTGCATTACATGTCGTCTTGATATTGAAACAGGCCAAGGTTGGCGATGCGAGATCTGCCCTGATTATGACATATGCAATTCATGTTATCTCAAAGGTAGAGGACGTGATCATCCTCATAAGCTGACTCATCATCCCTCAATTGCTGAGCGTGATGCACAAAACAAAGAAGCTCGACAACAACGAGTTCTTCAGGTAATATATACGAATAAGTTAAACAAGGTTGATTTTTTTTAAAATTATTTATTAACATGGTTGAATTCATTGCAGCTAAGGAAGATGCTTGATCTTTTGGTACACGCATCCCAATGTAAAGCGGGTCAATGCCAGTATCCAAATTGTAGAAAGGTGAAGGGACTTTTCAGACATGGAATGCAATGCAAGATACGTGCTTCCGGTGGTTGCCCCCTCTGCAAGAAAATGTGGGATCTTCTTCAGCTTCATGCACGCTCTTGTAAAGACTCTCCATGCACCGTCCCTCGCTGCAGGTCCGTTTATTTTTTTCTTTTTTCATTTCTTATTCCTTTTTTACGTTACCAAGTATATATATATGATCTGTACGTTTTAAATGATTTATACAGGGATCTGAGGGAACATCTAAGAAGGCTGACCCAACAGGCGGATAGCAGGCGGAGGGCGGCGGTTATGGAGATGATGAGGCAGCGGGCTGCAGAGGTTGCTGGCAGCAGTTGATGATGATGATGAGAGATCAGACTGTAAATATACATCCTCGTTCGGTGATCAGTCAGTGTACAGTTACAGTTTTGATTAGTTGAATTATCAAGTATATTTTTGGAATGGGCAGCAGCAGCAGCAGCAAGTAGGTAGACAAGATAGGGATAGAAGAAGTACAGACTATATATGCAGGTTTGGCTTAAACTTTATTTTCAACGATTAAAACATGTGATATTGGTTTTAAACATTTTATTATTGTATGGTAGTGACCTTAGGTCATGCAAATATATCCCTCTCACTTTGTTTTATAGTTACCATTTATTATTCTTATAAGTCGCGTGCTAGTTTGTTCAAGACCAATTTGACGATAACAAAAAAAGAGCCCCTTGCTTTGTAAACGAAGTTACCAACATAACGCTTTTTGACCCGGTTTGACTTAAATGATGAAGTTAAGTAATTTATCTGGATGGCTAACTAAAAAGTTGTAAGAAGACTAAATATTAAGATGGTCTATGTAAACTACCAAACTAGCCCTGCTTACACGTTCTAACGACAATGAATTCAGCTTCATTTCGGGTACTAAATGCTGTGCCTGGTAGTCACAACAGAAGGCGAAGGAGGAAGGTGAACACGTTAGGGTTGATGGTAATTTCTTGTTTCAGACGGAGCTAGTTGGAACCTTAAAATGATTGTAGACATTAATTAATTCCATAATTTAGCATAGCACCCTTGCGTGCACCACGAGTGATTGTGAACAATGGACGATGTTGTGTTTGATGGTGCACTTGTGGATACTATGATGAAACTATTCATGAAATGTAAGAGGTTTACATGATGAAGGTATAATACGTTCGTTAAAACCAAGGGTTATTCAAGTTTATATTTGGCATGTTCATAAGCCAAATGTGTTAAAAGACATGACGTTTGCCTTTAAAATAAGTCATGCTTAGAAGAATCAACAACTATGTCAACTTTAATATGCTCTAAAGCATGATCAATGGCCTCATTCTCTTCATTCTCAAAATTGTGAACACTTGTGTGATATCTTTACACTAAGCGCGATGAACCTAAATACGCTTAACAACCCTTAAATGCATGAATATGATCATATGCCTCGTAAATGTGAATATTCATCAACCTTGTAGTATCGTGTATCCAAGTTGGATCAATTTTTGTATCAGAACATAATTATATATAGGAAAAAATACAGAAATGGTCCTTTATGTTTACCTGTTTTTTCAGTAGGTGTCCTTAAACTTTAAAAGTGATGAGAATCGTCCTATATGTTGTAAAATCTTTCAGAACTAGTCCTTTAGCACTAACGTGGTTAGATTTTCTGGTTAGGTTTAGTCACGTGAGAGGCACATGAGGGTATTACTGTCATTTCACCTCCTCTTTTGATTTCCCCTCATTAAAACCCTTCCCCCTTCCCTGATATCAATAATAACCTCAATCAAACACCCCCTAAACAAATTAAACCCTAAACTTTCACCCTCAATTCCACTCGAAAAACACTGAATCTATGGCGAATGATCAAGATAGAACACAAGGATGGTTTATTCGTGAACCAGATGATGATGAATACGAACCATATTGTAAGTCTCTGACCCTAGTAAAGTCTGGTTTTTTTTTACCTGAAAAGATCAAATTTTTAAAAAAAATTTGATTTTTTTTTGTTGTTTGCAGATGATATGCCTAATCTGTTCACCATACGACTTCATCATGGTGGAATGTTAACTAAGAGTCCAGGACGTACTTATGAAAGAGGTAGGATCGACTTTGTGGACTACATTGACATCGATCTTCTATCAATGCATGAAATTTCAGACATGGTAAATCTGTTAGGTTATTCTAGTGTTGATGCTATATACTACTATTTCCAAAATCCTCAGAAGAATTTAGACGATGAATTAGAGGATTTAAGTTCTGATCAAGATGTTTTGAACTTAGCCAAACATGTGGAAATGCATAAGGTAATCAATGTCTATAGTATTCATGGTTTAGAAAACATTAAAGACTTTTTGTTGTCACCTAGTAAACCTAGGACTGTTACCATTGAAGAAATAGATGAAACTAACCCTTATGCAATAGTCCCTGCAAAGTTAAAAGTTGTAAGAAACCTTAATGTAGGCCAATCTTCTAAGGTTGATGGTGGGCAGTTTAGTGGTGTTACTCAAAATGCTGATGCTGGAGATTCTGCTAAGGTTGGTAGTTGTAGTTTAACTGAATTGGAGGTTGATAAGGATATGTTTGTATATGATACTGGACCTATTATCTGCATTTGACCCATTATCTACATATTAATACCAAAATGTGCATTTTATGCACTTTCATTGCCACAATAGATTCTTACAAAAGAGGTTCTTACAAAACAACTTCATACAAAACAAGCAGCATCATACACTGCTTCTATACTGCTTCATTAAGATCTATACTGCTTCATTAAGATGGCTACCCTATCCATCTGCTACATATACTGCTTCTAATACATACACTACTAATTCATGAACACATACACCAGAAATCCTATCCAACTTATAGCCAGGAACCTCTTCAGTTTGATAGCCTGATCCTTGGTAGCTTTGATCTCCTATTGAAGCTGGATTTTTTCAAGCATCAGATGGGTCTCCCTCATTTCCAAGTTGTTTTTGGATCTTAACAAACCAGGTATGATGTCCACACATCTTTGGCAGTTCTCTTCACACCACCCAATGAATCTACATCTGGAACCCTAATTTATACATATAACATTGTATCAGAAATCGATGTTTACATATAACCCTAATTTAAACATACAATACCACCAAGTTACCTGATCAGGACATGCAAAGAACCGGCGACCTGGGTTTCTATCAGTCCAGGATGTGAGAATGATTGCTGGTTTACCACATTCACAGAACACTTGCCTCGACATCTGATCGTTTGAGATTGGAACCCTAATTTCGTCTTTGATCGAATAGGGTGTTTGGTTCAGGGGGAAGGGTTATAAATGGGGGGAAATCAAAAGAGGAGAGGAGGTGAAATGACAGTAATACCCTCATGTGCCACTCACGTGACTAAACTTAACCAGAAAATCTAACCACGTTAGTGCTAAAGGACTAGTTCTGAAAGATTTTACAACATAAAGGACGATTCTCATCACTTTTGAAGTTTAAGGACACCTAGTGAAAAAACAGGTAAACATAAAGGACCATTTCTGTAATTTTTCCTTATATATATCAAATGCCAACACATCTTTGCTACAGTGTCAGTTTTCTTTTTTTAACCGTTCTTTTATGTTTTAGTAGTCACTTTTCTTTTTCTCAATTTATTTTTTTGGCTCTATTATGTTTTTTAGTTGTAATTTCACGCTTATACTTTTTATTATAATACGTGTCTTTAGCCTTTTTATTTTTTTAGAACTTTCAGTCCCACCTTATTTTTTTTTGTTACTAATGTGGCAAACTGAACTAATACCATACGATATCAGTACCAGTATTCGTTTTATGCTTTTCTTGACGTTTCTACCGGTGTCGAGACAAGCCAAATCTATATTTTCTAGTAAATAACATCAGCACTGGTATCAGTAAAATTGTTGCTAGTTGCTACTATTCATAACCTGTATAAATTAGTTGAAAACGAATTGTATTCACACGTGTTCGGCTCTATCTCTTTTGGCTGCTATAATGAATGTCTATTCACACCAGTAAAAAAACTGCCACTAAGGGTGGCGAAACCTACTAGTTATCAATAATATAAAGATAAGTTGGATACATGGTGCAATCACTCGGTTCAATAAATTCTAAACTAGATCATAGCCAATTCAAATTGGAACTACTGACACGACTAATCACCTACATGGGTCAAACTTTGCATCAACAAGTGTTCTAATAATCGGATTAGAAAATCATTGTGGAAAAACAATTTTTCTTACAACCATGGTCTAAGAAGGAAAAAGTTGTATGAACAAACATCTGGAGTTTTTATCATCTTCTAGAATGTCCTGGAGAACTTTCTGATTTCATACATAATGGACGATATGGAGACAAGATCCTTGTTCAGTGCGGACCCACCATCGATTTTTTTCATGCAATCGGAGAGTCTTGTATAGTAAAGTAGAAGCTGCGTCAAGGCGGCTCTTAATATCTCCATTCCACATAGAAAGTTGCTGAATGAAGTGATTACATCACTGTGCATCAATTCTATTGCTGCTTTCCATCTACTTCCAAAGTCCTTCACGAGCGGTTCAACTTCAGCCACAGTGATTGGTTTATCAGATCCGGAATTCGGGTCCTCAGCTGCATTCAGAACGTCAACCTTAGTCTTGACTTATTTTGATCAATAATCCATAACAAACACAAAATGTGATGAAGATTTATAAACTCACAGGCTCGGGTTTTGACAAACTTGATCAGATTGCCAAAATGTTCCAACAACAATTCTTCCTGTGAGAAGCAAAAAAAGGGTCATATAATGCATCCATTGACAGATTATTCCGCACATTTGGTAACGGGTCAAAAGTGTGCACACCCAAACAGGTAATTTTTTATGCATGGGTCAAAAATCAAAACAGGTAATGTACAAATCTTTTATCTACTTTTTTTAAAAATTTTATAAATATTATGTGCTAAATATGATTACAAAAACTAAATTGTTACAAAATTATGACAAAGCTACATTTATATGCTTTTAGGGGTATATATTATGTAGTTAATAACTCACCACATAAACAGCAGTATAATTCTTCAGAAGATCTTCAAAATGGGCTTGAATTTTGCCACCTTCTGGGCCCGCTTCCTTAAAATGCAATCACATTATAGACATCAATAATTGTAGATTGTAAAGGTAACAGATATTTTATTGATATATCTAGTATGTTAATGCAAAACTTTAATCCTAATGTCCGTACCTTCAAAACTGCAATCGTCATGTCATAGTTATTAATAAGAAAAACCGTCTGCAGTTTCGGTTTTGTGAACATTTTGGCAAGCTTAATTAGCAAGTCATCAATAGCCATTTTCAGTCTTTCCATGTTCAGGTCAAGCTGTGAATGGAACGGAAAGTTGAAAGTTAATGCCTCTCTGGTTTACATAATGAACTTTGAAAGACCTGAGTTTCTGAGTCAAACCTGCCCATCTCCATAGTCAACATTAAGTTGAATAAGCGAAGCTGTAAACTCAGCATAACGTCTCATGACATAATGCGGGTGCACATCATCTTCCCACAATGTTTTCACATTCGCATTGCGCAAACTGTTTATGTGCATATCGAATACCATTTTGAAACGTGGCCACAGTGATATATTCACCTAACCACAATTGTATAATGTTAATTACAGTAATATAAACAAAATTGCAAAAATATTATACAAAAGACTTTATCCACATCCACAAAAGTAAATAAAAAAAAAATAATAATCCTGAAATCCCCATAAAATACACGTTACCTTGTCTAAATAAGAATCAAGACACGGAATTCGTCGCCTAGACATTACGAGCTGAGAAGAGTATGAAAAAAATGATGTATTATCCGAAGAAAAAAAGGCATAGTATTACAAGTAGTATTGTTATTATAATTACTATTATAAACTTGAGTCGTTACCTGGTGTTGATGGGTGATGCGGATCATAAGCATTATACCTATTGCATCAAAGGAATTGGGAAGAATTGTACCAAAGTGCTCATCCATTACAGCAAATGGCCCTGACAAAGATTCAAAATTAAAAAATGTTACTGCTGAATACATACTATTGAAAATAGACAAATGCATTTTTAGAGAATATGGGAGGTGATTGTACACCACTTTTTACATTTTAGTAACAAGTAATTGGGGTGTACAAATCATCTCCCTTCTAATATGAAAGATATGGTTCAAGCCTATCAAATCACGTCAATTAGGCATGTAAATGAACCGAACGTTCATGAACTGTTCGGCGAAAAGTTCGTTTATGTTCGTTTATTTAATAAACAAACAAACACAAACAAAAAATATTTGTTCGTTTAGTTGGATGAACGAAGATGAACAAACGTTGTGTTCGTTCATTTATGTTCGTTTAAGTTTATTAATTACATAAGTAGTTATATTTATATAAATATAAACATACATTGGGCTTTAGCTACTTGTATAAATATAACCAATTAGTAATTGGGTTTTTTAGTAATACAAAATAGTTTACATTTATTATGTTCGTGAACGTCCGTTTATGTTCGTTCATGAACTGTTCATTTAGGTTTTAAACGAACGAACATAAACGAACACGAACATGGCAAAGTTCTTAATGAACGAACATGAACACAAAAATGTGTTCGATTATGTGTTCGTGTACGTGTTCAGTTAAAGTTAAATGAACAAACACGAACATGCCTTTGTTGGTGTTCGTTCGGTTTGTTCACAGGCCTAACGTCAAAATAGAGCTCGCATATATGCTTTTAGTAATATGCATGTCGTAGGTGACAATTTTAACCCATCACGAATATATTTTTTATTCGGGTTCTCCATTCTACAAGTAACATGGCAAACGCATAAACCTTTTACAAGTGGTTAAAGATGAAACAGGAAAACTGGGTTCAGGCCTGTAAATTGAAGCGCCAACCAAATACTGATGTGGTCTGTTTTGACTCGCATTAAATTTTTACATGTTCTCTGATAAAACCTATTTCAACACACTACCAAGCCTGACCAGGCCATTTTCCAGAATAATACATATTGAGATTCACAAATGCCAGCTAATGTTGAGACACTTATTCAAATTTCAGTTAATTTGGAATGGGGTATAAACAGAAATTGTAAATCTGATCAATACCTGAAAATATTTCGGAAAATACAGATTCTTCTCCAAAGAAATCACCACAGAACACATATCTGCAAAACATTATAAAGGTTAAATGGTGTATTCCTGGTTCAAAGGACACCATTGCATGTGTCAACATGTGTGTGTGAGAAAGAGAGTTTAAAAACAAATATACAGTACTCTGAAGTAGCAGTATCCATAAGCAGCTTATGCAAGCTCCTGAAGAGAACTTCATAAGGATATTTTTTTGAGCTTGCTTCAGCAATATGTGGAATTAATGAAGGCTCATCAATTTCCTGAACCAGTAGTAAATAAATAAGACAGCTGAAAAGCCAGGTGGCAAGAACAAACAGCAGTAACTTGAAATTACTTATAAGACCTTGAGAACGCTTATCCTATCTCCGAGAGCAAAGATAGCAGACCGGTTTTTCAAAGGTTCTCTTCCTCTTGAAAAAAGGCTGGTGCTTCTAGTGTCAACCCCTATCAGATCAGTAGGTCCCGCTATATCTAGTTGTAATTTCTCTAATGCTTGAATATAAGCCCGGAAATGAGCGCTTAGGACCTGAATAGTACAAATATATCAATTTCAAGTTAAAAAAGCCACACGTTGACCTGATCTTGATATGGAAGAAATACACAATACAACTGAACTATCCCAATTCCCAAGAGATCCTTGTAACCCTTTAACAAGGATGGGCAAATGACATGAAAGAGAAGTTTGGTACAGGTTCAAGAAATATTTGCATGCATATTACTCTGTTCCGATACAATCATGCATGCATCTTGGTTCATTTAGTTATACCATTCTACACCTTGATCTTTCACAGAAGGCATCTTTGAGACATGTTTTGGTAGAAGTTACGCAACAGGATCATATATGTTCTAAAGATGCTCATGAAAAAAAAAATAATGCAGATAAAACTACAAAACTCGCAACTTACAAAATTCTTCCTCAAGTCTATTCAGTTAGGCAACTTCTAATGAGTTCTACCAGCAATGGCAGTTGCAAGTATTGAGAACTTTATTGTTACGTTACATAATCTGAGAGTGACGACTAACATACTCTTCAAAAGGCAGTATATCATACAAATTATTTTCTAATCTAAGCAGCCTTACTAATATCCTATAAAAGGGTCTATATTAAAATCAATAAATGAGAAGTTCCTAATACACTTGGACCTGGTTATAAAAAGTGCAACGCACTTAAGGTCCAGAAAACCGAGGCGCTAGCCTCAAGTAGGCAAGGTGTCGGGCAGCAATAATCTTGGTTTTAAAATGCGTGATGCGCTCCGATGCGTTTTGGTCCAAAAACTCGATGCGTGATGCGCGCGCATCATGTATTTAATGCGGTTGTTATTAAAAATACTAAAAAAATAATAATACGTAATAATTCTTGTATTTTTATTACTCGAACACAAAAACATACTTATAAATCATATTTAAAACATAAAACATATTAAAAGAATACAAAAAAAAACTTAATGCTTAACCAATTAAGCTCTATAAGTCTATAATAATCAAAGAAAACAAATAAAGAAACCTAAAAATGAAAAATAAAAGAAATAAAAACCAGTTAAAAGGTAAGATTAAGTAAAAAAAACTCTAAAAAAAGTTTTGTATCTGCAAAGTTCTCTCTCTACAACACATAGAACTAAAAAAAAATACTAATCGGAAAAGGTGTACCTTTACTCCAAACATAACTAAAAAAACTCCAAGTTTCAAGGCAACTTTTTAGATAACATATATTTTTTACACTTTACAGTTGTATAAAATTAAAAAGCTTCATGTTTCAAGGCAACTTTTTAGTTAATATATCTTTTTTATGCTTTACAGCTGCATGCAAATAAAAAAATCCCTTCATTTTTCGTGTTGCACGCATCAGAACGCATATTGCGCATCACCGCATCATGCACGCATCACCAGCGCATTACGTAATCTGCTCGCATCGCTCCACCTGATGCGCAATATTCATCGCAACGGTCGCATCACGCATCATGCGCGCATTTTAAAACCAAGGCAATAATATACTTGTAAATTGATTCTAGATAATATTTTCTACATTGTTAAAATTAAATACCCAAAAATAAGATAATCATAATACAGACAATTTAATGATATAGATTAGATTAACTATTCTACGTGTGGGATTTTATATATCCATGTACCACCAAACAAGCTCTACGTAGAACTAAAATAGCTCAAGAAAACAATAATACTTTTATATGTGTACAACCACAGAAGTTTTATGTGCAGCCAAAGTAGCTCAACTCTATTTAAATCAAAAAGAAAATCATGAACAACTAGACTCAAACACACCTGTTCATATTTCTGTCTCTATGCTCACTACTACACTCAACTGATAAAGTACACGTCTTTACTATGTACACTAATAGTACACTCAAAGGGCCATATTTCTCATCTCTACGTAAACAAATACACTCAAACCCCAGCTCTTCCTCTCCTCTTTTCTTAGTTTTTTTTCTTACAAATCCAGATCTGGTATTGCTCAAACCCATTGTTCTGTCATGGGTGATACACCAAACTATTAAAGCGGTGACTCAGAAAAAAACAGTTGTCTCAAGCAACTTTTCCTAAGATTGCTATACTTCAGGGCATAAGACTCCGTGATATGACATGCGTGCAAAGGATAACGTCTCTATAGCAAGCATAAGGAATTTAAATTAACTTGTTTCATATACTCTCAAGAGCAAACATACTATTTAATATTTCATCCCTGGTAAATCGGATGTATCTCACTATTTCAAATTGGCGAGCATAGTGCAGTACTAGAGCACCAGTACCTACATATGGACAGCTTAACTGAAGCAAAAATAAGCACTTCTGTATCTGAAAGCCTTCGTTTAAAGAAAGAAAACACAGAAGTGCGGTTTCCTAGATCGCTGCATAAGAGTGCATATTCGTGATCACCTAACAGACTAATATAAGGATGCACTCATGCCCAGCAAGATTATGATTTCCCGTATAGCAGCACACACCAGATCTTCACCTCATACACAACACACTCGCTTTCCCAAGAAAATTTAACTAAAAGTACACAATAAAAATAATCAACGTCTTAGAGCAATTTAATTGATCTACCTTGTTCATAGTATCAGTATATGCCGCCCGAACTTCATTATAAATCTCCTTTCCATGCTCTTTGAGAAAGGAAATAGCATACCTGCGTGAGTAATAGACCCGATAATATAAGGTTAATATAAATAATAAAAGTTATTGCAAGATATCCTATATATAAATATCCAAGATTATGTATTAGTCCCGTATGTAGCCTTAGGGTTTAGTTTAGAGGTGGTTCCCCTGTACACGCCTCCTCTATGATCTAATACACAAGACATATACAATACAATCATTTATATTCCTTGATCTTGTCTCTGATTGTAAGAGGCTAAAATAGCTTAAATGCTAAGCGCCTAAGCCAATGCAATTATATGAAATAATATACAGTAATTACTAAACATAATCCTTAAAATAATGACTGAAAAATATTTGAAAACTCTAAGCATGAGCATTTGATAATCTATTATATAATGCTAAAGTTCTTATGAGATGAAATATATTTTTTATGGATTAGTAAAAATACTGTTCAAGATTATCATCAAAAACGTACTGCCTTTGTTACTCCAGTCAAAAGAATATGAATGTTCTAAAAGTAAAACTTGTAGAAAAATTGAAACAATCGTTGTTAGATATTTATAACATGTCATTTTTTTCCAACTTTCCAGTCTCAGTGAAGTACTACAGGTAAAATCATATTCACTAGATACCATAATTACTGGATATATCATAGTTGTTAAAAGCCATCGCCTCTTGCACCTAGGCCCATTTTTTAGGCGAGGCGATGCATTTGCGCTTTGAATCGAGGAAATTGCGCTTTGATTCTCCAGGTGATGGTTTAGGCGTAGATTTCAGCTAGATTCCCAAATTCCGGAGAGTTTCCAGCCAAATTTGTTAAATTATGGCTAGATTCCAGCCAGATTTCTACTTTTGTCTTAGGAAATTACTTCTGTACAATTATACATCAATATTTTAAAACTTTTGATACTAACTAGATGAAAAAAGTATTATTTTAATATATTTTTACTTTATTTTCTTTGTTCGCTTTTTTTTTTAATCTCAGGCGCTAGCTTTTATTGCGCCTCGCGCCTAGGCCCCAGGCGAGGCCTATGCGCCTTGCGCCTTTGATAACTATGGGATATATCATACAGAAGATAGCTAAGAGAGACAACTGACTTGTATTTTAAAAGGATGCTCTGCTGAAGAATCTGGATGTTTGTTTTTGGTTTCCTCAATGCATAAAGCTTCTGAATCATGAATTCAAATACCTGAAAATTCAAAAGAAATTACAAAAAAAAAACTACAATAAATAAAGAGGGAAATAAAGTGCAGCGGTACAACCAACAAAAATGAAACAGGCCAATCAGTTTACTTTACCTTTGAAATTGCTTTCTGTCTAAGTCTTTCTAACTCAGGCTGGACATCTTTTAGAGCATTTGCAGTTTTAACCATAGGATCTACTTCCACAAACTTCAACTTCTTACTCAGGATCTCAAGAGTCCTAAGGTATTCCTCATTTACCTAGACTTAAATTTGGAATCAGACAAATACAATGCATTGCAGTATGTTCGCTACAAAATTACAAATCAAATGTCACAAAAGACAAAAGCTGATTTGAGTCAGCAATTTTAAAACCTTCATTTAGTTAATCGAAATTGACACTTCCAGCTTGATCTAAAAAACTGTGTTATAAAAATCCAAGAAACATGTTGTAGGAAAAGGACATATAGTAAAATAGTAAGAGATATAAAATAAAAAATAATAACAAAGCAGCCCAAAATTTATTACCTCTCCATCAACAATTATGTCTATCATCCTTGGTGGTACGATAATTTCTTCAACAAATTTTGCCAATTTTGATTCTGCAACCTGTGAAATATGGCACAAACTGTAAATCATAGTGGATTAGAGAAAATATGTGTGTTAATATAGAACGGCCCAAGTTGCATTTAAAAGATAAGCTGTAAAAGTTAAAACATTAGGCACCTATTTAGCTATTTCACACAAATGACACACACATATAAATGTATGACTATTGAGTTTATCATTTGGAAGTCACACATGGTTTGATTCATAGTTATCAAAGGCATTAGGCGCATAGGCCTTGCCTGGGGCCTATGCGCAAGGCGCAAAAAATGTGAGAGCCTCGGAAAAAAAAAACGCAGTTAAACGAAAATAAATAAAAAATATATTATGTATTAGATAATACTATTCTTCAAACAAAATAAACAAAAGCTATTATATAACATTTAATATCATTTAATTAATACCAAAAGTTCTATAAAAGTGAAGAGTCAAATGTAATTTCAAAACTTGATTACTTGAAAATTCTAAACTGGATTAGAACTCATGGATGAAAGTTGCTTAAATTGGTACTGTGGAAGCATATACTCTAGAGAAGATTAATAATTTTGTATTCAGTAATAATAAAAATTATAATAAATCGGTATTAGTGTGCAAGAGGAGCTGAAGTGAGAGCCTAGGAACCATAAGCGAAACTAAAGGGCCTAGCTTGGAAAATGGGCCTAGGCGCATGAAGAGGGGACTTTTAACAACTATAGTTTGATTGTTTGTTTGCTATGATTTAAGCGGCTATTAAGAAGTTGAAATTGCTACTTAAGAAGTTGAATACGAAAGATTTCAAGAGCTTTGAAAATTCTAATGTATGGAGATTGGAGGTTATTAGAGACTGGGGGCATAAAGCTTTCTTGTATATATAGACGATTGTTTCCCAGGTTATTAGAGACTGGGAGCATAAAGCTTTCTTGTAACAGTAGATACTCTTTTTTGTTTTTTTAATTTTAGATAATCATCTTGCTACTGCTTACGTTACCATCATCAAATAGAAAATAAGCCCAGACACTATATTGAAGACCCAACCCACTGTTTAACAAACAATGAAATTTTTTCGGAGCATAACAACATTACCTTGCGATTTTTCAGCTTCAGCCCCATATCCAAAGATTTCTCCTGAAGAATTTTTATGTCCGAACTAATAGAACCAATCTCAACCTACCACAATAAATATGAAATAATATGAAGAATGTTATATAAAATTAAGATCACAATTCTAATGATCTTAAGCAAACTATAATGCACTTTAGTCTAAAACATAATCAGTTACCTGGAATCCACCAAGTAGAGTTTCCATTTGTGAAAGAATGATGTCACAATCACGGATTTGATCATGCAGTGACACTAAATTATCACTCTCTGTTATGTACTCCTGTTAATAAAAAGATAAGGAGTTAGGCTAATGTGAATATGCACATCATGGTGATATGGTACCATAAATGCAAGCATAAGAAAAATGAACTAATAAATAAATGTGTGTGGCGCCCTATCAATGTAATAACATAAGCACAATGCTATATCATCCTAGTGGCAAAATCAAGAGAAGATACGAGAGAGAAAAAGAGGAAGCCAAATGTCATGGCATCATTTTATAGTTGGGAGGATGATTTAGAATTTTAAAAGAGGTATATATCATTTTCCTAAAAATAAATACCCAAGCAAAACCTGACTTAAAATAGATGCAGAATTCAGAAAGTGGAGAATATAAATTGGAAAAACAAACAAATAACTGCAGCTGGGCCACCTGCCTGAATTGAGTCCAATTCTACTTGGCGCAAATTGTTTTCAACTCCCTTAGTATACTCCCGCAGTTTCACACCTTTTGATAATATGTTTGCAACAACCTAATAAGTGCAAACAAGTAACAACCACAGTACATCAGAATGTAAACGGATTAAAATACAAAATTTCAGTTGCCATTATAGTTAGTTAGAACTACATAAAATCATCATTAAATTATCACAAGAGATGACTACACCTATAAACACCAAATTTCAAAGATCAATAGTCCAGTTATATCAGACCACTGTACACATCCATGGTTTTAGCCATGATAACTTTGACAAATATCACAAATGGTAATGCATGGAAACGATATCCATCCAATACTTGATTAATTACTAAACAAGAAACTGAAGACGCATAGTACCTCGTCGGCTTTGCACTCTTCAAGCTCTTGCTGCAGTCCTTCCAATGATATATCATCGCTGAAATGAGCCAATCAATGATTTAGAAAGCTCAGAATCAAAGTTCTTGACTCAATTGCATAATAACAAAATTCAAAATCAATCAATAACAAAACTAACACTGGAAATAGAAATAGACTAAATGACCAAGGGTAAAGAAGTGTACCTGCCTGCATCTTCTTCAATAGTTAAATCACCAACAACAGACCCTAAATTAAATACAGATTTGCTGGAATCCACGGTTTCACCTTCAGATTTATGCTGAGAACACCAAAATATCCACACACATGTCACACATAGATTAAAAAAAATGAACCAATAATATACAAAAGACTAAAGAGGGATTAAAACACTTACCAATTCACCAGTTGCTAACTCTGCCATTTTTCCAGTCAATACAACAATTACTAGCCAACTACCTGCATGTAATTATAACTAAGTTAACAAACCAAGAAGGTTACAAAGTACAAAACACCAACAGAATACACAGTAAACATGGCTATGCAATTTTTTATCATCTAATCGAGCGTTGTTTACAAACTAGCATTTTAACTTAAAATTACTTTGTGACAATATCAATCACATTATGCTCTTGTCACGTTACGATCTCAGATGGCTACCAATGGTAGAAATATAATCCTATGTAGCCAGCTACCTATATGTAACAAAACCAGAGGCTTACAAGATACAAACCACCGAAAAAAGTAGACAAAGTAGCATTTGAGCTAAAATTACATTGTGACATTATCATATTGTTATGTTATGTGGCGATCTATGATATTGTTATAGTGTGAGCAAAGTTTTCGCTATAAAGTTATATAATCAAAGACACAATAATACAGATCCAATACAACATCTACAAACAGATTGGAGCTCTAATTTCGTTGACAATAAATGTGAAGAAGAAGAAGAACATGAAATGAAATGATTAATAATAATAATAATAATAATTACAAAACGAAGATATCTCTCATCTTCTTCCAGTTTCATTCCAGATTTAGATCGGAGGGAGAAATCTCTTAAGAGATTAAAGCACAGAAAATATTAATATATCAATTAATTGAGTATTTAGGAATCATAAACTCTCATTTAAATATGAAGAAGTATAATTAAACTAATTTACCTTTATGAAATAATAGTTATGTTATACCTTATGAGGATCGTTGAGTAAATCGTGAGTGGTTTAGGTGAAGACGGTAGTTTCGCACGACAGCGGTGGTGATCGCCGTCGCCGAGGCTGACGGTGGTGGTGGTGGTGATTGCAGTGTCAGATTTAGAGGAATTTGACGGTGATTAACAGGGACGAATTATAGCGCCACAGAGTGGTTTTATTTTCTTTTGTTTGTACTTTGTATCTTCTTACTTTTATATTATTTTAACTACTATTTTGCCCGGGTACGAGTTACCGCGGCGCGCGGTGAGCGAACCGTGCAATAACATACGAAGCGTAAAACGTAATGTGTAAGATATAATGTGCTACACACTATTTGTAAAACACAATACGTAAAATACAATTTATATATATACTAATTAGCAAATCATTTTGTTGTACGTTGTGCTTTACTAATGTTTTATTAATGTTTTATGCATTGTTTAGTTGTATTATATAGCTTTAGATGTTGTACAATGGTTAATGGTGTTTTATGCTTTATCCTATTGTATTTTGTGCAAGATGGGTTGTACAATACATGTCGTGCTCACCTCCTCCTTCATCACCTCATCTTTTGTATACGTGTCTGATTTGTGGCCTTACTTTAAACTTTTACACATATTATTTTTTGTCTTTTCCTCTCACATATTTCTCTCTCTCCACAATCCACATTTCAATCCAGATCTAGGTCCAAAATTATGATACCACCACCATTAAACCATTGCAACTTTCATCTCCTCTGGCCATCGCTTCGGTGATGACTTCCGGTGTCCGACGAAGACCTGCAACGGATAAGTTGGGGCTTGGTGGGTTTCCGTTACCATTTGACGGGCAGAAAGAGGGATGACGACGATGACTAATATAGTGATCCTTTCACATATTACACACCTATTTCGAGTTTAGAGGCGATGACGGTCGGTGCGAATTCTTCCGTCCAATAATGACCACAAATGGGTCTTCATTGGTAAGCAGATCTGGCCACGAGGAAGGTAAGTTTTTCATCTATTACCTTTGTAGTTGCAGCATGTAAGTTCATTATTTCTATAGATGTTTGTTTGATGAAGCATTTTACTAATGAATTCACATTTTTTTGAATTATTAGAAATCATTTGTTTCAGAGTAGTCATTAATTGTTGATTGGATAGAATTTTGACCAACATATCATAGTATTATCTTTTTTATATTCATGCTTCATGTGCCATTTTTACTTGGAATTATTCCCACTTTGTATAGCGTGGTTATATTTGGAGTTCTTGCAGTAGAAGATAGCTTAACCCCCTTAAAAATGTGAGCTAACACATGAATCCTAATTGTTTATGTCCCCTGTGCTGAGAGTATATAGCATTAGCATTATGACACTTCTTAAACTAATAGGATATATTATATATAACATAAATGCAAGTATCAGTTAGCTTGATTTGTATAATTATCATTACAAGTGTTAATATAAACAGCAGTACATCAGTAACAGGTATAATTCTATTATTACTACTATCAACTAATATGATTACCATTCATAACAAAATTTAGAATACATAAACCCTTTTTAAATAGCCATTTGATTCCATGCTAGGAGAGTTGCAGATCACTTAACTACAGCTTCAGTCACCTGCCATCGGACGGAAAGAAACTGGCCTCCGTTTGTGGTCTTTTTTCCATTTGACAGCCTTTGTGTGTGGTTTTATTCCATTGTACATCTCTCTGGTTTCCCGTTGGTGTTCAAGGAAGAACTATACTAACTTTTCCATGAAGAGAGACGGAACGATGGCTATGAACCAAGTTGCATTACCGCCAATTATAATCTCGGCGACCCCAGATCCTAAAACAGCGACGATGAAAAGAAGAGTCCCGCTATCTCCAGGTATACAGGCTTTACCTATGCAAAAGTATATGTTGTTTATAATTCAATACTCTTCTAGAAAAATCATTAGTCATGACCTTATTTCTTCGTTGTGTTCTTACATTGGCCAGAATGGTTTAGTAGTAATAGTGGATGAGTTTGGCTAATCATGGATACTTGATTTGGTATTTGGTGGCACTCTAATTTTTTTTTTCACATATGGTTTGAAAGTTTATTGTACCCTTTCATATCAAAGTGGTTTATTGCCATTTTCATGTTTGAATTTTGAATTTATATGTATTATGGTTCCTATTACTATAGGAAATAATAAACTAAGCATCTCCTTACTGGTTTCATAGAGAATGAAATAACAGGAAAGCAAGCAAAACAGTATCATGTTACCGGGCAAGGCACTTTTTTGGTAAGCCGATAAGATGGGCATTTTCCAGGTGAACAAAAAACTTGGTAGCTTTTACAAGAATTACTTCCTATGCAACATACTGAATAATTTTTCTTATTAAATATATGCAGTGATAAAATTCGGCCTACAAGAACATAACAAGGTTGGGCTTCATAGGGAGCGTTAGCAACATGCTGCATTTTGGCATCAATAACAAAACCGGAGTATGGAAGTTAACAAAGGCAACAACTTTTGTATTAAAAAAAAACAAAGACATTGAGCTTAAAAGAAGGTAAGCTATAATGTCACCGACTTTGCTTCAAGAAAGCTAATGAGCACGTAATACGTTTGATGTTTGCGATGTACCCGCGCCGCAACGCGCGCGGGTCTAAAGACTAGTTATAAACAAAGAGTAAAACACAATTACTAAAATGTTTGAAACACAATGTTTTTAATTAAGTGTAAAGTGTTTATAAGGGTATAGGAAAAACGCTAAGGTTAAACTTCATTCATTTAGGCAAAACGTAAAAAGCAATGGGAAACGGAAACTAACTAAAACCAAATGCATATAAACGTTAAAAAAACGCAAATACAATTCGTAAAACGCCACACAAAACGCAAATTATAAAAGTTAAAGGGTTAAAAAAAAGTTGCCAATTGTAAAAGTTGAGTTGAAGGGGGTTAAAAATACGAATGGTAAAAGATGAGGGGTCACGAGCAGTAAAGGATGAGGAGGTTCAAGTAAAAAATATAAAATTTTAGGGGGTGCCCATTGGAAATCCATAGAAACTCCCATTTAAGATAGAGATAATGTCACATTGTAAAATTGTAAAAAAAAAAAAAAACACACACACACACATGTCTAGGCATATACCTATCTATAAGACAACGTGTATATTTAAGTCGAGTTGCGGATAAAGTATAAACGGGCAAATCCAATTTTTAAAATAACAATTATTCATGTGCTTTATGTATTAAACGGGTAACCTTCCGATCCAGCTAAAGTTAAAATTTTAAATTAATAATTTGTTATTTTTTCTTGGGCAATGAGCTTAGAATAACGTACATTAGAGATTTAAAAATTGTATTTACAACAAAAAGGTATCTTGTGTAATTAAAAGAAAATGAGGTAATATGTCGAAAAAAAAGATATCTACACATGTTTTAGTTCTGAATTTGGATGTACCTACTAGGTGGAGTTCGCCTTTATAGTGATCGGAAGAGCTTTATGTCGTTACGACAAAGACAAACTTCACAAAGTTTTCATAATGATCTTGCGACACGTGGTCAAGTAAACCTGTTCCCGGATCCGGTTTGGGAAACTATCAAACAACTCATTAATTTTCTTGAGGTTTTTGAAAAAGCAACTACAACATTATCGAAAACATATAGTCCGACTAGTTCAGAGACACTTTACGAATTATATTATTATGGGTTAAAAGAATTAACGAGTATGAGTTTAAAAATAATATGTTCCAACAAATGATACACACCAATGAAAGAAAAATTAAAAATAATATTTCGAAAAACCCTAGTCCGTATTTTCTTGTGCATTGGCTTTAAACTCATGCTTAAATAGAAAAACGTTGCAACTGTAATCAACTACCTAAATTACAACTTGGGTTTTTACTAAGAGGACCCAAATTGGTCAAACAAATCCCTATCCGAATTCATAAAAATATTCAAGCAATGTACGATTTTTATTTAATACGATATGGACCCAACATCAACATACCACCTTCGATGGATTCAGGAACTAGTGGTGCCGGTAGTAGCTCGGGCCGGTTCGTTTGCCAACTTAGGCTCAATTCAGGGACGGATCATGGTAATAACCAAAACCAAACCTTAAGTTTCAGACTAAAAAAACGTTAGTTGTGGTCGGTTATTGACTTATTTCAGTGCAGTTGTCGGTTTCTCGGTTTTTGATTACCAGTAGCATAACTATGTATCATGTCCACATGTATATATATTTGGAAGAGAAAAAACAAAAATTATAACCTTGTACATAACATTGTAAGACCAATATCTTAACTACAAATTATTTAATAATTCATATTCTATATCAAATTAATGAGTTTTGAGTTATTGCCTTACAGGATCTACTGAGACTGATCACAATTTTCAATCTGCAAAGACACGTCTGTAGTGCTTTCTGGATGGGTAGTTATGGTGTCGTTAGTCGGTTGTGGTTCAGTTGGAGAAGAAGCAAGAAGAGAGAGGCGGCAAAGAGGGCATGTCGTGTGAGTAGAAAGCCAGCTATCAATGCATTCCACATGAAATGTGTGCTTGCAAGCCGGTATCTGTTGCAGCCTATCCTCTGCCTGGTAGTCTCCTAAGCAGACTGAACATCTGCAAATTATACAAATAATACTTTCAGTTTTTTTCAAAATAATTTGAGAGATTTTTGACCTGTTTGATCCATATGACATGCTTCCGCCCGTTTTGACCCATTAGAGATAAAGTCATAAAACATAACCCGAATAAACCCATTCATAATTAAATGTGTCAAAATTGGCCTGTCTAGAAACAAATAACTGAAGCTATTGCTAGCACACATAAGTACAACAGAGAAATAAACAAGGCGTATTTTTAGTAGTTTGCGACCGTTCTTATATTGTTCTGAAGTGGAAAAACAGTGTTTGGTGGATGTTGGAGATTGAGATGCCTTTGGGCACCCAATATTTATGTGGGCAGTTAAGCTGGCATATTTGGTGATTAATTTTGTGTATAAATTAGCCGTTGTAAATAATGAATTCAGAAATTTCATATGTTCTCAGTCTCGTGAAGCTACTAACCGCCATAAAAATTATAGCAGGCAATCCTAAATTGATACTTTGTCTAAAACAATTCATTTCAACTCGTGTACATTTTGACAAGAACCTGTTTTGACACGAACCAAATTGATATCTTTCTTTCATAAAACGGCCACTTTGACACGAACTCATTTTGCTTAGAACCCGTATAGACCCGGCACCCGATCCTGCGCAGTTTGCCAGGCTTAGAGAGGACGAAAAGCAACAAAGGCTGTTTTCATAAAAGCATTCTTCGTCTCGTAGTAAACTGGTAACGAATTCCAATAAAATTAGAATGTTTTCCGAGAGTGATTTAATAAATTAACTTCAAAGTTCACACACAAAAAAGAAACTAGAAACATTGCCATAAAAGACTAATAATAGAATATCAGGAAACAAACCAAGGGAAAGACCAATTTGAAACACGCATGTAAATGAATAATTAAACACCTTTAACCAACTTCCATAGCTCTACTGGCTACCAGAGAAATAACCAAGTAACCTACAGACTAGTGTTCACTTAATATAATAAATCTTACTAATGTTTATCCAATCTCCATTTTAATTCTATTAGTTGTTTAATTGCTTAAATCCAAACAATATGGAAGGTGAAATCCAATCAATATGGAAGGTGATGCACAGGCAGCTGTTCAAGCAATCGCCAGGGCTGATAATAGGATATTAGGAAGCGGGCACCAAGCAAAGATGCACAGACAAATTACAAGTAATCAAACATCTACACACACATTCAAGAAAGTTTGAGGTACGCCACCAAGCTTGGTTTTAAAAAAGGGCACCCTGAGACGGTGATCTGGAAAACGCCTTGGGCTTGAGGCGTCATCTCATGCACAGCTAGGTCAGGATTTGGGTTTGTAGAAGGCTGAAATATAAAAACAACCAAAGGAATGAAGATATTACAAATGGGTTACTTGATATAAAGGCTATTAGGGTAATATTTAAGAGGTGATAGAGATGCAGTTTCTGGTTACACATAGAGCAATGCCTTGTGTACATGAAGCTCGTGCCTCCGCTTATGGGACTTAAACGCCTAGGAGTGCCTCACACTTTTTAAAACCAAGCTGCCAAGCCATATAACACGAATCAACCATTTTTGTAACTTATGTTGTCAAAAGCCCAAGGTGCATAGGCCGAGCCTTAAGCCCAAAGCCTAGGCGCTTAAACCGCAAGGGCATTTTTAAGCTAGGCGCATAGTATAAAATACCATTTTTAGGGGTTGTAGACACGTTTAAGCTTGTTTAGGGCTAGTTTAGGCTGTTTTAGGTTGATTCCAAGCTTATTGTTGGCTGGATTAATGGATTTTGGCCAGAAAATGCCTATAGGTAGCGCCTGAGAGCTCACCTTTCAAGGCATAGAGCATTCAGTGCGTTGAGCGGCGCCTGAGCGCCTGGGATTAGACTAACATCTTTATAACCATATAACATACATCCTTAGGTTAATCAACTACTCTATCAATTCAAAGTTGCAAACCGACAAAATTTGTGCTATAAATTTGATCACAAAAAAAAAATTCAGGTTATCATCTCCAGTAAGCGAGTGACTATCCCGCTAATTCCCCCAATTTCTACAGGTTATAATATCTAATAATGTAATGTAATACATCATCTAAAATATCCGCAAATATATAACAACAAGAAGGAAGTAGAAAACTCACAGTGTATCAGTAACAGAAAAGCTCTCCTTAAACACAATAACAGGCAGCATCTCCCTCAACTCTTTCTTCACCCCTACCTCCACCTGCTCCTACACACAAAACAAAACAAACCAAACAAAACCTCACAAGTCAGCAATCACACCACACAATCAACAAATCACACCACAACACCATGGTTGAAGACATCGCTAGGAGCTTCCAGGTCAGTCGACTTTAAAGTTGCCAGTACTCGGCCCATGCAGAGAACACTCGAGGAGTACTCAAACATGGTTACAAAAGACATTAAATTTCAAAAAAAAAGTATATATATGTATATATATGTCCAATATCATAATTTTCTAATACTTATCAGGGATGAGCATATGGTACCAAATCCCAAAACCGTACCGAATTTCCTGTACCAAAAGATTTTCGGTACCCACTTTTTGGTGTTTTAAGGATTGGTATTTTCAGTTCAGCTCCAGTATTTTCCCGATTTTTCCCTACAAATACAGGCAATGAACCGGTAGCGGTACCAAAAAAAATTTGGTACCGTTACCGGTACATAAAATTAGCTATTTTCGGGATCAGTACTTTCTCTACCAGTCCAGTCCCGGCATTCGATACCGGTACCGAGCTCATCCCTAATATTTATAACAAAAATACGCGAATATCAATAATACTAAAGTCCTTCAAAAACTGATATTCATTCATTAATATTACAGAAATGAAAACTATGTTTTATTTTTTTTCTTTCAGTAAAACTCGTCCGAAGTTGACCGACTAAATCCGATTCTAGCCAAGCTTGATAGCCCTAACTAACTAACCCTAGATCAATAACAACAACAACTACTACTACAAATTACCGTAGATAACGCATTGGAGGCGGATTCGGGTCGGGGTTCGGGTACGGACCACGGCGGGGTACGACGGAGACGGCGGAGGCGGAGATAGAAGAGGTAGAACGAGAGAAAAAGGAGTAAGGTGAAGGCGAGAGTAAAAGCAAAGGCTAACCCACGAAACAGCTTCATTTCAGCTGATAATGCTTTCCTCCAATCCCAACAGCTTTCTGTATCGTTTGATGGATAAGATGAAGATGAAGAAGAACAGGCCATTTGGATGAAACTGGAAGCATAATAATATTATTAGATTAGATTAGATCAGTACTGCTGCTACTGCCATTTCAGGTTGGATGGAGGTATTATTCTTATTCTGCACTAGATCGATCGAGTATTGTTAGAAAGTGACACTACTAATCTTATTCTTTACCCTATCGAGGTTTATTATTCTTATTCTTTGACCAACTCTTACCTTGGTGAGAGTTGGGTTCGATCCCCATTGGAGACATTGTGAGAGACATTGCCAAGTGATGGTTATACCTACCTTCTTTAGAGGGGTCAGGTTCGATTCTGATGACTTCCCGGTTTTCTACTACCGTGCATTTATTCCAGAGAGGTTTGCCTCTTGTAGAGGGTGCAACATCTGTCAAGTGACAGGTGGCCGGAAATTTTCCGGGTGGAAGCCTTAGTGCCCCTTATGCGCAGCCTCGACTCGCTTGTGGGCCGGCCACTCTCGCGTCAGCGTGGAACCGGTTAAGACAACATAGTCTGACCATTGTAGAATGGTTAGGGGATCCCCTTTTGAGAGGTTATGATGATCTCTGCCACAATATAGAAAATCACCTTCCAAAAAATAATCAATTTGACCAACACTTTTGTACTTCTGTTGTAGTTGGTGTGGTATAAGTGAAAATATTATTATTACACACGTTAAATATTAAATAAAGAAAATATTAAATAGTTAACGTTTTTAAGGGTTTTAATTTACACATTCAAGAAGCTTATTTTGATATCTTAAATACGTTTCGTATAGGTCTATACGAAAAAACTGATCTGTCAAATTTTGTCTGAACCAATTCGCCTTTATAGGTCTATATATCGAGTGTATTAAGCCTATACTAAGCATATTTTCGCCTTTATAGGTCTATATATCGAGTGTATTAAGCCTATACTAAGCATATTGGTAAAAAGTTTGTGGAAAAATAAATTTAAATATGCCTCGTATATTAAATTTAAAAGATTTCGATAAGTCCTTTTCCTATTCCTTCTATGTCGTAGGGTTAAAACCAAAAAATCTTTGTTATTTTCTCGATGTTTTCTCACGTTTTCGATAAAACCCTCTCGTAAAAGTATTTTCACAATACTTTGGCTAATATTAGTAGATGCTACTCGAACCACGCTTTTTCTATACATGTCGGCATTTCGTATAGAGGTTATTATGTCAGCAATAGTATCACTACTCATGATTAATTAAAATGATTGGTGCCTCCAAATTTGGATATAATCAACATGGTTTTTTTTTTACGTATTGGTTTATGAATATGAAGTTTGAAAGGTATATACGTGAGACAAAATCTACTAAATTAATCTGAATCTATTTCTTTTAAATACCCTACTATAACCCATAACCATATTGTAGTCTCATTTTATAATACCTCGGGAGCTAATGAAACTATTTTCGTAAAATTGAACTGTCTCAATTCTCGGGCAATCGCACCAAAAACTCGAGTTCCTTTTGGATTTCCTTCTTGATCAATCACAACTGCAGCATTGTCATCATATCGTATTATCATACCGTTGTCACGTTTAAGTTCTTTACAAGTACGGACAATTACAGCTCTGACCACTTCTGATCTTTCTAGAGGCATGTTTGGAACTGCGTCTTTGATCACAGCAACAATAACGTCACCAATATGAGCATATCGACGATTGCTAGCTCCTATGATTCGAATACACATCAATTCTCGAGCCCCGCTGTTATCTGCTACATTCAAATGGGTCTGAGGTTGAATCATATCATTTTTTTTATTTTTTTTATCTGTTTTTTTACAATACATTTTACAATACAAAGGTCGAAGAAAAAAAGAAATATTTTTTGTTCAAAAAAAGAAACCTGCACCCACTATTTTTATGGCCTATTTCTTTTTTATCCCGAAATGATGAATTGAGCTCGTATAGGCATTTTGGACGCTGCTATTGAAATAGCCCTTCTGGCTATATTTTCTGTTACTCCACCCATTTCATAAAGGATTCGACCTGGTTTAACAACAGCTACCCAATATTCGGGAGAGCCTTTACCTGAACCCATACGTGTCTCTGCGGGCCTTACTGTAACTGGTTTATCTGGAAATATACGGACCCATATTTTTCCACCGCGACGTGCATTTCGTGTCATTGCTCGTCGACCTGCTTCTATTTGTCTAGATGTGATCCAAGCGGGTTCAAGTGCCTGAAGAGCGTATTTACCAAAACAAATAGTATTACCTCGATAAGATATTCCCTTCATTCTTCCTCTATGTTGTTTACGGAATCTGGTTCTTTTGGGGTTATAGTTGATGGTTTGTTTTGAATTCCATCTCTACTACAGAACCGGACGTGAGAGTTTCTTCTCATCCAGCTCCTCGCGAATAAAATCAATTCAAATTAAAGATTTTGAATTCTATTCAGATAGAATATAATTTGAATTAAGATATACATGTATTTTATTTTAATAAGTAATATACTGAATCATTGATTTCATTTAATAGAGATAAAAATATATTATTCATTTGTATATCTTGTTTGTATATATAACTAAATCTAAATATATTCAATAACTCTTTTTTTTCTTATATTTATCTATTTGAGAATGTTAAAACAAATCTTTCTTTTGTTTTACTCCTTATCGTATTGGATTGACCCAATTTTAGCAATCCAATAAAATAAAGTTTTCGCGGGCGAATATTTACTCTTTCAATTTCTATTTCTATTTCAGTTCTATCATTAGTTCATAACTTTTCTGAATAGATGAATTGGTCTCTGGCCGGTTCCGCCATCCCGATCAATGAATCATTCGAATTCATTTTCACTAAAATCTTTTGAATTCACAGGTTCCATCGTTCCCAACGCTTCTTACTTAATGGTTAGGTCTTAATTCTACAACGGAGCTATTAGTTCTTGAGTCAATATTCTTAGTCTTTAATTGGCTCGAAGCTCTTTATTTTTTGTTCGACGAGCAGATTCATTTAATGTTGAATCCGTATTGATGCTTTATTACGCAGATTTTTTCTGAAATGACTCATAGACCTTACATATTGGAATTCTATATCATCAATATTCTTTTTCTTTCTCTCATCCTTCCATTTATCCATACCCTTTCTTTCTTCCATTTATCCATACCCTTTCTTTTTTATTTCGATTGACAACTTAGAAGCAGATTTTTGAATAAAAAAAGATTTCAGTTGCTACAACAATATGAACAATATATCATATCTTGACTGGTTCTTTGGATCCAGATAATACGAAGTGATGAGTTGGTTATTACTTGTATAGTTATTTGTTTATACTATGGGGCTATTTTTTATACTAACCCTCAAAAAACCAACGAGTCACACACTAAGCATAGCAATTTGATCAAAAGATTAATTGAATTTTTATTAAACCCTATAGAATTATAATTGTTCATTTTTTTTATTGAACAGAAAAGAAAAAGAAGAAACTAATTTATCATTTTTTGTTCCATCGCTGAATAGAATGCAAAGGGAAATAAAGGTTGATTATTCCCCTTCTATAAAGATCCAAATTTTGATGCCCAATACCCCATAGATTGTTCGAACTGTATAGGAACAATAATCAATTTTAGCTCGAATGGTTTGTAGTGGAACCCTACCCTCTCTGATCCATTCAACACGCGCAATTTCTTTTCCGTCGATACGTCCTGCAATTTGCACTTGAATTCCTTTTGTATCTGCTTGTTCAGTTAATTCTATAGCCTTTTTCATTGCTTTGCGAAAAGAAACTCTATTTTTTAATTGTCCGGCTATAAATTCTGCAAGAATATTAGGGTTTCCATAAGGCTTTTCAATTCGTGTGATAGCAATGTTAAGTTTTCGATTTACAGAATTAAATTCTTTTTGTAAATTCATCTGTAATTCTTCGATTCCTCGGGGTCGACTTTCAATTAATATTTTTGGAAATCCCATATAGATTATGATTTGGATCAGATTGATTCTTTTTTGAATCTCTATACGTGCAATTCCCTCGACGCCGAAAGATGTTTTCATATTTTTTTTACATAATTCTTTATATTAATACAATAATTTGCTTTTCAACTCTGTCTTATGTAAATGTCATGACTTGTAATTTTGTAGGCTTTTATTCATTTCTAAACTATTCTCTTGATATATAGATCGGTCTAAGTCCCATCATCATATCTCAAGTTGACAAGGGCAGTGGCGGATACAGAATTTTTTTGTAGGGTGGGCACAATACAAATCGACTAAAAATGGTTAGAAAAAAAATTGGTAAATAAATCAATACAAATATGCAGTATATATTGTTATTTATAGATCTATCTTTTGTGTGTAAGTAAATAAATAAATATAATCACGTTATTTAAAGAGTTAACAAAAACCACCAAGAGTTTGTTTGACTAGGTCCGGATAGCAATGTTTTCATTTACACAACATAGTTTGAACGCCTTTTTTTACCGGTCCACTAGTCAGCCTGCATTAATTGGCTTATTTAGAAAGTTACTATTAGAAAATAAAATTTTGTTATATAACAAATCAACTTTGTTTTTCGAACGGTAATAAATAAATTAATTTAGAAAGATTAAAAAAACGATAAATTTTCTATGACAATTGACTCAAATATTTGTGGTTATCATTATAGCTCCACAATAGTATCTCTAGTCTAAAAAAACCAAAAATATAAAATTAATAAAGACTATTATTATATGTCTTCAAACTAGCAGTACTGATCACTTTTTGACTAATAATTTATTCATATATGTCACTTCATCTTCTACATTTTTTCATATCACCGTAGTTTACCGATCGGAAAAGAAAACAAGAACCAATCTTCACTCATCTTTCATCTTTACACTATTACCAATCTGCCATGTACGGTGGGCACCTGCCCACCCTCCGTTGTACTTGAATCCGCCACTGGACAAGGGTGAACTGTGTATTTTTCATGCCTTTGACTTTTTAAGTCAAACTAGTAACTTTATTTAACTAATAATTGAAACCTTAAGTTTAAAAGCATTGATGTATTATCAATTTACTTTGGTAAAACATGAGTGTGTATTTTTAACTAATTGAAACCTTAATTTAATGTTAGGTAGTATGCAGGTGAATATTTCAAGTTTTTTTTTCAAAGACAACCATCATCAAACATTGAATTATCATCTTCAACTAAAACCTTGAAAATATATTTGGATAATCTTTCATGGGATCCCGCCGAAAGGAAACTAATTTCTTCTTATCATTCTAGTCAAAAAGATGAAATTAGACATGCATATTTACTTAGCGCTCCATGTCAACCTAAAGGGAAACGAATATTTTCCACGAACACTTATTGGTAATGGTGATAAGTTGAGACGTTTTAATCCGAAATGGTACACAAAAAGACATGAAAACTGGTTGGAATATAGTGTTAAAGCGGATCGAGTTTATTGCTTATATTGTTACTTGTTTAAGGAAAGTGGACACACAAAGACAAGATTATGAGAACTACTCCATCCGTCCCAATTTAAATGTCATACTTTCCTTTTTTGTTTGTCCCAAATTAAATGTCCCTTTCCAAAAATAGAAATATAATTTCCAGTTTTGCCCATAAAAGACAAAACACAATCACCACTTTTAAGGATATTATTGTCATTTTACCACATACAAACAAAATATTTCTTAAAATGTGTGTTTTTTGAACTAGGACATTTAAATTGGGACGGAGGGAGTATTTTATTTTAACTCTACCATCTATAGAAATCCCTGAAGAGCATATATTTTTGTATGATATGATTTGTTCTCATAATCTTAATGTTATTATCTCTCCACCAGGTACTTAACTCAGCCATATTTTCTTTCTTCATGACATGTTTACAAACGTGTCGTTTTTAAAGAGAGAGCAATAACTCAACCGTGAAACTCCAAAAATAAATAAGACTTCATTAGGATTTATCATTGGTAATACATCGAACACACGCTTTACCAACAACAACATGTACCACCTTGACAAAAGGGTTCAGGATTTGGAACACAATATTTCAAACAATCATATTTAGATTTACATGAGGGAGGAGGACATATGTTCATCTCAGGAGCTCCAACTCGACAAGATTTCCGAAAGCAGTTTTCTCCATTTACACCGGTAGGATTGCTTACTCCAACCACTAACAATAAAATACATTTAGTTAATCAAACCAAGTATTTCTCAGTTTGTGTATATATAAAACTACTATAGATCATCAAATGTGTAATCTCTATTTTGGATTTTATATCATCATTTATCATGTTTATACACTATCTAGATGTATATTGGTGGTGGATTACATTTGTTAGGCTAAAAAACTATAACAACCACGGCTATGGCCTGTTTTATTCTGAGGGCACATTTTCTTTTTATAAAATTCCTATATACATACATATAGATATATGTGTGTGTGTGTGTGTGAGCACTCCTGTGTTTTTTTTTAATGGAAAACTTATTTTAAACTTAAAACTTGGGTCCATTGAATTTTTGGTCAACGGTACATACTCATAACGAAGCCCTGCACCTTTCAGGTCTGGTCCCTGGGCCCCCTAAGGTCTAGCCCCTCATTTCAAAATAATCCTACTCTGAGTAGGATTCGAACCTGTGACCTCCTAGGGCAGGAACCCTACAAAGTGGGTAAACCTTCCTACCTCCATTGCAACCACTAGGCTACAATATCATTGGCTGAAAACTTATTTAAGACTCAAAACTTAAGGTTTAAGGGGCATATTTTTAAATAAGGGGAATTGGATTTCAAATTGGTCGTTGACAACCAAACTAAAAAATTGGTCACATATAACATGTACTATTAACGTATGGATTCTGACACCCAATTTGAGTTAAGTCACTAACAAATTGGGTGCTATAATCCAATAGGTTAATAGTACAGGTTCTATATGGCCAATTTGTGTGCCAACGGTCAATTTCGATTTGTTTAGATTATTAAGATCCAATTCCCCTTCAAATAACTTGGATATGACAATCTTTAGGTACTATACTAAAGACTCATGGAACAAAATCATAGACATATATGAGATACCTGTGGTGATTAGTAATGTAGTGATGATGACAATCTTGAATGCAGTGGCTTTTTCCATGTGTGAATGTAGAGAGAATCCTTCACAATTCAATCGTTGGGTTGTGTTGTTTATATAAGGTTGCTAATTTATTATCGTAACGATGTTTATATTGTGACTCGCACCTTATTAACGTAATGATATTTAATTAGTTACATTTTATTTAAAGGAGCATTACTAATAAACTAAAATATAAAATGATGTTATAAACTTAAATGTTTGAATTGTTCATAAAAGTTAGGAACTGAAACCAAAAACCGTAGTCGGCGACCATTATTTTAGAACCCGCCTGCCATCATTCTAGCAATATAACCCATTTGTCACCCATACTATGTAAAAAACAAAAAATATGAACACATTTTGGGTATGCGTCCACTAAAAAAATAGAGGCCATACAACGTAAAACCATTTACAAAGCTACAATATTAATTAAGTTAACTAATTAAACTTCACTAGACTTATCTTTATTGGGTCTAATATTTTTAACAAGTTAGGCCTTTTTCATATTGTAAATATACTAGTGGTAATGCCCGCGCGTTGCAGCGGGTGTCCCAACTGGTATCAAATGTAGTTGTATAAGTCATCTATTTAATGATTTATAATAATATTTTGTTTGCAATCATCACTCAGGTCAACTCTATTTTTCCATATGTTTCAGATTGATTGTATCGATGATTAAATGAAACTTGTTGAAGCTTATAAACTGTTATCTTATCCTATATAAAGTTATCAACAATAAACATTGCACTTTCCCCAATATAATGACTACATTAACAACATATAAAAATATATTAGGTGATATAATACAGGTAACTGGATAAGGAATTAAGGATGCAAATAAGACCATTCCTTTGACCACAGAAGTTAGAAGTGACCTCTTTTGAATTTCAGTATATCCCTATAGAAAAGAAAGATAAAAAAATTACATGAAGAAATAAATATCAGGTAAAATAAAGATAAAAAATAGTTGAGGCTCAGAATACTCTTGGCAAGCTCCTTAGCAACCAATTTTACTGGTGTTAAGCTAGAAGAATTAAACTCCTCTGTAGTTGACTTGATGACACAAAGATTACACTATACAGCCAAAAATATGCATCACGTGTCATCGACTTTCTTGTGTCCCATTGCACAAGTAATACCTACCTAATTATCTAAACTTATTTATTCACATCGAGATCGGATATTGCCTACAAGATCTGCTTACAGATGAAGGTTGAATCTTTAAAGGTGCGGATTGACCCATATCATACCCACTCTAGCCATATACTTATCAAGTAGCTTGATTGAGTCATAATTTACCCAGTTGGACCCATTTGAACTCATGCATTGCTTTTAAGTGGCGCTTATTTTAATCCATAAACCGTTGTGTCATACTCCCCTCCAATGCCTCGCACCCCCTCCAAACTATTGGTACTTGAGTAAAAGACCTTAAACCGAGTTCCAGTGTCCCTCTAAACTCTTAGTACTCGAGTAAAAGATGTACCTACACCAGAATCTTGATCCATCAACACCTTGTCATTGCCATCCCCTACCACAGTTTTGGAGCTTGAAACTTTAACATAATTACCTGCAACCAGTAAACATATAACGTTTTATGCAAAACTTACACAAAATATAGAACTTTAAATAGTAGTTATAAACACAATTGCTTCATTTTTGTTCTTAATTCTTAAACATGACATTCAAACCAAGATGCCACTCAATCATCATACCACCCATCACCAAGCCTACAAACTCGCTTCTTTAATGGAAGAGAAACTCAGCAGTGGTGTACCTTCTAGCCCAAAGCATGTTGGTCAACTCCTCCAGTACAACCCCTTCTCTTCCCTTGAAGTGCCACACCAATGCAGAGATGCAAGCCAAGAAAGTCGTGACGACAAATTTCAGGCTCGTTTTTTGCTGCACTCCGTCATGTTGCTTCTGTTTAAGCTTTTCATTTTCCTGTCTCGATATAACTCTTCAAAAACCAACAAAAAGAGTTACAGATGTGAAGTTTCAAGAATGTCATATAATTTGTATCGTAATGGATCATAGATAAAACAAAATTATTATTATTATTATCTAATGGTACCAAAGGCTGAACAGTAAGTAGTGTGTCAGTTAAATAGTTTAGTCATAAGTATGAAGCTCCAAAAATTGTAGTTTAGTCACATAATTGCATGACAATAACCATTAAAATAACCTATTAATTATAATTATACAAGTCCCACAATATTTTGTTTCACCTTTCATACAACTGCCATTGTAAAAATTCTGCTCAACAGGCACAAAATTTTACATGTCTCATATCTATGGAAGGAAAACTTGTATTTGAGATACCTCAACTGTTGTTACACTACATTTTACCTGAAAGTTTATGTTCATCCTGTAGGTGTAGGCAAGGTTTAAAAGAACGGAAACGAGCCTCGAGGCGTTTACCCTTCGGCTCATGAGGCGTAAGCCTCAAGGCGAACTGAGGCTAAGCCCGATGCGCAGTAAAAAATAAATGTAAAAAATATGTATCTTATAAAAAATAAAATAATTGACCTAGAAAGTCTAAAACATAAAAAACACACATCCAAAATAAAATAATTGACCCAAAAAGTCAAAAACACCAAAAAAAACACACATCAAAAACAGCTTAAACCACCTGAGGCACACCCGAGGCGCCTCATCCCTTAGAGGCGTATGTACAATCTAAACCCCATGAGGCGCGCCTCGGATTCATTTTGTTAGCTTTTCGCCTTGAGGCGCGCCTCGAGGCGCACACCTCACCCGTTTTCTTCAACCATGGGTGTAGGGATGACAAATTACCTCTTTTCATCCTTTCACAAATCTAGCATGACTAACTTATTATAATATAACATTACAATAGTTATAAGAAGGTAATGGTTTTATTAGAATTTAGGAAAAAAATTAAGCTCTCACCTAGCTAACTGTTGAAAAAAATAAGTTAGCACGATATGATTCACCATTAGCCTTCAAATACTGTATTAAGCTGTGTGCTTTTAGCAAGAATAGATATACGTTCAGATGATAAAAAGCGTAAATGATCGGCATCGCCTGTTGGAGATAAAGGAAACGAAGCCAACGCGTTTGTAGCTATTGCATTCAAATTTCTCTTAGGCAACTAAATATTTAAGTTACTAATATATTTAAAACACAAAGTTGATGTAGAATAAAAACAGCAAAAACAATAAAAATAGATACATATACTAACCTTTTAGGCACTTACAATTTAAATATCCTTCACAATGTTGATACACAAATAAACATGAGTATTAGTACCCAGTACCACCAAAGGGGGAAAATGTTATTTATAAAAATCATAAAAGAATAAAACCAACAACTGACGGGATGAGATCATACCAGTTTGAGATGAAGGCACAGGATTTGTAGTTTCTGGATTTCGGAGAGCATATGAGACCATACATCACTAATCGCCTCTAGTACGCCAGCCATCAAAGCCTTCATCATGAAAAATTCAGTGATTAATTCTAACAAACCAAAGAACAAAAACAAACCTATTTAATAATCAATCAACAATCCAAAAACTGAGTTTTTTTTCACCCCCGTTTATGTCTTCTCCGTCTCCGGCACCGCCACTGTCATCACTGATCATACGATTGGAATCTCATTGGCCGGAATCAGTGCACATGTGTGCGGCTGATTTCCATTGCCTCGTTCTTATCACGGGGTGGGATGGAAACGGATGATTGATTGAGACGAACCGGTATTGAAGAAATTAAAACCGAATTGAACCTAACATTGAATTCTTGACGTAGTACAGACACATACATGTATACATACATATTAATAAAAAATTCAATCAAAATCAAACCAATCCGATTCAATTCACTAAATCAAACTTCAAATCAAAACCTAACAAAACAACTCAACACACACAAACAAACTTAAAAAAAAACAGTCAAACAAACTTACTTTAACCCAGGAGCGATGCAGAAACAAAATCGTGGTTTACATTTACAATTTACAATATGGTGAATGTAGGTGTTTGAAATATATACGAATATATTGAAACCTCATGTAAGAGAGAAATAAAAAGGCAAGACCCTTGGAATAACCCATTCAATGGATAGTTAAATAAATTGAATGACAAACAAAGGAGAATGGCGTGAACAAGGAGTAATGACGAATTCATTGATTGGACAATAAATGGGATTCATTGTTAGCGGTTGTTTCACTCCACCTCAATTGATATCACTTACCAGGAGGAGAAGATGAAAGGGGAGGGGAGGACAAGATGGGAACAAAATTTTCATAATGTGAAGGAGGAGGTGGGTGAAATGTCTAAATTAGCCTCCTAAGTGTCTTAATTGTCACAACTATCCCCATGTTACCCTTAAATTTCATGCTTAAATATATTGTACATGTTGCTTCTTAAGTTGTTGGGAAATGAAAATGACTATTTTGGCCATCACTCCTCCTTAATAAGATAATATAGATATAGATATAATAGTCAACATGCTCAAAAATATGGATTTTTCTTTAAAGAAATTGTATATAAATAAAAATTTTAAAAACCCTTCGGGCCCTCGAGGAGACCGCGCCTGTTGTTGTCTCCCTTCTCATATTTGTCAAAATAAATATGGGTAGAGGCTAAATCCCGAAGGCTTCACAAGAAAAGAGGAAGTGCACTTGAATGACATGTGTTGAAAGAGCTAGTATTTTAGCCGTTTTAAATGATTGAATGGACCCAATTTTAACCGATTAAATTTAAACACATGTTATTTTTTGACTTAGAGGCTACACAGCCTCCAGAAAACACAAAGTCTCGAAGGATTAGACTATATATCTGAAAGGACTAATTTAATTACTTAAACGGCTATACATCGCCAATGATCTCCAGCCCAGCTGGTTTGAGGTGGGAAGATTTACCTCCTTGAAGGGTTCCTGCCCGGGTTTGGTCTCAGGTTCGATTCCCACGTTCCACCAAAAAAATAACCGTAGGGTTTAAAAGGAGAAACCCGTGTGGTTCCTATGGGATTCGATCCTGGGCAGTGGTCGCTTTGCAACACGGGATTTACCGCTGAAACACTACTCTCCAAAAAAAAAAAAACGGCTATACATCAACTGAAACGACTTATCTGTTTTCTTAGATTTAAACCCTATACATGCGAGAAGAGGCTTTTCAAGTTTTAACCACAATGGCTATTAAAAAATCAAGATAATCCAAATTCATGGGGTGGGGGTGGAATTAATCATATATATAGTGCAATTTATGTCACTGGGCTAAAGATGTAATTTCACATGTTATTTAACGTTCAACTAATTGGGAGATAACGGGAGGGACTCAAATTGTGAACCCCATTCTACATCCAACCCCAATCTTCGATTAACATTTTGGGTTCATGAACAAAATTTCATTTCCCATATGCACTACCCGAATCAATTATGGCGGCGTTTGATCTGAGTACCCAAACTATACTAGTGTCTGAAGGCACCCCTCACACTCTAAATTCATCGCTAATTGGTGGGAAAACGATCGCAGTTTGATCTTAAACATTGTTACGAATTGCGTCGCTATGTGGAAAGAAACATCAACACATATTGCATTGCTAAATATTCATTGGTGATTAGCAAGTGTTTAATTCCGTGGCATACCTCCATCACAAAATGTGACTAGTGACACATTTGTCATATTATTTACTAATATTGGGGTGTGGAGGTAACCCTTTAACTGGGCTTGGTGCCAATGGGCTATGTGCCCATATAGTTAGGGGTCCATGATGTTCGGCCCATTAAGGCCCATGAGAAGCCCTATATAAGAGGTCTTCACCTCTCATTAGGGCACAAGTTATCATAGACAGATTACCTCCTGATAACACATGGCTGCCGCCATCACTTTTTGTGTCTGTACGTTGGACTCCACTTGTGGTTTCCTAGCAGTCACATTCACACTTCACCTTTCCTTTCTCTCTTGGAGGTCTGGATCCAAACGGAGAAGACGAAGAATAAGGTGTGGTTCTCCTATTATACACTGTCGAGGCATGATCCGGACAGCCGTTCCGGTTAGTGTTCTTCATTGGCGCCATCCGTGGGACGTCAGAGGCGTTCCGCATCTCGCGTGGCCGTTAGAGGCGTTCGCAGCTCATTTTTTTGGTAGAGATATTACGCCACGTCGCCACCATGCGTTGGGTTGACGTAAACTTTTAAAAGACATTCCGCGCACGTCTCCTTTTTAGGAACGCGCTACAACGTCTCTACGCTTACTTTTCACGAACATGCTATAACGTCGCCACTCTGCGACGCAAAGCTCTCCGCGCTTCAATTGACCAGGTCTTCACCAGCGTCAGCAAAACTCTGCGCGTACACCCGCGGATTGCTTTCATCTGCCAATAGCAAGCACTTCGCGCAGTCCTGGCTAGCATACGCCATCGCAAAGCACTTCACAGATATCGTGGAGCATTTCTTCGGACTGACATACAGCCTTAAAAGGCGTCTTTCGCGGAGCATGCTCTTGTCTACTTAAAGCAATCCGCGGGGCATACCTTTGGAACGTCATACGATCCATTGGCGAAGGATACCCTTATCATAAGTTCAATGCTCCTAAACATTACACTTAGCAGCAATGAACTGAGGGGATGGCACGGTATAACACCACTTTTGATGTTTCCCATACCATGACGCGTCGTACGAATTCACCTCCCAGGAAATAAGTTTTGTTGGTTGAGCCGCGCACAATAACATTCGCACGTGCGCCATGGAATTGGCCGCTCAAGATTTTGGTACAACTTTTTCATGTTTACTGCAATTTACTTATCTAACAACTTATTACAAGTTAAGATATACTAATACACCCATATTCTATGATTGAGATACTTGCAGGTTTTGGCAACGAGCCACAGTAACACCTGCAACAGATCGTTACTGGACGCTCGCGCACCGGCGACAGTTAGCCTAGAAGGTGACACTTAGCCAATAACAAGCGTAACGAGCAACCCTCACACGCGTCGGTGACAGTTCGCCTAGAAGGTGACACTTAGCTGGTTACAAGCGCAACGAGCAGCCTCCCGCACGCCGCCAAAAGGATGAAACGTTCGAAGTCATTAACCCACCGAGAAGATAAAGCTTCTAATCTTCGTTCCCGAGCACTCATGGTTAGTCTAGCGCTCCACCCAACGCTAGCACGTGGGAGCAACACTAGACTAGGGGGACTTGTAAAGGTATGGTGCTTGACCTGACATATCATCTTTATTACTTGTTACTTGTTATATTATTTACTAATATTGGGGTGTGGACGTCACCCTCTAACTAGGCTTGGTGCCAATGGGCTATGTGCCCATATAGTTAGGGGTCCATGATGTTTGGCCCATTAAGGCCCATGAGAAGCCCTATATAAGAGGTCTTCACCTCTCATTAGGGCACAAGTTATCATAGACAGATTACCCCCTGATAACACATGGCCGCCGCCATCACTTTTTGTGTCTGTACGTTGGACTCCACTTGTGGTTTCCTAGCAGTCACCTCCACCTTTCCTTTCTCTCTTGGAGGTCTGGATCCAAACGGAGAAGATGAAGAACAAGGTGTGGTTCCCCTATTCAACACCGTCGAGGCATGATTTGGACAGCCGTCCAGGTTAGTGTTTCTTCAGTGTCAAAACTCACAAATGGTGGTTTGTGACAATATTGGCTATCGCAATGAACTAGAGCATATTAAGTTCGCAAAAATGGGGGGGGGGGGATGGAATTAAATAATCCTAACTTTGGGGGGTTGGAAGGGAATAATCCCAACTTGAAACTTGTAAAATAACAGTCCCAACTTGTCAATGTTTTTATTTTGTTGGTCCCAAACTAACCCCAGTTAAGTTTTTCTGTTAAGTGCCAACGTGGCATCACACGTGGCAGTCCACGTAGCAAAATCTGTCCAGTTGGAAAAAAATGTGGGCCCCACAATGAAGATGTGTCTTTTTTTAATCTTTATACCAAAATATTTATATATATATATATACACACACACACACACACATACAATATATATACACACATACAATTGACAGAGGGAGATAGATAGAGAGAGAACGCAGAGAGAGAGAGAGAACACCACCGCCGGTCATCTTCTCCGGTCACCCTCCATCACCGGTGACCGGTTCCGTCACCTCTTTGACAACAACAAACCAACTTCTCCGACCGGTCAAATCTAAAAACCCTATCCCCTCTTTCCTTCTTCTCCACTTGCCACCCACAGCCAACAACCCACCATAACCACCACCTGTCAACACACCACCAATTCGAACGGAACCCTAATTTGACAGGAAGAAGAAGACAGGGAGAAGCCCTAATTGTTTTTGGGGAAGAAGCCCTAATTGTTTTGGGGGAGAAACCCTAATTGTTTTTGGGGTTTGTATTGGTTTGTATATGTTCGTCTGGATTGTTGATGAAAACAGGGATTTGTATTGGTTTGTATCAGAGGGAAAACAGAGGAGGAATGGGGTAGAGAGAGGGTTTTGGTAGTGGTGTAGAGTGGTGGTGTTTGTGGTGGTGGGTGTCGTCGGAGATGGTGGTGGTGGACGGTGGTGGCAGGTGGTTGTGTTCACTCTCTCCCTCTCTCATCTCTTTCTCTCTCTGCGTTCTCTCTCTCTCTGTCAATTGTATAAAAGAATTATATATATATATATATATAATTCTTTTTTTATTATTATTAAAAGTTTTTTTAATTGAAAAAGCCAAGTGGATAAAAAGGGCGCATGTTTTTTGCCGAGTGGGACAGAAATTGCCACGTCAGACGCCACGTGGCAGTCCACGTCAACATTTAACAAATTGAGTTAACCTCAGTTAGTTTGGGACCAACAAAATAAAATACATAACAAGACAAGTTAGGACTATTATCTTACAAGTTTCAAGTTGGGATTATTCCCTTCCAACCCCTCAAAGTTAGGATTATTTAATTCCATTTCCCAAAAAAAAAAAAAAACACGCTTTGTTTTTTGAAACCGAGGCGTATAAGTTTAATACAAAAAAATCAAATGTAGTACAGAAAATTTTTGCTAGGAAACGAGTTTATACGATGTAAACTAGCCCACACTAGCCTCCGAAGGCACACCACACCCTAAAGTCATCACTCTTTTGGTGTAAAAACAGCCGCAGTTTGATCTATTGGTAAAACATATCCAACGAATATTGCATTGCCACATATCCATCGAAGATTAGTGAGTGTTTAATTCCATGACACAATCCCATAACAAAATGTGAATAGTGATGAATAGTGACACATTTATGTCACAACTCACAAAAGGCGGTTTGTGACGATTTTGGCTATGGCAATGAAACCATGTTTTTTTTTAAACAGATGCCTATTAGCTTAATATATAAATAAGGAAAAATCAAATACAGTAGTGATTACATATCAATTTGTTCCACATTGTATTACCACGTAATACAAACCAAATGTTATAAAAAGGTAAAACATTGAAGAAAAAAATCAATACTAGAAAACAAAGTTTCAACTATAAAAAAATCCGTTGAGCATCACAAAATCCCAAAAAGAAGTCATGATTTGTAATGCATGTCCCAAAATGAAAACATTAGACACATCAAGTTGTGATTTGATATTGTAAAGAGCAAACATTAGACCCATCAAGTTTTGATTTGATTTTGTAAAGAACTTTAAACTCAAAAAATGTTGACAAATTAATCTGACCAACCAAATTTGATCAGATTTTAATTCATTACCGAACCCGTCATACATGACCATCTTGCCACTGCGGACCCAGATACTCATAATGACTGATGACTTTGAGATAGGGGTGTTCAGAAAAACCGCAAACCAAATAAAAACCGAAAACCGAACCGTAACCGTATCCCAAAAAACCAATCCGAACAACGAATTTGGTTTGGTTTTAACCGAAACCGAATTGCTTATTCGGTGTTTGGTTTGGTTTTTGGTTCTACATTTTTTTTTATTTGGTTTGTTTGGTTTATTTGGATAACCGAATAAACCGGTAAAATAATTAATTATTAAATAAAAATAATAATATTTAATAACTCATATATAATATATAAGCCCAAAATATTAAACCCAACCCAAAATAAATAAAGCCCACCAATTTATAACTAGTAAAAGAGTTCATTTTACTATTTCTAACTTTTATAATGTTTTTGTTTGCGTAGATTGATTTTTTTGTTTATATTTATTGCAAATTTTCTTTTCGGATTTTGGAACATATAGGTATATAAGTTAAAGAAAAAAAACTTCGTTTCAATTTGGTTTGTTTGGTTTTAAACCGAAACCGAACCGAATTCAATTTGGTTGAATTTGGTTTGGTTTTCATATTCCTAATTTGGTTTGGTTTGGTTTTTGGTTTGAGGTACAAAATTTTGAAAACCGAATAAACCGAATCGAATAAACCAAATAAACCGTAAACCGAACCGATGAACACCCCTACTTTGAGATGCCTTTCGGGTTTCAGACTCATGCATGGGTGAAGTATTGAAGAAAACAAGCAACTATTAACATAACATATAAATAGCTAGGAGTTCAACATCCTATAGAGAAATATAAAATACGCAAACACGACAACAACTAGGAGTTTTGTAGGAACATTAACACAAACTTAAACTATGATTTTGATTTATGGTGAATATGGCGGCAGGAAAGTCTGACTGTATGGTTGTTCCCCAGGTTCTGCCATCGCCATCTGGCCATTTCCTGCCAAATACAACACCTTATTCTGTCACTACAACGCAAAAACGTGCGAGTTTGTTTTGTTTTTTTTTTTTTCAAAAATGAGTTTTTTAAATATGCATTACTATAAATGGGTGTTGTTTTTTGTTAGAATTCAAATTTAGGCTAGCCACCATCTGAGATAGCGCGTTTGGAGTTGTAGTCACTATCTCAGATGGTGACTTCACTTTGCAGAATCTAGGTGGATTGAAGTTTCAGAATTTGTCTTTTTGCAGCCTTCACTTTTGCAAAGTGAAGTCATGGTCTAAGAAAAGACATTCTGGACACTCGTCTTGTAAAAAATATGCATACTCCAAAAAAGTACCGTTTTACTTCATTTAACATCTTGTAAAAAATATTAGTACCAATATATATCAAACAGTAATACTAGATTCATTTGACCAGTTAAACAGAAAATGTGCACAAATTTGAAGGGTAACAAACATACCGCCTGCATAGAATTGTGTCCAAGGGGATAGGTTCATATCAAACATTTGTCCAAACTCAGTTCGTTGAACATTAACATTGTTATCAGGTTCCATCACATTACCTCGGTTCACTTGCTCATTTTGTCTGCACAAAAGGGTTAAAAGCAATAATAAGATCATACCCTTGCACCAAGGGTTTCTCGTTAAAACAAGTATGTCAATAAGTGGAAATGACATGAGGGTTTGTTAATTCAGTTTACTCAGCCATTAGGTGAGGCTCCCATGAATCCATGATTAGTTTTAGAAACATGAGGTCTCTGAGACGTTTGGGTCCTGAAGGCCAGGGTGCAAGGCGTGAACCAAATAAGCTTTGCATACAATCACAAGCTGCATATGTTTCATCTGTTTTACATATTAGCCTATTTATCAAGTAAATCATTCATAATTTTAATCCCTTTGGTTGTTTTTACATAGCAGCCTCTTAAATCCTCTATATTTGACCAATTTTTACTCGGGTGCAGTGAAGCGCCTCCTTAACCATTAATGTGTTTCCCAATCGCCTTGTGCACTTCACACCGTCACGGCGGCGTCACCTCGTGTACCGCCCACGCCTGAGGTGCGCTTTTTAAAGCTTTTTAAAACCAAGTAATTTCATGTCCTCAAAAGTATATACTTAATTTCTTATAACATCGGAAATCACACCCCATGCCACCTATTAGCGGACTTAATTAAAATACATGATGGATTGATGGTATAGTTACCTCGCGGAAAGAAGCCCACCAAAGTTCATGAAATTCATTATTTGTACTTGTGGATCTCTTGTTGGAAACCAGTCGAATATGTTGCTTGAGTTTGGTGCAACCATGTTAACATTTATTGACTCAGGAGGTAAAGCAACCTATAAAGAATGAAGCAAGAAACTGAATAAACTAGAAAGGCGCACCGTCTGTATGATTTTACTTCTTTTTGAGACTGTACGGACAAACCTGTGAAGTTGACTGTGCATCTGCAGAGTTGTACTTCTCTAGAGCGTGCTAAACAAACGAAAGACAAAGTTTAGATTATTTGTATGATCGTTAATTATGAAATACAAGTTTGAAGTAACATTAAATATGTTTTGTGTAATGACTTAGGGGTGGCAATTACGCAAAACATGGCACAAACACGAGTACGGAAATATTTAAATTTTGAGTCGTCATTTCCAACTCTTTTACGCAGGTCGTGCACATTGACCTGTTTTAGCCCGTTGAATTAAACATGTTGACCCATCAAACCATTAAAACTTAGAATTAAAAAATGTGTACTGTTTATAAGGTCAAGTGGTCACCCCGCCCCCACCCCATTTACTTTTCAGTAACGTACCTTGTGCAAGCGAACATGTCTTAACGTCTCCTCAAGCATTTGTTCCCGATACTCAGCCTCAGACAATGTTGAAATTTCAGAAGGATCCCCTTCATATACCCTATGAACATACCAATAAGATTCCAAGTCAAAACTTTCAACAATATCTCGAGACTGCATGAGTTAAATACAAATATGTAATATGAGTAACCAAGTCGTAAAAACAAAATTTTGCTTCTTTCCCCCTTGCCCTTCGCCAATTTTAATATGTAACAGAAATATTTTGGAAAGTTCAATTAATATTAAATTAAATAATAAATTGCTCTATGTGACAAAATTTATAATCAATTTGGACTTTCTTTTGACTCCTCCCACTGATACTTATGGCTATACCTGAGCCTCTTCTGCATTTCTATCATATGAGATTTGCAGCGGACAATCTCTTGTTGAATTTCCTGTCAGTAATATATTGTTAAGTGTGAAGGATTTTTCATTAGCAACCATAAATTTCTATAAAGAAGACTGGGTACAATATTATATACCTCAAGTTGTGAATCCCTGCTCAATGGACTGTTTCAAAAACCAAATAAAACAAATTACTATAATTAGATGCTTTTGTGCAATAAAATCAAATTAAAATTTTTAAATTGAAAAAAAAAAGAAAAAAAAAAAAGATAAGAAATATGAGATAGATGTATTCAATACTGAATTAAATAGAAAAAAAAAAAAAAAAAACCTTGCTTGGTTCTGAATTTGGTGATCCTGCGCTTCGCTTTTTAACCTTCCCAAAGCCCTTTCGAGGTACTGAATACATATAAAGCTTGAGCTTATTTAATTTTAATCAAACGTAATTTTTCAATATGCTCCACAGTTGCGTATCAGTTTGCAAATGAAACTGTGGTATTACTTAGGCCCAAGGTAGTATAATAAATCTAAGGCAGTGAGTAAATATACCTCTTGATTCTGCAATCTTCAGATAGTTTTGGATACATCAAGACGGATCCATGAACATCACAATGAACAATAAAACGCAAAGGAGAATTATTAATATCACAAAAGTATAAGGAAAACATAATCGTAGAACCATTAACACTGATTAATGAATACCTTCCCCTTTCATTCTCCGGAAGATTTATGTAGCGTGAGATAATTTCTTCGATACTGTCATACACCCAAATGAAAAACAAGGAAAGTAATTAATAGGTATCCTGAGTAAAAAAACGTATAAAAATGAATGTATTGCACAAAAGGGAGTTATTTTATGAACAAGACTGATCTATATACCTTCTACTTCCAGAGAAAATGTTAGCTCTTCCAGAGGGGGAAAACATGATGAGTGCAACATCCACATCACATAGAACAGACAGTTCATAAGCTTTCTTGATGAGCCCATTTCTTCGTTTTGAGAACGTAACCTGTCTATTTGTTGTATTTTCTATCTTCTTGATCTGCAATTTCACTCTCCCCATTACTTAATCGCAAATGAGCATTTGAGCAATTTCTTTTGATAATTAATGTAGTACAACGGAATGAAGAAAAGAAGAGATAAATATATGAGAAAGAGGATGAATGTGAAGAAACATATGCGATAAGTTTTGTCCGTACTAGGCACGGTGACATATGACAAAGAGCCGTGGCGGTGCCCGTTAGTGTCACTTAGCGAAAATTAATACTAAATTATTTAATCGATATAGCTTGTAAGAGTGAAAAACCAAGATATTTATGAAGGTGCACAAAATTCTTAGTAATTAATGAATCGAGTTTCAAAAGTCAAGGTTTGCGGGCTTGCAGTCCGCAAATTCATGGACGTTGTATCCTATCAATGTGTTGAAGATGGACGGGGGAGATTGCTCGGAAATACATCAAAGGGACCTATGCTATGTTGAGTTCTTATCGATTAAGTCTTACTACCAACCGAATATTCCTAGTGGCCTTGGTTTTAAAAAGCGCGAAGCGCACAAAAGCGATGAGGTCTAAAACCGAGGCGCAAAGCGCAAATCGCAAAAGCGGTGGGCTTTTCGTACGCGAGGCGCAAAACAATTATATAATTTTTTTTATATATGCTATAGGTTTTTAGCATTATTTACTCAAAATATAGATACAAATAAGGTATATATATGATTTAACTAAAATGTACAATCTTTTTAGCTACATGTATAACAATTTTAAGCACAAAAACATCATGTGTACAAAAAGCGCGCTTTTCTTGCGCTTTTCGCGCTTTTCTTGCGCTTTTTGTACACTGCTCGCCTAGGGTTACATAAGGCGCACAGATTTGCGCCTAGGTGCGCTTTGCGCTTAAGCGCGCCTCAAGCGCGCTTTTTAAAACCAAGCTAGTGGCAGAGTTGCTACCGAGAAGATGAAGAAATTCAAATAAAGATCTTATGAAGATTCTATTCTATTATCTTAACTTACAACTTCATTCGTGTCAGAGTTGTTAAAAGCCATTGCCTCTTGCGCCTAGGCCCATTTTTCAGGCGAGGCAAGGCAATTGCGCTTTAAGTCTCCAGGTGATGGTTTAGGCGCAAATTCTAGTGAGATACCCGAATTCCAGAGAGTTCCAGCCAAATTCTCTAAATTAAAACTAGATTTCAACCAAATTTCTACTTTTATGGAAGGAAAACTACTTTTGCACTAATACACTAATTAAATAAAACTTTTGATACTAATTATAATTAGATGATAGTAAATGATCTATAATAGCTTTTGTTTATCTTATTTGAAGAATAGTATAATTTTTATAATATATGTTTTTACTTTTTTTTCTTTATTCGCCTTTTCTATCTCAAGCCCCCACTTTTTTTGCGCCTTGCGCCCAGGCCACAGGCGATGCCTATGCGCCTTGAGTGCGCCCAACGCCTTTGATACCCATGATTAATGTAATCTTGTTCTTTTTATTTTGCAATCATATTTTACAATGCTTCAAAGTTTTGTTAGCTTAGAGAGATTGTAATCAAAACCAAGGTTGTGCTCGGTGATTTTAGTGTCATTAAGATATTTTAGGTAATTACTTGAAGACTAAGTGGGAAATTACAATAAACATTGGTGCAAGTAAGCAGGTGTGGAGTACACATCCATCTAAGACTATTGTAATTTTAGGAAGCAAGGAACCTGGGAAATTCAAAGGGGCAAGGGGTTCCAAGGGGGTTATGCCCCCTTGGTGGGGGTTTAGGGGCAACGTCCCTCGTGCAATTTTTTTGTTTCATTACAGTTGCTTCATTGGAAAATCATCGAATTAATTTACATGGAACTGAAGAAAAGTTGCTTTTGAAAAATGATCTTTAGGGTTACTGGAAATAAGTAGCAACTTCGCAATTGAAGATTGGTAGCAGTTTTGCTTAGGGGTGAGCATATTTAGGATCGGACCGAAAAAAAACCGAAAACCGGACCAATATAAGACCGAACCCGAACCGAGTATCTATATTAGGGTATGTGATCGGTTCTTATATTTTCCCCAAGTCAGGTTTCGGGTCGGTTCCGGTTCTTAAATATGTTAAAACCGAAAACTAAATGTTGGACCGAAATTAAACTAAAAAACTTCATCAGAAGTATACTCATGTCAACTTTTGACTCAAAACTAATTTACACAAACAAAAAAATTTCATGAGAAGCAATCACCAACATGGATATTATTGTTTACCTCAATTTTCAATATCAAAGTGATAGTGACTTCCATTTCCATTGGACCGCTGCATATACAACAATGAAGTTAAAAATAAGGGAACATAATAATTAATACGTGCATCTCAAAGACAATTCAGTACAATATTTACTTAGTTCATAATATCTCAATATCAGTTCTACAATATACAAGTATCTAGTGCTGAGTTTTCCAAAATAAATGATCAAGTTCAATGTCCAAATTTTTGCCACTTAAACTTCCTTTGAGCGTATTCACTTTCAACTGTAATATGCATAACCGAACAAGTTAATCAAGTAGCAAGCAGACAATCTTATAGTATTTTCACTTAGGAATTCTATCGAACACTTGGTGGGCAAAGATCATAAACACTATAACAACACCAACCAATTCCATCAAGAACACACATCAAAGCATTTTGGAGCAAAATTAGCTTAAAACATGAAACCAGTTTATGATTTGTAAGCAAATGAAACCCAAATAAAAACTAAAAAAAAATCCAACTAACAAACAATAAGCCTCTAAAACAACTTACCTGTAAGAAATTGAGCTAGTTTGATCAAGAAATTGGAGGGAATGCCCATAGATGTATCAACAGTTGATGCATTTGATCTTTAGATCTCGGTTCGGTTTTTTGATTATTGGACCGTAGGAACCGCATGTATAGAGACAGAGGACCGACCCGTGTATTAGGTCCTGAATTCGGTTCCAAATATATTGGGTGGTCGGGTATCGGGTCGGGGCGGTAGCAAAAATGTGCCTAAGTAGCACCGAAGTTACCACCCAATGATGTAAGTGCCAACGGTTATGCCTCCAGATGTATAAGCACAGACTACCAACTGAAATGTTGTGATGGTTCAACCACATATATATATATATATTTATCATCTGGTCTAATTTTATTAATCAAATACACACATCGATTTCACATAAAAAAAAAAAACTTCTCGCTCTTGGAAATTCACTTTCTGTCTTGTCTCATTGTTAATTTTGTATACATATATAAACATGTACTAAAGTACACATATATAATTATGTAGTAGCATTAATCGTTTATGTATTTGTAAGTTGCCCAATAGCAAATATCAACACATTTTTTAAGGAACCGTTCGTGTATATAGAATAAAATAAACAATTTTATTACGATTACAATACAAAGAAAATGAAAAATACAAAGGATTACAATACGAATTACAACCGAAAAATAAAACAAAGTACAAGAAAGGAGTAGAAGAAGAATATGGTGGCTGAGGATCGTGTTGAACACGGGGCCCTTAAAACAAATTCCGAGTCTATCACGAGCTCGTTTTGTTTCCCAGGGTACAACAGCCTAAGCAGTAGAACTGCCGGAGTTTAGCTCTATAACCCGAAAAGTACCTTGCAGAGAAGAAGAACAGAAGCAGGAGAAAGAAGATGTGAATTGGTGTGTCTCCCAAAGCAAGTGATCCTTGCTTTTATAGGCATGTCTAAGAGTCAAATGGTCAAAGAATTAAAAACGAGAATTAAATTGCATTGAACGTCTTCAATGCTTGTTAATTCTGTTTTTAATGCTAACAGTTACATTTGACTTGACTGTTACATCACAGACATTGAAACAGCAACTCTGGAGCTTCTGACGCGCGCCACGTAGGCTGCTGCGCGCGCATGCGCAGCACGGGTTTAAGTGCAAAGTGCGCCATCAAAGCGCCACATTGCGCCCATCGCCCACGCCACGCGCGCGTGTGCGAGTGCGTGTGCGAGTGCGAGTTAGGGTGCGGACCCTTCGCGAGTTCCACAGTGTGAGCTCCCATGAAACAATTAGGAAGGAGTGTTCCTCCTTATATACCACTCATGGTATCATCATTCCTCCTATGTGGGACAAGATCCTCCTTGTTTCATTTCAGCATCAAGTGTTTCATTCACCAACCTTTAAGCATCGATATCTCATTCATCTTAGCTCCGTTTTGGACGTGGTTTGGTTTGTTGCGAAGCTCTCACAACATGGAACATAAACCCACAAAGAAATATATAAATAAACATCTGTTTCAAATATATATTTCAGTCCAAAGTTAGGAAAAACTCATTTTCCTCTATTTGTGAAAATCCTCTTTTCACCTTTTCACTAATTTTCCAACAATCCCCCACATGAATGGAGATCGATCCGTTCTTCCAAAGTTTCAAAGATACAATTCGACAGTTGAGTATTGCAGGATAGGTAGGTGTCTCCTTTGAACCTTCCTTTGTGAAGTATATTTAGTCTACTAGCGATATGTAGACGTGGTGTCTTTGAACATACCCCCATTTGTGTAAACGATAGTATACTTCACACAACACTCTTCCTGGTTTAGCCAACCCCTCATTGTCGTGTCCTTTATGGTCATGGACACTCCTGGTTCTGCGAGAGCTCTAGGATTTGCGCCTTCCCACAAATCCATTCGAAGCGACCCTACTTCTCTCTAACATAGGTGATTCCCTTGAATCATTAAAAGCAAAAGTTAAATTGATTTACCACAATCATTAACTTATATATGCTTAACCTCGACACCAATGTCACTGATTGGAATGGACTAGGAAGTTTAAACTCCCTTTATCTAGGACTTGGGGTACTCCCCCACAGTGACTCCCTTTGGTCATATGATTAAGTTTGCCTATTGAACCTAGATCTTGGGATCTCCAGTCAACTAGGTTAGGTTTCCCTCATATTCCCATTTCCACGAGCTTTAGTCCCATTCCTCTTGACGACTTATGTACTAACTCTTTGCTTAAGCCTTTCGTTAACGGGTCCGCAATGTTATCTTTAGACTTCACATAGTCAATCGTGATAACACCCGTTGAGAGTAGTTGTCGTATCGTGTTGTGCCTACGTCTGATGTGCCTTGATTTGCCATTGTACATTGAGCTTTTAGCTCTACCAATCGCCGATTGGCTGTCACAATGTATGCAAATAGCTGGCAATGGTTTTGTCCATCTTGGAATATCTTCCACAAATTGACGTAGCCACTCCGCCTCTTCTCCCGATTTATCTAAGGCGATAAACTCAGATTCCATCGTGGATCTTGCTATAACAGTTTGCTTCGAAGACTTCCAAGCTATAGCTGCACCCCCAAGTGTAAACACGTAACCACTTGTTGATCTGGAATCTTTTATATCCGAAATCCAGTTAGCATCAGTGTATCCTTCGATTACTTCTGGATCGCGGTTATAATGTAGTCCATAGTCCCGTGTGTATCTTATGTATCTAAGCACCCTTGTTATACTTTTCCAATGTTCATGACTTGGATTACTTGTATATCTACTTAGCCTACTCACCGCGTATGCCAAGTCGGGTCTCGTACATGTCATTAGATACATTAGACTACCAATGATTCTTGAGTACTCTAACTGAGCAACACCCTCACCTCTATTTTTACTTAGATGGTGGGTGGTATCAATTGGAGTGCGGGCAACTGCCTTGTCTCCCGAATTGAATTTTTCAAGAATCTTGTCTACATAGTGGGATTGACTTAAGACAAGACCATTTTGGGTTCTAATGATTTTAACTCCAAGAATCACATCCGCCAAACCCATGTCTTTCATGTCAAATCTTGCTTTTAACATGTCTTTAGTGGATTTGATAATTTTATCATTACTCCTAATGATAAGCATATCATCCACATAAAGGCATAAGATGACATAACCTCCTTGCGTGTCTTTTGAATAAACACATTTATCACACTCATTAATTTTGAAACCGTTATCAAGCATGACATGGTCAAACTTTTGGTGCCATTGTTTTGGAGCTTGCTTCAAGCCATACAAGGACTTGACTAATTTACATACTTTGCCCTCTTGTCCTGGGGCTGAGAACCCTTCGGGTTGCTCCATATAAATTTCTTCTTCTAAATCACCGTTTAGAAATGCGGTCTTTACATCCATTTGGTGAACATCCAAATTTCTTAAGGCCGCAATAGCAAGAACCAATCTTATTGAGGTTATTCGAGTCACAGGCGAGTAAGTATCAAAATAATCTAGACCTTCTTTTTGTCTAAATCCTTTGATTACCAACCTAGCCTTGTATTTATCAATACTTCCATCAGTTTTCATCTTCTTCTTGAATATCCAACGATATCCAAAGGGTTTACAACCCGGCGGAAGATCTACTAACTCCCAAGTATGATTTTGCAATATAGAATCAATCTCATTCTTAATTGCTTCTTTCCAATGTGGTCCTTCCGAGGAGGAAACCGCCTCGCGGTAGGTATTGGGCTCACCCTCAACCATATAGCTCATGAAGTCTGGACCAAAAGATTTTTCAACCCTTGGCCGTTTGCTTCGTCTTAGCTCACCTTCCTCAACCTCTGGTCATTCATGCCTATTGTCATGATTGTCAACCGAAGTTGATGGACCAGGTTGTTCATCCTCAATAAATCTTGATGAACTAATATGTGTTTGTCCTAGCATAGGAAACACATGCTCAAAATATTTAACAATATTAGGATTCACCTCCATGATAGTGTTTTTATGCACATCGGGATTCTTGGATTCATATACAAGGAAACGATGCGCAGTACTTTGATGTGCATAACCAATGAAAATGCAATCAACAGTTTTGGGGCCTATCCTAAGAGCTTTAGGAGGTGGTACAGTCACCTTGGCTAGGCACCCCCACACTTTCAAGTATTTGTATGAAGGTTTTCTACCTTTCCATAACTCATAGGGAGTCTCGTCCCTATTTTTAAGAGGAATCCTATTCAAAAGATAATTTCCCGAGAGAATGGCGTCCCCCCACATTTCACGGTTCACTCCCGAACTAATCAACATGGCATTCATCATTTCTTTCAATGTGCGGTTCTTTCGTTCCGCAGTGCCATTTGATTGTGGAGAATATGGTGGTGTACATTCATGTATTATGCCACTTTTTGCGCATAAATCCGCAAAAGGTGCAACATATTCACCACCTCGGTCGCTTCTCACGGCTTTAATTTTCTTTTTAAGTTGATTCTCAACTTCGTTTTTGTATAAGATAAACTTATCTATTGCCTCATCCTTACTTTTAAGTAGGTATACGTAGCAATATTTGGTGCAATCATCAATGAACGTGATGAAATATTTATTCCCACCAAGGGTAGGAATTGCCTTTAAATCACAAACATCCGTGTGAATCAAATCAAGGGGTTCGGTTATTCGTTCAACCGATTTGAATGATGATCTTGTTAGTTTGGATTCAACACACGCTTCACATTTATAATCGGATTCAATGTGGAATGTTGGTATGCTATTCAATTTAATCAAACGACGAATTGAATTAAAATTTACATGTCCTAGTCTACCATGCCAAACATTTGAAGACTCAAGCATATAAATAGAAGTAGTAGGAGTTTTATTCATAGCATTGTTCACAACCATTACATTCATTTTGAACATACCATTAAGGGCATAGCCCTTTCCTACAAACATACCACGCCTAGACAGGACAAACTTGTCCGATTCAAACACTAGACGAAATCCAAACTTGTTGAGCATCCATCCCGAGACAAGATTCTTGCGAATTTCTGGGACATACAGCACATTGCTCAACGTGAGATCCTTCCCCGAGGTCATCTTCAAGATCACATTGCCTTCACCCTTGATGTCGGCAGTAGCTTTATTCCCCATGTAAAGCTTGTCATTTCCCGTGAGTTCCTTGAATGTAGAGAAAAGAGCCTTGTCTCCACAAACATGGCGGGTTGCACCTGTGTCAACATACCATCCCTGCGGGTTTTCACCCACGACGTTGACCTCTTCCACCATAGCTCCATGCTCGGTGATCATTGCTACTAGAGGCATCCCATCCTCATCAACCATATGCGCGCGCTCACGCTTTGGATTCTTGCAATTGTTCGCGCGGTGGCCCGTCTCTTGACAGTTGTAACAAATACCTTGGAAAGGCGCAGACTTCTTTTTCACAGCCCCCTTTTTCGGTCCAAGGTCCACCTTTGCTTTCCCTTTGTCCTTTTCCCCTTATTCTTCCTATTGCCTTTAGAGGATTGCCCAGTTTCCACCAGATTTGCTTTCGCCTCAGCGCGCAAATTGGTGCCTTTTTGGTCCACCTTGTTGTCCTCTTCAATCCGAAGACGAACCACAAGCTCCTCCACAGTCATCTCCTTTCGCTTGTGTTTAAGATAATTCTTAAACTCAATCTAAGAAGGAGGTAACTTTTCAATCATTGCTGCCACTTGAAATGTCTCACTAAGTGTCATACCTTCCGCGTGGATGTCATGAAGTATAATTTGTAGTTCTTGGACTTGGTTCATTACGGTTTTAGAATCAAGCATTTTATAGTCCAAGAAGCGGGCTACAACGAATTTCTTCGTTCCAGCATCCTCCGCTTTATACTTCTTATCTAAAGACTCCCATAATTCTTTGGCAGTCTTTATTGTATAATAAACATTATACAAATCATCCACGAGGCCGTTTAACACATAGTTACGACACAAGAAATCCGAATGCTTCCAAGCATCTAACGCGCTCTGAAATAGAACGTCGTTCTGCCCGTCCATAGGTAGGGGAGCGGATTCCGTTAAAAACCTCGCAAGGTTCAAGGTGGTCAAGTAGAAGAACATCTTCTGTTGCCACCTCTTAAAGTGCAAACCCGAAAATTTTTCAGGTTTTTCAGCATGATTTGCCACAGTGGACACTCCCACTGCGTTGTTAGGCAAAGGGGTACCAAGTACAGCTTGGTTGACAACATTGTTGACGTTGTTTTCGTTAGTTGACATTCTGAAAATTTAAACAAACCAAGTTAATATTTTCAGTTTATAAAGACAAACGTTTATACAAATGTCAACTTGAAAATAAGAAAACCCAAATTGTAGGCTTCTAAGTCCAACTTTGAAGTCCAAACAATAGGAGGTTTTCCGTTTTTAAGAAAAAGATTGAAGTAACCGAATCTGTTTTCAATCAAAATAATAAACCGTAGGCTTCTAAGTCCAACTATGAAGACGAACAGTAGATTATAATGATTCGAAAACGTAAAAAAACTGTTTTTTAAAACACAAACTATGTGAAAACAAAACTTGTTTGAATCACAAATAGAATGGTTTTGTTATACACGAACGGTGTTTTAAAATTTGTTTTAAGATTGTAGGAACCGTTCGTATATAAAATAAAATAAACAATTTTATTACGATTACAATACAAAGGAAATGAAAAATACAAAGGATTACAATACGAATTACAACCGAAAAATAAAACAAAGTACAAGAAAGGAGTAGAAGAAGAATATGGTGGCTGAGGATCGTGTTGAACACGGGGCCGTTAAAACAAATTCCGAGTCTATCACGAGCTCGTTTTGTTTCCCAGGGTACAACAGCCTAAGCAGTAGAACTGCCGGAGTTTAGCTCTATAACCCGAAAAGTACCTTGCAGAGAAGAAGAACAGAAGCAGGAGAAAGAAGATGTGAATTGGTGTGTCTCCCAAAGCAAGTGATCCTTGCTTTTATAGGCATGTCTAAGAGTCAAATGGTCAAAGAATTAAAAACGAGAATTAAATTGCATTGAACGTCTTCAATGCTTGTTAATTCTGTTTTTAATGCTAACAGTTACATTTGACTTGACTGTTACATCACAGACATTGATGTTCAAAAATACTAAGGCGGCTCTCAAGCGGCTCGCGGTGATGCGAGTGTGCGAAGTGCAAAGTGCGCCACATTGCGCCCATCGCCCACGCCACGCGCGCGTGTGCGAGTGCGTGTGCGACCCCTTCGCGAGTTCCACAGTGTGAGCTCCCATGAAACAATTAGGAAGGAGTGTTCCTCCTTATATACCACTCATGGTATCATCATTCCTCCTATGTGGGACAAGATTCTCCTTGTTTCATTTCAGCATCAAGTGTTTCATTCACCAACCTTTAAGCATCGATATCTCATTCATCTTAGCTCCGTTTTGGACGTGGTTTGGTTTGTTGCGAAGCTCTCACAACATAGAACATAAACCCACAAAGAAATATATAAATAAACATCTGTTTCAAATATATATTTCAGTCCAAAGTTAAGAAAAACTCATTTTCCTCTATTTGTGAAAATCCTCTTTTCATCTTTTCACTAATTTTCCAACAATTTTTTTAAGACTTGGGTGACATTTGTCGTTTGGTTGAAAATGGGCATGGTTTTGAGAGAGATAGAAAGGGAAAATTGATTCTTTAAAAACTTGTTCTATAATTGATACATATTTTAAAATCGAAGTAATAGGGACGTGCTTAGCCATTTCTTTCATCCAAAGTTGTTTTCTCCTGTGTTTTAAAAAGCGCGCTTAAGCGCAAAGCGCACCTAGGTGCAAATCCGTGCGCCTTATGGCCCTTATGTAAACCCTAGGTGAGCAGTGTACGAAAAGCGTAAAAAGCGCACTAAAAGCGCAAGAAAAAAAAGCGAGAAAAGAGCGTTTTTTGTATACGTGATGTTTTTATGCTTAAAATTGTTATACATGTAGCTAAAAAGGTTGTACATTTTAGTTAAATCATATATATACCTTATTTGTATCTATATTTTGAGTAAATAATGCTAAAAACCTATAGCATATATAAAAAAAATTATATAATTGTCTTGCGCCTCGCGTACGAAAAGCCCACCGCTTTTGCGCTTTGCGCCTCGGTTTTAGACCTCGTCGCTTTTGTGCGCTTCGCGCTTTTTAAAACCAAGGTTTTCTCATCCGATGTGGGATGAGAAAAAGTGGAACATGTATTGATTATTTGGTAAAACATTAGGCCCTATAGTTATTTACTTCATCCAAAATTGTTTTCTCATCTGATGAGGCATGGGCGAAAATTGCAAAAATCCTAGAGATTTAGGGATTTGAAGGCTTTAAAAGATTGTACCTTGTGTTTTAACACTTGTAATTACTTAGAGTCTTAAATTTTATGTAAAATTATTATTTTGTCCTCGTCATATGTAATATAATACGGTACAAATATAGATATATAGAGAGAGGGGAGAGTGTGAGAGAAAAAGGAGATAGGTTTTATGTTACTTTAGGTAGGTTTACAAAATTCCATACTTTATAGATTTCGATAAACCCATCCCAATTAAATAAACACCAATGACGGCTCATTCCCTTGGTTTTAAAAGGTGTGAGAACTCATAAAACACCCGAAAAATAAGACTATAAAATAGACAAACAAACAAGTAGAGTCTAGTGAAGGTGAGATGTTGCAAGCTTTACCTCTATTCCAATGAGACCTCCGGCCCCAAAGAAAAAATCATTCTTTTCGATTTGTACGGTATAATAATATTAGTAACACAGAGCAAATATCAAAGTAGAAGAGATAGAAGGAAGGGGGGGGGGGGGGGGGGGCAAAAAAGAAAGGTAAAGCATAAGGGTAGGGTAAGCCAACACATGAAAACTAACCTAAGAGTGTAGACCAATATACATGTCGTTCTAAGATTCCTTAACCTTTATCCTGCATCTTCAATAACTCGTAGCACCGATCACGTCCTCTAAGAGGTGTAAGTCTATCAGGTCGACCCATGTTAGTTTGGGCTTGCCTCTATTCCTCCTCCCTTCCACTAAGAGGATTTCAATGCTCCTTACACGTGTTGTTGTCTATCTCCTCTTCACATACCAAAATCATCTAGATCCCCCCTCCCTTATCTTATCCATGAATGTGCGCCACCCCCAATTTGTCCCGAAAAACTTACCCGATACAACTTTCTCGCCTGTATCCTCTTGATGGTACAACAATTTGTTTCGTATAAAATAGTTAGACGATTTGCAATCTTACAGAATGTACATTTTAAACTTGTTGGAAACATCTTGATTCTTGTCACACAAAACTCTTGTGATTCATCTCCATTTACACCAACTTGCCAAAACTAGGTTCACTATCAATTTCCTCGTCAATCACGACGAATGGCCATAAGTACTCGAACTTGTTTTCTGCAAGACTACTTGGCCTTAAAGACTATTTTAGTGCCTTCTTCATCATTGGCACCACTAAAGTTACAGTAAAGGTATTCGGTTTTAGACTGACTTCAACTTATTAAGCCTTTGCACTCTAAGGTCGTGCTTAGTCTCTTCCACCAAAACGATATCATATGCAAAAAGCATGCACTACGAGATAGCCTCATGAATCAACTTCGACAACACATCCAAGACTAAAACGAAAAGAAAAAGACTCAACTCATGTCCTTGGTGAAGTCCCACCTCCACATGTATGTATCCGCCACTGGCGCTCAAATGCTAGGCTTAGCCCTACATACATATCCCCAATTAGCTTTATATAGCTCCGAGGAATCCCTTTTCTCTCAAGACTATCCCAAATGACTCGACAAGGCACACTATCGTAAGCCTTTTCAAGATCGTTATACACCACATCAAAATCCCATCCCCTTTTGTTTTTCATCAGTCTCCTTAGAATGTGTATCGCCTCCGTGATAGACCATTTCGCCTCAATAACCCTTTCCCACGATTTCATAGTATGACTTAAAGGCTTTATCCCCTTTAGTTACCACAACATTATCGTCTCCTTTGTTCTTGTTTAGAAGGCTAAGACACTACTGCTATACTGATCTAGCATCTTACAAGTTTTAAAGAACAATGAACAAATTTGTTAGCAACTGGCAGTTTCTCCGCCAAATATGTCCACACCTCAATGGGATGTTGTCCAAGCCAACTTCACAACCCTTTCCATTTTCTTAAGAGCTCTCGTCACCTCTTTATATAATAATATTACGACAATAGCCATTATTTCGTTGACATTGTTGGTTGTTTGGAGTTCTCACTTTCTTCTTGATGATTCCTACCTTCGTTGGAAAGATTGTGGAAATAGGTTTGAAGCTTTCCTCACCCCATCTGTTATGACATTAAGACAGTAAGCAGTTATTTGGTTGACACCGTTGGTTATTTGGAGTTCTCTTCTTCTTTAAGATTCCTACCACCGTAGGAGAGATCATGGAAAAAGATTTGTCAATTAACCTTAATGTCTCGTCCTTCAACAAGGAACGGTCCATCATCCTTTATGAACTTCGCGTCTCAAATATACAACTAAAGAAACCTAAAATGCAAAGCATCTTCTTTTCCCAATGACACGTTATTTTTTCTTATATATGTCGCTACACATTTTTTTAACTCCACCATACTCAACCTCCCCCCTTCTCTCTTTTTATTATACACATTGACACACTCAACCTCTCCCTTTCTCTTTATATATATAAACAACCCTCCTTATCTCTTATTCTCGTCTTGCTCTTCCCTGTCTAAATTTTTCTTATTTGGTTCTGAAAACACAAAGAAACAAATAGAAAAAAAAAAGTAAAAACGCAAAAGGTCATCATACAACAGTTTCACACGACACGTGACACTATTTCCAAAAGCCACATCGCGGCCCATCATTTTAAGTATTTTCCCTAACCTCCCTCACAATTTGATGTGCACCGTAATTCGCATAAGGTTGTGGCATCGCTTGAAGTGCTACTTCATGTACATTTTGTATTTGGTTGTTAGTTGTTACATCTGAAATTGACCTTTGAGTTTTTTAAAATATAAGCAAGCAACCTATAAATTTTCACATTAGGAATAAACGATTGTTTTGTGGTGCCGAGATCGAGAAATCGGGGAGGTGCAATTTTTGAAGTGTTGTGATCAAGAGATCGAGTAAAGAAGGGATTTACAAATACAAAGAAGTGGGCTATAGAAACAAGATGCACATCATCAAGTGTTGGGGTTCTATTGATTATACATAAAGCTTCTTTGGTTATATAGAGCTTTTTTCTATATATGTATTTTAATAGGGATATTGGATTTTATTAATCCGAACTTTGACAAATTGGCCAATATTAATCCCAACTTTAAAAATTGTCTGTGCCGGTCCAAACTTGTAAAATATTTTCCTTCAGTGGTCCTTTACAAATGGTGGTCTTGATCGTCTGTTTTTCAACAGAATGAGCTTCATTTTGTTGCTGGTCAACTGATCAAGACCACCATTTGTAAAGGACCAGTGAAGGAAAATATTTTACAAGTTGGGACCGACACAGGCAATTTTTAAAGTTGGGATTAATATTGGCCAATTTGTCAAAGTTCGGATTAATAAAATCCAATATCCCATTAATATTGGCCAATTTTCCTTCAGTTGTTACAGTTAAACACTAAAAAATATTATATTATTATTTGTAAATAGTTTACCAAGTATTTTTTAAATACCAAACGTCTCGCATACGTTAAGCTCTTACCTTGGGCCTAGTGCCTCGACTTTGGTAGCCTAAAGAACTTAAAGAGTATCGCATCTATTAAAACCAAGGTTTAAACCTAAAAATCCTTTTTTTGAAATCTAACTACACGATTGAGTCTCCAGTTCAATGATTTCATATAACTCACATTGCTAGTCCTCCCACTTACATGTTTATCCAGTAAGCTTCAACAATTGCTTACCTCCAAGTCAATCTTAATTTACAAGCCAACACGATATGCACACTCTAGGCAGGCTCATGAAAAGGTATACTTTGACTTCACGAGGTCAAACAAATCACTTTCATCTTCAACATTCAAATCAGTTCTTTAACAAAAATTTGATAAGCATCTTTAGCCCAAAACAAAACAAAGCAAGAAAATAAAAAATGTTCACATGGAATATCTATAATCTATCTATATCTATAATCTATAATATCTATAATATAATATACATTATAAATGAGGAGTGATGTACCATATTGGAATTTTGACATGGGTACAATTTTTAAAGCTGCAAGTATAAGAGAATAAAGCTTATTTCATAAGGGTATTATAGGGATATTAGGGACAATTAAGACACTTTGTAGGGTAATCTAGACATTTTACCCACCTACTTTTAATTAAAAACTAAAATCACATTCCCTTACTACCCCTCCCTCCTTTCACCTTCCGTAACATCTTCATCTAATACATCATCCAGTCTTAATGAATCCTTTAATTCTCCCTTTCAATTACTCCCCTTGAATTAGTAACCCCCACCCCTTTTATATTATTCAATCCCCACATACATCATCTATAATACATCAGCCTTCCCTCCACAAAATGTTCATCAGGTAACCTAACAATTATGTTGTTTTATCAAATTTTTGAAATTGGCTTTTGTAGAATAAAAAACCAACCAGCTTGTGATTCCGTTTTCCATTGCATTGAACGATTTGATTATTATGTTATAAGTATTACTTTTTTAAATTGGTAGTTTCCATGTTAATGGGTGCTATGTAAGGTGGGTCCGGATTAATAGCTCATAGGGTGTTACTTGAGAGTTTCTTAAATGGGTGATTAGACTTTAAAAAGTATATGAGTTTACTTAGTCTTTTGAGGTCCTTAAATGAGAATATTTGAATTTTGGGTTGTGTAGTTGAAGAATGACGAAGTGGCAAAAAAAAAAAATCAAGATGAAATTCATAGAATAAAAACACAGAAGGTCCTTTTTCCTGCGCTAAATCTTTCAGGTGGCACTTTTAAGATAGCTTTGTACTAAATCTATGTGTGTAATTCTTTTGTGATTGTGGATATGCAGGTTCTGTTACAACAAAAAATAAAGCAAGAATATGAGCATTTTAGGTTATGGAAGGCCTAGCATGGAAAAGAAGTACTTTTATCTATGGCTATTACTCATGTCTTGAGTTTCTGTTTGGTAACTCATTTTTCCATTTTCCTGTTCATAACTTCATACTATTTTGATTGGTTTTAAAACATTTTTATCGGTTACATATTAGAAGAACTATTAACAATAGAATAAATTGATTAAAGTTATCGATATGCATATGTTTTTAAGCTAATTAGACTTCTGCTCGAAACGATACAGAGTGCGCATAAACTGTTGATGCTTATAAGTTACAGTATGGTTAAATCACCAATTTGAAAATTATGTAAGTGAAACTTTGATGCTTGTTAGGCTGGAGGGGCAGGGGGGCTGCAGGAATGAGAGCTTACCCAGAGCGACTGGGAGAACCTCCTTGCCAGGTTAGATTCCACCCTGCTGATGTTAGCATAAACTTGTACTTTTTAGAAAATTCTTTTTTTTTTTAAGTTTCGAAATGCTAATTTTTCAGCGGTTTAATGCGATGCAACGCGAAAGTTAGGTTATAAAAATATTACATATTTTGTATGCGTGTTTGTTTTGAGATTAAACATGAGTTGCTGTCCCGTTCAAGAAAAAACACTTTCAGAAAAAACATGAATCGTTATATATACCATGAGTATAATTATAATTCAAATATTTTTGTTACATATATGCTGATGTATTGTTGTAATGACTTAAGATATCGAGTTTATGTCATCATGGTGCGGTGTTGGGTTAAAATGAGACCACAGTTACCAGGTTTAACCATGTTTAGATGTGTGTTAAAGTTGGAGGGTTAAATATGTAGTTAAAGCATAGTTATAGTGCACAAACCCTAGACTGCGCACTTAAGGACAGAGACTGCGAACTTAATGTTAAGTTCGCAGTCCTCAGCTTTGTCCTATAAATAGCAGCTCATTTGTGCAGCTAGGGTTAGGGTTTTGAATGTATCTTTGAGAGCACAAGTAGTAAAGGTGCGAACTTATTTTATGTAGTGCGAACTTGTATCATCCATGGTTGTTTGAAGCTGAATCTTTAATGGAATCGTGTCTTTATGTTTCTTGTGTGTCGGTTCTTACAATATTCATCTAGTTCTTTTAGTTTTCATAGATTAATCAACTAAAACACCTAACAAATAGGTGTTTCTAGTTGATAACAATCTAGTGCACACTTAAGATCTAGTATTTTGGGACTACAATTTGGTATCAGAGCCTCTGTGCTCGAGATTGTATCTATCTAAAGATATCAAAACCCTCCTTGTTAGTTTTTACTTTCAAGTTTTTCAAAATATTAGTGTTTATCAAAGTTTGAATATTTTCATTGTTTTGCTTTAAAATCTCGTGAAAAGTGTTTCTAAGGTGTTTAAAAGTTATTATTTTCATTAGAAACATCATTCAAGAGCTTCAAAACAATTGAAAATCTCTTGGATCAGTTTCTTGTAAGTTTAAAATTTAAACAGCCGATGTTGCGTACTTGTTATGCGAACTTAGCTCAAATCTGCGAACTTATTTCTTGATTTTGAGCATTTGTTTCTTGACTGTGAGTACTTGTTTCTTGCATCTGAGTACTTGTTTCAAAAAGTGAGTACTTATTTGTGCGTACTTAACTCATAAAGTGTGAACTTGTTTCATGCTTGTGAGTACTTGTTTCAAAAAGTGAGTACTTAGCTCATAAGTTGCATACTTGATATTTCAAGGTGTGCACTTATTAACAGCCACAGCTGCGCACTTAATCCAAAAGTGTGTGCACTTGTGTCTGTGTGAGCACTTAAATTTACACAAGGCTTTACAGCTTTCTCTCTCCTGGCACCACAACTAGGGTTTCTGCATACTTATCTGAAATCTCTAGTTGGTGTGCGAACTTACTGAAAAGGTGCATTTTCTGAGCACTTGGCTAGGGTTACTGCGAACTTAAATCTTAAACGAGAGTTTAAGTGTCTGCGTACTTGTACAAGTGCGCAGGCTGATCAGTCAAGACTGAGTACTTGTGCTGCTCTGACTTGGCTGAACTGCGAACTTAAGCCAAAGTGTGTGTGCTACAGGAACTGCGTACTTATCAGGAGAATCAGGGACTTATCTTTGCTGTTTATCTGTTTCAGGTTTCCAAGATCTGCGAACTTAGACTGCGAACTTGTGCAAACTGTGAACTTAAGCTGAAGTGCGTACTTAACTGCGTACTTGTGGACTGTTTTGACTTTTCAAGGACTTTGGACTATAACTTGCTAATCAATTCAATCACAACCCTAAAATCAATCTAAAATCAACCTAAAATCAATCTTAAATCATGTCTGGTAACAACTCATTCCAAGTTAACCCCATAACTCAAGCTGAACTTGAAACTGGTACTATAACACGTATTCCCAAGTTGATGGGTGCAGAAGATTATGGCACTTGGAAGAACAGAATGAAAGCTTTCTACTTCGTCAACGATCACACCCAATGGAACTCAGTCCAGCTCGGACCTCACATTCCCACCAGAACCACTGATGCTGGAGAAGTGTTCAACACTGATCCCACCACATACACTGATCTCGACAAACAACTGCTGCAGAGAGATCACAAAGCCTACGGTGCTCTCACCATGGCTTTGTCAAATGACGTTTACAATATGTTTGAAGAATACGGATCAGCGCACGATCTGTGGTTTGCTCTGAGTGAGTATTATGAAGGCAATGCTGAGATGAGGCAAAACAAACAAGATATGATTCAGAAGGAGTACGATATGTTTGGAAGTATCCGTGGTGAGAGCCTGTCTTCACACATTGACAGGTTCATGAATTTGTTGACCAAGATGAAGAAAGCGGGTATTCCTGTGAACAACCGCAACTCCATCAAGAAGCTGCTCGATTCTCTCCCAAAGGAGTGGAGTGTCCAGTGTATGTTGATCAAAAAGGACTACTTGGATGCTCAGTCTACTTTGGCAGATCTCATTAACACTCTGAAATCATTTGAGATGGACATCACTAAAAGAGAAATGAATCAGACTGTCCCGAAGGTGACTTCCAGTGGTGCTATGAAGAATCTGGCCTTGATGGCCCCAATCGGTGATATGAGTTCAAGTTCGTTGCATTCGTATGTGGATTCTGCAGGGATTGGTAGTTCAAGTTCTGGGAAAGCTCCAATGTACCCTGAAAGGGCTGCAAAGACTCTAACTCCACAGGCTGCTAAACTGGCTGCTGAACATGTGGAACTGTTCAACTCTTTCATGAGCAGTTTTGAAGCGTTGAAGACTGGAGAGATTAAAAATGAGATGATGTCCCCAGAGGATATGTATCAGGTTGACCCGGATGACATGGAAGAGATGGATCTGAAATGGCAGATGGCTATGATCACTTTACGAGTGAAGCGTTTTCAAGATAGAACCGGGAGAAGAGTTGGTATGGGAAAGGCTGGGTTTGATAAGTCCAAGATCAGGTGCTACAACTGCAAGGTCCTCGGGCATTTCAAGTACGAATGCCCCACACTGAACCAAGCTGAAATTAAGCCTGCAAAGAGGTTGGTGGCCATAACCGATGGCAATGAAGGAAATGATAAGGAGCCACAAAAGGCCTTGGTTGTTGAAGACTTCGACTGGGGAGAAGAGGCTGCCGCTGCTGAGGTTGAAGTTAACAAAGCCCTGATGGCCACAATCTGCACCAAATCTTCAAGCGGTGCAAACTCTGTTGAAGGATCGTCTGCTGAGGTTCTAAAGGGGGAAATGCAGAAGTATGCCGGGCTGAAGAGTGTGTTGACTGATGAGAAGGTGGATGATGAGAAGAGAGAGGAGGCGCTGATTGCTGAGAAGACTTCATCTGAGAAGGTCGCTGAGGAAGTGAAGAGTTCCTCTAAGAAAGCTGAGGAAAGGGACATGGTAAATATTCCTTTAGAAATTAAATCTAAACTGTGCTCACCTAGGTGTGTTACAGCTGTCGCATACTGTTTATCACACAACAGACGAGTTTTAAGAGAAATGGATGACATTCGTAAAATAAATACTGAAATGAAAGAAAATGAGTGGGCATATCAGCGAAAGTTAAATGCAACTATAGCTGAAATGCAAACTTTAAAAGAATTTGTGCTTAAGAAAGATTTTCTGATAAACGATTTAACCTCAAAACTAGAGAAATCTAGAAATGAGACAACTCGTCTTCAAATTGTTGTGGATAAATGGAATGTGAGCAAAAGGGCTCAAGCTGATATAATCGAATGTGGAAGACAATCATTCGTAAAGGATGGAATTGGGTATAAGGATAAGAATGGAATCGAAAGATCTCTATTCTTACCCTTGAGCCAAAGTGAATACATACCCATTCCATCACCTCATCCAAAAAATGACCTTTTTGAAATTAAATGTGATGAATCTGAGTCAAATACTAACATAAGTAAAAGTACTGCAGATGTGACCCAACAGGCTCAGGTGGAGGATGATGTGTGTTGTGGTGGCCAGACAGTGGGTTTAGGACATCCGGGTGCCAATTACTCAACAGTGAATTGGTTTATCTGGAACAATGAAAATTCGAAAAACAATTCTATTTTGGATGAATGTAAAACTTTAACTAAATCGGATGACTGTAATAGTTTGCCTAGGATGGATGACTGTAATAGTTTAACTAGGTTGGATGACTGTAAACTTGATTTAAAAGGGGCTGTGCCTCCCGATGATAGGAAGCCTCCTATCAAACGATCTAATGTTTGTGTTGACAATGTTATTCCTGTGTGTGTTGATCTTAATGCTGCATTCTCTGATGATAATCATGCGGTCAAACCATCTGTGTTTGTGCCAGAACTTAAGCGTAACAGGTTTGGGAAATTTCTCACTGAGGAAATCCCAGAATTTATCCCCTCATCCACAGATGTATCAGGTTCTGAAGAATCACAAAGTGAAACAGGTACCTCAAGTTCTGAAGAATCACTGAGTGATACAGAGAGCAGCTGCAGCTTAACTAATCTGGACATCAATGAAGAATCAAGTAGCAACAGGGAAGAATCAAGCTCAACCGAAAGCTCAAGATCAAACAAGATCAAGAAAAGAACATCACAACCATCATCATCCAGATCTTCTCCTAAGATCAAGCCTAAGCATTCTAAATGCTTCAGATGTGGAAAAGAGGGTCACGTGGTCAAGAACTGTCACATAAAACCTAAATCACAAAAAGATGTCAAAACACAAAACTCTTTTTCGGATCAATTAAGAAATCTTCAAGAAACCGTAAAAAGTTTTGTTAAAAATACGCAAATGTGGAAGAAACAAGAGTCAACTTTGGGAGAAAACCATGACAGATCAAAACTTAAACAAACTTGGATTCCCAAAGTTACTTAAGTTTCAGGCAGAATCTTCACTGTACATAGATTTTCTTTAGTTTAGCTTTGTTTCTCTTTTGTTTTTGTATGTGCAGAATAAATTACAAAAATGGCTGATAGCTCTCATGAGATATCTATGGCATGTCGACAGCGGAGCTTCAAGACACATGACAGGATTGAAAGAACTCCTCAAGAACTATCGGTTCATTGATGGAGAATTTGTAGCGTTTGCTGGAAATGAGAAGGGTGGAAAGATCGTTGGCATAGGAGATGTAGTCTCTGACGCACTAACACTTGAGGACGTCAACTATGTTCCAGAACTGTGCTACAATCTTTTGAGTGTATCACAAGTCTGTGACAAAGGAATCTCAGTGTTGTTTAACGACATGGAATGCATCTTCCTAAAGCCAGGATTTAAACCATCCACAGACATGATCATGCTGAAAGCCCCCAGACAAAACAATACTTATGTGATAAACATGAGGGATGCCAAGTCTGAACAACCAATGACTTGTCTACTGTCAAAGGCATCCGAGTCAGAGTCACTGTTATGGCACAGGCGATTAGGTCATGTTAACTTTAAAAACATAAACAAACTTTCTAAACTTAATCTAGTCAGAGGTCTTCCTTCTAAGGAATTCCCTTTTTCTGAAAAATGCTTAGCATGTGCCAAAGGTAAACAACATAAGAAATCGCACAAGTCCAAAACAGTGAACTCAATTGACTCACCTCTTCAATTATTACATATGGATCTTTTTGGTCCTATCAGTGTAAAGAGCTTGGGTAAAAAGTCTTACTGTTTGGTGATTACAGATGACTACTCTCGCTTCACATGGGTGTACTTTCTGGAATTCAAGAGTGAGGCTGCTGAGACCTTGATGCTGTTCGTTCCCTTGATCGAGAATATAATCAAGTTAAAAGTAAAGTCAATCAGAAGTGATCATGGAACAGAATTCAAGAACCAAACCTTCGTGTCGTTCTGCAGCGGGAAAGGAATTGAAGATGCAGTTAGAGATGCAAGCTGGGTTGAGGATGCAGTTGAAGACAGACAAGCTCAACACCGCTCTCTCAGCTTTCCTATCTCAAACCGTTCCCTTCAGCATTGAAGATGCAGTTAGAGATGCAAGCTGGGTTGAGGCCATGCAGGAAGAACTATTTCAGTTCAGAAAGCTCAAAGTGTGGGAGCTCGTTGATCTGCCTGAAGGAAAATATCCTATTGGGACAAGATGGGTTTTTCGCAACAAGATGGATGAACGTGGCGTGGTAATCGAGAACAAAGCTCGTCTGGTTGTTCAAGGATTTCGTCAGCAGGAGGGGATTGATTATGAGGAAGTCTTCGCTCCAGTCGCTCGACTTGAAGCCATACGCATCTTCTTGGCATATGCTTCATATCGAAACTTTAAAGTCTTTCAGATGGACGTGAAGAGTGCTTTCTTGTATGGGAAGATCAAAGAAGAAGTCTATGTGTGCCAACCGCCCGGATTCGAAGACCCTCATCATCCAAACAGATACTACAAGCTAGACAAGGCTCTCTATGGTCTCCATCAAGCTCCTAGAGCTTGGTATGAGACCTTGTCTTCATATCTGTTACAAAATGGATACACGAGAGGGAAGATCGACATGACCTTGTTCACCAAAGAAGTCAACAAACATTCTATCCTTGTTCAGATTTATGTTGATGACATTATCTTTGGTTCAACTGACGAAAATTTGTGCAGGGAATTTGAAAGCATCATGAAGTCTCAATTTGAAATGAGCATGATGGGAGAACTATCATTTTTCTTAGGTCTTGAAGTCCAACAAAAGGAAGACGGTATTCTCATTCATCAAGCTAAATACACAAGAGACATTCTGGCGAAGTACAACCTGTCGGATTGCAAACCGTCCAACACTCCTTTTGCAGCTCAAACAACACTTGTACCAGATCTTGAAGGACCTTCTGTGAACCCGCACACTTACCGTTCTATGATTGGCTCCTTGATGTATCTTACAGCTAGCAGACCGGACATCATGTGGGCAGTTGGATGCTGTGCCCGCTTTCAGTCAAATCCAAAGCAATCTCATGAGACTGCAGTCAAAAGAATCTTCCGCTACCTCAAAGGAACACCAAAACTTGGTTTATGGTATCCTAAGAGTGACAATTTTGACCTAATTGCGTACTCTGATAGTGATCATGCAGGTTGCAGGATTGACCGAAAGTCTGTCTCTGGTGGCTGTCAATTTCTGGGGAACCGGCTCGTGTCATGGCAAAGCAAGAAGCAGACCACTGTGTCGATATCTACTGCTCAAGCTGAGTACACAGCCGCATCCAGTTGTTGCTGTCAAGTGTTGTGGATCCAAAATCAGCTGTTGGATTACGGTTTGAATATCATGAGAACCCCTATCTACATTGATAATGATGCCTGTCGTGACATCGTGAAGAATCCAATTGATCATTCAAAAACTAAACATATTGAAATTCGGATTCATTCAATTCGCGATGCGCACGACAAGGGGTACATACAGGTGTTGCCTATCGATACTGCTGATCAAAAGGCAGATATCTTTACCAAAGCTTTCGACAAAACCCGTTTTCGTCAGTTGGTGACTTGGTTAGAAATGATCAACTTTGAATGATTTAAAAAAAAAAAAAAAAAAAAAAAAAAACCTTTACTTTGTGAATAAATTATAGAAAAATCTTATGTTTTAAAATAAAATAAAGATTTTTGGGGGAGAAATAAACCGGTAGATCCCTGAATTTGCAAGTTTTAAAAACTTTTTCAAAAACAATCAAGAAATGATGGAAACTAATCATATCTGTCAGCATGTGAATAGGACCCAGAGGACGTTGTGGCTTCAAGCAACGACATGTCGGTAGATTCAGCCTGGAATTGAGTAGACTGCTAAAGATGACAAACTAAAAGTCTACACGAGGTGCTGGATTCCCACTGTGCTTCAGGCTTGCACAAGCTGAGTCCGGTCATACACAGGTTGAGAGATCAAAAGACACAGAAAATTTTGTGCATAAGCAATCAAAAGACACCTAAGAGTGCAAGCTACCAAAGCGGGGCTATTAAAATCAAAATGAGCAACAAAAGACACGCAATGTTAGTGACGTGCAAACATATAGATAGCTCAAAAAGCAATCAGATGATCATCTTCTTTGTTATGGGAACATAGACCTGAAGCTCTCATCATCTGATTGACATAATGATCATCTTCTCTGCTTATGGAAACATAGACCTGAAGCTCTCATCATTATATCTCAATAAACCTTGAGGATTGGTAGGCTTACACCTGGCACAAGTGGGGTCCATTAACATGTCGTCAATATTACCAAAACATGATAAAGATCATCATATAAAGCTTGTTGAAAGACGAGAGGCATGGATTTAAGTGGACAAATATACCGACAGTTTTTCTTGGGCTGCAGCTATCCAACGGAAAGTTGAAACGTTGTCTGGCAGGTATGACTAGTATGATCTTGATGCAAGAGGTGAGAAACGGTTGATCTCTAAACTCAAATCTTTGGTTAAAAAGGCTATTTTGTTGATTGTTGGGCCTGCGCACTTAAAAGTTTTCTTTAAAATCTTTTTGGGCCTGCGAACTTAAAAACTGGTTTGCACAGCTGGGCTTGCGTACTTGACTAGGCTCGTGGGCCTACGCACTTAAATGTCAAGTACGCGGCCCAATCACTGTATCTATAAATACGCAGTGAATTTTCATTTTTACTTTTTATCTAAATTTTATCCAAACCCTAATCTTCAACATCTCAGCCACCATCACCACCGTACTCTTCATTTTAACCACCGTAGACCACCACTAAACCACCGTTGTACCCCTCCTATTGATCCATTTCATCTATTTTCTTTACTTGTTTTCGTGTTTGTTAAAGGTAGTTTGCTGATTCTAACTTGTGTTTGCCTTGAATCACAGGATCTAAGGTTGAAATCAGTTAAAGCAGTTGAATGTTTGGGGTTTTCAAGAAATGCGCACTTAAAAACTTGAAGAACTGCGCACTTGTTTCATATGACTGCGCACTTGCATCATATGAATCAAGAACAAAAAACCCTAACTAACTGCGAACTTGGGTGTGAACTTAAAATCCTAAACGAAGGTTTAGGTGGCTGCGTACTAGTCTAGTACGCAGACCAGATCACCCTTCCCAAGCCGTTACCATGCCCAAGTTACCAGACTGCGCACTTAGGTTACAAACCTGACCTGGTGACTGCGTACCAAGCAGCTGGTACTCAGTCCTGATTTGGACTGCGAACTTAATGTGTGAACTTGATTTTGGACCAAAATGATTGACCTTTGACTTGACTTTTCAGGACATTTGACTGGACTACGTAACTTGACTGATTCATCTGTAAACCGTAACAGGATTTAAATGACTATTAATATGGAAAACAAAACAAATCATATACACGTTAAAATCTAATCCATAAAATAAGTAACACACGTAAAACCAACTTAAAATCAAACCTAGTCTAAGTGCGTCGTCCGTCAAAGAAAATGAAATGTCTGTCATTAGTCAAAATTCAAAATCAAAATTCTAACTTAATTTTCGTGCACGTGTCCAAAACAGATGGCTCTTGAATGGGATCCTCGAGGAATGCACAACCAGGCAATCATTCTGGAAACTGACGATTCAAAGTTTCGGGACGTAGTTGCATGGATCAGGAGAAGCAGGATCGGATATGCAGTTGAGCAGCAAGTTGAAGTCTACAGTTCTCACATCGAAGACTTCTGGAGATCTGCAAGAGTGGAAACAGTGGCTCGAGTCAAGAGAATTAAAGCCACAGTCAGAAACAAGGCAGTTATCATCACAGAGGACACAGTGAGACAGGTTCTAAGATTTCAGGATCAACCAGAGACTGTCAGATCGTTACCAAAGACTGTGATCCATCAAGAGTTCTTAAACTTTGGATACAAAGGAGACTTCGATGCAAGAGGTGACATCAAAAAGAGTCATTTAACCAGAGACTGGAAGCTTATCTGCCATGTGTTCCTGATGTCTCTCTGTCACCGAAAAGGGGGTTATAATGCACTCAGTCCCGACTGGGCAACAGCCATGATCAAGATCTGCAAGAATGAGCCCTTTAATCTGTCGGGATTGGTATTTGATTGTATGGTGAGGAATGCCCAAGACACAAAGAAGAAATGGACGATGTATCCGCGGTTTGTTCAGATGATGATTAACTCGCAGCATGAGGATCTGCCTCTTGGTGATAAATATGGTTTTGCCAAGGGTGCACGATTCTTTACTGAATGCAACACACCTGATTGGGAACCGATGCTGGAAAGCATGTACTCTGCTCAACGCTATCCAGTTGTTATGAAGCTATTCAGTGAGATGAAGAGAAGACGACAATATACTGCTAGAACTCAACAACCAGCTGCTACTGAACCTGAACCTACTGAACCTGCTACTACTGTTCCTGCTACTACAGTGCCTCAGCACACTGCTGAAGAAGTTACCCGTGAAAGATCTGTTGGTAAAAGAGCAGCAACTGATCCTGTTCCTCAGAGGCCGACCAAAAGAAACAGGCCTACTGGTTTGCTTCAGCAAGGGAGAGAATCGTTGACTCCCGAAGAACTCGAAATGGCTGAAGCTGCCAGACTGAATGCTGAACGTGCAAAGGCAGAGAGAAGAAGAAGAAGAGAACAGTTGCCCGAGTCTGAGAGGCCAAGGGTTATGACTGAAGAAGATGAGGAGAATGAAGCTATTCTGGAACAGATGTTTGGTATGGAGGGTCAACCTGGGCCTTCCACTGCCGGGCCAGGGCCCTCTACTGCTAGGCCTGGCCCTTCCTCTGAAAGACCACCCATTCCCAAGCCTCCAGCAAAGAAACAGTCAGTACCATCATCATCTGTTCCTGGTACATCTCGTCAAAAACCGGTGCATCAGGAATTGTATGAAAAGTTATCTAAGGAGGTGGGAAAGAATGCCGCCAAGGAAATCTGTATGCTGAAGAATCAAATCTATAATAATCAGGAGTTGAGAAAGAAGCTGAAGAAGTTGAAGCATAAGAACCGAAGTCTTGAAAAGGTGGTCAAGGATCAGCGCTATTTGATTAAGTTTCAGACTGAGGTCCAGATGAAGATGTTTGATATGCTTCAGGAGTTAAAGACTCAGGGTACCGATGCTCCAAAATTAACGTTTGATGAGGTCTTTGATTTCGGAAAATTTATGGAAGAAGAAAAGGAGAAAGAAAGAAAGGAGGAAGAGAGTGATGTAGATGAGATTAGTGAAGACGAGATGCCTGAAACGTTTGTAGAAATTGGTGCGGGGGAAAAGACAGTGTATGAAATGGATGATGGGTATGTATTGGATCCTGAGAGAGCAAGTTGGTTTCCAAGAAGACCAATCACCATTCCTGCGTTGCACCAGACCATTCACCATACTCGTGCTTCGCATCAAGAAAGAGTTGTCTGCTGGGGATATGATGGGTTTAAGCGTCTTTTCTTTGTGAAGCGAAGGGGAGGCGTCATTCAGTATTTCAAGGGAAGACCGAATTTGAAGTCTCTTCCAAGATGGGACATACGGGAGATGTGCAGAACTCCTTTTCTGAACCACTCTGGGTGTTCCAATGCTAACATGGTGTCTGTGTATATTGAAGATGAATGTGCACGTGATTTCAAAGAATGGAAGCCACAAAAGCCAAGGCGAAGGATGTCGAAGAAAAGAATTGATCCTGCAACCGGACGGGGAATGATAACCTATGTGATAGACCCTCCAGATGTCGTCACTAGGGTTCCCATTCGTCCTGAGCTTCCTGTACTTTTGGCAGACTTCAAGAAGTGGTTTTATGATAGCAGAACCGGTGAAGCCGTTATCAAATTGAGAGATGATACAGAGGCACTGAGAATAGTGGATCCAGTGGACGTGTTTGCTCTGAATCCATCTGATTTAACTACTCTCTTTGCTAATCAGATAAATGTTGGTGCTGGTAACGTGTTGTTTGAGGAAGCTGTCTTGTTTAGAAGGGCTGTGGAAAGAGCGCTGAAGCGAAAGCAAGAACTGATCGATCTGGTGGCGAAGATCAACGCAGCTGACAAAGCGAAAGATGACAGAGCGCTAGCTGCTGCTGTTGCTGCTGCTGCTGCAAAGAAATCAGAAGCTGAAGCTACTCCAGAGGTTCAAACACAAGCTTCTCCAGCAACAGTTGATCTTGAACCCGAGCCTTCACAAGTACCACCAGTCTCTCCAAGCACAGCTCCAGAGACTCAGCAAGATCAAACAACTGTAGATCTAGCTGAGTTGTTCATTCAAGAGCCACCTCCTGAAGATCCAATCATTGAAGAAAGCATAGTTCAGGCACTCCCGGCACGTCAAGCAAGAGAAGAGGGGGAGTTGAGTGATGTCGAGATAGATTGATTGTGTAGCACTGGTAGCTGTGGTCTAGGGGGAGTATTGTTGGGTTAAAATGAGACCACAGTTACCAGGTTTAACCATGTTTAGATGTGTGTTAAAGTTGGAGGGTTAAATATGTAGTTAAAGCATAGTTATAGTGCACAAACCCTAGACTGCGCACTTAAGGACAGAGACTGCGAACTTAATGTTAAGTTCGCAGTCCTCAGCTTTGTCCTATAAATAGCAGCTCATTTGTGCAGCTAGGGTTAGGGTTTTGAATGTATCTTTGAGAGCACAAGTAGTAAAGGTGCGAACTTATTTTATGTAGTGCGAACTTGTATCATCCATGGTTGTTTGAAGCTGAATCTTTAATGGAATCGTGTCTTTATGTTTCTTGTGTGTCGGTTCTTACAATATTCATCTAGTTCTTTTAGTTTTCATAGATTAATCAACTAAAACACCTAACAAATAGGTGTTTCTAGTTGATAACAATCTAGTGCACACTTAAGATCTAGTATTTTGGGACTACATGCGGCTGGCATATGGATCATGACTCTCACTGGTATAAAAGTCCTTACTTCCCCTGTATATAATCTACATAACTCTTCCGAAATGTATTAAAATTACCTCACACTACTATATTGTTTAAAACATCATAAACCATCAAGTAAAACTTGATTATGTTCCTTACTTCAAACTATAGTCTTTAAAAATCATCATAAAACATCAAATAAAATGTAAATTTGTGCTGGACAAGTTGAATATTTTAAGTAGACGTATGCCATGTAACAATGGTGGTGTAGAAATACTTGCTCTGATAATACAACTGATCTTTATATCAACATAAGAACTGGCCAAATAGTTATATACATAGTTTCCAGGAGTTCTAATTAAAAGAAATTGATGGGCAAATTTGGTTTTTTATCAACACATGTTGGCTTCGGTTTTTTATTTTAGGTTCTACCGGAATGACTTCATGGTAAACTTTTGATTTTTTGATTGATGTTGGTTGATGTTGTCTTTTATTAGGAGGTATTGCTCTTCCATACGTTTTTTAAAAGGGCACGTTCTAACCCGCTTTTATATATGCCAACTGTTCTGACCCATCATTTCGTGCGGCCCATTAATTCGGCATTATGGGTCAATACTTAGCAAAATTGGTTGAAGTTGCCATATTTGTTATAAATAACTATAACTAATGTATATAAAGTGGCACGTTCAGATCCGCTTTTATATATTTTAGTCTCCCCAAAACCTACACTTTAAAAACCAACAGCCGTCTTTCAAGTTTCGTTTTGTCCGATTGATAGGAAAATGTCTAATTGCTGGTCTCCACTTGAACCAAGTACATTTAAATGCAGGAGACATAATTACCCAAGGTATAGACTTGTGTTCTACAGTTTAGGTGGAAAATGGACATGTTGGGTAATGGGTCAAAACCGTGCAAAATTGGTTGAAGTTGCTATATTTGTTATAAATAACTAATGTATATGATATGATTATGAACCTATATTGAAATTAATAATCGAATATTCTGATGGTCTTTTGTATTTGTAGAGATAAAAAGGAAGTGAATGCTTCAAATGAAGCTGCTTCCTATCATATTGGCACTAGGCACCAAGGCTGAAGAAATGCCAGGATGCAATTTATGTTGCATTCATTTAAAAGAAATTGATTAATATTATTATCATGATTAATATGTATGGAAATCAACTTTATATAAAATATGGGTCTGCCTCCGTCCATGTTTATATAGACTAAAGTGGCCAGTTTATAATGCAGATAAGCTGTTCGACGATATGTCTAAACCAAATCTTCTCTTTTATGGTCATGGGCTGATTAATGTTGGCCAAAAGATGAACTTTAACGGTCATTATGTAGAAGATATCGTTGATGCTTCACAAGAAGGCATAATATGTGGTATGCAGGGGGCTACAACTATGTTTGAATGGTACATAACTCATGAACTGTTGGGTTGTTTACAGTGGGAAAGAATGAGTTTGCATGCCTAAAAACTTCATTATAAAATTAAGTGTTGGACGTGAAGTGAAGAGGGGCTTGAGTGTTGTAATACATTGAGGGTATTTTATGCTTCTTTATCTTAGGGCCAAAATGAGTGTTGTAGTACAAATTAAAGAAAATTCAGCTTAAATAGGTCGTGTTCGTGACAACGTATAAAAATTTATTAAGTACCCGCGGCAACGCGCGGGAATTCCCACTAGTGATAGTCAATGCATAGCATATCTATTTTGAATAATAACAATTAATTGATAGCTCTGACCTTAGCAGTTGAAGATGAAGAGCCCAATAAGATTGTAGATGACAAATTCCACATCCTAAAACACAAAGAAACAAGAATAACCGAACTAACTACACACAAACAAAATTCGGAACCTCAAGAACATGTCATTTAACTTTTCACTTTCCTAATTTATACTCTCTCTATAAGTCATGTACTACAGTTTGAACATGTTGATTGAACAGTTTGATGTTTGTGTGAATTTGATCACCTTGGGGAACAAAACTCCCCTAAATGGAAATAAACCCTAACCATAATAATAATAATAATAATAATAATAATAATAATAATAATAATAATAATAATAATAATAATAATAATAATAATAAGAATACATAGAGTATATAAATATTTAACTTACAAAATCATCTTCTGATCTGTTTGCCGCCACAGGAGCTACTGTATCACAGCAATTAGGTTGCAGTATATATGATAACCGATTGTATAAGAAAAAACAAAAAAAAAAAAACCGCCACTGGAGCTACAAATATCCACCGTGAGCCATTCATCTCCATAGTATCATTCATAGTTTCATACCAAATATGAATATGTAAAGCAACCAGACATGGATCTGAAATAAGGCAACAGATATAACACTCTCTTCCAGAGTTTCATTAAAGGAGAGAAGAGAAAGGATTGGGAAGGAAGTGAGAAAAAAATGTGTTCCAGAGTTTTATGTAAGAGGGAAAGGGAGGGAATGGGAGGGATAATAAAGGGGTTTTTAGGCTGATTTTCAATCTTTCCAATTTGGAAGGAATTGGAGAGAAAGGAAGAGGAGGGATATCCTTTCTCTTCCCTCCTTTAATGAAACTCTGGAACTGGAACAGAGCAGTGAAATGGAACTTAATAATCCCAACTTTGGTGGTTGGAGGGGAACAGTTCCAACTAGGGATGAGCTCGGGACGGTATCGGTACCGACCGATACCGATACCGAAAACTCCTAAAACCTAATACCGATACCGAAAACATACGGTACGGTACGGTATCGGTTCGGTATCGGTACGGTACCGGTATGGTATCGGTATTTTACCTTAAAATACCGATACCATACCGATCCCGTACCGATACCGAAAATACCGAAACCGAAAACCTCTAAATGTGAATACCGATACCGATACCGAACACCCTCGGTTCGGTACGGTATCGGTACGGGATCGGTATCGGTTCGGTATTCGGTACAATATGCTCATCCCTAGTTCCAACTTAAAAGTTGTAAGATAGCAGTCCCAACTTCACAACGTTTTTATATTGTTGGTCCCAAACTAACTGAGGTTAAGTTTTATTGTTAATTGCCAACGTGGCATCACACGTGGCAAAATCTGTCCAGTTGGAAAAAAAAACGGGTCCCACATTGACACTTGTTTTTTCAATTAAAAAATCTTTTAATATTTTAAAAATCCTTTAAATAATGTTTTATTAACTTATATATATATATATATATATATATATATAGTGTTAGGTTATTTTCAGAAGGGTGTTTTAGTGCGAGAAGTGCGAGAAGAAACCTAAATCCTACTTTTTATTAGTAATAGTTCATATATTTTTTAAGTTTTAAATTTTTTTTATATCATTGCTTATGTTATAGATACAAAAACTCATTAAACTAATGCAATCAAATGTTTTTTTTAAGGTTTAAACATTTTCCTACACATGTGTTATATTATGCGTAGGTAATGTTCTTACACAAAATTTGTATATGTGTAGGTTATATAAATTAACGAAATTGCTTCATATATTTGTTTTATTTTCAAGATAGATGAATAAACAATACATTTCAACAATTTTCTTATGTTCTTATTTTTTTAAAAGTGATAAAAATGAATTATTAATCTTCTTCTCGCACTTCTCGCATTAAAACCTCTTCTGAAATGAACCATCCCCTATATATATATATTATACAAACATACAAACGTAACCCAACCTCCATCAACCATAACCACCACCACCGGGCCACACCTACCACCGCACCAGCAACCACCAACAACCACCTCCACAGCCGCCATCTGCACACCCGAAACAACCACCTCGTCGCCCCATCGTCACCATCAACCGAATCCACCACCATCTCAACCAAAACCCAAAAAACTACCGAACCCTCCCTTCATTAATCCACCAGATCTGAACCAAAAACAATCACGTCGGCCCACCTCTAACTTACCCGACAAAAACAACAACAACAAGATCAAGAACATGTACAAACCGTGTTTTATTTACAAATCCTTCAATCTAACTTAATTGTCTAAAATCCTTCAATCGAAGCCCTAATTGCTTTTGGGGAAGAAGTCCTAATTTGGTGGGGAGCGGTTGGTGAGGTGGGAGTTAGGTGGTGAGGCAGACGGTGGTAAGCTGGTGACGGGTATTGGGTGGGGGTGAACGGTGGTGGTCGACAGGTAGTTGGTTGTGGTGGCAGGTGGTTGGTGGTGATGGTTGTGGTGGTGGTGGGTGGTACACAGACAGAGAGAGATGAAAGATAGTGTGTATATGTGTGTGTGTATATTGTACGTGTGTATAATATATATATATATATATATATATATATTGATAAAAAAACTTAAATAAAAAAAGACACCTTCTTTGTGGACCCACATTTTTTAAACAAGTGTACAGATTTTGCCACGTGGATTGCCACGTTGGCACTTAACAGAAAACTTAACTGAGGTTAGTTTGTGACCAACAAAATAAAAACGTTGACAAGTTGGGACTGTTATATTACTACTTTCAAGTTGGGATTATTGTCTTTCAATCCCATAAAATTCGGATTATTTAATTCCATTTCCCAAAAAAAAAATAATGTAGTGGTTCAAGCCCTTACTTGCCCCTTCAACCATTACCTAATGATAATCAATTTAATATTTTTGCATTTTTACTTTTAAAATGTAAATGAAACCTGAAAATACTTGATAAGATACACAAAATATTTTTTTAGCATTTAAAAGCGAGGTCACGTTGCTATCCTGGAACTATTGGGATGTGTTTTGAAAAAATTTAAGATTAATAGCCATTTGTCGATCTTCTTTTACGCCAAGACATTCTTGCCTTCCTGCTTCATGTGTTTGCTTTAGCTCTAAACGACTTTTTTTTCCATTGTTGGTTGGTGCTTTTAATCGTTGATTCGTTCCAAGAAGCCTTTCAATGTAGTCGGCACCACCGAACAAAGACCCCGTTCTTTTTCCGTTGTGGAGCGATGAATTAATTGAGTATAATCAGTTGTATCTGAAAGAGCCATTAGTCGAATTAAAATGAACATTTGGTTAAGATTATTTTATGTTGTTTATACTTATTAAAAAAACCTATACGTTTGATTCATTAATTTGGCAAAAAAGAAAAATAATTCATTAATTATCTAACGGACAATATCATTGGTTTGGTTGTAGTGTATTGGGTTAAGTGTACAATTAGGCGTGAACTATACAACGCCACACTCGGAAAACGCTGGAAACACACCTTAGGGGATGGTGTATAGCAGCATGAAAGGAAATTTATTAAGGGGATCACGCCCCATCACGGTAGGTCTAAGGCCCCTTGCTAACTGGGCTGCCACGTGTCCCAATCATTAAAGGGGTCTAAGGCCCCTTTCTAACTGGGCTGCCACGTGTCCCAATCATTAAAGGGGGCCTTAAATTTAAGGTCTCCCACTACACATGGTCTAAGATTGTTGTGTACACAAATATGTAGATTTGGGTGGTGTGTTACTTCAAAACGGGTCAATTTGGGTTGTGTTTTAAACATGTAGATTTGGGTTGGGTGTTATTTCAAATGGGTCAATTTGGGTTGTGTTTTACTTAAAACGTTGAGATTTGTTATCACTTCCGTTTGTTATTTACTTATTTACGTATTGTTTAATTTTACTTATGTGCGGTTGAGGTTTAGTACGGAGAGTTTAATTCAATCGAGGTAATGAGCATTGAGGATGGTTTTAGAACGATACAACATGTTGTTTTTTGGAGGAATTATGTTTGGTTTAAAACTATAGGTGGGTTATCGGTAGTTGTAAATATTCATGACGATTGCATGTTTGAATGGTAACTTTTACGAACTGAGATTTGTATTTAAATTAAATGTTTCAATCAACTATATGCAAAGTTAATTTAGGCTGCATTTTATTTGGTTTCTGGTAAATTTTGGGTTAATTTGGGAGGTTTCAAGACAACGAAAAAGGGAAAATACCCATTGTTTTTTATTTTAGTTTTATTTTACAAGGGTATAATAGTAAAATCGTAGCTTTCTTTTCCTCTCAACTCAGGATCACATAAAATGTTTAATTTCTTTTCTTTTCCTTTCCTTTAATGGAACTCGGGAACACGAAAAAAAATCAAACATTTTCCTTTCCTTTCTCTCCTAGTTTCCTTTCCCTTCTCTTCTTTCATTTAATGAATATCTGGATAAGTCTAGGACTTTTTGTTGAAAGGACTTATTAACTTATTTTTTGTTTAATGAAAGTGTTTGGATTAACTTATATAGTGTGGAAAGCTAATCTATACATCTAATAAAACAAAGTCTATTATGACACATGGCACTCCCATATTGCACCTTCAATCCTCTCTCTTCCCATAATGTGCCATGTGTCCTAACCTTAGAATTTACAAACTTTTCTTTTTTTTTTAAATCCAAAATTCAATTAAAACATAAATATGGTAAAAATATGTGAATTAATAACCTTCCTAATCTCATTAACCCACTCAATCATTAACCCTAAAATCACAAAACTCGATCATCTCCTTCTTCTCTTTATACGCTTTCATCTGCCAGAACCAAACAATACACCATCGCCGATCATCTTCTTCTTCTCTTCTCCTTCAAGGTAACACTATAACCTTCTTCTTTTTTAACACACACGGTTATCAACCATGTCTCCTTTTCTGTTCGTTTTTTTTGACCCGGTTATGATCTCCTTTTCTGTTCGTTTTTTTTAACCGGTTATGATTATTACTTATTCGTCGCCGATTAATCTTTATCTGCTTTTCTTTTTACTAATCTTAATGATATTTGTTTCTAATATTCATTAATTTTGTATTGTTGTTTGGTTGTAATAATTTTTCAGATTTGGGCGATTAGGGTTCATGGTTCTCATTAATTTTGATACTGATTTTATTACTTTAACTTTCAATGTGTAGGTATTGTGTGTTGTTGTTTATGGTTAGTTAGTCTTTATATTTAGGGTTCAATGATTTCTGATTAAAATTGTGTGTGTTAGTGTCATGATTGAGAGTCTTTATTTGGATTTAATTGAGATTAATCGCTTATGTCGCCGTATCTGTTCGTCGTCGATATGGATCTTTATCTGCTTTTCCTTTTACTAATTTTAATGATATTTGTTTATAATGTGCATTAATTTTGGATTGTTGATTGGTTTTTGTAGTTTTTCAGATTTGGGCGATTAGGGTTCATCTTTATCTGCTTTTCCTTTCTCATTTGTTCGTCGGCGATTAGGGCGATTAGGTATTGTGTTTTGTTTTCAATGTTTAGGTATTATGTTTGTGGTTGTCAATTTTCAGATCTTAATAATTTCCAGATTTGTGCGATTATGTTTCATGTTTTCTCATTTACTTCAATGTTTAGGTGTTGTTTGTTGTTCTTTATGGTTAGTAGTGCTATTAGGGTTCATGCCCTGTTAAGTATTGTTGTTTGATTCTAATTCATTATGTTTCAATTAAATGCTTCATTATTTGTAATGTGTATCATAGTCTTTGTTTCTGTCATGTATCTATTCATTAGGTCATGGAATTGTATTAATATCAATCATATTCTAATTTGTTTTTTACTAATACAGGTTGTTTAAAGGTCGTGTCATAATGGTTTACGGTTTTTGGGTAAAGTCAGAAAGCAACGATCGTGTTTGTTTGGTAAGCAATCTTACAATCTTTGTTATGCATAAAGCAATCTGTTAGATCTTAATATATGTTCATAAATAAGTCCATTGTTCTAGATGTCATTTGATTTAGATTCATTATATTTACATTTCACTCATATGGGTCACACAAAATTAATTGTTGGATGTTAGTATATGGGCATAAATCAGTCTACAATTATATATGTCATTTGATTGAGATTCATTATATTTACAGTTCGCTCATATGGGTCACACAAAACTGTGTAATTCAATACATTAGAATCAACTGTTTTTTGTTTTTATGTGTAGCCCTTACCTGGTGAGTACAAAGAATGGATTAAGCAGTATAACTACCCAACTGGGACTATCAGAATTCACACCTTGGATGAGAAATCATTTAAAATTAAGGTGATGCAAATTGCTGGAAAGTGGTTCTTTTACAATGGATGGAAGCACATGATTACAACACTAAATTACCCGTCTGGTTGCAACTTTGTTTTCGAATACGAGGAGATGCTCAACTGTTTCAGAATGATCACCTTTCATCAAGATGCTGTAGCTGCACCTGGTAAATTTTTCTACTGCAGGCTTGACGACCCAGTGACTGACGAAAATCATCTGGTATGTGTTTTTTACTCTCATTTAACTACATTATATAACACATCAACTAAAGTAATATGTATTAATGTTTCAACATTGTGTGCAACTTTTCAGCATATCAGTTGCTTTGTGCTTCATGGATTATACAATAGAACCCTTCCATTGGATTCGATTTTAGTCAGCTCATTTCCAGGTCATGTCATGTATAGATTATTTAGGGTTGAATGATTTATCATTAAATTTGTTGGTCATAATGTGATGATTGAAAGTCTTTATTTGGACTTAATTGATATTAAAAGAAATATGTTTCAGTTAAATGCTTCATGATTTGAAAGTTTTTAAAATTGAGATTCATAATAACCTTTACTATTGATCCTTTGCTTATGTTTCTGTGTCTATATATTCTATATCGTTGCTTTCTTACCATTGATTCGTTGATCTATGTTTGAATGATTAACATTAATATTTATCTATCTTTGCTTCAGCTCATGTTTTCCAAATCCAGCTTCAAAACGATGGTGGTGCTATTTACATAAGTCAAGGATGGCCTTATATGAAGGAGACGTTTGAGATAACCAGTGATCATCTCATTGTGTTTGAAATTTACAATGAGGTTTGTTTCTCAACTTCTAAATGTCAAAAAGTATTATTATTTTTCCTAATGTAAATTACAATAAAATATTATTTTTATTTATCATTAATTTGTATACTTTTCATGTTTTTCTTTGTTAAACAAATAGAAAACATATGAGTTGTCCTTCTTTAAGAAAAACAAGCTTACTCTTCCCCCCGAGTTGTGGGAGGACGATGACAAGTCCGAGGATGATGACCATAATGATGAAGACATCATTGTTGTTTCCGATGATGATGGCGAAGAGGAATCTGAAGGAGATGATATGGATCTTGAGGATGATGAAGCTGCTGCTAGCGAGGATGTAGGTGCTCTAGAGGATTTCGGCGTTCCAGTTGTTTTCACTGTTGACAAGCATTTTGTAAGTCTTATATATTAAATTCCGTATATTATAATCATATTTATGCTAGATTTACCTTTTTTATTAAATTGCAAATTATTGTTATTTTTTAGCGTATGAAGGCAGATTGGGCAAGGGATAATTGTTTGAACAGGCCGAGGGGTTTGACAATTAAGGATGGTGAGGGTTATACTTGGGGAGTTTCTGTTGGTGTTGAAGGTTCGAGACGAAGTAAGCGTTACTACATCAAAGGTATGTCAGCCTTTGCTGCTGATAAGGATCTGCAGGCTGGTGATCAGATGCATTTCCTTTTTTTCAAGAATCAAGGTCTGTTCAAGCTCTCTAAAGTAGTTAGGGTTGATGGTAATTAGTTATCTTAGTGGTGGTAGTTTTTTGGTGATCAAAACAGTTTTGGTGGGTAACTTTTTGCACCTTAGTGGTGGTGGTTTTTTGAAGATGATTAACGCTTAGTGGTCACATACTTTTGCACCTTTTACTGCTGATGTAGTAAACTGTGTATTTTTTAGGTTGTTATGTCTTTTAAACAATACTATTGTGATATGGTTTGTTGACAAATACATATGTTGGCCATGTGATGTTCCTAGCAGTAGTCTAATATTGTAAATGTTAATGCAATGATTTGGGAAGTATGTTATTCATGTTTCAACATGATATTAATATAGTATAGTTACAATAAATTAGGTAAAATGGAGAAATTGTTGTGCCTGATTTCTATAGATTTAAAATTTAGTCAACTTTTAATGTTAACCTTTGACTTTTCAGCATATAGTCATGATACAACTTTAATTTGGTAACTTATTTGATCCTGTTATGCTTCTTCTTTTTAAAATCAAAGTTTTTTATTTATGCCTTCTCATTAATCATTCTTATTATTCAAAATGTAGATTTCGTATAACAAAATTTGGTAGATTGTAAATAAACTAAACACGATCCATGTATGACTGCTTATGTAAATTTTCAACATTTATTAGTATCCACTTATTCGTTATCTAACATTTTTTAAAAAGGTTTTTTTTTTAATATTTGAAACTCAAAGTTAATAAATAATTTTTTTTTCACAAATAATTTCAACTACATTTTAGAGTTTAATCAAATGATTGTATATTATTTAACTTTTTAAACAAATGTAAAATAGGCATTTGCAACAAAACCGTTTTTAGTTGAGAAACAAGATTTAAACTCACAATAAATTTATGATCTCTAATTTATTACTTTCTATATATATAATCACGCCATAATTTATCTGTATGTCAAGCTATAAAAGTCGTTGACTTTTTTTACAAGAAATTTTTTTAAATTGTAGTTTATGAATGTTATTATGTATGTTTTAAATTAATGGACTAACGTTTACACAAACTCAACAACATTATTTACTACATTTCTAACAAATATTGTTTTTCATAAATCGTTATTAGTATAATAACATTTTACTTTTTCCATCATAAACTAATAACCGTTCAACTTGCACACTTAATATTTACTTTATTTTATACTATAAAATTTTACAGCATCTTCATTGTAGAGTGACTTATTTTTTGAGTGACTCATTTTTTAAATGATTTTATTCAATCAAAGTGTACATTTTTCGGTTATTTAGACTAATAAAGAACTGTAATAAAAAAAAATTTGGCGGTAAAAATTTATGATTTTGACCTTCATATTTTTTTATAAGTTACTAAATATAACTTTGATTGACATAATTTGGGAAACTTTATCATTTATATTGATTGAAAATATATTATGGAAACTTGTAAACTAAATCAATTAGATTGTCATTTCATATTTCGTTTCCTATTTCTATAATCTATACTAAAAATACAAAAAAGGTTTCTTATTATCGACACCCAACATCATTATAAATACATGTACAAATCAATAACTTTTCATTCAATCTTTTCTTCTACACTTGCTCAGGTAGCATCTACTCCTTATTCTTCTTACATTCGTTATTTATATATCACTATAATACTAACATTGTACCATTCACGCTTATTTGTGTTACATATTACAAACGTGCAGGATTATGGATCCAAACAATGTAACCTTTTTGAATGACATAACTTGGCGGCTCAGTCAGTACACAATCAAAGTTAAGGTACTTGGACTTTGGAAGAGAGCAAATCGAAAGATACCAGGTGAAACTCTTGCTATTGATATGGTTGTTATGGATGAACAGGTTAGACTTTGTTGTTTTAATATTATTTCTGATTAAACTTTGTTGTTTTTTCTTTTAATTTTTAAACAGGGTTCTAAAATGCAAGCGATTGTGTGGAATAGATACATGAAGAAGCATGAAAAATTTTTACGTGAAAATGAAGCTTATTATATCTATAGACCACAACTAGCTGATAACAAATCTGTTAAACATTTTGATAAAAATGACATACTATCATTTACTTTTGAAACAAATCTTACGAAGTGTAGCATGTTTGATGGAAGCCAATATGGTTTTAATTTCTCTTATTTTGAGTCAATTAAATCTGGTAACCTGTCTCAAGAACAGAGGATTGGTCTGTTTACTAAACCTTAATCTTTTATATATCTTTACTCTTATAACTTTTATTCTTATATATTAATTTAAATAACTTTTTTAATCTTTTAGATTTCATTGGGTTTGTTGAAGAATGGAGTCCACCAGAGCGAACAGAAACAAAAGCTGGGTTGAAAATGAAAATGAACCTTATCTTGATTGATCTAGAGTATGTGTTTCATCTTTTCAAATCATAATTTATTATTTCATCATCTCTACCGTTATATTCAGTTAGTTGTATACGATCAATACTTAGGAAGACATATTTGAAATATGTGAATGATTTAACCAAAAATGTATTTGTATGTAGTGGGGTAAAAATTACCTGTTCTTTGTGGGATGAATATAGTGAGCAGATGTTCGAGTACATCAAGCGGAATGAAGCCGAAGTCCATGTTGTTCTCATTGTTCAATTTGGTAGCTTTACCAATTATAAAGGTTTGTCATTTCTTACTGTTTTTATTAGATTTTACATTTTTTTTTACTTTTGTAACAAAAATAACAGTTGGTTATTTTTTTATATTTAAAGGTAATGTAAGCGTGCAAAATGGATTCAATATCACTCGGCTGTTTATCAATGAAGACATTGAGGATATTCGTGCTTTTAAGAAAAGGTAATATATTTATCTGCTCCTGTTATTATTTAGATATATATTTTTGTATTATATAGATAAGTGATACACTTTTTTTTACTTACAGTTATATTGAAAAGTTTATTTCTAAGGAATCATCTTCTGTTCAACAATCTCTTGGATCGTCTGGTAGCATGAATATTGCTGATGAATTCTTGAATAAAACACTTTTCAGCACTATTCGTGATCTTCCTTTGATAACAGAGGTAAGGCTGAATCGAATTATGATATCCTTATATACAATAATTATTTTTATTACATTTTTAACAGATTCCTGTTTGTTTTGTAGGTTAACAAACAGGTCATTGTTGTTGGAACCGTTAAGGGTGTCGATGATAAGGACGAGTGGTATTATCTTGGATGTGAGAACTGTAACCACAAGGTTGAGCCTACTTTAAGTTTACCTGATGATGATGAAGCAACAGATGTTACTTCATTTAAACAGGTGTTGATTTGCACCAATAAAGATTGTCCGAAGCACATCGTATCAGCTGATCCAGTGTATGCTTTATGTTCAATATACAAACCTTAAAGTAAAACAATATTACATTTTTTAATAATATTTTGTAATTCGTAAATGTAGGTTTAGAATTCCAATAAGGGTGCAGGATTTTAGTGGTATAACATCCCTTACATTGTTCGATCGTGAAGCCAAGAAATTGTTGGGAATGTCAGCAATGCAGCTATTAGAAATATCTAAACAGGTAAGTTGTTTATATTCAGTCCTTAACAATTTACTTATTTTACTTTATATTACTTATGTCATTTGTTATCAAGGTTTCTGGTGAAGATAAAACAACTCCTGCTGAGTTTCATGCTTTTGAAGACAAAAAGTTTGCGTTCAAAATTAAAGTTGGTCAATTCAACATTGATAAGCATCTAGATGGATATGGTATACGTAAACTTACAAATGACTCATCAATAGTTGCTTCACTTGAAGAAAGGTTCTCTGATATTCAGGTTTTCATTCTCTTCTATATTCCTTTATTAATTGTGTTATGAATAATTATTATTGTTTTTTCTTTATAATATAATTGTTTTACTTTAATACATGAAACATATAAATCGTTTAATGTTCTTAGGTGGATCAACTTGGATTTGAAAACTTGGATGTAGGTGAATCGTCTACACAAAATGCAGTCTCTCTTAAGGTTGTTTTTTACCTCTTAAATCATTTACGCAATTAAATTTTAATGTCTTTTATTCTCAAACTTTTTACCTTTCATTTACTTTTGTAGGATTCTGTTGGAGATAACAACACTCCAGAATCATCTTGCAGAGTTAGTTTTATACATGATGAGCAGGAAGTGAAGCGTAGCCTCGACAAAGTGTACGAGCTGGACGATGATGCTACCGAGTCTACAACTAAAGTGCTTAAGACTGATAATAAAGGCTACACTGACAAATCACCTGAGACCCCCCTTTTGATTCCTAAGGTTGAAAAATAGGAACAATGAGCCGTTTGTTTACGTATTTGTTTATTTTCTGGATGTTTGTTTAATGTGTGGTGACAATTTCTTTTTAATTATGGTTTGTTTGCTTTTTGATACTATTTTCATTTGAATAAATGGTGTGTTTGAACTTTATGTTTGTGTTTCTTACCTTGGTAATAATTTTTGCATTGTTTAATAAATTTTTATGATGTATACCTTATGTTCGTTTGTTTATAAGAAGAACAACATTATAAATTTGTATACAAATATGTAAATGACATTTTTCAACATATTTATATTTATTAACAACAAGGCATCAATTAGTCCCATGTAATACATTCAATAACATTAATCAAACAATTTTACAAAAATATAATTAAATTTCGTTTATAGCTTTTTAATTGACAAAATATATTTTCATCTATACATATAATAAACCAAAGCCATTTTAATGACATGGCACTCAAAGAGGGCATTCTCCTCATTGAGTGTGCCATGTGTCATCCCATGTGGAGGCTGCTTTTGGTGGCGACACCTTGCTACTTTTGGTAGCGCCACCTTGCTACTTGTGACACCCCGCATTTTCAGGTTAACTCTTTTACTGAACTCTAGTTAATTTTCCATGATCATACGTGGTTAAACACTTAGCTAGGGTTAGTTGAACAAGTCTCTCAGAATGTTATGTAACAATAACATATGTTAGGTGACATTAACATACGTATAATTAGGAAAATAGTTGTCTTGACACACACACGAATCCTCTACCCCGAACGTTGGTGATTTGTTAGGCATGCATGATTATATGAACAATTGAGTGTTGATGAATGTGGAGTAACACGTGTATGTAAATTGCATGCTTATGTGAACTACTGCGTATTAGTTAACTTGTACGTAAACGTTATGAGATACGTGCACTTATGATAAACATAATATGAATTGATAAAATAGTAGTTTTATATGTTAGTATGACTATTATTGTCGGGATTAATCTCGAGAGTTAGATAGGGCTAATGGGCTCATTTATCAGATAAAAATCACTAGAGCCCGAAAACCTTGGCCCATGATCTTAACCCTAGCTTATCATTTATAAAAAAATAAAATAAAACAAACCCTACCCCACCCCTTTGCGCCGTGAACCAAGAACCCACACACACCCACCATTCAATCTCAATCTTCATCAATTTCTCACTAGTTCAAGTTGATTCGGGTGATATCTTGAAGTTTTAAGGATTCTAGCATTGCAAGGTATATGGTTTATGTGTTATATGATTAAATATAATGCTTGAAAAGTTGTAAAAACCCTAAGAATTTTCTATGTTAAAATCGCAAATCATCATATGTTAAGATATCTTGGATGTTTGTTGAGATTGTTGATGAATATTGTTGATAGAAATCATATCTAGGGTATATGGTATGTAAAAACCTGAGATTAAACGTGTTAATATGAATGTTATTGTGTTAATATGAGGTTATTGCATGATTATGGGGTATGGAGAATGGTTAGGGTTTATAAGAGTCATGTTGATAAAATTCTGATTTCTGGCAGATTATTTGTAACGATTTGTATGGCTGTTATATGATTATTAACATGTTTAATTTGGTTGTTTTCTGGTAGTAAACATAACTTATGATGTTAGCTTTTCAAAAAGTCCAAAATCATGTGTTTTGGACTTGTTTTGATATGTATTCATGATTTTATATGTTTAAAGGTATAATCAGATTTTCGGATGTGAAAAATGCACCAACTTTAAAGGGCTATAACTCGAGTTTTACGAATCCGTTGATCATGAAATTTGGACAGAGGTTGAGTCTTTGAGTATAAAAGATTTTCCAATTGGATTCACCTTGTTTGGATGAGTCTATGATTTTTAATGAATTTTTATGTAAGCTGCTGTCAACAGCACTGTTTTCTGAAGTGGCTGGACTAAAGTAATTTTTATAAAAATATTGACGTGTTTTTGACAAGAAATAAAAATAGTAGAGTCATGTATAAACTTATGGGACACCTCTATAAAATTTTGGGGACTTTAGGAGTTGATTTGATATTTTATAAAAATTGGATTTCATACCCTAAAATCTGTCCAGAAAACGCAGATTTGCAAGAGATTGATTATGTGATGATTTGAGTGTGTTAATGAGTTATAGGTTATGAAATTCTATATGAAAACACGTGTATATGTTATTTATATGGTGAAGATGCCATGATAGGTTTATGGTATGCAATGTGTGATGTGAACTAGTTGTGTTAAAAGTCTTAACATGTTGCATCATTTACTAATCACTAACGATTGACGGGTTCTGCATGGTTTCATTACGTCAAGTACAATTACGTGAGACGTCACTTGAGTCATTGTGTCAATACACTCAAACACTTGCAACCTTGTATTTGATAGGTTTTTGGTAGGCGAGTAGTCTTCCACACTTACTATCTGTGCGGTTTATTTTTAGCACGCAACCTAAGGTGAGTTTCACTACTTTTCGCGAAAGCATGTATCTCGGGTTGAGACAAGGTTAAGTAAAACTTTTCTAGTCCCGTTGGGACTGCTTTTTCCATTCCAAGTTTTGGGATGCTATGACTCCTTGTGTGGGTCGGGTTTTCGATCTTTACGAGGATCACACTTTTATCAGTTTTGTATTTTAACTGTCCCTTGTGAACTAAACACTCTATCTTGAAGGTCCTTACTATTTTATTGGGTTAATCGCTGGAGGCGAACGGGTTAGTAGTTAGTAGCGCTATTAGGTTGTGCAGCAACCTCATGCCTGAGGTGCTTGGGTCACGGGCATGAACTTCTGACCACTTTTTCTTACTGGTGTTGATAGACACCAGTGTTAAGGCACTATAACATCTGTATGTTTCCCAATAATCACTGTTTAGTTACATTGAGCGGGTTAGCTACCCCTGACAAGCTTAAAACTAATGTTTTTTTATTACAACTGTAGAAATTACAACTGTTTCTCATACTGTGAACTCACCAGCTTTATGTTGACACACTTAGTATGTTTTCGCAGGTCGCTAGAAAGGAGCACGTCTAGGTTCATGCATGATGTCTCTTGGGATTTATAATTTATTAAACTTTGACGTATTTACTTTCATTTTGGTTTGGGCGCGTTGTGTTTGCACATCATAACTTATTTTACTAAACTGTTTTCGCTTCCGCACTCATTTAAAACGTATGGTTGACAATCTTTTAAAAATAAAAGCGAATTTTATTTGAAACAAACTAAATGGTTTGGGCATTTAGAATCGTTCGTATAACTTATGGCTATGGGATCCTGGTGTGTCACGCGCCTCGCGGTAAAACCCCGCAGTGGAAATTTGAGGGTGTGACAGTACTTTTGCTGACTCATTCTCCCATTCACCTTCATAGCTTTCTCTCACTCCTTAGTTTTTCACAAACCAAAGTTGTGTCTGCTTTATCTTCCGATCAACAGTCCAACCCTCACCCCTTTCTCTCCCAACACCGCACGAAGATCATAGATCCCCACCGGAACCAACATCCATCATAGGTATATCACGCGTCTCTTTTTTCCTTTTTTCGTTTTAAAGTGTGCATTTTCAACTGCTCATCACATGGAGTAGTTTGTGCCAATTGATATTTTCTATTGTCAACAGATCTAGCTGATTAAAGTGTTAATTGAACCGAAGAAAAAAAGAACATTATATTGGGGTGTGGTGTGGGGGGTGGCCGAAGGACAAAAAAAAAATGATTTGTGGGGTTAAAGCACTGAGCGACCCAAAATTCACTTATTTCAACTACATTAAATGATCTTTCAAATTGGTCAAGACTCTCTAGTTTATGGCCGCTTCTCTATGGTACCAGTTGTTGCTTCATTGAATTTCCATTGATGATATTAACTTAAGTTGGCTCACGAATAATATGGTTAATAACTAGAGTTGAAGTAGAATGATGAGTAACATCACAATAACAGCAAAGAACATTACTTTCCTCGACTGTGATACCAATAACAACCAATAGGCTCAACTAACAATCATGCGTTATAGTCTTGATCGCTTAACAACAGGAGACTCCAACATCAATGATGCCATGGTTGAAGTAAGAAGCAATTTCGTTGCTACATGATCTGACATCATTATAAAGTCGTTCAACCGTCGTCAATCATCCTCATACCATTGTTAATAGTATTGTTTGTTCCGCCGTCACTGATTGAAACGGAAATGTCCCGTGATGAAGGGGTGTATACCAAGATGAAGAAGGGGTTAGACAGAGAGAGGAGATGTGGAGTAGGTATACAGGAGCTTGTAGCAGATAAGAGAGACGTGTGTATAGCAAGCATGCCAAAGAAGGACGTGTGTTTACTGGCTGCACAACACCTGGAAACCACTTAAAACCTTTTTTTTAGGAAAAAGAAAGAAGCCTACAAGAGTCGAACCCAGGTACAATGCCAAACAAAACATCACTCCAACCATCTGTGCCACACCACACTTCTTAAATAGAATTGAAATCATATGTATTTAACATAACAAAAAAAACACTCAAAATTGAAGTTACTGTTCAAATAAGGAAGGTTATTATTATAGTGTAATAATTAATTAATTAATTATATTATTATTATTATACAATTAATAGCTCAAGACTTTGAACAGTGAAGGGCTTTTTGGTCATTTATTGTTTTATTAGAAGGGCATTTTCGTCATTTCAACAGGGCCATATGTCATTACGTTTTTAATGGGAAAATCGTGAAAATGAACAATTGACCACCATGAAAAGCGAAAATGAACATGTCTTGTGTCTAAACATTAGGGAACGACCTACTTTAGCATATATACAAATTAGACCATTACACGTGGAGACGCTTGGAAATTTAAGGTCTCTGCGTCTACACTTTAGACTCGAGACTGTTGTTTAGAAGCGTAAGATTAGACGCATAAAACCTTTCTTCAGACGCCATCTTTCCTTTATTAGAGCCAATCTTCTCAGGCCCCTTTTTTTAGACGCAGAGATAATTCCTTTTCGTTAGAGCCAATCTTAAGCCTTATTTTTTAATTTGACTCGGTATTTTTCAAAGTTTTTAAATTTGACTTGGTGTAAAGATAACCTCTACCTAGGCCCGACTTGTTAGCTTTGGACCCAACACATATGATCCACGATGGCTTCAGCCCATCTCATCTTAGAAAGGCTTAACCCTTGGGGATCTTTTTCCTGATTAATTCTCATGTAGGAAACTAGGAATTGTATTTGCCCACACTCTCTCATCTTTTGTAGCAGCTTCCATATACACATTTATGCTAATTAGAACGATATAGTAACTTGAGCGTCATATGATGGTTCAGACTCAGAGACTCCGGTCTTTGGCTCCCTTCTAACGATATGTTCATGTTATTTTACAACCTCAGTACTAGATGGTAAAGGCAAAGTGTGGTTAGTCCATCTTTGTAATTGTTATAACAACCTGGAATGTCGCTCGGTTTTGGATCTTCTCTTGGCTTATGGAAATCATTTTATCTCAATATATGGTATATCAAAGATGATAATAGCGTGGTAATGGTAAGATTTAAGATTACATGAGATGAGAAAACTTAATATATTTTGCAATAAAATGTGACACTATATATTTTTAATGTTTACTTTTATCGACAATCCATAGTTAGTCTGAACATGTTTAGACTAAAGTCAAACTCAAAAATATCGTGTTAGTTTGTGTCATGCTTTTGTATCGTGACATAAATTCACACTCTTAGTATCCATCTTTTAGGTCCTTTGAAAATGAAAATCTCTACATCAGCAACTAACATGAACGCCTTTAGTGTCCTTAGTTAGGTGGTAGTTATGACTCTTATGAGTTGATTGAGTAAAGATAAATTGTATATGGGTTTTTTAGATCACCTCAAATTTGTTAACGAGTCAATTTAATGCATCAACAAGTCAAGATGGACAACTATTATGAAACTTGTTAACTTAAAAAGAGTTCAAACAAGTCGAAACCACATATGTTTGTCTACATTGTTTAATTGTTAAGTTGGCATCACCACCACCATCTTCATTGTTTCTATCATCACCTCTCCACTGTCACCACTCCACCACCATCATGTCCTTGTCAACGCTTCCACCACTGACATCGCATCGCCCCACTAACGAGTCTACGCCTCCCCGCTCCACCACCCATTGCCACCATAACCACCATAATCGGCCTCATCTCTGCCACCATTGTCTTCGTCTCCACCAACGTTATCCCGGCATGCCCTCGTAGTTGCCTCCACAATTTATAACCTTAAAAACGTATTTGGTCATTTATGATTTATCTAAAATCTTATAACTTATATTGGGTCCAATTTGACCTAACTATTTAATCTAAATAGTTAGATTAAATATAGTTGATAGTCTAAGTATCCAATCATCTAACTATTTAATCTAATAATAAATAATAATAATAATAAAGAACATTAAAAAGTTATTGTTATACGTTAATCATTTTTTTTAAATGGTAGGAGAGCTTTACGAATTATTGATTAGCTATTACGGTTGTCATTCTAATATTATATTTCACTATGCTTATTGCTATACCGTTAATAGTCTTTTAAAAATAATATTTCTTTTATATAATTTATTAGGTCTAAGGGCATTTTTTCCTCAGCTTGGCTGAGACACTTGAATTCTTAGCACTGACTCTTCTCCACACCACCATTGCAGCCGCAACCACCTCCATCATCGCCACTATCCACCATAAAAAATAGCAAGTGAACCTATTCGTGTACCTTTTAATTTCTCAAATGCTTCATTTCAACTTGGCCTCGTTTTGGCAAAAACTCGTTTTGTCCTAAATTTGCTCTAAACCTATATGACCCGTCAACCGATACAGCTTGACCCACGTAGTTTGCTAGACTAAGTCCTCACCCTCTTTATCAAATACATGATCCAACTGCATAGAGACAATCAAACACACAGATAACAATTCACATGTTTTGAGAAGTAAATGCATGCACATGTATAAACACACCTAAATACCAAAGTTGGAGTGGAATTCTCTCACCAGCTTTGACATTCGTTTCTTTTTAATGGCTAAATGTTGCTTTAAAAGGGGGTTTGAATCCACCATCCCTAAGTTACAAAGTTAGAGTGTTAAATACCAAGGTTACTACAGTACCATCATATTACAAGTGGTAGCGTTAGCTTGGCCACTCAACTTTCAATAATGATATTTACACCCACTCAACTTTATAAAATATCATTTTGAACCTCTTGAGTTACTAAAGTTTCAAATTTATTTCGTAACTATCATGCGATAACGTAAAAAAACACTATTTAATTACGTGATTATATTTTATCTATGTGTCAGATAAATTCAAGTTGGTTTACATTCCAACTTTTTTTTTTCCGGAAACAAGTTGAGCAAAATCTAATAAGTTTTCTTACATGCTTATCTTTATATACATGTTGGTATAAATTCAAGTTGGTTTACATTTTGACAACAAGTTTGATCAAATATAATACGTATTCATATTTATTTTTATGTATGCTTTCAAATATAATACGTATTCATATAATATGTTTGCATTCGATGGTATAAATTTAAGCTATTATACGTTTCAACCCTGTCGCAATGCACGATAGATAAAATTACGTATTCATATACACACACAATAGGAACAACAAAAACACTGAAAAGTTTCTTTCAGTCATAGCAATCCCCAATTACGTTTACGTTTATGGGAATTGTTAAACACCAAGAAGTATCCAATTAGGTTCATCCACATTAATAGACTAACAATATCATCCATAATCAAAACAACTAGTTCCATCTATAATCAGTTTCATCACAAGAGGGATGAATGAGAGGAAGTTGTTTAATTCGTAGTAACTTTATAATAATAATAATAATAAGTTAAAAAAATGCAATGTTTTCAGAAAGACCGGATAGCAAAATAGTCGTCTTACCATTTTGACTAGTGAACCGGATGACATCGTAAATAATATAAATGATCTTTTCATGAAATATTGTTAAAAAATGGAATGTGTTAAAACCAGACTAGATAGAAAACCGGTCACCCTACCGGTCTGACTAGTGAACTGGATTTAAGAAACCGGATTACATCATAATTAATTAATCAAATATAAAAATCAAAATTACAAACATATAATTATCACAAAACAAAATATTATTATACGTTATGTTTTTGTATTCATTGCATACTTAATTAAAAATGAAGACTTAATAAATAAAATACGGAGTCTTGAGTGCCAATATAGTTACTTTTGATGGAAAAAGATGAAGAAACTAAAATAAATGGAAATCCGGTCCGACCATCCGGTTAATGATAAACGGTAAACAAGTTCAACCGATCTGTTTCCATGCTAGTTTTGAGTCCAAACGATTCGATCGATCTCTTCGGTCTAATTTTGAAAACACTGCAAATATGTAACATGTCTCACAGACACATGGTGTGGACGTATGGTGGTAAGATGTTACGCCTCTATCCTAGAGGTTGAAGATTCAAATTTTATAAGATATAGACATTAGTGGTTAAGAAAAGTATATTATGAAGATGTTAGTGTGCCGTACAAAAAATGAAACAAGTGTTATAAATATATATTATTGTGGTTATCAATGCCTAATATAGATTAGGCTTCTTCTCCAAGTTTTCTTCTCTTATATATAGAGCCTTTTGTATCTCATTGTAAATATACCTATCAATGATATAATCCTCTTTCTCCCTACATCTCTTTCTTATATTGTTTAGCTATTAGGCTTGTTTCAAAACACGTTATCAGCACGAGAGTGCTCTGTCCAAAACCCTATTGCCAACCTTATTCTTCTCACTTGGAGGTCAGTTAGTACTCCGACGCTGTTTGTTAGCTCTACATTCAAATGATTTTAAAGGTACGTAAACTGCAACCGCCGACTATATTCGTTTTCAAAATATGTATCTTATTAAATATTGTTATTGGTATTGGGTTGCTAGTGGGATGGTGATGGTTTAATTATTCTAAAGTTTAATTGGATTGTAGAAAGTCTCCCATGCCATGCTTAAAAAAAAATAATAATAATAACAAAGTAAATACATCAGTTGGTTTTCTTTGATACATATGGTATCCGTGTTTACTTTATTAATATGTGAGTGCATCTGACATTATTTTCTCGTACGTACTAAATTTCGGTCGTTAGATACCTGTGAAGCAACGGTTATAATGCATGATACTGGAAATTTATTATAATGCTCATATAGTATTAAATAGCCTATTTGTGACGCAACGATTATTATAAACTAATTGTTCATGATATCATTGTTGAACAATAGCCATACATATTAAATAAAATTAGTAAAATAAAAGATCATTGTTTGTGGTAACAATTTCCGTGACTTTTATTGGTCTAAGATATTGAAGTTTTTGGTATCTTAATATGTATAGTTATTTGGTGTTGTTCTGGAATTGATTTCTTTGGTAAAAGTTTAGAAAATAAGTTAGATTTTATATATACATTTCCTGTTTAATCAAACAAAGAAAAGGAAGGTCGGTTGTAATAATAATTCACTTATTTGTAGTTTACTTTTACAAAAAAGATGTTTATGAATAAATTCTATAGATAAGAGATCTCATAATGCATTGTTTAAAGACTGTTTTTCGGCTAAGTTTCTATTGATATAATTTACGAGATATTTTGATTGATATGAATTATGTTATATAAAAAAAAAAAAAAAAATTATCACTGATGATGTTTGGTATATCATGGTGGAGTTATGATCTCAAATATCTAGGGAATTGGTAATTTTATTTCTTATTTAATGGTTAACAAAAACTAGTTTTATAGAACAATTGCTATTTGTTATATTTTCTACTTTAACATTGGTATGATTATAATGGAATTTTTATAAAAGTTGATTGTTGATGTATCTTATCCACACGTGCTGACACACAATAAATCCATGTGTTTAGTATTGTTTTAACTTGGTCAATTATAGTACCCACATGCTTTTAATTTTAAAGTTCTTAGTCATTTTGTTAACCTAATCAATATGGTGTCATTGTTTTTGTTTAATGAAAGTCGGAACTTTGCGACAACTATAAGATTTGTATCAATGTGTTAACCTAATCATATTCCTTTGTTAAATCACTTAAGATTCTACTATGAACTTCATATGCATGCGTATAAATCAATTTCATATGATTTCATGGTGCCTTTCATCATATATCATTTTTATAGAGCAACAATGTTTTGAAAGTCACTTCGTTGATGTTGATAAAATAAAGAATGATTTTAATGGTTTTATTAGAAAATGACAAGTATTGCAATTGTATATGATTTGTTCTATTATCTTTCTTAAGAAAGAGTACGATATGGTTAGAAATGACATCAAGTGTTATGCTCCCTAAATCTCATTATTCATTTATATAAGGTCGTTAATTTTTAGACCAGTAAACATGACTCAATCATGTAATTACTTCTCAACTTATATTTTGTGGTGAGAAGATTAGTTATAAGGAAAAATCGGATAAAATACTTATCATTAGCCACACATGAGATATGCTCCTGAAGTAAGAAAATCTGGATGGATTTTTTCTATTTACCACATGTGTGATATGCTCATGAAGTAGCAAGATTATTAAAGAATATATAAAGTTTGAAACGAGTCAACGACCACCATGAAAGTGGTGTAGTTCTCATCCATTCCCTGAAGTGAATGTGATGAAAAATGATGGGTATAAAAGTTAAGATCATGTACATAACTAAGGAAGTTGTAATGATCAGCATAAGATCAACCATGTTAATGTTGAATGAGGAAATTATAACGATAGCCAAGTTAATAATGAGATCGATCATCATAAATGCAATAATGATCATGTTACTAATGAGATTGACCACCACATGTGGCAAATAAAAGGAGTGATTATATAACATGATGGTTTGAACATTGAAGTTACAATACATTCTTTCATATCATAAGTTTTGTATTACATACGCGCAAGTAATACATAGTCGATCATAAACTAGAAGTTTAGTTTATGGATCATAATTATTTAATTAATTGGCATGACCGGTAAGACCACACCGAGTCGATGATGATGTGAACATAATGAAGAACTTAAAGATTCTTCAATCTGATACATAGCATGTAATTTTTGCTCTTAAGCAAAATTATATATTTGCCTATAAAGTAGGGTGGGTATCACTATATATTTTGGAATTGATTAAAGGATACGCATATCCTAACATGATACCATTTAGTATTTAAAATCGATGCATCGTCTAAATGGTTATCACGTTTGCAACCTGAATATTGCCTGATTTATGGCTTAGCATATAAGATAGCAAGCATATTATTCTAGATTGTCATATTTAATCAATTCCTAGGATACTAATGATAATTGGAATGAGTGTTGAACTTCATATAGCTTTTGTTCATACACATATTGCTTTCATTGAGATGATCACTAAACATCTACTATTGATTGCAATATCAATGATCATGAGAGCAAAAGTTCATGTTTATGTTTGATTAAATGTGATTTTACTTGCAGTAGCATTTATTCACATCAAGCCAATACGTGGTAATAGTTTCTCCTCATTATAGTTGGTTTTTGGTCAGGAACCAAATATTGTCCATCTAATATTTTTTGTTGTGCGACATATATTGAAATTGATCCACCATGACGCACAAAGATGGGACCTTAAAAGGTGGTTGGGAATATACGATGACGAATAGAGCCTTTAATAAGGTATTTATTTATGGCTCAATTAATCCATCTCAATGGATTAACATTCCAAACATCAGGGGGAGATAAAAGGCAGTTGGTAACGAAAGGAGTTGGTATGAGTTACAATTGATCCTCAAAAATGCAGTTCGAACATAATTTCAAAGCATAACTCATTTACAACGATTAATAAATCATTTACCAGACACATTAGCTGACCTAAATATGTGGACTAGCTAAATTAAGTCACATATACCAAACTGCTAATGCTCCAAATAATCTTATAAGCCTATTGCACGCCTGAAGCGTGATAGACTGTTCGATTCCATGAATAAAAATCCTCGAGAAATTGGAGCAAGTAATAAAGATAGTCAAGTCGAGGTTATAGTAAAAAAGGTCTCATGAAGATACATTAGACATGACGGTTCTAGAAGAACCTCAGGTACCTGAAAATATAGAGATCTCGTTATATAGTATCATGTCTATGAAATGTATGGAATCGAAATAAAATCGACGTCGTTATAAATTTTATATAATGTAGCGCTTGAAATGAGGATCAAGATTTAAGATCTGCCTATGAATGAATACAAAGAAATGATTGGCCTAAAAATGGAAAGACGCAAATACGGCAGAGTTGTATTCTCTATTGAAAAGGAAAGTTTCGGACCAGTAGTCCATACAACAAAAGTTGTAAAACATATAGATACGAAATGGTCTTTTGTGCGAATCAACATTTTAAAAGAAAATGATGTAAGGTAAAATTGGTGGCACAAGAATTTCGCAAAAGACCCATAATTGGTTATGAGGAGACGCATTCTCCAGTGGTGGATACAATGATTTTTCTTCATGTTATTAGTCTGGTAATGCAAAAAGAGAATTGAAATGCGTCTAATAAATATCATGATTCACTTGACACTGAAAGTTTACATGAAAATACATGATGAAGGATTTAATGTGTCAAAATCTTGTAACGTAAGTTCTCGAGAACGTTATGATCGGAATAAATAGATTCAATTCTGAATACGTTATGTTTGTTATATGATTGAATTGAATATAAGTGGAACTCCTCATGAGTATCCTAAAGCAACCAAGTGCTTAAAAGGTAATATGAAACATCGTATGATGTAATTATTGTGCACCAATACACTACAGGTAATAAACTAAACCTGGTGATTATGATACTTCAATGTATAACAATAGTACAATATAGATTGGACAAATGGATGAAATTGATTTTTCTAATTGATTTACTATATGATAAATTTCATGTACCAAAGCTCTTAAAGAGTAAATGCACTGACATTAATTGGTCAAGATGGAAAATGTCCTTGATGGATTGATGATGCCTAATGCATCGATATCAAGTATTTTGTAAAGTTAACAAAATATATATGGACTAAAATAGTTGAGCTAAGTGTTGTACAACTCATAAAGTATTCCTACAAAGAGGAATATAGGCTTATAATATTATCTATCTTTTGACATAAGTTCTCTCTTAAAAGTTCACAATAATCGCAGTTTACAGTGATAATGCCTAGGCATCATCGAGAGACTCTGTCGAACTTTTGATGGGAGAATTTTTTAAAGTCCTTGACACAGTTTAGTTGTTGCTCGACTTATAGTTGAGTATATGTGTAATGGATATGTTTATCAATCCATCAAAGTATATCTAGAAATGTTTGGACATTTTATAATGGACAAAGCCGATACTTAAAGAAATTAAAGGTTGTCCAATTATTTGATATGGAAAATTATTCATTTCATCTCCTACTAAAGTAGAAATTTTCATTCTAGAAGTACCATAGTTTAAATGCACATGGGCATTAGTGTCTTACTAGGTATTCATGATTATTACATCTTCCACATGAACTTATTATCATAATATATAGCCCATGTCAAGCGAGGAGACACCGGAATGAGTTAAAACAAATATTCCAGGTATGAGCGATATTTGATTATGTTTCACTAACCCATGAAAACAAGTTTGGTTACTCTGGTAGATGCAGGGAATATAACACACCACATTTGTTGATCTTGTGACTTTTATTTACGAGAAGAGGAGACATTAGTGTTACAAACAGAGTTCAACTTAAAGAATAACACTTACGAGAGCAGGGACTAAAAGTTTGGAATGAATATCATACATCAATGTTCGAATTAAAGATTTTCACTTCAAGTGACCAAGACGCAAATCATTGACTACAAAAGATTTGAACAAATTCTACAAAGATCTACATCAGCACTTAGAAAATAGATGTTCAAATGAGGGGGAGCATTATACAAGTTGCACTCTTTTTCCCTTCACTGAGTTTTATCCCATTGGGTTTTCTTAGTAAGGTTTTTAACGAGGCAACATCATCAGGGGGAGACAATACGCGCTGCACTCTTTTTCCCTTAGCTATGGTTTTGTCCCACTGGGTTTTCCTGGCAAGGTTTTTAACGAGGCAGCATCTAAAAGCGTATTAAATTGATAACCAAGGGGGAGTGTTATAAATATATATTATTGCAGGTTATCAATGCCTAATATAGATTAGGCTTCTTCTCCAAGTTTTCTTCTCTTATATATAGAGCCTTTTGTATCTCATTGTAAATATACCTATCAATGATATAATCCTCTTTCTCCCTACATCTCTTTCTTATATTGTTTAGCTATTAGGCTTGTTTCACAACAACAACGTATATTTTCTTTTTATTATTGTTAACCAATTGTCCACACATGACAATCACTACCTAATATGGTATCAACTGCGTCCAAAATACATATATCTACGCGAAAATGACTTGTACATATATGCATATTCAAATTTTGATTTTATATTGAATATAATCTTAATTTCCTAGCAACGTTACTTTTAGTGGGTGTCTACTAGTACTCTACTATGTTGCAAGTGAATAGGACATCACATAAATCTGGGCCTAAATTTTTGTTTTACATATTATTATTATGTTTAGTATTTGTAAATTTTTGTTTGCCGAATGTGACAACTCAAACGAATTCTATATTGTTATTTTAGAGGAGATATATTGGGTGATAAGAAATGTCTAGCACAACCAGCTTGACATCGCCTTGTTTTGTACACGATGCCGCGAAACCGGCTCGGTCTACAAATGTGCCGATGCCGAGCTAAAGTTGGCTCAGCTCGGCTCGTGGTTCGCCCGTTGCCTCGTCAAAATTAGAGACCAGATTTATATACGCGTGTAAAATAGTAACTTAGAGTTGTATGCCATTATTTTATGACACGAAAGATTGCAAATTCTCTTGGTATTTGAAGAGATATGAGACCGCGCAAGCGCACGGGCCCACATCTCAACATATGCCAGCACAGCAGGCCTACGTGGGCTTCTAGAAAGCGGCGCGGGGCACCTCGTAACATGACAGCTAATAACCGACAAGAAAGGGACGTCCAGCCAATCAGAGACGTTCATTCCCTGCTCCATGACCGCCTGCAGGTACGAGGTACAGAATAGTACAAGAAAGGACAGACACGAGACACGTGGACCAATAGCGAAGGAACAGCGCAGCGAGTGACAACGGCACAATCGTACAACCAGCTGTCATTCCCCTCTCGTCCAATCACAGAAGACCTCAGATGGCCTATAAATACCCTATGAGGTCAGACGAAGAAAAGGAATGAACAATCACAGAGCGAGAGACAGATATAGTTATGAGAAATAGATTATAGTCGAAGCGCTGTAACAATTGCCATTCTAGTCCTGTAACGGTCATTGATCTATTAATAAGATTCGTGTCTTTACTTGTGCTTACTTTCTAGTATATTGTTATATTGGTGTTTCTTCATTGGCGCCATCCGTCTATTTGAGCATCTAAGAACACTAAAAACTTCTATTTCTCAAACACAATAACTATGTCTCTCATACCTCCGTTGCCGAACTTCACCAATGCTAACTCAGACACCGACGCTGCCCAGGGAGGCACCGGCCAGTCTGGGTACACAACAGAGGTTCAGCAACAGACAACAAACAAGGGTCCGGTTGTTACCCCATCTTCAGGAACAAGACAGACCCCCTCTTTCCAGTTTATCACCGAAACGAATCAGGTTTCCCCAACTGAAAATGCGGCGCCGATGGTTAGTCCGGAGGTATGGTATGCTCAGCAAAAGGAAGCCTTGAAACGTGTCTACCTGCAAAAAATGAAAGAGCAACAACTTAGAGAGACCGCCCGCACGCTTTCCTACAGCGAAGGGCCATCCAACACCGCAAGGAACAACGGCGGAAGTAACCATGAAACAGACCCCACATGGAGAGAGGACTCGGACGAGTCTCAGAGTCGTTTCACTCGTGACATAAGCCAGCCCCTGAGCAACACCGTTGTACGAGGGCACTTTATGACCGGTGACGACGACCTGACCAAACCTTATTATCCTCCGTCATTCATGGAAAAGTCAAAGTTCACTCCGCGCATTGCGCTGGCCCCCCTGCCACCAAAAACAAAAATCTCAAGCACTCTGGGTAAATTCGATGGGACAGGGGACCCAGATGACCACCTGCGAACGTTTGAAGTCGCAGGAAAATGCGCGCAGTGGAGCTTGCCAGCATGGTGTCATATGTTCGCGCAGACACTCACAGGCGCTGCGCGGGTATGGTTTGACAGCATGCCAAATGGAAAGATAGACAACATCAAAGAATTGACTGATAAGTTCTCAGACCACTTCAGCCAAAACAAGCGCATAGAGCGCGACTCAACTGACATCCTACAAGTCAGACGGCGCGATAATGAGTCAATCGAAGATTATATCACTCGGTTCAATAGGGAGGCTTTACAAATCGGGCCCATTGGTTTCGAACTTATGAAAGCAGCTTTCACGCAAGGGGTGCGGTGTGATTCCCTCATCCGAACCTTAGCCGGCTGCACCGGAATGCCCAACACATGGGATGAGATCATGAAAGGAGCCAAGACTTACGCAAAAACAGAAAGAGAACTCTCTGTCTGGAACCGAGTACAAGCACCACAGTACACAGATGTACAAGCGCAAGCTGCGCGCTCAAGGCATGGTCGACAGGACAGAAGGGGAAGAGGTTCTGTTTGGAACAGACTCCAAGGAGGCGCCCAAACAGAAACCAAACCCACTGAGGTTCTGGACCACAAAGGAAGCACCCAACACGACCACAGGTCGGGGAGGAGGAGTCACAACAACTGGACTCCACTCACAAAAACCCCAGCGCAAGTGCTGGCAACAGAAAACGTAACTTTCCCAGAGCCCAAGGTAATCAAGAGGCGAGACAACCTGGACCCAGGAAAGTTCTGCGCATATCACCAGGATATCGGGCATGACACAGACAAGTGCTACCAACTGAAGCAAGCAATCGAAGAGGCCCTGAAATCAGGAAAACTCGGACATCTACTAAGAAATGTCGAGCGCAAACAATAAGAAGGGCCACCACAAAAGAAGATAAAAAATGTCAGCCTGATGATCCACTCCGACAGGCGAAAACAGACAAAGAGAAAGCCTGACCAAGTAGCGGAATGGAAGGAACAGCGAGTACAGTTCCCAACAGTCAAGGGTGGACCCTCATCCACCCGTGCATTGGTTATCACAGCCATTTTTGATCATTATCGGACTACCCGCGTGCTAGTAGACACGGGGAGTAACTCTGATATCATGTACGAGCAATGCTTTAACCTCCTCGACGAGGAAGACAAGCAACGCCTGCGCCCAGTTAACTCACCAATCATGGGTTTCTCAAATGAGGTCATATCCCCACTAGGAGAAATTTCTTTCCGCCTGACAATGGGAGACAAGACACATTCAAGAACAGAAGATGTCACTTTCCTTGTCGTTCCAACGAAATCTAGCTATGACATCATCCTAGGGCGCGAAGCAATGGCTGCCTACAACTTGGTCCCTTCAACAATACACGGGGCCATCGGTTTCCCAACCCCAACGGGTGTAGCAATCATATGGGTCAACAGAGAATGCGCCATGACAGAGGAACCACACCCTGCTAAAATGTTAAAGGCCACCCCGCGCATAGAACCAGAGAAATGGGTCCTTAACCCGAAGTTCCCAGAACAGACCGTGACGCTAGGGGCAGCCATCTCTGAAAACACCCGGGAGCGCCTGAAACAGCTCCTGCGAAAAAGCATGGACGTCTTCGCGTGGCAACCATCAGACATGGTGGGGGTCCCGCGAGAACTTGCCCAACATAAGCTCAATACGTACCGTTCAGCTGAGCCGATTGCACAAAAGCGCAGGAGCATGGGCGCCGAGAAAGCCAAGGCAATGAATGACCAAGTCAATGAGTTACTGAAGGCAGGAATTCTGCGAGAAACAAGATATCAAACCTGGGTCGCAAACCCAGTCATGGTTAAAAAGAGCAACGGAAGCTGGAGAATGTGTGTGGACTACACCGATCTCAACAAAGCTTGCCCAAAAGATTGCTACCCACTACCCGAAATAGACCTGAAAATCGACTCCCTCGCGCCATTCAGGTTTAAATGCTTCTTGGACGCCTACAAAGGCTATCACCAAATCCAAATGGCGCCAGAGGACGAAGATAAAACCGCTTTTCGAACGGATAAGGGTGTCTTCTGCTACACAAAAATGCTGTTCGGGCTCAAGAATGCAGGCGCAACTTATCAACGGTTGATGGACCGCGCGTTTGCGCTGCAAATTGGCAAAACCTCGAAGTTTATGTGGATGACCTAGTCATCAAAAGCAAAGAAGAGGATCAGATGTTGAAAGACATTGAGGAAACCTTCAAGCACCTGAAAGAAATCCACATGAAGCTCAACCCGAGTAAGTGTGCCTTCGGGATGGAGGAAGGAAAATTCTTAGGGGTAATCGTTACCAAAGATGGTTTCCGACCCAACCCAGAAAAAATCCAAGCCATAGCGCAAATGCCGTCTCCGTCAACGCTGAAAGAAGTCCAAACATTGAACGGACGCTTGGTCGCCAACTCGCCATCAACAGATTCCTCTCTAACCACGCAACCAAGTCCATCCCGTTCATCGAAACACTAAAGAGCTGCCTGAAAAAGAACCAGTTCAAGTGGACCAGCGAAGCAGAGAAGGCATTTCAGCACATGAAGGCCTGCCTAATGGACCTCCCAACACTCACGGCGCCCTTACCAAGGGAACCCCTGACAATGTACCTCTGCGCTACAAAGCGGGCTGTGAGTGCGGTGCTAATGGTCGATCGCAAGCTGGTCCAAACGCCAATCTATTATATCAGCAGAGTCCTAACAGACGCAGAAACAAGATACACCACAATGGAGAAATTAGTACTAGCCCTAGTGCATGCTTCGCGCAGACTGCGCCGATATTTCCAGGGTCACCCAATAAATGTGCTAAGCGATTACAAGCTGAACAACGTACTCTCCAAACCAGAACTGTTAGGAAGACTAGCCAAGTGGGCAATCGAACTAAGTGAGCATACCATCTTCTACAAATCCAGACCTGCAATCAAGGGGCAGATCCTAGCAGATTTTATCGCTGAGGTACCACAAGAAAAAATAGAAGAGTGTAGAGCAGAGCAAGGCCCACAACAACAATGTGAGGACAAGGCAATTTGGAACCTGTATACTGACGGAGCTTCAAACGATGATGGCGCAGGCGCGGGAATCAGGCTCGTCCACCCTGACGGGGCAGAATTCACCTACGCAATCAGGCTAGAGTTCAAGACAACGAACAACGAGGCCGAGTATGAAGCTTTCCTTGCAGGGCTACGTATCGCGCAAAAGCTAGGTGCCAAGCACGTCTTCGCACACGTAGACTCTATGCTGGTAGAAGGGCAAATCACCGGGAAGTACGACGCCAAAGACCCATCCATGGCAACGTACCTCCGGTATGCAAAAGAATTGATGAGTAAATTCTCAAGTTGCACAATCGACCACATCAGTCGCAGTCAAAACAAACCGGCAGACGCTCTAAGCAAAATGGCATCCACAAATTTTGGCCATTTAGCAAAAGAGGTCCGCGTTGAAGTGCTAGCCGAACCATCGATCCCGCCCAAAGTGGTCCATGTAATTCAAACTGGTATTGACAGCTGGATGACCCCCATTATCTCTTATCTCACCACAGGCGCACTACCAAATCACCTCGCAGAAGCCAGAAAAATACAACACAAGGCGCTACAGTACCAAATGCAAGATGGAGTGTTGTATCGAAGATCGTACTTGGGGCCATTGTTGAAGTGTGTCGATGGAACAGATGCAGATTATCTCGTTAGGGAAATACACGAGGGAATATGTGGCATACATGCGGGGCCGCGCATGGTCGTGGCAAAAATCATGAACGCTGGCTATTACTGGCCTGGGATGCATCTGGACGTGCTCGAAATCATACGACGATGCGACTCCTGCCAGCGCCACGCGCCAAACACCATGCGCCCCAAAAATGACCTAATACCAGTGACATCCGCCTGGCCATTCCAAAAATGGGCCATCGACCTGGAAGGGCCGTTCCCCATGACCACAGGCAAGCGAAGATACCTGATCGTCGCAATTGATTACTTCACAAAGTGGATAGAGGCCAAGCCACTTGCGGAGATCAACGCGAGCCAAGTAAAGAAGTTCATCTGGGAATTTCTCATCTGCCGTTTTGGGTTGCCTATGGAAATTGTTACAGACAACGGAACCCAGTTCGCAGACAAAGTGGATAGAGCCCAAGCCACTTGCCCACCCACAGGGCAATGGGCAAGTAGAGCACGCCAACAGAAGCATTGTGGAAGGCATCAAAGCACGCCTAGGGACAAAAGGAAAGGCTTGGCCGGAGGAACTACCGAGCGTGCTATGGGCTAATCGAACGCTAACAAAAACGAGCACCGGTGAGACTCCATTCAGCCTAACCTATGGCTCCGAAGCAGTCATCCCGGCTGAAATAGGGTGCCCCTCTGCAAGAGTCCTCTCAGCAAGCCACACTGACAACGAAAAGGAGCTGCGCACCATCCTAGACTTGCTCGAAGAGCGCCGAGACCTGGCGGCGATAAAAGAGGCCAACTACAAAAAGCAGTTGGAAAGGTATTATAACGCCAAGGTCAAACTCAACACCTTCAAAGCCGGTGACTTTGTCTTCAGAAACAATGAAGCAAGCGGGGCGCTACCACCGGGCAAACTCACTCCCACCTGGGAGGGCCCATACCGCATCACCGAAGTGCTAGGAAAAGGAGCATACAAACTGTCGACGCTAGAGGACGAGCTGATCCCACGCACGTGGAATGCAGCGCAACTAAGAAAGTGTTATATGTAATTGCCTAGCACGAACTGTAATGAAGGCTATTTAGCCATTTAATATGATGACCGTTTTTCTTTCCCTAGCTCAAACATCTACTCTGTTAATCGTCACTTCGACATATTTGTAACCATGCAACAACGTAAATAATCAAACATTGCATGGCTAAGATGCAATGTCTTAAACTAGAAGGATTGAAAAGATAACTTGCAATTTCTCAAAACAGGCGCGCCATATGGCTAAGATATCGCGCGCCACTTAAACATTGCATGGCTAAGATGCAATGTCCTAAACTAAAAGGATTGCAAAGATAACTTGCAATCTCTCAAAACAGGCGCGCCATATGGCTAAGATATCGCGCACCACTTAAACATTGCATGGCTAAGATGCAATGTCCTAAACTAAAAGGATTGCAAAGATAACGGGCAATCTCTCGAAACAGGCGCGCCATATGGCTAAGATATCGCGCGCCACTTAAACATTGCATGGCTAAGATGCAATGTCCTAAACTAAAAGGATTGCAAAGATAACTGGCAATCTCTCAAAACAGGCGCGCCATATGGCTAAAATACCGCGCGCCACTTAAACATTGCATGGCTAAGATGCAATGTCCTAAAATAAAAGGATTGCAAAGATAACTTGCAATCTCCCAAAACAGGCGCGCCATATAGCTAAGATATCACGCGCCACTCAAAACATTGCATGGCTAAAATGCAATGTCTTAAACTAAAAAATTGTAACGACAACTTGCAATCTCCTACACAGGCGCGCCATACGGTAACATATCGCGCGTCACCTAAACATGGTACGACTAAAACACAATGTTCAAATTAAACAGTTGCAACGCTAAATGGCAACCCTCTAAGGCCGTACCAAAGATGCGACATAGCTAAACCAAGGCGTCAGCTGGCCAACCTTAAACTAACATTGCACGGCAATCAAAATACAAGGCATACAAATTGCATAACAAAGCAGTACATAAAACCAAAATTTTCATTAACATTCAACCCAAAAACATTTTGTTCCTTAAATCATTACAGGGTTACAAAAAGGAAAAATGCATATTATCTATGGCGCGGCACCCTCCTCAGAAGCATCACTGAACTCGTCCTCAGAAGCGGACAAGTCCAACTTTTCACTAGGGCCAGGCGCTTCACCTTCAGCTTGAGGACCTGCATCAGTCTTCTTCATGGCATATTTGCGCCTAGTATGCGTCAGACCTTGCTTTTCAAAAGATGATCGCAGGATATGACATGTTGGCTGGTCCCGGTGACTCACAACGAAGTCCACCAGCTCAACATTTAGATGGTCATACTCTGCAGTCTTCCTCTCGAACAAGGCGTCCAGGTCCTTGTTACATAAAGGGAACTCCTCCAATGCTTTCCCGTCTTTAGCATGCTGGTGCCCCTCAAGGAACCCAGCCTTGCGCCCCACCAGCTTGGCAGCAGCATACACCGTGGCCACTGCCTGGCACGCCTCGTCGCAGTTTTTCACATGATAGGCGACCTACAACATACAGAAGAAACTGGTTAAGTAGCAAAGAAAGGGGGAGAACAAGAAAGTAAAGAATAAAAATACAACACAAACCTCGGGGACGCAGCAAGTCATAAGCCACTCCCGGTCCTCATGCGCCAAGCGCGCCTCATCTCGGACGTCCAAGGCCTCTCCTTCAAGGTCAGCGTTCTGCTGCTCAAGCTTTAGGTTGACGTCCTCCAACTCTGCCAATTTGCCATTCACCTCAGCAATTTTGGCATCCTTCTCCCTAAGCATCTCGCGAGCCTCAAGCAAGGCATCACGGCGCTGATCTAGTTTTTCATTTAGTTCAAGGATCTGCCGCGACGCATCAGCCCACAACCGCTCCGCCTCTTGCTGCTTCTGAGAAGCAATCTCTAGTGTCCGGTTGGTCTTCGTACACGCAGCAGCCCATTGCTGCTCACGCTCAGAAATGTGCTTTTCAAGCTTGCCGCGCTCCTCGCGGAACGTAACAGCATCCCATTTGGCTCGTTTCAACTCATTAGCCAACCGGTCGCGCTCCGCACAAACCTCGCTGAACTTGCTGTCATACTCCTCGCGCTCGTGTGCCAAGAAGCCCCATTGGCGGGCTACTTCGGCAGAGGTAGACAACAAGTTCGCCAAACTCATCATGTTGTCCTCCAGCAACTCTTGGCGTGGGCGCGTGGCTTGATGCTCACGCTCCGCTGGAGGCACAACATTCCCTAAAAGCTCTCGGCAGCTGTTAACGTCCACAAATCGAGCGCCTGTGGTCAGCTGCCAAGAAGGGATATAAACATCCTCGGGGTTAACCTCCCCACTCCTAAGGCTGGCCCCCGAGAAACCAGCCTCAGACTCAGGCACTAGACGCTTCTCATTCGAATCATCATCCATAATGTGCATCCCCCGCGCGTCACCTTCACTGATATCTGTTGGCGACACGCGCTGGGTCTCCAACTCCAAACCAACCGAAGCATCAAGGTTTACCGGAATGGTTTGGACAGGAGGGTCATCAATGGGCGACGTCTGACGCGGAGGAGATGGTTGAATAACACCTTGAGGAGGTGAATGAGGAGGAGTCTTTGAAGAAAGAGGCTGAATGGGCGGGGTCACAGCCCGCCTAACTGAAGAAGGAGTCTTCTCCGCCTCTGTTGGGTTCACCAGAAACCCTTCATGGACAGACGCCTCGGTAACATGACCAGGCGCCCCTTCACCCATCAGATCAGCTACAAAAAATAAAAACAACGCAAGTCAGGAAAGTGAAAAGCACAAGGCACAATATCAACGCCATAACATTAGAAACGTACCTAACAGGCTGTCCTCGGCGATGTGCACCAGGTCACCCAACTTCATTTTTTTTCCCAACAGGGGACAAAGAGCCAGTAGCACCCGCTCCCTCAGCAGAAGACTTCTGAGACTTACTTCGTCTAGAGTGCTTCTTCTTCTTCTGCGGAGTCAGTTGGGGCGCAGGCCGGTTCAGCACCGTCTCCACATTCACCGGCGCCTGAAGAACAACTCCTTCCGCCATATCTTTCAGCGAGGCGGTTCCCTCATCCGTGAACGCATCTGAAAGTTCAACGTAGCTTCGTTCAATAGGGTTGTAATTTTCAAGATACCTGCTAATGACCTCATGGTCTAAAACAAAGGCAAAACCTTCACCTCGACTACCACCCTATGCCACCCCCGTCCTTGGCTGCCTCACTCTACGGAGCACAAACTCTTCAGCTTCCGTCTCTTCTCCGCTGTCGTCCACAACGAAGGTTGGCAGTATCTCCTTTTCGCTTCCGCCTGCGGACGACACACGCGGAGAAGAGGATGCGCCAGAGTCAGACGACTCGTCGCTTGATATAACAATAAAAGGATAACCCGTCCGCATGAACATGTTCACCGGAGAGGGGTTATCAAATAAAGCAAAGGGCTCACCTGTTTCAGTTATCTGTAAGGGCGCATTGGCACCTTCCTGCGCCACAACCTCCAACTCGGGACGAACAAGTGTGTCCCACGCCTTCTCCAACACATACAGTTCATCCTCCGCGAGCTCCTTGAAGGTGAAACCCGTGTTGTCACCACCCAACAGCAAACTATACAAATTCTCCACATCTGCAAACAAACAAAACGAAATCAGTACAAGCGCGAAGAATACGCCCTGCGCAAAACTGTTCCAGAGGCATACCTTTCCCATCCTCAGTCAAGTGAGGATTGCGTCCCTGAATGTCATACTTCAGGCTCATCCCTGCCATCACCAGCGCTGTCTCAGGGATTTCGCACAAGTCCACCGGGTGCGCAGTAAGGGTCTGGAACCAATCCTGGTCCTTATAGTCAATCAACACCGCCTTCGCCACACCATCATCCGGGTTCAGCCGACCCATCGCTATGGGGATAACACCCTCGTTGATCCAGAAGAACTTGGGCTTCCAGTCACGGAAGCTCTTCATACCCGCTTTGGGTGAAAGGCTACTCCTGTACGTGGTCGGCAAGACAGCCAGCTCTCTACAAAGCAGAGAGAGTAAAAGACATAAAACATGTCGACCAACGGCTCAATCTTCTGGGAATGGCAGCAAAACTCGAAGAACATCAGCCGTGACATCAAACCAGGGTGAATCTGGTTAACATGTACCCCAACGGTCTGAATAAACGTCTTTAAGAAACGGGTCACCGGAACCCTAAAGTTGCAATCTTTGAAGTACGTGGCGTAGAGCCCAACCTTGCCCACTTGAGGCTCCAGTATGGTTTTATCTGGGGCAGGAGCCTCAACACCATAGCTAGAAGGAAACCCATATTCCTTCCTAAACTTGCGAAATTCCCCTTTCGCCCACACCGCCGTGACTTCGCCGGCGTGTGGCGGCCCTTTCTTAGAGCCATCATCTTTCCTCTTAGAACCACCACGTTTCTTTTTTGGGACCGGAATAACGTTCTCCATCACGAAAGTTTGAAGGTTTTTAAGAAAAGAAACTCAACTCTTGAAAGAGGCAGAGAGAAAAAATTTTCTTCTTTTTTTGGCTAAGTCCGAAATGAAAGTGTAAGAATGGAAGGAAGAAGGAGCAACCTTTTATATGCAGGTCACGTGCCTTCAGGACGGTTACAAGTCGTGTTGCATGACCAACCAATAAGAAAATGCCACGTCAGGAGAGAGAAAGCCAGGGAGCACGCGAAACGACAGGTTGGACCCACCACTCTCTGCAGCAGTACAACCGTCAGAGACTTTTCGGCTACCAACCTGTCCCATCCGCCCCGCGCCCTGACACATCTGATGTATGCATTAATTACTGACGTGCGCAGCAAACCCACTTGGAATATCACTGTGCAGCGCGCAGTCAAACCTACACGAACAAGACAAGTAATAACAAACAGACCAATTTTCTTTTCTCTTTCCTTTCTTTTAGTGCAGCGCCCTGCATGCAACGCATACAGCACACTACACTGGAGGGCCTTGAAGAGATATGAGACCGCGCAAGCGCACGGGCCCACATCTCAACATATGCCAGCACAGTAGGCCTACGTGGACTTCTAGAAAGAGGCGCGGGGCACCTCGTAACATGACAGCTAATAACCGACAAGAAAGGGACGTCCAGCCAATCAGAGACGTTCATTCCCTGCTCCATGACCGCCTGCAGGTACGAGGTACAGAATAGTACAAGAAAGGACAGACACGAGACACGTGGACCAATAGCGAAGGAACAGCGCAGCGAGTGACAACGGCACAATCGTACAGCCAGCTGTCATTCCCCTCTCGTCCAATCACAGAAGATCTCAGATGGCCTATAAATACCCTATGAGGTCAGACGAAGAAAAGGAATGAACAATCACAGAGCGAGAGACAGATATAGTTATGAGAAATAGATTATAGTCGAAGCGCTGTAACAATTGCCATTCTAGTCCTGTAACGGTCATTGATCTATTAATAAGATTCGTGTCTTTACTTGTGCTTACTTTCTAGTATATTGTTATATTGGTGTTTCTTCAGTATTGAAAACTCTCGTTTGGTTCCTATAACAGAAAAGGCAAATTAAAATATATTGATTATAACCCATATTTTAATATATATATATATATATACACACTAGATTAGGTTATGTACCCATATGATACATGGGTTAAACAATTTAAATTTAATATGTATAAATATATAAATGTAATTAAGACAAATTAAATTACATGTTATATTAATTTCTTGTAAAAAAGTTCATCTTCATGTAAAACGTTTTTCAAACTTTCCAAATTTTATATTCAATACCATGGTTGGTACCTTTTAGATTGTAGATACAACAAAACAAACAAATCAAAAGTAATAACTAATAAGACTAATGATGTTTAGGTAGGGGTGTAAATGATGCACAATGGCTCAAGAGCTACTCGAGATCGGATCGGTAAAAAGCTCGAACGAGCCGAGTCTTAACGAGCCCGAGCTCGAGTTTGAAAAATGACTCGTTTAGTTATCGAGCCCGAGCTCGAGCTTTTCATACAAAGACGTTTAGGCTCGCGAGCCTAAACAAGCCCAAACAAATTTTATATTATTATTATTTTATTTATAGTGTACCTAGTATTTAACATTGGCGAGCCGAGCTCTAGCCGAGCTTTGGGTCGTTTAAGCTATTGAAGCAAGCTCTAGCCGAGCTTTTAGTTCCTTTAAAATTGTTCTAAAATTATTTCGAGCTGAGCCGAGTCGAGCTCAAGCTTTTGGGTTTTACTTTCGAGCCGAGCTTGAGCTCAAAGTATTAGGCTTGAACCGAGCCGAGCTCGAGCTTCATAAAAGCATGATGAGTCGAGCTCAAGACCAGTCAGGCTTGGGCTCGGCTCGTTTACATCCCTATGTTTAGGCTAAGATATAAAAAATGAAATTAACTTAAAAGTACATTCTCATTTGTTAAAATCATCTCAATCGAGTATCATTTATTTTGGAGCTTGACATTAGGTTTCTTCCAAAGCCTAAATACTTTAACATTGAGTGTATAATCATTTAATACGGAAGTAACCAATCATGTTTAATTTGATGTTAGATCAAATATTAAAAACTAATTTGGATAGATTTATATTATTTTATTTTATTTTTTCAAAAAAATATGAAAGTCTCACAAAACCTTAATTGATTACATTGGGTTACTACTTAATTGTTTATTTTTTTACTTTTGAACTAATGTTAACATCTAAAATTAATTTATATTGTTGAGCATGTTTAACATCTAAAAATAATAACCAAAACCAGTATTAATAAAACATAATAATCATATATTAAGATTGTAACAAATATAGTTTTAAACTTATAGTGAATGACCAAATTATTATAACGGGTTAATTTAAGGTACATAGTTTAAATTCAAATTAATAACATATAAACATGTTATTTAAAAAGAATCAATAACTTTGTTGAATAACGTTTACTACGTTTAGTTAATAAACATTTTTAAGGGATGTCCAGTAATTTATTTCTAATGTTCTATTAAAATATAATTATATTAGTTGATTTATAAAAACATAGTATAAATATATTAAATTAAATTAATGAATTTTGGTAAGTATATTAATAATCATAGTTGTAACCGAAATTATTAAAAACCAAATGACTAAGGATTATTAAATAATGAAACAAATTAAAATAATTTTATTGTTTTGAATATAAAATGAGAAACTTCATGAGAGAGTATCATGTGACCCTTATGTGTTTTCTTTTATTAATATATATATATATATATATATATATATATATATGTGTGTGAAAGGCTAAAAAGAAAACCCTAAAAATTTGGGAAAACCCTCAAATGAACCACCCTTAAGAACATGTATATTACATGCTCCAAAATTTTCAAATAAAAAAAGTTCGAGAAGTAGGGTTTTTAAGGGTTTTCTCCCAATATATATAGGGATGGGTTAAAATGTGAATTAGGTTGAGTTGTGAGAATCATAGGAACTCACTTTATAACTACACATTTAATTAATTGTGTAATGGATTTGTGATTGTAATTAAACCATAATAAAATATTAAATAAATTATTAATTTTGTTACACTGGTGTAGTCATCTTGTTACACCAGCGTAAGGACGACGTAATTTTTTTTTTCATTTTTTGTATATTTCTTAGTTAGTCATTTTTACATCAGTGTGTAAAAAAATTAAAATTTTGCATTTTACTTAAGAGTTCTCACGGTTCTCACAACTCAACCTAGTTCTCATTTGAACCGAATCCTATATATATATATAGGGGATGGTTCAATAGAGAACTCATTTTATTTAGAGAACTCGAGAACTCCTAATTATATACAAAAAAATATAATAAAAAAATCATAACTCAAAATTTAAGTAAAAAAATAGAAAACTAGTTCGGAGCTTCTCTTTCCCACGTCATACCCGTTCGGAAAAAAAATAAAAAAAAACACACCTAAAAAACGCTACTGCACATGTGTAGTATAACCCAAAAGCCTAAACCACCTACCCCCAACTTACCCCCACCCAAAAACCTAATTCCACCCCACCCACCCCCACCCTCACTAAAAAACCTAAATCGCTTACCCAAAAACCTAAACCACCCATCCACCCCCCACCCAAAAACCTAAACCCACCCCACCCACCGCCTACCAAAAACCTAGGCCCCACCCGTCACAACTAAAAACCTAACCCCCACCAAAAAACCTAAACCCACCTTACCCACCCCCACCCCACCCCCAAAAACCTAAACCTTACAAACTAAACTAAAAAAAAACTAACCCTAAAAGCTAAACTAAACCCTAAAGCTAACCGGACATTTACTACACAGGTGCATTAGAAGTCGCCTATTTTTTTTTTCTGAACCGGGATGACGTGGGAAAGAGAAGCTCCGAACCAGATTTTTGGTTTTTGACTTAAATTTTGAGTTATGATTCTTTTTTATTTTTTTCTTAATTTAAGTAGGAGTTCTCGAGTTCTCTCCCTAACTATGAGTTCTCAATTGAACTTTCCGCTATATATATATGGGATGCTTCATTTTAGAAGAGTGTTTTAGTGCGAGAAGAAACCTAAATCTTACTTTTTATCAGTAATGGTTCATATAATTTTGGACATTTTAATTTTTATATATCATTGTTTATATTATATATACAAAAACCCGTTAAAGTAATATAATGAAATGTTTTTTAAGGTTTAAACTATTTCCTACACATGTTATCTATTATGTGTAGGTAATGTTCCTAAAAATTTGTACATGTGTAGGTTATGTAAATTAATGAAATTTATTTATATTTTTGTTTTATTTTCAAAATAGTTAAATAAACAACACATTTCAATAAATTTATTATATTTTTATTTTTTAAAAATAAATAATTCCTTTTTATCATATTTTTATGATGTTTCATTTATAATGAAATATATAAATTTTTATTTGAAGTGATAGGACACTGAACATACAATGTGGGAAAATGAGAGGTAGTAACACTTTGGGTGTATGTGTACTGGGCTTTATGGGGTGTTTTGGCTACCCATAGCGCTAGGAACACCGCCTCCGCCGGCGCTATAGGGGCGTTTTGGGCTTGAACTTTATGGTGATGGCGGGCGTTATCCGGGTGAAATTGAATTGTGGACCGTTTGAAAATGGAACGTTGGGACCATAATTGAAAGCAACGGTTATTTTTTAACCGTCCCTCCTTTTTACACAAACAAATATATATACATACACATATTAACACAAACATATATACTTTTAACCCAAACACAAACCGAAAGTATGGCACGGTGGACTAACCAGGAGCAGATCCAGTTGGTGACGGCGTGGATTAGCACCAACGGGAATCTGCCAAACAATAGGGAGGATTTTTGGTACAATGTGTTGACGGAATACAACCGAATTAGCCAAACAAACAACCGCAACATTGATAAGATCGCCAATAAGTGGTATCTCGTATAAAATAACTATACGAGATGGAACACTCTCTATGAAGCGACGATGGAGGCGCACCCTGGCGTTAGCCAACAAATGAGAATTCAACTCACACAAGACACTTATCGGCGGCGGTACGGAAGCGACTTCTACATCACCAATCTTTTGTCATGGCAATTGATCCGTTTTTTTTAATGTTTAATTATTAATGTTTAGTGTTAATGTTTAATGTTTTATTTTAGTATTTTAATGTTTAGTGTTTAATATTTAGTTTTAATGATTAATGCATACATTACACTTAACTGAGTCAATTGAGTCATTATGATGGTTCCGGGAATCATCGGGAGTCGTTACAATGACCCACGGGATCATTAGGAGTCAGTCTATAGCCATATGTACAAGGATTGGTGATTTGTAGAATTGTCAGGTTTAACGCACACACGCAAGTCTCGAGTCCCGGGGATTGGTGAACGAATGTGAACGTGTTAGTTTTCAAGTATTATGTGTTTATAATCATTATATAACTTGTCGGTATGTGAACATGTGCTTATATGTGTTAAAATAGTGTTTAACGCGCCGAAAACTCACAACAGCCTGCAGGGGGCGATTAGGATTCCTAATTGCCACCTGCAGGGGCGATTAGGATTCCTAATTGCCACCTGTAGGGGCAGTTAGGATCCTACTCGCCTGTAAAAGGAGCAATTAGGATCCTACTCACCTGTAAAGGGGGCAATTAGGATTCCTAATTGCCACCTGTAGTTCCTACTCGTGTGTAACATTAGAAACGACTAGGAACACCTATAAATACCACCCTTGTGTTGTAAAACATCATTTGTGAAACCCTAACTCGCCCCAAACCTCTCCCACACCATAATCAACCTCTAGAACACGTTTTTGCCCTAGAATCCATCCTTTCAAGCTTTACGCATCATTCTTTAGCAAAACCTAAGGTGTGTTATCCATACTAAACCTTTATCATGTTATTATGTTGATCCCTAAAGGTCCTAACTTGGTTTTGTGATGTTTGTGTCTTTGAAAACCTTTGAAATCAGTTATTAAACAAGTCCAATCCTTCATTATGTGTTCTATGTGGTGCATTCATGCAAGATATGATTTTTATGGTTAAAACATGAAGATTCTTATGTGTTTGAGGTATTTCTGATATAAATGAGTTGTAAGGATGTTTATCTATGAGTTTGAAGGTTAATGGTTGTGTATTGATGAGAATATACGTTTTGACCCGTTTGAGTGATTTAGGAAGATTTAGGGTGTTATGATATGATTTGTTGATTGTATGATGTTAGGGTTTGTTATAGGATGTTGTGTTAACATACAACGTTGTTATGTGATGAAATTTGGATATTTGCCATTTAGGGTAAGTTGTGCATGCTTTGATGTGATGTTTTCATAATATTATGCTATTTTGGGAAATGCTTGCAATTAGGGTTGTTAGATTGATGATAAATTGGGGGTTTTCATTTGGAATGGGTTGCTTAATGATTTGGGATTGATGTTGGGTGTTTTCACATGTTTGGGATCTAATTTGGGAGGTTAAACGCGCGAAAAGTCACCCTTGGACTGCAGGGGGCGATTAGCATAGCTAATCGCCTGTCCAAGGGGCATTTAGGAAGCTAATCCCCTGACTTGGTGGCGAGTAGCTTCCTAATCGCCTGATAAAGGGGCAATTAGCCTTCCTAATTGCCTGTTTGATTTCCTAATTGCCTGTTGATTTCCTAATTGCCTGTTTGATTCCTAATCGTGTGTTTTGCTGCTGTAAGTGTATTTTAAGATCCCGGAACATGGTTTGACACCTAGGAACATGTTTGGAACCTCGTGACATGTCTAATAACCTGATAACACGTGTTCGGACTCGTATATGCGATATGTGAACTGTATGCTAGACTTGGTGAACTATGGTGCGTGTTAAGTACATAGTTGCGTATGATTACTTGATTTCTTGATTCTTTGCTAACACGTGGGATGTCGGGTCACCAATGGGATGTCGGACTTGTCTTGTATGGTCTGGTTATCAGTCAAACATGTTTTCAAACGTATAATGGTTATGGTCTGGACACTTAGGGACTAGTTGACCTGCGGGTCAATAGTTCGGGTACTCATATGCATTTAATGGTAGGTTGTCGATACTAGGAACTGTCATTTGCATTGTCTGTGGTTTATTAAGAAGAACGCAACCTAAGGTGAGTTTCACGGCCCACTCTTTATTGGTTTCGTTTTCGGGGGAGAAACATGCTACGTGCTCGTACTTTTACTTATCATGTTATGCTAGTGTAACTTTGTGCCCTTACTACACGACAGTTCTATTCACCGTTGGACGGTAGTGAAGTTAGCCGTGGTTCGATAATTTGGTTGGCTAGGGCTCGGCAATTCAGTTCGTCGTGGGACGGTAGTTCAGTTATGCCTGGGTTGGCAGTTCGGTTACACACGGGTGTTACACACCTGTATCGTATTAGTGGTTTTCAAACGCCTGGTTGGCATTCTTATAGCATAGAAGTAACATGATGGATCTTTAAAAAAACTCATGAACGTTTTACTTAAAACTTGTGAACTCACCGGCATTATGTGCTGACGTTTTTAGCATGTGTTCTCAGGTCGCTAAGGTAGCAGCTGTCGATAGGCGCACGGAGTCTCACGGCTTCTAGGATTCACTTGCATGGTTTTTGAACATTAGCAAACTTACTTACAACTTTTACTTTTGGGATGTAATAACATTTTATGCTTCCGCTGTTGTGGTTACATTTTGAGAAATTAAATGAAAGGTTTACATTGTTTTCATATCATATAGTTGTCGTTTATTGTGACCGTTGACTTGGATCCTGGTGTGTCACGCGCCTCGCGGTAAAACCCAGCACGTGGAAATTGAGGGTGTGACACGTTACATAATCCTAAATTACTTATTAAATGAAAACATTACATAAACCTAAACTACTTATTAAAACATTACATAATTAAACATAAATTTCTTTCAACGGAGAATAATTATCCAAGTCCTCCAGTGTATACTCTGGCAATGACACAGAACGATCGCTATCACAATCGTCGGACTTAGCATCCGAGCGGATGCAGCCATAGTAAGGACTTGGAATATAGTATGGTTCATCATCTATTCTCATATATATTCCCAGCAATATCTACTTCATAACCTTCTTCATTTGGTTCTGGAGTAGGAGGGTTTGGGGTGGGGGTGGGGTTGGGGTTGGGGTTGGGTTAGGTCTCCACTAGCTGTAGCTGCCCCATTCCCATGACAGCCATAGTATAGTCAACAGCCCAGATGTATTCCTCATCTGTGAGAGGAGCATCTGGAGTTAGGGGAGTGTAACCTGGTAGAAGAGGAATGGGGGTTACTCGACGAGGAGGTGGAGGAGTAGAGGACACTAGTTGAGGAGGAGGATGAGGAGGAGAGAACATTGGTTGATGAGGAGGAGGAGGAGGAGATGAAACTGGTAGACGACGTCTACGGCAAGAGTATCGCCGGAGATTGGAAGGTCCGACAGGTTCGTTAGGATAACCCCCACCCATATCTTTGAATGTTTGAGTGATAATTGTGACTGATAATTGGTTTTGGTCTTGTATTTATAGGGTTAGAAAACTAGCCGTTTGAAAACTAGCTGTTGGAATAGTAACCATTTGAAAACTAGCCGTTGGAATAGTAACCGTTTGAAAACTAGCTGTTGGAATAGTAACCAATTGAAAACTAGCCGTTTAAATGTTATTTTTTATTTAATATTAAATATTATTTTTAATTAATAATAAATAGTATTAAATTTCATATTATTTTTTAATTTAATAACTTTTCTTCTTATATATTTTTTTTATTATTACTATTATTATTAATATTATTATTTAAAAAAAAGCAATAATTAAGCAATGATTACCCAATCATTTATAAAGCCCCATGGAGTCCCTTCGCACTACACCCATATTTTCCCACAAAGCCCCATAGAGGCTCTTCTATTACTTTATAATATTTTATTCCCCATAAAGCCCCATAAAGTCCCCCCACTACACATGCCATCAGAAGAAAAATTTACCACAAACATGATTCTTATAACATGACTCACAAAAGTAGAGCGGCCAAAATATAAAAACCACGAGGCTATGGGCTGTGGAGACATGAAAAAGTTCATGTCTCCATGTCACCTAAGATGCCACATCATATACATCCGTATTTCTCTTACTTGAGACATGAGTGGGGTGTGAAGACACCAAATGTATATATCTCATGCATTTATTATTTAATTTTTTTTAATATTAAGTTTAATTAGTTTTATAAAAGTAACAAATAAACAAAATAATGTTCAAATAAATACTAAATTTTATAAAAAAATTACAAACCATCCTAAAATTTAAAAAAAATACAAACCATCCTAAAATTACATAAACGTTTAAAAGTAAATACTAGTTGTCGTGTCCATTGTTCCAAATGTATTCAATCAAGTCGGCTTGAAGATGATGATGTATGTGCCCGTTTCGTAACGAGAATTCCTTTAACTCTAGCCGCTCTGGGCCAACCAGAATAGTATTCTCCTCTACCACGTTTTCATCGCACTCACAAATAGCTCGGCCTTCGTCTTTGATGATCATGTTATGCACCAAGATACAAGCATACATACAATAACGTAGTTTTTTGGGTGTGAAAGCACGTGCCGGGTTTGCGATGATGTGTCATCTTGCTTGTAGAACCCAAATGTTCGTTCAATGTCCTTTCGCGCCGCTTCTTGATACCTAGCAAATTTCTTTCTTTTTTCGTCGGGAGGGTGCTTAACAGTTTTAACGAGTGTAGAGTAGGTTGGGTATATTAAATCAGCAAGATAATACCCGCGCCTGTACTCAACCCCCGAAACTGTAAATCTTGTATCCGGACCGGTTCCTTTTAAAACATCTTCAAAAACGAATGATTGATTAATGACATTAATGTCGTTATTCGATCCGGGAACACAAAAAAAAAACATGCCAAATCCATAAATCTTGTGACGCAGCAGCCTCTAAGATTATTGTTGGATGGCCATGATCGTCTCGATAAAACTGACAGCAGCATGCATTAGGGCAATTTGCCCACGGCCAATGCATGCAATCGATGCTTGCGAGCATCCCTGTAAAACCATGCTGACTTCATTGTACTTTGGTTTTCGCAAATATTTTTTGTTGTAGATCTTGACAACACGTTTGCAAAACTTATACAAGCAGTCACGTGCCGTTCTTTCGGACATTCGTAAATACTCATCCCACGAATCGGCTGCTGTCCCGTAAGCTAGTTGGCGCAATGCTGTTGTGCATTTTTCTAAAGTTGTGAACCCCCGTTTGCCATTAGCATCGTATCGTAAAGTAAAAAACGAGTCACAACTGGACAAGTCATCGGCAATACGTACGAACAGTCGACGGCTATTTCGGAAGTAGCGCCTAAACATCTCATCCGTGTACACCGGTTGATAGGCAAAGTAATCTGCTACTAATCGCTCGTGGGCACCTACACGTATGTTGTAAATAAATATAACTATTGTGGCGATAAAAATTATAAACATAAAATATTTGCGATATAAATTCTAAAAAAATAGTTGTTGTCTATATATTCTAACAAAAAATATACACTTACCCTCTTGGTCTCTGTTTATGCTAACTTGCCTAGTTTGTGGTTGCGAGCTCACTTCTTCGTCTTCCTCCGCCACAATTAATTGTGCCGCTTCCCAAACCGCGTTTATAAAAATATGGTTTTCTTTGCTTAACGAACTAGACGAATCAACCAATGGTAGATAAGACATTGTTTGGTTTTTTTTAAGAGAATATGAGTGTTTTTATAAGAAAGTAGAGAGGATTTTGGTTTGTATATATAAAAAACTTTTTTTAATGACCGTTGCACACCTTTTGACCGTTACCGACGTTCAAAAAAAAAGAAAAATTCTAATTGGTACATCCCGGGCGTCCGGGGAGAGACGAGGGAGACAGGGAAGAGGGTGTAGGGACGAGGACGGGGGGTCAAAAGGTGGTACGGGGGATTGGGGGTGTCTGCATACCGGATAGCCTGATGTCCCTAGTTTGTAAACGCTTGTCTTGAACAACGTGCGTCTATCCATCTTTAAAGACAACTTAACCATTAATTTTCTTAATGGGCAACAAATCAATTCCGAGCATTTTCGAAGTATCCACTGGAAAAAAGAGTACTCCGAGAGTAATTTGGGTCCACCAGTAATTTCACCCCAGTTTCGGGGGAAAACCCGCCGCCCGAAGGCCCACTACGGTAAAACCCGGCCTTCTAGCAACATTTTGGTGCCGGTAGAACTCAAACTCCCCACCTCCCATAAGGAAAGCAAGGAGGGTGCCACTCCACTAGGGGTGTAAATGACACGTAACGACTCGAGAGCTACTCAGGATCGGCTCGGTAAAAAGCTCGAACGAGCCGAGCCTTAACGAGCCCGAGCCCTAGTTCGAGCCTGAAATATGACTCGTTTAGTTATCGAGCCCGAATTCGAGCCTTACATACAAAGCTCGTTTAGGCTCGCTGGCCTAAACGAGCCCACACAAATGTTATATATATTTTTTATATATGCGATTTTGTCCTTTGAACATGTTCAATTTTAATTAGTAATATTGGTGAGCCGAGCTCGAGCCGAGTTTTTATGTCTGAAGAAACACGGATCCTGGATTGTCGGGTTGGCGCCAATCTTGGTAGTGATTCTACGGGGTGTTTATAAAAAGGTATGTTTATAAAATGTGATAGGTCTAAGGACAAGACCAATGATGTTTAGAGACAACAAGTTAGAAGAGCCGAGCCTCTAAATATTAGCAAATAAACAAGAGTTGGAAAAGTACGATGTGCTCGTAGTCTTTTCTGTGAAAGTGTTCGTAAATATCGGATGCCAATAAAAGGATAAAGGTCTCCTCCTTTTATAGTACCTCGACACACGACTTTCTCAACCCGTCCTCTACCCTTGATGGGGCCCGGCCCAGGTAGAGGTGTCTTTAGGTTTCCAGCCCAAGTTCTCAGGCCCAATGGTGCAAGTGAGTTTTGATAAAAAGAGAGAAAAAGGGGGGATGTTACCGTTCTGACGTAAATACACGTGGCGTCCGTCGAGTGGACGCTGGTGGGCGGCGGACATGTGGCGTCCGCCTACTGGCTGATACAGGGCGGTGGGTAATCATCCTCTTTCTAGAAGAACCCGAGACAAGTTGGAGGATTGCAAAAGTCTTCAGAGAGATATCTTGGCTGGGAGGCTGCCACGTCGCCGTCCTTTCTGACTGTCAGGTTGAGCGCAGCCATTGATTGGCTGGGAACTCTGACGGGCAGCCTGTAGCGTCAGGAACAGTTGCCTAGGGCAGGAGCATGTGTCTCGAGGCTGCCCCAGAAGGCATCTTTCAATCGTGTTGATGAAGCTTTGTCCGTATTGCTGAAGAAGCTTCATTGTATCTCTGTCCCGCTGACGTAAAACGGGCGGGGCATAGTGGTTCGGACGCTACTCTTGTCGCTGACGTAAAACAAGCGAGTGAGTATGCGTCCTGATCCTGATGGATGTTAACTGTTCCGCTGATGTAAAACGGGCGGATGGGTATGCGTCCTGTAACTGATATGCGCTAGTTGTTCCGCTGACCTAAAACGGGCAGAAGCAAGTTAGACTAGGCGCTGCTTATAAGTTTGTGATATGGTATTTGCTGATGTTTTTGGTACCATATCCCTTCAATGTCGTTAAAAATTATTTTTAAATTACATCAAGTCAAGCCGAGCCGAGCTCGAGCTCTTAGGATTTACTATCGAGCTGAGCTCGGGCCTTAAAAGATCATGATGAGCCAAGCTCGAGCCTAGTCAAACTCGGGCTCAGCTCGACTCATTTACACCCCTACACCCCACCATAAGGGGATCGGCACAACTTAACCATTAATAGTCCTTAGCTCTAACTTTCCATGCCAATATGCATGTAAACCTTATATTGACAACCTTTTCATTTGGAACTTGATCACCATAAAATGTGCCAACAAAAGATTTTGGTAAAACCTAACCAAAAAAACATATGAAAAGAGATATTTAAAGGTTTGAAAGATAAAAAATATAACAAATTAATTTCATCTTGATTAGGATAGTGAATACTAGCTTAGTTGATTTAAGGGTAAAACAACGCTATGAAGAATAATAGAAAACTAGTTTTTTTCGTCGCGCGTTGCGGCGGTGTGCGGCGTCACTAAGCTCTACCTGCAGTCGTTGCCCCGGGAACACGTATCTAACCCGTGAAAAATAAATATGGTTGTGAAAAAAAACCGTCATCCGTGAGACTGGAACTCACTACCACGTGGTTAAACGGTAGGCGCTCTACCAACTGAGCTAGAACGATTTTCACGCACCAATGTAAGAAAAACGATGGCCGACACACGATTCGTAGACAGTGCATAGAACTATTTTTCGAAAACCTTAGGTCGAACCGTAGGTATATGCTGTCTACGTCGAATGCAATTTACGGCGAACCATGAATTTGTACTGATACGTAAGCGCGTTAGGAAATCATTTTTTAGTAAAAGAATTATAATATGGGCTAAATTTATGAAAACACAATATGTTTTAGCAGACAAATTTCGAGAATTTTATGCTGAAACATGAATTTTAACCGTGTACGTTGAAACCCGGAGCGTGAATTTATACCGCTTACGTCACAACTTGATGTTGTACCGACACCTACATAAAAATAAGCACGTGACAAAGTCTTTATTTTAGCAGAAGAATAAAAATAAGAGGTGACCTTGAAACGTTAGAAACTAAAGGGGGGTTGAAGATGTAGTGTATACAAAGTTAAAGGGGTGCAATGACTTCTAGCTTTACTTTATGTTTTTGTCGGCATTCTCCGACTTTGTGCTTTGTATGTTTGGTATGAGGTAATGGAATGAACGATGGAATGGAATGGACAAGGGAATGGAATGGACAAAGGAATGAAATAGATGATTACCATTCTATAGTCTTGTTTGGTTACCACGTAAGAATGGAATGAATCAATATTCTGTATTGTTTGGTAGGTAGGAAAAGACTTAGGAATAAACCGCCGGTGGTAGGTGATGGCGATGGCGGTTGATAGAGGGTGCAGACGACGACGGTTGGTGGTGGCAAAGGTGGTGGTTGTCGTGGTAACGGTGGTGGTCAATGGCAGCGACAACGATAGGTGGTGGGGGTGGTCGATGGGTGGCGAAGTTTGGTGGTTATAGTAGCGGTAATGGTGGTGGTAGTCGGGGTGTGGCGACAGGGAGTGACGGGGACATTGAGTGTAGTGGCGGCGGCGGCGGTGGTGGTCGGTGCGTGGCGGTGGTCGGTGACGGAGAGTGTCGGTGGTGGCGGTCGGTGCTTGGTGGTGGGTAGCGGTGGTCGGTGGTGGAGGTGGCTGTTGGTTGTGGTGGTGGTGGTTAGTGACGGAAAGTGTCGGTGGTGGTAGTCGGTGCTTGGTAGTGGGTGGCGGTGGTCGGTGGTGGAGGTGGTGGTGGTGGCTGGCGGTGGTGGTAGTGGTCGGTGACGGAGAGTGTCGGTGATAGCGGTCAGTGCTTAGTGGTTGGTGGCGGTGGTCGGTGATGGCGGGAGTCGGTGGGTGGTGGTGGCAGTGATCGGTGACGTAAAGTGGCGGTGGTGGTTGGTGGGTGGCAACAGTCGGTGGTTGGTGGTGGTCGGTGGTGGCGTCAAGTGGTGGTGGCGATGGATGGTGATGGTAGAGGTGGGTGGTGGTGGTTGTCGGGGCTGATGAAGGTTGACAAGGGAATGGAATGGAAAAAAAAACAGGGAGGGGGTGGTGGATGGAATGAATTTTAGAGTTTTTAGAGGCAATAGAATGGATGATTTCATTACTTTGACCAACCAAACACCTTTTTTTTCATTCCGCCTTCCATTCCTGCATACCAAACGCTACCTAGATAATATAATTATAAAAAGAAAATATAAGCTTCGGTAAATAATTTAATATCATGATCACGTTTTTACATGTATATGAACAAATCAAAAGTCTGCAATATTCAATGGATATGAAGTTAAGTATTAAATTGTTATTTATATAACACGTTGCTTATGTTCATTAGTTTTCAAATCTTCATCGAATATTATTCAAATCTTCAACAAACAAAGTTCATATCCCGAACCAGCATCACTACTACCAATACCAAAATCCAATATTCTAAACCAAAACTCAGATATGAGATCTTAACTCAGTAATAAAATATGAAATATGAGTTGTTAGAGAATCTGTTAGTATTATTGTGAACATTACATTGCCATCAAATAAAATGTACATCTTTAACCGAAAAGTTAAAAGTTTGTTAGTCAACAGCTATTGACCTAACTAATAGTTAACCAAACAAAAGTATTGACCAAATTTGCTTGTAGGTGCTAACATTCTTGCACAAGCTAAACATCCATAGTAAGGGAGGGAAGGGCATTACCAGCGGAGAAAACAAACATAATCCAACCCTCGTAGAAGATATTATATCCCCTTGATCAAAATACAACAATCTCATCAACCGTGAGCCCATAAAAGGGCGTGTCTCAAACAAAATATAAATCAATCTCAAGTTGTTTTTAACACTGAAAGAAAGAAATTGGTATGTTGAGTTTATATATTGTCCATAATTGCCTATTTATAAAATGTTCAGTATTGATTGTTGGTAATTTATTGTGATGGCATAGCAAACAGAATCTTGATTGTATCTATATTATTGGTTATAGATAGAGTGTAACTCAACCTTTGGACTCATTAGAACATAGGGTACTAACCAAGATTTGAGACACAAACCCCCCAAAAAGGAAATCTTCAACTATCAAGAGTCGGTTTTATGTTTAGGGTACATGCTGAAAATACATAACTCCGGTATGGTTGCAATTTTCAGCCGTAATTAGCAAGGTTTGAACTAGATTGTAATGAAAACTGTTTTTTTGAGTGATATCATGACCAGGCCATAACATCTACCTCTCTAGGTTTGGTTCAGGAGTATTTTTCAAGCTCGACCTCGACTCAGACTTGACTCATTTGTTATTTATTTATTAATTAATTTCTATTAATGATAATTATATTTTTTTTAATTTGTACATATAACATAGTGTGTATATATTATCCCGTTATCGTTATCATAATTTTATAAACAATAATCATTGTTATATCAATATATATTTAATATATAATATAAAATTTATATGAACAATGGCTTATATAGGCTTGCAAGCTGTTACGAGCTCGATAAACAAACTTATTTTTAGGCTTGAGCTTGAGTTTGTTTAAGCTTGGCTCATTTCGAGCCAATCTCAAATAGTTTACGGATAGCTTGGCTTGTTTACACCCCTAGTCAAAAACAAACTCGAGTTAAAGTAAGATAATGATTTTAGAAAGGAAAAAAAAAACGAAAAATGTACTGTGTAGTTTTAGTTTTGTGATCAGACAAGTAGTTCAAACGAGAAGACAAACATAAATACATAATTAATAATTGGATACCGATAGGCTAGAATCCACTTGAAATGAGCTTTATGAATTAGGAAAATAAATTGATATTTGAAGCAAGTGTTTTATGTCTTTATCGGAACAAAGACTTATGCTCCGGCAAGAGGGCGCACAAGGGACACTATCGTGTCACTAGGGGGCATGGGGCCTCATTTGTTACCTTTTTTTCTTTTTATTATTATTGTTATTATATTATTATTAGGGAGAATTATCTTATTTATATTTATGTTTATGTTAAATTGCACAATGTGTTTTTTATCTTAAAAAAATACACTCTGTGTTCTTTATTTAAAACTTTTGCATACCACAAATCCTTTACACTAACCCTATTTAATATCTTGGCTATCGCCTCTAACCCCTCCAATATCTTGGTTGTCTTTAATTATATATTATTCCTTTAATGGTTCTGATAAGTATTTAAAATACATTTACAACTACAAAAATTCTATAAATTTTACAGAAGCTTATTTACATCCCAAATTTCATTATTGTATTTTTACTTTCGGAAAATATGTTTTTAAATGTATTTTATTTTTCAATTCATAATTAAATCATTATAAATCCGATTTGAGTGACAAAAGCCCACATTTTATATAAAAAGTTTTCTATCATATTTAGCCCCAGTAAAAGTTATTATTTCAAAAAATACTGTATTTTAATATTTTTAAGCATTTTAAATCAAGTTATTCATTCTTAAGGAAAATAAATCTGTTTTATATTAAATGAAAACAAAAAATGCTTTATAAAATTATTTTCAAACTTTAAACATCAGTATATGGGTAAACGATAAGAATTTTGATTTAATTAGTATAAAATTATTTTTTATAATTTATAAAAATAATTTTGATTTAATAAAATTTTATTTTTATAATCTTATACTAATTAAAGTTGAAAAATAATTTTGAGAAAGTATTTTCTGTTAACATTTAATATAAAATAGATTTATTTCCTTAATAATGAATAACTTGATTTTATTTTAAATTGCTTAAAAATATTAAATATTTTATTTTCTGAGATAATAATTTTTACCAAGGCTACATACAATAGAAAATTGTATATAAAAACGTGGGCTTTTAAATCACTCAAATCGGATTTATAATGAATTAATTATGAATAAAAAAGAAAATATATTAAATATATTTAAAAACATATTTTCCGAAAGTGAAAACACAAATAATGAAATTTGGGATGTATATAAGCTTTTGGAAAATTTATAAAAATTTTGGAGTTGTAAATGTATTATAAACAATTATTAGACTCGCTAAATGAATAATATAATTAAAGATAACCAAGATATTGGATGGGGTTAGAGAAGGTAACCAAGATATTGAATGGAGTTCGTGTAAAAGACTTGTGGTGTGCACAAGTTTCAAATAGAGGACACACGGTGTAATTTTGAAAGATAAAGGACAAAACATGTAATTCCCCCTTATTATTATTATACAATATTGTTATTATATCAATTATATATATATCGATAGGATATGGGTCTGAACCCAGGTATGGGCCAAGCTCTAGCGCAGGTCCATATCCAAAAGTCATAAAAAGCTAATGGGGCTAGACTACAACCCACGAACTCAGCACACACGAGTAATAGTGCTCGCGTGGATAAGGACATGATGGCACACACATAATACAACTAAGTCTGGCAAAACGGTGGAATGGTAGGCGTCAGCAAAGATTATTCAAAATAGTATCACTTTAGTTTGGGTCAAAATGGATTCATGTTGAAACATGTCATCTTAGATTTTATTTTTAGCAAAATTGGTTCACCGGTTCTGTTGGTTGTGGTGACATATTGGCGGTAGTGGGTGGGGTTGTCTCATTTAGAACCTCTGTAAATCAGAAACTTTCTTCACAACGACTTTGCTTAAAGTATTTTTTTTGCAGATCCATATGAAAAGCATGTCCCTAAAAATTGTTTCTTAAACAATGGGTCATGGTTAAAAACATCAGAGTAAACCAGACTCAAGAATAATGGGTCAAATGAAAAGCAAGTCCCAAAAATCTATTTGAACTTGCATTGGTAACAATATCCCGACTAAAATATAAAGGACAATAAAAAAACACAATGTAGATCTTCTTCTTGCCATACAAGTAAATAAAAATGAATATGTATTTATACTACAATACAAACACAAATCCATCACTATACTACATTAATTAATTGGTAACTAATCATTCTCTTTTTTTCCTTTTTGCTAAGTTGATATTACATATAGTTATGAAATACTAACTTCATGATTGTGCACTTAATTGTTGTTTTCTTGATGAAAAAGACAAGCTTTTTTTTCTCATCTTTGTTCTAATTCTACTATAGTGGAGAGTTCAAATGAGAACAAAATAACTTGTAAGAAGAAAAAGAACAAATATTAACCAATACAAATCTTCAATATAATAATTGTATTTAATGTTAAATTAATTGTTTATTGAGTAAATTACCAAAACTGTCCCTGTGGTTTGGCCCAATTAGCCACTCCAGCCCAATCTTTTAAAAATCGCATGAACAGTCATTGATCTTTCAAAAAATATGCCAAAACATTCTAACGACTTAACCCGGTTAACTTTTCTTCGTTAAGTCAGGGGCATTTTCGTCCAGTCACTTATAATTTTAAAACCCAGTTGACCCAGGTAACTCTTGTCCCCCTTTATAAACCTCTTAATCGTAATTGTTCGTTTTTAATGTCATAATCCTCCCTCTGCTTTCATCTCCCTCCAAAATCCACGTTCCTCTGCAAATCTTACTCTCCCCTGTTGTCACATTGATCATGGATGACGACGAAGGATGGCGTTTGAGGAAAGACGATAAAGAATTTGATCATGACTCCAAATATGGTCAGTACAACAGTTTTCGTCTTTGTTGTCTTAGTAACTCAAACTATTGATAATGTGCACTCTGATTAAGCTTCAGTAACCTCTGTTTCTACGATTATACAAGTTCAATCAAAGAGAAGTTTTCGATTAAGCTTTATCATGCTGGTGAGTTTAATGACCCTGAAGTAGCTATGATATATCTAAACGCCAAGGTTAACTACATTGATCATGTGCACTCTGATTGGTTTGCTGTGGTAACTTTGTATGACTTTTTGTCTGAACTAGGGTACTTAGAAAGTGATGAAGTTAGGTTTTTTATAGGCAGCCAGGAGAAAGCCTAGATACTGGTTTAAGACCAATCCTATTTGATACACAAGTCTTAGAACTACTCAAACTAGTTGAGACTGAGAAACTAATTGAGGTATATGTTGAGCATATATTCCCAGACTATGAAACTTTAAAAAACAGAAAGGTTTGTGAAGATGTTAATAAGTCTGATGAGGAAGAATTCTCATATCAGACAGATTTGGATTTGTGGGAATGTACTGATAGTGAAGATAGTGCTTATAAGCTTGATAGGGATGTGGATAATCAATCATCTGATAGTGAGGATAGTGCTGATGCAAACACTAGGAAGACAAAGAAAAACAGGGAGACTGTATGGAATGATGATGATGAGGAGGACTCTGACTTTATTGTAGATGAGGATAAATTAGTTGTAACACCCCAAAACCATTCGTTTGCCTAACTACGCCATTAGGCGTGATTAGCAAAATATTAACACGAGACTTAGAGGATAAGAATATGGGTTATATTCTAATAAGGAAATAACCTAGTTAATAATATTATGTTTATAAATGAATAAAAGGTGTTTGAAACTAGCTTATGAGTTCGTTTTTTTTATATACGAAAATGACAGTGGGAAAACTTGAGGGACTATAGTTGTCATTAGCCAAACAAATGTGTTAATTAATAATATTAGTGTAAACACGTGTGTGTGTGTATGTCGAATACAGAGAACAAAAAAGAGGGATTCTTCCCTAAAACCCTAAATCCATAAGCATGTTCAAATCAAGGGCATTTGTGGAGGATTTAAATGCATGAAGCCAAATATGGGTCATCTAAGGTCCTACATATACCAAGGCACCTTTAATTTGGATATTTTGAAGTTATGTTTGTCTTTGATCATGGTGAAAATCTTGGGTTTGATAAAACGTGAGATTTCTTGTTGTTAGGGGTTTCTCTAGCTTTAGGGAGCCTCAATGATGCCTAATTTGGTTATGAATCACATCCTACATGTGTATTTGATTTTGACCATATGATTATGTGAATATGTAAGATTTAGATTTAACCTCTAGGTTGAATCCACTTCTAGATAGCAATATTTGAGACTCTTAGGAGTTGTTATAATGAAGAAATTAGGCTAAAGAGTCTAAACAACATGATATGATGATGATTAGATAAATGGGTATGCTTTGGCTAGCTTAAACTCATAAAAATCAATTGAATTGGTGGGCGCACACCAAGTGTTTGATAAAATGCTTGAACGAGAAAGTAAATGTGTAAAAAAATGTATGAACATGAAAACTAGAAATGTGATGTTGAGCTTGAGGTAAAATGAATACATGATGCCATGAATAATGAAAGAAATCCATATTATGTGTTCTAACAAAAACAAGGTTTGACATGTCCCTAAGTTAGGTACAAGGACTAGGGAGCAAACGGGTCAAACAGATGCAAGCTCAATGCGTACGGAAGGAAAACGGATATAAGGTAAGTAACACTTACACTAGTAGTCTACAAATACAACTCTTGTATTAATATAAGTGTTTAAACTTTGAAGTGGGACAAAGGTATGACCTCAAGGGGTGAAACCTATTAATCGGGTGACTTATGCGAATTCATGTCAAAACAAACTCCATAGTCATAAATGAATCATATAGTGTTGATCAAATAATGGAAATCATCAATTGGGTCACCAATAAAGACATGTGGTAAATAAGAGTCTAAACTCAAGTTTTAGATAGAAATCACATGAATAAGGAAGTTATGTAATCATGAGTCTTAACGGGTCGAATGGGTGATTCCCTCACCATTCGAACCCGACATTAAAAGCCGGTTATCTAAGCTTTAAGAAACTTGTGGATAACGGGTCAAATGGTAAATGCATTACCATTCAGTCCTAAAAGACTAATGTGGTCAATCTAGAGTGTATGCAGGAGGACACTTGGAAATTGGGTACTCGTTGCCTAAGTAATCCATATGGGTGCAAGGTATGGGTCAACGCCACCTGGTAAGTCCATAGCTAAATAAACGCCTTCGGGCAAAGCAACGTGGGTACTAAAGCTACTCACATGAAGTGTGGGTGTCAACCAAGTAAGTTATTTCCATAGCTATGTCTAATGCGCGCTAATGCGCTTAGAATTGATTAAATAGGAGAAATATTGAGAAAAGGTGGAAATCTAAGTCCGTAAGGACTTAGAAGTTTTTAAACAAGTCATTGGGTCAAAAACATTGGAATTGGAACAAGAAGTTTCGCCACGAATGGCTAAATTGAAAGATTTGACCATGAAGGGCATTTTGGGAATTTAAAAGATTTCTAAAGGTTGAATACAAGAAACTAAATCATAATGAAACAAATCGGACAAACGCTTTTGTTGATCAAGTGTCTAATGACTTGACAACTCGAACGGTAAGCAATTTAAGTAGTCAAAAGTGTCTTGTTTGATTCAAGGCCCTAACGGGTCGATTTCGGTAAAAATCGACATAAACACTTAAAACCATGAACCAGGTCGTAGTATCATGAACCGGCCTATAATTTGAGTCAAACACAGCTTTATTTAGTCGGAATGTCAATATATAGCCTTCAGGAATCATCAAACGCGATTGTGACATGATTCCCATGCTTTAAAATCACAAATCAGCATCTGGTCAAAATGAGCGGGCCGCTCACTTGAGTGAGCGGCCGCTCACTATGAAATAGGCAGCCTGACAACCTGATTTTTAAAATTTTATATAAAATCGTAGAAAAATCGTTATGAGGTGTTCTTTATATGCATGGAAAGCTCTCTGAGCGTAGAACAATTCTTATTTGAAAGTCGAAGTCGGATTTTGGGTTTTAGAAAAGGTTTTAGCGATCCGAACAGCTGCTGTGCAAAAGTTGCAGCAGTTTGTTCTCCTGATAAAGGGCAGTTTGGCCTGGTTCGTTCCGTTTCGACGTGTAACGACTATCGTACCAGTTTAAATGTATCATTTGACAACCCACTAACCATTATTTGTTTAATGGTGCTAGGTAAACATGTGATGGAAGTCCCGGAGCAAGGATCAAGTCGCGATAAGAGCCGAACACACCCGATCACTCATCAAGCTTCCGCATTAGAATTCAAGGAACTCCCGTTATAACGCAAAATCTTAGAGTATGTTTTAACTATTAAAATGTAAAGATTTGTGGGAATCAAATATGTATTTGATCTTAATGGTTTGAGTTTATAATAAATTTCAAAGTTTTAATCGGGAGTGGTTTAAGTAAGGTCAAAACTCGTAAGATTAGACGTTAATCACGTGATTACGGGTTAGGGTCTAATATTAGTAGAGGATTATGAGGTTGATATGGAAAACTATAAGGCTGCAGTAGACCCAGATGGTAGTGAAGGTGAGGAATTAGAGGATGAAATGGAAGATGAGGTTGAAGTAGATTTAGATGACTTTGACAGTTTGAGTGATGAGGATGAGCCTAAGTTGCATAATTCACTTAGGAGGAACAGGAAACAGAAGAGGAGAAGCAGATCAAAGAATGATGACTGTCCATTTTATCTTACTCAAACATTTACTTCTAGAGCTGTTATGAAGAAGATGTTGAAGGATTATGTTGTGGAAACCAGGAGGCAGCTGAGAATAGTGAAGAATAATAAAGGTAGGTTCAGGGTTATTTGCCATGGTATTAATCCACAACTTGGTGGTAGTTGTGCCATTAATGCAGATAAGTCAAAGTTGGGGGTATTTCTGTAAACCTACCCAAAATAATTAAAAAAAGAAGGAGAGGCAGAACCCTCCACCTCAAAACCCAAGAAACCTAGAAAGAAATACCCCCCCACCCACCTGTCCTTTTGCTCTTCTCAACTCCTGTAGTCATGTACTTGGGGCTTGGGTTGTGAAGACCTTAGTCACATATCATTCTTGTCTTCAATGTCGGGGTGTTAGATTATGCACAGTTTCTTGGTTGGCTCAGGATATAGAGCATATTGTCCAGGCAAGTGCAAACATAACAGTAGCTGCTTTAGTTGATATTGTTCAGAAGAATAGGCACGTTCAGGTGACCAGAAACCAGATGTTTAGGGCCAAAGTGAAAGTAACTGAAAAAATGGTAGGTTGTTATAGGACTCAGTATGAGAAGCTTAGGGATTATTCTGAGGAGTTGATGAGATCTAACCCTGGAACATCAATCAAAATTGATGTAGAGAGAGCATACAATCCAGATAAACCTACAAGGCAGTTTAGAAGAATTTACATTTGTCTTGGTGGTCTGAAAGATGGGTGGAGGTTATGTGGTAGAGAAATCCTGGGTTTGGATGGTTGTTTCATGAAGGGACCCATCCCTAGACAGATTTTAACTACTGTGGGTGTGGATGGTAACAATGGAATTTATCCAGTGGCTTATGCATTGGTGGAAGCAGAAACAATGGAGACTTGGAGTTGGTTCTTGGTGAACCTGGGACATGATTTGGATATTGGTCCCAATTCAGATTTCACTTTTATAGGTGACAGGCAAAAGGTAACTTTCATTCTTGTTTCCTTATTATCTTGTTTATGCTAACTGATTCAATGATGATTTGCCATATGTATTTATGCAGGGCATCATACCAGCTATCTCTAGGCTATTCCGAAAGGCAGAACATAGGTTCTGTCTTAGGCATATCCATGAGAACATGAAAACCAAATGGAGGGGACAAGTGTTCAAGGAGTTGCTATGGAGTTGTTCAAGTGTGACCACATCAATAGGATGGGAGAAGGCTATGAATGCAATAACCAAAACTGATAAACCATTGCATGATTGGCTGAAACAGATCCCACCAAAACACTGGTCAAGATTTCACTTTAATGGTATGACTCATCTTATTTATGTTTCATGTGCTTAGAATGTATGTTAGGAAAACTGAAATATAGTATGTCCTTGAATAATAATGCATGCAGGAAGGCCAAAGTGTGATATGGTGTTGAATAATATATGTGAAGTATTCAACAGGCATATCATTGGTGGTAGGGACAAACCAATCATAACTTGCCTTGAGTACATAAGGGAGTACCTAATGAAGAAGATTGTGGTTGTTAAGAAGTTGATTGCAAAGACTGATGGGCCTTTAACACCTGCTGCAACCAAGACTTTTGAGAAGATAAAAACTGAGGCATCACAATACAATGTGATCTGGACATGTATGTTTCATATACTCATTTGATATGATCTTTAATGCCGCTAGAAACCATTTTGACTATTCATGTTTAATACAGGTGGATCCAGGTACCAAGTTACATGCTATGCTACACATGACCCGAGGGCTGTTAACCTTGATGAAAAGAGTTGCTCTTGTAGGAAGTGGGACCTGACTGCTATGCCATGCAAGCATGCAGTGGCTGCCATATGGTGTTATGCAGTGCATGGAGGTGATGGCATACCTGAAAGGTGGGTTGATGAGGTTTACTGGTTGGAAACCTGGAAGAGAGTGTATGAATGTACCATTGCTCCAATCAATGGTATGGATTTGTGGCCAGAATCAAGAGGCCAACCACCCTAACCTCACCAAAGCATCACAAGCAACCAGGCAGGCCAAAAAAGGCAAGAAATAGATCTGCAGAAGAAATGGAAAAGTCTAGTCAAGTTAGCTAGATTGGTAATGCTTCTCAGCCTACCATGCCAACCATTCCAGACAGGGGTAAACTGCCAAGAAAAGGTCAGATAGTGACTTGTCTTCTCTGCAAGCAGAAGGGGCATAACAGGAGGTCATGCAAGCTGAAGAAGACTTCCTAGGTTGGTAGTGGCAGTTGTGATGGTGGTGGCAATAACACTCAGGATGGTGGATCACAAGTGGTTAATTAGTAGGCTATGTTGGTTGTCTCATGACATTTGAACAATATTATGTTTATGTATTTTGGTTGTGTCATGACATTTTAACAATATTATGTTAACAATACTACAAACCTGCATGACCCATTTGAACAATACTACACATTTACAACATGTACCAAATGTTTGCAAAACTGCACATTTCATGACCCATTTGAAGAATACTACAAACCTGCATGACCCATTTGTTCAACGTCATAGGCTGCATTATAATGTTTAACTGATACATGAAACTGATACATAACAAATAGATAAAAACAATTGCATTGAAACAACAAACATTCATTCGTTAATTCATGAGTGAAACTGATACATGAGAATTTCATAAGAAATACAACAATAACTACGTACTATTTGACCCACTTGACTTTTCTAACCCAAATAACACAGAATACAAAATGATTAACACCTAAGTTCCACCCAAATACATCTTCAATCTTTTGTTGGACTGTGTCAATCTTGCATTTTCGATAGACAAGTTTGAAAGGGCCACCTCATGCACACATTGATGATCCAACCAAACAAAGAAGCCACAACCACTTCCCTATCAGCCACATTCGTTAGAAATGGAAAAATTAACAACTTAAACTTTTCAATTGGAAAACTTACCTTTCAATTACAACAATTGAACTGTCGGCCAGGGTTTATTGACGTCCACGAAGTTTTGATAACAGTTCCAGCACCACATGAGCAAACAACCATCTTGATTATAGATCGAATTGGGAGGGAAGAAGGATTTGGATCATTGGTTTTGAACAATTAGGGTTTATAATGATTTGGGGAAAAACCCAGGGTTTATAAAGGGGGATAAGAGTTACCTGGGTTTTAAAATTATAAGTGAGAGGACGAAAATGCTCCTGACTTAACGAAGAAAAGTTAACTGAGTTAAGTCGTTGGACTGTTTTGGCATATTTTTTTGAAAGATCAAGGACTGTTCATGCAATTTTTAAAAGATTGGGCTAGGGTGGCAAATTGGGCCAAACCACTGGGACGGTTTTGGTAATTTACTCTTGTTTATTTTTGTAACCCGCTAAACTAGTTCAATAAATGAAACTCATAATTAATTTTTAAGTTATATACTTTCAAAGCAAACCTAATTAAAATGGAGTATTTTGATATGTGTAGGATATGCTTAGGATGAACTTTTATATGTGTAGGATAAACGTATGATAATCTCGATATGTGTAGGATAAACATATGATAATTTTCGATATATGTAGGATGGATTTTTATATGTGTAGGACAAATTTTGATAATGTGTAGGATAAAGTGTTAAAGAGTAATTAATTAGAAAGTTAAAAATTAATGTAAGAAGAGTTAAAGTATTTAATGTTTATCATTATGTCATTTGTTCTTTTTGTTCTCACATTAACTTTCTTCTTATTTGATCCCCCCCCCCTTTTGCTATAAATACCAAAGCTTTTTCTGGCAAACCAGAACATTTTCCTTATCATTACCATCTCCAGCGTCTTTTACATGGCAATCCCATCTCAATCCAAGTTTTTAGATGCAAATTCATAAGCTTCTATACAATCCAAGTTGCACCCACTTAACATCAAGATTAGATGGAATTTGCTTACTTTATGAAGTGTGGGACGTACTTTGGCTGTGTAGATAAACGTAAGAAAAAGGTTTAGAAATATCATAATTTGTTGGCTAAAAGCAGAACTTATATGAACTAAGAACATGTATAGGAATTACTATAAGATAGATTCTCCTTGCAACATTCTAGTGTGTACTAAGTTTTTTATAATTCAAGAAAAACTTGCAAATATACTTACATGGTGTGGGAGATCAACATCCATGATTACAACAAGACTTCGTGAAGCATGCTTTAGACTATGAATGTAAGCAGTCACTGTTCAAAGAAAAAATGGCTTAATTTATTAATATAACTTAAAAATTCAAATAGAGAACCAAAGACGTACCTAATCCAAGCTTCCGTGGTGTATCCCTTAGTTGTTATACTGAAAAAATAATGATATGAAAAAGCTCTAGACATATAGGAGACAACAATTTTGCACTATGAGATACAAACATAACTATTTCCATATATATATAAAATTCTATTAAGTTCAAAAGTTCATATATATACTTCTAATTTCATAATATCATATTTATCCTTTTACAGCAACACTAAATGTATCTCATAGGAAGAAAAAAGTGAGTTACATAGAAAAATACGATAACTGTTTCTTTTTGTGCTCATCGACTTTCCAATTAAAAGTCTAATTAGCAGGTTACACAATGTTCAAACTATCAAAACAATAAAAAAATATGTAAATGTAAGAGAACACGTATAGTAGATAATATAAAATGGCTAGTTTCGTATAAACAGAGATTCAAACGTACCTTGAGTGCCATTAGAGAAGAAGAATTAGATATGAGGTTTGTACTTATAGGTAGGGGTGTTCATGGTCCGGTTTTCGCGGTTTTTAGGTCAAACCGTGAACCGAACCGTTAGTAACGGTTTTTGAATTTTGTAAACCAAAACCAAACCGTAGAAATTTTAAACTGAACCAAACCAAACCGTTAGTAGCGGTTTGGTTCCGGTTCGGTTTCGCGGTTTGGGCTCGTTGAATCTTTATACAAGAAGTCTAGAATTTGCAAAAAAAAAAAATGTCGTCCACAACTCCAAGTTCCTTTAAACATAAAACAAGTTTTTTTGTAATAATTAACAATCCAAATATCTTAAAAGACCATCTAATTTAGCAAATACATAAATAAAATATACCCAAACACATCAAAACAAAGATTGAATTTGAAAGTTAAAAAACTTACATAAGGATTTAAATTACTGTAATGAAATATATGCTAATGTAAAATGAGTTAGTCCACTATTACTTTACAAAAATTTAGTTATAGGCAAAAACAAATTTTATTTTATCCATGTCTATATATAATATGAAAATATTTATAAAAAAATATAAATAAATCCTTACGGTCCGGTCCGGTTTTTTGCGGTTGGTTTCCGGTATAAACCGTAGACCAAACCGTTTGCTACGGTTTGAAAATATTGAAACCGACCGACCGAAAGTTAAGTAAAAAAACCGACCATGAAACCAAACCGACGACCGGTTTGGGCGGTTTCACGGTTTGAAACCAAGCCGTGAACACCCCTACTTATAGGAGGCCAAATGGAAATTTGTAAGGGCATGTGTAGTGGGCTTCATGGGGGGCATTATGGGGATTTATGGCGCCCCATAACGCCCTCTACAGCTCTACATCGCCCCCTTGGGCTTTATGGGGCTCTATGGGGGAAGAGCTCTATGTGTATAACAGGCGTTTTGAAAGATAAATTAATTTTATAATATTATTTTTAATCAATTTCTACACCCAATCAAATATCTTCAACACTCAATCAAATAATAATATTTTAATCCTCATGAAGCTCTATAAAGCTCCTCACCCACTACACACATATTTTTCATAAAGCCTCATGGAGCCCCATGGAGCATAAAGCCCTCCACTACATATACACTAAGGCTAATGCGAATTGCATTTAATGGAGATGATTAATGCGTGAAATTTAATTCGACTAGTATGGGGACCGATTAGCATGTCAGGAGAAGGTTTTTGGTCGATTAGATGAATGAAATGGAAGAAGATGAATAATCGTTTGATGAATGAATATGATTAATGATGAATAATGGCTTACAATTATTATACCATTGAAGATGGATATTGATGATCATAATGAGGAATATGTGAAGTAAATGATACGGTTGGAAGAAGATGAATAATCACTAGATGAATGAATATGATTAATGATGAAGATGGGTGTTGATGAACATAATAAGGAATATGTGAAGTAAATGGCACAGTTTCAATACTATAATGGCTTGAGTTAATGTCATTGGGCTGCATTAGTGTGTTATACAATTGTCATCCAAGCTTGTACAACAGAGACATAAAAAAAAGAAAATGAGTAAAAATTAGAGAATTACACTATAGCTCTTGGTATGCAATCTTAAACTTAATATAAAATTACCTATCTATCCATCCAGTTTCTTAATAAGGTGAACTGAATATCATTACTTTGACTTCATATTATCTATTATTAGATTTAACTCAAACATGTGAGCTATTAATTAACTATGGGGTGCCATAGCCACAACATCATAATACTAATAACGTGACACTATTCCGAATTGTGTGATAATTCTACAATGTTCTTTTTTTCTATCTATGTGGTCCTAGAGAATTGGTCCAATTTCATGTGTCGATCATATATTCGATTTGCTTGATGGTTCTATGTGTGCCAACATCCATCACACATTGTTTGGCACATTTGGCGTCCAACCTACATATGCTTTGAATTAAATATATTTACATATGTGGGTTAATTGAGTATTTTCTTTTAATTTGTTGTATCATCCTTTTATCCATGTTTTGTGATACACTTATTTACCATTTGTTTCTTTTTTTCTGCTTCTTATTTTGTGCTTATTATTAAAGGATTATTACAACATATTTGACCCTAATAACTTACTCCTTGCAACTCACCTCAAGTCTCCAACATGCATAAAATACCAAACCTCCTCATGGTCCTACTTTGTTCTAACTCTTCCAAAAATCCCATTCTAAAAATAGTACCATAATCAATTGAGACCTCCTATTTGCAGACCAACCAATCAAGTGAAAGGGCACTCATACCTTTTCATTATACAAGATAAACACTTTGCAAAACGACCAACCGCTATACAATCAATCATTCACACAATAACATAAATATGTTGAACTTTTCACTCAGTTAAAACAAGATTCAACACAACGTAACACCATTAGATTCAAAAGATAAAGGATATAAAATAGAACAAATATAGGCATAAGCATTACTTTTTCTTGTAAGTAAATTACACAATTATCCCTTAGTCTTCTAAGTTTCACAAGAAATGAAACCTGTGAGTTATGTACAAACATGTAATCAACCATAATGTTAATCGGTTTGGTTTTCGATAACATTAGTATATTCTAATCGAAACCAAAATACAAAACCGATTTCAAATATTCCAACTGAACAAAAAACCAATTTTTGTTTTGGCTTTGACTATCTAGTCATTATTTTTGTTGGACTAGGTTTGACTAATTAAGATTAAACTAAGGATGTTTGTTACCCGAGGTTAAAGAAGCGTAAGCACTCATGAGGTTAGGCGTTAGCCCCTTCACCAAAAAGGTGGGTGGAATTAAATTGGAGACCAAACGAAAAAAAAAACCGTGGTGTTCCGCTACTCATTGTTTCCTTTTTTTTATTTTAATGTTATTTTAATAGGCAGCGGGTTGTTAAATCTATCGTAACCATTATAGAGTGCGGTTTAAATAAAGAAAAAAAAATGCCGATAATGTGAAAGATAATTTATGAACTGCCGTTAAAATTAATAATGAAACCTTAACACATGGTCTAAACAACAAAAACCACATTAACCATCACATGTTATTTATTTTATTCAGTTAAAAACAAATTCAAATTTCAGTTTACTTTAACCACTTCAAAACCAAATATTTAACACCCATATAACCAAGGGACTAATCTTGCAAGTCACCCAAACTCAAAAGTAAAAAGTGATTAGCATGTAAAAGTTAATACAAGTTATCGTAATTATTAAAAAAATAATAATACCAAAAATACATAATGGTAAAAACGACGAGCCAACGCATATTATCCCCCCCCCCCCCCTTCTTTCCTTATCGTTTTCCGATACAACATCTTGCCGGATCCACGACGATTCCCTTTGCCCTTTCTCTCTCTTTCTCTCTCTCTCTCTAACCCTAAAAACTTATAATAATAATATTCACTTTCCTGTCTTGACTCTCTCTCATCACATATCTTCTCTCTCTATACCTTCAATTGCCTTCATCCTCCATCCCAATTCCTAGATTCACTCACTCACTCCATAATGCTGAAAATTTCACCCTAACTTTTATAAAAAAAAAACCCAATCCAAAACCCATTCATTTCAAAACCATGCCTGAACAACAACAATTTTCCTCATCATCTCCATCACCACCTCCTTCATCAAACCTTACTCCTACTGCTACCAATAATAATAATATTAATAATATTATTATTAATAATAATAACAGTTTTATCATCAAACCCTTACTCTCCATTCCCCGTACCAGATCTCAACCCACTTCCCGCCGTGTCACACCTACCACCACCACCGCCGCCGCTGCTTACGTCACATCTGACGTCATCGCCACCATCAAACAACCTACAACATCTGGTTCAGAGCTCATAGAAAAGCGTTTAAAAAACGGAGATCTATACATCGGAGGCTTCTCCAACAACTTACCACACGGATCGGGTAAATATTTATGGTCCGATGGATGTATGTACGAAGGAGACTGGAAGAAAGGCAAAGCGTCAGGTAAAGGTAAGTTTTCATGGCCGTCAGGTGCTACATACGAAGGCGAGTTTAAATCCGGTCGAATGGAAGGTTCTGGAACGTTTACCGGTTCAGCCGGTGACACGTACCGCGGGTCGTGGTTAGCAGACCGGAAACATGGGTATGGAGTGAAGCATTTTAGTAATGGTGATTATTATGAAGGGTTATGGAAACGGAATTTACATGACGGTAACGGCCGTTATGTTTGGAGGAATGGGAATGAGTATGTTGGTGAGTGGAGAAACGGCGTTATGGACGGCAGAGGGGTTTTAATATTAGCTAACGGTGACCGTTATGACGGATGTTGGGAGGATGGGGTTTCTAAAGGACAAGGAGTGTACACGTGGCAGGATGGTGGTTGTTATGTTGGCTTGTTTGAGGCTAAACAGATTTGTAACAGTAACGGTATTGGTAATGGTAATGGTAATGTTAATGGGGTGTTTTATCCGAGTGATGGGACGGTATCGATGGCGAGGAAGCGGTCTTCGGTTGACGGTTCGAGGGGTAGTTTAACGGAGAGGGGGTTTCCGAGGATATGTATATGGGAGTCTGATGGGGAAGCTGGGGATATTACTTGTGATATAATTGATAATGCAGAGGCGACGATGTTGTATAGAGAGTCGATCGGGTTAGGGAGGAGTGAGGTGATTAGGCAGTTTAGGAGGAATCCGTGTTGGGTGAATGGCGGTGAGGCGAAGAAGCCGGGGCAGGTGATTGCTAAAGGGCATAAGAATTATGATTTGATGCTTAATTTGCAGTTGGGGATTAGGTAAAATTGTGTTTAATTTGTTGCGAATGGGCGTAAGAATTATGACTTGTATTGATGTTGTGTGTTTGGATATTGTTGATTGCTTGATTATAGGTATTCTGTTGGGAAACATGCTTCGGTGACACGGGAGTTAAAGACGACGGATTTTGATCCGAAAGAGAAGTTTTGGACTCGGTTTCCGCCTGAAGGATCGAAGCTTACTCCGCCGCATCAATCTGGAGAGTTTCGATGGAAAGATTATTGCCCGATTGTGTTTAGGTATTGTTTAAGTTTAAATCAGTGACTAGAATGTTGAATTTTGCTGTAGAATTTCAAATTATTGATTGTTTATAAATTGTTGATGGTTTTAGACGTTTGAGGGAGTTGTTCCAAGTTGATCCTGCGGATTATATGTTAGCGATCTGTGGGAACGATGCTCTTCGTGAGCTTTCGTCACCTGGGAAAAGTGGGAGCTTTTTTTATTTGACGCAGGATGATCGGTTTATGATCAAGACTGTGAAAAAGTCAGAAGTCAAGGTATAAAGATCTTGATTGAATGTTTATCGTAATGAAACGGTTGATATATTTTCATTTGAAACTAAATTTGGGAAACGTGGTTTTAGGTTCTCATCAAAATGCTGCCAAGTTATTACGAGCATGTTTGTCGTTATGAGAATTCTCTTGTCACAAAGTTTTTTGGTGTTCATTGTGTCAAACCTATTGGTGGCATTAAGGTAATTTAATTTCCAGTTTGAACCGTTTAGTGGTGTTTGGATTTGCGATTTGCCACTAATGAAATCATTGTGAACTTAATGTAATGCAGACTCGGTTTATTGTGATGGGCAATCTATTTTGCTCTGAGTATCGAATCCATAGAAGATTTGATCTTAAAGGATCATCACATGGGCGCATGACTGATAAACCTGAGGAAGAAATTGATGAAACCACCACACTCAAGGATCTTGACCTCAACTATGTGTTTCGTCTTCAAGGAGACTGGTTCAAAGAATTAATTAAGTTAGTATTATCTTCAGCTTATACGGTTCTATCTTCTATCCACTGTATATATGGTCAATTCGCTTACATATAATGTTTGCGTTTTCAGACAAATAAACAGAGATTGTGAGTTTTTAGAGGCTGAAAGGATTATGGATTATAGTCTTCTAGTTGGCATGCATTTTCGTCATGATAATACCGGCGACAAAATGGGGTTATCACCATTTTTGTTGAGAAATGGTATTTTTCTTTTATCTTTATACTATATATATGTATATTTGTTGGCGCTTATAACCTTAATAATGTTTTTTTGCAACAATTTGTAACATAATATCTAATGTCATATCAGGAAAGAGTGATTCATATCAAAATGAAAAGTTCATGCGTGGATGTCGGTTTCTTGAAGCTGAGTTACAGGACATGGATCGCGTGTTGTCTGGCCGGTATGTTTCCATGTCATTATGTGTCTATTTAAGTTTTGTAACTTTTTCATTGATTTTCTGGTTCTAGTGGCGACTAGCTGTCCATTCGTTGAGCAAATGCCCTAATTAATTGGCTTAAAATTGTGACATTGTCATGGTGGTTGATAAGTTTTAATGTTCTTTAAGTCGACAACCATTTTCTATAAATGGTGCTTTTATCATGGTGGTTGGGAAATAATTAATATGAATCGGTGTTTGGTTGGCAATATGATGTAGTTTCATCAGACAAGGTTTATTTGTGGGGACCCTTATGTATTATTATGGCCTTCTAATTGCATTTTGCGACACATGTTCGTGTTTCGGCTTGACTTTGACATTTTCTTCTTTTGTTTCCAAAAAACTAATCCTGGAAATGCTCTCAATGATCCATATGTCATATGGGTAATGGTTGACTTTATCTAAAGCAATACATAAGTATTATTATGCTTTCTAATTTCATCTATTGACACATGATCATGTTCCGGCGTTGACTTTGGGCTTTTCTTAATTTGTCAAAAATCCTGTATATTACCTAATGATTGAATTCATCTAAATTCATAGATAAGTCTTATTATGTTGTTATAATTACATTTATGAACAAATGTTGTTTGTACTTTTGGTCTTATCTACTAAAATCTGCCAAAAAATAATGCCTGTAAATGCTCTCCTTGATCTATATGGCACATGGGTAATGGCTGTTAATCTGTTATCATCTAAACTCATACATAATTGTTATTTATGGCTTTTCTAATTGCATTTCTTGACACATGTACATGGTTTAGCTTTGACTTTTTCTTTCTAAATTTACCAAAAGTCATCTGTTAAAAGACATTCATGATCCATATGGCATATAGGTAGTTGGGTATTGGTTTGACTTTGTCTGAATTCATACATAGTTATTGATATAATAAGTTTTGAAATATTAAAAAGTATTATATTTCTTAATCAGGAAACCGTTAATCAGATTGGGAGCAAACATGCCAGCTAGAGCTGAGAGGATGAGCCGGCGAAGTGATTTTGACCAATATACCCCAGGTGGATTCAACAATTTGACACCTTCAAGAACCGGTGAAACATACGAGGTAGTACTCTACTTTGGAATCATCGACATTTTACAAGATTATGATATTAGCAAGAAGCTGGAACATGCATACAAATCGTTACAAGCGGACCCATCATCCATCTCGGCTGTGGATCCAAAGCTTTATTCCAAACGCTTTCGTGATTTCATAGGCAGAATCTTTGTAGAAGACAGATGACCGTTCGATTGATAACAGATTTTCAATCAAACCATTAGTTCCTGCCGAGCTTCGCAAAGTCAGCAGGCTCGGAACGGCGAAGATAACGGTTCGGGTTGTCGGGTTGTTTATGTACATGTTGGGTGAGGGAGAATTGGATTGTTAATGTGTTATTTTGTTGAATTATTTTCCTTGAAATTTTTGTGGGTAGCAAGGAACATGTGAAGAAGAAATTAAAAAGAAAAAAAAAGAGAGAGGTTATAGTATAGGGTGCTTTTGGGAATAATAGAAAATGTACAGGGTGTTACTATATATTTGGTGGTAATTTGACAGTTTTATATATATTGGAAGGACCATTTTTGTAAAATGTGAACAGTTAAATGTCTGGAAGGTTAGTTTGGTAAATTGGGTTAGGTCATATGAAAGCAGAAGCAGGAATGTGTGGTTGAATGACTTTTGCTTTTGTGTTGGGAGGGGGGTACAGAAGTCTGCATAAAAAGCTGTGAAAGCAAATTTGGCAAAAATTTTGAAACAAGTATGGTATGTGAAATTTACCATGTACCCCATTTACCTTTTTTAATATTTTTTATTTAATATATTATGTTGAACTTGAGATAATTGTATAATACTTCTTATATAAAATAAAAAAAAACACAACATAATGGTTTTTTATGCTATGAAATGAACATACATGTTTCTTAGTGTTTGACCACACTAATTTGAAAGCTAAGAGTTTAAGGGAGATAAGATTATTATTAATATGATCCAATAATCCATTTTACATTGATGATTTGTCATTTAATTTTGTTAAAAAAATCTTATATACTTTATCTCAGTTTATCATTTTCCTTATAATTGAGATTGGATCGGTAAAAGGTCTGACTCTATGGTAGCCGCCTTGAAACAATTTCCCTTAATGAGCTACGAATCAAATAAGGTTACGGGCTTCCTGCCCTAAGAGTGGGTATTTGCAATCACTAGAGTATTATATTACGCTTAAAGAAGCGAGAATAGAAAGCAATGCATTCACGTATGTATGAAATAAACAATTTATATCTAATATATAGTAAGTATTATATATTACTATAATAAGTCTATAAAAAATACAACGAATTTGAAGAATAATATTCTATAAAAGAATAGATATATTTATGCTTAAAATATTATCATGTGTCCACCAGAAATGATGTGTTTGGTGCCTGAGATATTGGACGTGACAGCACGTCTGTGTTGTGTAAATATACGTGGTATGAAGGGGGTATTTGGTCATTTGGACAAAGTATGTGGGGTTAGAGAAGAGGGTAAAAGTGTAAATAAGAGGGAAACATGGTGGCTGTATATTAACAACTTTGTTGACCAAAACAAAACCTCGGTTTTCGTGTCTTATGCTTTCATAGATCCGAAGCATGGGTCTAAAATCTGAAACTCCATGGACTTGTCATTTAAAAACTATAATTATATATTTTTAAAAATTTTTTGGGCAGATTAAATTATTTAATTAGTTTTGGGAAGATACAAAGACCTACCATTTTTTTATATTAAAATTATTAAAAAATAAATATTTTTGAAGTTTATTCTTGCTTTATATGAGGGCCTAGGCTGGGATTTAAAAAATAATGTGTCACGTTGGTTACTTTAAAGATAATTGTGTCAATTCAACCGGTTCTATTGAAGAAAAAATGAATTGGATTTTTTTCTTAAACACATGTCAATAATATAGGGGAACAAATTGGAAAATACTTTTAAGGGTGAGCTAACCTACAAATGAGTCTTATTTTCATTTAACAAACACCCCCTTGAAAGTATATGATTTTTGTAAGACTCATTTGTATATGGTTAGATTACATATTTGGTTGTTAAATGAAAGAACACAAATGGAAATTATTTCATTTAACTAGAATCATAAGAAATTTGTAAGTTCAATGAAATTCAAATCTGAATTAAACAAGATGACATGTTTGGTTGAAGAATAAATAAACCAGAACTGAAACAAGGTCCTCAAAATTCCTTCAGGTATTTGAGTTCAAGACTCATAAAAAAGTGTATGATTTCGGACACAATGAAATAATTTCCATTTGTGTTCTTTCTTCATGTTCCACTTGTATGTCTAAAGTTTCTATTGTGCATGGCCTCAACCAATATGCATATGTTAGATTACATTATAACTCTTAGTTTTAGATGATAACTTAGATGTGAAACGATGATATCGGAAACATAAGTAGCGACAATGGGGACGACGATGACAATACTGATAATGTAGCGTACGTCTGGTATATAAGTAAGGCCCTATACTTTTGGACTCTTTTTAAGTAGACAAAATTACACTTTGTGTCCTTAATGTATCACTGAAATAATGAAACGTGTCCTTTAATTTTTTTTTTTTTGCATTTTATGTCCAAAATTTGCTTTTTTCTTGCATTTTATGTCCTTTATGACTAACTGGGTTAGTTTTCTCAGTTAATCTCAAAAGCATCAGGGGTATTTTTGTCCATTCATCACATTAAGGACACAAAGTGTAATTTTATCATTTTTTTATTATACTTTATTTTATTTGTGGGACCCACCCACCACCACTTCATCTTCAACCTCCACCACTTCATCATCAACCACCACCATTTTATCATTTTTTATTATACTCGATTTGACCCGTCTCCTCTGATCCGAACCCAAACACCCAAAACCAACCACCACCAATCATCAACACCACTGGTCCCTCTGTTCACCTCGGCTTCTATCCACCATAACCACCACCTGAGATCGCCAAGACCACCACAGCCTATAGTCCCCCTTCACCACCAATCGGTCACCATTACCCCCACAGATAACCCACCTTCCTACAACCCTATTGCCGCCGTCAATCATAACTATAGACCATCAGATCTAGATATCGAACGGAGGTGGGTTTGTTTTACCTGGATTGATGATTAATCGGGTGACAAGGCGGTGCCGGTGCCGGAGCCACCGCGTCTCCTCCTCTTTCCGTCTCTCTCTCTCTCTCTCTGTCGACTCTCCCTCTCTCTCTCTATTGATCTCTGCTTCTCTCTCTTCATCTTAGATCTCTCTCTTTCTCTAACAATAATAATCAGTTGAGCCAAATGTGTAGGGATGAGGGTGTGGTTGTGGTTCGGTGGTTCACGACAGAGGGTCAGTGGTGGTTTGTGATGGTGGTGGGGTCACGGTGGTGACTGGTGATGGTTAGGGTGGTGGCAGGTGAGAGAGAAAAGGGGTGGGTGGCGGCAGGTGGTGATGATGATGGTGGTGGAAGGAGTATGTGGTGGATGTGGTGTTAATATATATTATTGATTTGGATGAAGTGGTGGAGGTTGAAGATGAAGTGGTGGGTGGAGGTTGAAGATGAATGAAGTGGTGGTGAGTGGGTCCCACAAATACACTAAAGTATAATAAAAAAAAGGAAAAAATAACACTTTGTGTCCTTAATGTGGTGAATGGACAAAAATACCCCTGATGCTTTTGAGGTTAACTGAGAAAACTAACCTAGTTAGTCATAAAGGACATAAAATGCAAGAAAAAAGCAAATTTTGGACATAAAATGCAAAAAAAAAATTTAAAGGACACGTTTCATTATTTCAGTAATACATTAAGGACACAAAGTGTAATTTTGTCTTTTAAGTAAATACAGCCAATAAAAGTCTTATATTCAAGTTCATATTTAATTAAATATTAAGTTTATAAAACAAGAAAGTTAGACTCATAACTCGTTGTCATGCAAACTATAATGTTAAAAACCTAGCATGTAAAACAATATTTGAACCATGCTTCATGAGTTTTAGCAATGTATATGGATCATATACTATCTAGAAAGTTTGATTATTTGATATTTGAAATTGGACATGCCTCAAAAGGCCGATCCACAATATGATAGTAGGGTATGAAGTCAGTGATGTCTTATAGGATATTCTCAGGCGGGCCAGAATTGGAGAAAAAGGAGGTCCTGGTGAACTTTTTGACTGATCCCGATGGAGGGGAGGTCTACTTTGCGCCTAACAGGTGTTCTTGTGCTCGGCTGGGCGAGTGGGAAATACGCTTGCGTGGACCTTGCCGGTGTATCCCCCCTCGTTGGCCTTAGAGATAATGGGTTTGTGGCGGGTCAGGCGATGCTGAAGGCGGAATCGAAGAAAATTGAGAAGCATGCTAAAGCTTGCGTGAAAAATCAATATGCTTTCATTCCTTTTGCCTTTTATACTTCTGCCTCTTTTGCCCCGATAGCTATTAGGTTCTTTGATAGAGTGCAACGGGTCGTACATAGCAATTTCTCGACCTCTAGAGATCAAGGGTTTGTTTTCAGTAGGTTAGGTTTTACTATTCAGAAGGGGGTTGCGACGCAGCTTATAGCATGTCTACATGTCATCCTCCTGTATGTAAGTTTGCCCATTAATTTAAAAAATACTAGAAAAGGCTAGTCAATCTTTGAACAAAAGAAATTTTATCGAAGAAGAGATGGTTTTTAATCCACTCGTCCTAACAACAGATAGCCTGGCTTACAAAAGTTTGAAATAACCCATATATGCAGCAGCCATCATACAGAAAACACCCGACACCTTTGTTGGCCCATTATAATTGTTTGGCCGGTAACAGAATTAGTTTGGACTGCAAACAATGTGGAAGTCAATACTAGTGTCGGCTAAGCTACCAGATAGAGAATTTAGTTTTATCTTTATTAATTTTACTAGATTATACCCCGAGAGCATCTCGTGGTTAAGAAATCTAATATGACATATCAATTTTACATATGAATTAGACTGATGCGCTTTACAGTTACATGCAGAAAAACTTCGGGTAGCACCTACTCTAAAACAATCAATAATGTATCTCCAATGTTAACGACTAACCTTAAACAATGTATAACTCTAATGTTAACATATAACCTAAAACATTGTATAATTCTAATATTAATACTTAATCTAAAACAATGTACAACTCTAATACTAACACTTGTTGAAAATAGAATTCATATTTACTGCTTTAGACATAATTAGTGACTTGCCTATACATTATTAATGAATTACCTGAACACTTTGTGTTTTTTTCCTATATAAACAAAACCCCACAAAAAATAGTCGTTTTTTTTCTCCGTTTTTTATATAGCACTATGGTACTCTTTGAAAAGATAATAGAGCGTTCGTTAATTTGGAGTAATTTTTATCTTTAAAAATTATGAGAGTAAACATAAGAGAGAAAAATCCAATTTTGTTTTTAATTTTTTTTTTCCAAAAATCACATAATGTCACATGCCACGCCATTTTAGTTTTAATTTTATATGATTAATGACATGTCATTGCCACATGACACACTCAAGGGGATGATGTATTATTTAAGTGTCATGTTGGATATATTGCTTTCAATTATTATAACTAGGTGAAATCACGTGTGAAAACACGGGAAGACTAAATTCAACTAAAGCTGGAAATCCATTCTTTGATGGTTGTGCTTCTCTTGGGTGTGGGCCCATGTGGATTTGGGTCCCTACCCCTTCAAGTCCCCCTAGTCCAGTGCCTCTCTTGGTTGTGCGTAGCGGAAGCGTGAGAGGTGATGGACTGATTAAAATGGGAGGTTTGGCAGATTGATATTATGGCGGGTTTTTACGTTTTACGTCAGGTGGGTTATGTACTGCGGTTGCCTTTCGCATTGAAGATTGAATTTAATTCAAATGATTTGGGGGGGAAAATCGAAGGGTCATCATTGCAGGTTCTGTGACGGTTGAAGTGATTGCCTGTCAGTCTGCTGCATCTGTTCAGCCGTCATGTCAGTTACTGAAGGTAGACTTCTGGGGTAACCGTGTCAGGCGCGTCGCTGCGACGCGCCGCGCATGCCTGTCTTTTCGCACTGGTGGGCCACGTGTTGATTGCTGATGGGCTTTTCCTCTCTCCCTTGGCCCACCCTCATTAATGCTTCTTGTATAAATACCCCCCTTGGTCTTCAGCTTTCTTTTTACTTCTTCAACCGTCCCTTTTTTCTTCTCTCTTTTTCTCCGGCGAATTCCTTTTTCCGTTCAGTCTTCCGTCTATTTTAAAGAAGCTCTAAAAATAGCTGACGCTGACGCTAGAGGGACAAAGGATCCCGTTTTCATGTCTGATGCTCGGATTAAGTGGAAAAGAGAGTCCTTTGAGCAGTTTCTAGCCTTGTATGAGATTCCGGCGAGTTGAGAGCCAACTTTGCCGGCCGAAGGCAAGACCGTTCTGGATGTTGGCCCTGGAAGGATGGCGTTGTATGCCGCTCACTTCCAGTTGGCTGGTTTCCGTTTTCCAGCGAGTCGGTTTGTCTGTGATCTGCTGCTCCGGCATGGGGTTTATCTGACACAGGTGACACCCTTAGGGATGGCCCGGATGGTGCACTTCGAGTTTGTCTGTCGGTCTCAGGGTGTTGAGCCGACGTTTGATATGTTCAATGCCTTTTATCGTTACACTCGTGGAGGGCCGCAGTGGTTTTCGTTTACCCAACGGAGTAGAATTAAACCTGTTGGGAACGAACCTCCACGCAGCATGCATGATTGGAAGTGGAAGTTTTTCTTCATCAAGCAAGGCGTGGTCCCCGCCCCCCTGCAATGGTTGGTTATGTCTGCCAAGGCGAAATTGAGGGATTTTCCTGTGACCAACTATGAGGATTTTGACTGGTATGACAAGCTGACTCAGCAAGTCACCTCGATTGAGATGGCTAATGTGAAGCCCGAGGCGTTGTTGATGGCGGGAGTGAGCCGTGTGGGGGGTAGGGCTGATGAGAACCCGCACTTCTATGTGGATGGAGAAGGTATGCTCCCTTTCAAGTGTTATGTTTATTACCTTTGTATTTATGCTTTGTCATAATCTTGTTCCGCCCGTCATATTGCAGAGAAGAGTTGCTTCTACTCGATCGTTCCTGGTGTTGTTGGCGAGTTCCGGTGGGAGACGCTTCGCGCGGGGGAGGAGCCCTTCGTAGAACAGTCGATTAAGAACTTCCTTCCTGTGAATGTGAAGGATTTTCCTGGCCACCCGCTGATTCCAGGTGACGTCCCTGTTAATCCCCGCCCGCTGAATGTGGTTTCCGTTAGCGGGACCAATATTATGTTTATATCCGACGATGAGTGTGAGGATGAATCCTTCTCGTTGACTCATCGCGCTCGGGAACGTGCAGGTCTTAGCGGCGGAGATAGTTCTTCTCAACAGCCTCCCGTGTCTGGCGGGTCAAAGAGTAAGGAAGATTATGTTGAAGTGTTTACTACGCCGCCCGTGACTGCGCGTTTTGGTGGAGATTCTGGGAAGAGCGCTCACGGCGTTGGGAAGAAGTTAAAGGACGTGGTGTCCATGATGGAGTCCTCGAAGCGGAAGGTGCCTGAGAGTGATTCGTCGGCATTTGGGTTGAAGATTAAGTTGGGCGTGTCGTCGAAGCGCCCACGCCTGGCGTCAAAGATCGTGAAAAACGTTCAACCAGGTCAGTTTCCTTAGCATATCTTGATGTTTATTGTCACTCCCTTACAGCTTCTCATTGTCTTCTCTTTTGATGATAGGTGCCCCGCTTCTCTTCCCTGGCAGGCCCAGATTGTCTGAAGTACCTGGCGCTGGGTCTATTGAGTCTGATCCATCCGTAGCCGCCACGCGGACTGAGACAAGCGGGCAAACGGAACAGGTAGAGACTGCCCAGGTGCCTGGGACTAATGAGGATGCCCTAGCTGCAGAAGCGAAAAGGAGTGCGGAGGCTCGTGAAGCGGAGCGACAGAAGGCAAGGGTTTTGGAGGAGCAGAGGAAGAGAGAGTAGGAGAAGGGGAAAAGTGTAGACACCAGCGTGTCTGGTGAAGGGTTTGTGGTGAGGCCTGCATCACCGGGTGGCGGTGAGCACCCTCATGGTACAGGGTTTGAGGGAGACATGGGTGATGACACGGGATATGACAAGGTGTCGACTGGTGGTGGTGATGGCGTTAAGTTTGGTAAGGATGGTGCGTCGTCTGGTAAAGGCGACTCGCAAAAGGCTGATAACCCTGGAGTTACTTCTGCCGGGTTCAAATTGGATGTTGCTACTGGTCCTGTCTACAGGCCAGATTGGTCAGTGCGTGAGGATGGCCGCTTCTTCCAGATAACCACATGTGAGGAGTGGTTGGCTGGCTCCATTCCTCCCGCTGAACGGGCATATACCGCCAAGCGAGACCGCCTCGCCCTTCTTCAGGACGGGGCTGCAGGTCTTGCCATGGCGGCTGCAACCATGAGCGAGATACGGCGCAACGTGCAGGACCTGATGGATGCGGAGCAAGAGCTGGCCGCTCGCAAGGCGGCCTTCAAGAATGTGCGTGAAAAGCACAACAAGGAATGCGTGGCGCAATCGAAGGCTCTCAACGATGCGCTCGCGGAGGTGAAGGTTGTTGAAGGGCGTCATGCTAAAGCCGCCCAAGAGTGGAAAGCGTCCTGCGAAGCCACCAACCAGACCATCGCCAAGGAGCGCGACCGTGTGCGTGCTCTTGAAAACGAAGTTGAGCAGCTCAAGGTTGCGCTGGCGGGCAAGGGCCGAGAACTTGAGGATGAGAAATCTAAGGTTGCCCCCGCGAATGCTGATTTGGCCAAGAAGGAAGATGAGGTGCTCTTGCAATCGTCGCACGTCTCGAGGCTTGAACATGATGTTGGCTTATTGCAGCGCGAAGTTGATATTTTGAGGGATGGGAAGCTAGCCCTATCCGCTGATGCCAAGAATTTTGCGGACGCGCGTGACAGTGCCTTGGAGACGTTGCGGGTTATGCAGGAGAGTCACGCCAAGGCGGAGAGTGATGTGCAATGGTTGATGACCACCGGTGTGCAGGGGGTATGTCCTCCGTTGCCCAAGTTTTGTGTCTTACTTTTCCTTGTCTCTAACGCTTTTGCCATGTGTATTGTAGGTGTTTGCTCGTGTTTGGGAGGAACCAGCTTTAGTGCAGTCTGTCGCTCGCTTGCTTGAGAAGTCGAAGCAGTTTGGCGCTGCCCTTGGTTTTAAACAAGGGTTCGACTTTTGCCTTGGCGGGCATCCATTTGAAGACAACCCTTTCCGCTACATTGATGCTGAAGGAGAGTATGACGCGGAGGTGGCGGCATACGATGAGTTGAGCTTCCCGGTGATGGATGTGGTTGCGGAGTGTGCTAAGCTTGCAAATGGTGTTCAAGTTCTGCGAGAGGCTTTTGAGGAAGCTGAGAAAGAGCTCCAAGCGGAGGTGGACAAGGAAGCACAAGAGGAAGCGGAGAGGAGGCCGCGGCTCTAAGAGGTGAAGGTACTTCGTCCGCCCCGCCCCGTGACGAAGCTGAGGACGACTTTATTGATAATGTCGACTTTGATGACGAAGATTAACCTTGGTGTTGTGTTAAACTCCTTTAATCTTTGTAGTGTGTGAACAATTTATTTGTTTTATTTTCCGTTACGTTGAACTTATGTATTTGAACGTCTTTTGATTGCCTATGAATTTGCTTGTGCCTCTTGAGTTGCTTCTGTCATTATTACCTGCTATTAATTCTGCAATCATGACATCAGCCGTCAGTCATTAATGACTGCTAACGGCGTGACAGGGCACCTGAAGTGACGCATGTCACTGTTGTCGATGTGCATGATTACGTCCATTAATTGCACCTCATAATTACACTTAATGTTGTGATTATAAGAGTGGACTTGAGGGCTTCATTTGTGGCATCTTTTTCGTTCTTTCTTTTCTTTCTTGCTCTCTCCTTTCTTTGTCCGATGAGTTCAATTCAGCCGAAGATGAAGTCACTCATTGACTGTTCCGACGATGCTTTGGCCGTTGCCGCCCTGTTGGAGCTCCGGCAAGGTGCCCCTGCCTCTACTGTTCACGCGGATGTTGTTGGGCCGTCGTCTGCCAACATTGTGGATGAAGAGAGGAGGATGAAGGCTTTGGCCGATTGCTGTGGTAAGGTGCTTGCTTCCCCTCCCCCGGTGGCACCTGTTGGTGTCGGTGGTGTCCGGCCAATCATAATAGCTTGTCCAGCCGTTGGGGTTGTTAGGCCCACTCCCAAGGTTTGCTTTCGTCGAAGCGGTGGCGCCTGGGCTCATGTTATTGTCATAGATTAGATATGCTAGGATGTCTTGTAAGGTGGTGTAAATGTATGTATAGCCACCTAAAAACATCATTTTTGTACCCCAAGCGGGTGTGATTTTGCTTATGCATTTTAATGCTTGCATCCTTGTTGAATGTGTATGGAATATGTTTATGTTTGTTTTTATGTTATCGTGAATTGTTCAAAGGTTTAACAACTTTGTCGTTATGGCGGGACGCATCTGCTGTAAGTGTTATGCTCCACCCGCCATTTATGGCATGGTCGTGATGGGGTGTGCACACTTGCTAAACTACTCATAAAGAGTGTTGTCCGTAGACCTAGGTGGCGCATTCGTGTGTAAACAATGATGCGCTTCGGAGCTGCTCAGTCTGCGGAGTCGCTCAAGAAGAGCGTTATTCGTAGACCAAGGTGGCGCATTCGTGTGAAAACAACGATGCGCTTCGGAGCTGCTTAGTCTGCGGAATCGCTCAAGAAGAGCGTTATTCGTAGACCAAGGTGGCGCATTCGTGTGAAAACAACGATGCGCCTCTGAGCTGCTTAGTCTGTGGAATCGCTCATGGAGAGCGTTATTCGTAGACCAAGGTGGCGCATTCATGTGAAAACAACGATGCGCCTCTGGGCTGCTTAGTCTGCGGAATCGCTCATGAAGAGCGTTATTCGTAGACCAAGGTGGCGCATTCGTGTGAAAACAACGATGCGCCTCTGAGCTGCTTAGTCTGCGGAATCGCTCATGAAGAACGTTATTCGCAGGCCAAGGTGGCGCATTCGTGTGAAAACAACGATGCGCCTCTGGGCTGCTTAGTCTGCGGAATCGCTCATGAAGAGCGTTATTCACAGACCAAGGTGGCGCATTCGTGCATTCGTGTGAAAACAACGATGCGCCTTTGGGCTGCTTAGTCTGCGGAATCGCTCATGAAGAGCGTGAGTCGCAGACCAAGGTGGCGCATTCGTGTGAAAACAACGATGCGCCCTGCATCTAGAGTGCATTACAATCCGAATTGACTCATGTATCGCATAAGGGAATGTAAAGGAATTCGAGTGATTCATAGACAAGCCATAAAGCCACGGAAGTACAAATACTTTAAACTATTACATTGAAATGAACATAACGATAGTAAGTCTATTCGATTACATATAGCAAATCCTTAGCTGTGCCGTGTTCCAAGACCTTGGGATTGGGGGTGCCATCAAGGCGTTCTAGCGCATAAGCGCCTTTTCCCAGGACCTCCTGTACCCTGTATGGGCCCTCCCAGGTTGGTGCAAGCTTGCCTGATGCTTCCGCCGAGGAGGCCTCATTGTGGCGGAAAACGAAATCTCCCACGTTAAAGTGGACTTTCTTGACGCGCGCGTTGTAGTAACGCTCTAGTTGCCTTTTGTACTTGGCTTCTTTGAATGCGGCTAGCTCTCGGCGTTCCTCTAGGAGGTTTAGATTGAGGCGGAGTTCTGCGTCGTTTTCGTTTTTTTGAGGCTAGGAGAATGCGTGCGGATGGGCATCCGATCTCTGCGGGGATTACAGCCTCAGTATCGTATGTGAGGCTAAATGGGGTCTCACCATTGCTTATATTTGTTAGCGTTCGGTGAGCCCAGAGAACGTTCGGTATTTCGTCAACCCATCCGGACCGCTTTGTATCTAGCCGTGCCTTGATCCCGTCAACGATGCTTCTGTTGGCCCGCTCCACCTGGCCGTTAGCTTGCGGGTGGGCTACAGATGTGAAGGTTTGCTCTACGCCCATACCTGCTAACCAGCTTTGCAGCCCCTGATCTGTGAACTGGAGCCCGTTATCGCTGACGATGTTCATTGGGAGACCAAAACGGCATATGATAAACTCCCAGATGAAACGTTTGACGGCGCGCGCATCAATAGACACCAATGGTTTTGCCTCTATCCACTTGGTGAAATAGTCGATCGCCACTATGAGGTATCGTATGTTTCCCAGTGCTGTGGGGAATGGTCCAACGATGCCTATTGCCCATTTCTGGAATGGCCACGTAGACGTGACAGGCACTAAATCGTTCTTGGGACGCAGTGTGCTTGGGGCGTGACGTTGGCACGCGTGACACTTGCGGAGTATTTTGACCGCATCCACGTGCATGTCGGGCCAATAATATCCCGCATTCATCAGCTTGGCTACCACCATGCGCGGTCCTGCGTGCAGGCCGCAGATCCCCTCGTGTATTTCTTTGACCAGGAATGTTGCATCTTCCGGGTCGACACATCTCAAAAGGGGTCCCAGTACGATCGTCGATACAGCGTGCCTTCTTCCACCTGATAGTGCATTGCTTTGTGCTGGATTTTCCTAGCCTCTTGCTTATCATTAGGGAGAGTTCCTTTGGTCAAATAAGCAACGATAGGTGTCATTCATGACGGTGCGCCTGTCTGTACAACATTGACTTGGTGGGTGGGCACGGATGGGGCGTCCAGGACTTCCACCCTGACCTCTTTTGCCAAGTGTTCGAAAACAGTTGCTGCCATCTTGCTTAAAGCATCAGCGGGTTTGTTTTCGCTTCTGTTAATGTGGAAGACTTTGCAGTATTTGAAGCGTTGCATGAGCTTTTTGGTTTGCTCCAGGTACAGGGCCATTTTGCTATCCCGGGCTTCATACTTTCCATCCACCTGAGCTGCCACCAACATGGAGTCCACGTGTGCTTCGACGAAGCGAGCTCCCATCTTGTCTGCAATGCGCAAGCCGGCGAGCAGCGCTTCGTACTCCGCCTCATTGTTTGTGTTGTCGAAGTTTAGGCGAATGGCGTACATGAACTCCGCTCCATCAGGACTGATTAGGCGTAGGCCTACTCCCGCTCCGTCGTCGCTTTTGGCGCCGTCAGTGTATAATAGCCATTTGTCTGTTTCGATTGTGGCGGGAGGCGGGTCTTGTTCCACCAAGCATTCTGCTACTTTATCTGCGGGGACCTCCGTGGTGAAGTCTGCGAGAACTTGTCCTTTGATGGCTGGTCTTGGTTTATAGAAGATATCATGTTCACCCAACTCGATAGCCCACTTGGCTAACCTTCCCGAAAGTTCCGGTTTCTTGAGAACGTCATTTATGCGATAATCGGTGAGAACGGTGATTGGATGCCCTTGGAAGTACCTCCTCAATCGTCGTGAGGCATGAACCAAGGCCAGCACCAACTTTTCCATCGTTGAGTAGCGGGTTTCTGCGTCCAGTAGTGTTCGGCTGACATAATATATGGGCGTCTGTACACCCTTTCGATCTACTAAGAGGGCTGCCCCAACTGCCCTATCTGAGACCGCCAGGTAGAGCGTAAGCGGCTGCCCTATCTGGAACGCTTTTTCTGCCTCTGCAGTCCATCGAAAGTTTGTCTTCTTCAAACAGTTTCTGAGTGAGCTGACAAAAGGGAATGACTTTGAGGCATAGTTGGATAGGAAGCGGTTCAAGGCTACAAGACGGCCCATCAAGGTTTGTACTTCCTTTACTGACGCTGGTGATGGCATCCGCTCTATTGCTTGTACCTTTTCCGGATTCGCACGAAAACCATCCTTTGTTACGATGACGCCCAGGAATTTTCCCTCCTCCATGCCGAAAGAGCATTTGCCTGGGTTTAGTTTCATGCGGACAGCCCGCAGTTGTTCGAATGTCTACTGGATGTCGATTAGCATGTGGTCCTCCTCCGCACTTTTAATGACGAGGTCATCCACGTAGACCTCCAAGTTGACGCCTATCTGCTTTGCAAACACCGAATCCATAAGGCGTTGGTATGTTGCTCCCGCATTTTGGAGGCCAAACGGCATTTTTGTGTATCAGAATGTGCCCATGTCCGTTCTGAACGTCGTTTTATCTTCATCGCCCTTAGCCATTTGGATTTGATGGTAACCCTTGTAGGCGTCGAGGAAGCATTTGAAGCGGAAGGGTGCTAGGGAGTCGACTTTCAGGTCTATCTCTGGGAGTGGATAGTAGTCCTTTGGGCACGCCTTGTTCAGGTCCTTGTAGTCGACGCACATCCGCCAGCCGCCGTTGGCCTTGCCAACCATGATGGGGTTTGCTACCCAAGTCTGGTATTTGACTGGGCGGAGTATGCCTGCATTCAGGAGTTCGGTGACCTGTTCATTCATTGCTTTGGTCTTCTCTGGACCCATGCTTCGTTTTTTCTGCACCACTGGTTCTGCGGATTTGTACGTGGACAGCCTGTGTTCCGCGATGACGCGGGGTACGCCTACCATATTTGCGGGCCGCGTTCGAAATGGGTCCGTACCGCGTTCGAAATTGCTGGCCCAATGGTGACCGTCTGCTCCGGGAAACGGGGGTTGAGTGCCCATTTCTCCGGCTCTGTGAGCGCTGGTTGCTTAGCGGATTTTATCGGCTTGGAGGCTTCCGTGGCGTGGCACTGGCGGTTGCCGCGGATGAATGCCACTCCGTTCCGGGTCGGGAAATCAACCATTTGGTGAGGTGTGGAAGCGGTGCTCTTAAACTTAGCCAGCCCTTCCCTTCCTATGAGTATGTCGTGCGAGGAGATAACCGGGAGCACCATGAATTCGCACTCTTCGGTCCGGGATTGCTTTCCATCTGACCATGTTACTGGGAATGTGATGACACCTCGCGGCATGATAGTCTCGTGAATGAATCCCGATATGGGTTCTGCAACCGGTACGAGGCGCTTCTTGTCCTCGTCGTCCAGCTGATTGAAGCATTGCTCGTACATGATGTCTGCGCTGTTTCCTGGATCTAGGAACATGTAGGGGGTGCGGTAGTGGCCGAATACCCCCGTGATAATTAGCGGAGATGTGGAAGAGGCTCCTCCTTTGACAGTGGGTAGGATGACTGGTTGTTCTTTCCAGGAGTCATCCAATGCGTCCGCCAACGGTCGCTTGTTCCGCCAATGGCCAGTGACTCCTTTGTGCGTCATGTGGCAGTTGTGTCTAGTTGCGCGGTTGATAGTGTGCGTTTGTAGATTGCGGATGCGTTTGTTCGATACGTCTCCCCTGTCCTCGTAGTCTCGACCGCGGCCGCTGCGTTGTACGTTCTTCACCAGATGTCCCAACTGTCCTGATTTTAGGGCTGCCTCTATTTCCATCTTTAGGCTGTAACAGTTATCTGTGTTATGCCCGAAGTCATTGTGGTAATCGCAGCGCTTGCTCGTGTCCACGTTCTTTCGTTTGCCTAACGGTCGCGGCTCTTTGAAGTTGTGTTGTTCTGTTGCAAGCACTTGTGACAGTGTTTTCGTCAGCGGGGTCCATTCCGTGTTTTTCTTTAATCCGCCCCGCGTGTCGCGGGCATGCTTACCGTTGATGATGTGGCGGGCGTCTTGTTGCGCAGAGTATTTACCCTCTTCCGCGGACCCGGTGATGCGTGACCATACGGATTGTTTGCCTTTGTCTCTGCGGTCGTTGCTGTGGCTTTGAGAATACTGGTGCTGGCATGAGTGGCGGAAGGACTTCTCTGAGGAAGCGTATATCTTTGCCGCCTTAATTACTTCATCCCAAGATTCGGGGATCCCGTCCTTCCCCGTGAGGCATTTCATGAGGTCGTCGTTGTTGACCCCGTGGATGAACGCCGCGCGCGTGAGCTCTTCGCCACATCCTATCTGCATTGCTTCCCGTGTGTAGCGGGTGATGTAGTCTTCGACTGGTTCGGTATCCCTTCTTGCACAGAGCAGGATGTGTGCCTTATCTTTCTTGTGTCGTCTCTGGTGAGAGAAGTGTAGGGAAAACTTGGATAATAGGTCGTCGAAATCCAAAATACTGCCGACTGGGAGATTGTCAAACCATACCCTAGCTGCGGCTGTCAGTGTTTGCGCGAAGAGATGGCACCAGACTTGCACGGGCCAATTTTGACTGTGCGCTGCGGTCTGGAAATCGTGAACATGATCATCCGGGTCGCGTATGCCATCGTATTTCCCGATACTACTTGGTAGCTTGGCCTTGGCGGGTATAGGTGCCATGGCGATCCGTGCACATAACTTAGATTTTTCGGCAAGATCTTTGGGCCGATATGGTTTGACCAAATCGTCATCGCCATCAGCATGTGAACTGGATTCATAGCCGTCTTCTTCGTCAGTGGTAGCGCGGCCCTGACTGCGGGAGCTCTTCCCGTGGCTTCCGCTGCGACTACCGTTCGTGTTATCTTTTGGAGTTCTACTGTTTGTCTTGTTCTTGGCTGCTGCCCCCAAAGTCTTGTTGCTGGTGTCGAAGTTAAGTGTCTTTTGCACTCTCTGTTGCGCTTGTTGCATTACTCGCTTTTGGTAGCCTGCGGTGACCTGTGCTTGCTGCTTGAAGAGCCACTCGTCCGGGTCTTCCTCAGCGTTGTCTTCGTCGTCAGCCTCGCCATCTTCGACGTCAATGGTTTGCTGATTGGCAGCAGGGCCGGAGTTGGTTATCCTGATAGCTCTGTGTGCGACCTTGGTGACAGTAGCTGGAGTTCTCTCCTCGGTTTCTACTTCGTCGTCAGCTTCAATGATGGGTTCGTCGATGTTTCGCCGAGGAGCTTCTTCGTTTGTCATTTTGTAACGCCCCAAAAACCCGCTTCATTTAAAGACATTGATAGGCGGGATTAATAAAATGATATTGAGTCAAGAGATTATAAGTTGGAGGGTGGAAATTGCCAAGTACCCAAAGTCCATATTATTATTAAATAAGAGGCAAACACCAAAAACACACACCAAGTGTGTGTTTTGGTCGATTATCAGGAAGGAGAAAAAGGGGTTTCAACCCCAACCCAACTACCAAGCTCAATCTAGTGAGAAATCAAGGAGAAATCGTTGCATGAGCCAAAAATGGATGATTTAAGGTCAATCAAACCCAAAGGTACCTTCTATTTGATAGATTTTGATGTTAAGGTTAAGTTTGGAGTTGATGAAACCTAGGGTGTGTATAAAAACGTGAATCAAGGAAGAATGGAGGTGTCTAGATGTTGATAGACATTAGAGGAACCATAATTCATGATACTACATAAGGCTATGCTTGATTCTTGTACTAGTTAGATTGTTTTACACTTATGATGAAAGTGGGTATTGATCATGGTGTAATCCAAGACCATTCTTAGTTAATTGTTGAGTGCATTGAAAGGAAAGTGATGACTTGCTATGTTGATAACTATTGAATGAATGGTATGTAATGTTGGGAAGAAATATGATGATTTATGTTATGAGCTATGAAAGTATGCATGAAATGCTTGTACATTGTGTTTTTGATGTTGTATGCACACCAAGTGTTTGATGAAATGCCTAGATTAGTCTAACTTGTGAATTGTAGGCAAGAATGGACAAGTATGAAAGTAGTATGATAATGAATATAATTGAAAGTGGGTTAGCATGAGAATTGTGTTCTAGGGAGTATCCATGTAGGGATTTAGTGCTATAAGGTATTCTTGGGCTATGTTGCCAATTGTAGAATCATGAAAGCGCTAGTATGTGTCGAATGAATTCTATGTACACCAAAGTAGTCATATCATGATATGTGTGCTATAACATGCTAATGTGACGGTTAGGGTAGAAATTGATAAGGAGTAGTATATTGATATGGATGTATGTATCTAAATATCGAAAGTTGCATACTTGATAGTTGACTTTCTGAAAAGTCAACAATGTATGACTAACATGCTTATGCTTCCTAACATGATTATGTGATTAGAAACACTATGTGACGGCATCACATGTTAGACTATGAGGCATATATGATAATAAGTGGTATTATATGATGTGAGAATAAATGTGGTTATGAATGTATGTTTTAAGTGTGATAGAAATTGACTAATGAAAGTCAATGTGGTATTTGGTTGGGAATGGTTGTTAGTGTGAATGATCATGTATGCTAACAATGACGTTGAATGATGATATGAAAGGATAAGAAAGATGGACTCAAGCATGGGAGGCTAGTGGGTCAAGATGAGGCAAGTAAACAAGCATGAACTAGGAGGACTTGAGGTATGTGATTCCTAAACTTAACTTGCATTATGATATCGAATTTATATGTTCATGTAGTATGGGAATCTTAAATGAAATAAGTAATTAATGGTTGTGCCAAGGTAAGAAATGTGGTAATGGGTCAACCGTAGACTTGACCCATGCTTGGTTACATATAGAGAGGACAAGCAAGACATGATAATTTATATTGGATGATGTTTTTGTTACTTATCATAAGTTAAATTAGTAAGCAAATGGGAAGCCATTAGGCGTGGTGCCTAAAACCTCTTAACGGGTCGAAATGGACTTGCATATATAGTTAAATAAATATGAATGTTAGAAACTGAATGGGACGATAAAATATGTCCTTTGAGGCTTCAAAATGGCTAAGGTTAAGTGAATATAGCTTTGGGGTATCAATATCTTTGATTTTGTGCGAAAATCCCAAAGTTAGTAGCAAAACCGACCAGGGGCGCAAGGTCAGAGCAAGTCAGAGCACCTTGCGCTGGTGCCTTGTCAGCTTGCGCTGACCTTCTGATGTGGTTAAACAGGGGCGCAAGGTGGCCAGCGCACCTTGCGCTGGCGTGCACCAGCATGCGCTCCCCACTGGAGTGTTGTCCGTTTTTCATGTATTTTGATGTTTAGCTTATACGTGCAATCCTTATTCGCGTCTAACGCATCGGCAAGCATTGTTGGACTTTTGAATGCTAGGTATGGGTGTAGGAAGTAATAGGAATGTCGGATTTTGCAAATATGATCCTAGTACGGAGTGATACATGTGCGTGTAGTTTAATTGATACGTTGTTTGATGGTATCAAATACGGTAAGTAGATTGTCGTGCTTATGTAGATTGAAAATGTGATGTATATATGGGTACTCATACTCGGGTTTGAGTGAGAACTTCATGTATGTAAGGGTTGGTAAATATTGCGTAGATTGAGTATATGATTGGAAACGTCGTATTTGTCTTAGAGAATAGCGAAGAAAGAGTATCATAACGGGTCAAGTAAGTTATACGAGGGAATTGCATCCTTGTATAAATTGTGGGATTATTAGGGAAATTATGTGCTTGTATGAATTGTGGAGTTATTAACCTTTGTTATGAGAATGATAATGAAGGTGCAGGTATGAATATATAAATGCAAGAGACTTGTGGGTTTGGTTCGGGGTACCACCCTCGAACTTGCAAAAAGGCGTTGGAACGAGATCATGGAGTATCTATGGATATTATCTCCGCATTTTGAGTAATGTGCATTAAGTCACTAAATGAACTAACGAAACGGTTATTTGGTGATCGCAGGTTGTCTTGTCTACCTAATAGAGTAAGGAAAGGATGGAGATCGAGCAAGGAGGCGGATTGTACGAGGTCACGGTCACATAACTTATTAAATATGAGACATGTTGAATGTAATGAGATAAAATAAAAGATGTAACACCAAACATATCCCTTAGATATGTTTTCCAAGTATTTGAGATTGTTTATAAAGCAAGGAATTTTCTAGACCGTATTTTCCGCTGCATATTTTCTGTAAAACGGTTTAGGGGTTTACAAGTTGGTATCAGAGCCCTGGTTTGAGTGAAATCTCGTACAAGGAAGTAAGTACTTGAACTCAAACTTATGTGCTCATGAAATCAGTGACCCGTACAATCCAAGACTCGATCGAGGCCCAAGGGTAGAATTTAATATTAACTCACGTAACAGGGTAGAAACTAATTGTGGTGTTTATGTTAAGGTGCGTTTTTGTGGATAATGAAGAGGTCTCAAGGACGCGATCCAAGATAGATCTCGGAAATTTGGGAAGGATAGAATGCTCGCAGGTACGTAGTATTAATACCTTGGTACCGGTGGGAGAGAAATTTCAGGGATGGTAAAAATTAGATGGAAAAACAACCATGTTAGGAAATGGAATTGAAGTGTAGCACGAAGCTGAAAACCAGTCCCCAGGCATAAGGTAATGATTTCATGAAGGCACGTGGATAGCATGTGGACTGTGCGCCTGGCCAGTACACAAGAAGCATGCGATGCACGTGAGACCGTGAAAATCATCACAGGTATGCCTGGTAAAATTGGAAAGTAAGTGGTCGTGTGGGTGAATAGCTGGAATGAAAGGTTTGAGTCCGTAGGTAAGTACGGATCAAACCTATATGGGTAAAAAAAAATGGTAGAATGACCATGATGGGTCAAAATGGTGAAAATACCCTTATGGGTAAAAATGGTAGAATGACCATGATGGGTCAAAATGTTGGAAATACCCTTATGGGTAAAAATGGTAGAATGACCATGATGGGTCAAAATGGTGGAAATACCCTTATGGGTAAAAATGGTAGAATGACCATGATAGGTCAAAATGGTGGAAATACCCTTATGGGTAAAAATGGTAGAATGACCATGATGGGTCAAAATGGTGGAAATACCCTTATGGGTAAAAAAAATGGCAGAATGACCATGATGGGTCAAATTGTGGAAGTACCCTTATGGGTCAAAATTGTGGAAGTACCCTTATGGGTCAAAATTGTGGAAGTACCCTTATGGGTCAAAATTGTAGAAGTACCTTAATGGGTCAAAATAGTAGAAAGATCCTTATGGGTCAAAATGGTTGGAAAGATCCTTCCGGGTCAAAATGGTTGGAAAGATCCTTATGGGTCAAAATGGTTGGAAAGATCCTAATGGGTCAAAATGGTTGGAAAGACCTTGATAGGTCAAAATGGTTGGAAAGGCCTTAATGGGTCAAGAGGGTGGAAAGACCTTAACGGGTCGTATGGTTGAAACCATATAAAATAGGCTGGAAAGACCTTAGCGGGTCAAACGGTTGGGAAGACCATAAAGGGTCAAAAGGGGTGAAATTATAGAAATTATGGAAATGACCTTGAATGGGTCAAATAGTAGAAATGTAAAAATATAGAATTACCCAAGTAATGGGTCAGATTGTTGGAAAGTTGTAGAAATATAGAATAGTCTATGAAATGAGTCATTTGGATAGGAATGAAGAAGAGAATACATTATTTTTCTCTAACCAAGATAGGCACAAGTTAGTAACTTAATTTAGATATGCATGTTGTTTGGCATATAAAAATGCATATATATATATGTGGTGGAAGGTGGTAAGGCATGGTATTAATGTGAGTTAATTTTTAAAAACCTATAGAAAACGAATGAACGGTTGATCCTTTGAAAGATTCGTACCTCTATATGTAGAAAAGGAATGATGTGGTGAGATATAAGAATGTGATGTAGGAATTATTATAAAGTAGTAGAATATGGCGCAATTACCTCAAAAAGTCAAATTGTAGAAAATTTGCAAGATAATGAATAATTTGTAAGAATCTTGCATGGGAAAATGCAATAAGTAATGTAGTATAGCACGTAAACGGGAGATCGGGAAGGAAATGTATATAATTAGACATTACAAGTGAAAGAAAACTTGCATGGACCATTGAAGGTCGATTTTCATGAATGAAAGGTATATGCCTAACCAATGGTTTTGTAGATACAAATGGTCAAATTATGGATTTGATGAAATCTACAAGATAGGTGATATGAAGTTAACGAGTTGGAACTACTTGTGAATGAACTAAAGCAAGATAAATATGGCATGGAATTATTAAGGAGGAAGTCAAGCCGACGTCTAGATGGTCGGTTAACGTTGCGAAAGGAAGGTTAGTGAATTCGGTTATTTTGTGATTGTTAAGTAGGAAATTGATATGTCGAATAGTACCCACATATGAGTGAATGATATCTTATGTATGTTGTAGCTCGGAAGGTTTGACTTTTAAAGGTCAAAAAGATGAATGAGTCTTAGCTTAGACTCGGTGTTGTCAAGCAAGGGACATACGTGTCTACAGTAGGTAGTGCGTGAAATGAACTAATAACCAAATAGGTATGAACAGAATGACTCTAAAATCTACCAAAAAGGGGTGGGGTGAGTATGGTAGATATATGTGTCCGGTAGGGACTATAGAACGATGTCGGACTCTCAAGTTAAGTATGATTAAGTGAAGGTGAAACAGCAAGTAGGTTATGATAGTGTAGTATGCTTGATAATTGCATGAAGGCTCGAGTTAATAGTAGAAAGTGTGGACATATAATTGTGTCTATTCACGATTAAAATTGTAGTATAGTCTATAATACAGGCTTGCGATGCGGCATGAAACTTTGAATGAAGTGTCAGAGTAAATAAGTAAGTAGGGAATGCCTAGTAGGGTAGTAATGAAAGCGGTTTCAGGGACGAAACCTTCTATAAGGGGGGTAGACTTGTAACGCCCCAAAAACCCGCTTCATTTAAAGACATTGATAGGCGGGATTAATAAAATGATATTGAGTCAAGAGATTATAAGTTGGAGGGTGGAAATTGCCAAGTACCCAAAGTCCATATTATTATTATTAAATAAGAGGCAAACACCAAAAACACACACCAAGTGTGTGTTTTGGTCGATTATCAGGAAGGAGAAAAAGGGGTTTCAACCCCAACCCAACTACCAAGCTCAATCTAGTGAGAAATCAAGGAGAAATCGTTGCATGAGCCAAAAATGGATGATTTAAGGTCAATCAAACCCAAAGGTACCTTCTATTTGATAGATTTTGATGTTAAGGTTAAGTTTGGAATTGATGAAACCTAGGGTGTGTATAAAAACGTGAATCAAGGAAGAATGGAGGTGTCTAGATGTTGATAGACATTAGAGGAACCATAATTCATGATACTACATAAGGCTATGCTTGATTCTTGTACTAGTTAGATTGTTTTACACTTATGATGAAAGTGGGTATTGATCATGGTGTAATCCAAGACCATTCTTAGTTAATTGTTGAGTGCATTGAAAGGAAAGTGATGACTTGCTATGTTGATAACTATTGAATGAATGGTATGTAATGTTGGGAAGAAATATGATGATTTATGTTATGAGCTATGAAAGTATGCATGAAATGCTTGTACATTGTGTTTTTGATGTTGTATGCACACCAAGTGTTTGATGAAATGCCTAGATTAGTCTAACTTGTGAATTGTAGGCAAGAATGGACAAGTATGAAAGTAGTATGATAATGAATATAATTGAAAGTGGGTTAGCATGAGAATTGTGTTCTAGGGAGTATCCATGTAGGGATTTAGTGCTATAAGGTATTCTTGGGCTATGTTGCCAATTGTAGAATCATGAAAGCGCTAGTATGTGTCGAATGAATTCTATGTACACCAAAGTAGTCATATCATGATATGTGTGCTATAACATGCTAATGTGACGGTTAGGGTAGAAATTGATAAGGAGTAGTATATTGATATGGATGTATGTATCTAAATATCGAAAGTTGCATACTTGATAGTTGACTTTCTGAAAAGTCAACAATGTATGACTAACATGCTTATGCTTCCTAACATGATTATGTGATTAGAAACACTATGTGACGGCATCACATGTTAGACTATGAGGCATATATGATAATAAGTGGTATTATATGATGTGAGAATAAATGTGGTTATGAATGTATGTTTTAAGTGTGATAGAAATTGACTAATGAAAGTCAATGTGGTATTTGGTTGGGAATGGTTGTTAGTGTGAATGATCATGTATGCTAACAATGACGTTGAATGATGATATGAAAGGATAAGAAAGATGGACTCAAGCATGGGAGGCTAGTGGGTCAAGATGAGGCAAGTAAACAAGCATGAACTAGGAGGACTTGAGGTATGTGATTCCTAAACTTAACTTGCATTATGATATCGAATTTATATGTTCATGTAGTATGGGAATCTTAAATGAAATAAGTAATTAATGGTTGTGCCAAGGTAAGAAATGTGGTAATGGGTCAACCGTAGACTTGACCCATGCTTGGTTACATATAGAGAGGACAAGCAAGACATGATAATTTATATTGGATGATGTTTTTGTTACTTATCATAAGTTAAATTAGTAAGCAAATGGGAAGCCATTAGGCGTGGTGCCTAAAACCTCTTAACGGGTCGAAATGGACTTGCATATATAGTTAAATAAATATGAATGTTAGAAACTGAATGGGACGATAAAATATGTCCTTTGAGGCTTCAAAATGGCTAAGGTTAAGTGAATATAGCTTTGGGGTATCAATATCTTTGATTTTGTGCGAAAATCCCAAAGTTAGTAGCAAAACCGACCAGGGGCGCAAGGTCAGAGCAAGTCAGAGCACCTTGCGCTGGTGCCTTGTCAGCTTGCGCTGACCTTCTGATGTGGTTAAACAAGGGCGCAAGGTGGCCAGCGCACCTTGCGCTGGCGTGCACCAGCATGCGCTCCCCACTGGAGTGTTGTCCGTTTTTCATGTATTTTGATGTTTAGCTTATACGTGCAATCCTTATTCGCGTCTAACGCATCGGCAAGCATTGTTGGACTTTTGAATGCTAGGTATGGGTGTAGGAAGTAATAGGAATGTCGGATTTTGCAAATATGATCCTAGTACGGAATGATACATGTGCGTGTAGTTTAATTGATACGTTGTTTGATGGTATCAAATACGGTAAGTAGATTGTCGTGCTTATGTAGATTGAAAATGTGATGTATATATGGGTACTCATACTCGGGTTTGAGTGAGAACTTCATGTATGTAAGGGTTGGTAAATATTGCGTAGATTGAGTATATGATTGGAAACGTCGTATTTGTCTTAGAGAATAGCGAAGAAAGAGTATCATAACGGGTCAAGTAAGTTATACGAGGGAATTGCATGCTTGTATAAATTGTGGGATTATTAGGGAAATTATGTGCTTGTATGAATTGTGGAGTTATTAACCTTTGTTATGAGAATGATAATGAAGGTGCAGGTAGGAATATATAAATGCAAGAGACTTGTGGGTTTGGTTCGGGGTACCACCCTCGAACTTGCAAAAAGGCGTTGGAACGAGATCATGGAGTATCTATGGATATTATCTCCGCATTTTGAGTAATGTGCATTAAGTCACTAAATGAACTAACGAAACGGTTATTTGGTGATCGCAGGTTGTCTTGTCTACCTAATAGAGTAAGGAAAGGATGGAGATCGAGCAAGGAGGCGGATTGTACGAGGTCACGGTCACATAACTTATTAAATATGAGACATGTTGAATGTAATGAGATAAAATAAAAGATGTAACACCAAACATATCCCTTAGATATGTTTTCCAAGTATTTGAGATTGTTTATAAAGCAAGGAATTTTCTAGACCGTATTTTCCGCTGCATATTTTCTGTAAAACGGTTTAGGGTGTTACACATTTTTCTAGCTGAAAGATTGTAAAGGTTTGTGTTCTAGCCGGTACGGATGGCGCCAATGAAGAAACAAAATTCTAACCTGGATCCAATAGTTAGGCTCGTCTCTGCAGGGTTGATCCTTCGCTAGATCGAATGACTATGGACTGTGAGAGACCTGAAATAACGCATAAAACTGATGTGGGGCGACCGCCTCGAATCCCGAAGGAATCTACTTAGCAGACACAAAAACGTAATCAGCCTTAGTGTGTTCTTCAGGGAATTTCTGAATGGCCTATTCAAGGAGACTAAGTGCTCCTTAAATAGGTTCCACACGGGCCTCAACATCTACCCTTAGCTCACCCAATGGGCCGAGACCCTAGTTAAGGGCTTGCCTCCACATCGGCCCAAGGTTAGGCCCAACAAGATATAATATGTGACGTGTACTAAATCTTGGAGAGGGATCGTACCTTTATCATGACGTGGCGTCCTGTGACTGGCCACAGGTCATGTACAATATGATTGGCTGCCAGGTGTACCGTTGTCCCCTCTGCAGCCCTCAGTTAGTGGAGATCCTTGCTGAGGTAGTCCCATGTGCTTTCATTGGTCGGCGCGTGCAGGGCATGTACTGTGTGTCCCCTGCGGACTCCATGAAGGATACGTGTTGCTTTCTCATAGGCAGGTTGTGCGGCATGCTCCCTACCACACGTCCCCGTGCTCTGATTGGCTCGTACAGTATTGTACGAGCTTGTGGGTTGTTACCACGTGTCCCTTGATGATCCTTCCTATCGTGCCTTGGCGGGTACGCGTACGCTCGTGGTACACCCGCGCAATGGTCATAACCCGCAATGTGTGTTCCGCCGATAGCGCTGTGACCGCCATGTTTGGTCTTCGTGGGCCTGTTTCGGTGTTTGGGCCAGAGTGTTGGGTGTGGGCCCATGTGGATTTGGGTCCCTACCCCTTCAGAGCCTTTTATAGAGTGAAAGACAATTGCGACACAAAAATAATAAAATAATAGTCTTAACTATTTGAAATTATTATTACATTAATAAACTAAGTTCAAAATCGTAATCATTAAGTTTGGAATTCAAGCCTCTGTTCAGATAAAATAATAATTTTTTTACCCAATCTACAGTATTGAAAGATATCTTCATTTTGATGTATATATTGTGATTTATAACATCTGTTGAGTTGTCAACGATGTTCACAGACAAACTCTCAGGGGTTTAAAGTATTCTCATTTTATTTTATGTCCTATTTTACCACAACTGTTGACTTGTTATCAAATTTGTCACAAATAATTGTTCAAGTTTAGGACTTTATTACAAACAGACTAAAAATATATTATAAAACTAATGACACTTTGAATATTTGGCAGATACAATCTCTGAAAAATTCAACACCTTTGAAAACATATATTTAGCAGTTGACTTTGACATTAGACTATTGGGTATTATTTTACTCAAATTAGTATTTTTCATCCAATAAAGATAAAGCATAATATAATCATGACATAATATGTAAATAAAAAATTCAATATATTTAGACGGGTAATTAATGGTTATCAATCAACTTGATTATTGCATTGATTTGTATCCCTCTATATAATACAAGAGTCTCCATAATTATAGGAGATGATTACTACAATATTGTTACGAATTTGAATTTACCAAATATATCTATATCTATATTAATACGCCCCCGCAGTTGAAACGTCGGGCGGGCCGATGTTGAGACTGGAACGAAAATCATCAAATAGAATGCGAGGGAGACCCTTCGTGAAGATGTCTGCAATTTGATGTCTGGAGGGAACATGAAGAACTCGAATGTGACCACGATGAACTTGTTCACGGACAAAGTGAATGTCGAGCTCAATGTGCTTCGTTCGTTGATGTTGAACGGGATTGCCTGATAAGTAGACGGCACTGACATTGTCACAGTAAACCAGTGTGGCTCGAGTAAGTGGGTGACGAAGTTCAAGCAAGAGATTACGCAGCCAGCAAATGTCCGCAACAACATTTGCAACTCCTCGATATTCTGTTTCAGCACTTGATCGAGAGATGGTGGGCTGGCGTTTTGAAGACCAGGAGATGAGATTGTCACCCAGGTAGACACAGTAGCCCGATGTGGAGCGGCGAGTATCAGGACAGCCAGCCCAGTCAGCATCAGTGTAAGCGACTAACGAAAATTTTGAAACAGGGCCAAGACGTAAACCATGATCCGAGGTACCTTGAAGATACCTAATTATGAGCTTTAAAGCATTCCAGTGATCCTGTCTGGGGTCATGCATGTGCATACAGATTTGTTGCACTGCATAGGAGATGTCTGGTCTCGTGAATGTAAGATACTGTAAAGCACCAGCTAGGCTCCGATATGTAGCCGGATCATCGTGTGGAGGACCTGAGTCAGCAGATAATTTGGACTGGGTGTCAACCGGCGTTGAGACTGGTTTGCAGGAGTCCATTGCAGCCCTATGAATAATGTCTTGAACGTACGCCTGCTGAGAAAGAAACATGTGGTCACCCTGTCGGGTGACTTGAATACCCAAGAAGTAAGAAAGCGGACCCAAGTCTTTCATGGCAAATTCACCTGATAAGGTGTGCAATAACCGCATACGAAGAGCCTCAGTGGAAGTGGTAAGAATAATGTCATCCACATAAATTAAAAGGTATGCGATGCCAGCCCCATTGTTGTAAATAAATAGAGAGTTGTCTGACTTGCTCTGCTGAAATCCCTGCATGGTGACAAAATCTGTAAAACGTTGGTACCAGGCCCGAGGGGCCTGTTTGAGGCCATATAAGGACTTTTTAAGCCGGCAGACATGGTCAGGGAAGTCTTTATGTCGAAAGCCCAGGGGTTGATGCATATAGACAGTTTCTGCCAGGTTGCCATGAAGAAAGGCATTGGTGACGTCCAATTGATGGATTGGCCATGATTTAGAGAGTGCCAAGGAGAGAACCAAGCGAATGGTAGAGGGTTTCACTACCGGGCTAAAAGTCTCACCACAGTCAACCCCAGCCTGCTGTTTACGACCATCACACACTAAACGAGCTTTGTAGCGCTCCAAACTTCCATCAGACCTGAATTTATGTTTAAATAACCACATGCAACGAATAATATTCATGTCAGGTGTCCTAGGTACAAGCTCCCAGGTCTTCTTTTTAATAAGTGCACTAAATTCATTGGTCATGGCATCATGCCACTCTGGAGTGGACAAGGCAACCTGTGGGTTCTTGGGAATAGGTGCAATTGTGGAAATGTGGAGGTTAAAAGGTTGTTTCGGTTTGTGTATGCCGCTCATGGAGCGTGTGTGGATGGTGCGGGTAGCTGGAGGTGGTGGTGGAGCAGAATGGTCCGAGTGTGATGGACCGGGTGGCTGGTGAGTGGGCTGAGAGGCCGAAGCCGCGGACGGGATTGGGCTAGTGAAAAAGGTGTTTGGGTTGAATGTAGGGTGGGCTGAAGTGTTGGGCTGGGACGTTGGGCCTGGAGGAGTGAGCGGGATGTTTGTATTGGACGGTTGAGGAGCTTGAGGTGTGGACCCGGTGGAAGCAGATGTGTGCGAGGGTTGTTGGGCCTGGGATGTGGACGGTTGTTGGGTAGGCAGAGGTGGGCTAGGAGGTGATGAATCAGTATTGGGTTGGGTAAAAGGAGTGGAAGGGACTGGTGTAGTGTGTTTGGTTTGAAGATAGTCCCAAACAAGTGGGTTAATGGTGGGGTTAAGGAACTCATAGGAGGGTGGTGTGGTTGGGGATTGAATAGCGTATGGAAAAATTGCTTCCTCAAAGTGTACATGTCTTGAAATTATAAGTTGATGTGTGGTGAGATCAAGACATTTGTACCCACGATGATTGGTGGGGTACCCGAGGAAAACACAAGGGTGGGAGCGGAAGTTAAGTTTGTGGATGGTGGTGGATGGTGTGAGTGGATAACATAAACACCCGAAAGTGCGAAGGTGTTCGTACTCCGGTGTGCAGTTATAAAGAAGTGTGGTGGGGGATTTAAATTTAAGAAGTTTGCTAGGGAGTATGTTGAGAAGATATGTGGCGGTTTCAAGGGCGTGATGCCAAAAATTGGTGGGTAGGGAGGCTTGGGCAAGGAGGGTTCGAATCATGTTGTTGATGGTGCGGAGTTTGCGTTCCGCTTTGCCATTTTGAGAGGACGTATATGGACAGGAAAACCGAAATTGCATGCCATTATGATTGCAAAAGGTGTAAAATTTTTGGTTAGCGTATTCTTTGCCATTGTCACATTGAAATTGTTTGATTTTACGTTCAAATTGTGTGTTGATTAAGTTGTAAAGGGTGGTGAAGGTGTCGAAGACTTGGGATTTGTTTGAAAGGGGAAAGGTCCACAAAAAATTAGTAAAATCATCCAAAAACAATATATAATATTTGTGACCACCCGTACTAAGTATGGGTGAGGTCCATAAGTCACTGTGAACAATGTCAAAAGCAGAACACGTAGAATTAACAGAATCATAAAACGGCAATTTAACACTTTTGCCAAACACACAAGATTGACAAAGTGATTTATTTAGTTTTCCATAGTCAATAAACGAAGAATGTTTTAAAGACTGAAGAAGATTGTGCCCAGGATGACCCAATCTTTGATGCCAGCGATCTTGAGAGACAGCAACAAAGGAAGAGGATTGTGTTGTCTTGAGTGGGAGTGGTTCAGTCAAAGGGTAAAGATCGCCGGTGCTGTTGCATCTAAGGATAGGAGCCCTTGTTTTGAGATCCTTCACAAGAAAACCAAAAGGGTCAAATTCCACAGATACTAAGTTGTCAGTGGTAAGGCGACGGACAGATATAAGGTTTTTAATTATTTGTGGTGCAAATAAAACATTGTTGAGTTTAAGGGGAGGGTAGGGCGGTGGTAGGACTTGGTTGCCTTGGGCCACTACAGGGATTGATGTGCCATTACCAACGACAATATATTTATTAGTACATTTATTAAAATTAGACGGGGAGTATATACCTTGCTCATTAGCAGAATGAGAAGAAGCTCCAGTATCCATAACACCCTAATCCGGGGGATTGAGGGACAGCGAGTAAAGTGCCTGTTCAATATCTGTGGGAGAGTAGGTGTGATGTGCCTGATCAGGTCGTGAGCCAAGAATGCCTTGTGAGTTCTGTGAGTTGGGTCTAGACGGGTAGGGGCATGGGGGTTGGGCTAAGTTATTTTGTTTGAGGATGGAGGCCCATTGGGAGGAAGTCCAGTTACTGGGAAAGACAATGTAAGGGTGGCTCGGATTTTGGGTTGGTTGACGGGATTGGGTGTGGGTAGCCTTTCCCCGGCCGCGACCACGACCGCCGCGAGGACGATGGTGACTGCGGTCCGAGTTAGGTGGAGTGGATGATGTGTTGGTGTGCAAGGCCGTAGCGGCTTTTTGAGAGCCACGGGTTACTTGGCGTTTCTTTTTGACTTCTTCCTGATTGAGTTTTGACCGGACTTCACTGAACGAAGGGAGTGGGTCACGGTTTTGAAGAACCGTAGAAATACTATCATATTGTTCGGCTAGTCCAGTCAAGACTTGAAGTACTAACATACGATTATCAACCGGGGATCCCACACCCGCTAACTGATCAGACAAATGCTTAGCATGATCAGAATACTCACCTATTGAAGAAAAATTGTCTAGAGAAAGGTTTGCGAACTCCTGACCCAAAAACACGGCACGTGAATTCTGATTGTCCGTAAACTCGCTGTCAACAGCCGTCCAAGCTTCAAAGGCTGTCTGACCGGGCTGTATGATGGTCCGTAATAATGGTTGCGAGACGGTGGCGTAAATCCACTGCTTTACTAACGCATCCAGCCGGTTCCAGAGAAGGTCAGCGGCCGCTGCTGCTGCCGCCGCTGCAGGATCAGAGGCCGATTGAACAGGGGTTTCGGTTGGTCGGGGAGAGAGATGATCAACCACTTCGTACGCCTGGCAGTGAACCTGAAAGAGGGTTTTCCAGATACTGTAATGCGACGAATCCTTTTCAAGAACAATCGGAATGTGAGCTTTTATGTTGGTGACAGTGAGAGCAGGGTGAAGGGCTTTGGTGTCCATGATGTGAGGTAGAAGAAACAGGGGAATATATGGAGGATGTAGGGAGGCCGGCTGCTGGAGAAGAAGACTGCCGGTGATGGATGAAGAAGGGGGCGGCGGAAATAGGTTTAGGATCGTGAAGTTATGGCTGATACCATAATGGTTATCAATCAACTTGATTATTGCATTGATTTGTATCCCTCTATATAATACAAGAGTCTCCATAATTATAGGAGATGATTACTACAATATTGTTACGAATTTGAATTTACCAAATATATCTATATCTATATTAATAGTAATAATATAAAATACATTTAAATAATTAGTCTGTGGTGTTCAACCGTTCTTTCAATCTTTTGTCTAAAATGAAATCTACTATCTTATGGGTATATACGATGAAGGAGGCAGCTTGTATCATCCTCATAAGCAGTTACATACAGTTTGTCATCTTTGGGATTATATGTGTCTATTCCACCACATCCCTGATCATATAAGTTTCATGTAGCTAGCTTAAGGCGCGTTATATATTCCTTATTTATTTATAAAACTGCGAGAACGTAGCTTACCATCTACAATAAATTGGTTCAAAGTTATATAGTGTACGTCCGTTAATTAAATGTCTTAGTTCAAATACACGCACAACTTATTGGCGCACTGCCATCATTTTCATGCGACTTACCTTCTGACTCCACGCTAAACGGGACACCAAAATTACTTGTTTTGACTTGAATCTTTTATTCTTTGAAAACCATCATGCTACCGTCCAATAAAAAACAATTGTGCATCTAACTTTGCCACCAAGAAGTTTATGTGGACGGAAATTTTCCAACTAATCATATGATACATAACTTTTAAACTATTATGTTTTATAAACATTCAAAAAATACCGCGACGACCTGCTCATTTTTGTCGTCGTTTCGATGTTTATTTGACGTGTAGATTGAAATGTACAAGAAAGAAATGTGTTATGTACAAGTGATTATTGCATTGCATGTTTAATTGAAAGAACATAAAAGAAATAAATATTTATTAATTAACTGAAAGAATCTAAATTTCACCTACAACGAAATGCTTTTTAGCTAAATTTTTAAAAGATATAACTAATATCTATACTATATTATAAAACATGAGGCAAGGATACCAACCAAATTTAAGTAATTACTATACTTTATGCTTATGGTACAACACCTTAATGAAGTTAGTACCAATGAGTGGCAAAGGTTCAGTGTGTTTACGAGTTGAGTATGACCCCATCACCTTACAATGTGTTTAAACAAGAATTATAAGGAAGCGTTTTATGAGATTCACGCGTTCGGTTCTTTGAATAGATCTTCTTCCGGCAAACAACCCGTTAGATGGTTAAACAAGTTAGACAAAAGCAAGTTGAATGAAAAACTGAATTCTGACAAGCCTTGTTAGTCTGAGGAAATATCCTTTGCTCAGTTTTTCCTCTGGTCTGAGCAAACATCCTCTGATCATTCTTCCTCTAGTCTAGACTATCATCTGGTCTGAGCAAATATCATCTGCTCATTCTTCCTCTAGTCTAGACTATCTTATGGTCTAAGCAAACATCATCAGCTCATTCTTTTTCTAGTCTAGACTATCCTCTAAATTAGCATGACTCGCCTACGATGTTTAACCATCCATGATCCCCAATAAAGACTTGAGATTCTCGAATGGCCATCCATACTAAGGTCTTGGTAAGATAGGGATTCATCTTAGTCACATTACTGTTGTGGCGATACTCTCGTGTCTATGGCCCCATGAGCCATTTTACTTAATATGTTTTATTTTTAATTTCAAGCAATCATGGGAATCATAGAAGTTTTTTCGGCTTATTACAAATTCAACACAACATCAATAAGATTTAAAAGTCATGGTTATGACTTAGCTTTAGCCGTGCCCCCTTTTTGCTTCAAGACTAGCTTGAGATTGTTAGCATAATGATCTACGATTATACTCAAGCAAACAACAACAAAAACCAATGTTTGCGTAAAGTTTGACCCTCGATTAAGGTCGGTTGTTTAACTAGTGTTTTCCCAACTGACCCATTAGCCTAATTGGGATTTTTCAACCTTCAACTAACGTCATTATCTATCAAATTTGCATTCTAGTTCAAGCTTCCTATTGGAAAGCTCATATGGCTAGTTTTCAAACATGTATAAGTGTGTATATAAGCATGTAAATGTATTCGAAATATAAATGAGATTAAAGCCATCAAGTGACTTACCTTATGCGTGCTTCCTCTTTACCTCATGCCGAGACGCCTTGATCATCTGAAGTCTCTTGTGTTCGCGCCTAGGAGAATGATTCACTTAGGTTGTTAGAACCTAAACTAAACTTGTCTACACACATTTTGATTGTGTTTTACCATTATACAAGTTTTTCTATAATGTACATATGCCAAATCCGTGATTTTACCAATGTTTGCAAAGGTGGATTTCATTTAGGCATTTCATCGAGCACTTGGTGTGCATCCATTTTTCTCAAGTTGTTTTTGAGTCCTTAGACCTTATGTAATTACCATTACCCAAGTGCATCACAATTTAATGGTAATCGCATATCTAAACTCATGTTTACTCAATAATTTATCATCATAAGCACATAATTTCAAGTCTTTAAGTGAGGTTTGTAACTACTGACAAAACCCACTTCATATGTATGTTCAAGAATTATCAAGATCTCTATATGATTGCAATTGAATCATCTAAGTAGTGTTTATAGATATAATACTTAAATGTCAATTTCGTCCTTGAGGTTTGGTCCAGGTTGCCACTTCAGTATAAAAAAGTTTTTTTTTTTCACAATGGAACCCCTGATGAGGTATGGATTTTCTTGCTATTTTCGTCTTTTTCAGTAACTCAGTTAAAAACTGATGTTAAGTCAGGGGTAGCCTTGTCATTTTGTCTAGTTAAATGAGGGGCAATTTGGACCTTTCATTTATTATGATTATTTTCCTATTTTTAAATGAAACTCTAATTATTAAACCCACCCATCTCCCCCCCCCCACTCTCTCTTTACATACGTAACAACACCACCACCATTCACCATTCTCTTCACCATATTAAACAATTAAAACAGCACTAAAAAAACTGACCCATTGAATCCTTCACAACCTTTACACCAAATCAAGCATTCCAAACAACCAATCCAAACCAACAAAAAAATACCTTAAACTGATCTATACTTCACACTTTTCCCCAAATCAAACATACTAAAGAATCAATCCAAAACCCACCTCAAAAAAAAAAAAAAAAAAAGAACACGAACTTTCAACTAACCAATTTATGTTGTTTTCCAGCATCAGCAACCAGATCAGAAACAGAATTACTTCGGCGACGAGACCCAATCCTACGAGACATGGACCCTTTAAACCGTTGAGACGATTGATGATGTTGAATAGCAAGAGACAGAGTTTGAATATGCAACAACTCTTCATCTACTTGCAGCTTCTTCCTCTATGACCAATTATTATTATTATTATTATTATTATTATTATTATTATTATTATTATTATTATTATTATTATTATTATTATTATTATTATTATTATTATTATTATAAGAAAGAAGGTGATTGATGATGGGGTGGGAGATATGTTGCTGAACAGAGATAGATAGAGAGAGAGACATAAGGTATGGGAGGCGGTGGTGGTGAGGGTTTTAGGGAGAGGGGTTATGAACCCGAAGACGGTGGTGGAGGATATGGGTTTGAGGGTTGAGGTACGGTGGTGGGTTCACGGTGAGGGAGGAGGAAGACGGTGGTGGAGGAGATGGGTTTGAGGGATGTGCTGCTGAACAAGAGAGAGAGAGAGAAAGAAAGAGAGAGCTGAGGTGGAGATGAGGTAGAAGGTGGAGGGTTTTTAACAACTTTTCAGATTCTGCTGAACATGTGACAAACATCATGACGACGTGCCACACAGCAGACTCCTCGGTCGTCCAAAGCTTATCTCCGAAGTTATTACAACTTTTCAAATTCTCAGCGCATTTACTTCATATGATTGGCGACATATTTAATTCCAATCATTCCAACATTTAGTACAACTCCAACAACGCATTAACTACACCAATAAAGAAGACACGTCATCCAGGATACTCTATTACCAACAACCAAGTGCGCCAAGCTAGCGCTGGCGCTAACTTTACGTCAACAAAAACACGTTCTCCGCCTGACTCCTTTTCAGGATCAGGCATGCCACGTCACTCCCCACGGATAGTTGATGTAAAATCAGAAAAGACGTTCTCCGCCTGATTCCTTTTCAGGATCAGGAATGCCAAGTCATTCCCCGCGGACAGTTGACGTAAATTCAGAAAAGACGTTCTCCGCCTGATTCCTTTTCAGGATCAGGCATGCCATGTCACTCCCTGCGGATAGTTACGTAAAATCATAAAAGATGTTCTCCGCCTGATCCCTTTTCAGGATCAGGCATGCCACGTCATTCCCCACGGAAAGTTGATGTAAGTTCAAAAAAGACGTTCTCTGCCTGACTCCTTGTCAAGATCAGGCATGACACGTCTTTCTTTGCAGAGAGTTCACGCAAACCAGAAGACGTTCCCGCCTAGCTTATCCACAAAGCAACACGTCGGATGAGCGATCATCCGAGATCAACACTCATTATAGTCTAGTACTCCACCCGCTCTTCAACAAGACCAGGAGAAGCACTAGACTGGGGGACTTGAAGGGATAGGGTACCTAATCCCAGCGCGGATAAGTAGCCCTATCCCATAAAATGGACTTCACAGGTAGCCCGCGAAGCATTAATCTGCGTAGCCAAGCCTTGGAACATCAGACGTCACGTCACTCCCTGCTAGACGTCACGTCAGACGCCAGCAGGTAGGTCAACCATGCTGTGTCAGAATTAAGGCCGCCTGCGCCCAATCAGGAGGCGCCACGTGGATCTTTTGCAGACTGGGTCATACTTTCTCTCACATCAGCATTAATTGTCACCTGATTCCCGCCATTTTTATGGGCTGAAGACATCCGGGCCCAGGTGAAGGCCCATATCAGTTTCGTCAATTCTTGGGCCGTCTCACTTGGCCCATGTCTTCCTTATAAAAGGAAGACTCCATCTCCTTTGCAAAGGATCGGAAATCACATACAAGAATTAGCATAGAGATGATATATGTAACATCTTTGTAATCTCCAAAGTAATAATATTCATCTCTTTACAGTGGACGTAGGTCTTTCTAGACCGAACCACTTATATTCTTGCGTTCTCACTTTCACCACACACAACACACATTTTCTCATCTTCTAATGTTTCGGTTTTGTCATTGGTGTGAGCAAAGGACTGTAGTTGAGCGAACACGTGTATTAACCCAACGGTGTTATCTTTAAGCACCGTTATACCCGTTGTTTCTTCAGGTTCATACCGGCCGGTTCAACCGCTTGAACCGCCCAATATACCCGCTTGAACTGCCCGATATGGCTGGTCGAACCGTTTCTGAGCCAAATCTGGTAGGAATAAAAATCGGTTTTGACCCGTACTTGTTTTTTAATTTGAATTTTTTATCTTTATTTTTTTTGGTTTTTGATATTTATTTTTTTTATTTTTAATTTTTTAAATTTAAATTTTTTAGCCCATCTTGACCCAGACCCATCCTCAGCTAAACCCATCCTAACCGTTTTTTGTAATAAACCCATCCTCACCCTAATCCATCCTAACTCAAACCCATCTTAACCCCTAACCCAAACCTACCCACTTCGCCAGGTCTACTTCTAAATGAGCTCGGTATTAACACTAAAGTCTCACCCACAATCTGATGTGATAATCTGGGTGCTACGTACCTATCTGCCAATCTTGTATTCCATGCTCATACAAAGCACGTTTAAGTCAATTTCCATTTTGTCAGAGAAAGAAAAGGTTGCTCAAGGTAAGTTGAAGGTTCAGTTCATCTCTACCGATGATCATGTAACTGATGTGTTTACCAAGCCATTACCGTCCCAAAGGCCCTACCGCTAAGATCCAAGTTGCAGGTCGTTTCTCGCCTTCAACTTAGGAGAGGGTGTTAGACAATAAGTTTAGGCAGTATTTACATTTAGTATTTAGGTGGTACTTAAGTGTAATGTTTTCTTTTATTTATAACTCCTATTGTAATATATTATTCCAGTCAATAAATAACAAATAGTTATGTGCTTTATCTAAAACTAAATGCCACACATAACATCAGGGGCCTTTTATACGGAAGTCCAAATTTGATGGGCTTGTCAAATTTTCAAATTTACAAATTAATGGAATTCATGTCTGAGAGCTTGTCACGTGATCAGCCTCGTGGGGAGACCTTTCCGTTCACTACTCATGGGCCCTGCAATTCCACTCATAGCCAAGTTTGATTCTTTTAACGACTTGTAACTTTGGGGTCGGCTCTGTAACCCACAAGGCTAGTCTTTTGGGATGGTTTCTCTTGAGATGACCAGTTCTTCTTAGATGAGTTCTCTTGTTATGACAATTGCGCCGGTTTTGGCTGTTCCAAGGTCACTTGTAAACAACACAGGAATCGTGAATATAATACTTGTATCATCTTTTGGATGTCGATGAAAAGCTTTAACATGCTTCCTCGCGTTCCCTATATAATCACTATATTGGTCAGCATGGCTACTCATGGCTTGTATGGTATATGACAACTTATGGATGTTCATCTGAAGCTTATCTATTACACTCGTCATCTCTTCCTCGTTCTCTTTGGTAAAACAACTAGAGCGAGCCATCTTGTTCATCAAATTTTGTAGAAAAATTGCGTTCTCATAAAATTCTGAAATCTGCAACTCGGAGCTACAATGTGTATCTATAAAAAGTCCATCCTCCGTGAAAAATTTTCTCTTATCGGCAAAAGGTAGGAACAGACGTTGCCACAAAGAATCCAAAGCTGATTGTTTCAACTCTTTTAGAGGTTCCAAATCACCAATATATGCAGCCATCATACAGAAAACAGCTAAAATTGTGATGCTTGATATTCTAGCCAATGCCTTCACTCGCTTGAACTTCTTTTTCGCTAATTTCTCTGGTTCAAGTGTGGTTACACGTTGAAGCTCTGCGTTAAAGAAAGGCACAATGCTACATGTGTGCTTAAAAACACATTCTAACACGGTGATAAATTCATCAGAAAATCCAACACATTGGGGAGCTTCAATATCATTGAGCTGCTCTAAAATCTCTATATAACTGTAATTTTCAGCTCTACTTTTGATCATAATTTGCTCAAGTGCCAGCTTTACACTGAACCATCCATCGTTTACATCTTTCAGTGACTGTACGAAATCATTGTAAAGTACGGAAGCTCCAAGGCTCATTGCATAGTAAGAAGAAACACACTGTGCATACTTCCATTCTCTCGTACATCCACTTAAGACTGCAAAAAAATCTTGGTTGACATCAAGTAGACATCTAGTGATTTGGTAGATGCCATCCAAGGAAGCTTGTTGTCTTCCATAGTCAAAAATAAAATCTACTAAATCTACTATTTTATGGGCATGGTGATGGAGCTTTGTATCATCTTTACAAGCAGCTATATACCATTGGTGATCCTTGGGATTAGGTGCATCCATACACCCACATGCCACCCTCCTGATCAAAGTACCTTCAGGTCGCTTCAGGTGCATCATGTACTCGTTATCTATAAAACGGGCACTGAATTTGGTCACATGTAAGTTGCTATCTGCAATAAATTGATGCAAAGTCATTTAGTGCACGTTAAACAACTTTGGTTCACATATTATCATTATTTACTACATATTGGCACAAGTATACCATTTTCATGTGACTGACCTTCTGGGTCCACGCTAAATGAAACACTAAAATTACTCTTTTGACTTGAACCTACAATTCTTTGAAAATCATTAGCTACTGTCCAATAAAAAACCAACTGCGTCTCTGACTCTGCCACCAAGAAGTTTATGGGGACCGGAATTTTCCAATGTTTTTCCCCAAGATGTATATGAGCTGTTACTGTGTATTTAGATTCCATATAGACATCAACATGGTGCACGGAAATAACAGCACATATAACAACTCCGATCCATGGGCCTTCAAGAATCAAACCCCCAGATACTGGATGAACAAACTCAAATGGGATATGACTTCCAGCACCAACTATCTCAAATACAGCTTCAGGTGTCATCCAATATTTCTCCCGTAACTGCAAAAAATGACAAGATTTGAGTATTTACTAATAGCCGTCAGACTCATGATATATAGCAATGATTTGAGGATAAATGAAGCACTTTCTTAAATGCAATCTAACGAAAAGCAGTCACTTGAATGGCGCCTAGGGGATCCAATACTTGAGGTTGATTTACCTTCACAGTCCACTTCCTCTCCTAACAAGATATCAGAATCAAAGATTGTTGCCGATCTGATTTCACTTCTATTAACCTCTTTCTTCTTTCTATAATACATTTGATTATGTATACGTCTCTAACGTTGCCCCCCAAGGGTGGGTTAGCCAGAAAAAGATATTAGAGAACCTTTAAGTTCTTTTCTTGTCACTCCAAATGCCAAAGTTCATAGGTGGTTAGCTAAAACTGATTAAAAACAAATCCAGTATTTTGGTGCTCGTCCCATGCATTTGAGTTACACTCACATATCCTCTCATCCTAGACTTTAACATACTATCTTGCTCTATAAACATATTGAAACAGCTTACCATCACAACCATCCGTATCTAAAATATAGGGTTTCATGAGCTAGCTTGAGGGTAAGGCTGTTAGAAAACGTACATGTTGTCCCTATCTTCATAATTTATTTCAGTTAGTCCTACCTGCTTAGTAACTCAACTCATGGTTAAATAATTTATTACGTTTGCTGGTGAGTGTTCTCATGTAACTTCGGTTTTCTTGTTAATCACACATTAAAATCTTTCCTTGATGTTTCCATTAAGACACGTTGATATTCTTATTGGCATCAAAAAAGCCACAAGAAATTGTACAAAATATACTATGGACACCCATTGGAAGAATCATTCTTGGTTCTAAATTTACAATGAAGCTTAATCGAGACATACAACTCATTGCATTGATTGGAATTCTTGGTTGCAACACATTATATACTAGCTAGATCAAGAGAGGTGGTGTAACACCTAACAACTAACCACCTAGCTCATGCTAACATGCACCTCATCTCTCAAGTACTACTAACATATATCATATACTCTAATAGTTATTGCTCACATGAATTCTGGGTTTTAAAAAGCGCGCCTGAGGCGCGACTAGGCGCAAGGTGCATCAAGGCGCAGCCTAGGGCGCCTCAGGGCTTTGCGCCTATCCTTTTTCCCAAAGGCGTGCGCCTCAGGCGCTTTTTTGTCAAATTTCAGGCGCTTTTCTCCCTGAGGCGCGCACCTCACGGACCCAGGGTATTTTTGGCTTGTACATATAGGTAAAATCACATAAAAACCTTTTTATAGCTATATTTTGGGTAAATGAAGCTAAAAACTCATGGAATATATATGGGATATATAAAAAAATATATAATAGTGTGCGCTTCGGGTACGAAAATCCCACGCTTTTTGCGCTTTGCGCTTCGCACGATACGCTTAGACCTCGTCGCTTTTGTGCGCCTAGCGCTTTTTAAAACCAAGCATGGATTAACACTATCACGAGACCTTTCTGGTGGCCACATGTTATGTGTTCGGTTTATAGGATTAACACTATCATGAGACCTGTACGAGACATTGCAAAGTCAACAAGTTTGACTTTCCTGTTTTAGAAAGTTGATGTTATTTCAAAATGAAATTGAAGTAAAGGTCATGTTGGACATATTAAAAAAAAATTAGCGGGTGTTACATGGATTTCTAGCTCCACTATATAAGCGTTAATAGATTAGTAAATTATATGATGTTAGTGGAGAGCCTAACTACCTAAGTAAGAGAAAATGGCTAGGCTAGCAACATACGAGCTTCAGCTTTTTGTGTACTTAATAGGATAACGATTATACGGTTAGCCATATTACTTTAGATAGTAAAAGGTTACTACTATGTGTTTATATACAACAATTAAGTGGTCTTGTTTAAGTTTTAGAAAACTAATGACTCTGAAAATGGTATGGTATTCCAAATGGATGTAATTTAGATGAGAGTAGAACATAAATTTCAAATAAAACATAATGTATAGAGATAAACTATTTGATAACCAAATTTACAATAAATATAACATCTCGAAAGCTTAGAAAAATGCATTTTTATACGATGAAAGTGTTTCATTGCTTAAATCTACATCTTATCCCTTTTAATTTCTCATTTTGCATTATAATGTCAAAGGATGATATGATGTCAAAAGAAAGTTGTCAAAATCTTTGAAAAAATCATTAAAATAGAATGATAGTTATTGATGGTCTTAAATGATTTTCTGAAAGAAGATTTTGAAGGAAATTATTCTTATAGATTTAGTAACATTATAATTAATAGTTTGATTATATTAAAAGAAATAATTATTTTTTCAAATGTATATATTGCATATAAGATAATGCTAACCATTTTTTCATGTGAAAAAAAAGGTTTTTCAAAACTAATATTAATAAAAATATTTGATTACAGTCAACAATAAGCTTACACTACTAATGAAAAAAATGGTGGGGGCCGGGGCATCCCCGGCCCTTAATAGGCTTCGCCAATTCATTTAAGTGCTCACCTTGTGTATGTGTTTGTGTGTGTATATATATAGGGAGATAAGAGAGAGATGAACAGACCTGAAGGTAACTATTTAATATTCTTTCGGCTAGATAACCGCCACGGTTTTTCAGTGCCAATTTAGGACAGTTCAAACATGATACTGTTGGACAACTGTTGAAGCTGGATGTAGGGAATTTTGATACATCAAGTCCTTTTATGGAAACATAGTAATTGAATCTACTTCGAGGTCCATAATCCGTGTCATGATCATCTACTAATGAAAGCTTTGGTAATGACTGGAGCCTCTCGCAATTATTTAAACAAAGCATTCTCAGTTTTGAGAGGAGACTAATGCTTGCTGGCAGCGAAACAAATTCATTTCCAGATAGATCCAAAGTTATTAAGTGACACAACAAACCAATTACATCAGGAACATAAGATAGATTGCAATAACTTATATCAATTTCTTTTAAACCTGATGATAATCTATCCAGCCTCAAGAGAAAATTATATCCCATTTTGAATGACAGCCTGCATCTCTTTACATTTAGGAGTCTTAGCCTTTTTAAACGATAAATGGAAGATGGAAGCTCTTCAATAAAAGTTCCACTGGCATCAAGATTCCTTAAATCATGCATTTGCCCCAAGTTTTCTGGTAAACTTTTTATTCTAGTTCCATCCACATACAGATGCTCCAAGCGCTTCATGTTCTTTCCAAACTTGGGAATATTTTCGAGTTTTGAGCAGCCAGAAAGAAGAAGTGCCTCAAGAGCTTCCATTTCCATACTCCTTCTTCCAAGGCTTTGAAGACACGTACACCCTTTCAGATTCAAGTAACGTAGCCTTTTATGGAGAAGAACTGATTCATGTAGCCTTGTCAAATTTGTGCAACCTTGAAGATTTAGTTTCACAAGATTCCATGCAGATGTTATATCTGGAACCTTGGTCAGATTCTTTGAGAAACTGAGGTTAATAGATCTCAAATTAGGCAGCTCCTGTTGTAAGAAAATGTAGCTATGAGATTTCTACCTTGCAAATCACGATTGAAAAACTATTACTAGGATATACAGACAATTACAGTTACTTACTAGATCTTTCTTCCAAAGTCTTTCAAGGTGGCTAGAACACACTTCAAGTTCATAAATGTGTTTTGGTTTAAACATTGAAGGCAAGGACTTTAAAGAACATCCATACCATTCTAGAATTCTTAGATCATTGGAAAGATACTTAAGTCCTTGAGGGAAGTGTACATTACTGATTCTGAGAAATTTTAGTTTTGTCATCGTTGAGAAACACGTCGGATCAGTTATGAAGCAATCATTCACTTCACCCTTATATGGCTCCTGGTTAATGACTTCAACAGCCTGTGTTTCCTGGTATAAGCATATTCAACAACAGAGTTAATTAGTAATGCAGATTCATATATTTCCCTTTAATCCTTTCTTGTATACTAAAAAGTGATAAGCGTATGTAATGTTGCTGTAAATTCTGATTGTCAGATGTGTTACAACATTAAAATTTTAGAGCCTAAATGAGAACAGTTCTATGCCAACTATAAATTTTTGAACTTTATAGATCTGATTGACTTTGCTAAATCAGAGATGGACTCTATCTTTATATAGTTACACACCTGAAGAAAACTAAATTTTATATAATCTCGTACCTTTGGGTTGGATAAGAGTATATCAACAACATCCTCATGATACTTGATTGCAATGTGGTTCCCATCATGTCTATGTGATTCCCTGTGAAGAATTTTCCAACACATTTGTTGCAGCAGATCATGCATCCAAACGTTATCTTCAAGATTGATAGTTATGAGACACTTGTTGATAAGATCAGTAATTCCACACTCAGAGTACAAACCAATATTGGTTAATATATCTTTTACCAAATCTTTGTTTCTCCCTTTCAAGAAACATGCAATATATATGAAGATATAACACTGATTTTCATTCAGTCTTGCATATACTACTTCAAGTCTTCCGAGAACTTCTTCCTCCGGATATTCTTTAAGTTTCTTCAACATATCTTTCCAATAGTTTTCATCCTTTCCATATAATAGAGAACCATAAACATTGAGAGCTAACGGAAGACCGCCAGCAAGCTTCACAACGTCATCAGACAACTTTTCATAACCACGTGTAGGATGGCTTTGCTTGAAGGCTGTTTGACAAAAGAGATTAAGAGCTTCATCACCTATCATTTCTTCACACATATATACTTCATTAATGTTATGTAGATTCAGCAAGTCTCTGTTTGTTATGGTTACCAGGATTCTGCTGCCAGGTCCAAACCACTCAAGCCCACCAGCTAAATAGGTCAACTGGTCAACATGATTCACATCATCCAACACGATTATAACTTTTAAACCACGTAGCTTTGTGCTCAATAAAGTTTGTCCATGAATAACACTTTGAACACGGATGCTTTTCTCCTTCAAAATGTCATCAAGAAGTTTCTGTTGTAATTTGCATAGATCAGAACTGTCGTTTTGTTTGGAAATGTCCTTGATGTTTTCAACGAGACTACTTTTTTCAAACATATTTTTAATGTCCTTATAGACAGCTTCAGCTAGAGTGGTCTTACCGATTCCACTCATCCCACAAATCCCTATAAAAAGAACTTCACTAGACTCCATCCTCAATATTCTTTTCACTTCATCCACTCGTGACTCGATTCCCACTAGACTATTGAGAAGATCTATTGGCATTGTATCAGGCAAGTTCCTTAAAATTTTGCTCAGAATTTCACAGACGACTTCCGCTTCATCCCTGCAGAAGTGCAGATAATCAGACATGAAAGTAGGTCACCAGAAGAATCATGACACTTGTGATTGAAAAAGATAAGTTAGTAAGGCTGCTACCTGTAACGTGTCACATGCAATCCAGAAATAGCCCCAACTTCTCTGAAAGCAGATCTCCATATTTCCACCTTTTGTGATGCAATTTCAGGATCAGCTTCATGATTGGAAAATCCTGGTTCAAAACAGTTGCTTTGATGCCGCACGTCAGAGGGAGACACATGGTAAAAGATAGGAATAACATCCAACTTTCCCCGTTTCATGCAATCAGCAATCTTTGTAATTTCCTCCAAACACCATTTTGATGTTGCGAAATTGCTGGATAAAACCACAACGGCAATTCTTGATGTTTCTATGGCCTCTAGCAGCTCGGAAGCAATGGGATTCCCAATCTCAAGAGTCTTGTCATCTTTGTAGGTTCTAATGTCATTTCGTGTTAAGGCATCATATAAATGGCTGGTGAAACCCATACGAGTGTCCTCCCCTCGGAAGCTCATGAAAACATCATAACCATGTGATACCGTTGTTGAAGATGATGATCCATATGGCAACATCTATAGAGCTCACATATTAGGTACTACAAATGAACTGTGATACACTAACTGACAGATTACTATAAAAAAAGCAGCAAAATAAAAAGGGGATTTACATAGAGCTTTTTGCAGTCGATACCAAAAATGATTAAGACAGCATTCATGCATCTTTCCTATGTAGTATTATGTGTAAACTACATGAACTCTCTAAATAGCCTTCATTTCCATAACTTTGCATGTGTCCTCACAATTATTCTTACATTTTTTTTTCAATGGGTCTCACTATTTCACTAGTATTTCATAGATAAACTATTTAATTTAATAATCTATATATATTTGTTAATGTTAATCTAATGTAAATAATTCAGCAAATCATACTCCGTATTTGAATATATGTATATATATCATAATTCAAAATCTAATAAATTTTAGTACAATATTATCATATTCCACATATTACAAGATTTAAAATTTAATAAACTCCATAAGTAAACATCACATAACTAAACATCACTACTAAATAATAAAACTTAAAATAACTAATTAAAATTAGTTTTATCATATTTATTGCTTCAATTGTCCAGCTATTTAATAAATATGGTGAACTTCACTTAGCCAAGGATTGACCCACAAATATTTTCCCATGCAATCCATGTCCTTCCCAAGGATGTTGCCACTTCAATCAGTAGGTCTCCACTGGGGCTGTTCATGGGCCTAAAACCAGACCAGACCAGACCGGACCGAGATCGTGAAGTGAAGAAATGCAGCCCGTGTACCGGACCATGCTATTGCATCGGTTGCACCAGTTTTTGTTCTATCGTTTTTCGGTTGGGACTGAAACCAAAAACCCCCAAAGAGCATAATCAAGCACATGTTTCATCAAAAGTGTATAGGATTTTGACTTCATGATTATTGACATTGTGGTCAATTCCGGTTTATAACATAAACTGTAACTAATAAAAAGAAACTGTTGCTATGATAGGAGAAAAAAACTATAGGCCTAATAAAGGAGATCAATGATTAAAAAAAAGGAAAAAAAAATTAATGTATTACGCATAGGATGTTTGAAATCGGACTTATTTGCATAGTGTTGATCGATTGGAAGTTTGGAGGGAAAGGATTAGAGGGAGTTTTGAAAAGTGGTTAAAGAAACACAAACTTTTCATATTTACAAATGAGAGTATTCTCCCTATTTATACATTTCGAACCGGTGTCTATACAATCATCATCACCGTTCGACTATAACTACTTCTAATCTAACGGTTCTAAACTATAACCGCTATATAACTAACTTACTAATCGGCGTGTCACATTAACCGATATTAACTTATGTTATATATTAATATTTACATAACTTAACATATGGTTTATATTAATGATTAAGATTATTTCTAACAGTATCAAATAGAAACTAAACCTTAGTTTCTGTAAAACCATAAGAACCAACGTGCTGCTGATAAAAAATAACTTAGTGGTAACTCAGTGCACTGAGTTACTTATTAATAGCACTTTAGTTCTTACGATTTTTAAAGAAACTGTAAATATCAGTGGCGGATCCAGCCCACTTTTGTGGGTTCCCAGGAACCCACCGGGAAAAACGGAAAATATTAGTGACAACTTCGTATGATTTGGAAAAAACTACCAAAAGGAACCCACACCAAAATTGGAAAATCGTAGGTTCCTGGATCCGCAGCGACTGTAATTAAACAATACTTCGAAATGGGTTGTTAGGTTTGTATGAAGCATTTAGTCAAACAGGTGGTGTGCAAACACCAAAGTTCAAAAACATAAGCATCGTATCATGGAGACTTCCATCTTTCCAAGTTATTGATCACCTTTCTATGTTGAAGCAATTATATTTATTATTATACTTGTCTGATTATTCATTCAAAAGTTTTGAGGGTATTACAGGATTGAAAATAATGGTTACTAAAACAGATTACGGATACTTTAACAAAGATACATAAATAAAGCAGATAGATTAATTAGAAAAAACTGACCATGGAAGCTGTGGATTGTGTACTAGGTACTTGTGATTGTTGGTTCAGTGTGTGCAAATTTTACTTAGGGGCTGTTTGGTAGCCTCTTAATGAGGCTCTTAACCATTCAGTGCTGAATGATTAAGCATTCAGCGCGTTTGTTTCAGCCTCTAAATGGAATGGTTAAGGCTTAATCATTAAGACTTGGGATGTTGCTGAACCATTAAGCACTGAATCATTAAGCACTGAACTAGGCTGAACCTTGATGAAACTCTCATACCAATGTGGGACAAGAAAACTAACCATTAAGAGGTCCAACTTAATGATTCAGCGCTTAACCATTCAGACCTCTTAACCATTCAGACCTCTTAATGATTCAGCACTTAATCAACCAAACAGCCCCTTAGAAGACCATCAACGTTAGTATTGGGTGTTGACCATGACTTGTTTGCCAAAACGCCAAAATTACATTTTATAAACTATTATATATATACTTTTACTATACTATATACGAGTATTAATTAACACTTGACACTAAGTACTTTTTATTGGTCCAACGCCTGCTTTTAATTGGTTTAACATCCTGCTATAATTTTATCTTCTTCTTTTTTATTTAACGAACTAGATTTATATCCTTGAAGCATTTCGGGATTGAGAAATCTAATAGTATGACATGTTAATTTTACATACAAAATAGACTGATGCGCTTTACAGTTACATGCAGGAATGTTTCGGGTAGCACCTAACCTAAAACAATTAACAATGTATCTTCAATGTTAACGTCTAACCTTAAACAACGTATAACTCTAAGAGAAAGTATACGGTATAAAGTTGCTTAACGTAAGAAGCGTAAGAAGCCACCAAAATTCGCCACCTGTCCACTCTGGTTAGGTTTAATTAACCTAATTCTGGTTTATCCCAGGGGTAAGGTCGTCTATTTACACCATCATTCAATTCCTTCAATCACGTTTTAATTAACCTGATGATTCTCAAAAATTAACCAGATTCAAATCATATTCGTTTCAAATCATGATCGTCAACATCATATCAATATGTTATTCATCAAACCAAAGCATAATTTTCGTTTTTTTAGTACTCTGTTTATCGAAGATTAATTTTCGTTTTTTAAATTTGTAATTATATGTTTTGTTTATTATTTTTTAATGTTTTTGATCGAATTTTATAAGATTTTCAGGTTTGATATAAAAAATTCAAGTTTCGAAGGTTTTTCAGAGGTTGAAGATGAACAGAGTTTTGAAGATGTAAGCAATGAATGCGTCTGAATAAGAAATGAGTGCGTCTGTTTTGAAGATGAGCAGAAGACTGGATCAATGAACAGAGTTTGAAGATGGTAGCAATGAATGCGTCTGAAGAACAACTGAGTGCGTCTGTTTTGAAAATGAGCAGGAGACTGGGTCTATGAATGCGTCTGATTTCTCGAATGAGTGCGTCTGTTTAACTCTTTAGTTGTGTCTGTTTTTTACTAATGCGTCTGTTTGTAATCATGAATGCGTCTGTTTTTTATCTGTTTTTAATTACTGTTTTACATGTGATTTTTTGGGAAGAGATATTATTGGAATAAGAAAAGGAACAGTAATTCTCGTGATTTTTTTATCTTTTGTCATTTTGTTATTGTTTGTTTCTTTTTATCCTCTTTATATAAGGCTTTTTATTTGGAAATTGATTTGCACATTCAAATTCATATACAGATTATAATTCAAATTGATTTTTGTTTAATGGCTTCATCATCTTCATCTGCAAGATCTGAAATGATCAAAAGGATGGAAGATCAAATTGCAAAAGATTATGCTCTTCAGGGTCGGTTGGCTGATAATTTAAACAGGATAAATGATGGCATGAGTAAGAGAGATGAAATTTCCAAGCTTCTTTTGCGTATGCCTGACTCAAGTCTTCGTGAACTGTCGGTTATGTTCATGATTGATGCAAACAATGGCGATGTTAATATTGTCGAACAACTTACAAAATGCATGGCACTTTTGAGGTGTTCTATTGAATTTAAGATTCAATTTTTAAAGTCTATGTAAACACCACTATGTATTTGTTTGTCTTTGTTACTACTTTGTGTTGTAGTTGCTGTTTTTTTATAATAAAAGTGTGATTTGAAGTTACATTTGTTTGAATTCAGAATCAGTTAGTGCGTCCAAAGTAAACATACAAAAAACATGAGTGCGTCTAAACATTTACATCAGAAAATACATCAGAAAGTTAGCATTCAAATTGTTTATAAAATGACATAAGAAAACCATTCAAATTGTTTATAAAGCAGCTACCCTCCTCTCTAATTTTGAAAGTGCATTCTCTAGCATTTTCATTCTTTGTTTATATGGCCTTTTTGCAAACTTCTCAGCTTCTTCACTTATTTCTCCCCTGAGTAGGTTGAATGGGGAGAGTATTATCTTTGCCACGTACTTGAGTCGTAATGCAATCAACTGCTTTTCTTGATGCTCTGATTCGTCTGAAAACCCCGGGTTCCATGACTGATAACCTTTAAAGGTTTCGAGGGTTCTCATGGTGAAGACACCACAGTCTACATGGTTCTTTTCAGTCCTCCATGTCATCTCTCTTCTTGTTATAGGACCTGTTTTAAGTCCTTCAATTGCCGGTGTTTTCGGACATGTCTTTTGCCACACCCGGTACAAAGTGCCTCTCTGTGAATATTTTTATTCAAACAACCATTAGTTTATTTTTTAGTATATTAGTGTGCAGGTATAAGTTATAATTACATACCAATATTTCTGGCACGCCTTTGTATCGTTCTGATGGGATCTCTCCTGCTTTAGAGTTGTCAAGCAAGTCTGTTGTCCCATTCTTGACATCATAAGCCAATGCATAGAAATGCTTGTCAAACCACACCGGATGAAGAATCAGGTCGAAGTCGTATAAAGAGGTTGCAGTTGTTGCTTTTACATTTATTTTTCTGAAGATATCTTCAAGGTTGCTCATGTAGACCTTTTCAATCTTCTCCCAAGGAACACCTACCTCATAGAAGTTTGGAGGCTGAAAAAAAAAATACAGGCAGTTAGATGAGTGCGTTTGTTTTTGTTATTGGTGCGTCTGTTTTGGTTTTTTATTTTTTTATATAATAAAGTGCGTCTGTTTATGTGTACAAGTGCGTCTGTTTTGATTTCTATATTTTTGTTGGGTTCAGTTGAGACCACAGTTACCAGAACAAAGACTTTTTGTAGCTTATTTTGTAGTTTGATAGTTAGAGGACTAGTTATGTAATTCTTTGTTAGTTTATGTGTAAACCCTAGAGTGTGAACTTAAGGGAAGGGCACTGCGAACTTAATGTTAAGTTCGCAGTCCATCAAGTGCTCACTATATAAAGTTCACTCATATGCACACTCTAGGTTAGGGTTTTTGGTTATCTTTCATTACACAAGATCTGCGAACTTGTATCATCCATGGTTGTTTGAAGCTGAATCTTTAATGGAATCGTGTCTTTATGTTTCTTGTGTGTCGGTTCTTACAATATTCATCTAGTTCTTTTAGTTTTCATAGATTAATCAACTAAAACACCTAACAAATAGGTGTTTCTAGTTGATAACAATCTAGTGCACACTTAAGATCTAGTATTTTGGGACTACAATTTGGTATCAGAGCCTCTGTGCTCTAGATTGTATCTGATTAAGATACCAAAACCCTCAATTTGTTAATATTTCTTAGTATTTTTTTTTTAACTTTTCAAGTTTTTATCAAAAAAAAAAAAAAAAAAAACTATTTTTCTTGCTTCTGATTTCTCGTAATCTGGTGTTTCTAAGGTGTTAAAACATGTTTATCTCAATTAGGAACATCATTTGAGCATTTCAGATTGATTGAAATAGGCTTGGATGAGTTTCTGGAGTGTTTAAAATCATTCAGACGAAACTGCATACTTATTCTGCGAACTTAGCTCATAAAACTGAGTACTTGTTTCAAGAGTTGAGTACTTGTTTCAAAAGTTGAGTACTTAGCTCATAAGCTGTGTACTTATTTCTTGCTGTGTGCACTTAAAGTGCGAACTTAGCTCATAGAGTGTGAACTTGTTTCTTGCTTGTGAGTACTTGTTTCAAAAGTTGAGTACTTAGCTCATAAGCTGTGTACTTATTTCTTGTTGTGTGCACTTAAAGTGCGAACTTAGCTCATAGAGTGTGAACTTGTTTCTTGCTTGTGAGTACTTGCTTCAAGAGTGCGAACTTAGCTCATAAAGTGTGAACTTGTTTCTTGCTTGTGAGTACTTGCTTCAAGAGTGCGAACTTAGCTCATAGAGTGTGAACTTGATTCTTGCTTGTGAGTACTTGCTTCAAGAGTTGAGTACTTAGCTCATAAGTTGCATACTTGATATTTCAAGGTGTGCACTTGTGTCTGTGTGAGCACTTAAATTTACACAAGGCTTTATAGCTTTCTCTCTCCTGGCACCACAACTAGGGTTTCTGCATACTTATCTGAAATCTCTAGTTGGTGTGCGAACTTACTGAAAAGGTGCATTTTCTGAGCACTTGGCTAGGGTTTCTGCGAACTTAAATCTTAAACGAGAGTTTAAGTGTCTGTGTACTTATACTAGTACGCAGGCTGATCAGTCAAAGACTGAGCACTTGTGCTGCTCTGACTTGGCTGAACTGCGAACTTAAGCCAGAGTGTGTACTACAGGAACTGCGAACTTAGTGACTGTGAACTTAAGTGTGAACTTAACTGCATACTTAGCTGCGAACTTAGCTGTGTACTTAAGGACTGTGGACTTAATTTTGGACTTTAAACTTTAAAATCAGAAAATCAAACTAGATCTTGCTTAATCTTGATTAATCAACTAAAAAAAAAAAAAAAAAAAAAATCATCCTTAATCAATGGCTGGTAACAATAACAACTTAACCATGAATCCTATAACCCAAGCTGAACTGGAAATTGGAACCATAACCCACATTCCCAAGTTGAAGGGTGTGGAAGATTATGGAACATGGAAGAATCGCATGAAAGCCTTCTATTATGTGAATGATTTTACCCAATGGACCTCTGTTCAACTCGGACCACACCTCCCAATGAGGACCACAGAGGCAGGAGAGGTGTTCAACACTGATCCAACTACTTATACACATCTTGACAATCAGTTGATTCAACGTGATCACAAAGCCTACCATGCTCTTACCATGGCTCTGTCGAATGATGTTTTTAACATGTTCGAAGAGTATACCACTGCTCAGTCTCTGTGGCATGCCTTGTGTGACTACTATGAAGGAAATCAGGACATGATTCAGAAGAAGCAAGACATGGTTCAAAAGGAGTATGACATGTTTGGAAGCATTCGTGGTGAGAGCCTGACGTCACATATCGACAGGTTCATGAGTTTGTTGACAAAAATGAAGAAGGCTGGCATTCCTGTGAACAACCGTAATTCCATCAAGAAACTACTCGACTCTCTTCCAAAGGAGTGGAGTGTTCAATGTATGCTCATTAAGAAAGATTACTTGGATGCTCATTCCACTCTGGCAGATCTTATAAACATGCTAAAATCATTTGAAATGGACATCACAAAGAGAGAGATGAATCAGACAGTGTCAAAAGTTACTCCAAGCAGCTCTCTAAAGAACCTGGCTTTAATGACTCCAATTGGACAGAAGGCACTGGTGGTTGAAGACTTTGGCTGGGGGAAGGAAGCTGTTGCAGCTAAAGCAGATGTTAACAAAGCATTGATGGTAACGATATGCACCAAATCCGCAAATGGTGTAAACTCTGTGGAAGGATCTTCAGTGGGAGTGCCAAAAGGAGGAATGCAAGAGAGTGCGGGTCTGAAGAGTGTGCTGATTGCTGAGAAGAAGAAAGATCAGACTGGAGAGGAGGCTTTGATAGCTGAGAAGACACCCACTGAGAAAGCAGCTGAAAAGATGGAAAGTGCACCCAAGAAAGCTGAGGAGAAAGATATGGTAAACATTCCTCTTGAAATAAAATCAAAGCTGTGCTCACCTAGGTGCGTTACAGCTGTTGCTTACTGTTTGTCACACAACAAAAGGGTTTTGAGAGAAATGGATGATATCCAAAGAATCAATTCTGAAATGAAAGAAAATGAGTGGGCATATCAGCGAAAGTTAAATGCAACTCTAGCTGAAATGCAAACTTTAAAAGAATTTGTGCTTAAGAAAGATTTTCTGATAAATGATTTAACCTCAAAACTAGAGAAATCTAGAAATGAGACAACTCGTCTTCAAATTGTTGTGGATAAATGGAATGTGAGCAAACAGGCTCATGCTGATATAATCAATTGTGGAAGACAATCATTCGTAAAGGATGGAATTGGGTATAAGGATAAGAATGGAATCGAAAGATCTCTATTCTTGCCCTTGAGCCAAAGTGAATACATACCCATTCCAACACCTCATCCTAAAAATGATCTTTTTGAAAACAAATGTGATGAATCTGAGTCAAATGCTAACATAAGTAAAAGCGATGCAGATGTGACCCAACAGGGTAGGGTGGAAGATGATGAGAGTTGTGGTGGGCAGACAATGGGGTTAGGACATCCAGGTGCCAATTACTCCACAGTGAATTGGTTCATCTGGAACAATGAAAAGTCTAAAAACAATTTGATTTCGGATGACTGTAATACTTTAATTAATATGGATAAATGTAATAGTTTATCTAGGATGGATAACTGTAATAGTTTATCTAGGCCGGATGACTGTATTAACTTGACTTCTAAACTAGATTTAAAGGGTGCTGTGGCCCCTGATGATAGGAAGAATCCTATCAGACGTTCAAATGTTTGTGTTGACAATGTTATGCCTGTTTGTGTTGATCTTAATGCTGCATTCTCTGATGATAAACATACGTGTAAACCACCTATGTTTGTACCAGAACTAAAGCTTAACAGGTTTGGGAAATTTCTCACTGAGGAAATCCCAGAGTTTATCCCTTCATCCACAGATGTATCAGGTTCTGAAGAATCACAAAGTGAAACAGGTAACTCAAGTTCTGAAGAATCACTAAGTGATACAAAGAGCAACATCAGCATACCTGACTGCAACACAAATGAAGAATCAAGTAGCAGCAAGGATGAATCATGTTCAAGAGAAAGCTCCTGCTCAAACAAGATCAAGAAAACAACATCACAATCATCATCATCCAGATCTTCTCCAAAGATCAAGCCTAAACACTCAAAATGCTTTAGATGTGGAAAAGAAGGACATGTGGTCAAAAAGTGTCATTTAAAACCTAAACCACAAAATGATGTCAAAACTCAAAACTCTTTTTCTGATCAGATCAAAAATCTTCAAGAAACAGTAAAAAGTTTTGTTAAAACCACACAATTTTGGAAGAGAAAAGAGTCAATGATGGGTGAAAATCACGATAGATCAAAACTAAAACAAACTTGGATTCCCAAAGTCACTTGATTAAATGTCTGAGTCGTGATTGTACATAGATTTTCTTTAGTTTATCTTCGTATATTATTATTTTTTATATAATTTGTTTTTGAGCTGGATGCTGTGCTCGCTTTCAGTCAAATTCCAAGCAATCTCATGACACTGCAGTCAAAAGAATCTTCCGCTACCTCAAAGGAACACCAAAGCTTGGTTTATGGTATCCTAAGAGTGATAATTTTGATTTAATCGCTTACTCTGATAATGGTCATGCAGGTTGTAGAATTGATAGAGAATTTGTCTCTGGTGGTTGCAAATTTTTGGGGAATTGGCTTGTATCTTGGCAAAGCAAAATGCAGATAATAGTGTTTATCTCCACTGATGAAGCCGAGTACACTGTTGCGTCCAGTTGTTGATGTCAAGCTTTGTGGATCCAAAATCAGTTGCTGGATTACGGTTTGAATGTCATGAAAACCCCAATCTTCATTGATAATGATGCTTGTCGTGACATCGTGAAGAATCCTATCGACCACTACCTATTGAGATCAGGATTCACTCTATTCGCGATGCTCACGATAAAGGATACATTCAAGTGTTATCCATTGATACTGCTGATCAAAAGGCAGATATCCTCACAAAGGCTTTTGACGAAACTCGTTTCCTCTAATTGGTCACTTGGCTGGAAATGATAAATTTTGAGTGAGCTCACATTATGTCATGGTGTTAAAAAAAATAAAAAAAAAATATATAATAAAAAAAAAATAATAAAAAAAAATAAAAAAAAATCCTATTTTCATACAAAACAAGATTTTTGGGGGAGAAAGTATATCTCTATTGCAAATTAACAAGAAATGATAGGGACTAATCATATTTTGTCAGCATGTGAATAGGATCCAGAGGATGTTGCGGCTTCAAGCAACGACATGTCGGTAGATTCAGCTTGGAATCGAGTAAACTGCTAATAGGTGATTAACAGAATAGATCTACACGGAAAGCTGGATTCCCACTGTGTTTTAGGTCTGCACAAGCTGAGTCCGGTCATACACAGGTTGAGAGATCAAAAGACACAGAAAATTTTGTGCATATGTAATCAAAAGACACCTAAGTGTGCAAGCTACCAATGCGGGGCTATTCAAACAAATGAGCAACAAAAGACACGCAATGTTAGTGACGTGCAAACATATAGATAGCTCAAAAAGCAATCAGATGATCATCTTCTCTGTTATGGGAACATAGACCTGAAGCTCTCATCATCTGATTGACATAATGATCATCTTCTCTGTTATGTGTAAACATAGACCTGAAGCTCTCATCATTATATCTCAATAAACCTTGAGGATTGGTAGGCTTATACCTAGCACAAGTGGGGTCCACTAACTTTCCGTCAATATTACCAAAACATGATAAATCTCATCACCAAACGTATGTTGAAAGACGAGAGGCATGGATTTAAGTGGACAAACATACCGACAGTTTTTCTTGGGCTGCAGCGATCCAACGGAAAGTTGAAATGTGATCTGGCAGGTATGGTTAGTATGATCTTGTATGCAAAAGGTGAGAAACAGTTAACCCCTCCTTGTTGTGTTTGTTTTTATTAAAAAAAAAAAATATATATATATAAAAAGTTTAGGGGGAGTATTAAAATATGTGTTAGAATGTGAGATGTGTTTATTGCATATAATCCTGATCTTCATCCAGTCTGTGATCAAGAACAGTGCAGGGGACTAGATTGTGAGATTCTTCGATCTGGTAGATGTATTCATGTTTTATCTGTTAGAGTTGATGTAGCTGTTTGGGAACACATTCAGAGTTGGAGCCGGTTAGACACTGCTGGAAGAAGGAATGCTATTTCAAAGAGCAGTAGATCCTGCTGAAGAAAGGAAGCTGGAGATGCTAGAAATTTTGGAAATGATCGAGGCTGCAGACAAAGAGAAGGAGCTTGGAGACAAAGACAAGGAAATTGCTAACAAAGACAAAGCTGACAATTAAAGAAAAGCAGCCAGAAACTCTGAAGCTCCGGAAGTGATAGTTCCAAAACAACAGGTGCGGGTAAAGCAGGAAGAAGGTGAATCGAGTGATATCTCGGTTTGAAGCTAACAGACGAAGATCTGGTATCTGTGGTCTAGGGGGAGTATTGTTGGGTTCAGTTGAGACCACAGTTACCAGAACAAAGACTTTTTGTAGCTTATTTTGTAGTTTGATAGTTAGAGGACTAGTTATGTAATTCTTTGTTAGTTTATGTGTAAACCCTAGAGTGTGAACTTAAGGGAAGGGCACTGCGAACTTAATGTTAAGTTCGCAGTCCATCAAGTGCTCACTATATAAAGTTCACTCATATGCACACTCTAGGTTAGGGTTTTTGGTTATCTTTCATTACACAAGATCTGCGAACTTGTATCATCCATGGTTGTTTGAAGCTGAATCTTTAATGGAATCGTGTCTTTATGTTTCTTGTGTGTCGGTTCTTACAATATTCATCTAGTTCTTTTAGTTTTCATAGATTAATCAACTAAAACACCTAACAAATAGGTGTTTCTAGTTGATAACAATCTAGTGCACACTTAAGATCTAGTATTTTGGGACTACAATTTTTTTGCAGTAATAGAGTGCGTCTGTTTGATGTGTAAGTGCGTCTGTTTTGTGTTTTTGTAACTTACTATCATGCAGCTACTCAGAAACAGTCTCTTGATAGGCCCATCCTTCTTCTCCCTCCTTCTCTCAGCCTCCTCATAGTTCAGAATGTCTGACCATACGTCAATGACATTTGAACAAATCCATATCTCCGGAAATAAACTTTCAAAACCACCTTCATCACCTCATTTCCACCTTCATCCCAGTAAACTACTTTCTGAAACATTGCATATGAATACAAATTAGAAAAATTGTATATGTTTTTATTAGAAACAAATTTGAAGAAAACACTTACATTTAACTCTCTAATTGGGGCAAACATATACTGTGTAATCTTTGTTTCATCCTTAGATAGTTTTTCAATTGAACAGACTTGCCTCCCGGCGTACGGTGATCTTAATGCATAAGAAGGTTTTTTTTCCCTAGCTGGTTTATCATAACCAGCAAAGCCCTTCCCTTTTCCCTTCCCTTCTTCCTGCACTGCTTCTTTCACCGGTGTTTCTTCTTCCTGAGGATTTTTCTCTTCATGGTGTTTCTGAATTGCTGCCTCAATCATTTCTTGTGTTTCCAATGATATTTGTGTTGTTTCAGCCACCACTCCTTCCACAGGTTGTTCTTTTGTTGTCTCATTCACATCTACAACCCTATAAACACCTGGTTCGACAGTTTGCAGCATGTTTATTGCTGTATCACTGATATCAAACTCCTCATTTTAGCTCCCAACCCTTCCTCGACAGTCCCAGCATCCATTTCCACCTCTTTCCCCCCCTCATTCACATTTGAAGCTACAGGCACTTCAGAATTTTGATTTTCAGCTTCAACTTGTTCTTTGACAATCTTAGCTTCTTTTTCTTTAGCCTTTTCAACATGTTCCTTGACAACCTCAGCTTCCTTCTCCTTAGCCACTTCAACATTTTCCACCCCATTCCCCTCCTCATTCAGTTTTGAAGATCCAGGCAAGTCAACATTTTGCTTTTCAGCTTCAACATCTGGTTCTTTGACAACTTCAGCTTCCTTAACTGAAGTGTTCAGGGCGTCCCACCTGTCGCACAATTGCATCAACTCTGGAACCCATAAATACCTGGTCCGTGCCTCCTTTACCATTTCACCCATCTCTTTCTGTATTGCTTCGTATTTCTTTATGTTCTTTTCCATTGTTTTGATCCAAACCTGTGTTTTTTACAAAGAGCAATGTACATATATTAATGAGTGCATCTGTTCCATATATGAGTGCGTCTGTTTTTATACCAGTAGATATTAAAAAGATAAGTTGTTTTTATGTGAATGCGTCTGTTTATATATGAGTGCGTCTGTTTGTATAATAGTAGATGTTGCAAAGATCAAGTAGTTTTTTATGAATGCGTCTGTTTTATACATGAGTGCGTCTGTTTACAAAGATCATTTTTTTGGGTTTTTCAGTTTATGCGTCTGTTTTGTGCAGTGGGTGCGTCTGTTTATAAAAAGGCTTTTTTCAATGAATGCGTTTGTATTTATGTGAATGCGTTTGTTGTACATTTTTTGCCTTCATTGAAGCTTCATATTCTGCTTCTCTTCCTGTCTCAACCAAACTTAATTGTGGTTGAGTTTCTGAATACTCAAACATTTGTTGTGTTTGTGTACTCATTTCATACTGTCTCCAATCTCCTTCTTCGTTAACATCTTCTTCTTCAATTGTGATCCTTTTTTGTGGAGTTCTTCCCAATGGCAAGGTGTAATCATCCTCCATTGGTTTCTCTTGCATTGTTACAAGCATGTTCACCACATCTACCTCCTCATCTCTTACCTTTGCATCCACCTCATCATTCTTATCATCTTCAGCTTCATCATCTGCATCATCTTCTTCAACGTCGATCAACGTAAAAATCTTCTGGTATGCTTTTTCTTGCTGGTTATAAAGATGTTCTTCCATTGCCGTTAGTGAACTATTTGTAATGTAAGAAATTGCTGGTATGCTAATTTTTACTTTAGATGGATGCCTCTTGTTATATTCATGTGTGTAGATAACCTGCATGTGTTCAACATATTAAATGCGTTTAAAATATCATTAATGCGTTTAATAATAAAAAAAGGTGTTTTGAAGGCTTACACTGAGCATTATAACTGGACCATTATACTGGTCTTCTTTCCATCCTGCTTTTGTCCTCTTAAGGCATTCGATCAGGTACGAGCACCAATCCATATCTGGAATCTCATCCTCATTATCCACACCATGCAAAAAGCTTTGATTTATTGTGGTTGATTTTGTGATCTCGCCGAAAACCGTGTTCCATAGCACAAGAAAATTCAACCTGAACAGCCTTCCACCTTTTTGTTGTGACTTAACAGCGTTTGTTACCATCTTTACAGTCACTTTTCTTCTATCGAATTGACCCTTGAACTCATCAATCGTAGAGTCAACACCCTTTCTTGCCCTTGTGTACTCTAGCACCTGCTTCTTTCCCATTGGTATCCCAAAAGCTTCATTCACCAATGCTGGTGTGATGTTGATTTTCCAATCTCCAGCATTGAGTTCATTTTCATCCTCATCATAGTTTACTAGCAGCCAGTAACCCAATGATGTTGATATTTGATCAATCTTAATGTCTAAAACAGACCCAAAACCCATCTTCCTTACCTCAGCTTTCTGTTCATCAGTGTAGTCTTTCATGCTGTCAACAAATTCAGCAGGAGAGCATCTGATTTTTAACTTAATATCTCTGTATTCAACAAACTCTCGATCCTTTATTTTCTTCTTCTCCTTCTTAGTTTTTTCCACCTTTTGCTTCTTTACAGGCCTTTGGAAATCTTCGTCCGATGATTCCGAAAGTTCAACTACAGCCTGTTGTTTTTTTTATGCAACTTTTGTGTCATCTTTTTTACATCTTCTCCCAACCTCTTTGCAGCTTCAGGGTTGACCTTTTCAACCCTTTTTTTAATATTAATTAAGTTTTTTATTGGTCCATCTTCAAAATCAGAAGCATTCCATGTTGAGTCTGTACATGAACAGACGCATTAAGACATATATACAGACGCATTCAGTAACTAAAAAGTGGAAATAACAGACGCATTAAGACATATATACAGACGCATTCAGTAACTAAAAAGTGGAATTAACAGACGCACTCATTATGTCAAACAGACGCACTCAATAAATGCAAAGTGGAAACAAACAGACGCACTTATTAACCTCAAACAGACGCATTCAATCAACTTAATTTAAACATCAGTAATCAGATGCATTTAAGAAGTACTTCAGACGCATTAATGTTTTTACATGTTCAAAATGAGTACAATACACTAGTTATACTTTGTCATACATACTAAGCATAAAACCCTAGTTATATTAAACAGATTTTGATAAAAAAAAAATAGAATAATGAATTTTTGTTCATACCTGAAGATGTGTCATGTATGATTTTGCTTCCCTTTCTACCTGTTTTACCTGTAATAATGATTTTGAAGGTTTTTCTGATTTTAGAAGTTGTAAATGGTAAGTCGAAGTAATTTTGAAAGTATGAATATAAGAAACGCACCTTGATTTCTCTTTGAAGACATGTTGATCGTCTGTTTTGTGGTGTTCGTGATCGTCTCTGTGTGTTTGTTTTGTTGATTTCAATCGTCTGTGTGTGTTTTTTTGTGTGTGATTGATTTTGAAAAACCCTAATTGAATGAGACGTAATGATTTGTTTTTTAATTTTAGTAACCGTCGACATTTTGGCGCTTCAGATTATGATTGTTTAAAGCAGTTTTTGACTAATCTACCCCTGGTTTCATTTAAACGCTCGGGTTAGAAGGTGGGTTAGAGGATCTGATCTGGGTTTGATCTAATGGTCCAGATTGCTTCTTATGCTTCTTATTTTAAGGGGCTTTATACAATATCTCTTCCCTAACTCTAATATTATAGAATTCATATTTACTAGTTTGAACATAATTAATGACTTGCCTATACATAATTAATGAATAACTTGAACACTTTGTGTTTTTTTTCTGTATGAACAAAATCTCACAAAAATAGTCGTTTTTTTCTCCGTTTTATATATAGCACTATGGTACTCGTTGGAAAGATAATAAAACGCGCGTTAATTTGGTTTAATTTTTTTCTTTAAAAATCTCGTATATGAAATATATTAACGTTTAGAAATTATGGGATGAAACATGAGAGAGAAAAATCCAACTTTGTTTTTAAATTCTTTTTTACCTAAAATAACTCAATGTCACATGGCATTTTAATTGTTTTTTTTATTTTTTTTATTGGTGCCACATAGGATCCTACATTGCACTCTCAAGGGGGATAATGGCATCTTTGAATGCCATGTAGGACATAAGGCTTTGGAAAGGTAAGGTTCTATAAAAAAAACCTTAAAAATTTGAGGAAACCCACTAAACTTTATGACAACTATTGATCAAGCATGATCAATGGTTGTCATTAATGGTTCCACATTCTAATTAAAATAATACACATTAATTAATATTAGAGAGAATTACTATTTGCGTCCCTGTATTATAGTTGATTTAACTACTTGAATCCAAAGTTGAAAACTTTAACTACTTGCGTCCCTAGATGGAAATTAACTAACATGTTGAGTCCAAATTGCTAACTCCGTTAACTAAGTCTGTTAAATCTGTATGAAATGACAAAAATACCCCTACTTATATCTTCTTCTTCCTACCTCCCCCATCTTCAACCCCTGCACCAAACCCTACAATACCACCACTGCACCATCACTCCATCCTACCAACCACCACAGTCACAACCACCACTACACCACCACTCCAGTCCCTGCAACACCACCACTCCATCCTACTAACCACCACAGTCACAACCACCACTACACCACCACTCCAGTCCCTACAACACCACCACTGCACCACCACTCCATCCTACCAACCACCACAGTCACCACCTGCAACACCACCTAACCCATAAATCATCACTCAACGCCACCACCATCTGCCGCATGAACAAGGTTTCATCAACACCAATCGTCGCCGTCACTTGAACCATCACCGTGAGCCACCGTCGTTTTCCCCTTTTCCACCACCACAACACTGCACCACCACCCACCCTCCACCGAACCACCTCTAACCAGATTAGAACCACCACCCTCCACCGAACAACTGCACCCCCACCCTCCACCTCTAACCACAACACTACACCAATTCACCACAACATTGCACCACCACCCTCCACCTAACCATCTCTAACCAGATTTAAACCTTCACCCTCCACCGAACCACCTAACCCCCTAACCTGCAACAACCTTCACCCTCCACCGAACCACCTAACCCTTCCACAACATCTACACCCACAAACACGAAAAACTCACAAACCCTAGTCGCCATCCTCTAACTAATTGACCCTCGTGACCTGCAAATCCACCACTTATCTTTGTTAACCCACTTCACCACTCTATTTCTCATCTCCCTTCGACTACACCTACCACCTGAAACATCAAACCACCACCATCACACTTCTTTATAACGAGGAGGCTGACTAGTGAGAACGAGAAAGGTTGCAGAATTTTGTAAAGAGAGAGATCAGAGAGGGAGAGAGGGAAATTAGAGATAGAGAAGATACAGGAGGCTAGAGGGGTTGTTTTGATTTAAATAATTTCTTTTTTTATTTTGTATTTAATTAATGGGAGCACTTTTGTCATTTCATACAAATTTAACAGATTTGGTTAACGGAGTTAGCAATTTGGACTCAACAGGTTAGTTAATTTCCATCTAGGGACACAAGTAGTTAAAGTTTTCAACTTTGGATTCAAGTAGTTAAATCGACTATAACATAGGGACGCAAATAGTAATTCTCTCTTAATATTATAATGCAATAAGGGTAGATTGGGTAATTAATCCATTTTCTCTCTCTCCCTTTTTTACCTTTTCTCTCCATCATTTCACCTTCTCTCTCCACCTTTTTGCATTCTCTCTTCACCTTTCATTTCACCAACACTCTCTCTCCACCTTTTCCTCTATCTCCACCTCTTTTCTCCTACTTTTCTCTCTACAATTTCTTTCACATATTATATGTATCTATTAAATTAGAGACACTTGAACAGGTGTCTCTAATTTAATATACATATATTCATTTTTTTAATATATATAATATTGGTCACTAACTTTTAGGTTAACTTTATTTTCTTGCAATTTGACCACCAAATTTAGACCAACAAACTTTTAGTTTTTAGGATTTAAAACTTTGGCTACTAACTTTTAGCTTAACTATATTTCTTATAATTTGACCACCAAACTTCTAGTTTTTAGGATTTAAAACTTTGACCACCAAACTTTTAGCTTTTAGGATTTCAAACTTTGACCACCCAACTTTTTTAAACTTGCATTGCACTTTGGCCAAACTTTTAGCTTTTAAGATTTCAAACTTTGACCACCAAACTTTTAGCTTTTAGCCGCGAGTATTTTTTTGAAGGTCACGCGAGAATAACAGTCACTTAATAAGTTAATATTATCTTTTATGTCCACGAAACCCTCCACGCAACAGGAGCTCCCACAGCGACGCACGATCTTTAACGTCCACCAAATCCTTAACGCAACAGGAGCTCCCGCCGCGAAGCGCGGGGTAATAGAATCCTAGTTAATTTAAAAATCCAGATCTATTAATAACGTATGCCACACTAGCCCTTTAACACATGTTAGTTGGTCTCTTCAAAACAAACTCCTTTTACACACATCACTAACACGTGTAATTGATTCAAATAATTATCACGTTAATTTTATACCGGTATAACAACATAAAAGAACACATGTATATAAAAATTTATTGCAATCAACATTAAGTGTAACAAATTAATTTCATATAAATCTAAAAAATAAAAAAGATGATACAAAACTATCATAAACTAACAAAAAACACATGAAATTTAGTATTATGCTTCATTCTTTAATAGTCGTCTTCGGCGTTATGCTTCATTCCTTATTAGGCATCTTCGGCTTCATGTTTCAATCCTTAATAGCCGTCTTTTGCTTTGGCAAAAAAAAAAGTTGTTCACATAAAAAAACAAGTTCATCATTTAAATCATGAAAATAACGTATGTCATATAAACCCAAGCATGTGTTAGTTGGGCATATACTAGCATGTGTTACCATCAGTAACACATGTTAATTGAACCCTAGCACATGTTAGTTGGGCATATACTAACACTAGATTAATACCCCGGGAGCGTTCCGGGGTTGAGAAATTAATATGACACATCAAATTTACATAAGAAATAGCACCTAACCTAAAACAATTAACAATGTATCTCCAATGTTAACGCCTAACCTTAAATAATGTATAATTCTAATGTTAACATCTAACCTAAAATAGTGTATAACTCTAATATTAATACCTAACCTAAAACAATGTACAACTCCAATGCTAACACCTAATCTAAAACAATGTATAACTCCAATGTAACTCTAATATTAACACCTATCCAAAAGGCTAAAAAATGTACAACTTTAACATACTAATATTGATACCTAACCTAAAACAATGTATAACTCTAGTAACCTATTCTGCTCTAGTTGAAAATAGAATTCATATTTACTGGTTTGAACATAATTAGTGACTTGCCTATACATGATTAATGAATTACCTGAACATAGAGTTGGCAATTCAGACACGAACACGATAACCTGACACGAACCTACACGATTTTAACAGGTTTCGTGTTTGGCCTTAACAGGTTTCGTGTCTATAAACAGGTCAACTCGTGTTTGAAAAAACTGACACGATTAGATTTCGTGTCGTGTTCGTGTTTACAGGTTTCGTGTTCGTGTCTTAACAGGTTCGTGTAACCTGTTATGCCAGCCCTACCTGAACACGTGTTTTTTTTCCTGTATGAACAAAACCCCACAAAAAATAGTCGTTTTTTTCTCCTTTTTTTATATAGCACTATGGTACTCGTTGGAAAAATAATAAAACGCTCGTTAATTTGGTGTAATTTTTTTCTTTAAAAAATCTCGTAGATAAAAGATATTAACATTTAAAAATTGTGGGAGGAAACATAAGAGAGAAAAATCCAATTTTTAAAAAAAAATTTTTTCCTAAAATATCTTAATGCCACATGGGATCCTACATGGCACTCTCAAATGGGAGAATGACTGAGTGCCATGTAGGATTTAGCCATTTGAAATATATATATATGTGTGTGTGTGTGTTAGCATCACTAACACATGTTAACTGAACCCTAACACATGTCAATTGAGATAGATTCATCAGTAGGCACCAATACAAACATGTGTTAGCATCACTAACACGTGTTAATTAAACCTTAACACATCAGTAAGCACCAATACAAAAAATCAAAACCTTCACACATAATAACATATATATAAGAAATATAAAGTAAAATTTATTAGAGAAAAATCAAAAGATATACCAAGAAAATAAAAACACATTTGCTATTTAACACATGTTAATTGGATTAGATTCAGCTCCTAATTCAGAAACTAAAATACCTTAAACAAAAAATGTGCAATAAAAACACATTTATCTAATTCATTAGATTTTTCACCTTCGATTCCTCCATTTTCAGTAGATAACATGATATTATATGAATTCTTTGCAATTAATCTCTATAAGTTCCTCTAGAATCAACCACTGAAACATATACAATATCATCATTACAAATTTATAATATGAATTCTGCAGTTAAAAATTCATCATTTGACAAAATAAAGTCAAGGATAACATAGGTAAAACAATCAAATAATAATCAATGACCTTAACAAAAATACATAAAATATATTTAACTAAATATAAATATGTTGTTTGGTATGAAGTTACATAAAACTGGAATTTAACAACATCAATTTGTGACATGTTAAACATAACAATTAACAAATAATTCACACAGCAGCTTCAAAACATTAAAAAAATAGTAACCCAAAGAAGGCATGTAAGCAAAAAAATCAAACACTTAATCATAAAGAAAGGAAGCAAATATAAGAAAAAAGAAGGCACTTGTAATTAGAGGTTACATAAGGTTGGTTGAAGTTCATCATGTTACTGTTTACATTAATGATGGCCGGAGGTAGTGGCAGGAGGTGGTGGTTGGTCATGGTGGTGAGAGGGAGTGAGAGAGAATGTGATTGGTCATGGTGGTGAGAAAATGTATTTATATAATGGGGGGGGGGGGGATGATTCAAAATTGAAAAAAAGGGAGGGAAATATAAATGACGCAAATAACTTAGATAATAAAATATGAGATAAATCAAAATGGATGATGTGGTCAAATGTAGGCCAAGTATCAAGTTTGCTAAAGTTTCCTCAAAAATCAAAGTTTTCTCTAAATACCTCCCATATATATATATATATATGGGAAGGTTAGAATAAAATCTCACTCAAAATGAAGAAACCTTGTAAACTTCATCTCCACCATCCATTGTAGTTGATCAATGGTCAAGATTAAAAGTGAATATTATATTGATAGAAGATGACAAAAAAAGTTAAAAGGGTAATTTACACCTTGTTCTCTCTCCATCAAATCAATCATCCCCCTCTCTCTCTCTCTTTCTCTCACTAATCTTCTTTCTCCAACATTCTCTCACACACTTTTTTCTTTACAAAATCAGATTTTTAGTGATTAAAAAACTATTTTATTTATTAATAAAGCATAATCAGATTCATATTATTTGCCAGCACCAGTGCTGTTACGTACGTAATTTTTAATGGTAATTTATCTCACTAATCTTCTCTCTCCAACATTCTCTCACACACTTTTTTCTTTACAAAATCAGATTTTTAGTGATTAAAAAAAACTATTTTATATATTAATAAAGCATAATCAGATTCTTATTATTTGCCAGCACCAGTGTTGTTACGTACGTAATTTTTACAACATGTTTGTTTTAGTTTTATTGTACCAGCACCAGATTCATATTATTTGCCAGCACCAGTGCTGACTTGTTAATTTTTTTATTACAACATGTTTGTTTTAGTTTTATTGTACCAGCACCAGAGTTGTTGCATACGTAACGAAAGGTCCATATTGTGTTCTTTTTAATATTCACTACTTTTAAGATTCATATAAAATTAAGATTCAGCTGACAACATGAAAATTATATTACAGTGAAACTGTTCTAGGTTTGTAACATATGTTAAGATTCATCAGCCGATATCGTTTTTGTTAAGTAGTGCTGCATTGCATGACAATACAAAAAACTTGCAATAAACATACAAAAAGCTATACATCATATTGTTCATCTTGTATCAACCACAAAAACATAGAATTAAAGATTCTTACCCCGCCCTTTGGCATCCAATAACCATTTTTTTCGTAAAAAGCCAATTCTTCATATGTAATATGTAAACCCCGACATCCCGCATCGCAACCAACAGTAGCAGACGGCATCCGATAACCATACTTTGCATAAAAAAGCCCACTGTTCCTCGGTATAACCTATACCCTCCCATTCTGCCCTAATACGCCCACCTTCCTTAGACGTAACCGGCAGCACAGGTTTGTTAAGTTTAGGTTCATATGGTTCTTCATATTCAGCCCCTGGGTCTGATTCGTAACCAACAACCAATTCAGGTGTGTAAATTACATCATGCACATCATCCTCCGGTGTCATATAGTCTTCTGGTTGCGGATATTCTTCGGGGAAAACGTAATCAAAGGCCGCATTCCAGTCGAAATCTTTGTCACTTACAAACCCATCATCAGCCTGCACTACGGGTATAACCGGTTCTAATGGTGGGATGTCCGGGGCAACGAGGGGGGTTCATGTTCGGCTGCAACAGGAGGGATATCCAATTCAACCGGTGGGGGTGGTTCAGGTGCAAATGCAATGTCCGGTTCATTTTGAGGTGGCTCATGTACAATTGGGATCAGATGGTGACGGGCCTCAAAAACCTCCCAAGGCGGAGTGATGGGGTTGGAATCCATGCTTTGACTAAAAATAGGACCTGTAACGTATGTTATAGCAGAGTAAATGTTGACATTTAAAATATGAAACAAGAAAAAAAAACTATTCTCTGTTAAAAATATATAGGTAACAGAAAAAAACTCATATATGCAAAAACAAATAAAAAAACAGACAAGGTGCAAAAAACACGAGTGTTACATGTGTAACAGGGTTTTTTTTTCTGGAAACACAGACAAACTTCTGTAGTCTGCACCCAGCATACATTTTTTACTGAATTACAAGCAAACTTTGACTGCAAAACAGATACGCTACACACGTAACACTCGACTTTAACACAGAAAAAACACCCTAAAAAGTAAATTCACAGAGATCATACGGACATATAGACGAGAAAAACACCCTAACTAAACACAGAGAAAACACAAATTACAACGTTCTGAAAACTCATTCTGAAAACAAATAACAACACATTTTCTGTCTTTAGTTATAGATAAGCCTATATGAAAAAACACAAAAACAGACAATTTCTATAAAAAAAGACATGGGTAACATAAAAAAAAACTCATACATGAGAAAACAAAACAAAAAAGAGACAGACATGGTGCAAGAACACACGAGTATTACATGTGTAACAGGAAAAACACAGACAACACTTATGTAGTCTGCAGTGAACATAGAACAAGGTTTGATATGCTAGAAAACAGAAAACATAATTTGACTGCAAAAAAACATATATGCTACATACGTAACAGCTTAACTAAACACAAAGATTATACGAAAATATAGACGATAAAAACACCATAACTAAACACAAAGATACTACGAACATAAAACACAAAATGAAAAATCATTTTCGATGTTTAACATAATAAATCACTAAAAAAAGAGATGCTAGTAACACACAAAAACAACAATTATTTACAAAACACTTATGTAAAGTGTTGACAAACCATATTAAAAGAAAACGATGCTAACGTGGTAACTGAAAGTGGAGCCACTGAAAGTGTTTTACAAACACAATTTTTTTAAAAGCTAAAACCACCATACACCTTATGTCTATTTATCATTAAAATAAACAGCATCATTATGTCAATTTTTTTAACAGCTAAAACCATGTTATAAACAGTCATATTTATCATTAAAATAAAGTGCGGTCTTGTCCGGTCACCACCGATCGTGGTGTTGGTTGTACAATGATGCTGGTGAGATGACGATGATAGTGTTGGAGGTTCGAGATGACGATGATGGTGTTGGAGATTCGAGGTTAAGGGTTCTTTTGGTTACAAAAAAAAATCAGATAGAGAGGATGAGGGGAGAGGGTAAGGTGGAGGGAATATGAAAATTTAAAATGGGAGAGAGAAAGAAAGGGTTATATATGTGGTGGGGTGTGGTAATTTACTATATTAACATTTTCTTAATAAAAGTAATAAAGTTTATGGACTATGTGGATGATTGTGGTCCACTCATTGGGTTTGTGGGGGTTTCTTCATTTAAGGAGAGAACCAAAGACCCAAGTGTAAACATAAAAACCCCTCCACCAAAAAATAAAAAAATAATAATAAATTATATAACCTAAAAAAATAAAAAAAAAGTAAAAACACCAAAATGTTTTTTTAGTGTTAGTTTTTCTGAAAAAAAAAATATAAAAATATAAAAAAAATAAAAAAACAAAACATGGCTTTTATTACGTCATGTCTGATGCACATGTGCATTTTGTTGTTATATATATACATACATATACCGTATGCACATGTGCATTTCACTATTAGAGCACACTTTTGAATAAATTATCAATTACCATAATGAAATGATCATTAAATGGACGTGATATGATATATAAGGTGGAAAAAAAATTATTCAATGATCATTAAATAGACGCGAAGTGCATTTCACTATTATAGTTAGGTTTTTTTCATGGGTTTAGTTTTTAGGTATGATGGGAGGGGGGTTAGGTTTCTTGGGGGATGGGGTGGTGGTTTTAAGTTTTTGGGGTTGGTGGTGAATAAACTTAAAAAAACCTCTATATAAAACTATAAAATAAGATAATTGTATTACATGCACATGTGCATTTCACTATTATAGTTAAGTTTTTAATAGGTTTAGCTTTAGGGTTTAGTTTTTGGGTATGGTGGAAGAGGGGGAATCTTGGGGGGATGGGATGGAGCGTTTTATTTTTTGGGGAGTGTGGGGTTAGTTACACATGTGCATTTCACAATGGGGGGGGGGGGGGGGGTTGGGGCGGTGGGGGGTTTAGGTTTTTAGGGGGTGATGTGGGTGGGTTTAGGTTTTTAGGGGGTGGAGATGAGGTTTTTAAGTTTTTTTTTGTTTGTATTCACACTGGTTCTCTCCCTAAAGTTGGTTCTCGTATGATCCCTACCATATATATATATATATGTATATGTATATACAGGTAAAGAGTTGGCTAAAAAGTTCACTTTTTCTAAGAAGTGTAAGAAGTCTATATCTGCATTGTGTTTTAAATTTTAGAAGAAATGTTATATGTTCTTTTGGTATTGTGATATATTGAAAAACTACAAAATTAACAATTTAAAACACAATCAGATGATTCTAAGCATTAAATTGGAAAACACACTGACTATCTTTAGAACACACTAATTATATTTCTTTGCATGGTGTTTTACATTTAATGCTTAAAATACACATGTTGATAGACAATAATCCTTGCCTTTCTTCTATTCAATCATAATATTTATAATAATTACAAGGGTCCTCTATCTTTGGATAGGGATTATCACAATAATGACATTAATATAAATACAATAATATACTATATTTACGTCCTCTATTACTCCCCCGCAGTCGAAGCGGGAGGAGACCGGATGCTGAGACTCTCCCTGAAATCTTCAAATAAAACACGCGGTAAACCTTTGGTGAATATATCAGCGACTTGATATCTGGAGGGGACATGGAGAACACGCACGTGACCGCGTTGAACCTGCTCGCGAACAAAGTGAATGTCGAGCTCTATATGTTTCGTGCGCTGGTGCTGAACTGGGTTCCCGGATAGATATATGGCGCTGACGTTGTCACAATAGACCAAGGTGGCGCGGGATAGTGGGTGCTGGAGTTCAAGTAATAAGTTCCGTATCCAACAAATTTCGGCCACAACGTTTGCAACTCCTCGATATTCTGCTTCAGCACTAGAACGGGACACGGTGCTCTGTCGTTTGGAGGACCAGGAGATAAGATTATCCCCAAAATAGATGCAGTAGCCACTGGTGGAGCATCTGGTGTCTGGGCAACCAGCCCAGTCAGCGTCGGTATAGGAGACGAGAGACTGGGAGGCGGTGCCCTGTAAGTGTAGCCCGAAGTGGATGGTCCCTTTGACGTATCGAATGATCCGTTTAAGTGCATTCCAGTGGTCGACTCGAGGTGAGTGCATATGCATACAAACCTGCTGGGCAGCGTATGAGATATCAGGCCGAGTAAACGTAAGGTACTGAAGAGCACCTGCAAGGCTGCGATATAGAGTTGGGTCATGGAAAATGTCGCTGCCGGTGGAGCTGAGCTTACTGTTGGTGTCAACTGGTGTGGCCACTGGGTTACATGATTGCATGCCGGCTCGAGTAAGGATATCATTCGCATAAGTCTGCTGCGAAAGAAACATGGTGTCTGCAATGCGCGACACTGAGATTCCAAGAAAATAGCTGAGAGGGCCCAAGTCTTTCATAGCGAATTCGCCTGCGAGCTTGGTCATAAGAGAGTGACGCAGTTTGTCAGAGGAAGTGACCAGAAGAATGTCATCCACATATAATAATAAGTAAGCTGTGTGAGCGCCCTAGTGAAGAGTAAAGAGAGAAGCATCACTCTTGATGTGCTGAAAGCCAATAGTGAGCACGAAGTCTGTGAAACGCTGGTACCAGGCGCGAGGAGCCTGTTTGAGACCATATAGCGATTTCTTTAGTGAGCAAACATAGTCAGGGAACCGCTTGTCGCGAAAACCCATAGGTTGGTGCATATAGACGGTTTCATGGAGATTCCCATGAAGAAAAGCATTGGTAACATCCAACTGATGAACTGACCAGTGCTTAGACAGAGCAATAGAGAGTACCGTCCGAATAGTGGCCGGTTTTACCACCGGGCTAAAAGTCTCACCACAGTCCACACCAACCTGTTGTAACCGACCATCACAAACTAAACGGGCCTTGTACCGTTCCAATGAGCCATCCGACCTGTATTTATGTTTAAATAGCCACATACTACGAATAACGTTCATGTCAGACGACCGAGGTACCAATTCCCAAGTCCCGTTTCTAACTAATGCATTGTACTCAGTAGACATAGCAGAGTACCATTCCGGTATATTTAAGGCATCGGTGGGGGTTTTAGGTACGGGAATTATGGGTGTAGTAGTGGAGGTGTGCAGGTTAAATGGTTGCTTGGGTTTAAAAATACCGCTCACGGAGCGGGTATGCATGGTCCGGTTAGGGGTTGGAGTTGGGCCGGGTGTTGTGGAGGGTAGTGTGGGGTTCGGTGGTGTGTGGGTAGACAATAGACAATAATCCTTGCCTCTCTTCTATTCAATCATAATATTTATAATAATTACAAGGGTCCTCTATCTTTGGATAGGGATTATCACAATAATGACATTAATATAAATACAATAATATACTATATTTACGTCCTCTATTACATGTTAACAAAGCAAACTTTGTTTATTTTTTAAATATCCCATCGGCGCTTTTTTATTTTTTTATTTTTTTGGCCCAAAACGCTTAGAAACATGTATATTACCTTGTGTATTTTTTTAAAAAAAAATTAGATGGTTTTTATATGGATTTTCTAAGTTTTCTCAACTCAATGAAGGTTTCAATTTATCCATCCCCTATATGTGTGTAACCATGTCTTGTGTGCTAGTGATGTTTGGTCTTTCTTGTATATCTCGTATGCAAGACATGTTTTATGTTCATGTTGAATGCTCACTAGTGCATGCAAGACCATGTTTTCGAATAATCTGTTTCTTACTTGCTTTTGGAAAAATCAAAACCACCCATGAGATGGTGAGACATGCCATTTATTGGTACAATGTTCTCTATTATTTATTTTTTTATTTTTTTATGACATGTCGTCGCATGGTTTTAAAGTTGTATTCATGTATCTAAGTTCATTACTTTACCTAATTACTTTGACTATTTAGTTTGAGAGGCTAGCACTACTTAATCTTCACTTTTTATTTGTAAAGAAAAACACTTGGTTCCTAAGTAGTCAACTTCTCTACAACAAGCAATAAAAATAAAAACTTGTAGTTTGTAATGCCATATGCATGTTCTTCTTTTACTTTTCTCTCAATCATGGGATTGTTAAAAACATACCGAATACTAAGGTTTAATTTTTCTCCTATTTGACGTTCTAGTATAAATTTCGTTAAACACGGAGTTGTATTCAAAATAGACTTTTTTTTTGTATCGTAAGCTATATCAATTTGCTAGAGATAGAGGTAACACTTGCCTACATCCCACCCTTCTCAGACCTTACTAATAGCTTTGCTATGTGTGAGATTTTATTGGGTATGGTTATGGTTGTAAGCTATATCGATTGTCATATGCCAGTACCAAGATGAACCAGATCAATACCGACATCAGTCTCACTATCGCGTATTAACATAACCGTTACCGATATTCACTTTGTATTGTTTTCAATCAATGTAAAACACATGTCGGCATCCTTTTGAGCATTTCGATTTTCCCTTTCGATTGCTGATGTAATGAACCAAACTAATATGAATCACAGTACCATAATGAACATAACATATACCGGCCAAGAAAATCCAATTAATCTATACTATATTATAATGCATAAGGCAATGGTAGTTTAAGATATCCAAAAGTTAAGAACTTTATTTTCATTAACAACCTTAAAATGGGGGTAAAATAGTCATTCAAACACTTTTACACTTTGATACTTCATCTTAGTTACACTTTCATCTCTTAAACTTTACTCAACTTTTGCTTATTTAAATTATAGTTAAACTTCTTTTTCTTATTTTAAGAAAACTATCCCCTGTGATTTTTAAATAATCATATTTTTTTCATACTTTAACAAAAAAAAAAAACTGCATCATAATAATGACCATTTATTATCTTTAATTTGAGCATATTATTGTTAATTTTTTTAATTTAAAATTTTTTATGTACTATGCGATTAACAATATCTAAGAGTGAACAATAACTAAACCGTTCACCGAAACCAAACCCAAATCCAAAAACAGACAAAACTTAACCAAAATCAATTGAAAACTGAATTAACCAACATCCGATTTAAGTTAAAATCAGTTATTGTTTTCTTTTTGTGCCCTTACTTAACCGAAGTCAGTCAAATTGAAACGCAACCATGTATATATTCATAACAACGTGCCCACGCAATGTTGTATGGAACACAGACACTTCTAATGGTGCATGGTTGCGTTCAGTTCGCTTCGGTTATTAGCGTCAACTGAAACAAAAATTAACATTATTGGTTTATCGATCTTATTAACCAACCGATTAATTGGTTTAGTCTATTTGGTTAGATTGTCGTTTTTAATGCGGTTTAGTTAATTTTGGTTAATAACCAGAACCAAACTCTGATTGATATTTTTGCTTGGAAGTACATGAAATGGAGGTATAAATACACGAAATGAATGTATAAAAGTTATAAATATATAAATATAAGAATGGTTCCGTTTTATGTATTTATACCTCCGTTTCACGTACTTCTAGGTAAAAAAAATTAGCCAAAGTTTGGATTTTGTTATTAACCAAAATCAACTAAACCGGATTAAAATCGATAATCTAATCATATAAATGGATCCATATAATCGATTGTTTAATAAGATTGATTAACTGATGACTTTGGTTTTAGTTTTAGTTTCGGCTAAGGTTAATAATCAAACTAAACCGAACCATACACACCCGTAAAAGTGTTTGTATTCCCGGTTGTATCGCGCGGACACCCTACTAGTATAAACTAAAACACAAAGGGGTCGGGCCGGGTAAGTTCGCAAAGTCCACTACTTTAATTGGGAAGAAAGAAGAGTAGAAAACCGGCAATATAAGTAGGGGGAGAGAGGTGATTAATGGCGTGAAGAAGAGAAAGCAAATGACGAAATAACAACAATAACAAAAGCAGATCCAAATCCCAAATCCCAAATCATCATGTTCAACAATATCCCTTTCAATTAACAACTTCTTCTTCTTCTTCTTCAGTTGCTCTAATTTATAGATGCAATTCAACAAATTGAGCCCAATTTCTATTTAGATCTGAGCTGTCTGCATCTTTCAATGGAGGAAACCCGTTTGTGTTCATGGACCGTCTTCCGATCCGTCTTTGCCATCTTTCAATGGTGGAGTTTTAATGTCGCTGTCATCATCATGAACAAATGGATCTTTCAGGCATATCCCTTTTTCTTTTTTTATTACTTATTATCATTTGGGTTTTCTTTATTTTATTTTTCATTCATTTCCCATTTATAAATATTGTTTATTATGAATACTAAAAATGTTAGATATAATATTTGACTTGTTAACTTTTAAAAACTAATATTATAAGATATGCTCGTCATCTCTGGTTAGATTTGTTTAACCGGTGGTCTAATTTGTTCAAATACTGGTTTGGTTAACTGCGTAAGGCGTCGTCGCTTCAGCTGCATCATGTGATGCGCGTATCTAACACGCGCATTATTAAATTGAAGTAACTGATCATGATGCTAATACTAGTTCTTAAAATTTTGTAAATGTTTGTTTTTTTATAACAGAAACTTGATTTTAAGTTCCCTTTGACGGTATCATGTGTACACTTTATATGCTCGTCGATTGGGGCGTATGTGATGATCAAAGTGCTAAAGGTTAAGCCGCTTATATCTGTTGAGCCTCAAGATCGCTGGAGGAGAATCTTTCCGATGTCGTTTGTGTTTTGTATTAATATAGTTTTGGGAAATGTCAGCTTACGCTACATCCCTGTTTCGTTTATGCAAACTATCAAGTCGTTTACCCCCGCAACAACAGGTTAGATGAATATTGAATACGCAGATATGATATTTGAAATGTGCTGCTTTCGAACAATGGTTTGATGCGAAATCATTTGGTACAGTGATTTTGCAGTGGATGGTATGGAGGAAGTACTTTGATTGGAGAATTTGGGCTTCTCTTGTTCCGATTGTTGGAGGGATTCTTCTTACGTCTGTTACGGAACTTAGTTTTAACATGTTTGGGTTTTGTGCTGCTTTGTTTGGCTGTCTTGCCACGTCAACGAAAACTATCCTTGCGGAGTCTTTGCTCCATGGCTATAAGTTTGACAGGTATCCGTCATTCTTCATTGTTTGCCTCCTACGCAATAACGTTTTTCTGTTTGTTATAATGTTTGGAATTGATCATTGTTTTGAGGAATGTCATGAATTAAGTGAAAAGGTATTTTTATGCTAACTATGATAGTATGATGTGGTCCACATATTTGTCGTGCGTATGCTTCTATATTAGTAGTTATTTCTTTTATGTCTCTTAGTATAATAGAAGTTCATTCACATGATGAGAAACAATAGACATATATTAGTGGGTGTTTGGGATTGCTTATTTTCAGCTTATGCTTATGATTTGTATTTTGTAAGCTCTTTAGTCTTTAATATAAGCACCTAGCACTATGCTTATTAATAAGCGCTTATTTCACCAACATATAAACAAAAGTGAAATTAGTTAATAGTGTGTGTGATTGTTGACATTTGTTTGGTTATCAACTAGACAACTATAATCATCACTAAGAGAAACCTTATAAGTGGATAAGGAAGAAACCTTGATAAAATAAACCGTGATGTGTTGAGGGTATCTTCATATATATATATGTGTGTGTGTGTGTGTGTGCGCGTGTGTCAACTTGTATAGACTCGTCCCATCCATAAGAATGAGATAGTTTTAAAAAATGAAACCTAATATTTTGAATTTGCAAATAATAAGTCTGAAGAATACATTTAGTTATTGACACTAAAAACCTTTCTCAGTGGTCTTTTGTCGAGAAATTATGCTTCCATGCTGTACAGATAACCACATTGTTCATGTCATTTTGATGCTAGAAGGTATACCGTATACTTAATTGTTGTAGAAAGTGATGTGGACATTTTTCATTGCACCTTTAGTAGAATGCAAAAGTGTTGGCAAAGAATGAATTTTGGACTTATGTGTTTCAATTCATTAACATATTCCTTCAAATTTTATTTCTTTTTGGTTTTCACCTGTATTTATTTCGAGTTTGACCAATCAATTTCTTTTTGGTTTTCCCCTGAGTATCATGGACTTAAACTGGTAGTACAAATAGTTATAATGATGTTTGAGGAGAGCATATAGGTCGTTTTTGTTTTTGGTTTAAAAAAAAGTTCCCAAAAGGAAACAATGGAACTAGTATTGAAAGTGATTATGATATTTACTGTCAAAATAGTTAGATTCGGAGAGGCAGGTTAGAACTTAGAAGTAGCTGTAATGACTGAAAGCACGTTTTTTGATAGAAATTGACTGAAAATATGTTCTTTAAAGTTTAAACATTAATCCTTGCTGAGTGAAATATTGTATGCTATATGTTAATAATCTTGATCATCCCAAATGCTCATGTTGTATTTTGACAGCATAAACACCGTGTACTATATGGCACCATTTGCAACTATGATATTAGCAGTCCCCGCACTTCTTCTAGAAGGAACAGAAGTTTTTAAATGGATTCAGAATAACCCCAATCCTATGTCGGCATTTGTAATCATTATTGGGTCAGGAGTAACCGCTTTTTGCCTTAACTTCTCCATCTTTTATGTCATCCATTCAACCACTGCTGTCACTTTCAATGTTGCTGGTAATCTTAAGGTATTTACCACGTCTTCACTAATCTACTTTACGTCTTTCTTTCGAAATGAAAACCATATACAAATCCTTGTAAGCATAGAATGCTTGTCTAAAAGCATGTTAAATTCCATTTGAAATATTTCTAGAGATTGCAAAAGTTGTCAAGATAATTTTGTAGTGTTGGTCAAACTAGGGGTGTTCATGGTCGAGTTCGGCTAGTTTGGACGAGAATTTTGGGCTAAACGCTAACTAGGGTTTCTGAACAAGATAAACCAAACTGGCCGGGTTGGTTAGTTGGGTTGGTTTTCAAGGTTTATGAACCTGCTGGTTGTCGTGGTTTGACTGTTTGGTTATGGCAATTTATCAGCTTTGAACATAAAACTATTGTTTTATTGTTTTAAAGATAATTCATGAAAAAAAAAAATTCATGAAGATATCAAGATAATACATATACATAACTTCATATTTCTCAAAATGAAAAAAATGTTAAACGACCAGTTTCAAACCATAGATTATCAAAATCGAATCGTATATATTTCAAATCGGCTAATTTGCTTCAGTTTGGACTGTTCAGTCAGTTCAGCTGTTCAGGAACATTCCTAGGTCAAATGGGTTGAATTGACCTAAAAAATAAATGTGTTCAATGTGATTAGAAAAACTATATTAGTACAACAATAGTAATATTTTTTTTAAATAAAACAATTTAGGAGATTTTATACTTTTTCTATTACACTTTGTGAGACTGTTGACTTACCCATTTGACCTGATTCCATTTGTAGTAGTTTTTTTTTTTTTAATTTCACTCAATTTGACATGTTGGAACTAAAGACGGTTTATTTTTTGTCAAGGTGGCATTTGCGGTTGCATTTTCATGGATGATATTTAAAAACCCGATTTCTCCTATGAACGCATTTGGGTGTGCAATAACATTGATAGGATGCACATTTTACGGGTATGTTAGACACAAGCTTGCTAACCAACTACCGGGAACTCCCCGTACTCCGCGGACCCCACGTTCTCGCTTGGAGATGACTCCACTTGTAAACGATAAAATAGATGATAAAGTTTAGTTTTGTTATGAGTATTTAGAAATACATCATTTACTTGAGTTATGATGCAGTTTTTAGACTATTTGAAGCCATGATACACCTTATATATTTTGCCTAAAAAAACTCTATATCTGATTTCTCTGTGTTTAGCAGAATGATGTGATATAATTTTGCCATCTATAAGTTTTTATCATGTGTTTCTTTTTGTTTAGTGATTTGATTTTCTACGAACACGCCCAAATCCAGACGTTTTAACCTATGCATTTTGCGCATACATTCTGTCAGTTGTTCAGGTCTCGTTTTCACATTTAAAGATATAGTTAATATTTCAATGTTATGATTTATCGACATTGCATAGGTGTCAATCGTGTTGGATTAACGAGTTTTGTTTGACATGTTGAGTCTTTGGAACTAAACGAGACACGTTTGTTTATTTGTGTTGCGGACTAACCAAACATATTTAAATTCATGTAACCCATACATGACTTGTTCAACCAGTTTGTTTAAATGATTCAAACTACTTGTAATCGAGTTGTATTACTGTATACATGAACATATTGTAATCGACGTGTAAACTCAAACATGTTGTAAAGGGATTAAACTCAAACGGGATAACGGGTCAACCTATCCGATAAAATTGGTACAAACTGTAAGTTTGTTAGGGACTAATTTAGGGCTGATTTCAAGCCTGTTTAGTATTTAGGCCCAATTGTCATTTAGGAATTAGGAGTTTGGGTCTGGTTTTTTTTTTTTTTTTTTTTTTTTTTTTTTTTAACATAATGTTTAAAAGAAATATATATTTATAATTTATCTATGAAAATGTCGCTTTAACACAAGATGTTTAGTTGTTAGCATTTTATGTCAAATGATCCTTCAATCAAAAGGAAAATTACATAAAGTTTAAACTATTATAGTCCAAAGTTTACTTAAATGTAATTACTTCACTTTCGATCATCTGTATCGTTTTTATTTTAGAATCCTTTTCTACTGAGATCGAGTGGCCCTCAAAGTTTTATTTAATGTAATTTATAGTAATGAAAGTTGAGTGAAAAGATAAGTTTTCAAATGATAATCCCTGTATATAATTTGTGTACTAAAAACAAAAGAAGACATGGTTGGATTAGTAGCCACGGCGTCTCTGAAGCGACCCTAGTTCTAATACTATAATCTTCATTTTATTAATTCCTTTCACGTTGTTGAAGTTTTTCGTCGGGATTTTTAAGTAGAATCTCATAAAAGATGTCTGTTTAATTATTTTTAAGAAGCACAGTTCAATCTATCTGTCTTGTACGCATTCTTTAGATATTCATCGTCTCCTATACTACCATAATCTCTCATCGCCTCTGCTGCCCGTCAATCACTCAACGATCGGATATTTGTAATGACTGCAAACAATAATGAAATTATGACTCTTTGAGAACAAAAAATGGAATCTTTGGGACAAAATAGACTTGTTGATAGTCAACTTGATCAGACCTTATCCTTTGTGAAATATTTAATGAAGTATGCTTCAACTCTCGTTGTGGATTTTGATATTTGCTTCACAAACATGCTATCTTTAAAATTTAATTCGTGATGTTTGTGTAGAGACTAGTGCTATCAATATCATTGGATAAAATGGTCCCATTGTCACACATGATATTGGTTTTCCCTTCGTGCCTTAATTAATCATATACCTAATTTAACATTGTGCATATTTGTGTTGGATTAGGATCAAATACATGGTGAATAAAAAAAATAGGAAATTGTGGGAAGGGTATTAAATGAGGTATGATTAAACTCATTCAAACGGTATTGAAACCATCTCATCAAACCCAACGATCTTAGTTTTTAGGTTTCGATTTTTGGATTTTTAGCTTTTAGTTTTTAGAATTTGTGTAATATCATTGTGTCTTTTATGTTGCATTGTGTGATTTGTGTCTTTTCATTATTTGCGTCATTGTGTCTTTTTGCGATTTATTGTGTTTTTTCCTCAGCATTGTGTTATATTCTGTGATCTATTGTGTTTTTTGTATCTTTTTCATTTTTGTTACACTGTATAGGATAACTTGACCCTATGGGTTTTTAACTTTATTATATTACAAAACTATTTTATGTAGCAGAATCATCTTTAAAACTCATACGGAACAATTCTAATCATCTAAACATAATTTAAATCACCATTAGAAATAGTTCTCGAGATTACACCGAGTTATGATGTTTTCGATTTATGTGGAAAATAAAAATATGAAGTTGATGATGGTGAAAGAATTAGATAGTACTCCTCTCTAAATTTCTATAAAATTATTTTGACAAAATAATTTCTCTGTTATTCTCTATTTTTTTCATCTCTATTTCACACCCTAAAAATGAATCATGAAGTTTCTTTTATACTCAAAACAAAACTCCATATTCAATTCATGTATTTTATTTGAAGACAATTGTAACAATTTTTATGAGTCAAATTAAAAATTAATATAATTCATGACATGTTAATGTCATATTAAAAATAATACTACACGTAATAAAAACCATCATCATGATTTTTGAATAGAGATTAAGAGTTAATCAAAACAACCAATTTATGACAAAGACATCATTTATACTAGGGTCAACAAAGTTTAGAAATATTCATTTCAACCACTCAACTTCGAGCTTCGATATCTTATTCATCTTAGCTCCGATTTGAACCTAGTTTGGTTCATTTTATGAAACTCTCACACCATAAACCACAAACTTATAAATAATTATCTATATAACTCATATATAAAACAGTTATTTATTATCTAAAATTAGTGAGAAAACATTTTCACTAATATTTTCAAGTCAAAGTTAGTCAAAGTAAAGAGAACTCTTATAAAACATAAAGTGATAAAGTTTAACATATAGTGATAGAAGTTTGAAAAAAAATATCATAAACTATATGGGTCTGTTTGGTATGGGGTAATGGAATGGACGAGAGAATGGAATGGACAAGGGAATGGAATGGACAAAGGAATGAAATGGATGATTACCATTCCATGGTCATGTTTGGTTACCACGCAAGAATGGAATGAATTATTACTTTGTATTGTTTGGTAGGTTGGAAAAGACTTAGGAATAAAACCAGCGGTGGCAATGGCGGTTGATAGTGGGTGCCCGCGACGGTGGTTGGTGTGGGCGGAGGTGGTGGTGGTCGGTGGGTGGCGGTCGTGGTAGCGACAACGGTGGTGATCAACGGCGACAACAACGATGGGTGGTGGTGGTGGTCGGTGGGTGGCGATGTTTGTTGGTTATAGTAACGGTAACGTTGGTGGTGGTTGGTTGGTAGCGACAGGGAGTGACGGGGACAGTGAGTGGTGACGACGACAGTGGTGTTGGTCGGTGCGTGGCGGTGATCGGTGACAGAGAGTGTCGGTGGTGGCGGTCGATGCTTGGTGGTGGGTGGCGCCGTGGTGGTGGTCGGTGGCGGAAGGTGGTGGTGGTCGGTGGCGGAAGGTGGTGGTGGTCGGTGACAGAGAGTGTCGGTTGTAGCAGTCGGTGCTTAGTGGTGGGTGGCGAAGGTCAGTGGTGGAGGTTGGTGGTGGGTGGCGGTGGTCGGTGGTGGATGTGGCGGTTGGTGGTGGGTGGCGGGGTGGTCGGTGAGTGGGGGTGGCGGTCTTCGGTGGGTGGCGGCAGTCGGTGGTTGGTGGTGGCGTCAAATGGTGGTGCCGATGGGTGGTAGTGGTAGAGGTGGGTGGTGGTAGTGGTCGGTGCTGATGAAAGGTGACAGAGGGAATGGAATAGAAAAAAATAGGGGGGATGGATAGAATGAATATTGAGGTTTTTAGAGGGAATGGAATGGAGGATGTAATGGATGATTCCATTCCGCCTTCCATTTCTACATACCAAACGCTACCTATTGGATTAGGATTTAAATGAAAATTCAAGTGTAGCATTATATGCTTCGATTATATTGGATTTGGATTTAAATGAAAATTCAAGCGTAGCATTATATGTCCTTCATGGGTAGCTAAGTTGGTGAATGGACCAGGGATCTCTCTTGGAGGTCTCAGGTTGGATTCCCACGAAGGACATAATGAGAAATAATGGATGACTCATGGCCTATGGTCATGAGTTTGAGTCCTGATCTCGCCAGGTTTTACCGGTTCACTACTGTCGTGCCTTCGAGCGGGTATGTGGGTCGGGTTTTCCCTGGAAGCGGGCTAGGGGCTTCGTGCGTCCGGAGTGAGCCGGGCTGTGCCCCTATCTTTGCCATTGGGAGGCCACGTACAAAGTACCCGACGTTGTTTAGTTAGCCGTTAAAAAAAAGCGTAACATTATATCCTCTTGCTTTTTAAGGTATATTTAAACTTCATTAACTATACTTTGCTACCATCAATTTATCCTGATCTAATCAATTATTATTCAAAACATTTTCTACTCTTTTACAAAACACTTTTTATAAATACTTCTTTCTCCATACATGCATTATTCAACTCTCTCTATACATGTACACTTGTGTACTTTCTTTAATTAAAAATAAATAAAAATAAACCAAAAATCCAACACATGTCACATGAAAGCCAAGATGTCTACATAATAATTTCTTTTTATATAACCCCTTTACATATGTGCATGTGTATATGAAAAACAAACACAAAAGGTTCTAAGCTCTTTTGTCACTATACATTATTACAACCATGGATCTCCGGCGACACTCTCGCCGTACCAAATCTTTTCCGTCCACAACCACCATCTCCGACGACACGTCCGCCACAACCGCCATCATATCCCCTCCACTCCACTACCTAAGCATCCCCTTCTCATGGGAAAAATTCCCTGGAATACCAAAAAACTACCACCATAAAGACGACGATTCGTCGCTAAATCTCCTCCCTCTGCCGCCATCCAGCCATCATTCGCCGAAGATGAAAAAGTATAGTGGCGGTCGTAGCTTCAGAAATGACCCGTTTTTAGCTGCTTTTGTTGAGTGTTCGAAAGATAAAGAGGTTGAGAATATATATGGTGGTAGTGAGATGTCAAAGCGACCGACTAGCGACCGATCGGGATTTGTGGTTAGTATGTACTCGTCTTGCAAGAGATCATGTGCGGTTTCTGAGTCGATAGTTTACCGACCACGGTCATCTACGGGTTATATTTTAGCGCCGGATGAAGACATGTCCGTCGCTAAAACTAAGACATGATCATATCGTATCGTATCGTATCATATCAATGTAACATGATATCCAACACGTGATGTTATGAGCTTATAATGCATCGGTAGGTTTTGTATAGATTTTGATAAATGAATTGTGATCATTTGAAAGAAAAACGAAAAATGCTTTTTTCTAATTCTCTCTCTTTTTAGTGTGCATTTGAATAAAAAGTTCTTTTTCGGGACATTTACCTCGGTTATCTTTATTAAATTTAAAAATTGAATACGAAATATGTGATCGATCCAAGGCCTTTTCCTACTAATATAAGTTTTTTGAAAATGTTTGATGTTTGATGAATTGGTGTCACAACAAGTGAATATATGAATATAACAAAAAAACAAAATCACATGAAGTAAGATTATTATTATATCTACTACCAATATAATTTTTTATTATTTAATTATTAAAATGTTATATCATTGTATTTAGTTTTTTAACATTTTTTTTCCACTTGTAACTTAAAAAAATATATAATTCTATGTAAAATATCAAGTATGGCGATGCGAGTATGCGACCTAATTACAGTTATATCTAAGCTAGATATAATACATAATGTACCAAACCCAAACACATATGTCAATAAAGGTTGTTTCGGTTTAGTTTTTTTATATTAAGCGACTATGTTTACCTTTTTTTCGTTATTTTGGCAATATAATATAACATTTTTAAAAGTGTTCGAATATACTGTTGCGACGTGGTTATTTTTATTTATTATTTAATAAAAGTTATATTTGAACAAGTCAAATATAGTTGATCTTTTTTCTTTATTGTAAGGAACCAAACCGATACCTTTGAAACAACATCCGTACTGGCACTGTTTTCATTATTACGATTTTCTCGACGTGATGGTATAAAATTCGTTGAAAACGAAGAGTATTTTTTGGGTATCAAGCTATAATGAATATTGGTACGTTAACATAACCATGATGAACTGAACCGACACTAGCCTAATAACATTGGTATCAGTACATGTATTTGTTGTTATGGTTTTTGATCAATATAAAATACGTGTCGATATTTTATTACGCATATCTCTCTCGCTTGCTAATACGAATATCAGTACCGTATTGTTATGGACTGTAATCATTACAAGGTATGGGACTTGTCCAACATCGGTTGTATGGACAACCAATGTAGGGTTTATAACCCAAGTGGACTCTCTCTTCCATCAGACTAGTCTTTTGGAATCAGTTCTCCTGTTTGGGTTGTAACACGTATCAAACCGAATCTTTACTGAATACCGACCCAAATACGCAATTACTGCTACATCTGACCATGGATATGATTCTTTGATAATAATGAGAAAAGACAAGTATGCGATTGATTAAAAAATCCAAACATACAACTATACATGTTGTTTTGTCTATTTCACTGTTAATTTAATCAATAATTCATTTCGAAGTTAGTTTTAATAATTAATCGTAAATACCTGTGATATATGCAGTTTTTGTAATTTTCACATGACCAATAATGCATGGGCAATGTATAGCATGTGAAGGAACAAGGGTTCACGTCTTCACATGCTCATTTGGTAGATTTCTCCATCTAGTCCAATAGGAAAAAAAAAAATATATATATATATATATAAATATATATTGTATATATAACTTATTATTAACAGTTAATTCAGATTCACAATTGAGTAGTGAAATAAAACATCATAAAAAAAAATATAATTCTAAATTATTTTCATGGTTATCTGGTAATAATAGTATACGAATAAATTTGTAAAGTAGTATTGAACTTTTAGCAAGAAAAACAATGTAATATATTTTGTTACAAAGAAAACTTCAAATAAGTCACAAGATCAGGTCATGGGATATGTAATTAACATGTCTAATATCGAACTTTACGAGCAGTGATCATCAATGAAATATTCAGTCGTCCGTGATATGCAGTCATTAATATTCAGTTGTATAATATTAGTTGGTGTCTATTGCATTTCCTTAAACAAAATTCAGTCAGTAATATGGGTCTGTTACATTTTCTTAAAAAAGTATTATTTTATGCATCTTTATCAAAAAAGGTTAACTACTATGGGAGAACTATGAAAGAGGCTAACGTAAAAAGCGAGTTATTGTACAAAGTATAAGAAACAATATGAAGCGTAGTATTAAATTTGATAATCAGGGACACGATGGTAATTTCTTAGCGTCATTAAAGTTCCACCCCCATTTTTAAAACGACCATAATTTTTTATACGACATTATTTTTTTAAAAAAATTACACCATAAAAACAAGTTTTTCATCCTCTTTCATTTCCATACCATATTGCTATACTTTTTTAAAAAAAAAATTTGCTGGGTTGATAGTACTTGCGTTTTATTGAGGGTATACTTGCGTTTTAGAAACACAAGTTATACCTGATAAGACGACCTGATCAAACGCAAGTTATACATGCTAAAACGCAAGTAAGTAATATCAAGTTTTTATATTTAGACGCAAGTTATTATTGTTTAAACGCATGTATGTAAGATCAAGTTTTGAGAATATGAGATTCTTGGACTGAAGGAAAGACCTGCATAACACCAACAAGTGGAGATGAAGGCAAATATGTATTCAAAGTGAATGGAAATGTTTAGGAGATGGTCTTTTAACCCATTCGGCCATTTTGCCAGCTCTAGAAAAATTAAAAGTTGATGGCAGAGGGGATAAGAACAAACTTTGTAGACTGTGCTTGTGCTTTTAGAGTATCTTTCTTTGACTTGGCCTCTTGTATCTTGCTTTCAAGAAGCTGTTAAGAAAAGAAAATGCATTCAAACAATGTAGTTGGAAATAATAAAAGAAAGATGAATAATTGTGCACAGCAAAATACTTCAAAATATTAGAAACATTATATTGGAAAGAAATACAGACCCGTGTATTGTTAACAAGATTATCCACAATCATCGTCGACGCTTTCAAAAAACTTAAAAGTATAATTCATCACGTAAACCAATGAAGAAAAGAAAACTGACTAGTGATTGCAAGAACTCTGGGCTTAGCCATCTGACCCTTGCCAATTTTGGCTGGTTTCCCCAAATTCCTCGACTTTTCGCCACCCGAATCGATAACACAACCTTCTATCTACTTCCCTCCATTGCAGTTTCACAGGCTCGCCGGAGTTCAGCATCGTCTAACTTTCCCATGATATTAGAAACAAACTAAAAAAACAAAAAAAAAAAAAACTATTATTATATTCAGAATGTTTAAACGCAAGTAATAATATCAACTGTTTACATTTAGACGCAAGTACTATCAACCCAGCAATTTTTTTTAAAAGTATAGCAACATGGTATGCAAATGAAAGAAGATAAAATGCTTGTTTTTATGGTGTGTTTTTTTTTTTTAAAATAATGTCGTATGAAAAAGTTATGGACTTTAAAAAATGGGGGTGGAACTCAATCATTGTGGGTTATACCTATTTTGCCCTTCTCCCCTTTTTTTAGAAACTCAACGTATATTTTTCCCTTTCAATCTCATCCATTGATTTATTTTGATCAAATGCCCAAAATACTTCTTACATTTTGTACGTTAAATTACTTTTTACACTAAACTTTCTCAACTACAAATTTCTCTCTTTTAGCAATTACCAGGTTTGACTGCTTTTTCTTAAAAAGCTGAAAATGTTTGACTGTTTTTTTGAAGAAAAAAAACTGAAAAGCAAACCTTAAGCACCGCTTTTTGACCATAGAGCACATGCGGATTAGCTATATAATCTCATTTGATACGTTCGATATTATATCGTCCGATCGCTTTACATTTAAACATTTATTCACAATATACAAAATTTATCAACAATAGTTTTTCCTGGCTCAAAAACTTATCGTGTGATTCGCTTAGACGCCTTATTCGTGTAGGCGCTTAAACGCCTTATTCGTACACAAAATCAAACGTGATTTATTTTAATTATGTGCAATTTGGCTTTAATTATATTTTATTGAGTCATTGAAGTCTAGCGAAGTCAATGCATGTCATGTTTTGCATTTGGTAGATGCAATTTCCCAAAAATGATTGAATTTGCAAGCTTGAATTTTAAAAACAATTTAAAATCAATTAAAACCATTTAAAACGAATTAAATCAACATTTTTTAAAAATAAATGAGCAAAGCATCGAGCTATGGTCTCAATTGTCAGTTTAGAGGGCCAAAGCACCGTTCTATGGCCAAAGACCGGTGCTTTGGGGGTCGTTTTAAACCAACCTACCGACTTCACTGGTGTGCTATGGTTTATTAATAAACAAACAAACACGAATCCCAATGTCTAACCAAAAGCATCTGATTTTTGTACTTTAAAGCACCGCTCTATGGTCAAAGAGTGGTGCTTTAAAGGCGACTGGGTGGTGAATCTAGACAAGTGAAGGGTGTGAATTGAAAAGGCCTTGATTTAACAATAAACTAATTCGGGTATGTAATATAGTTTGTGTTATCTTTAGTTAAAGACGTTAGATGGTTTATAATCATAAACAAGATTATTTAAATGATTAATCAGTACAGAATAACAATATTAAAGACATATGTACCATGTGATGTAAGATTATAGCAATATACGATTTGGGTCGTGAGACAGAGACCGCAAGTCGCATAGATTCGTGTAACACCACGGCACCATATGATATTAATAACTACGTTTTCCTTTTTGTTTAATATGTTGGATACATGTCGTTTTGTGATTTATTGAAGTACTCAATTTTCTGGGATAAATAATAGTCAACCTAGAGAAACATCTTCTTTAACGATTTTATTCGCTTTATGTATAGGGTCGGCTCAACTTTTCAAAGGGGTTTAAAGCAGAATTTATAATCCGACTCTTTTTCATATATAATATTTTCTTTTAGCTTAATTATGTAGGAATATGACGACACACTTTTTGTGTACACAATTTCTAAAATGCATAAAATCACAATTTCGGTAAAATAATTCGAGAGATTAAGAGTCATGACCTAAGAGGTAAAATGGAATTCAAATCGAATCTAGTCATACCCTAAAAAATATTGGCCCCTTGAATATGGAGACCACAAGCTTCAGCTTATTTTTTTTTTAAGACAAGAGGTCATATGATTAGATATTTGAATAGTTGAAAGCAAACTAAAACCTTTTACACAAAGTATGAGAGGCAATACTGATTTTTTTGCCGAAATAGTGGTATAGTACGACTTTTTTGTACATTTGGAGGGTGTCAGCGGTGTATTTTCACAAATGGTGAAACCGAATTACCGTCTTGCGGTTTTGCTTAGGTGGAGGGGAGAGGAGAGAGGCTTGTGCTTAGTAGGAGAGAGGAAAATTGAAGCCGCAAGACCGTCTTGCGGTTTCTGGCATTGACTGACACGATGCAGGGGGCTCTATGGTAGTTGTTTAGATAGTATAAGGGGTTGTTTTGTAACTTTACTTATAAACCAAAAGTTGGTCTTGCGGTTTAGGAATTGGCAGGGGGCAACCTTATATAGTTTAAGGACCTGTTTTGTAACTTCACTTATAAACCTTACATAATTGAAGGGGTAGTTTTGTAACTTAACAAATAAATTCGGGGGACCATGTTGCCGTTTATTTGTCTTCAAAAGAGAAGTTGCAAGACTAGCCCTTGATCTATTAGTTTAAAAAAAAAACCCAAACCGCAAGACCATGCTTCGGTTTCAGTTATACCGAATTTACAACACTAACCCTTCAACTATGTGATAATATTCAACCTTTTTTGGCTTGCACAGACTTGTGTCAGACCCATCACTGAAACCGCAAGACCAAATCACGGTTTCTAAGTAAACTTACAAATCATCCCCTTAAACTATCTAAACAACTACAAAAATGCCCCCTGCTTGTGTCAGACGTACTACTGAAACCGCAAGACGGTATCTCGAGTTCTCCCTCCTCTCTCCTACTAAGCAAAAACCTCCCTCCTCTCCCCTCCACCTAAGCACAAACCGCAACTCGGTCTTGCGGTTTCACCATTTTAGAAAACCCACCCCTGACACCCTCCAAATGTACAAAAATTTGGTACTATACCGCTATTTCGGCAAAAAAATCGGCAATACTTCCGTTCTATTTAGGATGATAAGGCAAACTTCATTGATAGTACACAACAAAGTTATCCTTGCGCTTCACCACCACAAAGGTGGTAGTGACACTTTGTGGATGAATTCAAGGATCAATCACCTTAGAAGCCTACACCTAAGTAACTAAATAACTTTCTACAAATATTATTAAAAGGAAACATGCATAACTTCTTTAACTATGAACTAATCAATAATCATTCATAATCGTGCCATCGCAACACTCAAATACACCGTTCCTTCGCCTTGCCATTTGCCAACCACGGCCACCGCCTCTTCGACACCCATAACATCAACCGGATTTTAATCAAAACAGATGTTACATGATTTAAAGAAAACCATCATCTTTGACGAAATTAAAAACATGTGTTTGTTACATAAAAAAATTATATGTGATGAAAAAGAAAACTGATCCCAAATACCATTGTTAATCCATGTATTTAAAATGTATTTTATACATTTAAGTTAGGAAAGTTTATATAATAATACTTTATTACAATTTATATTTTTCATCTAAAGTATACGACTATAATATGTCATCAAGTCAACTATTTTATTTTATTTTTTGAAGGGGAAAGTTGGTTGGTCGTGTGGACCTTCCTGATTCCTACCACACTAAATAATATTCTGAAGTGTCGGCTATCAACCCATAGGTGAGGCCCATTTTCGAAAGGGAAAATCATCAAAATAGCCTGTTGACCGGGCATTTTGTACAAATAAACCTTTGACCCCTCTTAGGAGAGACGGGACACGGCTCCTAACGAGCCTGAACCGTCTCCCAAGAGGCTTCCCATTTCAGCCAACAGAGGACCGCCACGTGTCATTGTTGATCCCGAGGCTGTCCCGTCTCTCTCCAGACGGGTCAGAGATCAACCGTTTCTCTCCCAGACGGGTCACACTTCCCCATGCCGTCTCAAACCGTCTCGGAAACCATCTGAACCGTCTCACTAGTGTATATAAATACCGGATTTCACTTAACAAAATTTGCACCCACCACCCTCCCCAAACCTTTCATCTTCCAAGATGTTTTTTGGTTTGCCAACCGAAGCCTACCGGCTTACGAAAATATTGTCCGATTACTTGGATTGTTGTTTCATCTGCGTACGGCTACTTGGATTGTTGTTGCATCTGCGCGTGGGTTAACCCGTGTAATTTGCATCTACAATGTGGTAGTCTATTTATTTGCAAGAAGAGTTCTTTGTCTATGAAGCGCACATACACCATTCAAACAAAGTTCTTAGTTCTTAGCAAGTAAATTTAGGAAGTTTGTTGTAATAGTATAGTTTGTTTATCGTTATTGTAATAGTATAGTTTTTTTATTGTTATTGTAATAATATGGTTTGTTTAATGTTATTGTAATAATATTGTTATTGTAATATTAATGAAATATTTACTTTGATATAAAAAAAAACATAAATAAACATGACATAAATAAACATTAATAAAAAAAACATAAATAAAATTTGATTACAAATAAACTAGTTAAGATAGATAATCTCTCATCATTTGCCACGCGGACAAATGTTTAAATTCTTTTCCCTCCCTGTTTTTATACTGTCTTTTGCTGTGTCTAATTGACGTGTCTTCGGGAAAGCCGGGGGGTACCAACTGAAGAGTCCGGTTGTGGTACCCGTTGAAGATTTGACACTTCGTTGTCAAATCGTTCAACTTCCGGCTAAGAGAGTCCGTTGTCCGGTCAGACCCTCCAACCAGCCGGTTGTACTCGTGTTGGATACGAAACCATTTGTTGGTTTGGTGGGTGCTCTCTTCAACGTGGCGCCAAGCTGATACAAGTGCAATCTCTTGTTCTTCTGTCCATCTTTGGGGTGCCATTTGTGTTAGACGGTGGTGGTGGACGGTGGTGGTTGTGTGGTGGTGCTGCTACTGTTAGACGGTGGTGGTGGTTTGGATAGTGCTGCTACTGTTAGACGGTGGTGGTGGTTTGGATGGTCTGACGGGAGACGGGACACGGTATTTATAGGTGGTGACCTGGACAACCGAAGCGTCGGTCGAACCATCGGGACTCACCGGAGACGACGTCTCGGGAGACGGCGAGTCACCATTGTAAAATGTGACCCGGCTTCAGACGGTTCCCGAAACACTTTGAGACGGTTCAGACGGTTCCCGAGACGGCTTGAGACGGCATGGGGAAGTGTGACCCGTCTGGGGAGAGAGACGGTTGACCTCTGACCCGTCTGGAGAGAGACGGGACAGCCTCGGGATCAACAACGACACGTGGCGGTCCTCTGTTGGCTGAAATGGGAAGCCTCTTGGGAGACGGTTCAGGCTCGTTGGGAGCCGTGTCCCGTCTCTCCTAAGAGGGGTCAAAGGTTTATTTGTGCAAAATGCCCGGTCAACGGGCTATTTTGGTAATTTTCCCTTTTCGAAAACGTTGCTTATTATTCAAGCGAATCGTGAATGGTTGCAATATCTATAATCTAACTCGTTCGTAATTAGCTTGATGAAAATCCACTAGTAACACAGCTTAATGTCACGGGTCAAATTTTCAATAGTCGCAATGTTGTGGGTTTGACTTGAACGCTTGGGTTACTGGCCGAGTCCTGAACTTTATCAGGGGATAACCTCATTAGAATAAGGCAAGTGTATGTCCCAAGTAGGGGTGTGAATTTCTGACACGACCCGAACCTAACACGAAATTAGCGGGTTTAGGTTTAGTCTAAATGGGTTCGGGTCAGGTTCAGGTTGAACCCGCGAACCCGTTTAGCTAAACGGGTCAACCCGGGCGGGTTGGCGGGTTGACCCGTTTAACATATCAATACTACATATTGTTTTTTTACAATATGTTTTATGTTGTAAATTAAATTGGTTAGGTATTTTATGCTACACTTATAACTTAAAATAGAAATTGGTATTAGATTTTATAAATAAAACATAAATAATTTATATATGTTTGTGTTTTTTGTAGTAAAATTTTAATTTTAATATATTAGTTTGCGAAAAAAAAAAATAAGGTTGAATGGGTCGGGTTCGGGTCAACCCGAGAATATTCAGGTCGGGTTCGGGTTCATATGTATGTCAAAATTTTCGGGTTCGGGTTCATGTAAATTTTCGGGTTCGGGTCGGGTTGAACCCGTCAACCCGCGAACCCGACCCGTTAAGCACCCCTAGTCCCAAGACATGTCTATGTGTCGAAAGCACCACCGGTCGAGAATTTTTGCCGTTTTCCTGATAAGTCCAAAGCGGGACGAAATCAATAACCCAGATCAAAGAAGCGAGATGAATTGGCTTGTCCTCGAGGATTGAGAACGCCACACGAGGATCTGAAGGTAGCCTTGTGACATGTAGCTCATTTAAATCATGTTAATTAGTTGGCTCATATAAACTATTGAGCTGAGTTTGAGATGCAAGTAATCCGATTAAATAAATAATCAGGTTGTCTCTGTTTAACTGTTTTTCTTGCTATAGTAGTTGTTTTGTACCAAATTATTTTAGCCTCGTATAATTTTATTTTGTTGTGACTTATTGATTGAAAATTGTTTAGAAATCTAGATCAAATACTATTTTAAAAGTGTTGGCCATCATCCCATGGGCTGGCCCCCTTTCGAATAGGTTCCTTATTATTCAAGTGAACGGTTGTAACACCTAACTCACTTCCAACTCGCTTGTAATTAGCTTGACAAAAGTCCACTCGTAACAAAGTTTGAGCTGAGTTGACTCGTGTTAGTTGGCTGATATAACTATTGAGCTGACTTTGAGGTGAAGGTGGCTAAATTGAATAGAATTTTAAAATTATGTTTTTTCCTAATATGTCGGTAGTTTGGTATCATATTTATTCTAGACTTGTATACTTTAACATTGTTGTGACTTGTTGATGTTGAAAAAATATTGATGAAAATATTAGCTAAATTGAATAGAACTTTATATTTTTATGATTTTGTGTTTTATGATGTGAGAGTTTCACAACCTAACAAACGAATCAAATCACGTTCAAATCGTAACTAAGATGGATGGGATATTGATGCTCTAAATTGGGTGGTTTAATTGAATATTCTCAAACTTTGAAAATTCATCTTTGACATAAATTGGTTGTTTTGTTTGAGTTTTGATGATGTAGGTTTTTATTATGTTATGATATTGTTTAATATGACATTAACATGTCATAAATAAAATTTATATTTTATTTGACTTATAAGATTATTATAAATATCTTCAAATAAATGATTTGAATGTAGCCTTTTGTTTTTTAGTATAAAAGGAACTCATAGTTCATTTTTATAGTGAGTGACATAAAGAAGAGAAAAGAGAGGAATTAAAGAAATTATACTTTACCAAAAAGTTTCATAAAATTTGGAGATGAGTACTTTTCTTTCACCATCACCATCACCATCATCATCACCAACTTATCTTTTTATTTCTTCACATAATCAAAAACACCTTAACCCACTGTAACATCGGTCATCGGGCGCATAAGCTATCTCTGGCAAGGTACATATTGTTCAAGTTGTTAGTATCTTGGAAAACAGACATATTCGTCTAAGAAGAGGCGCAAAATTTATTTTAAGGGAGCTGCATCAATCACAAGTCACAACCGTCAAGAACTATTTATTTATACTTGCAGAAAATGTTTGTGTGATAAGTGGGGCGGTTGAATTATTTAACCACATTGGTTAGAATCATTTATTCACGTAAATTTGTACTCGTACGTTTATGTTTACTCGTTGTACACGGTATTGTACTAGTTGTTTTTCCCACGAATGAAGAGGGTATCATTATATATTTTAATAAAAAGTGAGCATAGTTCCTGCGGTTGGTTTTATTGGGTTTGTGGAGACTTGATTTGGGCTCGGATTAGAAGACAATTAAGTGACAGATTAATTAAATTGAAGACTTGGTCCGTTTTATTTAATTAGCCCATTATTAGTTTTCTTGGGGATTAAGTAGTAAACCCTAATCTATAATTATAAATAGGCATCTTGTACTTGTAATTCCTCATCACGAGTGAGGCAAAAAGCAATAATAAAATATCCTGGTTGCAGCCCGTGGACGTAGGTCAGCCGACCGAACCACGTAAATCATTGTGTTCTCGTGTTCGTTTATTTTTATCTCTTACAGTTTGTTTGTGTTTGTGTTTGGTGTGTTGATCAAGAGATCGAATCCTAACAACTGGTATCAGAGCTACGGCTCGTTACACATGGGTGAAACACAACGCAAGAGAAAAGTCAATCTAGGGTTTTCCGCCTGCAGAGGGGATCGCTAAAACCCAACCGATCGACCGGAAGAAAGAGGTCCGTATTTTTCTGTTTCGTGTTAAGGTTTGGTCGGCAGATCGATTAAGCAAAAGAAACATATATTTGTGATTATGTATATAGTTTTTTTTAGCCGTCATCTCTAACAACACAAAAATCAACAAGGGTTTGTTGACCAACCAATAGGAATAGCTAACCAAAAGAAACCTTTATTTTATTTTTGATTTGTTTGTGAAGAATCGAAAAGTAATTAAAAAAAAGGGATTCATATTAATTAGGAAGACAGGCTTGTGTCCTTTATTTGTTTCAGTTTTCTGATTATTGATTAAGGTTTAGGTTTGGGTTATTTCAAGTAATATTGGTTGGCGTATTTACTTGGCAGTTTAGTCGGGTGGTTTGGTTGTTGTGGGGTTTATCTTGTTTGTCCAAGATTATTTTTCTGGTTGTTTTACCGAGATTCAAAGTCAGAAAATTACTCAGTTTGAGACAATGGCTGAGAGTGGTAAACTTTTGATTGAGAAGTTTGATGGAAAAGACTTTGGTTGGTGGAAAATGCAAATAGAGGATTTGCTGGTTCAGAAGGATTTGGACATGGTAATGGGTGACAAACCTGAGAAGTTAAAGCAGGACGAGTGGGAGGCTTTGGATAAAAAGGCTAAGGAAGTTATTAGATTGTCGCTAAGGAAGGATGTTGCGTTCAACATTCTAAAGGAAACCACAGCGCGTGGGATTATGGATGCACTTACTAATATGTACGGAAAGCCTTCAGTAGCTAACAAGGTTTTCCTGATACGTGAACTGGTGAACACGAAGATGAAAGAAGGAAGTTCAGTTACAGTGCACATCAATAACTTGAACTCGATTTTATCAAGACTTAGGTCAGTTGGTATCAAATTCGAGGATGAAGTTCAGGCTTTACTACTGTTATCATCATTGCCAGATAGTTGGTCAGGGACTGTTACAACGATTACTAGTTCTACCAGCGAGTTCACTTTTGATGGGATTCGGGATCTTATTCTGGGCAAAGATGTGAGACGAAGCAATTCAGGCGGATCATTAAGTGAATTACTGAATGTTGGCAGAGGAAGGAAGAATAACAGAGGTAGTGGGAGCAAGAACAGGATGAGGAGTCAATCTAGGGCTCGAAGTGATGTGATTTGTTGGAACTGCAAAGAGGTTGGACATTTTAGGAATCAATGTCGAAACGAGAAGAAAGAAGTTAACACTGCATCAGACTGCTCAGATGATGACGCATTAATTTGTATTGTAGAGAGTTATGTGGATTCCTAGGTCATGGATTCTGGTGCTTCATTTCACGCTACCCACAGCACTGAAGCATTCCGGAATTTGAAGAAAGGTGACTTTGGTAAGGTAAGACTGGCGAACAATGATATTCTTGATGTTACGGGCATGGGTGACATGGATATAGTAACTTCAGCCAGTTCATGGACTTTGAAGGATGCCAGGGTGATTCCAAGCTTAAAGAAACAGTTGATTCCAGTGGGGCAGTTGGATGAACAGGGACATGAGGTTAAATTCGGGAACGGGCAGTGGAAAGTTATCAAGGGAAATCTTGTCATAGCTCGAGGAAGAAAGCGGGTTCACTGAGTCTTGTGGGCAGAAGAAGGTTTGTTTTGCAGATGATAAACCCAGAGCCACATGTAAGATTCAGGTTGAGCGTCCTAGGAAAGGTTCGGAACTACCAGTCAGGGGTTTTCGTGGCAGTGGGAGCATGAGTTGTGCTTCAGTCAGAGTTACTAGACGACAATGGGTTAAAAGAACCAGTATTACAGCTGTCGAAGTCTCTCCAGGTGATTATCTGCTTTATTCGGAGAGTGTTTAGGCCATGTTTGGGTAACCTTATTTAGCCTCCTTTTAACTTATTAACTTCTTAAGAAGTTAATAAGGAGTTTTTATAGTGTTTGGGTAAGGACTTGAAATGAGCTTTTGTGCCTTAATAAGGAGAAAAATGAGAAGTTACAAATTGTGACTTCTTAAAAAAGGAGATAAGGAGGTAGAGAAGGAGAAAAGGAGATAAGGAGGTTGGAGAGCCAAACATGCCCTTATTCTCAGGGTGTTTCAGGATCCGGCAGTTCGTGTCAGTGGGAGCCGGTAGAGACAGAGAATGGGTCAGCGGCAGACATAGCCATGACTGATGTGTTGGAGCTCGGGGGAGCTTCAACGGGCCTTCAGGGCAACTGATGAGAAGGTCGCTACAACCAGGAAAATGAGGAAGATTACAAGAGGTACAAGTTCATAGCGGATGACAGTTTGAAGATTATCAAGCCTCCAAGTGGGAGACTATTGGGTTTGTGGAGACTTGATTTGGGCTCGGATTAGAAGACAATTAACTGGCAGATTAATTAAATTGAAGACTTGCCCGTTTTATTTAATTAGCCCATTATTAGTTTTCTTGGGGATTAAGTAGTAAACCCTAATCTATAATATAATTATAAATAGGCATCTTGTACTTGTAATTCCTCATCACGAGTGAGGCCGAAAACAATAATAAAATATCCTAGTTGCAGCCCGTGGACGTAGGTCAGCCGACCGAACCACGTAAATCATTGTGTTCTCGTGTTCGTTTATTTTTATCTCTTACAGTTTGTTTGTGTTTGGTGTGTTGATCGAGAGATCGAATCCTTACAAGTTCGACTCTAAAAAACATACGAAATCATTAAATTTAAGAAAAAATGAACGAATTCATTGATATATAAGTTAACTAGAGTTGAATATGAGCTAATTTTGAGCTCAAATCAGAGATATAGATAGAGCAGAGTCACCTCATCTCAAAATGTGTTAGAAAGCTTTTGGAGTACCCTTTGTCTCTTCAATGTATTGGAAGTTTGAGGCAATAACAGGTCTGTGATGCCCTTAGATGTTCTGGGCCGCACGCGCGCTACACTGATGATCTATTTTGGTGTTTCATGGTACCAACATACAACAAAAGTATAACGTAAGAGAAATGAATTTTTCTTTTCAAATAGTAACGTGATCTATGGCAAATCTTATATACCAATTTATTTACGTATATCTTTCAAATTTCAAGTACCAATGTACCATTATCATGATGCTTGTATAAGTACATATAGGCTTTTCTTTAATCTACACATCAAGTTTTATTTTGCATCCATCTCAAACTTCAGGTTGTGCCATGTAAATATCTTCGCTAGGGATCAACAAGTAGCATCATGGTTGGCCAACCATGCGATGGCAGATCGTCTGTCGTCCTTTTATTCAAAGTCAACCAACTAACCCGTGCACAAGCAAAAGCCCATTGTTGGTATGATGGAACCATGGAACAACCATACGTCATCCGGATGATTTTGTAAGTTCGAATTTTACACTCAATCAAGCCAAGTCATCCACATTTACAAGATCATCAAGGATATTTAGGTTGGGAATGGTGGATTACACAAATGGGGCGATACTTAGCCAAAGAGGAATAAACACAAAACCAAAGCCCTAAGGTTTATAAGAGATGTTTTACTCTTTTACTCTATAAGTTTTTGTCTCTCTTTCTTGGTCAACCTCACATTTTTTTTGGTTATTGAGATCATATCACCAAACAATACAACACTTGATCATTCATACCGGATTTATTTTATAGACAAAATAAGACGGTCAATGAACGGTTCGATTGTGCCATCGATCGTTTGGCCCTTGTAGAAATCTTATTCTATGTTTTAAGATATTTATAAGCATCTCACATGCCAACATTTTGACTGAACTCTTGCACATTCAAACCAAAAATATATATCCTTTATTCCTTTACAATTATTGAGAGATTATATTATCGTAATGCAAGATGTCAAAAGGAGTGTTTATTAAACTTATTGTATCATCATACACAAAAAATACTCACACTAAAAAGAGGTGAATCGTAGAGAGATTGATTACAAGAGAGGTAAAGGTGATCACTACCCATCGAGTGAGGCATCGTAAAACCGGACAAACTGTAAAGGTGATCACTGCCTTACTTAGTGAATTGTTTGATAATGAAGTTAAACTCTTGGTAAATATCACTAGCTAAGTGAATGGAACGTGTGTTCGTTAATATTCACCCGGACCACTATAAATCTTTGTGTTAATTTTCTTCTATCCTCTTCATCACATCATAGAATTCTAAACAACAAAGATTTTTTAGAACATATTTTTAAATATAAATCATGATAATTAATATTAAAATAACATATCCCTCTTAAGATTTTGTTTTTTTAAAATCGACTTCATTCTTGAATCTTGAGTCTATCTCTTCCTTGCTTCTCCAAGTTGTCACTTCATTGGTCAAATTATTAACTCAATACCATAATGACAACGTATTCCTTTTTTTTTAACGACCAACTAAAGAATCGTCGGGTACTCTCGTACGCGGTCCCCATTAGCAAAGGGAACCCACAGACTCGAGCCGAACTCACGAGCCGAAATCACGGGCCTCGCGGCAGCCCAACCCGCATGCACGAGAGCCCCTAGCCCACCCGTGTGCCAGTTCCAGGGAAAACAGGGAAAACCCGGCCCGCATACCCGCCCTAAGACACGACGGTAGCGAACCAATAAAACCTGGCTGGCTCAAGAGTCAAACACATGACCACAAGGGTCAAGTGTCTCTCCCTCATCACCTGATACCACTCCACCACAAGGGTGGGTGGTGACAACGTACGTATTCCTATGTTTAAGCAATTGAAGGCAGGAGGATTACACGTAGTCGTTGCTTTACTGTCCCAACAAAGGTTGTTTAGGGTCATATCTCAGGTGAAAAGCCCAAAGAATGGATTATGGGTTGGCTCTAGCTAAATATTAGTATAACATTGAATTTCATTTATTTTACAGGTCGAGCACCTAATTCGTGGATAGGTCTCAAGGGATTAAAAATGTCCAAAAAAAGTATTATTTAAACGTCTATTATCTTTTGAAATAATATTTAAATTTATCAAAATTAAAATAAAATGGAAGAATAAATGATAGGTGTTAACCTAAAGTAATTTTAGCAACCGGTCGATCCACCCATTTTGCCACCACTACGTATAGAAGTTCATATCAAGTGGTAATATTATTTACCATCCAATGTTGAAAGAAGAAATGATCCTTAATGCGGTGCTGATTGGAATCGATCCTATTTCACCGTTCTCTATTTGAACCGATTAGTTACTAGTGGGACCGGTGAATCGGTTGAACCGTACCAATTTTCTAAATCTTTTCTTCAAAATCTCCTTTTTAAATTCAATTGTTACTCGAGGCCCTATATTTTATTTATTTTAACTCTTAATACTTCATTAAATAACAAACTAACACCAAAATATAAAGTATTTTGCATATTTTGTTTTGCATTATATATACATGTACAATTTTAATCTTCAGAATATTTATGAAATCATCGAGTTCTTAAATCCGATCATACCAGTAATTAAGGATCATTCCCACAAATCCGAAAGGCATTTTCGATTATGAGTCAAATTCATAATTATTAATTCAAAAGGGTAGACTACAAATCCAAGAACCTAATGACATCATTCATCAATCAAAGTCCAAACTTACCAAACGTCCAAAATACCAACACTTTGTGGGACCCATGTTTACAAATGGTATCTTTTGGGACCTACTATCTTTCACTATAATCATAACATGGTTGGAAAAACAAAGCAACCTTCAGTACTGCCACAAATAGAGAAGAGACCGAATTAACATTGTAAAAACATGCCAAACATATATCGAAGATCATGTGTGTCCAATTGCAAAAAACGCTTCTAAGTGTTGAGTACTCGACAAGTAATCCCCGAGTACTCTCCACCTAAGCGCCGAGTACTCGATGAGAAATTCCTAAGTACTCGCAACTCCCCGGTCAACCGAGTTGGCTCCGCCTGCAGCTATGCCTTCACGTCAAAATTTTCTAACCGTCTATGAAATGAAGACATAAAACTAGAAATGTTAAAACAGGTTGGAACCCATCAAAGTTGGCTTGTGATAAACGAATAACTTTAAAACATGTCGAAACAGATCAGGTCATGTTGGCCCAACCCCCTATCATTTTTTTGTATTTTCTTTTCTTGAATTATACAAATAATTGATGTGTAGAATATGATTAAGAAGCTAAAATAGTACAAGTTCATTTACTTTTACACTATAGAATGCTACTAAAAACTGTTAAAACCGAACCCAGCAGCGAGTACAAAGCGCCTTGCAATCTCCCTTGCAGTCGATAATATAACCCAATACTTTAGGATTTCGGAGTAGAAGATTTTTTAACGATTTTCCTTTTATACTCCATTGTTTTTCGAGAATTTGAATGTTCGTCTTCAACTCGTTTTCAAGGCTACAACCGACAACCTCTGGGAATTTCTTGAGAATTTTGATGAGATCATCGTCCGAAAGACCTAAACTAGTCAAATAGTCGAATATGGCATTAATATTTTCCAATTCTGGTACGGCTATTTCTCGTTCTTCGCCCCAGTAAGGGGAGTGGGCTAAGCCGAATGCTTTTCCTAGTATTTTGTCTTCTTCCTCTTTAGTAAATTCAAATCTTGAAAAAACTTGTCTGCAAGCTTCCCATTTTTTCATATCTTCCTCGCTTAAAACCGTCTCTGGTGTTCTTGTTGTTGCAAGTGTTCTCCATCTTGTAAATGCAAGATTTTTAGAGAGAAAAGGTTGCTTTGCATTGAATGTTCCGAAATTTGATGAGCTTGATTCAAGACCAGGCTGTAAAAGTAAAAATAAATATAAACTCGTGTGCAATAATTCATATCGAAAAAGGAAAACCGGAAATGGGTCAAACATGTTAAATCACACAAAGTCTACCTATAATGTTTTATTCGAAACTACTCTAATGAAATGGCTTTTGTAATCATATATAATATAACAATTTAATTACTTATAAAAACATTCAAAAACTGAACCGACCCGTTTAGACTTTAGACTGTGCTCAAAAGGTAACGTGCACCCGAACTTATTTTGAACTCCAATCCGACCAACTTGCCACATCAACCCCGTATTCATTTCCAAAATCCACTAGAGTATAAAGCATGTAAAGTAGGAAAACTATGTTTCAATACATACCACTATACAAGACTTTAAAGACAACCATGAGAATCTCAGGCTAGAGAAAAAAGTGGACCAAAGCCGGTGGCCCAAACAACTTTATACAGAATGGTCAACAAAACAATAAAGGGATAATGAACATGATGTAACCACTACTCCACTAGACACATAATATCGGTGGGAATGAGTATGATGGCTCATAGCGAGGATCAACATCAGGGAACATAGCACGGGTCACATAAAATTTAGGTAATCAAACCATCTTAGATCACTTTAAAACTGTCATTAGGGGGGTCAACATTAGGGAACATGTTATGGGTCACATGAATTCAGGTAATCAAACCATCTTAGATCACTCTGAACTGTCATTAAGGCGATCAATATTAAGGAACATGGTACAGCTCACATGAATTTTAAAGAATCAAACCGTCTTAGATCACTCTAAAACTGTCATTAAGGGGATAATTAGGGAGCATGATACAGGTTTCAGGAGATTTAGGTAATCAAACCATCTTAGATAACTCTCTAATTGTCAATAGTTGTAATGGTACAGTGAGAAAACTCGTTTAGTTCTGATCAAACATTCTTGGTCTTAGTTACGAATTTACACATGCTGGCGTATTAACATAATGAACAATAGCACGGCGTTTGGGATTGTGATATGGAACAACCATAATCAGAGATATGATGTAACAAAATGGGATGTAGGAGATAGTGTTTGGATGCATTTCTGGGCCTTGAAGTTGTAATATTAGAGAATCAGTTGTTAAAGTGTTGGGCAAATTCTAATTATTTAATCAGAGAGTTGGAATTAGTTTTGTTGCAGCAAAATCTAAACTGAATATTAACATCTAAATCATTAATTATCTCAAAAAGGTGCACTATGCTCAAACACTAGAAATGATTGTCCATGGATTGAAGAAGCAATAATCAGATAATCACTATGGTTGTTCACAATCTGGCCCAAACTGAAGCAATTCCTTTGGCCAGTTTAGGAAATCTTTTAAGTTAAACTAGTAAAAACACGTTTGGCCAGTTTGGGATATCTTTAAAGTAAAACTAGAAACAATATTAAACTAGTAAAAACAGCATATATATGATCTAATCATACAAATTACATCTCATCACTAAAAACTGTTATGATTTCCTTTTCTAGTGTTCCAAGAGTTTGTGACCGAAGGGTTCATTTTCTTTGTCCATGGTTATTACTTATCACTATGTAAGACTATTAAAACAACCATGAGAATTTCCGGCTAGAGAAAATAATGGATCAATGCCATAGTGGCCCAAACAACTTTATACAGAAGTAACAGAATGGTCAACAAACAACAACGGGATAAAGAACATGATGTAAACCACTAGATACACAATATCGGTTGCAATGAGTGTTAAGGCTCGTAGAGAACATGGTTTGGGTCACATGAACCTTAGCTAATCAAACCATCTTAGATCACTCTAAATTGTCATTAAGAGGGGCATCATATCAGGGAACATGGTACGAGTCACATGAAATTTAGGTAATCAGACCATCTTAGATCACTCTAAACTCTCATTAAGGGGATCAACAGTATGGGGCATGGTACACCTCACATGCAATTAAGGTATTCTAACCATCTTAGATCACTATAAAATTGTCATTAGGGGGATCAACTGTAAATTGAAGTGGTACAGTGAGCAAGCACTTTTAATTCCGATAAAACAAATTTGATTTTAGTTACAAATTTACACATGCTGCCGTATTAACATAAAGAACAATACCACGGTGTTTGGGATTGTGATATGGAACAATCATAATCAGAGGTATGATGTAACAAAATGGGATGCTGGAGATAGTGTTTGGATGTGTTTCTAGAGCTTGAGTTTGTAATGATTAGACTATCGGTTGTTTTAAATGTTTGGCAAATTATAATTACTTAATCAAATAGTTAGAACTAGTTTTGTTGCAGTAACTTCTAAACTGACTTTTCACACCTAATTAACTAAATCATCAAATATTTACATAAGTTTCACTATGCCCAAACACTAGAAAATGATTATTCACAACTTGAAGAGGCAATAACCAGATACTCACTAGGGTTGTTCACAATTTGGCCCAAACTGATTCATTTGGCCAGCTTGGGAGTTATTTCAAGTCACACTAGAAATAATGTTAAACTAGTAAAAACAGCACATTTATGATCTAATCATACAAATTACATCTCAGCAGTATAACTGTATACATACAGCATTATTCCCCTTCTTTAGTGTTCAAGGAGTCTGTGAGAGAAGGGTTTATTTTCTTTGTCCGTGGTTTGTCCACCATTGAGTTCCTAATTTGTTTCAGCAAACTAGTGAGTTTAGTTTCATTTGTTAATTTAGTATATGAGTTGAAAATGTCTTGTCTCTCCTATAATATTATTCTGATTAAAGTGTTCTCAACTCTCAAGCCCCCTCCCTCAATCAACTCTGTTAGTTAGTACTATCGCAAAATCTTGGCTAATACCAGGACCAACAAATCTAACCATTTACAAAGACATCCAATAATTCATTGGTTGTAAAACAAACTTACATATTAAACCATTCCAGTAGAAACCCAAAAACAAAAAGTTGCAAAATCTCTTTAATATTTCCATCATTATGAAATTCATCTTCATAACTTAAAATAAAGATGCTTAAAATATTTGTTATAACAAATAACGTTATCCATATTACCAAACACGTCATAAAGTTTATTACATTTATACAAGTGATAATAATACATATACCCATAGTCACAGGAAACGCTATATCACCTACGATCTGCGTTCCCGATTCGGTGTACCGGAAACGGGTACAGAGTCGTTCCGGATCGTTAAAATTGACCGTTCCCGATTCTTAAGAATTTCGACCTAATTCCAACCGGTATGCGTTTCCAATTATTTGGGTATGCGATTGGAAACACTAAGAAACACGTACCTGAGTCTGAAAAGGGAACTCCGGCGGAAATTCCGACGCTGTTGGTGCATTTTAGGGTTAAAATAAGTTTAGGTTTTTAACATTTAACCCCTTCATTTTTCACTACTTTGCATTTAATCTCTAAACTTGTAAAATTTTACATAAAAAGTGTAAAATTAATTTGGACATTTAACATTTTACCCCATTTATCTTTACTAGTTTACATGTAAAATGTTTCGTATATAATACGATGTACCAGATTATATGGTACACCGTACCACGTACCGGATTGGCGTTCCGAATGAGCCTACCCCCCCTCGTACCGAATTTTACATATGCACGACTCGCGTACCAGTTTTCGTACCGCGTACCGGAACGTACCGCGTTCCATGTGACTATGCATATACCTATATAAGACGAAACAAAATATATTTATGAATAATTGTGTATTTCCTATATACTTGCAATATACAAGGTTACGTATATATAAAATAGGGAACGCCTTTAGCTAAACCCTAACATAGGGCCCCTAGCTACATACTAGACTATAATATAAAGTAATTACATATAACCTAGAACTCTACTACTCCCCTTCAAGCTTGAGCATAGACATTAATCATGTCTAGCTTATTACATATACGGAAACTCCGTTCCAGAGACCATCTCTAATCTAAACCCTTGCACCCATCTTGGTTTTAAAAAGTGCGAAGCGCACAAAAGCAACGAGGTCCCAAAACCGAGGCGCAAAGCGCAAAAGCAGTGAGCTTTTCGTACGCGAGGCGCAAGACGATTATATAATTTTTTTTATGTATGCTATAGGTTTTTAACATTATTTACTCAAAATATAGATACAAATAAGGTATATATATGATTTAACTTAAATGTACAAACTTTTTAGCTACATGTATAACAATTTTAAGCACGAAAACATCATGTGTACGAAAAGCGCGCTTTTTTGTTGCGCTTTTAGGGCGCTTTTCTTGCGTTTTTTTTCACACTGCTCGCCTTGGGTTACATAAAGCGCACGGGGTTGCGCCTAGATGCACGGCTCGAACGCGCTTTTTAAAACCAACGCACCCATTGGACTATAATATAAACAAATAAGGGAAATATAACTTAGCACTCCCCCTCAAGTTGGAGCATAGATATTAATCATGCCTAGCTTGTTACAACTTACAAATATGGTAACATCCACTTCCACGTAAAGCTTTAGTGACTGCATCGATTAACAGGTTTCCGGTTATGACATAAGTTGTTATGATCGTCCCATCATCATTTTTTTCTTGAGTGAAGTCACAATCAACTTATATGTGCTTGGTCATGAATGTCGATTATTTGAAATATCAATAGATGCCTCCTTATCACACCATAGACTCATTGGTTTAGTCTGTCAATACCCGTTAGTGGATTACCTGCTTGTGGGATCTCCATCATAGTCTCTCCATTTGGAAATCCTTCTATGATACGGTGGCCATGGTTTTGATATAGAATGCCACAACTTGGAGTACCCTTTGGATATATAAGAATGTGATAAGCGACTTTTCAATGTGAAGTTATTGGGAATGACATAAACCAACTTACCACACTTACTTGGAAAACAAGTATGGCTTTCAAACAATTCTTCAATTCCCAATAATACTTTAATAGACATAAATCTTTTGTTTAAAAGCGAACTCCAATGATATCGTTTTATATGCATAATTTACCCAAAAAATTAAAAAAAAAATACTAAAAATAGAAAAATCTCGCTATTTCCTCGCTATTTGTCGCTATCAACCATATAGCGACACATGAGCGCTACGCTATTCGCTATAGCGGGCGCTACGGTCGCTATCAACAACTATGCTATAATCGATCATTTTATAAAGTGTGAGAATTGTGAAAAGTCAAAATTGGAAAATTTCTTGGTAGATATGAGGAAGTGGTCAGACCTTTTGACTCGTTAGGTTTATAGAAGATGAATTCCTCCAAGTATGAAATTATGTTTTGAATTGCAAAGGAAGTGTGGGTTAGTTCCATTTCTAGATCTTTTTGGAGTCCACTTTCAATACACAAGGTCGAGTTGCAGATCTTTCTGGAGTCTTACTCCTAAAATTGTGCCAGACTCATGTGGGCACAAAACTAAAGAAAAAAAAAAGTCACAAAAGAGTCTTCAAATTCAAAGGGCCCAGCAAGTTATACATGGTAAGGCTCTATGTTTTCTTACACTTAAATTCTGTATTTCAATGGTTTATGGTTAAACTATTGGTACTAACAAAATACGGTTTAATAATTTATTTCATGTTTCCTAAACTTTTTAGATATTAGTAAAAATCAATGAACCATGTTGAATGAAAGGATGAGCCTTAATTTAAATTTAGAAGTATGTGCGGTATTACACTTTGTATAGTTTCTAATTCTATAAATTATAACATAACTTGTGTAGGGATTCTATTACTGCAACTTTATTTCCGGTTTTGATGCCCATAATTTTATAATAATAGAGAAACTGTAGACTAGTAGCAACATCTCTTTTTTTATTATTAATTTGAACATGAATGATTTAATACTTTAATGATTAAATATGTATTTTACATACCTCTGGTTTGTTGATTGCTTTATTATCTACATATCTCTGGTTTTCAAAGATAGCAGCAGCTAATTGGCCACTGACAAACTGGTGTTTGAGGGGCTAGGTTTTCTATTTGTTTATTTGTGTTTTGTATATATGACTTTTTTGCAGCAATTTTTTGCAACAAATAACAATAATCTCCCTTAGATCCTTGACTGCTTGCCTCTCTATCTCTAATGATAGGGGTAAGGTTTGCCTACATCTCACCCTCCCCAGACCCTACTTATAGCGTCGCTATTTGTGGGATTTTCCTGGGTACGGTTGTTGTTGTTGTTGTTGTAGATCCTTGACTGCTTGCTTTTGGATATGCTGGCCTAAACTTTCAAGAAAAAGAACATAAAGTCCTGGAAAAGAATTCCACTCTAACTTTTTTTATTCTTATCTCGAAATTAGCTTTTTAGAGACAATAGTAACTAAAACATTTCATTTTCACCTTAAAGTTATTACTTGAACAAAATAACAATGTATAATGTATCTATCTTCCCACCCCTTGATAATGGTGGATATGTACAATTCATCAAATTCAAGCCTTTCAATCCAAATATGCAAGCAACAAATAGATTTGTTCACTGTTTACACTTTACACAAAGCTGTATTGCTATATCTCCTATTTTGACTCCATAAGATCTAAAGCATGTAAATATTGTATGTGGTGAACAAAATCAAGTTATTAACAAGAATGATAGTAGGAATAATATAGCGTCTAATTGCAGCCTAATCGGCGAAACAGTTATGCTATAAATGTATAATCAAATCATAAACAACACTTACAGATATACGAGACTGTGTACAGGAGTCAAAGGTCAACAAGGTAGAAGGCAAAGAACTTCCCAGCATTCCTGCACCATTATTTCCCAAGTGGATCAGTATAATTTAGTCCAACTACAATCAAATTGTAGGCAAAATAGGCTGACAATAAGCTGGTATATCAGGTCTTATCATGTTAACACTTAATAGACAGGTATCAAGCATGAATATAGCTCATTTAACTACTTTATAGTTTATACCTCATGTCTATAACACAATTGTATGTTTTATGTACCAAAAAGGAGAAACAATGGAGCCTAGCCCGTAATTTAAATTATTTTTAAAGAAATAATTAAACAGGTTTTATCGTGTCGGAATTGCCAACCCTAGCCCTAAGACTATCTCCAAGTGGCCCTTGGAGGCTCTTACCATTCGCGTTCATCCATCCTAAGGTTATACGGCATGGTCATGGGTGTGAAAGGGGGTGTGGAGCGACATGTGGCAGTCATGTCAGCAGAGGGTCTTTTGCCGTAAAAAAACCACGGGGTAGTGGAGCGTGGTGAAGGGGGCGTTTTTGGTGTTATTTAATTATTTATTTTTTAATCCAACAACCATTCATCGTTACGTTGGCCATATCACCCCCCCCCCCCATATGCCCCAAGCTGGCTTCCATGTCACATAGGGGGCGGTGTTGGTGGCATGGAGGCTTCACAACCCCCGTCCCACACCATATAGTCTAAGAAGATGTTCTTGACTTCTTGCACAACCCATGAGTTTGTCTCAGTTCATGTGATGGGGTGGGCCCAAAGTAAAAAAAAAAAAAAAAAAAGTTTTATTTAATTGATGTAATATACTAGGTGATGAGGTGGAAATTAAGAAAGGTAAGGATAGATATTGTGAGGCAGCTAAATGCTGATGTAGCAATAGAGAATAGAGATAGCCTATAAGTAATAAGTTTTAGAGGAAACAAATTAATAAAAGCATAAACAAGTAGATTATGATGCATAACCTTACAGTTGATCATATAATTAACTGTAATCAAACACTAACAAGTAGATGATATTGATAATCGGAATATTTACGTTTATATTATTGGAAAACCTAATTGTGAGGAAATGAATAAAGGATTTGATTTAAGAGCAAAGTATAGGGAAATTAAGGAAGCAACAAAAAATAAACATAAGAAGAGCAAATGATGAATTAGACGAGATACCTGTGGATGTTTGAGTATGATCAGAAGAAGAAGATGATAAAGACGGATTTAGGTGCAAGCAATGATATCTTCTGTAATAATAATAAAAGAGAAAATTGAAGGATTTGGGCGTCGTTTAGGACCAAGCAAAAGCCATTTATATTTATTTACACTAGTAGGGTGCCCGCGCGATGCAGCGGGAACACAGACACTTCTAGTGGTGTGTATGGTTCGGTTTGGTTAAGTTCGGTTATTAGGCTCAACCGAAACTGAAACCGAAGTCATTAGATTGTCGGTTTTTAGTCCGGATTAGTTAATTTTGGTTAATAACATGAATCAAGCTCTGGCTAAAAACTTTTTCTAGAAGCACATGAAATAGAGGTATAAAGGCTAAAAATATATGAGGAATGGTTCGGTTTCCGTTTGGTTGATTTCAATGAACTAAGTGTACAAAAAACGATAACCGATTTTAAGTTAATTCGTTTTTTTAATTCAGTTTTCAATTGATTTCTGTTCAACTTCTTCTGCTTTTTGTTCGGTTTTGGCTAAATGTTCAATTATTGCCCACCCCAAGACATCTATAATCTATACTATATTATAATGCATGAGGCAGGGACTTCTTAAAACTTAAGTAATACAAATATAATTGCTTAAGGTACAACACTTAATGCACATGATAAAGATTTTTTAAGGGCAAATATGTCTTTTAGTTAGTTTCTAACAACCTATACTAAAAAGATGCTTGTAGTTACAAAGCCAAGAAGAGGTTAGATAAAGCCTAAATAGGTGGAGAGGATCAACTTTGGTCATTTGCCAGGGTACAAACCTTAAAAGCATATTGTACAATGATTCAATCCTAAACTTTTGAGAATTTTACAAGCTTTGAAGCACCCACCAACATTTCAAAGCTCAAGACTCGGATAAGATGCACATTTCAAAATTTAAACGCTGAATCATTTCCTTCGTTCCCCCCTCTCTCACACACAAAAACCCTAATCTACATTTCACTTTCAAAACTTAAAACGCATAAGATCCCGCACACATGTTTCTATAAATCAAAACTAGGTTCTGAAATCCACCATGGATCGACCAAGATCGCTCATGTTCATCAATCTCTCTCTAAACCCTTCTATTCATGGCATCTCCCTCTCTAAAACCTTCCATTATGCAGTTATTGGAGTTTAGGATCCAGAGTTACTGTTTTAGAAGGATGAGGTTTGTTATATATCTTATTCAACATCTATTGTTGCGCATTTGATCATTTGATGATTATTTATAAGTTTTTTCATCAATTTTTCTGTTTTGTTTTATGCGTTATATATTTTTTTTGCTTTCATCGATCTGTTTTGTGCTATCATCGAAAGTTTGTGGTTTGTTCCATCAGATCTGTTGATGATAACTGGTTTTTGTGGTTGATGAGGTTGTGGCTGTGTACCTGTACATGGTCGTCTTCTACTTTCTTCTTTCTATCATCTCCATAGAATTTGTTTATTTATCTCATACCTTCCAAAAATTTTAACGTTTTTGTTTGTTTAATTTTTTAACAGTGATTGTGTTATGACGTAGATGAAGACAGGGGGCTGAAGACGGATGAGATTGGGAAGCAAGAGCAGAGTCCCTTTTAAAAGATTTATTGAAAGATTTGCACACTTGTCTTTTTATAAGTTTGCATTATTGATAAGTGTTGCTATATAAGGTGATTTTGAGGAAATCAATTAGTGTCAAGATTCTTAGTTTCTTACACGGATGAGTTCTCGTAGCGATGGACTGACCTGTCGTATTTCTGTTTGAATGAATTCATCTTTTTGTCTAGATTTACTATTAGATGAATGTATTCGGCCCTTACAGACACAAATCAGTAGAGGCATAATTTGTCCACATATCGCTTGGTTGGCTGATACAGATGAATTATCTATAAAGTCGTTTTATAACCGGAAATATGAGGATCAAGCTTAGTCAAATTGAATGTTTATTTTACAAATGCCTATTTTATTTCTTCTTGTGATTTTAGTTATCTTAGTGTATAAATTAGGTTAATTAACATGTTTTTTTGATTATATATAATGATCAATTAAAAACTAATTGGTGCCCTTGAGGGGTTATTAAATTATGGGGCTCTGTGCTGCAGAATTAGGCAAAGGTGAGTAGAAGAACAAAGGGATTTGCTTGTATGCTCATATTATATATTAAATGCATGTAATCATACCTGTAAGTTGATTACACTATCATCTTTTTTAGGATAGTGGAGACAGAGCAGATGCTCTTAGACTTTTTTTATTAGCTCAGTCATTCGACTTGCATGCATCCATTACCAACAGTGAAAACATATATTAGCAATGCCAAAACTTATATAAGTTAGATTTATTTGACATCTAGATATCTGAATCTGATTCTTGCAATGCTCCATTAAGTTGCTTATGTGGAATCTAACATTTATGTCTATCCTCAAAGAGTCTTTCAATCTAAGTATTATATCTTGATATCAAAATCGTTGGGCATAGAGTTATAGGTGCTTCATTGATAATAGTTGCTTATTCATTTCATCAATTGTTTAGATCACATACAAAAATGGTGAAGGCAGTTGCAGTTCTTAGCAGCAGCGAGGGTGTTAGCGGCACCATTTTCTTCACTCAAGAGGCAGAAGGTAGTTAGTTATATTTTGAATTTCGATAAATATATTAGTTATATCTTACTTGATTGATGCTGCAGGTGCTCCCACAACTGTTACCGGTGACATTTCTGGCCTTAAACCTGGTCTCCATGGTTTCCATGTTCATGCACTTGGTGACACAACCAACGGATGCATGTCAACTGGTATGCGCTCCTCACTACTATCATTAAAGTTCAATTTGTATGTGCTTAATGTCGACATATCTAAAAATTTAGAATTTTTCCTCTTGATGGCAGGTCCCCACTACAATCCTCATGGAAAGGAGCATGGAGCCCCTGATGATGAGATCCGCCATGCTGGCGATCTTGGCAATGTCACAGTAGGCGAAGATGGTATACTTTATATTTCAAGAGTTAGCATTGTTGTCATTTCCTCTGCACGCTTTATACAAAATGAATTTTCAAGATATAATAAAAGTGAACTTTGTTCTGTTACTTTTTCTTAATTCATTGCTAACAGCAATGTTTTCACCATCATACACTTGATTAAATCTTTTACATGATCAATTTGTGTAAAGTTTTTGCTCACGATAATTTCATACCCCTCTCATGGGGTACAATATCATATTTATTACCCAATTAAACATATTAAAATATCAAATGCACCTAAAAACTTTGACATATATACTCTTATTTTAAACTTGCATTAGGATATTAGCGTTTGGAATGCAAGGAAAAGAGATGGGTATAATGGTAGTATTGTAGATTGTATTTTATGAATTTGGATTTTGGATACATACAAACTTTTAAGTATTTGGGATGTGTTTATTTGGTAATAATTCTTTTGATTGGAAAATGTATGATAGTATGCAATTTTTCATGGGCATATATGAAATTACCCATTTTCTTGATCATTTGTCAAAAATGTTAAGCTTATGATTATTCCGCCATTTGCCACCTCTTTTAATCTATCCACGAGTTTCATTTCATTTGCCACCTCTTTTATTCTATCCACGAGTTTCATTTCATTTTAACCTTAAGTGGAGACAAAGCGGGGAACTAAAATAGCCCGGGACCTTTACTGCTAGAAAAATTCTCGGATGCAAATTTTATTTACACTCCTCTAAAACTATGAAATGAAAACGAGAATGATGTGAAGCTCTGTAAATGCAAAAAATGTTTTATTGAAAACCTGATGCTAACCTCTTTATCGCTTTTTCGTCGACGCAGGTACTGCAAAGTTCACCATTGTTGACAAGCAGGTTGGTTCCTTGCATTGTTTCTTGTAATTGAGGTTTGATATACATTTAATCGTGCCAATTTAACACGTATAAATTCATGTAGATTCCGTTAATTGGAGGTCAATCCATCGTTGGAAGAGCTGTAGTTGTCCATGCTGAGCCTGATGATCTTGGAAAGGGTAAACTTGAGTTCTTTTTAGTTATCAAAACGCACATAGACACGCGTGTGTGCACCCTTGTTTTAGATGTTGTGATGTTTTGACATATTTATGTTGCAGGAGGACATGAGCTTAGCAAAAGCACTGGAAATGCTGGTGGAAGAGTTGGATGTGGTATAATTGGATTGCAGGGTTGATCATGCATGCTCAAGGGGAGCTGTGGTTTATGTCAGTCAATAAAAGTAGTCTTGCTTCTACTTGATAATATTTGAGTATGTACTTTCAAAACTAGCTATGTTTGGCTCTTGACATGAACACATTATTTTTGGAGAAATGGTTGCATGTGTGTTTGAAAATTTGGTGAGTTTTCCCTCTTAATATTTACTGGGTAAGGCTGAGTTTTGTGGGTTGGCGAAGGGTGCCAGCTTAACCGTTCACGAAACTAAACACAGTGCCACACCGTTGTTGCTTGTCGTTATCCACTGCCTCGCTGTTGGAATGGTGGTCGTTAATGATTTGGTGGTTGATGCAGCCGTTGAATAAAGGAGGAGCGGTGGTGGGGTCACCCTTTTTTGACTAATCTATTTTTTAATTTTAATTAGTGTTCAGTTAATTTACCACACTTATTGGTCATCTGTCTACGTGGTTTAGTTAGGGATGGTCCTCCATATCAGCCGCTACGTTAGTTTAGGGCAATGTCATCACCCAAGAAATTGTACTAGAGCGTGGAGGATGAGCCTCCCCTCTTTTTTATTTTATTAAATAATCTTTAGTATTTAAAAAGCTAAAATTAAAATTAATAAAACTAAAATTACATAAAAAAACACTTAAAAAAAATACAAGATATCTTAAAAAGTAAAAAATTATGAATCATTTTTTGGTGATCCTCTCTTTCATTGTTTGCAAAACGGGACGGTCTTCTTTCGGGTAAGTGTTGATGTTGGTTGTCATTTTTTCCATTCTTCTAATTATGTCACATTTTCTTTCAACTAAATATCTTAACTCTCAGTTTTACTTTTTCTCCTTGTGTCTCACTGAATGTACGAGTGATATAAAAATAATGTGAGTTTAGATGAGATTTTATAAAAATTAAAGAGAATGTGAGAGTTGGTGTAAAAAATGAGAGTTAAAGGTTGATTTTTATATATGTAAACATCAACCTTTAAAGTTACCGTTATTTTACCATTGCTCCCCTCTCATTAAAATGTTCCAATGCTCCAATTTGACCAAACCCAACCCCGTCTCCTTCGTCCATTGGTTGCCGCCTGCCGGTGAAGACGTGCCAAGCCTAAAAGGGACGGTGTGGACGGTGCCTGCTAGGTTAGGGACATCCCCATACCCATGGCCTAAGTAGCCTAAGGTCTTATATGCATGTCCGCACACATTTCTATGTGCACACATTTTTACGGTATGTAAACATTACTGATATATATCAGTGTTTTTAAGTAGTAGCAAAGAAGTAAAAGCCCACCTCACAGTCTTGGTCTAAAACCAAGGCGCGAAGCGTTAAACACACCCTTTTTTGTATGAGGTGCAAATAATTATACAAATTTTTCTATGTGTTGTTTTCTATAGATTTTTAACATCATTTACCCAATATTTAGACGCAAATAAGTGTTTTATTAAAATTACGTGCATACTTGTTTACGGTATGTAAACATTACTGATATATATATATATATGTGTGTGTGTGTGTGTGTGCGCGCGCTTATTCATGTTCCATAATTCATAAACTGAATTAATACAATTGTAACCTTATTTTTATTCTTATCTTGCATATAATTTTCTTAGAACCCTCACATCACGCCTTGAACAATGCTTAAGACCCCATGTAGTGGGGCGTGATAGTGGGAAAAAAAATAGCGCCCCCGTACACCGAAACGGGGGGGGGGCTCCATTTTTCCAAAATCAAGTTTGGCTCTATAGATATAGCGCCTGATTACAAACTCCCCCACCAATCAGATGATGCCACATCAGATTCTCTCTCTCTCTCTCTTTTATTATTTTATTATTTTTTCACTTTAAAAGATATAATAAAATATTGATATATAAAGCCCCACCACTACACCCTTTTTTCACTTTATCTCTCCATGTTGACTCAACTGCCACGTGGACCAATATTATATGTTTCTTTAAAATTTGTGTTATTTTTAGTATCGTATTTTATTTTGTTCATTCCAGTAACTTTTCATTTAATTTAGTCGGTTATGATATGATTTTTCTTAATTTTAATTATCATGTTGACTTTGCAAATCAACAACAAGAAAATAAAAATATATGTGTCCGCTGAAAACGTTAAAGATGGATTGGAAGCAAGAATTTGTTCTAGATTTTTATTATAAACTCATCCATCCTCCAGAAGATGTAATAATCAAACATGATGATATATACAAGAAATTCCAAGGATCACTCTTAATGATGAACGGTGGACATACAATATAGAAAAGATCATGTAGATTTAGAAGGCGTATGACTAAATTGATCTCATGATTCAAGCAGATCACGCTTGAGATTTTAGTTTTCAACCTTTATGTTTATTAGTACTTAGTTTTCATTTCATGTGTTACTTTATTTTATCAAATGTTTCTTGAAGTAGTTTATATCTTGAATGTTAATCTTTGTAATTACTAGACATGTGTAACGCTTATGTTGTATATCCACCGCAATGATGGTACAACAAATATTATACGAATTTGAAATAAATACTGCAATGCAAAGTGTCGCTCCCGCCGCATCGCGCGGGTTTCATACTAGTATATATATAATATATTTGATAAGGGCATTGTAGGATACTCAAACGTTAAGACTTTTTTAGAAATGTAATAAATAATATACAACACTCATTTTAATTACACTTTAATTAACTCAAGTTTACTCAACTTGTGTTTATTTAAATAACAGTTACACATTTTCCCTTTATTTTAAGCCAACAGATAACTACTCCTACGAATTGTAAACGATTATAAATTTTTATATGTTAATACTTAAAAAAAACTACATCATAAAAATGAGCATTTTATTGTTGATAATTTGAGTAAGCATTGCAATTCCTTTAATTAAAAATTTGTGTTATGTGATTAACAATATCTAGGAGTGAACAATAACTAAACCCTTAATCAAAATTGACCCAAAATTGACGAAACCAAACCGAAATCAATCAAAAACTGAATTAACCAAAAACCGAATTAATTTAATATCTCTTTTTTACCCTTAGTTGAACAAAATGAGCAAACGAAACTAAATAATTCGTATATTCAGATATTTGTAGCGTTTATACCTTCATTTTATGTACTTATAAGCAATAGTTTTAACCAAAGTTGGTTTTTGGTTATTAACCAAATTAATTAAACTAAACCAAATTGAAAACCAAACCAATTAACTTGTTGGTTAATAAGATCGATTAACCGATAACTTTGGTTTCTGTTTTGATTGAGGCTAAAAAGCGAACTGAGCCGAACCCAACCATACATCATTAGAAGTGTTTGTATTCGATGTTACATCGCTCGGGCATCTTGCTATGAATATATGAATGATTCGGTTTCAGTTTGGCTGATTTCAGTTAACTAAGGGCACAAAGAAAAAAACCGATAAACGATTTTAAGTTAATTCGGGTTTTGGTTAATTTAGTTTTCGATTGATTTTTGTTTAGTTTCGTATGTTTTTGTGTTCGGCTTTGGTTCACAGTTCAACTATTGCTCACCCATAGATAATGGTAATCATGTCGAACATAAAAATTTTTAAATACAAAAATAACAATATTATACTCAAATTAAAAAGAATAAAATGCTCGTTTTTATGATGTATTTTTTTTAAGAAAAAAATTAACGTATGAAAAAAAATATGGCCGTTCAAAAAATCATAGGGGTAGTTTGCTTAAAATAAGGGGGAGAAGTTTAATTAGTTTTTAAGTAAGCAAAAATTTAGTAAAGTTGAGGGGATTAAAATGTAGTTAAGATTAGGGAATTCAAGTGTAATTAGTGCTTAAAAGTCTAATTTACCCTCATTTTAAGGTTGTACTTTATGCATTAAAAGAAAAAAAGTTCTTAACTTTTGGGTATCTTAAAATACCCTTCACTCATGCATTATATATAGTATATAGATTACATGCTTCTCATTTGTTAATCGTGTTCTTGGGGTTTTTTTTTAACGGCAAGCGATGTGGTGTTAGTAACTGTGACACTGGGAGTTGTGATCAAGGTCGACTACTGACCGAAAGTTGAACATGCGTCAATCGTATTCGTTTTTCACTTGGATGCTGCATAAACTAATGGGGAGAGTGAGAATTAAACCTAGGTCACTAGAAACACAAAATCTTTCACCAACCACTCCACGAGTTGCTCATTGGCAATCATGTTCATGGTTAATGGGTGTCATTGTGTTTCGGTATTTGGATGTCTTTTTTTTTAGTTCGTAACCTATAATCTTAAGTTAAAGCTGAAAACTGATACCTTAAAATCATGTGTTATGATTACGTGAAATATGAAAAGAAATAAATATGTGTCATGGTCATTTATCAATTTCTTTTTCTATATCCAAATCAACCATTTAGCACCACCTCATTGTTGTTTTTTTAAACAAACGATTGGTTCAGTTTGGTTTATAAACAAGTGAAGCACACAACTAAAACTCTAACCTACGTTCTTTGGCTTCTTTTTTCTTTGAATCCCATTAGACTCTCACAACATACTCTCAAGTCTCACCCTAAGCAGCTAAGCCATTGCATTTTTTTTTAATTTGAAACTCGTTTTATGTAGTTGATTCAGTTGAATAGATATTTGCGTGTTTGTGTGAGGATGAAATTATTGTACATCCACAAAGCGGCAAACATAGAACATGTTTACATTTTTTTTGTAGGGATAATTCTTTATTAGTGTGAGAATATGTGTGAGCAATAGAGGTGAACAAATCGGTTTTTAACCGGTCCGCTACAGTGTCGGTTCCGTCCGGAACCAGTTCTGGTTCCGTACGGTTTCGGTCCCGGGTCCGTCGGTTCCAAAGACCGGTTTCGGTTCTTGCGCGCACAATTAAAAAAAACAATGGCAAAAAAAATAAACATAAAATTACTGACTTTTTTTTTTAGGATTTCGAAACAATAGACATGGAAAATGAAATTAAAACTTTCTACAACGTGCTTTTTTTCCGCCATTCGACATAAGACACAAGTTGAAATAACCATTTTCGCCAAAAATTTCGGCGTTTCGTGTCGTCTCGAAAATTTAAACAACGGTAGGCTCGTTTGTAGAACCGGTTTGGGATGGGTTTGAAGATGAAGCCACATAATGATGTAGTAAAAGCAAAGCGAACACAATATTAAGTGTATACGATAGTGGTTTTTGCGTTTTCGGGTTGTTTGTTTTTGCGTTTTTGAGTGTTGTGATCAACCAAAACATCCAAAACCTATTTATACTAAACAAGGGTGGCAAAATGGTGATTTTAGGTGAAAAAAACGGCTAGTTAACGGCTATAAACGAACCTAACGATCAAAAAAACGAATTTGGCTTATTCTAACGGTGGAACCGGTTCTGGGACCGGTTCTTGAGATTGGTTCCGGTTCTGAACCGTTTTTTGCTAAAATAGTGGAACCGGTGCTGGAACCGGCAGTTCCTAGAGGAACCGGAACCGGTTCCACTGTATACCGGTTGCACATGGATCTTTTTGGCCCTGTCAATCGCAAAAGCAAGAATGGAGATCTATATTGTCTGGTTGTCACAGATGATTATTCAAGATTCTCTTGGGTTGTGTGTATGCAGCACAAAAGTGAGACATTTGAGTACTTGAAAAATCTATTCACCAAACTATAAAATATCTATCAGCTAAAGATCCGCAGGATTCGAAGCGACAATGGAACAGAGTTCAAGAATCATGCTATGGAGTCGTTATGTGCAGAAAAGGGTATTTATCATGAATTCATAGCGCCTTACACTCCTCAGCAAAATGGGGTTGCAGAGAGAAAGAATCGAACTCTTATTGAGGCAGCCAGAACAATGCTCGCAGACTCAAACTTGCCTGTGATCTTTTGGAACGAGGCGGTTTACTACGCGTGTTATACTCTAAATAGGGTTCTAACGGTTAAGAGGCTTGGTAAGACATCTTATGAGCTTCTGAACCGGAGGAAACCGAACTTAGAGTTTCTGGAACCTTTCGGAGCTCCATGCACCATGATACAACCCGATGGGAAGTTTGTGCAAAGGCAGAAGAAGGTTTTTTTGTTGGATACAACACTCCTAATAAGAGAGTATACAAAAAAGAACCAATTGCGTTGAAGAGTGGCTTAATGTCGATGTTCAACGCTATACTACCAATGCACCTGGTGTTGGACCTGATTGGTTATTCGACTATAAGAGTTTGTTTGATTCTTTCAACGTGGATAATTTGGTAGATGATGTTGTGGCGCAAATGTATTACGAGTGTGAAAACGCAGCTAGCTCACCGCTGATGCGTCTGATCGTCGTTAATGCACCTGCACCAGCAGCATCTGATGCCTCTGCATCCACGGGTCCCGCTGGTAAAGCCGCAGGAACAGAAGTTGGGGAAGTCTTTCAGGAAGCGTCAGCAGAGGTTCTAGATTCTTCGTCAGATGAAGAGTTTGCAGAGTCTCGTGAAACACTTACTGAAGATCTAGCTGGAAATGGTGAATCTACCACTACAGCTCCAGTTAATCCTACAGGGAACAATCAAGTTGTTCCTTCTACTTCAACAGCTCCTGGAATCTGTCTTCAGATTGATCTCACCGGTTTTAACATGCAACCCGCTGCTCCCTCCAGTTCAAGCGCCGTAGAGACAAATATTTCTCAGGGACTAGAAAATCTCAATCTGCATTCGGATGATCCAGTGGCGGCACATCCGGAATCTCGTATTCACGACACTCATCCAATGCAGAATGTGATTGGTGATCCGGCTAGCAGAGTCATGACACGCAGTCAACTCAGAAATGCTAGTCCAACTGACAGTGCTCGTACTATGGCACTCTATTTGGAAATCAGAAAAGCAGGTCATCATAATGATTGGTCCTCCGCTCTCTATGTTTCTCAATTGGAACCAAGAACCGTGCAAGAGGCAATGATGGAAGAACCATGGATTGAAGCAATGCAAACTGAGCTTCAGCAGTTCCAAAAGCTCGGAGTGTGGGACTTAGTTGACTTACCTCCAGGCGCGAAGAAAATTGGAACAAAGTGGGTCTACAAGTGTAAACGGGATGACCGCGGAGTGATTATCAGAAACAAGACTCGGTTAGTTGTCCTCAGCTTCCGTCAAATCGATGGAATAGATTACAACAAAGTATACGCTCCAGTTGCTTGCCTTGAAGCTATCCGGATGTTCCTAGCTTATGCTTCATACAAACGATTTAAGGTGTACCAAATGGACGTGAAAAGTGCTTTTCTGTATGGTATCGTGAAAGAAGAGGTGTACGTTGCTCAGCCGCCGGGTTTTGAGGATCCGCTTCATCGCGAAAAAGCCTACAAACTGAACAAAGCGCCGTACGGACTCCATCAAGCTCCACGAGAATGGTATCAAATGCTTGGCAACTATCTTATATCCAACGGGTTCAAACGTGGACTTGTGGATTGCACCTTATTCACCAAGGAAAAGGGTGGTGACTGTCTTCTGGTACATGTTTATGTTGACGATACTATTTTTGGGTCTACTAATGATGAAATGTACAGGGAATTTGAAAAGCTTATGCAGGAAAAGTTCGAGATGAGCTCGATGGGGGAGATGTAATTCTTCTTAGGTCTACAAGTAGAACAACAAGAGTCGGGGATCTTCATCCACGAGACCAAGTACGTTGCTGACATCTTGAGCCGATTCCAGATGGAAGACTCTACTTCAGTAGGAACCCCAATTCAGACCAATCACGGGATTGGACCTAACGAGAAAGGACAAGCCGTTGATCCTTTTCTTTATCGGGCGATGATTGGCTCACTAATGCACCTCACTGCATCAAGACCTAATATAATGTTCGTGACATGTCTACTATCCAGATACCAGTCAAGGCCGAAACAGTCCCACCTGGTTGCTGTGAAGAGGATCTTACGCTATCTAAAGGGTTGTCCAACCAAAGGTCTATGGTACCCGAATGACGATAAGTTTGACCTCATCGCTTTTAGTGATGCTGACTATGGCGGATGCAAGAAAGACTTAAAATCCACATCGGCTGGATGCCAGTTTTTGGGACCAAGACTAGTCTCGTGGCAGTGCAAGAAGCAAGTCTCGGTAGCCTTATCCACTTGTGAGTCGGAATATGTAGCTGCATCTAGCTGCTGCTCCCAGGTTCTTCGGATACAGCAACAAATGAGAGACTACGGTTTGAAATTTCTTAATACTCCCATTCACTGTGACAATGAGTCCGCTATAGCACTTGCTAAAGACTCAGTTAATCATTCCAAGGCGAATCATATATTGGTTCGGTATCATTTCATACGTGATTGCTATGAAAAGAAACTGATCGATATGGTTAAAATCCACACGAATTACCAACGTGCCGATTTATTCACCAAAGCTTTTGACGGACCTTGTTTTGAGTATCTGTTAATTTTAAACGGCATTAAAGAAAAGCAGGATTAGATCCTCATCGGTGATCGTTTTTGTAAATATTTTTCTTCAAAAATCAGAAAAATCCAAAAATATTGTCTTTTCGCAAATTTTTAGATTTTTAGGGGAAGAAAATTCAGAAAAATACAAAAACATCAGAAAATGCCAAAAAATAAAAAAAATGAGAAAAACAAAAACCAAAAAAAATTGAAAAATTGCAAAAATGAGTTTCTTTGGTGAAATAGGGAAGATGATATCAACCCATCAGTTGGACTGTCTCGACTCTTATCATCTTAAAAAAAATTGGATCTGATAAGTAGCCTCTACAATGATGTGTTGGTAGGCTCGAAATCATGTCCAAGCTCGGCACGGTGATATAAACCTAAATCAACTTAAAATTGTGTGGATTAACGTCGCGTTGGCATATGGTCTAAAAACCTAAATCTCGTTGACAGAATGCCAAAATCCGAGGTTTCTGGTCTTTAAGAGGTTGGTACATCCGGGGTGAACTGGACGTCTCTCAGAATAAAATGGGTGGCATAAGTGACGTACGTTGGGTTCGCAGCCTACAACTGAGACACCTCTTTGCCATTCCCAAAAAAAAGAAAAGAAAAAATAGAATAAATTCTGATAAGGAGACGTCTGGGAATCCTTTAAGAGCAAAAAGATCATAAATGCCAAAACCCAATTCTCAAAGAGAATCACTCTAAGGTAGCAAATCATTTACCTAAAGCATCGTACCGTGAAAAATAAAAAATACGGTATTTGACTTGAACCCTGGTCTGGATCTCACTGGTCTCTCTGCTGCAACGTTTTGCAGACCTGATCACCACTGAGTCCATTCCTTGTAAATACGGATGACAACAACTTATTCATCGGTTACGAGGAAGCTTTGTGGATGCCTTGACGCGGGAATATGTCACGTGTGCGGGAAACACCTTTAATCAGTCTTAATATTACCTTAACGTATCTAAAGTGCTTAGCGATAAAACTTGATTTTGAGTTTAGGTGGACAACAATACTGGCAATTGTTGTAGGATGCTTATTGGTAATTTGAACTAAAATTAAACATATAAGGGTTCTAGTATAGTCCGTACACTGATATGATTCCTTAACTGATGAAACTCACAAAAAAATATGATAGTGTACAGTTAGTTGATTTCCTATTCTTGTTTGATTTCTGTTTAGTCTTTATCTGTTAATCATTCTTGATTGCCGATGTTGGAATCCTAATCCATTGTAATCTTACTTCTTCAGAAATAAAACGCCGGAAAGTCAACTAATCAAAACTTGTGTTTTGCCGGGTCAAAACCGTACTTTCTCTTACGTACCGGGGTGGAAAATGAAATTTTTTGAAAGTTCTGAGTCAAAATCTGAGTCACTTGTTAAAACGAGGTGAAAAATGAATGTTTCAAACATGCTAGGGGTCAAAATTGTCAACTTTGGTGCTGCATGGGCAATTTGGTAATTTATGTGAAATCAGACACGTTCAGGATTTTAATTGCTTGAGTGGATAGGCGATTACATTGTAATCGCGTGTCTTGTTGGGCGATTACTTCCTAGTCGTGTGTTATTATAAGCGAGTAGACCCCCTTTTATGTCATAATATATTAAAGTTAGATGATGGGCGATTACATGGTTACTCGTGTGTGGCTTGAAGCGATTACATGCTAATCGCTTGTTCCTTCAAGTGGGTACACGCCTACTCGTGTATATGGGCAGGCGATTAGGTAAGCATATAAAAGCCACACTTAGAACTTTTTATCCATATTTTCAAAAACCAAGAATTGTGCTACTTTCCCTCTAATCGCCCTATAGAGAAATCTTGTTGCCCGTAATTTTCTTATCAAGCAATCTTGTTCTACAACATTAAGGCAACCTATCCTCAAAATTTCAGCCCCTAACTTCCTGTTTTAAATGGTTAAATCTCATTTTTATGACCGAAACCCTAAGGTATAATAAATGATCGATTAACCTTTGAATTCAGTTTGTTAATGAAAAATGTTGGTGGGGGTTTGTTAATCGGCTTGTTTAGATGCTATATCAACCAAAATTTTAAACAATATCATCACATAATCAAAAGCCCCAATTTCAAATGTATTAAGAACCCTAGTTTGCAACCGATTCTATTGGACCTAAAATCTGACTTGTTGATGAAATATTATTGAGGGGTAATGATAACCGGTTCATGTAGGGTCTAAATCACAAAAAATCCTCACTCAAAATGACCCATGACAAAATTGGAAGACTTTGGTGAATGAATGAACTGTTCACACAAGTAGGACTCCTACTCGCATGAACAGTAAGGCGATTACATGTACTCGTGCCTTCTATCATGCGATTATAATCTACTCGTGCGTTCTTACTACCATTTAGGGTGTAATCGTGTGAAACACGGGCGATTAGGAAATTCTACTCGCCTGTTGCAGCTAGTTCACCAAATTTTGTCCAAGTTTTGTCTGTTTTTGTCCGTTTGATGGATTTTTTTATCATTTTGATGTTCTAATGGCTTGCCTTTGAGTGTAGAATCTCGAATTGGGATACATCTCCTGAGAACAACTGTTGTGCGTTTCTTGGTCCGATCAAGAAGGACAAGTATAAAGCTTTCAAAGGTGTCATCGAATTTTTGAAGCGCTCAAGGATTAAACATGCCATATATACACCACATGCAGCTTACAAAGACATCTTGCGCAAATTCTATAAAAATGCAAGTGTTAATCTTAATGCAACGCCGGCAGTTATCAAGAGTGTTATTCAACATAAGGAGGTGATTATATCAGAAGACATTGTACGTGAAGAACTACAATTCCATGATGCGAAGGATGATCCCATCGTATTTGATTCTATTCTGATTCGAGGCGGATTCTTAAGGATGAAATATCTTGGAGATGTCAGACAGCAAAAGATGTTGCAGAAAAGTAACTTGCCGCCTGAGCTGAAGTATCTTACACATGTTGTCCTGAAGTGCATTGGTCCCAGAAAGGCCACGTTTGATGCTATCAGAGACACGTTAGCTTCGGCAATAGTTGCTTTGACACTGAATAAACCCTTTAACTTCTCTGGAATGATCATGCAACATTTGAAGGAGGTGTTTGAGTCAAAGACGACAAGATGAGTATCCACCAAACAGATAACTATATGGGCATTTGAGCAGAGAGAATTATGAAGCTCCTCGGGGTAATAGGTGGAGGCATGATACCAGTGATTCAGAGGATGATATACATGTTCACATGCGTATCTTCAAAGAAGGAGATGATTTTGGCAGAGGTACAGCCGAGTTGGGTGAAAACATTCCGGGCAGCACTGCTGAAGCTGCTATTACTCATGATGATATACTTGATACGGATGTTTTGGAATCCAGTGAACCCTCAAGTGCGGTAAAAGGTCAAGAATCCTCTCAATCTGCCAAAGAAAAGGGGCTAGTTGATGAAGATGCCCCAGTTGATATCACAAGTGTAACACCCTAACCGATGGCGGAAATATCGAGGTGTCACGTAGTGACGATTGTTCAATAGCTCATGGACTAAAAGTGTAAATATTGATATATTGATTTCATAGTTTATTACATTGAAAATGAATTACAACGATTCTAAATATCACTAAACAGTAATACAATGAATCTAAAATCTAAGTATAAATCCGAAAGCTTAAAGAATGCATCTCAAACAACCTGAAACATGTACGAAAATAATTTGGTCAATACAAAAATGTATTGGTGAGCATACCCTGTTTTGAATACATATAGTAGAAAAAAGTGTTTAGCAATTCATGTGTTGTATACCGTTTGCAATTATGTAATAAGTAGTATCAGTCAAAATCAACCCTATGAAAGGAAAGGAAATATATATAGTATGCGCTAGTAGTAATGTAATACATAGCAATGACAAGGACTCTCAACAGAGTCACAGGGGTATATACCATAGTACTATTCATTGAAATGCCAGGCCGCCCAGCGGTTAATGATTTTGACAAGTCATAGACACACACAAGTAACATAAGCAAACACACATGAGAATTGCATTTAATGAAAAGAAAGCATTTAGTCATAGTGTACATGAGTAGCCCCGAAAGAGTAAAACATGAAAAGGGGAAAGATATACTCACAGTTTTGCTAAGTGGTAAATCCAAGAAAGTTCATCACAAAAGGCTTAAGAATTCCGAAGAACTCAACCTATATGTATAAGAATACTAATGAGGAAAGTGACTTAAAAAGTCTAAGGTATCTAGGGTCTAAGGCATTAGGGTTTGCTAGACTTATGTAGGGAAGATGAAGTTTATTATATCTTGAATGTAATAATAATTTTTAAACAAACTATATTATGATTCACGATCAAATATGTGACTAAGAAAATGTAATATTATGTTTTCACATATAGGAATATTTTCTATTTTATAGAAAAATATCCATAAAACATATTTTAATAATTTACACTTAACTGAATAATTATTAATATCTAATTAAATGTAAATAAACTAAAAATACAAGATATGATTCAAAAATGATATTTTTATAAAAAAAAATAATTATTTTCTGATGTATAAAGGTGAAAATAATTTTTCCATAATTTTTCTCAATTTATTTGTATTTAAAATAAATTTAATGAGTTTAATTCACGTTTAAATGATTAAAAATAGAAAAATTAATAAAAATGAATGTTTTCAGGTCCAACAATTTTGATTTCTGTTCATATTGTTTAGAAATAATTTTCCATAAATTTTGAGATTGAAATCATAAAAATTGGATTTTTAATCAATTATTTATGATTAAAATTATTTAAATTAATAAAATTATGAAAAATAAATATTTTCCAGCAACAAAAATTATGATAATTTTCTATAAGTTGTTAACAAGCTATTTCTAATTTTTCATGATTTTTGAAGAAAAATTGAATTAGTTATGAATATTTCAAGATTTAATGCAATTTATATATATAAACAAAATAATAATAGGGAAAGAAAAATGCTTGGCAAAATAAATACCCAACCCGTGAGCCAAGGGACTCGAACCCGAGTCTCTCCCAAACACAACAAGGCATCGCACCACTAGGCTATCCCATGCTTTTGTTAATTTAGTTGAAACAAAATAATACTTAACCTATAATATGTGTTCATCATCTTCCCCAAATATCCCAACCAAAAACCCTAACCCTAGACCAAACTCAATAACCCGATTCAGACAAAGAAAACGAGCAGAACCAAGGGGCTTATGATCGGACCTTTATAAAGAACGAAATGGCATAAAGAAAACGTCTTACAATATCGATTAGTGCTCGAAATCGACGCGTACAGGTCCGAAACTTGGGTCGCGATTTGTCAAGCCTTTTGGTCACGTTTGGAATGGATTTTGTGTGGGTTTGAATCGTGCAACGAAGCAGGAAGCGATTAAGATAGGTGATTAATATAAATGCCGAGTAAAACGCACGTTTTAATTCGATTAAAGGCTTCCGGCGGTTACACTACTTGAACCGATTTATATCCCATTAAATCCAAGTTAAAACTAGTTATTATGATTGTAATTCGATGCTATCATTAGGAGAAACGTATTGAAATAATTAAATGCGATTGAGGGGCTTTAAAACCCGGTTTTGGCTTCGCCGGAAAGCATTCCGGTGACCGGAATCCGACCGGAAATCTGGTCACGAAAAAGAAAGGTTGGTTTGAAAAAAAAACTTTCAGTATTTGGCAACTTAGGTCCCTCCCTTACTTAACTAGGTTAGTATTATGAATAACTTAGTAATTTCTTTGCAAAACTTTAACTTAGTTAAACTAGGTTAACCAAAATGTTTTTAACTTTATAAATCTTAAACTTTAGAACTTTATATAAATTTTACTAAATAACCACTTTTTACTAAAGCCAAAATATTTTATGTTTAAATAATGTTCCCATATACGCGCTCAGTTAATATGCAGACATTTCCAAAAAAAAATTATATATATATGTAAGTACAAGGTTTGGAATTGGCAACTTTCAAAAAGACGAGGGTGACGGTTGTCACAGTCTCCCCTACTTTAGAAAATTTCGTCTCGAAATTCCTTTCAAGTGGGGGTTTCTATGAAACAAAAGATAATGTAAACAGACAAGTAGGTTTTTAAGAAATGCATCAATCATGATTTGACAAGGTTCAAAATAATGGTTTAATAATCAAAGCAAAAGTTTCAAAATCCTTATCATTTGACCCAAGGTTAGAGAGTTGAGAGTTTACAATAAAAATGGATAAGGAAAGTATGTAACTGGTGAGGGCAGAGACGTTGATGAAGCAGTCTCCCTTACTTTAGAAAAGTTTTCAAACTAACTTTTATTAAGGACATGCGACAAGATTTCGACTAGCAGAGACTGTAAGAGTATACAAAGTTTAAGGTTTTCTGTAGAGGTGATCAAGAGAAATATTCTAGGAAGACGAATTGATGCTTATGTAAAACGTTCTTATCGAAAATGCTAGCTATTAGTCAACGATATAATGAAGAGGTAATTATAAAGTAATGGGTAGGTTCTTGGTTAGACTCCTAGTCCGTTTCCGCAGTATCGTTTATGCTTATATATAGGGTGTACCGCAGCTGACCCACCACACTCCCGATACTTTGGACTCGTACTGATTGTCCACCAACAACCTATATAGAATTACACACCACCCTTATGTACCTGTAAACCTATGATTGCGTTCCGGACCGTAATCATCGATTTACCTTACACCAGGGTGTTATGCTTTTCCATAACCCTATCCTAAGTAATACTAGAAACAAATGCGTGCAACTAATATGTATTAAGTAATAGATACTGCAATGAAATAATGTTCAATCATGACATGGTTAGAGGTCCTTCCCTTCCGGGTTTTCCCTTTAACCGGTAAATTTCTGTTCACATCGTTGGACTCTAAACACCTATATTGATAAACTCCGAGAATTTCACCGTTCCCCTCGGATTGGAGTAATACTCTCATCCGAGTCGTACGTGGGCACCGGCTTAGATCTCATACGAGTAATCAACTAGTATGTTCATTGGCCATGATTATGAACAAAATAATGTAAAGTATAACAGGGTCTTGCTCAAAACAGGAAAATATGCGTACAAAATAATGCGTTGCATGAAGAAGTATATAAGCATAGCATAAAATTTCGATTTGAATATAAATCGAGTAAATCGCACAATTGCGCAAAATGAGAGTAAACGAGTTGAATAATGCTCAAATCAGTGATGTAAGAATAACTGCTAATAAATAGTGTGAGAATAACCACAAATAACGCGTAAGAACAACAAACAATAAAGGAATAATGCGAGAATAATGCGCGAACATAATAAAATGTTGTAAGAATAAAATAATAAAATTTACTGCAAATGAAAGTGCGCAGAACAGACATATAGTCTACTGGCTTGAGGGTTTAAACTTGGTAGTTTTGTATTTATGCATTACACGATAAAAGACATTGAGCAACATTCCGATGAGGATATGTCCAATGTTTAGACCAAAAGTTTTGCGACTAAGAGAGTGCAAGTATTAAAGGATAAATTTTCGTTTATAAAAACGTAGTTTACTCGAACTTTATGATATAGTTGAAAGAATGAGAATAAACTTTTTAGTAATCGAAGAATGTTTTAGATTCAAAATAGGTTCACTTGAAAGTATTTTGTAGGTACACATTTTCATGTGTTTACGAGAAGTCGAGTTTGAAAAGTGTTATAAGACATGTTATTAGTTGAAAATTTCTTTTCCCGAGTCCTATATTGGATCCGTTATATGAAAACAAGAAGGTTTACATTTGTCTTGTAAATATGTGAAACAAGTTTATAAGATGCAAGAGGAAATCATATAAATCAAATATGTTTCAAAAGACCAATACTTAAATAGCAAAAATGTTAAAAGTCAATGTATTTAATCATGAATAGACTCCAAATATAAAAAGTTTGAAGTTTCAAAATAACACGAATGTGAAAAGATTGCAACATATCATTTCTGAAAATATACCATTTAAGTTTTAAAAGAATGATCGTGTCACAGCAACTGATATAGTAAGGTTTGTGAGTAACGTGTAAGTTCCAAGTCTTAAGCGTCAGCTGGTAACCTAGCTTCAAAAACCCAGTTCAACGTTGAAAGTCCACTATGCACAATTTCTCGTGCTACGTTGGTTGAGTGAATCAGCTCGGTATTTGATAATTTTGGTATAAGTTTATGGGTTGTTTGAAGACAATGGAGAATCTGATTTGGTTTGGATTGATTCTCCTTGATAATGATTGAAAAGTATGGGTAAGATAGGTAGAAGATTGCATATGGTCCCGAATGCCTTGACGAATTTTGAGAAGTAAAACTATGCTATATTAAAACATTCCTTCTATTTACAAGTTAAAATCCCATTAAAGTTGAAAAACCTTCCATATTTATTAAATGTTTGGGAAAATCCGAGTGTTACCCATTTTGATTAAACTTGAAACATTGAATTGTCATACCGTTACGAAAGTTATACGTTGAAAAATCGTTTGTTTGTAAAACTTGTTAAGGCATCTATTTGAGCTCAAAGCACGCTAAATGTTTCAAGGCATAAGGTGAATAAGTTTCTCTAAACCTGGGTACTTGGGTTTTTTTTTGTGCTTTTATGAGATGACGACATAGGGTAAATTGCTAAGGTAATCGTTTTAGAGAGTAGTGTACTAGTGAGTGTTGAATAAATAGGCATTTGTGTATATTGTAGGGACATAAGGGAATATTTTAGAGATATACTGTGACATCGATCGAGTAAATTTGTAAACATGATGATAATAACAAGATGAGTAAATAAGTTTGAAACCACATTCGTGTTTAACTGTGCAACGTTCAAGAATCAAGATGTGATCAATAGTTAAACAATAAACTTAAAAATTTATGCCATAGGAAAATGTTTTTGGACAATAGAAATAATGCTTTATGAAAACCACGAACATAAAGGAAATAGTGTAAGTTTTAATGCTATAAAATAGTGCATAGAAGTTTTAGTAATGATGATGAAAAGCGAACGATCAATGAGTATATAAAACAACAGGCGATGGAACTTAAAATCCAAATGTTAAACAAAGAATAAGAATTAATAACAGAAAACGGAAAAATGCACTAATAGCGATAACTATTAATAGGGAAAAACTCAAAAGAGATAATAACTTCATTATAGAAAATTATGATAAAAGTTCAAACAGCAGATGAAAAGTATACCAATAACGAAATGTGATACAGAAAATATTTCTAATGAAACTGGTGACTAGCCAAAGAAATTGAAATATTATTGGTGACTTGTGGGGAGTGTACTTAAACCTATGAGTAAATGGTCATCCTTCCCGATTGCACGTACCCCGTCACTGGTAAATTTCAAAACTTTTAGCGAGACTTTAAAACGAGATGTAGAAATAGATCCTTGAGATGTGGATTTCACTCCTAACTCAAAGATGTATTTCAAAATTGAAAACAATTGAGGAATGAAACCAATCACTAAGTTAAGGATATCACTCCCAGCTTAGTGGTTAAGTTTCTTTTTGAAAGAAATACTCTTTAAGGTGTGGATGTCACTCCTATCTCAAAGATATATTCCTAAGATGAATAACATATAGAGGAGTGAAACTAATCACCAAGGTATGGATGTCACTCCTAACTTGGTGATATCGTTTCGTTTGTGAAATACGAGTGTCTTCTTCTCCAAGCAAAATATCGAAATAATAACGAGAAAGAATTACAGCGAAAATATCTTGAAAGAAAATATAAGAAATAAGAGAAATATACACGAGAGGACTCGTGAAAGTAAGCTTAGTTATAGACTAGGCTAAAAGACATTCTAGTAACCTAATTCCCTATAACCATGGCTCTGATACCAATCTGTAACACCCCAACCGATGGCGGAAACATCGAGGTGCCACGTAGTGACAATTGTTCAATAGCTCATGGACTAAAAGTGTAAATATTGATATATTGATTTCATAGTTTATTACATTGAAAATGAATTACAACGATTCTAAATATCACTAAACAGTAATACAATGAATCCAAAATCTAAGTATAAATCCGAAAGCTTAAAGAATGCATCTCAAACAACCTGAAACATGTACGAAAATAATTTGGTCAATACAAAAATGTATTGGTGAGCATACCCTGTTTTGAATACATATATTAGAAAAAAGTGTTTAGCAATTCATGTGTTGTATACCGTTTGCAATTATGTAATAAGTAGTATCAGTCAAAATCAACCCTATGAAAGGAAAGGAAATATATATAGTATGCGCTAGTAGTAATGTAATACATAGCAATGACAAGGACTCTCAACAGAGTCACAGGGGTATATACCATAGTACTATTCATTGAAATGCCAGGCCGCCCATCGGTTAATGATTTTGACAAGTCATAGACACACACAAGTAACATAAGCAAACACACATGAGAATTGCATTTAATGAAAAGAAAGCATTTAGTCATAGTGTACATGAGTAGCCCCAAAAGAGTAAAACATGAAAAAGGGAAAGATATACTCACAGTTTTGCTAAGTGGTAAATCCAAGAAAGTTCATCACAAAAGGCTTAAGAATTCCGAAGAACTCAACCTATATGTATAAGAATACTAATGAGGAAAGTGACTTAAAAAGTCTAAGGTATCTAGGGTCTAAGGCATTAGGGTTTGCTAGACTTATGTAGGGAAGATAAAGTTTTATTATATCTTGAATGTAATAATAATTTTTAAACAAACTATATTATGATTTACGATCAAATATGTGACTAAGAAAATGTAATATTATGTTTTCACATATAGGAATATTTTCTATTTTATAGAAAAATATCCATAAAACATATTTTAATAATTTACACTTAACTGAATAATTAATAATATCTAATTAAATGTAAATAAACTAAAAATACAAGATATGATTCAAAAATGATATTTTTATAAAAACATAATTATTTTCTGATGTATAAAGGTGAAAATAATTTTTTCATAATTTTTCTCAATTTATTTGTATTTAAAATAAATTTAATGAGTTTAATTCATGTTTAAATGATTAAAAATAGAAAAATTAATAAAAATGAATGTTTTCAGGTCCAACAATTTTTATTTCTGTTCATATTGTTTAGAAATAATTTTCCATAAATTTTGAGATTGAAATCATAAAAATTGGATTTTTAATCAATTATTTATGATTAAAACTATTTAAATTAATAAAATTATGAAAAATAAATATTTTCCAGCAACAAAAATTATGATAATTTTCTATAAGTTGTTAACAAGCTATTTCTAATTTTTCATGCTTTTTGAAGAAAAATTGAATTAGTTATGAATATTTCAAGATTTAATGCAATTTATATATATAAACAAAATAATAATAGGGAAAGAAAAATGCTTGGCAAAAAAAATACCCAACCCGTGAGCCAAGGGACTCGAACCCGAGTCTCTCCCAAACACAACAAGGCATCGCACCACTAGGCTATCCCATGCTTTTGTTAATTTAGTTGATACAAAATAATACTTAACCTATAATATGTGTTCATCATCTTCCCCAAATATCCCAACCAAAAACCCTAACCCTAGACCAAACTCAATAACCCGATTCAGACAAAGAAAACGAGCAGAACCAAGGGGCTTATGATCGGACCTTTATAAAGAACGAAATGGCATAAAGAAAAACGTCTTACAATATTGATTAGTGCTCGAAATCGACGCGTACAGGTCCGAAACTTGGGTCGCGATTTGTCAAGCCTTTTGGTCACGTTTGGAACGGATTTTGTGTGGGTTTGAATCGTGCAACGAAGCAGGAAGCGATTAAGATAGGTGATTAATATAAATGCCGAGTAAAACGCACGTTTTAATTCGATTAAAGGCTTCCGGCGGTTACACTACTTATACCGATTTATATCCCATTAAATCCAAGTTAAAACTAGTTATTATGATTGTAATTCGATGCTATCATTAGGAGAAACGTATTGAAATAATTAAATGCGATTGAGGGGCTTTAAAACCCGGTTTTGGCTTCGCCGGAAAACATTCCGGTGACCGGAATCCGACCGGAAATCTGGTCAGGAAAAAGAAAGGTTGGTTTGAAAAAAAAAACTTTCAGTATTTGGCAACTTAGGTCCCTCCCTTACTTAACTAGGTTAGTATTATGAATAACTTAGTAATTTCTTTGCAAAACTTTAACTTAGTTAAACTAAGTTAACCAAAATGTTTTTAACTTTTATAAATCTTAAACTTTAGAACTTTATATAAATTTTACTAAATAACCACTTTTTATTAAAGCCAAAATATTTTATGTTTAAATAATGTTCCCATATACGCGCTCAGTTAATATGCAGACATTTCCAAAAAAAAAAATTATATATATATGTAAGTACAAGGTTTGGAATTGGCAACTTTCAAAAAGATGAGGGTGACGGTTGTCACAACAAGTGAAACTGACTCAGATGATTCGGAAGAGGACTCCCCAGGTACACGAGCCAGGAAAGCGGCTGAGAGAAAGAAAGTGTGGTTGGAGGAGAAAGCTCTTGCAGAGGATCCTACTTTCACAGTGGGTACAGACATTGATATTGGAGATATAGATGCAGAGTTGAGTACTCCTCCCTCAAAGAAACAAAAGTCAAAGAAGGAGACTCGGGGAAAGAAAAGAATGGCCCAGAGATTGCCAGAGAAAACTCCAAAGAAGAATAGACGTGCGAATATTCCAGAAGCATTTATTGCTCCTGAGACTTAATCTTCTTCAGCAGCAGCAACAACTACAACAGCAACAACTTCAGCAACAATAGCAGCAGATGCAGCAATGACTGCAGGTGTCACCATGTCAATGTCTGCATCAGTAACCTTCACTGAGCCAGTCTCAATTACTGCGGTAGCGATAAGTTCTCAAGTTGTTTCAAATCCGATTGGTGACATCATCAAGAAACACAAGAGCAAGTACGACCATCTTCTTCTGCCACAGCTGGTCAGCCCTCCTCTTCCTCAGCACCAGCTACAAATGAACAACTTCAACACCAGGTGAGTGAGTTGACTGCTATAGTAACTGCACAGGGGTGTGAAAATGCTGAGTTAAGGGGTAAAATTTCAACAATTGAAGACAATGAAAGGGCGATGCTAGAGTTGATCAGTGAAACCATTCGGGCGAACAAAGAGCTGCAAGCTTCTAACATAATGCTTCTATTGTCAAGTCAGCAGCTTATGGAATCGAACCAGCAACTGGTACAGTCTAACCAAGACACCGTAGCTGACTTAACAATGTTGAATCTCAATATGGCCAGCTTCAACTTGCGAATGTCAACAATGAAAGAAGAATCAGAAGATACAAGGCACAAAACAAGAAACTAAGGGCTAGGGTGAACAAGTTAACTGTAGACCTTCCTAGACTCACTTGTGCCGCAAGTTCTGGGGCTGGTACAGGTGATGAAGAGGAAGATGATGAAGATGATGATGATGATGATGATAGTGATGATGATGGAGATGACGATGGTGATAATGATGACAATGGTGATGGTGGTGATCCTGGAGCCACAGGTGGTGGCGGATCATTATCCGGTTCTGGAGAAAGGCGTCAAAAGATATTCAGAGGTTTCCGCATTCTGGATATCAAACTCGTGATTGTCTGGTGACCCGTTAGTCGATCCTACAGTTGGTGTTCGTGGACTTGAAGGTGTTCGTGGAGGCGTTGAAAGTTGAAGAGGCGGTTGCGTCGAAGGTGTTCGTGGAGGCGTCGAAGGTTGAAGAGGTGGTTGCTCCCTTTTTTGTGATTTCCATTTTTTTCACCTTTTCAGGCGAAACATTTATGTTTGAACTAGCTCGCTTCGTCATCATTGAACGAAGACCTTTACCGGTAAATCTGTCAAAATGAATCTGCGAGTGGAGTTGAAAGTAGAACTGTAGACAATTGTGGCTTCTCAACGTCAGACTTTGAGGATACTAATACTAATGTCAGGAATGTGAAGGCCAAAACATATTGAACAGTAACTTTAGTTTTCTGCCCTTTACCATGATATAACATTGTTTCTAATAATCATTGAGTATTATGCTTTGGTTCAGTGGCTTGTGGTCATCTTTGACACGCCAAACAATCGAACTCGGGTTCACTGAATTTTAAAACCTCTGACTTCAGTGACCTTTATGTAAAGCATTACAAAATGCAGCAGACCAAAGTTACTGTTAAATCACTGGCCTATTAGGCCTCAAAACCATCACTGGCTCAGCAAACGCTTGATAGCCACACTTATTTTTTGAAACATACATTAAGGCTTAACGAAAGGCAGTTAATTGTGGTTGCGATTAAACTATCGCCTCGCCAAAACAATATTACCTACCCTTCCTTAACATCATCGCCTTAAGCCCTCTTTTTCCATCATCACCACAGAAGTATGAAATGCATCAAACTGGTTTGATCTTTCCCAATCATGCTGACCGGAACTTGTACAACCTCACTTTTTTTACAAACATGCTTTAAGGCTCATAGAAGGGCGATTAACTGTGGCTGTTATCAAACTATCACCTCGCCATAACAATATAACAAACCCTTCTATACATCATCGCCTTGAGCCTCCCACAATGATTATGTATGCATTAAAAGGCCAACGATTTGAACAGTATAGCCTATGGCATTTACTGTTCAAACTGGTTTGATATTTCCCAATCATGCTGACAGGAACATGTATAACTTCACTTTTTTTACAAACATGCTTTAAGGCCCATAGAAGGGCGATTAACTGTGGCTGCGATCAAGCTATCGCCTCACCATAACAATATAACAAACCCTTCTATAACATCATCGCCTTATACCCCCCCCCCCCCACAATGAATCATTCAATTTGCACGCCAATAAATATATTGGTAAAATGCAATTACGATTCATGTAGACACAAATTAGGCCAAAAATGAAACACACTGGGTTGCCTGTGTTAAGCCATCCCACTTGGCAATTTCACAACCTCATAGACGAATATCACCTACGGCGTGGCAAACTCAGATACAAATCATAACCTTCAATAACCAATGAAAAAGCCTGTCAAACCCAACAAACAAAAAATCATAGGCTCTGCAAATGCATCATAGCCTCGCTTTTGCATTAGGATACCACACACAAAAAAAACCCATTAAATCACACACAACAAACATTCTTTTAACCTCATGCAACTAGCCCGAGGGAACAATAAGTATTTAACGAAAAATGAAAATCAATACACGACATTTAAAAATAATCTCTTACCACCTTATAATCACTTAAAAAACATAATGTTTTATCAGCTGATCAAAAAACAGATAACATTAACAAAACACAACATGCATGAATGCCACCAAAATAATGATCACTAATGTAACCATCAAATATGCATGCATCAAAACGTAATCATGATCGCATAAAAAAACAAAAACATACGAAGCTCACAAAATCAATCAACAAAAATAATGTTTGAGAATTGCGACAGGTTGACATGAAGCACAACCACAATTCATAGGGTAGGCGAAGCCACGTTGGTGTCTAGGTCGTTGATTCACTCAGAGGTGTCAACGCAAGTCCTAACGTGAGAGCCAATTCTAGACCTAGACACACAGGCTAAAAAAAATCATTAAGAGTAGTAAACAAATGAACAAACACACACACACATAATACACAACTGACAGACTTGGCGAAGCCACGTTGGTGTCCAGATCATTGATTCATCACTTAGAGGTGTCAACGCAGGTCCTAACGTGGGAGCCGATTCTAGACCTAGAATAGCAAACAACTAAATAAACACGTACGCAATGCAACTGACAAAAGATCAAATGTTTTGACCCGTTGTCCAAGTCGCAAACGACATAGAAAAAACATCCAAATAGGTTTTAAACTTGTCAACTGCACTACAAAAATAAGCAAAACTAAGTTTTATAACACATAGGAAGCGGTTTTACATACATAAGAGGCAATCCTACATACAAAATTGTAACACATAGGAGGTCGTTTAGGAAGCGGTTTCACATGCCTAAGAGATAGTCCTACACACAAATTATCCGACTATCAACCTTAACAGGTAATACCAACCTCCTATTTATAACACATAGGAAGCAGTTCTACATACAAATTTGTAACATATATCTCACACCCCGCCTAGAAGGAAACACGGGATGCAACCACGAAAGGTTTTCAAGCACAAGATTTGAGCAAACATTCATATTTTTATTTAATAGTAAAAGTACCAAACATGTTTAACGACAACAACCATCACAAAATACAGTATAAAATCAATCACGGGATCAAAAGTTCTAAAAACACCAAAAGTGATAGTCGTGAATGAATGCCTAAACATATCCCAAGTACCATCCATAGCTTAGTTACCTGAAAATATGCATAAAAACTTTGTCAACAAAAGTTGGTGAGTTCACAGATTTTGAAATAGTTGTAAATGTAAAGTTTAATGAAATCCGTGAATGACCCGTCATTGACTAGCTAAGATCAATGACAATAAACCTTCATGAGCCCATAACCAAACCTTGACGAGTGGTGCCTCGCACATCGCACAATAAAGGCGATGTATCATCATAAAAGAAATGCAAGCACTCTTATGTCGTATGTATCCGGGTTAGAGCGACTAACTAAGAGTGGGGGTCTCAACCCAATAGATCTATTCGTGCTTTTCTAGGCTAAATCCATAGCTAATGGTTACGGTAAACTATTACACGAGAGCTTTAGTGAGTACTCTAAACATATTGTCTCATGTATACCGGTCTGCTAGGAATTCATTCTAAAAACAAGTAAACAATGCATGCTTTTTCCCAAAAACAAAACAGTAAAAAGGGGCCATGAAACTCACCTCAAGTCCACACGTAGTCTAGCAAGAATGTATGTCTGACAACTAGGTATCCCGATCTACACGTCCTATATACATACATGGACACCTTAGATTTATAAAAAAAAAGGTCCATAGTGCTCGTGATTCACCCAAATCTTGTGTGATACATTTGTTTAGTTTCTTGATGACTTTCATGTTATACAAAAATAGTTGTTTTATCAATGGAAAGCCTCTTTTTATAAAACTAGTTCTTAACACATGTTATTAGTCATAAAACGTATGTTTTTGTTCAAAATGAGTTATATTATTCACAAACTACACTTGACCTTTGTTATACGTACACACAAGCATCACATATATGTGTATTTCAATACATGACCATAGATGTTCATGTCCATGAGATGTACACTCATACACACATACCCATATATGTATGTACATTGGTACATCCATACACATCAATTAGGGCTGTACACGAGCCGAGTCAATCCGAGCCAGGCCCAGCTCGAGCTCGAACCTAAACCGAGCCAGCTCGGCTTGTTTTTCTGATTGAGCTGAAAAGTCGAGCTCGAGCTCGGCTCGTAAATGTTCGAGCCGAGCTCGAGCTGGCTCGAGCCAGCTTGATAAATATTTTTTTTTATTTTTTTACAAATATTTATTAAATAAAAAACAATAAAATTAAAGAAAATTACACATAATCATGTATATTTTTTTTATTTTTCTAACTTACATAAGCCTAAGTCGAGCCATCGAGCCGAGCCACGAGTCGAGCCATCGAGCCGAGCCACGAGCTGAACACCCCTGGCTCGAGCTCGGCTCGATTACAAAACGAGCCGGCTCGGCTCGGCTCGAAAACAAAACAAGCCTCTTCGAGCCGAGCTTTTTTCGAGCTTTTTTCGAACGAGTTTCGAGCGAGCCTCGAGTCGCGAGCTTTTTGTACACCCCTAACATCAATACCTATGTCCATGAGTTTGTCATACTCATACATACACACCATATACACACGCGTATACATTTTTAAGCACACACACATAGATCTTGTTCACATACATATACCTATATATTCTACTCATACATGTTAGTACATACAATCACTGTAACTCAAATCACCTATACATTTATACATACTAGTAGGAAACCCGCGCGATGCAGCGGCGATGACAATTCACAACGTGGTACTCGTTTTTTGTTAGTTTGGTTATTCGTGTAATATGTTGCAATTCATTTAAATTAACTAATCGACCCTCACGTGCTACATCGCATGTGCGTATTTATTCTTATGTAGTTCCAAAATAAATAAAAAAATTGATGTACATTTTTATCAAGCAAGATAAGATATAGTCATCTTTCACTGGCGATCCCAAACAAAATAGCACAAAATACCAAAAATTTTGCTACGTGAGACCGAGTAAATTTTCAACAATGACACGCTTTTCCACTATTGGTTCCAATAAATGTACCAATAACATATATGATCAAGAAAATACAAGACACAGGCACAAATGTTCAAAACAACATAAACCCAATTGATCGCCATATCTAAAGAACCTTCAAATTTTATATCCCAACGTTGCACTGGATGAAGCAGGTAGTCCTAGAAATGTGACTCTTTTAGTCATTAGAGAAGGGGGGGGGGAGGGAGAGAGAGAACATCTTTTATGTATAGTCTCTTACAATAATTGTCAAGTTATTTAAGCAAGCAAAGTATCAAGAAATGCATGATACTTACAGTAAACACACACCTACAGCCAATATGTTAAACGCACAGCCACTTCAAGATATGCAAATATAGTTTTAAAATTATTATGAATTGTATTTTGACAATAACAATTGTCAAGTTATTTAAGCAAGCGAAGTACAAGAAATGCAGGATACATACACTGGATACACACAAACATGCATATAGACATACTTATGCAACATAAGCATCAAAAAATTTAGCAAATTGCACGCACACAAACACACTACCGACATACATAGAACCGAATAACATGATTCTTCTAAATAATTCTCCTCAATTATAGAACTATTAGAGCTGGTTGTAGCAGGATTTTCAATGAAAAATGAAAGTAGAAAATGTCAATTTAGGCTTTGTTCTGAGTCCTGTCGAAAACTTGATACATAACCTAAGTTCTTATAGATAGCATAGATATATACATGTTACAAACACATAACACACATTTAAGAGAGAATCAAAATTAACTCGATAAAATTGAAGTTAGAATCATCAATCTATGCAAGGCATTGCATATGTAGAGTCACCCACATGACATAAGCATAAAAAATCAGAAAATTGCACACATACCACACACACAAATACATACAACCAACACACACAATGTTTTACACACTACACACTTAGTACACTATGTTCTTAACATATCTGTTTAAATTCAAAGCCTATAATTGTAACAGATTTCTTCATAAAAAAAAGCCTGACCCTATGAATAAAGCTTTTTTTGTTCTCTTGTTGGACCATTCTTCATAAGTCTGTGATATACTGGTATGCATTGTGGAGCTGCAGTGTTTCACAATTTTGGGAAATCAGTGTGAGCCAGACCATTTCTGCAGGCTGTACTCTTTCACCATTATGTACCCTCTACACTTTTAGCATAACTATGTATGCTAGCATTAACTTGACCATCAGAATCGGCCCCTTTTCTCCACAAAAGGTCCCTGCACGAACCCCTTCTACAAAGTCATGTAGATGATGGTCAAAATGTTTTCCATTATGATATATTTAATACACATACACAAATAATATTATAATAAGTAAAAAAATATATATATACATAAGTTTTTTTCTGGACAAAATTGGAACAAAAAAACGAATATTGAACCACATAAGTGAAAATTGAATTTACCTCAAGTACAAGTTTAAGATCTGAAAAACTTGAGATTTTTCATCTAGAGAAGTAAGTTCATATCTAATCATAAAAAATTTCGCCATTTCTCACATGAATTAAGTTCATATCTAATCTAACATAAAAAAAAGAGCCATGAAAGATTTTGGAACAAAAGCAACTATCCCTAACCAGACAACTAAGAATGAAATAGTACCACATATGTCTTCTCAATGCCTCAGGTAATCAGAGCCGGATTAGCTTCAGCTGCCACAACCTAATAAAAAGTATCTCCATTAGTTTCAAAGAAAGAATGAGAAATGCACGCCAACAAAAAGCATATGATCCCAGATAAATTCAAAACAACTTCGAGTTTAATTGATAAAAGATATAACTTTTTCCACAAAAAAAACAATAAAAAATAATGTTTTCTTTTTGGCCTTTTGGTTTAACCTTCTATGTGTCAACTTTCAACCTGTATAAAAACAATAAAAGCTTATATTTTGGCTCAACGCTCACATACATGACTATAAAGTGATAAAATAGTAGAGCTAGAAGAACATACGTTGAGATCGTTATCGGTAAAAAGTAGTTGGTAGCGCTTGTTGACACCACATTTAGAGCAAACCTTGGAAGTCTCACGCAAAAATGGATTGTCGCATTCAGCACAAAACATTGTAGGGCTTGTTGACTATTAAAAAACAATATTCAAACAATTAACATTCCCAATTTAAATGATTAATAGAAAAATATTCAACAAATAACAACGTTGTTAAAACAATCACCTATACATGTTGCTGGTGATTGTTTACAGATGTCAATTCAACTTAATTTGATATCGGAGTTTCGAAACGTTTTATACCTTTGTTTGCTGATTGCTACCGTGGACGGTTTGGGGATATGGTGATTTAGGCGACGCCAAGGAACCAAGACCTCAGCGATTCATATGTCGAAGCTGCTTTTGTGTTTATCAAAACCAGCCGTCGGTGAGACAGAGAATTGCATATCAGCCTTTAAATACTTCAAATAATATTTTGTTGCAGATACAGCTTCTTCAGCTAGCAAGCTCGCATAGTTTTTGACAAAAACGTCCCATCCTCCTGGCTCCTGGACATACAAAACCATCTGATAAAAAACTTGTATAAACATAACTAACCTTTCGGGTCCTTATGGCAACACCTTCTTACCTGATCTTTCCAAATTTTATACACTCCTCAATGTGAAAACATTTGAAGAAACTCCACCACTGCTGGTAAAGCCAATATATAGGTAAATAGTAAGCAAACAGTATAAAAATTGTTGATAAGGGCTTAAATGTTATATCAAGACGCACACAGTGAGTTGGTTCATTTTTGTCCTTTAATGAGATCAAGAGTTGCATTCTTATCGGAGGGGGTACTAAAGGACTATACTTCACTGTTTTAATCTTTCCTATGTTTCATATTTGTTTAGTAATTGAATTTTTATTTATTAGGGTTGTACCTGTCAAAATAGGGTGTCTAATCGCACAACGGGATGACAATGTCTACATATGTTTCTCTGGATCTCGCTATTTGACCTAATGCTTAAAATCTACTTTTTTAATTGTAAGTGTATGTTGTATTTGGGGTTATTGGGTACACCGGATCTTTAAGTCTTATAACATAGATATTACGTCAAACCATTGCTAAGAAAACTAATATACATGTGCTTTGATCAAAATATGTGTGAATATGTTGACTTTTTGAGAAAGACTATAAATAGTTCATTTTAGTTATTTAGAAGTGAGCGTGTTATGTGCTTTGATCAAATGCGTGAGTAGAATTGTGACTACCAAGGCTTCATCGAAAGTGATAACCCTAACAACTAAACCATAGAACTTCAGCAACATTCATACACCATGCAATTGATGCGCTGAAATAGCATGATGCGAACCTTCACATAATGCGCTCTTTTGCTTTCACTCTCTACTCTCTAATTGGTGGACGTGTGCTGCCAAGTAAAACCATACTTCTTCTAGAGCGGTAAAATTGTTGCAGCACATCACCAGTAAGAAAAGCTACTTTTTCTACATATTTTTTTGTGATAGTCCTTTTTATGCATTTATATGACCTGTGAGGCTATGATATAGGTACTAATACAACCCATTTTGTACAGTCAATTTGTGTAACAAATTCTTAGGACGTATTTCCAGCTTTCAATTTGTATTTTTTACTTTTAATATGTACTTTTAATTTTGTCTCTGTTTTTTTTTTGCAGACCTTGCTAGACAGCAAGAGTTATCTTGATGATAAACTGTATCAGACGTTGTTTCTGAAGGGAATTTCATGTTTATTTGAGTTGTAGTGTCACCTAAATTAAACTGTATCAGACTTTTACTCTTTTTTCTCAGTCTCTTTTATTTTGTATTTCACTAAATTAACCTATGTAGCAGGTTTTGGAAGTTTAAATAAAGCATGTATAAAAATTTGTTTTGCATTTATTACTGAATGTATGAATATATGAATGGTTTTTACTTTAGTCGTTTTCTGGTTGGTTGCAAATTTGTTTATTTTTTTTCCAGCAGCGTACAACTTCAATAAAACATAAATAGTGAACAAAACTTGAAACAAAACAGTTTATGTATGATGGGCTGCATATGTTTTTTTGACAGCAAAAAAAGGTCTATATACGGCCGATTTGCAGCAGTTTATGATGCATATTGACAGCAAAAAAATGATCCATTATGCTGCATATTGACAGCTGAAAATGGTCCATTATGCGGCCGATTTGCACCATATTACGCTGCAAATTGACAACAGAAAATGGCCGATTATGTTGCTGATTTGCAGCAGATTATGCTGCATATTGATAACTGAAAATGGTCCATTATGCGGCCGATTTGCACCAGAATACGCTGCAAATTGACAGCAGAAAATGGCCCATTATGTTGACGATTTGCAGCAGATTATGCTGCATATTGGCAGCTGAAAATGGTGCATTATGCGGCCGATTTTAGTAGAATATGCTGCATATTGACAACAGAAAAAATGGTCCATTATGCGGCCGATTTGCACCAGATTACGCTGCAAATTGACAACAGAAAATGGCCCATTATGTTGCCGATTTGCTGCAGATTATGCTGCATATTGACTGCTGAAAATGGTCCATTATGCGGCCGATTTTAGTAGATTATGCTGCATATTGACAGCAGAAAAAATGGTCCATTATGTGGCCGATTTGCACCAGATTACGCTGCAAATTGACAGCCGAAAATGGCCCATTATGTTGCCGATTTGCAGTAGATTATGCTGCATATTGACAGCAGAAAAATAGACCATTATGTGGCCGATTTGCAGCAGATTATGCTGTGCATGTTGGTAAAAACTACTGAAGTTAGACGGATAGAATACCACATTTAAATATTAGTGAAGTTAGACTATTTGGTGTCATCAACTACCTTAATACTCTCTTAAGTACTTGGTCTTCTTTGATTATTGTGATCTTATTCACATGCCGTTGATGATCAAATAGAAAATTTCCTTCATGACTGAGGCTAATGGCATTTTGTTTGAAGATCAATCAGGTCAGTGGGTGTTCGGAGTGCATTTTTAAAGACATACCCCAATAGATTCGAGTGGGTGCGGGGATTTCCCTCTTCATACTGGATCATTCGCACCCACGTTTTTCACCGATAAGGGCTACAAATGAGTCGACCTGAGCATAATCTTGGCTTTTTTAGAAATCTATTTCTAAAACTCGACCTCAACTCGTAGGGTAGATGTGCACAAAAAAAAAAAGAAAGAAAAAAACGGACCCGGAAAAAAAATCAGATATTTTTATACGTGAAACCATACCCGATTTAGATCGAGAATCAATTATACCATGTACCCGAACCCCATTAACTTAAGGCTAATAACCGAACTGAACGAACCATGCATACCCTTAGAAATGTTTGTGTTCCCCGCTGCATCGCGCGGGTATCCTGCTAGTAGATTTGAATGAACTTTTATATACACCTACGCCTCACCATACCAAAGTTTATTTGTGATGTATATAATGCAGCCATGACACATTAATAAAAATATATATGTATATTGTGAAACGCAAAATAGATGAGAAGTGCAGCGATGAAATTATTTAAAATGCAGCTAAGGCTAGTGTTGCCTCATTGAAATCCAATAATCTTAGTAAAATTACTGTAATATATAAACATATAAACAAATGCACCACATAAATGTTTCTTTGTTCATTTGCAAGTTAATATAGCGAGAATCTCATACCTCAAGCAGAGAAGATTTTCAATCCAGGTACCTTGAGAGCAGAAGAGAAGACCACCAAAACCTAAAATAAAAAAGAGCATTAGGCAAAGGTGAAAAATAAAAATAAAATACCCAATATCAACGCTTACCTATACAAATATGATTATGAAACCGACTATTATCCGCTTCCATAGCCACGTAGCTAGGATTTCAGGAGCAATAGAAAAGGACCTAAAGCTAACAAAGCCACAACATACTAAATTAAACAAAAATCATGATAGAAGATTTGTATACCAACATAAACACAACCACGAACAATCAGAAAGCACTTGATTATATCAGGTTGATGAAGACCAAATTTGAGACAACTAAAGATTAAACCTTGCTGAAGGGCTAGGGCTGGTAGCTTTTCTTCAGAACTTAAACCATTCTTCGATTTGTAGGTGAAATTTTGAAAGATAAGAGAGAAGAGAGCGAATCCATATCAAGATGTGGTGGTGAGGGAGAGAACTTTATGCTTTGAACCATTGTACAATATGCTTTTGAGACTTGTACAGTGGCAAATGACCATTCCTGCCCTTCCTATATGCTTATTAATATAGTATAGATACACACGCATACATACACATTTGAAGCAAAATGCTACTATGTATACATACTATATACACACGCCTACATATATTTTCAAGGTAACACACTTACATTTTTATATTACCATGTTTTTAGTTAGTTATATACATGATCTTGGGGTGATTTATATGTTGGGTGAACACTAGTGTGTTGAAAGAAAAAGATAAACATAAGAACAACAAGATAGGTGGGAGTTCATACCTCTTTTGAGTCTTGAACTAAGGAATGGCTTGAAAACTAGAGGGAGTGTTGTGAGTGTGTGTTTGAGAGTGAGGTTGAGATGAATGTGCAAGTGTTGGTGTGTGGTCTTGGTCTCTATTTATAGAGGGAAATGGAGAGAGAGATCAAAAGAGGGAGAGATGGAGCGAGCTGAGAGAGATAAAGAGGGAAAGGGGAAAGAAAGTAGGGTGGTTTCTAATTGTGGCAAGTCAACTCTCATGGGTCTTGGAGTTTCATAGAATCATTCTATGTTTGGGTAACAATCTTACTTTGTCTCAATCTAACCAACAAATCTTATGTCTAAATCATGTCTTAGAAGTTGACTAATACCATGATAATGTTGGATGAGGATCAAGCATAAGTGACAACTCATGAGATTACTTTTGGATTCCATCCAACACATGCTTAATTAGGGGTTGACTTGATAAAAAAAAGATTAATATAGACAGATAGGGGGTTCGGTGGCTTGCAAGGATCAAGGAAGGATCATAGGTTAACTATGTTTAGCTAACAATCTTCTATGGGTCCTTGGGGTTTAAGGAATCTTGCCATCTTTGGTAAGTTATTACAACTAACTAGAGAATCTTACCAAGGGTTTAGTGATGTGATCTTTCATAACATTCTAGTGTTTTGTGACTAGGTGACAATAAGCAAAAGATGGTAGTGTTTTCTTGATGGTCTTGGCCGAAAGTTTTGGAAGGAACAAGGAAGTTCATAAGCTTTTAATGTAGTATCATATCATGATCAAATGGAAGGGACTTGTCTTCGGTTTCCATGGATCTTTGATCTTGACCATTCATGTGTGATGTGATGTAATGTGATGTTTAAAAAAAAGAATATTGTAGGTGGTGTGGGTAGCGACGACTAGGAGGGTTCCAAGAAGGGCAAGGATTAGCTATTTTTGGTTAACAATCTTACATAGATTAAGGTGATTAAGAAATCTTCCCATACTAGTTAGACTAATTGCTTGGATTATACTTAATATCTTTTAAAGAATTGTCTAGGATGTTCAAGAAGAAGTATTTTGGGTAAATATCTAGTCTAAATCCTAGCGTTGATAACTTGTTCCACCATTTATAGTTAAGCATATAAACATGACTAGATGGTTCATTTGTAATGGGACAAAAGGCATGTAAAGACTTGTTATTAATATGTCTTTTAGTTTCATGCATATGTGTACATATACATATATATATGTGTGTGTGTGACGTGAATATATATATATATATATAGAGAGAGAGAGAGATATGTAAGTAAGAAAATTACTTGTTTTTATATTTAATTCTATGATATTCTTTAACATATTGTTGAACAAATAAACATTTACACATGTATTTAGAATATGCTTCATAGTCGTTTAAACTCGTGTCACCAATGTTCGTTGATATGGGTGAAATTATACTCGTTCGGACCTTGCTAGACTTTATCGGGGGACTTATGCATATAAAATGATATAAATTTTGTGTAATAAATCAAATGTTGACTAGAGAGTGTACGGATTTTGACCTAGCAAAGTGGCGTGTGTCACAATATAGGAGGTCCTTTTGACACCAACCTGATCATGAGCTCTTATTAGCGTCATTTTCACTTCTCTTTGCACCCCATCCAGGTTCATCTGCAGTGACCGTTGCTTTAATAGGTGGGCCACCGCATATCGTTTTCGGCTAAATATGGAAAGTATTTAAATCTTCAATTGTTGGATCCGGTGGATCATCAACCTCAGCTTCAATATATCATAACATTCAAACACATACATAATTTTATCTGCAGATAAAAGTGCAAATAACAATAACAAACATGCACCAACAAAGAGCTAGCCTTGATAGGTTCACACACACATCATAACTAAAACCAAAACCATGGCCACTTCATAAAAAATATATATAAAATAAACAATACAACACACAATAGTAAAGCCATAACACCAAAAACTTCAGAGACTAAACTATCAATCATATTGCTTTAAACCGATCAACCTAAACTATCAATTCTATTTCTTTCTACTGATTGATCAACAACTTCAGAAAAGCAAACACACATAAAAAACATTGAGGCATATTAGGGGAAAAGATTCCCCATATCACTGCTCAACCTAGTATCAGACCCAACACTTGGCTCTGATATGCCTCATATTGACCAATACGGGTCATATCAGTACGAGGTTCCAGGCCGAACATTCACTGAGATGTCAATTTGCATCTTTTGACTTCAATACCGTATTGGTCAATACAAAGAGCATTCAGGGTGTCGAATTAGATTCTCAGGGGATCGAAATTGACAAACCATGTATTAATCCACGACACATAACAGTATTCTAAACACATCAATAACTATATATAAAGGAAAATGCTAAAGTGACATGACATTCATTAGGGTCATCCTTCCCCCTTGAGTGTGCCACATAGCACTAGGTATGGTCATTAAAAAAAACCTTGAGTGACACATGGCAATAGGTAGTGCATTCCTTCCTCCCTCTTATTTCCCTCCAAAAGTCTTTTTCTATCTCATGTTTCCCCTCACAGTTTTTAAACGTTAATAACTTTTATATACGAGATTTTTTTTAAATTACACCAAATTAACGAGTGTTTTATTATCTTTTCAGCGAGTACCATGGTGCTATACAATAAGGAAAAAAAGACCTTTTTAATGAGTTTTTGTCCATACAGGAAACAAACACAATTGTGCAGGTAATTCATTAATCATGCATAGGCAATGAGAATTCACTCGAGCAAAAGGTGCACATGTAGAATTAAAAGTAGTGAAGAGATCTGTACCCGCGCGTGCACACGGACCCACACCTCTGTATACGTCAGCACGTAGCGCTGACTAAACCTTCTAGAAGCCTGCGCACGTAACCTCGTACATGCCAGCTGTGACCCGACAAAGAAAAGGACGAACAGCCAATCAGAGGCTGTCATTCCCTGCTCCATGATCACCTGCAGGTACGAGGTACAGAAAAGGACAAAAAGGACGACTACAGGACACGTGGACCAATCACAGGAGGACAACACCAACAATGTTAATGGTCTGTGATCGTACAATATAGCTGTCATTCCCGTTCCAGGCAATCACAGGACATCTCCAAGGCCTATAAATACCCCTTCTCCCCGAGGAGAAGGATACAGACACCCTCAAATAGAAAAATACTTAGAGAATTTCTGTAATAGTTGTGAAAGGTAGATTATATTCGAAACATTGTAACAATTTGTATTTGAGTATCTGTAATCATCCTGACAGTCATCAATACAATATTCTCTTCATTGTGCTCTTATACTAGATTGTTATATTGTTGTTTCTTCATTGGCGCCATCCATGGGACTCGAACCCACGACCACGTGTCGTGGGTTCGAGTCCCACGGATGGCGCCATCCGTATTTCGAGCATATCAGAACAGTATTCTCTAAAACCCTTCTATCTTTCTAAAACCCAACTATGAGTTCTCTACCTTTGCCACCATCCTTCACTGGGGATAACTCAGGCACTGGTGCTGCTCAGGCAAACACCAGCCAGCCTGATAACAGCCGAGAAAGGCAAGAAAACATAACAGAAACGGGTCACAACACTACGCCGTCCTCAGGGACCCGGCAGACTCCGTCTTTTGTCTTTGCTACTGATAACAACAACCAGACTTCTCCAGCTGGAAATGTTGTGTCGATGGTTAGTCCGTAGATACGGTATGCCCAGTAAAAAGTGGCCCTAAAACGTGCCTACGCGCAGAAACTTTAAGAACAGCAGCTCAGAGACACATCCCGTCAACTATCCTATGGCGAGGGAAGGCCCATCACTATATCTGAAGGGCCCTCCAAAACCACAGGACCCGCCGGCGGAAGCAAGCATACTACAGACCCAACATGGAGGGAAGACTCTGATGAGTCCCAAAGTCATTTTCGCCGTGACAATAGCCATTCCTTAACCAACACTGTTGGACGAGGACACTATATGACCGGCGAAGATGACCTTACCCAACCATACTACCCCCCATCTTTCGATGAAAAATCTAAGTTCACCCCGCACATTGCGCTCACCCCCTGCCACCAAAGACCAGTATCCCAAGCAACCTAGGAAAGTATGATGGTACAGGTGACCCTTATGATCACCTAAGAAGCTTTGAGGTGGCCGGAAAGTGCGCAGGATGGACCTTTCCAGCCTGGTGTCACATGTTTGCGCAGACACTCATGGGTGTTGCGCGAGTATGGTTCGACAGTCTACCCAATGGCAAGATTGATAGTCTTAAAGAACTCACCGATAAATTCTCTGATCACTTCAGCTAGCAGCGCAGGATAGAACGAGACTCCACCGACATCCTGCAAGTGCGGAGGCACGATAACGAGTCAATCGAGGATTACATCACCAGATTCAACCGAGAAGCCCTTCAGATAGGGCCCATCGGTTTTGAGCTAATGAGAGCAACCTTCAAACAAGGCGTGCGCTGTGATCCACTAATCCGCACTTTTGCGGGTTGCACTGGAATGCCAAACACTTGGGAAGAAATCATGCGGGGTGCTAAGACCTATGCGCGCACTGAAAGAGAGTTTTTGGTCTGGAACAGAGTGCATGCCCTGCAATACACAGATGCACAAGCTCAATCTGTAAGAAACAGAAATAACATAAATGAAAGGAAGGGCAAGGGATCCGTCTGGAACAGGCTCCAAGGAGCCTCCCAAACAGATAACAAACCTTTCGAAGCTACAGAATACAAGGGAAATCCACCTTCTGATCAAGAATTAACAAGGCGCAGCCACAACTCCTGGACGCCTTTAACAAAGACACTAGCGTAAGTCCTGGAAACAGAGAAGGTTGATTTTCGCGAACCAAGAGTCATCTAGAAAAGAGAAGGTCTGGACCCCAACAAGTTTTGTGCATATCACCAACACATTGGGCATGAAACAGACGCGTGTTTCCAGCTTAAAATCGCCATAGAAAACGCCTTAAAATCTGGAAAGCTTGGACACCTCCTAAAAAATATCGAGCGCAAACAAAATGAGGGGTCGTCCCAAAAGAAAATCAAGAACATCAGCATGATGATTCACGGGAAGAGGCGCGGGCGTAACAAGCGCAAGACCGACCAAATCGCGGTGTGGAAGGAACAGCAAGTCTATTTCCCAATTGTCAAAGGCGGACCCTCCTCCACCTGCGCACTCATTGTCACAGCCACCTTTGATCACTACAGAACGATGCGTGCCTTCATGGATACCGGAAGCAATTCCGACATCATGTACTAACAATGCTTCAACCTGTTAGATGATGAAGACAAAGAACACCTGCACCCCATCAATTCCCCAATCATGGGATTCTCAAATAAAGTGATAACCCCGCGGGGGGAGATCTCTTTGTAAGGCCCATAAATTGAGTAGGTTTACGTTTGTCTTTATCAAGCCTGTTTGTGTTAATTGGGCTTAGTTTAGTTAATGGGCTTGGGTTAGGCCATGTGGGCCAATGCTTTAGTGGACCATATATAATGCTTTGTTCTAGTTCATTTTAGGGTTAGCTAATTCATTTGTAACAAGACATTAGAAAATCCTCTCATTGTAATTCTCTGGCCACCACCTTGTACCAGACAATCCTAGAGATTGTGTGCAAGGTGAAGCAGCAATACAAGGGATTTCATCGCGTTTAATCTTTTGTTCTTCACATTCAATCTTGTTTTCCGCACACGATTGTTTGTTTGATACCCGGTAGAGAAGATCTTGGACTTACAATTGGTATCAGAGCCTAAGAAGTCTTTCGAAGGCTCGGTTTCGGTATCATTCGAAGATAAAAAGAAACATTTTTTTGCTGCTGCGTTTTGTCGGTTCAACAGGTTTAAATCTCATCTCATTTCTAAATTTTGTTTATCAAATCAGTTTTGGTGTTTTAGAATTTTTTGCAGATTTGGTTTTGTTCAAAATCTTAAAGAACACGAAGAACAGTCATAAAAGGGTTGTTTGATCTGTTGGAAATATTGCACTAATTTTGTTTACTGTTTGTTCGGAATTCAGTTTTGGAAAGATATCATAAATAATTTTAAGTTGACTGATTGATTGGAGATTATCATTTCAAATTTGGGCAAAAGTTTCGGTGGTCCCTTATCATTCTTTGGAAAGAGCTTTAATTTTGTGGAAAAAGTCAACACTCAAGAACATCTTTACAGCTGGAAAATCACCACCTGATCACCAGGTTGATCAGCTTTAGTCACTTGCATTGATATTCGTGATTTCTACAAGACAAGCCTGTGACAGATGCAAAACCTTGCCTTCACCAAGGTTTACCCCGCCTAGCCTGCCTAGTGACGGATCAGCCAGTAGCACCGTGCGATAATCATACATACATCAGAAACAATAAACACCTCATCAGAAAACCCACCTAGTCGAACACTTCAAAAACACATCGAACACGTGACCTTGAACATCGAACACAGCCTTGGACATCGAACACAGCCTTGAACATCGAACACAGCTCTGGTCTCGAACACCCGCCACGTCACTCGAACTCAGGCCTGACTCGAACTCTCCTCACCACTCGAACACGTGACTTCCACCTCGAACACGTGATCTCCACCTCGAACACCCAACCCCACCTACCTCCTCTGACACGTACCCACCACCCGGAAACCATCCTCTGACCGGAAAAACCCGCACCTCGAGAACAAAACCCAACCCAACCCTGAAACACTGCTGTCATCGGAAACCAAAAAGCCAATCTCCACCGTGAAAATAACCCTGGTTCAACCAGCGCCGCCCGCCCCATCAGTGACCGCAACCACATTTCCACAACTCCAACACCGTGTTCCACCGTCCAATCCACCAAACCCATGACCCAAAACAAAAACAGAGCATAGCAGAGCAAGCATTAGATGAAAAGTTTGCATTTTGTTCTTGTGGGTTGAAGTTTTAGAGCGTAAGAGAGAGAAAGTGGCAGAGAGAAGGAGGCGGAAGTATAAAGGTGAAGAGAGAGAGAGAGCAGATCTTGAATGGTTGAATCTTGAAGAAATTAAGAGAGTGTTGTCAATTTGTGGACATAGTCACGTGACTATAATAATAATAATAATAATAATAATAATAATAATAATAATAATAATAATAATCAGACCCCAATCTACTACATCAGCAGGGTCCTCACAGATGCAGAGACACGATACTCCATCATGGAAAAACTTGTTCTCGCGTTAGTCCATGCTTCGTGCAGACTTCGCAGATATTTCCAGGGCCATCCGATCAATGTTCTCAGCGACTACAAACTAAACAGTGTCTTATCAAAGCCAGAGTTGTCAGGAAGACTAACAAAGTGGGCCATTGAACTGGGTGAGCACACAATCTTTTACAAGACCCGCACAATCATTAAAGGCCAAGTATTGGCTGATTTCATAGCTGAAGTACCACATGAAAAAATTGAAGAGTGTAAAGCCGAACAGGAAATACAAATGGTGAACGATGAAAAAGCCGTCTGGTCACTCTATACTGCTGGAGCATCAAACGAAGACGGCGCAGGTGCAAGCTTGCGGATCATAAGCCCAGAAGGCGCAGAGTTTACCTATGCAATCGGGCTGGAATTCAAGACCACAAACAACGAAGCCGAGTATGAAGCCCTTCTGGAAGGACTGCGCATAACACAGAAGCTGGGGGCCAAGCACGTCGTTGCGCACGTCGACTCCATGTTGGTGGCCGGCCAGATCACAGGCAAATATGAAGCCAAAGACCCATCGATGATCATGTATCTCCAACGGGCAAAAGAGCTGATGAATAACTTTGCAACTTGTACTATCGTCCACATCAGCCGCAGTCAAAACAAGCCGGCGAACGCTCTAAGCAAAATGGCCTCCACAAGCTTTGGTCATTTAGCAAAAGAAGTTTGAGTCGAAGTCATGAATGAACCATCAGTTCCACACAAGGAAGTCCACATTGTTCAGACAGGTGTTGACAGCTGGATAACACCAATTGTGTCATACCTCACCACGGTATGTATATGGAGTTAATGCAGCAAATTTTTGGAAAGGTAAGTAAGTATACAACATTACATGCATGAAATAGTAAAGATCTTGGGAAAATAAGTATTTATAGTGTATAACATATATGAAGTAGCAATAGTTTAGAAAGATAAGTAAGTGTGCGGTATGAAATAGTAAAAATCCTGTGAAGGTAGATAAGTATACTGTGTATAAGAAATAGTTAAAATTTTTGGAAAATAAGTATTTATACGATATGAAATAGTGAAAATTGAAGATAGGTAAGTATATTGTATAATATATAGAAATTTTTTGGGAAAATAAGTAATTATACGGTATATCATATATGAAATAGTGGAAATTTTGGCTTGTAAAAGAGGTGTCCTTGGGTAATTGGGTGGAATAGTAAAAAAATGCGAGTATAGTGAGTGACTAGATGTGGGAATGAACAATATTTAGTACTCCCTCCGTCCCAATTTAAATGTCCTCCTTTCCTTTTTTGTTTGTCCCAAATTAAATGTGTCTTTCCAAAAATAGAAATGTAATTTTCAGTTTTGCCCATAAAAGACAAAACACAATCACCACTTTTGAGGATATTATTGTCATTTTACCACATACAAACAAAAAATTTCTTAAAATGTGTGTTTTTGGTAGTGAGACATTTAAATTGGGACGGAGAGAGTAATAGATATTTGGTTTGCACAAGGTTGAAAATTTTACCAGAATTTCTTTTTTAGAAGGCGACTATAATAAAAGAGAAATTGGACTAGTTGTAACAGATTTTTGGTGAAATAATTAATAGTTATTTAGTTTTGAAATCCGGCATTTTAAGTAGTCAAGAAGGTATATGAAAGCGAGGATCAAATCTTGTTTTAAATGCATGAATGCCTTAAGGGATTAAGGATAGAGGTTACGGGACTTAGAACGAGATTCTTGATAATGGGAGGATTGCTGATTAAGCAAGGGAAGGCACGAGGGGAGAAACGTAGTTGATAGAGAATGCAAGTATAGATTATTCATAGCAAGGATGATGTTGCATAGTAGAGAGTGTGGTTCAAAAAAAGGTTATATTATGCATAAAAGATAAATAATGCAAGCGCAATTAGACTAGTAAACTATAACATAAACGGTATCGCAAAAGATAAATAACGTAAGTGTTGGTCAAAATTTTAACTCGACACCCAAAACTTCTCATGGAACGAATAACTCTACTTTTGGTAGTATGACAGGACATTTATGTATAGGATGTACCGGCGGCGTATCCACCATGCCGTTATCATACCTCATCCGTGTTGTTATTCAAGCATGATAGGTTACACACACTGGGACTTGTTATGTTTTCCATGCGCCCAATTTTTTGTAATTACGTGTGCACCCGTAATTATTCCAATTGTCGCATGGTCCACATAATTCGTCATAATTATGTGTGAGCCGGTAGTGGACACAAAATACTTATACACGAGGAAAAAGGTATTAGACTAAGGCATTAAACAGTTTTTGATGTTGTAAACATAGCAAGCAACGTGACATGCAAACACATAATGTGAAAAAGACATTAAGTAAGTCTTTATTATTATTTATTTATTAAATTAATTTTTTTTATGTTGTTAACCGCACGCGTTTTTGCGTGGATGTATGCTTTCATGACATAATGGTGTAGACTTGTGCATATGTGGTTACGTTTAGATGTATAAAACAAAAGCATGGACAATTGGATTTCTAATGAAAACGTTCACGCGTAAAATGTTTTAACTGAGGGCAACATAAAATTCGAGTTCATTACAAATTGAGTTTATGGGTACGTGAGCAATTTAGCTTGTTAAGATTAAGCGTCAAGTTTGATGGTAGAAAAATTTAGTCCGTTGGATGATAAAGAAAAATTGATCTTATCGAAATGGGGAAAATTTAGTGTAAAAGTTTTATCCAAGATGGACGTTTGATTTATGAAAAATCCATTTTATTAAGCGAGGAAAATAGTTTATTGAGAATTTTAGTTTGGCGTTGGTGAATATTTTGACTTGTGATACGATTTCAAGAGAAGGTTTTGAGATTATAAAGAAGTAGGTTGTCTGATTTAGCGTGTCTTTTGCTCACAAGTCCTGTTTGCTAAAAAAAATTTCTTTTGTTATGGACGACATTGGGCGTCCTGAAAGCAAAATTTATTGTAAACACTTTTATCATTTTAAATCTCGTTTGTCATACCGACTTGACACACATTTGTTAGTGGTTTAGAGGTTGAAAGTGAGGATTTTATAGAAGAATATGCATCCTCTTAGGAATAGTAGGAAGAATTTTGTTCAAAAATTTGAAAAAGATTGCACGCGAGGAGAAAAGGGTTTTGCAATGTTTGAATTTTGCTGACAAATTATGATTGTAACCTAAGATAACGATGGTATTTCATATTTCATAAAAGAAAATTTCACATCCGAACAATTTCTTGAAAACATTACATAAAGAAAAGAAAAATCAATCTTCTTTAGTGTGGTGAGTGGGTCTTCCAGTATCGTAGATCACCATGGCAAGTCTTTGGCATTGGTTGCGCCCATGGGTTGGGTCGTTGCACTCGGAGCATATCCATCCATTGGCTTTAGTGAATGAGGTAGTGCTAGTAGGTTTTTCGGGTCGTGGTTTAGTGGTGTGGCGACATGTTTTGGCTAAATGACCATATGCATCATAGTTGGTGCATATGCCGCATGGTGCGTGAGTGGGATGGTGGAATTTACAACTCTTGCATAACGGATGGGTTCCATGGTACTGCTTTTTGTTGGGGATCGGAGTCTCAGGGGTTGTCGAAGTGTGGTTTCGTTTGTGGTTTTTGTGTTTTCGGTTATTCTTTTTCGTTTGTCTGGTAGGGGTATGGGTAGATGGTTTAGTATCTACATGGTTTGTGTCGTCCTGGATGGTATCGCCGGAGTTTGGAATTGGGTTTGTTGGTGTCTCTAGGTTAGGGAGAATCTTGATTAATTCTTGGGCAATAAGACTCGCCAGTTGGTTGAGATCGATGCTGTTGAGACGGGAAGACATCTACGAGAATCATACATAGGAAAATTTGCATAAAGCGTTTTTAAACAAGGTGACTTTTGAATTTAGGAAATAAGTTACTAGAATTTTGGTTAACAATGAAAAGCTCGCGGGTAAGATTAGATCGGTGAAATTGATGCAAGTTTAGATAAACAAAATACATAAGCTCAAGTTGTTCTCATAGATTTAGTATGCAAGTTCAAGTTACATGTATAGGACGCAAGTTTCACATTATTCAAATAGCGTAACACGTATGTATAAGCAAGTATAGTGCACTTAGTTAACATAAAGGAGTTTTGATTTATGTTGGTTGCGATTATTAGTATTGTTTGGAGATCGCGAGAGTAGATTGTAAATGCGAGTCTTGAGATTGTATGCGAGTGAAATAAATCGAATATATAATGAAAACATAGCATGAAAATAGAATTGAAAGTAGTATTAGCATAAAAAGAAAGGCTTGTATAAAAATAATTGGAGTGTTCCGGAGCGGAACTAGGACTAACCAAAGTGATTCGAATTTACCATTGAGTTTGGAAACATGCTTTGGCCTAATAGGTGGAAATACTCTCGCCGAAGTTTTCGGTTAACGGTATTCACCCTTCCAGTTACTACATGTTCCTTGTCATTAGTAAATTTGAGACTTTGGCGAGATTGAAAATCAGGGATTGAAACTGGTCGCCAAGTTACGGATTTCACTCCTATCTTAGCGATGTCGTTTCTTGGGTGTGGTTTTTGCACTTGTCCAATGAGGTAGGAAAATCAATTTCAACACTCAATTGGTAAGTTTCCACTAGAACGAGAAGTTGTGAAATTTCCACCAAGGTAAGGAAATCACGCCTATCTTGGTGTAGTTTCAAAAACATAAAAGAATAACGCGGATTGAAAGTTGTCACCAAAGTGAGGGTTTCACGCCTATTTTAGTGACTTCCTTTCGTTTGTGGTATAAGAGTGTCTTCAAGTGTAGAATAATCCATCATAAGGAAGGTAAATTTTTATAGTCCAAAAGATTTAGAGTAGAAGCAATTTAGGAAGGACAAGTATATTTAGCATGATAAAGAATGGTCAATAAGGTTCCTAACTATAGTCTAGGTCAAACATGGCAATTTTCCTAATTCCCTATAGTCATGGCTCTGATACCAATCTGTCACACCCCAACCGATGGCGGAATATATCGAGGCGCGACTTGTGATAGATTGTTCAAAGACTTCATGATACTAGAATTTGCGACAAATAATTTAAAGGTTTCATTTCACAATACTAAAAACAAGGAGTACAAATTGTTCAAAAAGAAATACAACATTCATGATTTCATAGTTTAAAGCGGTGCGTTTCTAATTCCAATCCTAGCGAGTTTCTTGAATCATCGCATCAAATATTTCCTGTAACATGTATAAAATATCCGTCAACACATAAAGCATTGGTGAGCATACTACTTTTGACCTACGTATATAGTATAAGAAAGTTTTACTCAAATCATCATGTCATGGTCATGCGCATACAGAACCATACAAAAGGCATCAACACTCGAATACACAATTGAGAAAACTTAACATGACCCATAAAGGGGGCGGTGTGTCACTCCTATAGCGCTATACATGTAAGGTGGGTTGTATGCTAATAGACATTTGTATGTAAGAATTAGATTCTAGCATGACATAGCATATAAGCATTAGATTGAGCATAAGAGTATGAAATCGTTTAAGGTTTTTGTATAGATACATGTTGAGCCCCAAAGAGTTAAAGAATAAAAAGGGGACAAGTATGAACTCACCTTAGGGTGCGTTAATAAATTCCCAAAAACGGGTCTTGAGAATTGAAGATTTTAGCTCCGAATAACTAGAATTAGAAAGGAAAGCGTTTTAGGTTCAAGAGTTGGATTAATAGATTCAAGAGAGTCAAGCAAGCCTTTTAGGTGAACCAAAGCACAAATTGCCTTTAGGGCAATTCGGATGGTCATGAGTTGAAGTTAGACCAAGCACAAAATCATCATAAGATAATTCGGATAGTATGGAGGTTAGGAATGTGAATCCATTAGAATGTGTTCATGTCACGCCACTTCATCTATGGGATAAACGTGGGTCTTGGACACGGGATTTCCCCTTTCTAGTGTGGACTAATCCATATCACAAGAAGGGTGTAACCACAAACCTTCCAAGTATTTGCTACTAGAGTAATAGAATAAAAGATTGAAAGTATACTTATAATAATACATAATATAACTAGGAGGTTTAAGTAGAGTATGGTGACTTGTTTGGATGAGCCTTGGCTCTCCTTTGTCAACCATTACCATAGCACAAGTCCATCCAACATTAAGTTGTTGGTGAATTTGGTTTGTATCACTACAACTAACCTTCTAGTGCATAAAAATAATAGAAGATGAACCACCTTTGAGGCCTTTTGGTGTCCTACTCATATTTATTTGCCATAGCAAACAAGAGCAAGGTCCTAGAGGTTTCCCCAAGGGGTTAGAAGAAGAAAGTTGGAGTTTAAAGTGAGAAAACTCACTTAGAAGTGGGCTTCCAACACTTAGGATTTCTTGAAAAATTTGGAGGTTTAGAGAGGATTTGGGGTAAGGAAAGTGTTTAGGAGGCGGGGAGAAGGGGTATTTATAAGTGGGTTAAGGTGGGTAGGTATTAAATAGAGTAATTAGGGTGGTTGTGAGGAGATTAGGTGGGAAGATATATCTTAATATATATATATATATATATATAGGATTTGGTTCAAATGAGAACCTTTCCCCAAATTGAGAACTGAGAGAACCATTCTGGGCCACACATTTCTCTAAGGCAAAAAAAAAAAAAAAAAAAATTTTTGCAAAAATCGCTGCTCTATATGTAAGAAATTTTTTTATTTTTATTTTTTTGTATTTTTTTTCAGTATACACATGTGTATAATTGCATTATACACATATGTATAATGCAATATACACATATGTATAACTGAAATATACACATATGTATAGCTGAAAATGCTATATACACATATGTATAATTGCTATATACACATATGTATAATTGACATATACACATATGTATAAATGAAAAAAAAATCAAAAAAAATAAAAAAAAAATTTCCTTGCATAAAAATGTGCGATTAAAGCAAAAAAATTTTTTTTTTTTTTGCCTTTATATGAAATGTGTGGCCCAGAATGGTTCTCTCAGTTCTCAAATAGGGGTTGGTTCTCTTAGGATCCCTACCATATATATATATAACTAGATTTTACCCCGGGAGCGTCCCGGGTTGAAAAATATAACAATTCTAATAATATCCAATACTAATAGTAATAGTAATAATTATTACTCTTGTAATTAAATAAATAAAAAATAACATTGCTATAAGGTGACACCATGTGTCAGTATTGCGCGATTCTTTCTCCTAGCTTCTCATGATGAAATATACCTATGCATCTTTAGAAGAGTAAAATTCCAATGATAGCATGACGATTGGGCTGAATTTGAACATCGTAGATAAGAACCTGATTTAAAAGAAAAAACATGATTAATGAATAATCTGAACACTTTGTGTGTTTTTTTTCATGTATGAATGAAACTACACAAAAAATAGTCGTTTTTGTCTCCATTTTTTATATTGCACTATGGTACTCGTTGGAAAGATAATAAAACGCTCGTTAATTTGGTGTAATTTTTTTCTTTAAAAAATCTCGTATATAAAAGATATTAACGTTTAAAAATTATGGGAGGAAACATAAGAGATTAAAATTTAAATTTGTTTTAAATTTTTTTTTTCCTAAAATAACTCAATTTAATTTTAGTAGATTATTAGGTTTTATATTATTATTTGTTTTTTTTTTAATTTGCCACATGGCATGACAAATGGCACACTCAAGGGGAAGAATGCCTCCTTGAATGTCATGTCATTTTTTTCCTGCATGAATGAAACTACACAAAAAATAGTCGTTTTTGTCTCCATTTTTTATATTGCACTATGGTACTCGTTGGAAAGATAATAAAACGCTCGTTAATTTGGTGTAATTTTTTTCTTTAAAAAATCTCGTATATAAAAGATATTAACGTTTAAAAATTATGGGAGGAAACATAAGAGATTAAAATTTAAATTTGTTTTAAAACTTTTTTTTTCCTAAAATAACTCAATTTAATTTTAGTAGATTAGGTTTTATATTATTATTTGCTTTTTTTTTAATTTGCCACATGGCATGACAAATGGCACACTCAAGGGGAAGAATGCATCCTTGAATACCATGTCATTAAAATTGCTTTCTTTTATTATATACTAGATCTTTGCCCGCGTATACACGCGGCTCACCAACGTAAAATTATTTTGAGTGGTAAAACATATAAAAAATGTAGCAGAAATATTTTATTCAGATTTAAAAGAAACAAATACACATTCTATTCAAATATCACTAAATATTTCTTTATACACAACATTTTTGGTTTTATTCTTGACTTGGCCATCAGCATCAAGTATAAGTAACTTCACTCCTGCCCTGCTTTTAACTCTTGACAATGCGACATAAAGCTGGCCATGTGAGAATACAGGGTCTCTTAAATACAATCCAACCTTCGATAGAGACTGTCCTTGGCTTTTATTGATGGTCATTGCGAAACATACGCTTATTGGGAATTGGCGCCTTTGGAACTTGACTGGAATCTTGTTATCAGATGGTATCATATTTATTCTAGGAATAAGAGTTTTGGTACCAATGTTACCACCTGATATGATTTCGGCTTCAATAACACGCTTCGCAAGTCTGGTGATACGTAATCTGGTGCCGTTGCAGAGGCCATTTTGTTGATCAATGTTTCTCAACAACATAACGGGAACACCGATCTTTAGTGCTAATCAATGATTAGGCAATCCAGAAATTTTTAAACCATTAAGGACATCAGGAGAATATAAATCTTCCTGTGAACGGTTATTAGCATTCTCAATCTGGCATATACTATCAGAGCTCAAGTACTCGACTTCATCTCCAGGAAACAATGCAAGCAACCTGTCATTAATTTCATGTACCACTTCGTTTGTTGGTGCAAGTATTGCTCGTTCACCAAAGTAATCTTTATCTTTGTAAAGCTGAAGAAGTGAAGGGTAGACGAAGTCAATTAAGCTACAAATCGGATCTGATGAATGCTTTATAAGAAGATCATCTGGAATGTCGACATCTGACTCATTTTCATCAACTGAAGCACCAACTTTACCCTCACCTAACTGCAGAAGCCAGCTTGCAAATTCCTTTATTTCTTCTGATTCAGATGTGTTGTTACCCAATGTTAACCTCATGTTTTTAGTTAACGTACGGACTTTGCAACTATTCCAAATCTTAGACGAAGTTATTGAGGCACTTATAATATCTCTTTTACTACCATTGGGAACAACAGGAAGGATCTGTCTAAAATCACCACCCAAAACCATAACCTTACCTCCGAAAGGCAGCTCAGAATTAACCGAATCCTTTGATTTCAAGATGTCTTTCATTGTGCGATCAAGAGCTTCAAAAGCATGTTTATGAATCATTGGAGCTTCATCCCAAATAATTAACTTAGTCTGCTTCAATAAATCTGCCTCATCGCTATTCGCCTTCATAGAACACACGGATTCTTCCGTAACATTCAAAGGTATACGAAACCTAGAATGAGCAGTCCTTCCACCAGATAACAACAAAGAAGCAATACCGCTAGATGCAACGTTTAAAACAATTTGGCCTTTAGATCTAATGGCAGCAGACAACGTTTTCCATAAAAAGGTTTTGCCAGTGCCTCCAAACCCATAAACAAAAAAAAGCCCACCTTTGTTAAAATCAACCGCATCAATTATCTCATCAAAAATTAAACGCTGCTCATCTGTTAAAGAAGGTGCGTTGGTATGAAATTCCTCAGCCAGCGTTGTTACTTGATAATTGAGTTCATCAAGTATCAAACGGTTATTTGCAGATGCAATCGAATCATTATTAGGAAAAGGCATAGAAGGAAACCTACGTAGGCTGGAGTTATTCCGAATTAACTGGTTCTCAATTTCAAGCAACGTAAGGTTTTTTATTTGATCATCAGGAAGAGACAAACCTGTTAACGATAAAGATTGTAATTATTAATTAAAGAATAAATAATTACGTAAAATAAATAAAATGTTGAATTATAAATTTTTTTACCTTCAATTTGGAATACGTCTTCATGTCTACGCATAATACCGTCTGACAAGTACTTCCATGTGTTCTCCCAAACATGGTCAGGCCTAGATAAGCTGTTAGACAACAACATCATCGCGAACAAATTACGAAGAGAGTATCCTGAACCGGTATAATGAGCTTCCTCAATTGCTTCTATATATTCCTTGTCATCTTCCAACAGGCCAAGAGCGTAACATGCATCTCGATATGTTGATAAAACTTTTCCATTCACCGTTCTTATCTCAGCAAAAGATTTGGGACCTTTGACCTTATTAAGAAGAATTCTCAAGAAATAAGCCTCACCCATTGATGGATTAACCATATGAACACGACCAATTGTCTTACCTGTTTTTCGAAAATCCCATTTTTTTTCATCAGCTTTCCAAACAAATTTACTTGGGATTTCGATGTAGCTCAGTTCACGTGCCACAGGTTCATTCTGGTTTAGTTGCATCCATTGGAGAAACATTGTAGAAGACACTGATGGCTTGTCGAGTACGTTTTGAAGTTGCTCTTGTGGACCGTATACAACAGTTTGCTCACCAGGTAGATGAAAAGGAAGCCTAATCACTGGAGGGTATCTGTAATGCACTTCGTGTTTAAGTATCCTCCATGACGCTTCACATGCTGAAAGGAACCTGCAATCATAATGTTTTTTGATTTCATCTCTTTGCTCTACTTCTTGACCTTCTCCATCGTATTCTACAAAAGCAATTTTAGCCCTGTCCGGTCCCTTGTTAATGTATTTGAATAGATACTTAATTGAAGCAGCTTGGTTGCACCATTCAACATTAATATGAGCTTGATAACGCTTCAAAAGTGTCGGGTTATAAGGAACCACATTTTTGTTATCTAACTGAGCACCTCCTTTTTCAACAAATACTCCCGAGTCTCTTCTTTTATAAACCGGATATCCTTTTGGATCTATCATTGATGCCGGAGAAAACTTCTTTGGAAATTTCTTGGAGCACTTACCATCAATCATGCACGGGCAGTTGGGATATTCACGTCCACATGGTCCATGAATCATAAAGTCACTCACAAGACTAAACAACTCAGGATCTACATTCTTATCTGGGATTTCAGCAGAAACGAAACGATCAACATGATCAATCGTGGGAAGCTTGCTTTCATCTTTAAGAAACAGACAGATATGAGCGTGAGGAAGACCACGCTTTTGGAACTCGATAGTATAAACAGCTGTAAAAATAAATGGTACTAAAATTAAAATATAAATTTTGTAAATAAAAAAATTGCTTGAAAATAAAAAAAATATTTTACTAAGTTTATTAGTTTGTTACGGTAATAAAGAATTATTCAAAGTTATCAATGTATGTTACCTGCCGAAGTCTTCCCCAATATTGCTTTATCACGTAAATCTTTCATCAGTGACTCTAGCTTCAGTTTGAATAATCTGGCTAAAATGTATGGTCTGTCTTCAGGATTTGTCTTCTTATCCTTCAGAAACCGTCTAACTTCAGGCCATTTCGGATTACAAGTGATTGTGATGAAAAAATCAGGGTATCCATGCTTTTTACAAATGGCCATTGCATCAAGATAATTTTCCCTCATGTAACGTGCACCACCAGTAAAAGAAGATGGTAATATTATAGGTGTACCTATTGTTGCCAAATCTGTAGGTCCATTTTGATGCAAGTTTTGAAGACTGGAATAAGAGTCACACCTAAGTTTTTGTTGCTGATAACGTACATAAAACAACCGCTCACTCTCGATCATAGTATAAACGTCAACCAAAAACTGTTGAAGAAGGCGCCTTGCATTCAAAATCAATGAGAACTTACCAACTCTGTCCTGAATATGATAGGCAAAATACTCTCTCATTGAACACTTTGAGTCTACTTTCTTTTTAGACTTCCTTTCTTCACGATGCAGTATATCAACCCTATAACAATCTTCTCCAAATGGAATAAGCAATGGATACTGAAGAGCTAAATATTTTGGATGAAGTTCACTTATCCGCTTAAGACCTTCTTTTCTTGATTCCACAACAATATCTCGATTGTCAAGCTCATCATCATTGTCTGTAAGTATAAGTGCAGCGATTTCATTTGAAGTTGGTAAGTTGTATAGTCGACCATCTTTAGTTCGCCTCCCAATAAGACGTAACTTAAGGCTAACTTCAGGATTTTCATGAAATCGATCGCGTACACTCCTATAGCTTTTCACAAGCTGATTTGTAGAGTCTAACATCGACTTGAGGTACTGAATGATTTGAACATCAAGTTGTTGATCAATTTTTTTATACTCCCCTTTTTCCTTACTGTAATAAATAGATTAAAATTTCAAAAAATGAACAGTTGTTTTATATGAAAAAAACAAACTATAAGTAAAAATTAATTTTAATAAACTGTAAAATATTACCTGAAAATTTTACTCCTGTTAGAGACTTCGTTTTCAGTGTCATAGATATACAACTGAGAAAATTTCGGTTTTGTCCCATCATTAGGAAGAAGACCACCCAAGGCATGATAATTTTCACCACTAATCCTGTATATAAACGGAGCCTTGCCTTTATTAATATTTGAGTCGACCTTGCCTCCCAGTGAAGTAAAACAGAACATAGAATTGAATCTTCGAATGTGCTTTAAGAAATACTTGCTTCGGAAGTCTATGTTCTTAAAAAGATTCTGATAATCGACACTGCTTTCTTTGAAATCTGGAAGTTGCACCTTTCCATAAGCACAACATAGAAAGTAACATTTTCTACCACTAACTTGTAGTGATCTGGCAGCTTCCGATTTCCACAGTTTGGCGTTACACATCTCACATACAACCGTTTGATCACCGTGATCCAAATAATCTGGTGAATACAATAAATTCAATTCATATTAAGTTAAATAAAACAATAATAAAATTGTAATTGGTTTATTAAAAATAACATTTACCTTTAGAGACACCCTTATATTGATAATTTGCCATGGGTTGAGGATTCATATCTTCTTCGTCTGACAAACTAACCATGCGAACAGGTGAGATGCAACGTCGATTACTTCTTAATCCATTGTTGGAATTTTCTACGTTACTTAAACTTGAAGATTCTGGTAACATGGAATTATGACTTGAAGTATTCATGTTTGTTGTCTGAACAGAAGATGTTGCATTTGAGCGTCTATCAAAGCTAATACCTGAACATAAATATAATACTTTAAATTAAACTTTAACAGTAATAACAGTAACAACTTTATATAAGTAATGGATTCAAAGAAAGAGGTACCAGATGTAACAATGGATTGGTTCCGCAATCCTATAACTGAATTAACTTTACGTCTTTTAGCATCAACTTGTGCTTTTCTTAAACTTCTAGCTTCGACAGAATTTGGTGTATTACTATCATGCACTGGGACTATGAATACAAATAAAATTGTAATGTTTAGATACTAAATAAACTTTTAAATATAGAGTGTTATAACATTATAAACAGAAATATGATACCGTTTGTAATATTAGACAAAGGAGTACGTTCTGTTGAACCTGTTTATAAATAAGTAAAAAAATAAGTTACGATTAGATATAAAAAATTACGAAATTAATAAAATGTTATAAATTACTAAATGGAAACAATAGCTATTACCAGAAAAAGATGCATTAAATGGGGTGTTGAAGGTTGACCTAAAGGAAGCCATATCAAGTGAAACCACATTGTTGGTGGATGTTGACGGATTAGTATTTCCAGATTGGTTAATATTCTGTCTCTTAGAATCAAGTTGTAATTTTCGAAAAATACGGCAATCGCGGGCAAGGTTACTTTTGACTTCAACCATAGAAAAAATTTATTAAATAATAATAGTCTTATACCCAAAAAAATAACCAAATTAGTACTTTCTAGTAACATAAAATATGTAATGAAAATTATAAAAGATACCACTTGAGATGTTAGACAGAGGAGTTTGTTGCACTTGACCTTAAGAAAATAGAAAAATGAAATCTTATTATTAAATCTGATTACTAATAGGCATGTCAAGTTGAAACGGTAAAGAAACATATAAAAACAATGAGTGATGTAACAAAATTTTACCTGGTGTACACAAATTGAAAGTAGATTGGACCAACGAACTTTGATGAATATAATTGTGTGAAGGTCCAATGGACTCACTGTTAAATTGTACGCTTGGTGGTACATTTTCTATTCCATTATTATGATTATTGACCTTTCCTCTCTTGGCATCTAGTTGTAACTTCCTAAATTTACGACACTCGGCCGCATTTTTAATTTTTTGTTCATTGGAGATAACTGTGAAGAAAAATAAATTGTTTGCATGATATTATGTATACGATTGATAAAGATGAAAAATATGTTTACCGTTAGAGATATTAGATAACGGTGTTCGTTTATCATTTGAGGTGCTAGACAGTCTTTTACGTCCCATTTCACCTAAATAATAATGAAGTACAACTAAATTATAAACGAACATAACATAGAAATAATGAATGATTATCTAGAATTTTGTTTCGTTGTAAAAAAATACATATAATCACGATGTTAAGTAGTAAAAAATGAACTGATAGAAGAAAAGAATGACATACAACGAACTTGTACAAAAGAAGACTGAGAAAAGAATGACATACAACGAACTTGTACAAAAGAAGACTGAAGCGCGCATGAAACAGCAAACAGGAATTCTCTTGAATGTTTGATTGTTGTGTAAGCTTTGTTATGTTCTTTTGATTGAGTTTAGACTATTTTATATAGATAATAGTGGTTTATATAGAGCATATATAGTAAATGTATAATTAAAACTTATAATAAATATTTTTAATGAATTACCATAATTACAAAATGCTAATAATTTGAATTTGAATATTTTCGTGAAAATGGTGTTTCAATTTTCCGAAAATACTAAATTTCGAAATTTGTATTTTTGCTTAATTTGGTTGTAAGTAGCATAAATATATTTAAATGAACCTAATAAATTTTGAAAAGTATATACATTTTTAATTTATAATTTAAAAGTGAATAAAGTTTCTACTTTTAATGTAATAAATTCATTTGATTTAGTTACCATTTTGTAAAAATAAATCATGAATACATATTTGTTAATTTAAAAATTCATAATACTAACTTTAATTTTTTTATTTTTTGATATTGTCTGATTAATATTAAGCAAGTGTCTAATTAACATAAAAAATGCTTTTCACATTGTATTGTACAACCATTCAAATCTCGAATTATAAAGTATCAACAATAATGTTAAATCCTAAAAACATATTGAAGCATGTAGAATTTTTACCAAACTACAAAAAAACATCAAATGTCAACACACATTTTATTTAGATGAAAATTGTCTCATAACCAAACCAAAGATAAATGAAAAGAAAATGTCAACACACATCAAATAAAAATCCTTACAATAAAAAAATGTTCATAAAACGATTCATTGATCCTATTTTTCAACCTTAGGAATCAAAAGTGGGCTGTCAAGTGATTTGTTAACGTAGTTTTTCTTCTCAGTCTTAAGGACTTTAGTTGTTGATTCACTTGCATCATCTTCCGTTTCATAAACTTTGTCCAGGCTACGCTTTACTTCAGCTTCATCACGAATCAAACTAACTCTAGAAGATGATTCTGGAGTAGTGTTGTCTCCAACAGAATCCTACAATATTAAAAGGAATGTCGAAATTGTTAGAACAAACTACATTAAAATCTAATCTGAATACACGATTGACTAACTCAACTACTAACCTTCACAGACACTGCATTTTGTGTTGAAGATTCACCTAGATCAATGTTTTCAAGGACAGGTTGATCGATCTAGAATACAATAAAATGTAATAATGAAAAGATTAAGGTAAAGCGTTTAAACAATAAGTAAATAACAACTAAAATTAATTAAGAATGATTCATAAGACCTATTATAACTAAATTTTTAAATGATAATCATAACCTGAATGTCCAAGAACCTTTCTTCAAGAGAAGCTACAATTTCGGAATCATTTGTAAGCTTACGTATACCATAACCATCAAGATGCTTATCAATGTTGAACTTCCCTACTTTAATTTTGAAAGCAAACTTCTTCTCTTCAAAATCATAAAACTCAACAGGAGTTATTTTCTCTTCAGTAGATACCTAGATCATAAATGATATAAGTAATACGAAGTAGAATAACATATATTGATTAAGATTGAAAAAAATAACTGACCTGTTTGGTTTTCTCAAGACGCTGCATCGCTGACATGCCCAACATTTTTTTCGCTTCTCTATCAAACAATGTAAGCGATGTTATTCCAGTACAATCCTGCACCCTTATTGGAATTCTAAAGCTACAACATCAACAATAAAAAAACAGCGCTATTCAAAAACTTTAAAAATAAAAACATCAACCATAAAACATAAGCTCCAAAAAAAATAATATCATACATTTATAATTTATGTATAACAAATAAAATTCTTACACTGGATCAGCAGACACAATCTGTTTTGGACAACTTTTATTCGTGCAAACCAACACTTGTTTAAATGAAGTTACATCCTTCATCTCTTCATCATCAGGTAAACTCAAAGTTGGCTCAACCTTGTGATTACAGAACTCGCACCCAAGGTAATACCAATCTTCATTAGGATCCACACCCTTGACTGTTCCAACAACAATTACTTGTTTGTTAACCTGCATAACAAAAAGTAATCAGTTCACAAATACTGAGCTAATGTATTTTAAAAATATAAGTAATTAATACACGAACCTCACTTATCAATGGAAGCTCACGAATACAACTGAATGGTGTTTTATTCAAAAATTCATCAGACATATTCATGCTACCAGACGATCCCAGAGATCGTTGAGCAGAAGAGGATTCGTTGGAAATAAACTTTGCAATATAACTGTAATTCGATAAAAATTCTTTATTTATAAACCTTTAAACAAATGAAAACATATAAATAAAAGACAAAAAAAGATAAGTATGCTACCTTTTCTTGAAAGAGCGAATGTCTTCAATGTCTTCATTAATAAAGAGGCGAGTGATAAAAAATCCATTTTGAACACTTACATTGCCTTTGTAAAAAAATATATTAAAACAGCTAAAACAAATACCGGTATAGAAAAATATGTATTCGGAAATCTAAAAAAAGTAAAATATAACAAACCTTTATAATTGCTAAAGCTACCAAATTGAACAATAAGGACTACATGAACTTCATCTTCATTCTGCTTGATGTATTCAAACATCTGATCACTATACTCTTCCCACAAAGAACAGGTCATTTTAATGCCACTACATATAAACATAATGTATGTTAAAAAAGGAAATTATAAACAGTTTTATACCAACATATTCATAGTAGATATGAAATACATACTCTAGATCGATCAACACAAGGTTCATCTTGCTTTTCAAACCAGCTTTAGTTTCTGTTGGTTCTGGTGGAGTCCATTCTTCAACATAGCCAATGAAATCTTAAAAAAAAGTTAAACAGTTTATTCGCATACATAATGATGCTACAAAAAGTATTAAAATACATTTTTTACTGTAATTAAAACAAACCGATTCTTTGTTCTGCAGACAGGTTTCCACTTTTAATTGACTCAAAAGATGAAAAATTAAAACCGTATTGGCTTCCATCAAACCTACTACACTTTGTAATATTGGTTTCAAAAGTAAAAGAGAGCATGTCATCTTTAGCAAAATGTTTAGTAGATTTGTTTTCAGCAAGTTGAGAGTTATAAATGTAATAAGTTTCGTTTTCACGTAAGAATTTTTCATGCTTCTTCATATATCTACTCCATACAATTGCTTGCATCTTCGAACCCTGTTTAAAAGTTAAAAAAAACGAAGTTAACAAAAAAAAGAAAATAAAATAAAACGTAGTTAAAAAAAATAAAAACCGAATATATTAAAAACATAACCTGTTCATCCATCAGAACCATATCAAGAGAAAGAATTTTTTCCCCTGGCATCTTTCGATTTGCTCTCTTCCAAAGCCTAAGCACCTTAACTTTGATCGTGTATTTAGTCATGCGCCAAGTGATGTCATTCAAAAAAGTGATGTTGTTTGGATCCATAACGCTGCAAGTTTGTTGACAATGTAGGTATTAGATAAGCTTTAAATTTTGAAACATAACATATGAATTCCTAATTACAAACAGTAGTGATACAGATACCTGACAAAGTAGGAAGATTTGATTGATCGAAACCTTAATCAACGATGAAAAATCTATTATGTATTTATAGTGTAAGTGTTAAATGTAATAAGAAATGTTTACTTAGTTATTTTTAGTAAAGATTAGTGAATAATTAAGTAAATTTATAATTGAAATGAAAATGATTTTACATTTAAGTGTTTCCATGATTATATATAATTTCGTTTAATGTTTTTTAAATAAAAATCTTGCTATTTAAACTGTTACATGTTTCCATTTTTACGTTAGAAGTTTAAATTTCTTACTTTTCAAACCGATAGGTATTTAAAAAAATTATATCACTAACACATTTAAGAAAATTTGAACAGTCTACTTTATTGTTAAGTGACATAGTAAAACATTGATTTTAAAACGGTTAAAAAACCAACAGATTAAAATTACATTTAAAATGATTTTAAATGCTTTAATGTTGATTATGTTAAAACCGGTTTTAGTTATTAAAGGGTTGGTTTTTAATACTTAAAAAACAAAGTAATTACATTTATGTTGATTGTAAGTTACCACTAATACTTTTAAATTGACCTTGTTAACAATGTTTGATAAGAGTTATTGTTATTAATATCAAGGTAATTAATACCAATGACAATTCATAAATTTAAAGGTTGTCTAATCGATGTTTTAAATTTTAAAAAGTTAATCCTCCAAAACCTAAAACTTTGTTAAATTTAAAAACTTAATGTTTATAACAACCTTATTTAAAAAATAATTTACCAACCAATGTTTTAAAACTTCATTGTTTTTTTTTTTTGAGAAAATGTAAAACATTATTATTAACATTCAACGAACTGTTTACTAACATATTTCAAGCACTGCTAACTTACTTGCTATACAACCCAAAAAAATGAAAATATCCGACTACTAACCATACATCATAAAAAGTGATTGTAACTACGCTATATTACTATAAGTTGAAACATGTCAAACATAGTTACAACTAATTTGCAGTGAAATTTTGAATATTAGAATACTACCAGGAACATCATATTAAGTATCATATCAACTGTTTCAACAAACCATAGCATAATAGTACTGTTTAAAACACAAAACAACCCAAAAAACACACAGTTGACTAAATCAGTAAATTGTGCAAAATGTATGTGACCACTAAACGTTCGCCATATTCAAAAAACTACCACCACTAAGGTGCAAAAAGTTACGGCCCAAAAATGTTATGTTCACCAAACAACTGCAAAAACTAACAGAACTAATTACCAGCAAGTCTAACTACTTTAGAGAGCTTTAACAGACCTCGTTTCTGGAAAAAAAGGAAATGCATTTGATCACCTGCCTGAAGATCCTTATCAGCAACAAAGGTTGACATACCTTTGATGTAGTAAAGGTTACTTGACCTCGAACTTTCTACACCAACAGAAACTCCCCAAGTGTAACCTTCACCATCTTTAATCGTCAAACCCCTCTGCCTGTTCATACCATTTTCTCTTGCCCAATCAGGCTGCATACGCTAAAAATTGACAAAAAATTTGCAAATTTAATAACAAACTAACATATGACTAAATATGATTATAATATACGGTTTGTATAATATAGGAAACTTACAAAATGATTGTCTACGGTGAAAACAACAGGAACACCCAAATCATCACAATAACCTACATCCTCGCTAGCAGCAGATTGATCATCCTCATCATCCATAGCATCTCCTTCACTCACCTCTTCGCCATCATCATCAGAAACAACAATGATATCATTATCATTGTCTTCATCATCCTCAGAATTGTCATCGTCCTCCCACAAAGAGGGAGGAAGTGTAAGCTTGCCTTTCTTAAAAAATGTCAAGTCATATGTTTTCTGTTTGTTTAACAAAGTCAAAAAATCAAAATTTTATACGATAATGAAAATAATTCATAGAGTTAATACTTGATGTAGATTAGCCAAAATAATACAACAAATATTTACAAATTGAGAAACAAACCTCATTGTAAATCTCAAACACAATCAGATGATCTTTGGTTATCTCAAAAATCTCCCTCGTATAAGGCCATCCTTGAGTTATGTAAGTAGCAGCACCATCATTTTCTAGCTGGATTTGGAAAACATGACCTGAAGACAACATTGTTTAAGATTATTTTTAATCATTCAAAAAGAGATTAACCAAAGAATCAGAAATAAAGTCTTTATTTCAATTAATAATTACTATACAATATGAATGATAAACCATTATAACCTATATAATCAATACAGTTTTATATTATTTGTTAATAAATATCAAATTAAATGAGGAATGATCGGGTTTGGAAAACATGACCTGGAAATGAGCTGACTATGATTGGTTCCAACGGAAGGGTCATGTTGTATAATCCATGCATAACAAAGCAACTGATATGCTGATAAGTTGCAACAAATGGAATGAAACTTTAATACATATTACTATATCATCAGTGTGTTATATAATGTAGTTAAATTTTTATACATAACACATACCAGACGTTCATCATCAGTTTGAGGGTCATCAAGACTGCAGTAGAAAAATCTACCAGGTGCAGCTATAGCATCTTGATGAAAAGTAATCATATTGAAAGCGTTGATCGCCGATTCGTATTCAAAAACAAAGTTGCAAACAGATGGGTAATTTAATGTAGTCATCAGGTGCTTCCATCCATCACAAATAAACCACTTCCCAGCTATCTGCATGACCTTAACGCGAAATCTTTTTTCATCCAGTGTATGAATCGCACAATCACCTGTTGGATACTTATACTTTTCAACCCAATCTGTGTACTCCTGAGGTAAAGCCTACATATAAGAAAGAATTTGATATTATATGAATGTAATAAATCAAATATTATTGCATAAGAAAGATTGTAAGATTGATTACCAAGGAAAGACGATCATTGGCTTCTGACCGTACCCAAAAACCGTAAGTCATTATCACAAAACCAGTTAGCAATCTGTATTAGAAAAAAGTCAGTTAGTATGAAACATAAATCAGTAAATGGAAACATTAAAACACAATTGATGTTTAAGTTTTCAGGGGTCACCAATTTTACTAAATGCAAAATATAAATTCTAAAATATAAATGCAAAATGATTCTCAGTTGAACGCTTAAATAGTAATAAACCATTCAACTATTTGTTAAACCATAAGTGGAGACCTAAAACATAAAGAATCGATCAAAAACCTTAATCCAAACCTAAAGCATAAATGGAGAATGATTTTCAGTTGAACGCTTAAATAGTAACAAACCATTAAAGTATTTCTTAAACACTAATTCCAGTCCTAAAAAATAAATAATCGATCAAAAAACTAAAGCATAAGAATCCTTTCTTAGCTATACCTAAAACATCAATTGAAAAGTAATCATAAACCTAAAACATTCAAGCTTAATAGAAACCTAAAACATAAATGGAGAATCATTCTCAGTTGAACGCTTAAATAGTAACAAACCATTAAAGTATTTCTTAAACACTAATTCCAGACCTAAAAAATAAATAATCGATCAAAAAAACTAAAGCATAAGAATCCTTTCTTAGCTATACCTAAAACATCAATTGAAAAGTAATCATAAACCTAAAACATTCAAGCTTAATAGAAACCTAAAACATAAATGGAGAATCATTCTCAGTTGAACGCTTAAATAGTAACAAACCATTAAAGTATTTCTTAAACACTAATTCCAGACCTAAAAAATAAATAATCGATCAAAAAAAATAAAGCATAAGAATCCTTTCTTAGCTATACCTAAAACATCAATTGAAAAGTAATCATAAACCTAAAACATTCAAGCTTAATAGAAACCTAAAACATAAATGGAGAATCATTCTCAGTTGAACGCTTAAATAGTAAGAAACCATTAAAGTATTTCTTAAACCCTAAAATGATACCTAAAACATAAACCACTAATCAAAAACTAAATCATAATAATCCATTCTAAGCTTTATATAAAACATCAATCGAATCATAAACCTAAAACATTCAATCTAAATAGAAACCTAAAACATATTTTCCAAAATCAAAGATATTAACATCAATGAATGACTGAAGAATAATAAACAAAAAACGAAGAACAATCGTTACAACAAAACACATTAACAGTAATCGAAATAAAACAAAATATAGAAAATAACTTCATCGATGATCTGCGATAATAATCAAAGATAGAAGAACATCGATCTATTCAAAAGAAGAATCGAATGGAGGTTACCTTGGATTGGAGATGATCGATATGTTTGAATCGCCAAGATTAGGGTTTAGGTTATGGAAGCGGCGATGTTGATTGTGTGTTGATGTTATGTCCGTGTCTTTTTTTTGAGTTTATATAATTTCGGGAATTTTGATTTAAAAAAAACGAAAATTTTATAAATTCTCTCAATGTGCCATGTGGCATCACCAATGGAGGAGAGATAATGGCTAGGGGGGGTAAATGAATGACATGTGTCCAAAATTGCTTTAAAATATTATATGTATAGATATAGATATAGATATAGATATAGATATAGATATAGATATAGATAATAAAAAAAAGTGAACGACAATTTTTAAAAAAAATATTGTGTGTTGTTATTGTTAAAAGTCAAAGAATCACGTTTCTTTTTTTTTTTTTTAAATCGTAGAGTATTACTTATTAAAATATAAATGTTTTATTTTAAAAATAAAATAAATATATATTAAGATCTTGACTAAATGAGTTTCTAAATTTATTTGGATAAATTATATTGACGACTCGTCAAGAATTGGTAGGAGTAACATAAAAGAATCGAATAACGACGAATTTGGAATTTGTTTATGTATATAATCTAAAATACATGAAAAGTAAAAATCACGCGATGTTACAGTTGTTAGATGCATAGCACTTGAAGATGGATAGCTTGTTTATGAGCAACCATGTTCTTGGGTTGATCATTCGATATGGTTGTATCTTTCTATTATCATGAACCCACATTTCGATATGTAGACTTTTATTATTATTAGTAGTAGTAGTTTATTTTTAGCTATTTGTTGTGTTATCTTCTTTTAATCTTTATTTGTTTATCTTTGTGGCAGGTTTGAATGATTATTAATTTAATTAACTTAAAAATCAACTCTAACTTAATAAAATAACTAAAGGTATAATCAGCTTCTGGTAGCCCCGAGCTAGATCCAAGACGAGGAAACCGGTAGTGAGATAGATCCTTCGGGCTTCTGATATCTGAACCGGATTCTAAACAACGGCTTCTGAAGTGGACCAGATCTGAGTGACACATTTCTGTGACACATTTCTGGTACAAACCAGATGACTGAGTAATTTTCTTAGTAAAGGGAGGATTCCCTACGGGTGCACCAGTGATCTTCGGATTGCACACCTTTAGGACTATGTTCCACCTTTATCAAGGATTTTATTCAGTAGTTGAACGACTTTCTTGGCAAAGGGAGGATTCCCTACGGGCGCAACAGTGATATTTTGTATCATACGCTTTTAGGATTATGTTCCACCTTTGTTAAGGACTTTATTCAGCTCGGGAGGTTATGGGTTGGGTTAACTAAGTCATCAATCATCAAACCAACTTTATATTTATCAGGCATATAATATTAAAGTGTCACTAAAGATAAATAAAATAAAGATTCTTTGTCTAGTTCTCGTTAGTATAACGTCGTTAGCCAATGGGGATACGAGTCGCATGAATCAACTGTAAGAGAGATCCCTCGATCTTCATGATCGTTAACCTTCTTAGGGGATACGCTGTTGGTCCAACTCGGGAATGGCCCTAAGGAGAGATCCTTCGGTACGAAACGCGAGAGCTAATGTGAGGTGTACAGTGTTCCAGGTCAGAAGTGAAGCCTCCAATTTAAGAAGAAGATAAGTTCGAGGACCAGAGACTTGACCGTGGTTTGAGGAGCCCGCTATACGCGAGGCCCTAGCGGAGTACCCCTGGTGGACGCATGCTGGAGAGGTTTTGCATTCTACTCAGTAGTAGCCTCTGCTTCTCTATAAAAGAGTCAACACTTCAAGATCACTATTTTCCTCCTCACAATTAATTAAACTTAACTATTAGTTGTAATAATAAACTTAACTACTTATTCGGAGGGTCCCGAGATGTGCATATTTGATCTCTCTACTATTTTTATCATTTTCTTTTATTTTATAAAACCAAAACCTTTTTCAAAAACTATTTTTATTAAAAGAACCCCTCCGTTTTATTTTTCTTTTCAAAACCCGATCAGTTAATTGATGAAAGGTTGAGTAGGGGAAAATGTGAACTCTGGAATACGATACTCAATACTTGCCCTAGAGACTATACTATGCACGTCAGGTTCTCTGCCTATGTGTTGGTTTTAGTTTCTAAAGTAATTATTGTTTACTTTATAAATTTAAAACTTAGTAAAAACCGGTTTAGTAAAAATCAGTCGTTTACCCCAGTTTTGGAATTAAAATATCCAGCTTTTGGCACCGGAGAAATGACATCTTTTTAATTACTAAAACCACACACATCACTCACCACATGGCGATTCAAAGTAAAACAAAGGTCTTCACCGTCAGTATTCCCGCTATCCACATTCTTCTTCGGGTTCTGCACCCTTTTCACTATGTAGTTGTCTTCCTCGGTTTCTTCATCACTTTCTCCCTACGCCAATACAGGCGAGGGCACCTTGCCACTACCACCTGCGGACGAAACATACGCGGATGAGGAACTACTCGAGCAATGCGACTCATCACTCGAAATAACAATAAACGGATACCCCGCACGCATAAACATGTTAACGGGGGAAACGTCAAGAAGGGGTGAAGAAGGAACACCTGCTTCACCAGTCAGCAACTGCAGCGCCACCTTGGTCTGCGGAGATGGACGGACTTTTGGGCGTAGCAAAGTGTCCCATAACTTCTCCAAAATATACAACTCCCCCTCCGCCAGCTCCTTAAAAGCAATACCCATGTTGTCTCCACCCAACAACACATGGTATAAACTCTCAACATCTGTCAATAACAACATAACACGTGGATCAACACACTGGACCTAAAAAAACGAACAAAATAAGAAGCGCGGAGTAATATCTACCTTTACCATCCTCAGTCAAGTGAGGGTTGTGCCCCTAAACATTATAGTTCATGCTCATACCGGCCATAACCAGCGCCGTCTCAGGAACAAAGCAAACATTAACTGGGTGGCTAGTCAACGTCTTGAACCAAGCCTTATCCTGATAATTAATGAGCTCAACTTCCTCAAACTCCTCCTCAATACTCCTCCGATGCATCTTCAGAGGAACAACACCCTCTGCAACCCAAAACAACTTGGGTTTCCATTCCCGAAAGCTCTTAACCCCAGACCTCGCGCATGGCGACACCCCATGGCGCGGGTGACACGAGAACCAGCTCTCCGAAGATAGTGTAAAAAACATAAACATATCAATATCTGGTTCAATGTCTTGGGCACGACAACAAAATTCAAAAAATAGTAACCGGGACATCAACCCAGGGTGCACCTGATTCAGGTGGATACCCAGCACTTGAAGAAAAGAACCTAAAAACCTGGTTATCGGAAGCCTAAAATTGCAATCCCTAAAATACACAACATACACCCCTATCTTTCCAGTAGGAGGCTGTAAGATAGTCTTTCCTTCCGTAGGCATCTGAGCCTCATATGATGAAGGGATCCTATAAAGTTTGTAGAATTTGCGAAACTCATCCTTTGTCCGAGACGCCGTAACCTCTCCGGCTAGCGACGGACCCTTATTGGAACCATCACCTCCCTTCTTGCTCCCCTTCTTCTTCTTTCCTTTGGGTATCACAATGTTGGAAGAAGCCTCCATCGTCAGATTCAAGAAAATTATGGAAAAGGAAGAGATTTAAAGATAAAACGAGAGATTTTTGGATGAAAAAAATGGAAGATAAAGGTTTTCGAATTTCAAACAAGTGTGAGGAATTGTAAGAAGGGACAATGTTTTATATAGGTTGTCTGATAATGACCCTTGGTGAACGCATAGTCGTGTTGCACGTCCGACCAATCAGGGCGTGACACGTCACAGAAAGAGAAGCTTATGCCGACGCTACGACAGCTGGGCCCCACCACGCTCTGATAAAGCAAAACCGCCAAGCGACTTTTCGGGTCACCAACTGTCCCATCGACTGACAATCTTGACCGCTTTGATGTAAGAATTAATTACTGACGTGCGCCATTTAGCCGCCCGCATCCACACAGCGCACATGGCGCACGAAACCAACAAAGAGCACAAATCACCCCCGCAACTAAATTTTTTTATTCTCCGAGTCTAGTGTCCTGCATACTACGCATACAAAACACTAGACTAGGGGGACTTGAAGAGATATGTACCCGCACGTGCGCACGGACCCACACCTCTGTATACGTCAGCATGTAGCGCTGACTAAACCTTCTTGAAGCCTGCGCACGTAACCTACGTACATTCCAGCTGTGACCCGACAAAGAAAATGACATATAGCCAAACAGAGGCTATCATTCTCTGCTCCATGATCACATGCAAGTACGAGGTACAGAAAATGATAGAAAGGACGACTACAGGACACGTGGACCAATCAAAGGAGGACAGCGCCAACAATGTTAACGGTCTGCGATCGTACAATACAGCTGTCATTCCCGTTCCAGCCAATCACATGACATCTCCAAGGCCTATAAATACCCCTTTTCCCCGAGGAGAAGGATACATACACCGTCAAATAGAAAAATAGTTAGAGAATTCCTGTAATAGTTGTGAAAGGTAGATTACAGTCGAAACATTGTAACAATTTGTATTCGAGTATCTGTAATCATCCTGACAGTCATCAATACAATATTCTCTTCATTGTGCTCTTATCGGTGTTTCTTCAAGTAGGTTTTATGAGTTATCGAATTTTGATGCTTTACAAAAAAATCTGAAAAAAGCGGCATATTTCTTTTATGATAAACAAATTTTGCCACTTTATGTTAAATTTATCTATCATCAAACGCTCCGAGTGTATAAACTAGTTAATTAAACAACAATATATATTTGTTTTACGTGTGCCCAAATTGAAAAAATCGCAATGAGTCGGTTTGGTAACTCGATTCGTGCTAACATTTCGTCAGTCAATAATATTATTGTTATATTATTTTAACCCCATAAATATATATTAGACAGCGAAATCGAACTGCCCAAAACGAAAAGAGGGATACCCACTTTTATCACATATCATATCATCATCACCAACAAACTACGACGGATCCAAAATCCCCAATAATAATAATAACACAAACCCTAACCCTAATCCCTCCCCCCTTTAGCCGCGTATTTCACACCAATCGATCCTTCCAATATCATTCAACAACATAAGGTTTGTCACGTCACTTTTTTTACAAATTAGGGTTAGGGTTAGGGTTTGCTGAAATGGTCGACTGCATCATGGGATGAGTACAGGACAATGTCACCGGCGTCGGAAAATGATGGGTAGAGGTTGCGGCACTGAAGAAAAACATTGCCCCGTTTATACTTCGTATAGGCTTAATAATAATAATAATAATATTAATAATATAGATATAGATATAGATAACCATAAAGGCAAAGACATAGAGATAGAGAAAGAGGAAGGGAAAGACGGACAACTGGCTTTAAGTGTAGGAATAGATTTGTACTCACAGGCATGTAAGGCGCTTTCCGTCGTTTCGCCTTTTGATGTGGAGGATGGACAGGTTAAGGGTTTGGGTGGTTCGGCGGTTGTTACGACGCTGCCGGCTGGTCTCGCGAGTTGTTTGGTGAAGCAGGTGGATAGTAGGAAGCGGCATAAGAAGTCGCATTTGACTGATACGAAGAAGAAGAAATCGTCGGCGAGACAGGAGAAGGGTAAGGGGAGTAGTATTTGGGTTGAGACGGAGGATTATTTTAGGGAGGTGAGTGTGGAGGATGTTGAAAGGTTGAATGGGAGTTGTTATGGTAAGGGTAGTTTGTATTTTACGATTCCGTGTATTGGAAATGGTACGGAAGGAATAGATAATCATGGTGGCATTGTTGTTGCGGTTGGGGAGCAGAATGGTGGTAACCAAACGATGGAAGTAGACGGTTTAGTTGCTAATGGTGATAATACAGAAGAAAACGAACGAGAAGATAATACTGGTGTTACTTTACTGCAATCTGCTAGTGGTGTAGAATGGCTTTTAGGTTCTAGGAATAAGATATATTTGACGTCTGAGCGGCCTTCTAAGAAACGGAAACTTTTGGGTGGGGAAGCGGGGTTGGAGAAGCTTCTTGTTGCTCGACCGGTTAAAGACCAGGGGCCATCAACATGCTGTGATTATTGTAGTCTTGGGGACTCGGGCAATCAGTTGAATAGGTTGATTGTTTGTAAATCTTGTGGTGTGGCGGTGCATCAGAGATGTTATGGTGTGCAGCAAGATGATGGTGATGGTTGTTGGGAATGTTCTTGGTGTAGGTTGAAAAGGGATGATGATAAGATTACTGATAGCCATTGTTTGCTTTGCCCGCAGCAGGGTGGTGCGTTAAAGCCAGTAAAGAAGAGGGGTGAGGATGACGGAGGCGTTATTGAGTTTGCACACTTGTTTTGTAGTCAGTGGATGCCTGAGGTATACATAGAGGACACAAAAAGCATGGAACCAATTATGAACATCGAGGGCATCAAGGACGTGCAGAAGAAGTTAATATGCTATGTATGCAAGGTGAAACGTGGTGCATGTGTCCGTTGCAGTTACGGTATGTCGTCATATCAGTTCACTCTTTCTTTTTTAATGGTGAAGTAGCAAATCATATATATTGTTGCTATGAATACATAATAGAAGTATATGACTGATATGCAGGATTCTTGTATCAGCAAGACAGTAAGTTGTGGTACTATATCCAAACAAATGTCTTATACTTTGTGTTTCTATGTAGAGTTTATTTGTATGTTTTGACTAAATTAAGGAATAATACATGCTTGACTACATCCCAACTAATGTCTTATACTTAATGTTTTAGATTACTAGCAACTAGCAATTCTTTTATAGTTGGTTGTAAGCATTGTTTATGATCTTTTGTATTTTTAAAACAATAGATAGCTCTAGTGAAAAAGATCCTTCCCGCATTAGTAATAGCATCATCTTAATGCAGTATTGTGTGATTAAAAGACAGCACGTCTTGTTCTTTTTTGCATCATTAGTTATGAGTTATGGTATTTAAAAGGGTAATACCGTAATAGTGAGGAATGGTTTAAGATGAGATGAAATCAATTCACGGTCAGACTATTTCATCCAAATTTCCTATGAATCAGCTAAAATCCCAACATCTGGGCAATCTTTAAACTTCTCTGGTGCTTCTGGAATCTTTTGTTGTTTAAAGGGACCATCATTCTGTGCTTTTAGACAGACAAGGACTCTTGCAGTCATGGAAAAATGCATATCACGTCATTGAGTAATCAGAATTTTAAGTTCAGTATCATTGAATAAACAGAGGCATTGCAAATAGCACTATAAGCATATCAACTTTCTAAAAAGGTAAACATAAATTAAAAGGACCAGCCCAATAGAAACACGGATATGAGTATAGTTGGAAGGTTAAATTGGATGAGATTTTGTTTCTCTGATTGTCTTCCTGTTTCTTTTTGAGTTTCGAATAAAGAGTCTATGACGTGCCATCTAAGTTCCTATCAGTATGTGAAATCAAGCTATCCAATTGAATACGCAAATGGACTTGTAGTTAACTGAAAATGCACAAATTATTCTGGAAAATCATTTTAATAGAGATATCCCTATTTGAAGGCCAAGCATGTTGGTAAAGGGTAATGTGTGCACTCACAACCTCAAGTTAAATGACCTCAATCAAGTACTACTCAGTTTTCTATCGTTGCTCTATAAATGAAAATTTTATTTATATCTAGTATCACCAATTCACATAGTCTTAACTAACCATTGTTCTTTGGGTAAATAGAGAAAATATTTTAGGTATTATGTACTCGGTACATCTTCTAACGACGTGGTAGACCCTCCAGTTTATTGTAAGCATTCATAGGGACATCAACATTTACGAATTTCAACTTCTATTTACTTTTAGAACATATCAGGAATCATTGTTTCTAATTACCATATGGATCTTGATCATCTGTCAATATCAGTAATCTAAGTTAGTGTGTTTCGCTCTAGTTTGTATTGTTGAATGTTGTGAAGCATATCGATTTCTGTTTTTCTTCTCTTTCGTGCTGTGCTTAAAATATGACGTATAACTTGCATTATTCAGCCTTTTTATCATTACCATCTGGGGATTACTAGACTTGCAAGTTGAAAGAAAGTGACAGTATTATTAAACTCTAACACAGGTCCACAAAACACAATGCTTTGTGGTGGTTCTAGTTATGTACTCATGTCTATGCAGCCCATAATGACTAAGTTGGATATTAACGTTCATCATGCACTAGATTTCTTGCTTGTTCAAGCTTCCCATTGGCCAGTATTAGTTACTATTTTAGCGAATACCGATTTAGATGATTCTCTTCTTTATAAACATTTTTTTTTTACTTTTCGTCACGATAAATACCAGAATCGAAATTCGTTAGTATTGGTATATCATCCCGGGGCCATGTTCGTTTTTTGTGGAATTAGTGGATGAGTTTTTTATGCAGCATATTATGGGTGGTGAAAGCAAATATTATGTTATCAGTAGCTTAAGATGGTGCAAGTGGATTTCTGTTGCATGTGTTATTTTTTTGTACAAATTAAATACTACTATTGTAAGAAGTGGAAAGAAATACATCCTGCATGTATATGGGGGGAGAACAGTCATTCAGCGGTAGGGTTCTTAGCTAGGTAGTCAAAGGCGCAAGGAGTAAGGGGCTCGTTTGTCGCCTAGGCGTAAAAACACATACTCAAGACAAAAAGTGCAAATGTGCAATATATAGAAGAATATACTAGGCATAGAAATTCAATGTATTAATACTATTATGCAAAGATAATAAAATATTAAACATGATTATCTTTAAAATCAAAGTCCCAAAATATAAAAGAAATTTGGTTTTTTCATTCTACATTGCTTCTTGTAAAGAAATTTGGCAATGGAGATGGCTGGAAAGGAGAGGCAGGTCAAAACAAGGAACCATAAGCTGTCTTGGCTTATGTCCAAGATAAATAAGGGCTGACATAAACACATGTTTAATTTTATACCGGTTCAGGCTGGTTTAACTCCTGTATGGAGCCAAGCGCTCATTTTGCTTGCACTTGATGAAGATCACCTTGTGTAGGTTCAAGGCATGTAGCATCTAGGTGCGCGCGCCTGGCGTGCTTTTGACTGCATAGATTCTTTGGGTTATCTTTCATGGAACTGCTCTTTTTTTATCTCCCAGCTACTAATGTTTAGTCATTTTCTTGGCATTGTTTATTTTCCAGATTACGTACAAAACAGTTTTTGCTATTGCTTCATGTTGTTTACTGCATGAAAAGAAAATATGTTCTGTTTTTTGCCAACTTAATCATTAAAGTTAAGGCCTGCGGGTCAAATTGCTGTAGTTTAGAAGCACAACAGCATAGTTGTCAATAGCGTGGATAGCGGACGCTATCGCGAATAGCGTGGCGTGGCTGCCATATCCCGCTATATGGTGCGTAACGGCCAAAAAGCGACCACATAGCGCTGGTTTCGTGACTTCCGGCGACGAATTCTGGTGACGGAGCTGTAAATCTGCCGGAAACCAGCAGGAGAAGAGAAGAAAGCTGGAAGAGGTAGTGATGGCTGCGTAAAAGAGTGTTTTAGACTTTTAGGGTTAAATTTTCTACTACCTTATCGCTAAATACGAAATAGCGGGCACTATTTCATCGCTATCGCTACGTAGCATATCGGTAGCCCGTCGCTATTGACCGCTATTCGCTATTAACAACTATGCACAACAGTATGTTCGTCTGATGTGTAGTAGCGTATGCTATACCTTTAAATCAATCTTAAATTGTTTCTATGACAAATTATGGGGTATAGATGCATGTAATAGTAAATTGCAAATGAAGCTACAAGTTTTGTTCACGAGGACTGTGGATGAGTAGGTTGTAAAGTTCGTAGGTGGGTAATTAAAATGGGTCATGAAGAGATTCATAAAAAGGCTAAAAACTAACTTTACAATGGAAACATATAGTCATCAATGGTATTATTCCCAATATGGTGACATGCTAAATTGGTGAGGAGCCTATTTGGTTCCTGTTTTATCTTTTGGATGATGAAATAATACAATTATCTAATTGTCAGTTCTTTCGGCCTCACTGAAACATCAAGCAAGCGACGTAAATACAAGTACCTAACAGTCTGCCAAATGAAATATTAGAACAAAAAATTGCATACATACGAGTAAACTAAGATCGTATGTTTGTCTTAAATCAAATAGCAATAGGATTACATTAGCTGTTTAGATGCAATAGACATAACTGATGTACAACAACATATGAGTATGAAGGGAATACATCTGCCATTACAAATTAGTTGCAATATGAACTTCATCACTTTGGTTTCTGAACCTCTGCCAAAGTGACAGTCTATGCTAATATACTTGGATGGTTGAGAGTTATTTCTATTATCCTTTTTTTTGGCCTTCTTCACACCATCATTGTTTGAACTGTTGAGTTTTTTTTTGATACTTCTGTAGGATCTTGTCGAACTTCTTTTCATCCTGTATGTGCAAGGGAAGCAAGTCACAGAATGGAAATTTGGGGAAAATTTGGATGTGATGATGTAAGCTTATATCATTCATTTTCCACTGAATCTACTAGTCACAGTTATTAAGTTCTGTTATAAATTGTTTTCTAATTTATCTAGGTCGAGTTGCGAGCTTTTTGCTCAAAGCATTCTGAAGTCCAAAAAGAAGGCAGTGCATCTATTGAAGATGGGGTGCTGGGGACTAGGTTAAACCTTAAAAGTCAAACAGATTGCGTTGATGGGGCAGAGGTCAAAGGAAGCAGCACTGGTGGAGATACTAAAGTGTCTGGTTCTAATAATGTCACCCTATTAAAGAAGGTACACTAATTATATTTTAAACAATAATTATTGGAAAAAGTTTGCATGTCACAACTTTACCCTTATCTGTTGGTTCTGTAGCTGATTGATCGAGAAAATGTCAATTTGAATGATCTGGCCTCAGAGATTAGTGTTTCTGCTAATTTGTTGGCATCAAATCTCGCTGTAATGCTTTGTTTGATGGGCTTTAGTTTGTAACAATATCATCTGAAGTTCTGAAAATTAAGAATTAATAATTTAATTGAAGTTGCTTTCTTACAATTGTTTGTTTTGTGGGATTATTGTCTCTTACAGGATGACTGCTTGCCTCCTGAATTGCATGGGAAAATAGTTAAATGGCTTATAAATAATGCTCATGTTGGTGGCTTGCAGAAAAATTTGAAGCTTAAAGTTGTGTCTACTTGCATACCCAAGGCTGAGAAAGAATCGGGTGGCGAAAATGCTATTGTTAGAGAACCAGACAACAACGTTGGGAGTTCTGTTAAATTGGCTCCATCTCGTAAGAAAAGTAAAGGCAATATTAGGGTTTTGAAGGACAACGGTCTTGTATTGGCGCTTAAGAGGAGTTCTGCAGATGATGGAGTTGTACTGGATGAGGATAACAATGGCAGGAGTTTTCCTAGACAGGAGTGTTCTCCGGATTCCAAGGAAAAGGTTAATTCTTTTTTTCTGAATTCTGAAGTCGGTAACTTTTTTGTTATTATTGTAGAGATTAATAGATGATATGATAATCAATTTAGTCAGTATGTTTCTTTCTTGTATATATATATATATATATATATATATATATAGGGTAGGGTTCCTGTAGGAAAATTGGTTTGTGTGAGAAGTGTAGGAAGGATTAAAAATTGATATGTATGCATCATTTTTTTTGGACGTATGTATCATTTTTTGGACGTATTCATGATGTTTTGGATTGTTTTGCTTAGAAAAACAACCAACATAACAATTTAATAACCGAAAACAATGTATTTTAGGCTTAAAAACTTAAAACACTATGTCAATAACACTTTAGCAGAGTGTTTTAAGTAATTACTAGGGTGTTTTATCTGTAATTTAAATTTAATGACTATAATACATTGGATTGTGTTTTAAATTTTTTTATATTGTTGTGTTAAGTGTTTTTCAAGCCAAAACAACCCAAAACATCATTCCAAAATCAAAAACATGATGGCTACATGTCGATTCTTAATCCTTCCTACACTTCTCACACAAACCAATTTTCGTACAGGATCCTCTACAAACCTATCTAGTTTTGACATAATAATTCCTATAACATTGGTTTTTATTGACGCTTCTAGATTTAATATTACAGAAACGCTACATCCAAATAATTTAAATTTTGTTTCTGCAGATATCTCCTGAATCTTGCCCAGCTTCTGATCAATTGGCAGGTAACACTGTTGACCATAAAGGTGCAGTTTATGATGTTTTTTTTCTGGATTAAATTTGTCTGGATTCAACCTTATTTTTCCGTCATTGGTAAATACATAATTGTCATGCAATTTTGATGAATTGTTGCAATACTTCCATTGGCCACGATAGAGTCGCAAAAAAGATCCACCTACCCTTGAAATGATAGTTAATTAGTATTGAGACTGGGAAGATTGATTACCTATATTTTTGTTCTGTCAGATTTTTCAAGTATAGCCCTTTTTAGGGATTTGCTTCACAATTTAGTTTATATGGTTATAGAACAAATGTGCCATCTTTTTCAGGTGGCCTTGTCAAGTTAAGCCCAAGTCAAAATGGCTGTGGTCAAGTGGAAGGGGGTACCAACTCTAATTGTGACACCAGGGTAAAATCCAGTGTGGCGAACCATGATTGTTCAATTGCTATGAATGACAGCGCTGTTCCTATGTGAGCTCTAGAATTTTTATATTTTGTAACTTGCTAATTATCAGTATAAGAACTGGGTGTTTTGAGGAATTTTTATTTGTGTTGTATGTCTGTGATTATTTGGTTCTGCATGAATACCAATGTCTAGATATCTGGTAATGCAGTAGAACAGAAGCCTCACCTGGTTCTTATATCCACCCACTTATTCGGATTCACAATCAAGTTTCTACTAAGATGAAAGTTGATGAGGGTGATGGTAATATCTTGCCACATGCATATTTCTCAAAGTTTGTTTATGATGATGTCATTCTGATGAAATCATTCTTAGGTTCTGGAGTTGGTTACAATCACCCAAATCAAAATTCAGCTTCTTTTGAGTCGAGCTGTGAGTTGGAAAAAACTAAGCGGATGAGCATCATAAGTATGTCTCCAGTTGATGAAGTGGAAGGAGAACTGGTTTACTATCAGCATCAGCTACTTTGCAATGCAGTTGCGCGAAAGCACTTAAGTGGTCTCTTTCTTTTCCTGTGCCTCTTATTTCCATTTTGTAGTGCCCAATTCCTTCACTTGTGTATCATGTTCTTACAATTGAAATCTATTTTCTTTTATTGGCTTTTGTGTGGCACATGCAGATGTTCTGATTTCTAAAGTCATGAAGTGTCTTCCACAAGAGATTGAGACTGTACGAAGACATAGCTGGGATGCTGTGTTGGTGAGCCAGTATCTTTCTGACCTTAGAGAAGTCAGAAAACAGGGCCGAAAAGAGAGAAGGCATAAAGAAGCTCAAGCTGTGCTAGCCGCTGCAACTGCCGCTGCAGCAGCTTCATCTAGGCTGTCATCTTTAAGGAAAGATACAGTTGATGAGTCTCCTCACCAAGAGGTAGTTGACAGTTGATTCATTTTTGTAAGTAATACTATGACTATTGTAGTTATGTCTAAATGAAATTAAGTTTGTTTTTATCTTTATTTTGGTGTTTAGAATACCTTAAAAATAAAAGCTTTTGGTGGGAGATCTGCACTTCATGCTCAACAAATCCCTCAAGCAAAGGAAACACATCCCAAGTTGTCTGTAACTTGGACTTCACCTGAAATGCACTTTAATGCTTCATCATCTACTTTGGAAAACAAAGTTCATTCTAGGGTTTGTGACGTTTGTAGAAGGGCCGAGACGATTTTGAACCCTATTATTGTGTGTTCTAGTTGCAAGGTTTAACCACTAATGCTTAAAATGAATAGTATCCTCTATTTCTTTACCCTTTTGTCCCCTGTGAAGAGTTAATCCTATGCTACTATGTTAACAGGTGGCTGTCCACATTGATTGTTATCGTAGTGTCAAAGATTCCACAGGTCCATGGTTTTGTGAGTTATGTGAAGATCTATTGTCGTCTAGAAGTAGGGGCGTTCCCTCTCGTGTAGGGGATTGTAGCTTATGTGGTGGCTCTACTGGTGCTTTTAGGAAGTCAACTGATGGTCAATGGGTCCACGCCTTCTGTGCTGAAGTAAATATCTTTTTTCTTTTTGCTATCTAATATGTTGTCCTTTTATGATTCTCGCATATGTTACTTTTGTATGTATTGTAATCTGAATGACGTAATATTATGTTTCGATTTTATGATGTAGTGGGTCCTAGAATCAACATTCAGAAGGGGGCAAGCTAAAGCTATTGAGGGCATGGTATGTGTCTAATAGCTGCTTACTTAATGGAGACTAGTGTCAATTTTTCAGTTTATATTAATCACAACCGATGCTATACTGTATGGGTTTTACTTAGAGGTTCCTCGACCCAAGTGCTTGTGAATGGGTCGATTCGAGGTGTGCTTTAATTCCTAACAGGTCAAACATGTATATAAAAAATATACTCCCTTCGTCAATTTTTTTCCCACCTTCCTATTTTAGTTTTTCCCCAAAATAAATGTCTACTTCCGAATCTATGAAGTTATCCTTTCTACCCTTATCATTAAACCACATTAATGGCATATTCCTAATACTGTGTCCATATGTGTAAAACTGCTGTTTAGCTATCATACAATGCAGTATTAGTATTAGTATGCATTTTTTTGACGGAGGGAATATCTGAAAAGGAAATGATTCATATGTATCAGCTGTAAGGCTTTCAAAGTGTATACTTATTGTATAAAACTTTTTAAATGATCCATTTTGATCCCGACCCGTTTGACTTGTTACCCAACCCACTTAACTCACCCATATTACCAACTTTGTGTCTAGTTATGAAAACATTGGTGCTCTCTTGTTCATTTTAATCATGTCATGTTGCAATGGCAGGAGGCAATCTCCAAGGGGAATGACATTTGCCTTGTTTGCAGCCGCAGAGAGGGTGTTTGTATAAAGGTGAGTCTTGTTTATCTCAGCTTTTACATGCTTTTAGTTTTTTTTTTCACTGATCAAGCTTCATCATTGATTAACAAATTTCTAAAATTTATTTGCAGTGCAATTATGGTCACTGTCAAAGTGCTTTTCATCCTACTTGTGGTAGTAGTGCTGGCTTCTTTATGAATGTGAGGACTATTGGTGGGAAGATACAACACAAGGCTTACTGTGAGAAACATAGCCTGGTGGAAAGGACAAAGGTTTATGTTTTTCCTACTTCTATTGATATTTTTTTTTTAATTATGACAACATCTCTAGTTTCTAATAAGTGTTTATTTTGTATGCTAGGCTGAGACTCAGAAACATGGTACGGAGGAATGGAATTCTCTGAAGAAAGTTAGGGTGAGTTACTGTGTCGTCTATGAGTTCTATATGTTCCTTTGTTCAAATTTTTCTGTCCGAGTACCATTTTAGAACGATGATCAATTTTTCGTGATCCTTTTTTTGTGCAGGTTGAATTGGAGAGATTACGCCTTATCTGTGAAAGAATAATAAGACGGGAGAAATTGAAGGTATGCTTTCTTTTAACAGTTTTGGTGTCTTCTGGAATATAAAATATTTGTGTTTTCGTTTTTGTTATAACCGTAGTATCAAAGAAGTCTCCCTTGGTTCATTTCGTGGCCATGGGTGATGGGTTATCGTTTTACCTTCTTTCTAATGGCTTGCTACTCATTGTAGTCGCCACTCAAGAAAAGGTTCCAATTTCACAGAATATTAGTTCTTTGTATTTGCCCAAAAATATCTGCACTTTTTATTTTTTTTATTATTAGGTTGTTTGTTGTATAAAATTTGTGGCTCTTTTTGCTTCTTTATCCATATATGGCTTATATTAGAGGTATAATTTTGAATTATTGCATTTATATACACATATTTGACTTGGCAAGTGTCGACTTCCATTTTTTTGTACGATTAATGAGATTAGATTATGATTTGTCTTGTTGCAGCGTGAACTGATATTTTGTTCACATGACATGCTCCGTTGTAATAGAGAATCAATATCTTCAATGCGTGTTTGTAGCACTTTCGTATCGCCTGATGTTAGTTCAGAATCTGCAACTACATCCTTAAGAGGCGGTTACACAAACAGTTACAACTCTCGCAGTGAAACCATTCAAAGATCAGATGACATCACAATTGATAGCACGGTTGCCGGAAAGCGCCGCGTTAGGTTTCCAATGCCAATGGCAATGGACAATGACCAAAAAACTGATGACAGCTCAACTTCTCAAATCTTCACTCAGACTCCTACAGGTAGACCACAACTTTCTGGAAAACAAATTCCACAGAGACCATCTGCAGTTTCACGATCTGCATCTGATGATATGGGCAAATTCTTCCGGCATGGAAAGGTATTTTTTTCTTTTTTCCTGTAGTGTTTATATGCTTAATATTTGTAACACTTGGCCAACAGGGGTGATCATGGGTAGGCGGGTTTGGTGATTCGGTTATTGTCTTAAACCAAACACTTTGGTTATTAGAAAGCCATCACTGGTCAGTTATCTGTTATTCAAAGGCCGGTCTGGGTTTACGTTTGGTAAAAACTGATCTTAAGGATGGTTCTGGTTTTTGTTCGGTTAATTGGTTTGTTTTTTTGTTTAACCGGGTTTCTATTAGTTTCTTTTAAAGCTGATATTTGTGTCATTGTTATCCATGGAACATCGGGTCGATTAGGTTTTTACAGTTGCATAAATACTTATAATGAATCTGTGCCACTACAGTCGGTTATTAAACAAATCATAACCAAACTAGTCGCTTTCTCAATTGATTCAGTTAGGGCAGTTCTGTTTTCCCAGTTATCTGTTTTTTTGCTCACTACTATAATGTGCCAACATTTGCATGACAGCATAGCGAAACATTTGAGAAAGAAGTGGTCATGACATCAGATCAAGCATCTATGAGAAATCAACGATTGCCTAAAGGATTTGTTTATGTTCCAATTCGTTGCCTCTCAAACGAGGAGGAAACCATTGCTGCTGCGGCGGCGGCCGCTGAAGAAAATTCAGGACAAGATGAATAAAACATTTGTGTCACTACCCAGACATAACAATTTACCCATGGCAGCACATGGGAAGCGTATTCATCACCTGGTGAGATAACGCGAGTAATTTGTGCTTGTTTCTAATGGTGTTGTATATTGATTGAGAGGAAAAAGTAGAGAAAGCTGTACAGTGGTATCAAAAGTGGGTTTTGCTTTTTTGTTGATTTGTTGTAGCACTAGATTTATTTTACTTTAATTTGTTTAGTTGTAATCTTATAGAAAAAGATATTTGCAGTGGGTTGTAAAGTTGTGTACATAGAACTTACAGCTTCAAGAAGCAATTGCACAACACAACATTTTAGTTAATTGTACAAGTCCTGAGTCTCGACTCTCCTGCTTTACAAGAATCAGGCCTGTTTTATAGTGGAAGGCTGGCGTCGTCAACGCCTACAACGCGTACACAAGATGTTGATCTGTATGGTAGTTACCAAAACACTCGGTGTCAACAAGTTCATAACAAATAGCATACAAAAGCAGAACTGTTCTCTCTTTGATGTGTATGCATGTTCGTGTTACAAAAACATGTGAAGCTCACTTTGCAAGCAAGTGTAATGAGTTGTGTGAGGTATACTTTTCCGCAACTTTCTGAATAATCAAAATTGGTTTCTTAAGTTATTTGATAAAACCTTGCTTTAGTTATAAATGATATGTTTCGATGCGTTATAAAAACATTAGTTATTGTAAGTGATGTTAAGCTTGATTTAACGTCAAACATCCTTGAATTGATGCATGTTGAATACCGAAGAATGTGTAGACGTGTGTGTGACTTGGTGTTTTTAATTTGACTTGATTAATCTGTATCCTTATGCCATAGTTGATTCATCCATTGAGAATTGTTACTCTAATGTTTGGTTCTTTATATTTTGATTGCTCATGTCATCATTGAACTGTGTATTGGTTGTATGTGTTCATAAAACGGACTATGTTATGTGTCATCCCTACAAAGGTCTTGCGCAAGTAGTAGTTCAAACGTCAAACACACTGTCATCTTCTAGATCTTCCATGTTTCGCTTTGCTTTTGTTTGGTGGATAATGAAACAAATGTTGCTCAGAGCTTATTAAGTGGCACGTCTCCTAATTCGCCTCCTCAAATGTCTTCTACTAATCGTTGACATCGTACAAAGTAATACTCCTTTTGAATGAGCTAAACACCAACTATGTGAGGTTCTAGATGGTATGACCGAGGAGGCGTAAATGACCTCATATAAAACACATATAAGAGATTAAGCAATCCATTTTGGGTGGTAGATATACACAACATCTTATGACGATGATTAGCCATTTCTTTTTCTTCAACAATAGTTGTAGAATTTTGAAAATAAAAAAAAAGAACTATAAAACATGTAGACAAAAGAGGACATGCAAGTATAAAGATATTTCTTATGTTAGGTGAAAATAAAAGAAACTACTTCATGTAGACTGTAAATAAAGATGAATACAAATAGATACACCATATACACGAAAACAAAGCTGGTACACAAAGTAGATAACACGTCTCAATTATTTTTTTTGGTCAGAATACGCTATTCAGACCCGTATCATGACTATAAATGTACAAATTGGTATTATGCTTAGTTACATAAAAATCAAAATAACAAACTTTTGTTTTTTTTTTCCCTTAAAAAAGGCATTATATTTTAGAATAATATTTATTGCATAATCCATTAACAGTGTACAAGAATCCAACATGTGCAGGGTCCAAGGGTGTCATGCTAACTTGGCATGATAATAGCATTCTTATTTCCATGACTCAAAACCACAACGTTTAGGTCACATGATAACAACCTTACCACTGTTGCTCCAAACTTCGCCACTCCAATAGTCATGTACTCATTAAAACAATCATATTATAACGTAAGTAAAAAAAAAAAAAAAAGAACAAATTGACCAAGATGTCTTCACATGTTTTATCATAATTCATAAGTTAGCATGTTTGTATTCTTAGGGGATGTACTTTTTTTTAAAATTCTTTGGAATTGCTAGGAAATAACAGCAACCCCACTAAAGATACATATATACATGTACACATGTAACCAAACAACATAGTAGTCATATTTCCCTACATTGACACACATCAAGCATCCCTTACTTTAAGCATCACCTCTGTGTACGACGGTTCATCATCACTCTCCAGGCTAGAAACTGAAGAGCTGAATTTACGAACCAACATGGTGAAACACGGTACAAATACAATGTACAGAAGGCCGAAGATAAACGGGGCCAAAACCAACCACCCCAATAACTGCACATAATGCTAACTAGTTACTAATTCAGTTATGGTGGTATTAGGATGCGCGTTTTTAAAATGATTATCCAATATTCAATAATTATATATTTTTTTTGTTAGAATAAGAATGTAGTGTTTGTGATCGTTGTTTTACATACCGCATGAACAATGCTTAGCAAGATCTCCTTTGAAGCTTTGCCGGTCAATATCTCCTTTAAAGCATCGGCGGTTAAAGGAAAATGAGCTCCACCCGTTAGAAACTCACCAAACCGTAGGAACACTATTATCAAACTATAACCGTAAACAGACATAAATCAGAAAAAAAGACTTGATACATTTATGTACGAATCGCTGCTAAAGTTCATCTGTCCCCTTAAAATTACAACAATTTATCTTTTTGGAAAGTTTTAATGTTAAAACATCTACAACAATTTAATAACTCATATAATTTCATTAAATTATAAAGCCAACATAATCCAAGCAATTATCCTTTTACGAGATTTATTCATTTAGAGCCTCAATTACTTCTATAATCTGGAGGGCCAAAGCGCGCGAGCACACACACACACATAAACATGCGGTTATAGGTTTAAGTTTAACCATCAAAGAAGTCCATATTTTGAGCAAGTGTAGCCTTTATCAACAAAAAACAGCACTGAGTAGGTCACGCGGGTTGGCTAAATTGTTTAATTTGTAATTTTTGTACAGGTCCGTTAGCTTAATACATTTTTTGTCCTAAAATTTAAATGATTATTTTTTACAATTAATAACAAGTCCTGTACAATATTTGAAAACTATATCATTTCAACATTAGTATGATCTTTAAATAAATAATTTCTATGTAATAAATATGATGGGAAAACATATAACTTTTGACCCATTTCTATTTAAGCCATTTTTTCATTTTACCTTTCTGACTGTATATTAATCATAACCCGACACATATATAAGCGGATGGATCAAATTGCTACCTCTAGTCAACATAGTTAATAGAGTGAGAACCGTATACTCAACAATTTCGCATTAAGGCAACGGAAAAGAAGACAATATAAAAAAAGTGATTTAGATAATATAAGATGACTTGACCTGAGCTCTATCGGAGTGGCCACAAAATTGGCTAGCATGATGGTTGGAGCATTGACGGAAGTCCCAAGCATTGTTACAGCCAGCACACACAGAAAAAAAGTAACTCCTGTTTTGAGAAACAAAAAACAGGTTAGTTATATTAAGCATAGAAAAAATTATAAAAGTTGCAATTTATTTATTTAAGCAATAAAAACTGCAATTAATTTATTTAGGGATTAATAAAAACTGCAAGTAATTTATTTAGGGATTAATAAAAACTGCAAGTAATTTATTTGGGCATTACTAAACGATGTATCAAGAGCATACCGACAATTGGGAACACTCCTAAAGTAATTCCAAGAGCTGCAGAGAATGCCAACTCCTTCGGCTGTGCTCCCCTAAAACATACTCAATAAAAAAAGTCGATATCAGCAAAACCTCGTGCACTATGATTTTAAACACAAAACTGTTACAAGTTAAAACTTCAAATTCAGGGAAAAAAGTGAGTATTTTAACATATATGTTTTATATTATTCTGATCATAGAAACAAAAGGCAAAATGCAATACTCTTTCTTTACTTTTAACCAAACAAATAAAATCAGGTGTGGAACTTTCAAACCCGAAAGCGGGTTTGGGTATATACATCTGTGTTTTTTGGGGTAGTTTGAGAACAACTGTTTATTGACATTTGTGTTCTTGGATGCTACATTGTAAGTTTATACTTTATAGTATTACGTAATATGCAAAAAAAAAAAACATTTGTTAAACAGGCTGTGTTCGTGTGTCACATAATTTTCAGGCTCGTGTGTCTCATGTAGTTTTCAGCCTCGCATGCCTCACATGATTACCAGGCTTGTGTGCCACAGAACTTTTAGGTTCATGTGTCTCATATTCCACATTCAGATTCTTCAAACATTTCTAAATTCAACCCACAAACCATAAACCCTGCCCGTTTAACACCCCTATATATAACCGTTAGCAATACGAACTCAAACGGAAACGAATCAGTAACCAAAACCACATCTACTCTACTAAATCCCCATAAAACAAAACAAGCAACATACATACTTTCTACAACAAGAAAACCATTACACAACAATAATCACATCAATCACATAACATATTTAAGGTTACCAAATACTCACTTTAATTACCACATATTCACAAAACATCTACAGTATGAAAAATCATAAATCATCAATCTTTAATAATTAATAATATCATACAACATATTTCTTCAACCCAGTACCCCAAAACAGATTAAAAAAAACCCTAAAAATCAAGATGATATAATAATAATAATAATAATAATAATAATAATAATAATAATAATAATAATAATAATAATAATAATAATAACCTGCTAAGAATTTCAACAAAGGGGTCAACGATATGCTTGTTAAACCAGGTACCAATTGCTCGTAACCCAGATCGTCTTGACACATCTGCCATCGATTTACTTTAAAGTTTTTATGATTAGTGAATCAAATATATGAACAAATATGTTGTTTATGAATGAATAAAAACCGCTTTAATTATCCATCAAATAACTGATTGATTAAAGATTTGGTTGCAATTAAAGCGATGAATTTGGATACGATATCCAACAACAAGAGTTTATTTATTAAACCTTTGTTTGTAAAGTGGTTCGGTTTTTGTTTGAATATTCTTTTTGACGTTTTAGGTTTATGTTCTTGTTCTTATTGGGTACCGAATCTACACGTCACAAGCAATTGGGCCATTTGGCTGAAACCGTCTCCCGCCACGTAGACAATAAGTTTTTATTTTTATTTTTTTAACGGCAAGGTACAACGTGTGCTGACTATCATGACATCTGGCATTGTTGTTAGGGTTGACTACCCAACCGCCGCCAGACCCTTGGCTCTCCTAGATGTGCGAAAACCCGGCCTCCACCAGCCCGAAGACACGACAACGGAAAAATCGATAAAACCTCGCTTCTTATCCGAGTCGAACCGACGCCACTCGTATTCGCTCTTTTAACTATTTATGTTGTGGTTTAACTTAAAAAAAAGCACACACCATAAAGTGTGTGATTGGTTGCTTAGGGTGGACCCTACAACCTTACCCCTCTAACGCTTATTAATGACTCCACGCCCTGGTTGGTTAACGCTCCCGACACAATGTTTGGGGCTTTAACATGGTGATGCGGTAATAAACTAAGTATAGAAATCGCATAATCACCCATTTTTGGCTTTTTGGATTCAGTTTTTGAAACATTAATTTCAATCAAAGTGGAATTTGGTTTGATTGTTTATACGGGAAATTTTTATATACTATACAAAGTGAATGGAATTGTAACAAAGTGTAAGGATTTCTATGACATCCTGAAGAAAAATAAGAAATTCGAGTAGGGACAAATGCATGAAAAGGCATTACAAAATTTGAAGCAATACTTGGCAACAACCACTCCTAATGAAACTTGATGATGGTGAACCCTTGTCCTTCTATCTTGTTGTTTCAGGGAATGCTACCAGCGCAATCCTGGTAAAAGATTTTGAAGGTCAGCAACATCCTGTATACTATGTAAGTAAAACTTTATTGAATGCTGAAACAACGTACTCTCAGCTGATTTTGTGGTTGATTTTAGTAGTGATATCCAGAATGAAGTGGATCTAGAAGTTCAACAATTAAACGAGAACACAGAAAAATGGATTTTATACACGGATGGTGCTTCAAATATAAGAGGCGCTGGATTAGGAATACTACTAAAATCGCCACAAGGGAACATAATAACCCAGGCAATTAGATGTGAATTTCAAACAACCAATAATGAGGCTGAATATGTGGTGTGCGTGGGTTTTACAAGACTTAAACTTCTTTTCTTTTTAAAAATGGCAAGTTCCTGGAGAAATGCCAAAAATGGGGAAAAGAGAATTAAGTCGGAAAACTGTGGGACGCTTTCAAGTTTTAAATTTATAATCTAAAACGATAGTTGCCCAACGTTCTAGACCCCACACAACAGGCAAGTGTACCTATCGTGAGTAGTATAGAAATGTGCAAGTACCGAGTATCGAATCCAAGGACACGATTTTTACTACTCAGCTTCCTAAAAATTACTAAAAGAGTTTTAAAAATGCAAGAAAAGTAAAAGAGAGATGTAAACTGTAAGAGAAATCAATAGCGAAACAAAGGTGTCGCTTCGGGATCAGATGTTGCCTGGTATGAAATAATAGTAGACTCTTGTTAAAGTGGTGTGTTTAAGTTGCGCACTTTTGCTTAACTTTGAGTTGCATTACCGCATTCTCTAGAGGTGACTGTTATCGCATAACTGTGTAAACGATTTGTGTTCTTAAGATTTTTATGAGGGTCTCCCAAACCGGGCATCTCACCTCTCAACAATGAGGGGAAGATGACCCGACACTGTGACGTCCCAACCCCGAAGTACCCACCTCCCAGTGTTGCGATATAGACATCTAACAACTCTAAACTTTTATGAATAACTTGTCGGTGGCTGGAGCATGACCGAACAAGCTACCACTTAATATCATAGAGGAGTCGTGACTAACCAGAACACGTCCATCCCCTACTTGAATGAATTCCTATTACTAATTGTGTGGCAATATAGTAATGAAAGAAAATAAAGACCGTTTTCTTCCAACACGGGTTCACCAATTCTTGATTTGCGCCAAAGCTATCACATAGACTGTTGGTAGTGAAATCCTCAAGATAATTTTACCTTGTATTTTCTATGTGTCATCCTCAGGATACTGAAGGACTGAACAGGATTCAGGATGTAATAGTGTTTTACCTTATGTACATCATGAGGATGGACTAATGAATTATCTTATTGTTATATGAATGCAGGTACACTTAAACAATATTAAGACTTGTAACTCTTCCCTAATGGCTATATAGTCTTATTCAAGTCAAAAGAGCTGAGGATGGAAGAGCTATATGTATGGAAGAAGTCCTTTGCTAAAGAATAGGTCAAACATGTAACCGCTTGATATAAATGAGAGGCGAAAATCAAGGAAACGGTTAACCAATGTCTATATTGGTTAACTCTGCTTCAAAGCTCACATGAAACGGTCAAGGATCTCACTAAAGAAGGCAGATTTCATGGGATCTTTATTTATTTACTTGTAACTACATATAGGGGTGTGATGAACGAAATAGGACACTTACACTGACTTACTTGTGATCACACACTTGACACTTAGCTCTCAGCTATCAAACTCACACTTTCCTTAGTTACACACACACTACACAGAATTGTAATCTTAGTTATTCGTTCATCCCACTTCCAAAGTTGTAAACATTTATTTTTATTAATATTAACAAACAAGGCAGGGGCTTAGACTTCTCCCGAGGTTTTGTGCCAACGATCATCATTGATCAAGGGTTTTCCTCGTACATCGAGTGTTTTTCTCTTGTTTAATTTCGTTTATATTTATTTGTCATACCCTTTGTGTCAGATAGTTACATCCTCAGGATATAACTGTCCATCATGACCAATTCCTTTGTTATCCTGAACATAGTTGTCAATAATTGTTTCTTTTACATCTTAAACTTGTCATCCTAAAGATATAACTGAGCTTTGAACATATAAACAGTTTTAGCACTCTACCTTATATTTTCTAATTTGGAAAACAAAGTTATTTTTACTAAGTAATTTTTGACCACAACATAGACAATGAAGCTAAGTCACACAATCAAGTCTTGGTTTATCACTAGGACCAACTATAAAGACCGTACCGACCCTAAGTTAGATTTTTTTATAGTAGAGGATTAAGCCACAAAATGTGTATATTTCTATCCACAAATGGGCCAATCACTACTTGTGGAATTAGGCTAGCTTGCAAGTGCGCGGGTTGTTACACACCGCGGGTACACTCACAAGTCCATCCACTTCTGATCAAAACACCCACAAGACCAAATACTAAGTGATTAATTAGTTAATCATTAAACAGAGTTTAGAGTAGAAAGAATTATTAAGAACACAAAACACAACTTTAAACAAAAGATAAACTATTTATTTCATACCAAGTTCCATCATCACCCTAGCAACACCAAGAGAAATCTAGCCTAGCAGGGTTGATACAACAAGCTCACAAGGTTGGTTTTGTGTACAAAACATGGTGAGGGTTGTATGGAGATTTCTAGTGGATTTGGGTGATTTTGGGTTGTTTCTCTCTCAAATGTGGTGTTTATGGACTGATCCTAAGCTCCAAAGGACACTCACAAGTCCCAAAGATGGCTGAAACTTCGTGGAGAAGTGTTGGTTTTTGATGTTGGAAGGGATGATCAAAGTGTGGAGTGGAGACCTCAATTTATAGGCAATTCAGACCCTGCACGCCCGTGCAGTTTTTAGTGGCACGCCCCCGCTCGATAGCTGGTACTGTTGCAGAGTCATTTCGCGCAGAATCTTCTGGGTGTCAGAGGGTGCATGCCCATGTAGGCTAGTTTTGCACAAATTCTTGTTAGTCGTGGTCTGCTGGAGCCTTGGGGAGCACACATCAGTTGGCACGGCCGTGCACATGTGCTGGCACGCTCGTGCAACCCTGTAAAGTTGACTTTTTGCCTTCTGTTGACCTGGAAATGTTGACTTGTTGACCTGGGATAGTTACACGGCCGTGCACGGCCGTAAGCACGGCCGTGCTGCATCTGGCACAGCATCAAAGTCTTCAATTCCTTCCGTTTTGTGCCGTTTTCCACTTCTTTTCACCTTTCGACCTCAAATCCTGCAATTATCAACATAGAAAGCTAGATCATGATAAAACTAAGATAAAAGTACGATTTTGGGTGTAAAATGGGTGAAAGTACGTGCAGTAAACATGTCAATTTCTCGGCACATCAGTATGAAGCTCTCATTGCTGGTTTACATTTTGCCAAAGACATGAATATAAAGAATATACAAGTATATGTTGATTCCTTATTGATGACTAATCATTTTAATGGCTCCTATGCAGTTAAAGGTGAAAAATTAGCTGTATATCTTGAGATAGTAAGAAAATTAGCATATTATTTCGAAATTTTTGCACTAACATAGGTACCTAGGGAGGAAAATGGTGAGGCTAATGCATTAGTAAATCTTGGATCTTCATTAAATTTTCCAGAAGGATCCAACATCCCAATCATCTATATGCTGAAACCGGCAATCGATGTGTTACATCCTGAGGATAGCACTGTTCTTAGCACTCGGGATAAGGATAATTCGTCTTAGATGACCCCAATAGTGAAGTATCTTAAGGATGGTGATATCCCAAATGGAGAAAACTCTAGGGCATTCAGAATGAAGGTATCAAAATTCATTATCTTGAATGGTATATTGTACAAAAAATCTCTTGCAGGTCATACTTAAGATGTCTCAACAAGGAAGAAGCAAAGGAAGTACTAAAGGATATCCATGAAGGAGATTGTGGAAACCATACAGGAGGAAGAGCTTTATATTCAAAGACCCTCAGGACAGGATACTACTGGCCTATAATGAAGAATGATGCAATGATGTACTCTAAAAAATGTGATGCATGCCAAAGGCATAGTAACATCCTACACGAGCCTACTAAACCATTATATTCTATTGTCTTCCCATGGCCTTTCATGAAGTGGGGGATGGATATAGTAGGAAAATTACCTAGAGCTCCTGGTGGAAAGGTGTTCATGCTGGCCATGACTGACTACTTCTCCAAATGGATAGAAGCTGAATATTTTGTGCAAGTTAGAGATAAAGAAGTGGTATTGTTGTGGGTGAAAATCCTTAAGATGATTTTACCTCACATCCCTAATGTACCATCCTTAGGATGATGAAAGGCTCAACTGACTTCAGGATGTAATAGTATTTCAGCATGAGCACATCCTGAGAATGAACTAACAAATTGGCTTTCTTGTGTATAATTGCAGGTACAACCAAGTTATAATATAGATTTATATACTCAGCAACGTCTATATTATAATCCTCAATTGAATAAGTCAAATATAGAAGTGTAACTCATGGTCCAAGATTGAAGATGGAGTCAAAGTTGTAACCGATATACATTTAATATCGGCGACAAATAAGGAAACAGCTGGAATAATGGTTAGCTGAGGAGAAACCGTTATCCAATGACTACATTCTGTTGAAGACTTCCAACGTTCACCTGAAACAACTCTTAAACAACATTGAAGGAGCTTAACTACTTAGCGGATCTCACGGGATTCTTTATTTATTCTCATGTACTATATAAATGGGAGTATTGGACGAGTATAGGACACATTGCTTACACTATAGCTGCACACATACACTTAGAAACACTCACAATCATTGTAATCTTAGCACACTTGACCATTTGCTCATCCAAAGTTGTACTTTTTTACCAAATTAATATTAACAAACAAGGCAGGGGCCTAGTCTCCTCCCGAGGTTTTATGCCGACGATCTACAACTGATCAAGGGCTTTCCTCGTAGAGCGAGTGTTCTTCTTTGTGTTTTATTGCTTTATTTGTCCATTAAAAACAGTTCCATCCCGAGGATATAACTGTCCATACCGAAGCAAACTTAAGCCATCCTGAGCATAGTTGTCATATATTTACTTCCTTTTGCATCCTGATCAAGCATTTTCAAAATATAACTAGTTTTAACATTTGAATTACATTCTAAGCACCCTACCTCACAATTTCTAATTTGGAATACAAGATTATTTTTACTAGGTAATTTTTGACCAAAACAATTTGGCGCCCACCGTGGGGCAAGTGGTGCTATTTTAACAAAAAACTTTGTTAAAACGTTTTCTCAATTAACTCATTTTTACAAAACTTGACAACTATGTCTCCTTCCCAGATTACTATCTCTTCATCCATGCCACCATCAACCTCTACCAGAAACTTCATTTCAGGAGGGTCAGACATTTGTGGAACCTCATACTTAGCTGCTAAAAGACACGCGAGGGAAACAAAGTCTGAAAAAGGAGAAAGACCAACGAAGACGACCATCCTGATGACCTCCAAAGTGATCAGCTTTGAGGAAGAAGACCGAGAAAACATTCTTGACCTTCATCATGACGGTTTGGTTATTACTTTATATATTGCTAACCACTTTGTTCGCAGGATTCTCGTAGATGGAGGAAGTTCAGTAAACATCATCCAGCTTGAAGCTTTCAATAGAATGAATATCCGGGAATCTGAAATGGTTTCCAAATCATCAGTCTTGGTGGGCTTCAGTGGGGAAACTAAGAGCACGGTGGGTGACATCAAGCTACCAGTATATGTAGAAGGGGTGAACTCTATACAGAGATTCTGTGTGATAGATTCCCTATCATGCTACAATGTCATCCTGGGGAAACCCTGGATACATGACATGAAGGCAGTCCCTTCGACATATCATCCGTGTGTTAAACTACCCACACCTTGGGGAGTTGTGAAGGTCAACAGCGATCAACAGGAAGCTAAGGATTGCTATACGACATCAATGAAGGCCTCATCTCGACAAGCATAGCAATTACTAGGGGTGTTCAACGAATCGAATAACGAATTTTCGAATTATTCGAATCGAATTTCTCGAATTTTTAATAATTTTACCTGAATTCGTATTCGATTCGTATTCGCTTAAAATTCAATTTATTCGATTCGAATAAGAAACTCGAATTCGAATCGAATTCGAATAAATTCGATTTAGTTAAAATTCACCATAAATTATAAATTGTTTTACGTTTGGTTTTAAAACTAATACAAACTCATTATTTTTTACATATAAAATACAAATCAACAAAATTTATAAACAACAATATGTCAAACACGGGAATAGTTAAAATAATCAAGAGTATAGTTTGTTATAGTTTTGTGATGTATAAGGTAAATATGTAAAATAAGGTTATGGTAAAAGTTGTAGAGATTCTGGGTTCTTAAAGTTTGACCAAAATTTAGAAGTTCTATTTTTCAATGTGTATATTTGTGTATATAACAATGTGTATGTGTGTATATATATTTAAAAAATATATGTACAGTTTTTATTCGAATTTCGAATCGAATCGAATTTAAAATCGTAAATTCGTATTCGATTCGTATTCGATTTACTGGAGTCGAATTCGAATTGAATCGAATTCGAATTGTTAATAATCGAATCGAATTCTTGGTAATCGAATCGAACTAATTCGAATTTCGAATTTTTCGAATTCGAATCGAATTCTGAACACCCCTAGCAATTACAGCAGGATGCATAGTGCCATCCTAAGGATGTTAAAGCACATCCTGACCAGGATGTAAAAGCCGTCTGCCTCGACGACAACAACGAGGATATCACTGTGCAAATCGGTAAGAATATCCCACATGATATTGAACAATAACTAATCTCATTTCTAAAATGCAGGATGTCTACTTTTGCATGGAAGCATGAAGATATGACTGGCATCTCTAAGGATGTCATTACTCACAAACTTGGGATTGATAAGAGTTTCAAGCCCATTCAGCAAAAAAGAAGGAAATTTGATCCAGAGAGAAATATCATCATACAAGAGGAAGTAGACAGACTGCTGAAGTCTAAGATGATAAGGGATGTGAAATTCCCAAGATGGCTGGCGAATGTTGTGGTGGTTCAAAAGAAAAATGGGAAATGGAGAGTGTGTGTGGACTATACAGACCTTAACAAGGTCTGTCCTAAAGAACCATTCCCATTACCACACATAGATTCAATGATGGATGCTACAGCAGGCCACGAGATGCTAACATTCATGGATGCATCCTCAGGATTCCAACAGATACAGATGGAACCAGATGATCAGGAGGATACATCATTCATGACACCATCAGGTATATATTGTTATATAGCCATGCCATTCGGACTAAAAAATGCAGGTGCCACTTATCAAAGGCTAGTGAACATGATGGTCAAGGAAAAGATTGGGGACACGATGGAGGTCTACATTGATGACATGGTAGTGAAATCCAAGAAAGCTGAAAATCACCTTCAGGATCTCAAAGAAGCCTTTGACATCCTGGATGCTTACAACATGAAGTTAAACCCATCAAAATGCCATTTTGGAGTTGGAGCTGGAAAGTTTCTTGGATACTTGGTAACAAAAAGAGGGATAGAAGCCAGCCCTGAACAAATAAAGGCCATCCTTGATCTCAAATCTCCAAGAAATATTAAGGATGTGCAAAGGCTGACTGGCAGGGTAGCAACCCTGAATAGATTCATCTCGAAATCCTCAGAAAAATGCAAGGAGTTCTACGACATCCTGAAAAAGAATAACAAATTCGACTGGGGACAGAGACATGAAGAAGCACTGAAGAAGCTGAAAGACTATCTTGCAGCAGCTCCTTTATTGATGAAACCTGAGGATGGAGAACCTCTCAAGCTATATCTTGCAGTTTCTGGGAATGCAATAAGTGCTGTCTTGGTAAAGGACTTCGAAGGGCAACAACATCCTGTCTATTATGTAAGTAAAACTCTGCTAGATGCTGAAACCAGGTATTCACATCTCGAAAAACTTATTTTAGCTTTAATAATGGCTTTTACTAAGTTAAGGCACTATTTTGAAACACATAAAATATATGTTCAAACTAATTATCCCATTAAGAATGTACTTAGAAAACCTGAAATGTCTGGAAGAATGGCAAAATGGTCAGTTAAATTAAGTGCTTTTGACTTAGAATATGAGCCTAGAAATGCAATCAAGTCACAGGCTCTAGCAGACTTTGTGGCTGATTTCAGTAGTGACATCCTGAGTGAAGTAGAGTCTGTTCAACAACTAAATGAACATTTGGAAAAATGGACTCTATACACTGATGGTGCTTCAAATACAAGAGGCACAGGTCTCGGAATACTACTAAAATCGCCACAAGGGGACAAGATACCCCATGCCATTAGATGTGCATTTCAAACAACCAATATTGAGGTAGAATATGAAGCTCTCATTTCTGGTTTACAACTTGCTAGAGATTTTCATATTATTAATATTGAAGTCTTTGTTGATTCTTTGTTGATCACTAACCATTTCAATGAATCATATGCAGTAAAAGGACAAAAGTTAGCTGTTTATCTCGAAATTGTTAAAAATTTAGCTACTTCTTTTGTAGAATTTTCACTAACAAAGGTACCTAGGGAAGAAAACGCTGAAGCTGATGCCTTAGCAAACCTGGGATCCTCCTTTAATCTACCAGAAGGGTCAAAGATTCCCATCATTCATATCCTGAAACCAGCGATCGAAGAGTGGCATCCTGAGGATAGCAAGGCACATCCTGAGGATAAAACAACCCATCTTGAGGATATCACTGTTTTAGCCACTCAGGATCAAGACGATTCATCATGGATGACTCCCATAATGAAATATTTACAAGAAGATGTCATTCCTGATGGAGAAAATCCAAAGGCTTTCAGAATAAAGGTATCTAAATTTACAATTATAGACAACGTTTGTATAGAAAGTCTCTTGCAGGTCCATATTTGAGATGTCTCAACAAGGATGAAGCAAACGAGGTGCTCAAGGACATCCACGAAGGAGACTGTGGAAATCATATAGTAGGAAGATCTCTATACTCAAAGAAGTTGAGGACGGGATACTATTGGCCTACAATGAAGAAGGATGCCATGCTATATTCCCAAAAGTGTGATCCATGCCAAAGACATAGCAACATCCTTCACAAGCCTGCTGAACCACTACATCCTATTATTTCACCATGGCCCTTCATGACATGGGGAATGGACATAGTAGGAAAGCTACCCAAAGCCACTGGAGGAAAGGTATTCATGCTGGTGATGACATATTACTTCTCAAAATGGATTGAAGCTGAAGCATTTGTGCAAAGTCAGAGATAAAGAAATGGTCTCATTCATAAAAAGAAATATCCTAACAAGATTTGGGGTACCATCTGAAATTATTTGTGACAATGGCTATCAATTCATCAGCAAAAGAACAAATGACTTTTGTGAGAGTTGGGGGATCAAGATGGTGACTTCAACACCAGTCCATCCTCAAGCTAATGGACAAACAGAATCTTCAAACAAAATCATCGTCAACAACTTGAAGAAGAAGCTTGGGGAAAAGAAAGGGAAATGGGCCGAAGAACTTTCATTTGTACTCTGGGCTGATAGGACTACTTCCAAGAGTGCTACTGGTCAGACGCCTTTCTCCTTGGTCTTTGGAACAGAAGTGATGCTACCAATAGAGATGGTCATGCCTACAACAAGGAAACATCTTCAGGATGCAACTACCAATTCCGAAGCATGACTACATGATTTAGAAACTGTGGATGAACTCAGGGATGCTACTAAATTAAGGATGACAGCATATGAACAAAGGATTGCTAAAGCTTACAACAAAAATATCAGGTTAAGAAGATTTCAAGAAGGAGACTTGGTGTTAAGAAAAGCCTTCCAAAACACAACGAAACCAAGAGATGGTAAGTTAGCTCCCAAGTGGGAAGGTCCATACTTGATCGATTCTGAAGCTGGTAAAGGAGCGTATTGGTTATCAACAATGGAAGGAGAGATTCTACCAATAGCTTGGAATGCTTTTCACTTGAAATACTACCATAACTAGGGATGCATGTGACTGATCTCTCTGGAAGAGATACCATGGTCCGAATCACAGGTGGGATGAAAGTGAAGGCTGATAGAGATGAATCATCTCCGTATGTAAGTACTTATCCTTAATCTATTTCGATCGATTATATTTTCACTAAACATGGTCTAGAAATAGTCCATCCTGAGAATTTTGTAGTACCATCCTGAAGATGGAATGCTTAGAAGACTAGGGGGCTGGCCACCCTCTCCTCCGTTAAGGTGTCTGACACCTTCCTAAGGTTTAAAGGTTTTCACCTTTCTCATTGGGTTAGCAACCCTCGCCTGGTGCGCACGATGCCCATGTATATTTTCGGGATGGTGGGACCAATCCATGTAAAAGTGGCTGACAATTTCATTATCTTTGAGATATACGATGGAGCTCTTAAGGTTTAGACATTTTTTAATGTCTCTTACGTATTTGGTCTAGTAAACAGGGCCTTGTCGCCAGTTATTCCTATGATTATTCCAAGTAATCAATAAATATTTCTCTAAATATTTATAGACAAGATATGATCTATCTGAATCTAAAGTCTCAAAACGGCCCACTCAGGTCTTTCAGGGAAGATATTAAAGCGGCGGATTGCTTTTTTTTAGATGGGTATCATTTTTTTTTGTAAGTTGGTTCACAAAAAAGGTAATTACTCTTCTTCTTTCTTGTTTTCTTCTTTTCTTTGATCCTGCAAAACTTTTTCGAACAAAAATTTTGAGGACAGGCAAGAAAACAACAAGAGCATCTGGGAGCGTTGGGGTCCCTAAAGACTTCGTCTCCCAGAACTTGTTAAGCAATCCTGACCAGGAGATCTGTTCCTTCAATGATAGGGACATCCAAGCCCTAAAGGACTCAGGGGCCTTCCCTAGTTCTGTAAATTTTTGTCCCTATGATCAGGGTGCAAAATCTGATTTTGCATCCTCTGTATGGGTCTGATTTGTGACACCTAGAAATTTTTTTGGTATTTTCTCTCACTTGACACCCACTTAACGCCAACTTTACAGGTTACTGAATTTCAGGACGAAATTCTTTTCAACTTGGGGATGATGTGATACCCCGCAATTTCAGGTTCTCACTTTAACTAAACTCTGGTTACATTCTATGCATTCTAGTTAACTAGGGTTAGCTAGATAAGTCACACGTTGCATAGTATTAGGTTAATAAACTGCATGAAGTGGTAATTCGAGGAATTACCAAACTATTTACAAGAGTAGTGAACCCCGAACGTTGGTGAATTGTTAAACAAGAAGATTGTGAAGTAATTGTTTGAGATTGATTACAATTACGTGCTCCTATGATACTCTGTGAAACTATGTGCAAACTGTATGTGATTACGTGAACTTAAACCGAAAACGTTAATAAAAATCGTAATGGGTGGACCAGTAGGATGGTTGGGGTCTTAACGCATGGGGTTACACTTGTTATGGGCCAAAATAGCGAAAACATCGAAGTAAACATGCAGTACAACGAAGCAGGCCACCCGGACTCCGCGCGGCCGCTCACGGGGGTCGGACGAACCCTAACCGCCGTAATCCATTATTTAAACGCTCTTAAGCCTCATGTAACCCCTAAACTCAACCCTAACGCCTCCTACTGCCCTATTACAAAAATATCAACCCCTAACACCTGCTAGGGCTCAAGAACACCATTCGGGAAGCATGTTATGTTTTTAAAACATCAAAACCTTGTTTGTCCAGGTCTGAAAGTATTTTATAAAAGTTAAAACATGATGTTTATGAAGATTAAAAGGGTCAAGCATGTTGTTATGTAATGAATATTATGTGTTTTACATGATCATGTATGTTCTTGATGTTTCAAATAACTAGGGTTTGTGAATGATAATATATGCATGAATCTTGCTAGGTTATGATCAGGTTATATCTTATTGATGTTGTATAATGATTATTGGACGTTGTTGATCGATTATATTCTTGAATGGTTGATTATAACTAGGGTTATTACATGTTTAAAATCTGGACAGAATGCTTGAGTCAACTTGTAGGGTCTGTTACATGACTTGAAAGTATGAAACTTGATGATTTCTTTGCATGGTTGTATTACACATGGTGTTAGCTTTTCGTAATGGGCAAAACCATCTGATTTGGATGTCATTTGAGTAGTTTTTGGAATTTTAATTGAATAAAGGTCAAATCAGATTTTCGGACTTGTAAACTGAGTCGACTTTAAACGATCATAACTTGAGTTCTAGAAAGTGTTAGGTTATGAAATTTGGACAGTAGATTAACATTGGAATAACTCGGCTTTTCCAAGTGGAATCATCCCGTTTGGATGAATACACGATTTTTGGGAATTTTTCTACTAAACTGACCTGTTGTGAAAACTTTCTGGACAGAGCTGTGTTATACGAATTTTCATAATTTTTATGTTTGGTTTTCAGGCAAAACAAAAATATGGGTTGTCAAATAAACCCCAAAGAATATTTAGTAAACATTTGGGAGTTTAATTTGTTTGTTAAGTATTTTAAATAAATTGTTTTCCACAGCACACAATCTGCCCTGAAAACGCAGATTGCGTAGAGTATGTTTACGTGACTATTTGGAGTCCTATGTGGTATGTATTTGACATGAAATTGTATGGACACTTATGTGGGATGTATATGAAGTATAAAACTAATGTTAATTAATATGTTCACCAATGGGTTCATAGGGTTTACTTGTGCATGTAGAATCACTAGGTGTCACATACACGGTTTTGAACGTTTAAACGTCTTGGACAAACGGGTTATATGGTGTATTGGTTATACACATATACTCACTTAGTGACACTTGTAATAGGGAGTTGGTAGCACTCTATTGTTTTAGAATTTGGATAATTTGCTTGCAACCAAAGGTGAGTTTCACTACTCTTTTCTCAAAAGCATGCGTCTCGGGGAGACAACTTACTTAACTTTTCTAGTCCAGGTTTGGGACTACTTTTTTATTCCGGGTTTTGGGATGGGTTGATTCCTGGGAGGAATCGGATTTTACTAGTTTCACACTCTGTGTCCTTGATGAACTAAACTACACTCTATCACGGAAGTCCTTCACTATTTACCGAATGAGTTGTCAGGTGGCAAGCGGGTTACTAGTTAATAGCTAACAGGTTTGACAAACCTCACACCGTTCTGGGAGCCGGGCGTGAACTACGACCTTAGATTTTATCATTGTTGATAGGCAATGATGGGAGGCAAAAACCAGCTCGCGGGGCGAGTGCATCGTTTGAATAGCAATTCGGTATATCATTGTTTAGTTATCATGAATGGGTTAGCTACCCTTGGCATACGCTGAACTAGTGGTTCTTGGTTTTGGTTATTGATTATTATTTTCGGGTTTGGGAAACCTAACTGTTGATCTTGGTTTGGGAAACCTACACTTTACTTACCTTACTTTGTGAACTTACCAACTTTATGTTGACACACGATAGCATGCTTTTGCAGGTCTCTAGGTTTGGAGCACGATAGGACATGCATCATTGTGTCATGGGTTATGAACATTATTTAACTTATACTTTGCTTTACATTCAACGGTTTTATTTTGGGCGCGTTGTTTTGCGCATGAACTTAAACGATTATGTTTGATTTACGGTTCCGCAACTTATCTAAACTTTTTGGTTAAATGTTAAACTATATTTTGTTTTTGAAAACGAGCTAAATGGTTTGGGCATCTAGAGTCGTTCATATGACTTATGGGTATAGGGATCCTGGTATGTCACCCTCCTCGCGGTATAAACTCCGCAGCGGAATTTGAGGGTGTGACAGATTGGTATCAGAGCCACTGGTTATAGTGAACTAGGACTACATGATGAGTCTAGTCTATAAATGTCATAGCATAAGCATTGCATTAGTACACTCACAGCTTAAGTGCATAACTAGCTTTCGGGCTATGTACACTTGCTTAACAAGTTAAAGGAGATATATAATCCTTTAACACTAAATCCGATATAAAGCACATCCTTGGTGAAGGAAGAAAGCTAGGCCATGTAGCGCATCAATTGGGACTAGAATTCCATCTAGCTTCACGGATGGGGAGTTAGCCATCGAGTACCAGTGCGAGAACCAACCATTGAACACGGTGCAACATTACAGGTGAGAGAGGAAGGCTACTAGGAGGAACGAGTAAGACGTTAGTACTACACGCGACTCTAGATAACACTTACACCACTAGAGGAGGAGGAAGAGGAATTAGAGAAGGAACCCGAACCCATCAAACCCGAAGAGATTGAATATGGAGACTCTATTTTAACTGAGCACGGAGTCGATTGATTCCTATCTTCATTCGCTTGATCTTTCTTTCTTTTGTTCTAGACCCAGTCAAGACTGAGTTGTTCTTTTGAAGTTTGTTCTTTATTCCAGTTCGCCTACATCACGTGTGAATGATCGTATGGCCCGCATGTTTTTATGTCTCATGAGCTTATGGTAAATGTAGGATCACGATGGCTCGACGTGGACATGGACGGGGAAACATCAACATGACACAGGCTGAACTGAATGCACTTATCAACGACAGGGTGGTTGAAGCCCTCGTAGCTTTTCAAGCTGGTAACACCAAATCGCTTTATTCTCTTTCCACAAGCTGCAGCGTTAAACTCTTTACTCATTTGTGACTTTCGCTTTTGTACATAGGCCAACCTCCACATCACCCTCCAGTCTGTACCTACAAGACGTTCATGGACTGCAAGCCTCAAAACTTTGGGGGATCTAAAGGAGCAGTCGGACTACTAAGGTGGTTCGAAAAGTTGGAATCATGCTTCGCTATGTGTAACTGCCCACTAGCTGACAGGGTCAAACATGCCGCTGGTACCCTTGAGAATGCGGCATTATCCTTGTGGAACTCTCAGAAACAGATATTAGGTGTGGATGTGGCAAATGCTACACCTTGGGAGGCTTTCAAGGAGATGTTTAGGGAGGAGTACTGTTCTCGGGATGAAATTCAGAAGTTAGAAACTGGGTACCTAAACCTGAAGATGGTAGGGTCGGAAATTGAAGCTTACACTACTAGGTCACATGAGTTAGCAACTATGTGCCCTAACTACTCTACACCGCTCTACAAGCGGATTGAACTGTACATCAAGGGTTTGGTGCCACAAATCAAGGGTATGGTCAGTGCTGCAAACTTCAACAACCTTCAGCAGGTTATTCGTATGGCACACCAGCTGACTGATCAGAAGGTGGAAGAAGGACTGTTACCCCCTCGAGGTGCTTCATCTTCTGGTACTACTGACAACAAACGGAAATGGGAAGATGGCCCGGGAAAGGCCTCAAGTGGTGGTGGCGGTCAGCAGCAGCGAAAGAGGTCAGGTGCAAACGACAACAACAACCAGACCCCTTCTGACAATAACCAGGGTACTTACAAGGGGAGGCACCCAAAGTGTGAACTGTGCAACTATCACCATTCTGGTCCATGTGAGAACGGAAAGTGTGAACGATGTGGGAAAGCTGGTCATGCAGCTAAGGACTGTCGTACTCAATTCCCAAAGAGTCAGCAGCAACAGCAGGGGCAACAGAGTCGTCAAAATACTGGAAAAGGGTGTTTCCAGTGTGGGAGTGAAACCCACTTCAAAAGGACTGTCCCCAACTCAACGGTAACAACAACAATGGGAACAATGATGACAACAACGCGTGACGGGTACGTTCCTTATGAATAAGTAATTCGCTAATGTTCTATTTGATTCTGATGCTGATTGAGCATGTGCCTTTGGACTTTAGTGCAACTCTAGGGTTAGACCCAACTCTCTTTGAATTCAAACACACCATAGAACTAGCTGATGGTAAGCTTATCGAAGTTACCTAGCTCTATTACAATTAGAAACCCGTACGGTTTAACTAACCATTAGGTATCAATCTTATCATCCCAACTATCCCTTGTAGCTCTGACATCATCATGGGCGTGGACGGGTTGTCTAGCCATGAACTTAAATCCTTGGCACGAGATAGTAATTGGAGTCCCTCGTTCTGTGAGGGAAATCTTACGCCATCAAAACAATGCCAACTGATGTATTGCAAAATACATCGGTTATTTGTACATATTTGGAGTCGTTATCGAGTCAGTGTGTGTCGTTTATATATATTTTTCAGTTTCTATTTAGTATTTTATGTGTCACAGGAATCCGGATGGCAAAAGAGGCAAATTTATGCATAAACGGTGCTTTACGAGGTCCCGGATGAGTCGCAGGTGAAAAGAGAAGATAAAAATAAACAAAATTGGAAAAATCACCCCGTCGTGTCACGCGACAGACTCTCTTGCATGCTGTCGTGTCACGCGGCGCCTCCCTTTGCATGCCCCCGTCAGATTGAACCTGTCGTGTCACGCGACCACTTACCCAGAATCCCGTCGCGTGACACGATGGCCATCAGGAAGCCCAAAATGGTGTTTTTCAAGCCCAAATCGCATTTTAAAACCCTAGAACGAAATTTTAAGCTTCATTCTGCACTTTTGGACGAAAATAGAGCTGCTCAAGGTGATTCCAAGGCAAGGAAAGGGCAAGGTTCGAGATTAGAAGCTAAAGGATTGACTTCCTCGGGTGTTAATCATTCGGTTTATTTGTTTCTTAGTTTTTCTCATTCAAAACTCATGTTGATTGATATTATGAATCTTTTAATCTCTGTTTTGATGATGTTTTGTGGCTAAACTCTTATAGCTACCTAGACTAAGACAAATAACTATGTTTTGATTTGCGTTTTTACGGTTTTTGGAATTTGTTTTGGATTTATGATTCAGTAAAGATTTTGATTTCTCTAGATCTGGTGTATATGCGTATCTATTATTGTTTTGATTGTCACTTATTCACTCCACTTGCACTTTTGTGAATGTCTTTCATGTATGAGTGCTAGTTAGGTTGCAGACTTTGTGTAGCAACTAGTTTATGGTCAATAGTCGCGAGTTTACCATAGGAGTGATATTTGATGGTTAGAAGATTTTAGGTATTCTTCCAAGTTCAATAGCTGTGAGGTGAGGGCTTGTTGGTATGTCTAGATTGTTAAATTGCTAGGTTAGAGGCTTTGTGAGAAGATCTGCCTAGTTTCCCTTTCAACTCCTGCATATCAAGTTAGATCTAGGCTTCAATAATTACCCCTTGCACCTAGTGTAGTGAGGCTTTCGCGCTGTGAGGTAGATTGTCTAGCGAGTACTCGATCATAAGAGTTAGATAACCTGTGAGGGTTTGTACTCCAACCGGTAGTTTAACAGCACAACAATATTCTAGGGTATCCCCTTGAGAAGGGTCGAGGGTGTCTAGTTTATTCTTGATGTTTAGTATTTTAAGATCCCGGTTCCAAATCAGTTCCATAACCATAGAAGCTTATCAGGCATAGTTAGGAGTCTTGTCTAGGTAGTGTCTTGTCATCATCTGAATTCAGCTCAGTTAAGTTCTCGTCTTTAGTTCAGTTTAGTTAACCTTAGGTAATTTTTATTTTATTGCAATTTATTTTTCAGTAAAACCCCCATTTAAAATAATAAATTAATTTAATAGATATTTAGGATAAGTAATCGAGTCTAGTTTTCGTTTTCCATTAGAGTCTCGTGGGTTCGATATCCGGACTTACTTTAGCTATACTAGAGTCGATAGGTTCACTTGCTTGTCAGTAGTTTAGTTTTAGAGAGTCTAGAGTATTACTTAGTGTCTTGTTTTAGGTTTAATTCAGTTAGTTTTTACTAAACCACTTTAAGCACATCAAGTTTATTGTAAAATACATCTATTTCCAGTGTAAAGTTTGTACAGTTTCGAGTCGTTTAGATAGAATTTTTTATTAGTTTTAGGCTTGTAGTTTTCTACTTTATTTATTTAGCGTTTATTAGTTCTTTATTAGTTTTGTGTCGTTTTTATTACTTATCTATTTTATTTTATATTTTGTAGGTGTTCATGGATGTTGGAGCGTAAACGAGCAACTTTGGTCGAGTCAAGAACACCCGAGTCAAGAGCGCGGAGCTAGAATACTATATATATTAAATAGTATAGTAGAAATAATAATAATAATAATAATAATAATAATAATAATAATAATAATAATAATAATAATAATAATCTATACATATAATAAACCAAAGCCATTTTAATGACATGACACTCAAAGAGACATTCTCCTCCTTAAGTGTGCATGTGTCATCCCATGTGGCATTGGGATATTTTAGGAAAAAAATAATTTAAAAACAAAATTAGATTTTTCTTTCTTATGTTTCCTCCCATAATTTTTAAGCGTTAATATCTTTTATATACGCGATTTTTTAAAGAAAATAATTACACCAAATTAACGAGCGTTTTATTATCTTTCCAACGAGTACCATAGTAAAAACGAAAAAAAAAACAACTATTTTTTGTTGGGTTTTGTTCAAACAGGAAAAAAAACACAAAGTGTTCAGGTAAATGATTAATTATGTATAGGCAAGTCACTAATTATGTTCAAATCAGTAAATATGAATTCTATTTTCAACATGCGTTAGGATTGGAGTTATACATTGTTTTAGGTTAGATATTAATATTAGAGTTATACATTGTTTAAGGTTAGGCGTTAACATTGGAGATATATTTTTAATTGTTTTAGGTTAGCTGCTACCCGAAGCTTTTATGCATGTAACTGTAAAGCGCATCATTTTATTTAATATGTAAAATTAATATGTCATATTAGATTTTTCAACCCCGGGACGTTCCCGGGGTATAATCTAGTAATAATAATAATAATAATAATAGAAAACTAATCGTGACTTGTGTCACAAATTCAAGGCCCATGGCCCAAAATGAATGAAATTGAAAAGGGACGAGAAGATCAACGAAGGCGGCGGATCGATATTATTCTTCGGGGATTGATTATTATAATTCGAAGGAGTGAAGCGGCACATTAATTTTACTACGGCTGCACAACAGCTCTAGACGACAGCAGCAACATATTGGAGAAGGGGATCAAGGGTGGAAGTATAGGTGTGAGTCCGGGTTGGTTCTACTTTATTTATTTATTCTATTTAAACCCGTTGTGAACACCATGAATTCAATTTGCTTTTATTGTTTTGATTTTATCATGACTTTTAGAGGCTAAACCTTGATGCTACCTAGGTTAAAGATGATTGCGCTTGTTTGATTTGTTTTCTTTTGGTTTTGGAACTTTTGGTTGTTGATGAATTTTAAAGTAAATAACTCTTTATTTTCTGGTTTGATGTATATGCATATTTAGTTTTGTTTAATTAATTTTTATAAACTCCACTTGCGTTTTTGTGAATGTCTTTCATGTATGAATGCGGGTTATGTTGCGGACTGGGTGTTAGCAGCTAGTTTATGGTTAATTTCTGCATGTTATCCATAGGAGTTGTAATTGTTAGTTAGATAATTCTAAGTGTTCTACCAATTCTCAATAGCTGTAAGGTGCGAGATTGTTGGTCTGTCTAGGGTGTTAAATTGCTAGATCTAGAGGCTTTGTAAGAAGATCTTCCTAGTTTCCCTAGCATTCCTTGTAGGCCAAGTCTTATCAGAAATATTGTAGTTACCCCATGCACTTTCGGGTGTATTGTGACTTTCGCGCTATGAGGTAGACTGTCTAGCGGGTACTTTAAGATTCGATTAGGTAAGCCTGTGAGGGTAACCTCTCAACCGGTGGTTTAACAGCACAACAATATTCTAGGGTTTCTCCTTGAGAAGGGTCGAGGGTGTCTAGTTTATTCTTGATGTTTAGTATTTTAAGATCCTGGTTCCACACCAGTTCCATAGCCGTTAGAAGATTTTCATTCATGTGTAGGATTCTAGCCTAGGTAGTGCCTTCCCATCACCTGCTTCTAGTTACGGTTCCCAGTTTGTGTCTTTAGTTATTTTAGTTTTATTTTATTTATTTACATTAGTTTGTTAGAAACCCCCCTTTAAGAAACTAAACATTATTAAGTCAGTATTTAGGATAAGTAGTCGAGTCTAGTTTACGTTTTCTAGTAGAGTCTCGTGGGTTCGATACTCGGACTTACTTTAGCTGTACTGCATTGACCGGTACACTTGCCGGTTGTGTGGTTTAGGTTTAGAGAGTCTTAGTTTATAAATTTAAAACTTAGAGTGTCTAGTTTAGGTTAATTTAGGTAGTTTTTATTAAACCACTTTGAGCACATCAAGTTTTTTGGCGCCGTTGCCGGGGACTCTTAGGCGATTGCGTTTATTAGCTTCGATTACACTTATCTGCTATATTCGTGCTAGTTGTTGTTTTGAGTCTGTCTTTTATTTTAATTATATATATATATATATATATATATTTTTGTATTAATCATGTGTGAGATCTGTGGAGGACCCCATTTTACCGTGAAATGCCCAAATGCATCGAGGTATCCCCCAGGCTACCGTGCGAATACGTATACCAGGCCATATTTCCTTTAGTATCATTGGACAGAACTGAACACGAAAGAGGAATTTGATGAATGGCTTAGATCATACAGGGAAGAGCGAGATAGGGAACGTAAGGCCATAATCGAGTGTCTAAGTAGACCAAATCCCATAGCTCTAAAGGTTCCTTGCTTTGATACAAATGGGAACTTAGTTGGTCATCATGTTGTCTCCGGCCCGTTAATCCCACTTCCCCTAGGAACAAAGACGCCTCCAGTGGAGATGGAAACAGTTTATCTACACCCAGTTTGTAGCGCTCCCCCTGTAACTGATGATTCTTGTTTATTTGATTCTATGCATGATTTAAATGATTCTTTACACTTGTCTTGTGAGGATAATGTTTTGCAGGAATCACAGTTAGAGCCAGAGACCATAATGGACATCTTAGTCCCACCTTTGGTGCCACAGGTTGCTATATATGATTTCGGGAGTGACTCTGATGAAGAGGTAACATATGAGGAAGTAGTGATGGTTGAAGATGAGGTAAGTAATGAACCATCATGGGAGGCAGAGTTTGGTGACGAGTTGGGTGATTTGCCGATTCCAGAAGTAGACAGAGATTTTGACCCAATGGGTGACCTCGACATCTTAGAGGCATTATTGGAAGGGTACCCGACTATGGAAATAAAAGAGTCACCAAAGGAAGTTGAAGAAGAAGTTGTGGAAGAGGAAGAGCACCACCGCTGGCCCGTGAAGACATTAGAGAATAGAGTGTCACTGGATCAGCCAAGATCACGGGAGAAGGCGAAGAGGCACCTGGACCGGCACAAGCTGAGGGTTAGGAGTTGCAGAGACAACAAGTCCCCGCATTACATGCTAAGAATCAGGTTTGGTCCAGGTAAATTTAAATATTGGTGGCCCGACCCGTTTAAATTTGATATAATATTTTTCAATTCCACTAGTATAATTTTGTTAATTAGTAAGGACAGAGTGGAATTAAACGGGTTGGATAGGGTCCAGATAAAAGAGAAGCCCCCTGATTAAGTTTAAGTGTGGGGAGGCTTTGTAGAGTTTGTAAAAATTAATTATTTATGAGTTTTTTTTTCTTTGTCGTCGGTTTTTATTTTTGTGTTGAGTCATTTATTTTCGTGAGTCGGTATTATGCTCGGGTTTTGTTTTGCTTTGTTTCTGCAGGTTTGGATTGCACCGCCCGTACTCAATTTCCATTCGGGCGATTCTGGAGCTGTTAACATTTATCAAGGCAAGCCCAGATTTTACCATTGTGTCAGAGCCGGTCGCGAATGAAATGCTATACGATCGAGCTGGATTGGGCTAGAGTGTTGGAGCTTACGAAAAAAAATTAACCAGCTAAGTCCTTTTCAATTTGCCCTCGTTCTTTTTAATTTTGTATTTGGAAATTTTTTTTGTTCTAAGTCGTTTTCTATTCCTACATTGAGGGCAATGTAGAGTTTAAGTGTGGGGATGGGAAACTGTCGTTTATTCTGTATAGAGTCGTTTTGAGTCTAAAAAAAAAAAAATAAAAAAAAAAGTCCCTGATTTTGAAGTTTGCATTATATAAAATATGGAAAATGATAGGTAAAGTTAGGTGTCCGGTTTTCAAATAGTATGTAATAATAAGAGATAAAAATTGATTGAAAACGTGTCTGATTTGGGATATGTGGGTAGGCTCGGCCGGTAGAAAGGTTTCCTTTGAAAAGTAATAAATTAATTATGTTAGGCTATTTTGTGGGTTCTCATCTAGGAGAAACGGGGAGACCGAAACCGCCAAAAATAGTATAAGAAGCACCGTTATAAGTAGAAAACCGTTAGAATTTCTAATCACTTAAAAAAATAATAATAATTAGAAATCAAAGCAAAAATGCTGAAGCTTAAGGTGCCTGGTCACTGGGATAGCGACTTGGATTGGCCACACCCTCTGAGTTAAGTATGCTGAGATGAAAAAAAAAATGCTGAAGCTTAAGGTGCCTGGTCACTGGGATAGCGACTTGGATTGGCCACACCCTCTGAGTTAAGTATGCTGAGATGAAAAAAAAATGCTGAAGCTTAAGGTGCCTAGCCATTGGGATAGCGACTTGGATTGGTCACACCCTCTGAGTTAAGTATGCCGAAAAAAAAGAAAAAAAAGTGATTTTAAATTCTCTTGGTTTTCTACATAAGACGGTTGGGAAATGGTTAATTGGTCGTTCCTTTAGCTTCATAAGCTTGAGGCGGGATTAGGAGGAACCGTGGCTTCCTTTGAGTGAGACCCTAGATAGACTAATCAACATGAACTTAACATAAATAATAAAAAGGGGGCTTGGAAATCGGTTTGAGTTTAAGAGGATCAATATACATGCAATCGCAATCAACACGTTAGTAGATTATTAATTAAGTAACCTATGTTTTGAAACTGGATGTAAACCTAACTGTGATTCCATAGCATAATTCTTTTACAGGGACGAAAAAAAGATAAGTGTGGGGATGTTTGATGTATTGCAAAATACATCTGTTATTTGTACATATTTTGAGTCGTTATCGAGTCAGTGTGTGTCATTTATATATATTTTTCAGTTTCTATTTAGTATTTTATGTGTCACAGGAATCCGGATGGCAAAAGAGGCAAATTTATGCATAAACGGTGCTTTACGAGGTCCCGGATGAGTCGTAGTAGAAAATAGAAGATAAAAATAAACAAAATTTGAAAAATCACCCCGTCGTGTCACGCGACAGACTCTCTTGCATGCTGTCGTGTCACGCGGCGCCTCCCTTTGCATGCCCCCGTCAGATTGAACCTGTCGTGTCACGCGACCACTTACCCAGAATCCCGTCGCGTGACACGATGGCCATCAGGAAGCCCAAAATGGTGTTTTTCAAGCCCAAATCGCATTTTAAAACCCTAGAACGAAATTTTAAGCTTCATTCTGCACTTTTGGACGAAAATAGAGCTGCTCAAGGTGATTCCAAGGCAAGGAAAGGGCAAGGTTCGAGATTAGAAGCTAAAGGATCGACTTCCTCGGGTGTTAATCATTCGGTTTAGTTGTTTCTTAGTTTTTCTCATTCAAAACTCATGTTGATTGATATTATGAATCTTTTAATCTCTGTTTTGATGATGTTTTGTGGCTAAACTCTTATAGCTACCTAGACTAAGACAAATAACTATGTTTTGATTTGCGTTTTTACGGTTTTTGGAATTTGTTTTGGATTTATGATTCAGTAAAGATTTTGATTTCTCTAGATCTGGTGTATATGCGTATCTATTATTGTTTTGATTGTCACTTATTCACTCCACTTGCACTTTTGTGAATGTCTTTCATGTATGAGTGCTAGTTAGGTTGCAGACTTTGTGTAGCAACTAGTTTATGGTCAATAGTCGCGAGTTTACCATAGGAGTGATATTTGATGGTTAGAAGATTTTAGGTATTCTTCCAAGTTCAATAGCTGTGAGATGAGGGCTTGTTGGTATGTCTAGATTGTTAAATTGCTAGGTTAGAGGCTTTGTGAGAAGATCTGCCTAGTTTCCCTTTCAACTCCTGCATATCAAGTTAGATCTAGGCTTCAATAATTACCCCTTGCACCTAGTGTAGTGAGGCTTTCGCGCTGTGAGGTAGATTCTCTAGCGGGTACTCGATCATAAGAGTTAGATAACCTGTGAGGGTTTGTACTCCAACCGGTAGTTTAACAACACAACAATATTCTAGGGTATCCCCTTGAGAAGGGTCGAGGGTGTCTAGTTTATTCTTGATGTTTAGTATTTTAAGATCCCGGTTCCAAATCAGTTCCATAACCATAGAAGCTTATCAGGCATAGTTAGGAGTCTTGTCTAGGTAGTGTCTTGTCATCATCTGAATTCAGCTCAGTTAAGTTCTCGTCTTTAGTTCAGTTTAGTTAACCTTAGGTAATTTTTATTTTATTGCAATTTATTTTTCAGTAAAACCCCCCTTTAAAATAATAAATTAATTTAATAGATATTTAGGATAAGTAATCGAGTCTAGTTTTCGGTTTCCATTAGAGTCTCGTGGGTTCGATATCCGGACTTACTTTAGCTATACTAGAGTCGATAGGTTCACTTGCCTGTCAGTAGTTTAGTTTTTGAGAGTCTAGAGTATTACTTTGTGTCTAGTTTTAGGTTTAATTTAGTTGTTTTTATTAAACTACTTTTAGCACATCACCAACCTTGGCACCTTTCTTTTAGGAGAACTCAGAGCACGTAATCGAAAACTCGAACTGAATTTCGGGACGAAATTCTTTTCAACTTGGGGATGATGTGACACCCAGAAAATTTTTCGGAATTTTCTCCCACTTGACACTCACTTAACGCCAACTTTACTGGTTACTTACTCAATTTCGGGACTAAATTCTTTTCAACTTGGGGATGGTGTGATACCCCGCAATTTCAGGTTCTCACTTTAACTAAATTCTGGTTACATTCTATGCATTCTAGTTAACTAGGGTTAGCTAGATTAGTCACACGTTGCACAGTATTAGGTTAATAAACTGCATGAAGTGGTAATTCGAGGAATTACCAAACTATTTACATGAGTAGTGAACCCCGAACGTTGGTGAATTGTTAAACAAGAAGATTGTGAAGTAATTGTTTGAGATTGATTACAATTACGTGAACCTATGATACTCTGTGAAATTATGTGCAAACTGTATGTGATTACGTGAACTTAAACCGAAAACGTTAATAAAAATCGTAATGGGTGGACCAGTAGGATGGTTGGGGTCTTAACGCATGGGGTTACACTTGTTATGGGCCAAAATAGCGAAAACATCGAAGAAAACATGCAGTACAACGAAGCAGGCCACCCGGAGTGGGCCAGGAAGCTGTGAGCGGCCTCTCACAGCCTCCGCGCGGCCGCTCACGGGGGTCTGACGAACCCTAACCGCCTTAATCCACTATTTAAACGCTCTTAAGCCTTATGTAACCCCTAAACTCAACCCTAATCGCCCCCTACTGCCCTATTACAAAAATATCAACCCCTAACACCTGCTAGGGCTCAAGAACACCATTCGGGAAGCGTGAGGAGCAATCGATTGGTGATTTTGAAGTGCTTGTGGTATATATAATCTTCATTCTCTTGTGTTTTAATCTTCTTTAATATGTTTTTAAAACATCTAAACCTTGTTTGTCCAGGTGTGAAAGTATTTTATCAAAGTTAAAACATGATGTTTATGAAGATTAAATGATCATAACTTGAGTTCTAGAAAGAGTTAGGTTATGAAATTTGGACAGTAGATTATCATTGGAATAACTCGGCTTTTCCAAGTGGATTCATCCCGTTTGGATGAATACACGATTTTTGGGAATTTTTCTACTAAAATGACCTGTTGTGAAAACTTTCTGGACATAGTTGTGTTATACGAATTTTCATAATTTTTGTGTTTGGTTTTGAGGAAAAACAAAAATATGGGTTGTCAAATTGTAACATCCCAAAATTCACAGATGATTTTTATACGAAACAACTACCCTGATTTGTATCGAATGGGTCCGTTGATGGGTTTTAGCGTGTAAAGGTTTATCTAATGGATTTAGGGGGGGGGGGGGGGGCGTTTGTCAATAATGTAAGTGGTGTTTTGTTTTTTTCACTGTGTTAAAAAGTGACTACACATGAGAACTTGGAGGGGCCAAATTGTGATTTGGAGTTTTTAAAAACAACAAAGAGGAATAACCCTAGGTCTGCATCGACCTAGGGTACGGCCGAGAAACAGGCAGCACAAGGAGCCAGAGCAAAGTGAGTTCAACCTCAGCAAGGCTCTCGGTTCCGGTGGTCGTTTCTTTTTTTTGTTGGTTTTGCAAAGGATGGGATGTGTTACGGCTGTAGAACATCAACGAGAGAAAGATGGATCAAGACGAATAGGCAGGCGAAAAGGTGAAGCAAGAGCGCAGATTCGAGTTCGGTTCCTTAGATGACTAACCGATTCTTCTCGTGGCAAGGTGATATTTGTTTTCGTTTTCTTATGATCAGCTCTTATTTGTTTCATATGGGTGCTGTCTTGGATTTGGTTACGGTGTACCGTGATGATGATGATGATGGTGAAGGTGTTCGATGGAATCGGGTATGACGTTGAATAAAGTGGTTACGGTTATGGATACGGTGACGATTGGAGATGATAATAGTGTTTGGTGGCGATGTTGGTCGTGACGCTGCAAAGGATGATTGACTTAGCAAAAAGATCCGGTGGAGGGTGCCGATGAAGTAGTAAGATTGGCATGGTAACTTTGATGAGCCTATGTTCCATCGTGATCGAGCAGTTGCTAGTTTTGAAGTAGTGGTTTTTGTTATTGCATGAACTTGGTTTAAGAGGATATACATGCATGAATTGAACCATATGTTTAAGAGGAGTGGTGAAGTGATGAATGTTTTGTGAGATGATCCATGTGTGTGATGACATTGGTGATACTTTTATGCATGGGGTAACTAAGATTTAGTGTGGTTTGTATATTTAGGATATATATGGATGTATTGTTATATACGAAACATGCATGGTGATGCATATTTTCATAACTTTTTATTTGGAATGGAAGGTTAGTGGAGTAACTACAATGGAGTACATTGAATGGGGTATAGATCAATAATTGTATGGAAGGCCATATGTATGTGCTTGGCTGATGGGTTTGGGTCCGGTTCGAGTAACTGGGTCACCCATGACCCAATTTGGAAGGTACACGGGTTTAAGGTTTCATGGCTATAGTTAAGGCATGTAATCGTGTTCGGTCATGGAGCGTTCTATATGATCGGCATATACGTGGTTTGTGCTCGAGGACATGAAGCTTTGCAATCGGTGAGTTCTTTTGCCCACTCTTTTATTAATATTTTTCTAAATATTTTGGGCTGACGTGCATGCTAAACAGTATGATTATTTTTATGAATTCACAAAATATTTTTTTTATAAAGTTATAAATATTTTTGTGTACAACTATTTCATATTAACTCACATATTATTTTGGCATGAAACGTGAGTAGGCGGAATGCGCCTAATGTATCAGTATATGTTTAAGTTATATGTGTTATTATATGAATAGACTGTTGTCTTGATTAAAGTGTGGCTTTAATTTTTACTTAATAAGCGGAAAGCGCTTAATGTCTTGGCCACGTATTTGAAACCTTTCTTGTTAGATCAGGCTTTGTCTTGATTGTTACTTCTTTAGGTTATTTGTGTTATTTTATATACAAATAAACTCTGTTTGATGGCTACCTGATATGTCGAACTGAGCTATGACGGAAGTGGGATATGCCTGTTCTGATCTCTGGTCTTGGTTTTGAGTCATGGTTGTTACATATTATATTTCTTTTGTGTTATTAGAGGTGGGATATGCCTGCTCTAATATTATAACCTAGCTATGACATGAAGTGGGATGTGCCTGCTCTAATCTGTAGTTTTGGTTTGAGTCTAGCAAGTGGAATGCGCTTAGATAGACTTGATTGTACTTTGTGTTTATAGGCGGTATGCGCTTATAATATATGTTAATTAAAGTTTTGAGATAAATAGGCGGATTTCGCCTATCCTAGACTTTGATTTTTATTTGAGGAAAAACAAATTAGCGGATTGCGCTTATTGTTAACTTGGAGGTTGAGGTATTTTGTTAATTCTTATTTTGACAAATTACCTGTTTATATAAATTTATAAAACTTGAACTCACTCAGCGTAGCTGACTTTTTGCATACACGTTAGATTGATTTCAGGTTAAATGAGAGATGGATGGATGACTGCTTGGCGATGCAAAAAGCTACTTGGCAATTGAAGGCATTTCTAGTGGAAGACAACTTTTGCATACACATGAAAATTTTATATTCGATTTACAATTGAAAAAGGATTATTCATGTGTTTGTAACTTTTATTTTAAATAATTTTCCGCTGCACATTTTTTTGAAATAAATTAAAACTTCTTTGAGTTATCAATAGACTTTTTATCCTTTGGTTGCCAACTGTTTGACACCGGTTTTGCGGGTCTTACACAAATAAACCCCAAAGAATATTCAGTAAAAATTTGGGAGTTTAATTCGCTTGTTAAGTATTTTAAATAAATTGTTTTCCACAGCACACAATCTGCCCTGAAAACGCAGATTGCGTAGAGTATGTTTACGTGACTATTTGGAGTCCTATGTGGTATGTATTTGACATGAAATTGTATGGACACTTATGTGGGATGTATATGAAGTATAAAACTGATATTAATCAATATTAATCAATATGTTCACCAACGGGTTCGTAGGGTTTACTTGTGCATGTAGAATCACTAGGTGTCACATACACGGTTTTGAACATTTAAACGTCTTGGACAAACGGGTTATATGGTGTATTTGTTATAAACATATACTCACTTAGTGACACTTGTAATAGGGAGTCGGTAGCACTCTATTGTTTTGGAATTTGGATAATTTGCTTGCAACCAAAGGTGAGTTTCACTACTTTTTTCTCAAAAGCATGCGTCTCGGGGAGACAACTTACTTAACTTTTCTAGTCCAGGTTTGGGACTACTGTTTTATCCCGGGTTTTGGGATGGGTTGATTCCTGGGAGGAATCGGATTTTACTATTTTCACACTCTCAGTCCTTGATGAACTAAACTACACTCTATCACGGAAGTCCTTCACTATTTACCGAATGAGTTTCCGGGTGGCAAGCGGGTTACTAGTTAATAGCGCTATTAGGTTTGACAAACCTCACACCGTGCTAGGAGCCTGGCGTGAACTATGACATTAGATTTTATCATTGTTGATAGGCAATGATGGGAGGCAAAAACCAGCTCGCGGGGCGAGTGCATCGTTTGAATAGCAATTCGGTATATCATTGTTTAGTTATCATGAATGGATTAGCTACGCTTGGCATACGCTATACTAGTGGTTCTTGGTTTTGGTTATTGATTACTATTTTCGGGTTTGGGAAACCTAACTGTTGATCTTGGTTTGGGAAACCTACACTTTTACTTACCTTACTTTGTGAACTCACCAACTTTATGTTGACACACGATAGCATGCTTTTGCAGGTCTCTAGGTTTGGAGCACGATAGGACATGCATCATTGTGTCATGGGTTATGAACATTATTTAACTTATACTTTGGTTTACATTCAACGGTTTTGTTTTGGGCGCGTTGTTTTGCGCATGAACTTAAACGATTATGTTTGATTTACGCTTCCACAACTTATCTAAACTTTTTGGTTAAATGTTAAACTTTATTTTTTTTGAATACGAGCTAAATGGTTTGGGCATCTAGAGTCGTTCATATGACTTATGGCTATAGGGATCCTGGTATGTCACGCTCCTCGCGGTATAAACTCCGCAGCGGAATTTGAGGGTGTGACATGATTCTTGTACCTGGCTTTCCATCTGGGTTTAAAATATCAATTCCCCCAGTTTATCAAAGAGTTCTTTGATGTAACTGGAATGGCCTATGCCCAGGCTATGCCTGAGGTCTGGAGGATCTTGATGGTCTGTAATAAGATCATCGAGAATCATGACATCAATCTTCATATTGGTGACCTGTCTTACCTGTATAAGTTGAAAACTCATGGTTCCATCCGTTATGTTCTTCAGCTTATAAATAAAGATCCTCCATTCCTTTTGGGGATGATATCCCTATGTCTTGGATAAAAAGTGGTAAAGATTTTTTTTAGGATGTTTAAGTTTATAAAAATTTTGTAGTTATATCCTGAGGATATCACTATCATTCTGAAAATTTTTATGTGACATGTGCTTCATTTGCTAAGTTTTCTCCTCCACTGACTGATTCCCTTATAAAATACAAGGCACTTATTGAGTTACCTGCCTCAGCCAAAACATTTGAAGTAGAAGAGAGCTACACCACAAGCCAAGCTACAGAAATGTTTGGTAAGTGTTACATGTTACATCCTCAGGATGTTTCTGCCCTGTTTTGTACCTTTGTCTAAACCTGTGTTTTTCATTATTATCAGCAAAAAAGTCTGCTTTCTTCGACTTGGATGAGATTGACAGTCAGGATGTCAAGGCAACCAAGATCACTTCACCATCCAGCTCCAGGATGACCAGTCCTCCTCCTTAGTCAAGGGCACCTGCATCCTCTAAAAAGTGGAAGACTGCTATTGCCTCTGCTTTCAGCCCAAGAGACTACTCCCTTTGAGGGCCTCAGTTTCAAGGATGTCTTGGGCAAGATTTCCCAGGTTACTCTCCAGGTACAGTGCTATCCTGAGATGGCAATAACAGTTATAAATATATGTTAGGGATGAAATACATACCTGTTTTGCTTGTATTATAGGAACATGAGTATCTCTTGAAGTCCCTGAAAGACGACAACAAAAAGCTCAATGACACCAAGGCTAAACTTGAGGATGTGAAGAAGATTGCCCATGACAGGGCAAATATCTTGAAAAGAAGTTAGCCAAGGTAGAGGCTGAGCTGAAACAGGTGAAATCTGAGCAGGCCAATATGGTGCTGGAGCATGATAGGGAGATGGAGGAGTACAGACAGGGTCTTGTGAAATCTGCCACTGTTTTTGTTCTCTAGGCTAGGGTGAGGATGGCCCTGCAGGCTAAGGATCTTAATTTCAAGCAGGAAGATTGGGATGTTGAAGCCTGACAGGAGAAAATTAGGAGCTTGGGTGGAAAGGAAGTGGTTCATGAGCCTGTCCCTGTTGCAAATCCTGAGGATGCACCCAAGGAGCCTGAAGATGCTGAGGTGAAGGAGGCTGAGGCTAAGGTGGCTGAGGTGGTGAAGGAGTTACAAGTGGGCGATGAAGGATATAATGACTAGGATGGAGCCCACTTTTTTAAATCTTTTGTGGTTGTTTTTATGGTTGGCTTGTAAACACTTAAACAATTTACTTTAACGCTTGTATGAACAATGAAAGGTTTTGGGGTGGAGGGATCTTGGTTTTCAAGACGAAGCCCTAAATCTTTACCTGACCTGGACTAAAGATGTTGATCCCTGGTTTTAGGATGAAGCCAAGGGTTAACATCAATTTTGACTAATAAATAAATAAGATGGTAACTGTTTTGACGCTATATCTTTGTGTTCTTTTTTTTTCATTCTTTTGATATCCTGCAATATTGTTAAGTAACAAGCATAAAGAGAATGAGATAAGTTATAAACTTATACCTTTATTCTAATTCACAAGTTGGTCTTCAGAATATAGTGACAATAACATCCTGAGGATGTCCCCAGTTCCTGTTGTATCCTCACGATATTTCCATAGATTTCTCGTTCTTAGGATACTTTTTAAGTCTGTGTTTATCTTTAGGATGTCTCATATGATTTCTTCTTTGTCATCCTTAGGATGGGGTTTGTTATCTTCAGGATGTCCCCAGTGTTTTATCTGTTGTATTTTCAAGATAAACTTAATGATTGTTTCCTTTTCAAGAAAGGATTAACAATCTTTGAGAATAACTTGTAGAAAGGTGAACAAAGTTATCATTCTGGCGACAAGGCCTTATAGAAACCGGGGTCAAGCCCTTTATAATATTTTTAGGATTACTAGTGTCAATGCCCATATGTTATATCTTGAGGATAGCTGGCGACAAGGCCGAAGATAAACTGGTGTTACAGCCTAAGAATAACTGGCGACTAGGCCAAATACGAGAAAGAGACATTGAAAAATGTCTAATGGCGTTACAACCTAAGAATAACTGGCGACTAGGCCAAACACGAGAAAGAGACATTGAAAAATGTCTAAACCTTAGGGATTCAATGTATACTCCAAATATGATGAGATTGTCAGCCACTTTTACATGAACTGGTCCCACCATCCTGAAGATATACATGAATAACGTGCGCTCCAGGCGGGGTTGCTAACCCAATGTGAAAGGTGAAAACCTTTAAACCTTAGGAAGGTGTCAGACACCTTAACGTAGGAGAGGGTGGCCAACCCTCTAGTATTAAGTTCCATCTTCAGGACGGTTCTGTAAAATTCTCAGGATGGACTATATACTAATCCATATTAGTTATGAAATTGTTAGGAAAATGAAATGTAATTAAAGAAAGATTGTTTTCATACCTCATATGTGATAGAACTTTAGATGGATTGCATTCCAAGATCTTGGAAGAATTTCACCTTCGATGGTTGAGAGACAATATGCTTCTTTGCCAGCCTCAGAATCGATCAAGTATGGTCCTTCCGAGTTGGTAGTTGCATCCTGAAGATGTATTCTGGCTATAGGCATTACCATCTCTGTTGGGAGCATTGCTTTTGTTCCAAAGAACAAAGAGAAAGGTGTTTGACTAGTTGCATTCTTGGAGGTGGTTCTATCTGCCCAAAGTGCAAATGGAAGTTCTTCTGCCCATTTTCCTCTCTTCTCTCCAAGTTTCTTCTTCAAGTTGTTGACGATGATCTTATTAGAGGATTCTGCTTCTCCATTAGCTTGAGGATGGACAGGTGTTGATGTTATCATCTTGATTCCCCTGGTTTCACAAAAACTGGTTGTCCTTTTGCTAATGAACTGGGATCCATTGTCACATATGATCTCAGCTGGTACACAAAATATTATTAGGATGTTTCTCTTGATGAAGGATACTACTTCCTTGTCTCTGACTTGTCCAAATGCTTCGGCTTCAATCCATTTTGATAAATATTCAGTTATGACCAACATGAACACCTTTCCACCAGGAGCTTTAGGTAGTTTTCCTACTATATCCATCCCCCATTTCATGAAAGGCCATGGTGAGATAATAGGAGGTAAGGGTTCAACAGGCTGGTTAAGGATGTTGCTGTGTCTTTGACATGGATCACATATTTGAGAATACAACATGGCATCCTTTTTCATGGTTGTCCCGTAGTATCCTGTCCTTAGAGTTTTCGAGTATAGAGCTCTCCCTCCTGTGTGGTTTACGCAGTCTCCTTCGTGGATGTCTTTGAGAACTTCTTTTGCTTTTTATTTGTTGAGACATCTTAAGTATGGACATGCAAGAGATTTTCTATACAAAATATTGTTTATAATGGTAAACTTTGATACATTCATCCTGAAAGCCCTTGCATTTTCTCAATCAGGGATGTCACCATCCTTAAGATACTTTATTACAGGAGTCATCTAGGATGAATCATCTTGATCCTGTGTAGGGAGGACAGTGTTATCCTTAGGATGTACAGTGTTTTCCTCAGGATGCCACTCCTCAATTGCTGGCTTCAGGATGTGAATAATGGGAATTTTGGATCCTTGAGGTAAAGTTAAGGAGGATCCTAGATTAGCCAAGGCATCAGCTTCAGCATTTTCTTCCCTAGGTACCTGTGTTAATGTAAATTCTGTAAAGGAAGATTCTAATTTCTTAACTATTTCAAGATAAATAGCTAATTTTTGACCTTTTACTGCATAAGAGCTATTAAAATGGTTAGTAATCAACAAGGAATCAACAAATACTTCTACATTTAAAACATGCATATCCTTAGAAAAGTTGTAAACCAGCAATGAGAGCTTCATACTCTGCCTCATTATTAGTTGTTTGAAATGCACATCTAATTGCATGGGGTATTGTAACACCCCAACCGATGGCGGAAACATCGAGGTGTCACGTAGTGACGATTGTTCAATAGCTCATGGACTAAAAGTGTAAATATTGATATATTGATTACATAGTTTATTACATTGAATTGAAATACAATGATTCTAAATGCCAACTAACAAAAATACAATGAATCCAAAATCTAAGTAAAATTCCAAAAGCTTAAAAGTCATCTCATAAGAACCTGAAACATGTATGAAAATAATTTGGTCAATACCAAAATGTATTGGTGAGCATACCCTGTTTGAATACATATAGAAAAATGTTTCGCAATATATATATGTGCCATGATATTGTAATATGTAAAAGGGTCAAAATCAAGCCTCACATCGTTCAACAATCGTTCACACATCGTTCAAGAAAAACCATAACAATGACCAAGGACTTAACTCGTTCACGTAAGTAACCAAGGGAAATAATTCGTAGTACTACTCATTGTTAGGTGTGGCCCAAAGGTTAATGACTTTGACAAATCGTTCATACAATTCACACAAAACATATCAATGAGCACATTGCTTTATAAATAATATAAATAAGTTTAGTAATAATTGTACATGAGTCACCCCAAAAGAGTAAATAGTAAAAAGGGGAAAGATATACGCACATTGATTGTGATGATGAACTTGCAAGAAATAACGAGAATCAATGAATTATTCTTGAACTATAGAGGCGTCGACTACTGGACAAGAATTTCTAACGTTGCACACTGAATATACGACACGCTAAGTATAAATATACTTGATATTAATTTCATTGTAGTATTTTTTTTGGCTCAATGATTGTCCGGTGACGAAGACGTTACAACTCTTGACTAATTATTATAATGGGTTGAATCTAGTATTCATATTACAAGAAATTTAGGGCTTAAGAGTTCACTAGCACAGTAACATAAATATTTTTACCCGAAATAAAAAAAATGTATAAATTAACTAATTTGTATACATCTTTTAATGTTAACAAATTGCTTTCTAATATATAAAATACGTAGTGTGTATTTCCCAAAAAAAAAAAAAAGTCATTACCAATTATACTTCACAAAATGGGTTGATAACTAAAGCTCATGCTACTGCTGTTGAACCATAGACCAATTTTAACCATTTTTTTCTCAACCGAATAATAAATATCAATAACCATATTAAGTTAGTTCACCGTAGCAAAAATTGCATGCATTTTGAAAGGAAAACATATATTATTAGTAACGTCATATCCTTTTTTTTTATTTGTTCTATTCAGTTGAATGTTTAACCGGCCGGACAATTATTAAACAACTCTTGAACCATCACAAATCGAATTAAGAAAGTTCAATTTATACCTTAGTTGTCTAACGGGATTGGTCGAAGACCACCGAGTAGAGCTTTTGGAAGATTGACCTGAACCGAGTTAACGTGGCGACAACGGTTACGCTGCAGCGACGGAAGTAAAACAGGGCGGCGAGTAGTCATGGTGGTATTGACGGTTGTGATGGCGAAAACGAAAAGTGGTGAGAGGCGGAGGTTGTTACGGTTGTAGAGTGGTGATTATGGTGGCGACTGTCGAGTAGTTTCGGTAACATAAGGACACTTCTTTATGATAAATATGGGGACTTGATCTCATGGTGATCAATGGTTAGATAAAACGACAGGCGAGAAGTAGGGGTGAGCAATGGTCCAAAACCGACCCGACCCGACCAAACCCGACCCGACCCGAGACCCGACCCTTACATAAAACAAGAACCGAATTCAAACCCTAACATAAGGTTCGGTCTTCGGTTCCTCACACCCGGTTCCATCGGTCCATGATTCAAAACCCGAACCCGATCTGCAACATCATTTCCAACAACAAAATACCTTCGATTTGTTACAATCAACATCAAAAAACCATCGATTCTGTTACGATTTGTCTTCTAAACCAATAAAATTTCAGGTTAGATTTATTTTTTGAACTTTGTATCTTGATTTTGGATGGTGATGGTTAGTCTGTGTTGTTTGCTAATTAGTTGGGTTGATTGTGTTTGATTGGTATGTACAATATGTTTGTACACCAAGCTCAAAACAATTCCATTCAAAGTTGACCGAAAGTCAAAAGAAGTAAGTAGATAAGTCTTGGACTCTTGGTCAAATGTTTGTGAATTTCAGCAGTGGTAGAATGCTAGTGGTTATAGTAATTGTCATTGGCTACAACCACAAACACAAGAGAACATTACATCCTCTTATTTTGTGACAATTGGTGCATAGTTTTTGGTGAGTCAATTGAGGCACCATGATTAGCACCATATAAACAGGAATAAAAAAAAAAAGGATACTGACCTAACAAATTCCAAATCAATAAAATTAGACAAAGTCTTGTTAAGAACTGTGACATATTAGTACCTCTTTCTGTAAGATGAAAATACAAGTGTTTTTTAATTTGCATTGAAACATTAACATAAGACTTGAAAAAAGTTTATTTACATTCATCAGGAACAACTGCAGCAACTATACTAGATAATGCTAACAACAGAGTAAATTCTGCAGCAACTGTATAGTATACGAATTAAACTAAATTTCTGCAGCAACTGTATAGTATACATTGTTATTAGTTAATTTATTTACGGCCGTTATGTCGCCTCAAGGCTCTGAGGCGTTTTCTAATTGTCAAAACTTTGGAAGTCAAATGTTATAAACCTGTGTAAACAAAACAATCTGATGTATTTCGGTCCAACGGTTTTGTCTCGGTTTCATTGTGGTTCTGGACCGACCCGACCCGAGAACCGGCTGGAGCTATTTTACAGGACCGATATCAGAACCTACTTATCAGATTCGGTTCGGTTTTCTTGTATTTTCGGGTCGGGACTCGGGTTTTTTTCGGTCCGGACCAATTCTGCTCACCCCTAGCGAGAAGATTCCTATATTTGAAATAGAAGACTAAATATTTATAGCCAAAATGTAGCATAATTATTACTAATTAATTGTTACTAAATAAAAACCCGTTTCGTTTGCTGAAAGATGTTGAAACCGTTTTGTGGAGTAAAAGGAAAATAATACTTATTGTTGGCATGTTGGCTTTCCTTTTTTTTTTCAACCGTTGGGTATTAAAAAATATAAAAACATTAAAATTAAACAACTTTCAATTTAAGTTTTAAATTGTTTTGTGTTATACGTTTTTAGTTATGTAAATAAATTTTCATTTTCTTTAAACACTTACTAGTTTTGAAACTTAAAAAAAAACGATTTAACTATTAATCATGTAAATAAAAGTTGGGTATTACAAACGTTATTTTAAATTTTGGTTTGAGCGAATTTTCAATTTTTTTTTCAATTCAAAACGATTAGAGTACAAGACTATAAATACAAATATAATAATAAAGTTTATAAAGATCCAAATGTTACAGGTATTATGTCCCCTTGTGGCGATTTTAGTAGTATTCCTAACCCTGTGCCTCTCACATTTGAAGCACCATCAGTGTATAAAGTCTATTTTTCCAAATTTTCATTTAATTGTTGTACTTCAGACTATACTTCACTTAGGATGTCACTACTGAAATTAGCCACAAAATCAGCTAGAGCTTGTGATTTGATTGCATTTCTAGGTTCATATACCAAGTCAAAGGCACTTAATTTTATTGACCATTTTGCCATTCTACCTGACGTTTCTGGTTTTCTAAGCACATTTTTAATAGGGTAATTAGTTTGAACATGTATCCTATATGTTTCAAAATAATGCCTTAAGTTGGTAGATGCCATTCTTAAAGCTAAAATAAGTTTCTCAAGATGTGAATACCTGGTTTCAGCATCCAATAAAGTTTTACTTACATAGTAGACAGGGAGCTGTTGTCCTTCAAAGTCTTTTACCAAGACTGCACTGATTGCATTACCTGAAACAGCAAGGTATAAGGATAGAGGTTCACCATCCCCCGGTTTCATCAGAAGTGGAGCTGCTACAAGATATTCCTTTAGCTTTTGCAATGCTTCCTCAAGCTTTTGTCCCCAGTCAAATTTCTTGTTCTTCTTCAGGATGTCATCGAACTCTTTACATTTCTCTGAAAATTTCGAGCCTGTTTAAGGCTGCTATCCTGCCAGTCAGCCTTTGCACATCCTTAAGATTTACTGGAGATTTCAAATCCAGGATGGCTTTTATTTGCTCGGCACTAGCCTCTATGCCTCTCTTGGTTACTAGGTATCCAAGAAATTTACAAGCACCAACTCCAAAGGGACATTTAGCTGGATTTAGCTTCATATTGTAAGCATCCAGGATGTCAATTGTATTGTCAGTACGCTTCTTGCTCAGATACCAGGTCTCTCGCACTCACATTTGTATATTCAATACAACTGAGGGACTAGAACATGTACATGATGCATAATTCATGCATACTTGATCAGGAAACATTTCTGCTGATACGTTTGGTAACACACTTTACATGTGAGCTTTCTCAGGCCTTTAAATATTAAGGTACATTGCTTACTCATTTTCATCTAGTAACAAGATTTGCTCTAAATGTAGGTTACCACTGTGTTTTGATGATTTCTGATTGTTATTTTTTCAGGTAACTATAACATTTTGCGAATGTATAGTGTGTTTTTTCAGGTAACTAACGCCTTCAATAACTATGGTAAATTGAACAAAATACCTATTTTTCGATTATCATCTTATACATGTTTATTTGACCTATGTATATCCTCATCTTGCTTATCCTATGTATCATGCAAATTTCATAAAGTTGTGAACTCATGCAAATTCTTAATTTTAGGTGGGTTTGTCATGTTTGTAGTTTTTTATACGTTGAAAATACCTTAAAGATTTACCTATTTTTCAGATTATTTTATATGTTATTCTAATCTAACTTAGTATTTTTATGTTATCGTTTATCTAACTATTAATCATTTTCTAGATATCATGGGACACGTACTATAGCAGATATTAGTAGAGGTCGTGGTTTTGTGACAAGAGGTGGTAAGGGCCTTGGTCAAGGTGTCATGGCAGGTATCTTGGTTTGACTGTATATTGTTGGTGGGGTTATTATATAAGCCTATGTGATTGCCAAAAGTAGATTCTAAATTAAAAGCCACTACTTAGTTAGGCTAATTGGTATGGATGTTTGAACTGAAAATTAAGCAATGAAGTAGATATGAGTGTCAAATATAAAACTAAGTGTATGCTTGTTATTCAATTTTGTGTGCAAGCTTTCATGCTTTCTGAAGCTTTATAAAAAAATACGCATTTTCAACTACTATTTTGGACTGGCCACCTCTATTCCAACAGCGACCAGATTTGATAATTTGGTTTTGTTTGCACATGGTTTTTTTAATTAGAAAACCTTGCGAATGAAATATCAAATCATTTGTCCCGGGTTGGTATCTAAATGTCTCGTCATCTTTATTTTATATGTTTATTCTCAAGGTATACGACTCGGGGAGGAAGACTACCTCATAGACCTGTGGAGGACCTTGCATTTGCGCTCGATTTTATCAAAGGGGAGGAAGCTTTCAGAATTATTATATGGTATGTTAAGTTATACTTAATTGCCTTCCTACAAAAAATAATTGCTAAATAGTTAATCAAACTTGATTCTCACTACAACCATCTCTACATTCGACTGGAATGCTTAATGCTTAATTTTGTGGGATGGTGAAGTTAACTTTTGTGACTTGCATGTATTGTTGTCCATAGTAATAGTAATTATTTTATCTTCTTTTAGTTATTTATCTGCTAAAAGCATACAAGTTTTTTAAGAGCTTTTGATCAATAAGGTATTATCTTGTTTTAATTGTGCTTATATTGGTGTGCCAGTGGCCAAAAACACGAGTTGCTAGAATAACTTGCTTCTCTTAATAACCTTGCGTCCATTTGTCCTTGCTCTCGCCCGCTCAGAAAAAGGTTGGATACTAAAAATGCGGTTGCATTATATGTAAGTTTACCTTTTCTTTTCTACCGCTAAATTCATTTTTTGTTTAAAAGTTAATTTATTGTATTTTTTTTCTTTTTTTTTTCTAAAAGGAAGAAATGCTGAAGTTGAGAAACCAGCATCCTATGGAATCAATGAGCGACAAGTCGATTATTGAGAATGGACTTTGACGAAGCTCTATTCATTTGCATGGGTGGGGACTTGATCCAATTATTGTTGATAACACAATAGGTACAACTAAAAAAGCAAAGCGTCCTACTTATGATGAGCTGGTCTATGCACTTCAAACAGTGACAAGTAAATGTGCAAATATGAAACAAGCACTGATTAAGAATAATATCATGCTTACTCCATCAAGCACATCTGGACAATCTTAAGGTGATAGTCTAGAGGGTAATGAAAGTATCGATGAGTGATGTCGTTTAGTAATTATATATAACCTGTTAGTAACTTATAGTCAATATTTGCTTTGTTTGTTTGGTTGTTTGAACACTTATGTTTTGATTAAGAATGTTAATTTGGTTGCGTATGTTTCTATAACTGTTTTTGTATTTGTTTGTATACATTTAAAAATTATTATTTAAATAAATCGTGGTTATTATCTACACATTTAAATATTTTTACCAACACATCAATATATATTATTTCTACACATGTAAAAATTAATGCCTACACATGTTAAGATCAATACCTACACATAATTGGATGTCACGTCAACTGCCACGTTAGATGCCACGCCATACGCCAATCTAACAAGTTTCTATACTTCTACAAACACATATATATTAGTTTTATCCACACATGTATGTGTAGGTATAGCTTGCTATATACCTACACAAAGTAAATGTGTAGCTAATGATCTATATCCACAGTGCCGAGTCTACACATCATGACACTTAATTTATGTGTAGGTAAACGTAACTGCCAACACATTATATGGTTTTTCCTACACATAGTATGTGTGGGTAAATACTAAAATTTCTTGTAGTGAGTGTTGTAAGACTGCCTACTAATAATTAGTGCGAGAATAATTGCAAATAACGCGTGAGAATAACCACCAATAAAATAATAATACGAGAATAATCATAAATAAGATAATACGTGAATATAATAAAATAAAATGATGTAAGAATAAGATAATTATATTTACTGCAATTGGGAGTGGACGGAACATATGTATAGTCTACTGGTCATGCGGGTTTAAATATATGCACTATATGTTAAAAGACATTTAGCAACATTCCGATAAGGATATGTTCAATGTTTAGACCAAAAGTTTTGCGACTGAAAGAGTGTAAGTGTAAAAGATAAATTATTGTTTATAAAACAAAACGTAGTTTACTCGAACTTTGTGTTATAGTTGAAAGAATAGTAGTGATGCATGAGAATAACTTTTTAGATTCAAAACAGCTTTACATGAAAAGACTTTGTAAGTACACACTTTCATGTGTTTACAAGAAGTCGAGTTGAAAATTGTCATAAGGCATATTATCAGTCGCAAGTTTCTTTTCTCGAAAACCATATAAATCAAATGTGTTTTCAAAAGACCAAGATTTAGAATTGACGTGAATAATAAAAGTCAATGTGATAATAGTGTAAATGTCACAAAGCATAAATGAAAATAGTGTAAGTTTTAATGCGATAATATAGCGGATAAAATTTTAATAATGATGATGAAAAATCCAAAAGCGAATGATCAATGAGTATATAAAACATCAAGAGTTGGAACTTAAAATCCAAATGTTAAACAAAACTTATGAATCAATAATGGAAAACGGAAAAATGCACAAATAGTGATAGCTATTAATAGAGAAAACTCAAAAGACATAATAACTTCATTATAGAAAATTATGATAAGAGTTTTAAACAGCAAATGAAAAATATATCAATAATAAAATGTGATACTGAAAATATTTCTAATGAAACTGGTGACTAGCCAAAGAAATTGAAATATTATTAGTGACTTGTGGGGAGCGTACTTAAACCTATGAGTAAATGGTCATCCTTCCCGATTGCACGTACCCCGTCACTGGTAAATTTCAAAACTTTTAGCGAGACTTTTAAAACGAGATGTAGAAATAACTCATTGAGGTATGGATTTCACTCCTAGCTCATAGTATTATTTCAAAAGCACAAATATAACAGAGTGGAACTAGTCACTAAGATAAGGATATCACTCCCAGCTCAATGGTTAAGTTTCTTTTGAAGAAATAATTCTTTGAGGTGTGGGTATCACTCCTATCTCAAAGATATTTGTCCCAAAGATGTAAAATTTATAGAGGAGTGAAACTAATCACCAAGGTATGGATGTCACTCCTAACTTGGTGCTATCGTTTCGTTTGTGAAATACGAGTGTCTTCTTTTCCAAGCAAAATACCGAAAGAATAACGAGAAAGAATCATAGCGAAAATATCTTGAAAGAAAATATAAGAAATAAGAGAAATATACACGAGAGGACTCGTGAAAGTAAGCTTAGTTATAGACTAGGCTAAAAGGCATTCTAATAACCTAATTCCCTATAACCATGGCTCTGATACCAATCTGTAACACCCCAACCGATGGCGAAAACATCGAGGTGTCACGTAGTGACGATTGTTCAATAGCTCATGGACTAAAAGTGTAAATATTGATATATTGATTACATAGTTTAGAGGAAAGATCCGGTACAAATAGCTTTTTTGGTAAGAACTGTGAGAATCAAAGGAGGGTATTTTTTTTAATTTTTTTTTTTAAATTTTTTTCCCCATATTGTTAAACATGTATTATAGTATTGAAAACTAAAAAAAAAAAAAAAATTTGGTGTAGAGTAATTACGTGTAGAGTAATTACAATTCACACAAAACATATCAATGAGCACATTGCTTTATAAATAATACACATAAGTTTAGTAATAATTGTACATGAGTCACCCCAAAAGAGTAAATAGTAAAAAGGGGAAAGATATACGCACATTGATTGTGATGATGAACTTGCAAGAAATAACGAGAATCAATGAATTATTCTTGAACTATAGAGACGTCGACTACTGGACAAGAATTTCTAACGTTGCACACTGAATATACGACACGCTAAGCATAAATATACTTGATATTAATTTCATTGTAGTATTTTTTTGGCTCAATGATTGTCCGGTGACGAAGACGTTACAACTCTTGACTAATTATTATAATGGGTTGAATCTAGTATTCATATTACAAGAAATTTAGGGCTTAAGAGTTCACTAGCACAGTAACATAAATATTTTTACCCGAAATAAAAAAATGTATAAATTAACTAATTTGTATACATCTTTTAATGTTAACAAATTGCTTTCTAATATACAAAATACGTAGTGTGTATTTCCCAAAAAAAAAAAAAGTCATTACCAATTATACTTCACAAAATGGGTAGCTCATGCTGCTGTTGAACCATAGACCAATTTTTTTTTGGAGAGTAGTGTTTCAGCGGTAAATCCCGTGTTGCAAAGCGACCACTGCCCAGGATCGAATCCCATATGAACCACACAGGTTTCTCCTTTCAAACCCAATGGTTATTTTTTCGGTGGAACGTGGGAATCGAACCTGAGACCAAACCCGGGTAGGAACCCTCTAAGGAGGTAAACCTTCCCACCTCAAACCAGCTGGGCTGGAGATCATTGGCAACCATAGACCAATTTTAACCATTTTTTTCTCAACCGAATAATAAATATCAATAACCATATTAAGTTAGTTCACCGTAGCAAAAATTGCATGCATTTTGAAAGGAAAACATATATTATTAGTAACGTCATATCCTTTTTTTTAGAGAATTACACAGATTGTCCTTTAGTTTTACCCAAAATTGCATGTTATGTCCTTTTATTTTATTTTTAACTCCATGTGTCCTTTATTTTATACATTTGTTACACCCTCTGTCCTTTAGGGTAACTTCTGTTAAAAAACTCCGTTAACTCAGTCATGTGCCCCTCACGTGAGGGGCAAACATGTCATTTCACTCATTATCATCTTCCTTCCCATTTGTGTGCAGCCACCAGTCCACCACCACTCAAAATCCTTCAAAACACACCACCACCAAAATATCGTCTCTAATCATCATCACCATACCTCCTCCATACAACCAGAGGTGGAGAACCATTGCACAATCAATCAACAACCACCATGGTCTCAGCTCCTTCTCTATCAATGTTATCTTCTTCACCCTCTTCTTCTTCCTTCGACACTCCAATCTTTAACCACTTCAGACACAAACACCCTAAACTTTCACCCACCCATCTCTCTAAACATAATAACCCAATCTTCTTTATCCATCGAACAAGACGCTGGACCCCCTGACCGCTTCCTTGAAAACAACTCTGCCACCTTACTATATTATAGAGAGAGAGAGAGAGAGAGAAAGAGAGAGAGAAAGAGAGAACTCGGTGGCCCTCTGCCACCGTCCCCGGCGGCACACCCGACACCAACCACCCCCACCTCTTAAACCATCACACAATCCCACTCTCTTCTTACCAATGACACCCGATTAACCTCATTAATCTAGAGAGAGATAGAAGGGAACCGGAGATGAAGAGAGAGAGAGAGAGAAGAAGAGACGGTGGCTCGTGGTGGTGGTTCGACGGCAACAGATCTGAAAGGGGGTTAGGGTTCTAATATTTTTTTATTATTACTACATCAGCAGGTTTGTTATTTGTTCAGTGTTTTTCCCCTCTTTTATTTTCGGAGCCCTAAATTCCAAGGATCTTCAGCTTTTGGGCTTCCATGGGTAAGTTCTAGTTGGCAAACTTAATTACATCAGCAGGTTGCCGTCGTGGTTTCTTGCCAGTCGACCATCTAGACACAGAGATAGAGGAGGCGACGATGACCGGTGACGGGGGACCGGCTGCAGTTAGGATGTGAGGGTGGAACCGGGTCTCGGTGATAGAGAATTAGGGGTGGAGATTCATGGTGGTGTTGGGACTGTTTGGATATGAACAGAGGTTTAATTGATGTTGTTGTTGTGGAGATACATTTGGTTTATTTTTAAGAACTATGAACCCTAATTTAAGTCTGACATTACAGAATGATCAGGGGAGAAGACAATGAGGTGAAAAGACAAATTTGCCCCTCACGTGAGGGGCACATGTCTAAGAAACCGTTTGTTTTTAACGGACGTTATCCTAAAGGACATAGGGTGTAACAAGTGCACAAAACAAAGGACACAGGGAGTTAAAAATAAAATAAAAGGACATAACATGCAATTTTGGGTAAAACTAAAGGATAATCTGTGTAATTCTCTCTTATTGTTATTAGTTTGTATTTTTGGAAGATTTACACTGGTGTAATTGTTGCAAAAGTTTGTATTTTTGGAAGATATACACTGGTGTAAATAATTACACCAGTGTAAAAACGAGAGTGATATTACAGAATTTAAAATTTATTTTTTGTTCTAAAAAATTAAATTAATTAGAAAAATAAATTAAAGTTTAAAAAAATTAAATAATATTATATTGTTTTAATTAAAATACTAAAATAAAGTTTAATAAATCAGATTTTGTTTTTAATAATGATTTTTTTGAATAGTTGAATAAAAAATTAAAATAGTATTATAATAATTATTTATCTCTCATGGTGGTTTTACCAAAATAACCCTTAATGTACTATTTTGTATTAAAATATACTTATAATATCTTAATTAGCATGTAAAGACAAAAAAAGATCAAGATTAAATCTCAACCATTGGATCATCTAGATCAATGGTTCACAAGAGTTCTCTAGTTCTCACAACTCACCTTAGTTCTCACATGATCCTAACCCTATATATATATATATATATATATATATATATATATATATAGGATTTGGATCATTTGAGAACCACCATTTAGGGAGAGAACCAAAGAACCAATGTGAACAGGTGACATTTTTGTAAATATGAAGGTGTCTACAAAAAACCCCTCCATCAAAAAATAAAAAAAAAATTATATAACCTAAATAAATAAAAAAAATAAAAAAAGTAAAAACACCAAAATGATTATTTTGTATTATTAATTCGAAAAAAAATAAAAAAATAAAAATAAATAAAAAATTTTGCTTGTGACGTCATATGACGTCATCCTGATGCACATGTGCATTTCGCTATTATATATACAGAAATACACCGTATGCACATTTGCATTTCACTCTTAAATCGCAATTTTGAATGAATTGTCAATTACCATAACTAAATGGTTATTAAATGGACGCGATATTATATATAAGGGGTCAAAAATTTTATTCAATGATCCATAAACGGACGCAAAGTGAGATATAAAATACAATCGAACTCGTCAATTGTTTAGACATGCATATTATAACATAAATCGAAAAATAAAAGTTTAGACATGCATATTATAAAATAAATCGAAAAATAAAACATGTGTAGGACAACAAACATGAATAAAATTAAAACAACTCTTTATGAAAACTATAATACAAGATACGTGTACTACATGCACATGTGCATTTCACTAAAATATTCAACTAATTCAACCGGTCGCCGACTTTTATCCGATAAAACCTTTGCGTTCCGCTCATTCCAAAGACACCATATGGTTGTGTATACAATACCCCTGAGTAAACTCCGCTGCGCAGCAATCTACGTACATGTTTCAGCCACCTGCATCAGATCATCAACATCAAACAGCAGCATCGGCTGCAACCAGAACCATCTGCATATCCTAAACCCCAACTCCTGTGCGAACCAACAACCTGTAAATAAATGTGTGACTGTTTCAGCAGCTTCAGTGCATAACGGACAGATATCATCTGCTATTATCACTCCGCGTTTCTGCAGCTTTTGTTTTGTAGGTATGCGATTCCGAAATACATGCCATATCAGTAACTTACACTTGAGAGGAGTCCAGCCCTTCCACTAAACCTTCTGTCTGACAACATTGTTGCTGCAAGCGATAAACAACTGCTTTGCCTTCTGGACCGTATAAATTCCGTCTTTTTGACCTCTCCATTCCCAACGATCACCGCCTTCTATCCATTTATAGTCAGAAAACACCTGCAACAAAGTAAACAGATCCAAATTAACAAGAATTAAACCTTAATGCACATGTGCATTAACATTAATTCTAACATTACCATATAAACAATGCACGGACTTAATGATAACAAGAATTAAACCTTAATGCACATGTGCATTAACATTAATTTCAACATTACCATATAAATTATGCACATGTGCGTCAGTCGCTCTAGTTATTTGCCCAGTCGGAATTCCGATTCGCTAGACACGGTTTATTTGACCAGTCGGAATTCCGATTCAGTCACTCTAGTCATCCACAGAGTATTAACCAACCCATTCTTCATCTTAAGTGTCAGATCAATCCCATTCCACTTCCTACGTTCCAAATTCTAAACCTAAGCTAACAGATCAACAATATCTACAACAAATTGCATAAATTTTGCTTAAGGCAACATCACAACAGTATCTCCACACAACCACAACCACAAACATAAATATAGACACACACTTAACTTATTATTATTATTATTATTATTATTATTATTATTATTATTATTCACATTCAATATAATAAACTATAATTACAATCCAAGTTATCAAAAAGAATCATTGACTAATCTAGTGTATAAATAACTCAAATCAAGACAAGGAGACCTGTAAGCTGTTTGTCTTCTTCGAATAGAACCCCACACGAATAGAACCCCACGAGCACCGGCCAGTCCTCAACTATATATCACGTTCATCCGTAATTATGCATATGTGTATATTCAACTATGTATGTTAAACATTGTGCACAACACATACCATCATTATTCGCTTACTTCGTGTGTTTAAACAAAACAACATTTATCATTTGACATGAAAAATATACGTATATGCACATGTGCATATCTTTCTAAATGAACTAAATAACTAATACCAACCTGATTTTACTTCCTGATCAACGGTTATGTCATTATCTTCAATCGCATCTGGCAACTTTTTTGACCATTTCTCCCTCTAATATAATACAAATGTTACTATCTTCGATTTTTCCCATTATTTAACTACAAATATTAAACAACACATAAGAAAACCTGAATTTCAATCTTAATGCACATGTGCATTAACATTACTTTGTTAATTACCACAACATATGCACGTATGCGTTATATCTAATGACGTTAATGATAACAGTCTTACTTCACATGGGCATTAACATTAATTTCATCATTACCAACTACCTTATGCACATATGCATTAACTAATAAACAACCTTAATGGTATAAAAAATAAACAAAATAAGTATACTATACCTTCAATATCAACACAATCAAGCTAGGGTTTGCATCCAGTCCAATCGTACCATTGCTCGTAACGAAGAGAAAGCTCAATCGATTTTCAACAAGTTAATCACCATGAAATCAGAGGAAAAAATCCAATGAGCAGAAACCGTTTCATGTTTGCATCCAGAAACTTCCAACAGAAACTTGTGAACTCCATCCCTTTGTGAAATCAAAATGAACGAATAACCGTCATCAACTTATTTAAAAAAACTCCAACAAGATTACTATTACCAGAAGTGACCATTAACGTGTCACACCACGACTACGGCGGAAACACGTGGCGCGACGGTTCAAATGGATAAAGCCAAGATTAATGCAAATCACAAATAATTAAAGAAACGGGTCATTTATTAAGACGTCGAAAATCATGTCATATTATTCATACATAAACATAAAATTGTTTTTAATTCAAATAAGGAGGCTTCTCATACATATATCCCGATTCCTTGGGATAAAGAGATGAAGCCTCTTCATAACACCCGACGTCCCATTAAGAGATTCCCCCGACCCAGCTCGCCATGTTTTCCATCATTCATCAATTACCTGAAAGATATGTTTAAAATCGTCAATATATAAATATTGGTGAGTTCACAGGTTTTAGTTATCAAAACATTAACTTTTGGGAATTTTCCATGTTATGACAATTTATAGGAGTTGCAAGTTCCTACAATTCTACTTGAGCCTATAATCAAACCAAGACAAACAATAATGCCCCGCTCCAAGTCGTTACTCGGTATTCTTACGACTTAATTTCAGAATACGTGCACCCCAGGCATACGCCGATGCATAACCGACACTATCGATTAGGGGTGGGCCTTGTCAGGCACCAATAGTACTATTCAAATATTCCTTCGGTTTCACTTTCCTGAATTAATGATTATAGTAGTGAGGTCTCAACCCCGAGTGGCGATCATAACTCAAGTGCCAACCCGTCAAACATTTCCCTAACATATCTTTCCCCCGAAAACGTTAAAATAGTTTAAAGATGGGGCCGTGAAACTCACCTGAAACTGTGCTCGGCTCAAGAAGTAAATAGCAAATTTGGTGGTCTCGCACCTACAAATGTTCTAGGCGTATAAGTCTCTACACCTATAGTGCATGTGCCTTGGCAAGTTGTACACCCAACTCCCCGATCACGTGTTATCCCAATTCCCGTTTAATTAGACGCGCATCCTAGGTCCATTGGCGATGGATTACCCCTTTTCTTTATATGTTAATCTTGTTAATACTATTTGTAACATGTATACTATTATTCTCGACACAACTCTACCTAACGTATAATTATTTTCCCATTTAAATAATTATACTTAGGATGGTATCGTTTGATATAATGTATTCTTATCTCCCGACCCGACTCACTTTGCCACATGTTTATTTTCCCATTTAAATAAATATGCTAAGTTCTTGTCGTTCGATATTATATTTTAACGCCCGACTCAACTCACCATGCCGTACGTTTATTTTCCCATTTAAATAAATATACTAGGATCTTGTTGGTATTTACACGTTCGTAGATATACTTCACCTACTTGTCTCGGTTTTCCTCCTCGCGTATCTATTTTCCCACTTAAATAGATATACTAGAATTTCGTCGAGGCAAGTATGTATCTATATATCAACGTGTGCGTTTTCTTTGTTAAGTCCATACGTTGTCTAACGTTTTTAATTCATTATGTTACGCTTTCTCCCACGAATGTTCGTTCTAACACTTAGGAAAGTGTTACATAAGTTTCACCCATTTTATATATATTTTACTTCCTAAAATATATATATTTTCACGTTTTGCCGTTATGGTATTTTTCTCTAGTTTGTCCGTTTATACGTCATAGTTAGTTATGTTACTAAGTCCAAAAGTTAACTTTTTCCACATTTTCTTCTAATATCCGTTCTATGGTATTTTTATTCATACTTCCAATTCCGAACGCCTATTACTTGGAAAAATATACTTTTGTATTTTTAGTTCAACTTGTCATCTTGTATTCCAAAAATGTTTCCGATACTTTTATATTCCCATTTATATAAAAGTATCCACTTTTGTACAAGTTTTTCTCAAGTCTTCACTCTTGTCCAATATTTTATAAAATCTTTACTTTTATGAAATCCTTATGTCAACTTAACCACTTATTTTTATAAAACTTCTATTTTTATAAAAATACATCTTTCACAACTTACATGAGTAGTTTTCTTATGTTTACCAAAACTATACTTGGAAAAACTACTATTTATGTTTTCGACACCGAACTTTCCATAAACACATTTTTGGACCAAAGTTTCAAAAATACTTATTTTAGTCCATCAACTTCCAAAGTTTCCATATTAGTCCTTAAACTTATACTTGTTGTCTTTTTCATCCTAACTTCCAAAGTTAGTATTTTTCTTTCATCTTAGTAGACTTTGAAGAATCATTTTCTTAATGCTTGGTTATTTTTTGCTTCATTCCACTTCTAATAGTCTTCTAATCCATCCTAAATGCTATTAACATGCTTGTTCCATATTTTTATTCAACATATTAACTTTTCACTCATCTAAGTGAGTAGACTTTAATCGTGAAACTTTTACATGCAAGTTCATCCAACATATTTTTCTATACTTTTGACATTAGCTAGTCATCTTATGATGATCAAAACCATATTTTATCACTTTTAAATCTCTTTCAAAAATAATGTTTAGATCGTCATCCTCTTTACATGCATGTCAATATTTTCGTATTTCTTGAAGTGTTACACCACCAACATCGACTCTATGATTCATCCATATTATTATCCATCCATTTTGTTCTTGTAAGATATATATTAAGTTTTATATTTTAAAACCATTCTTAACCCATCAATGTACAACTTGCTCAAACAAACACATAGTATGAACATTATGATCAAAACAAGGTAAAACTTACTACTAGCTCAAGGCTAGGGAAGACAACAACCTTGGATTGGATGGGGTTTAGTGTGTTTTTCCAAAGGGGTTAAGCTCCAAGCTCTTGAACACAAAAAGGGGTTTTGGATGGATGATGATTTAGAGATGATTTGTTAGTGTAAAAATTGAAAGAAAAGATTGTGGGGGTGGGGGGTAGCTCACGGCCAAGGAGAAAAGAAGAAGAAGATTTGTGGGTTTTTATTCAAGTATGCTATGTAGCTTTATGTTAATTCTTCCAAATCTCCAAGGATTAGTTGTATCTTTGTAAGATGGTGTGAGTTAAAAAAAAAATCTAATGAGATCATATAAGAGGGTGTTTGGCCGTGGGTTTTTAGAGAGAGAATGGAGAAGATTTTGGTGATTTCCATTGCCCAATAATATCCCATGCAACCTTATGATTAAAACTAATTCTAGTGGTTAAGTGAGATTACCCAAGATATTACCCACTTGGGAGGGCCCTAGGCCGGCCCCTTGGGGTGTTTTTGTGGGGTCCACTTTGCTAAATAATACCCCTTATTATTATGTTTAAGTTAATCTTGTTCGGGTCCCGTCCGGGTATTTTTCGAGCTTTTATCGCGCGACTACCGGATATTAAAAATATCCTTACTAATCCTTAAATATGGTCCGGTTTAAGCGTTGATAAATTATTTGGGCTCTTGCCGGGTGAAATTATTAGTTAGGCGCGTATCGGGTGCGGTACGCGCGCTTTATTCGTTACCGGGAGATTTGTATAACAAGTTTTCACGTATGGCTTTGGAGTTCCAAAACTCATCATATTTTGTGAAATTACGTTTTATTTTATATTCCGGCTGTCCGGGATTCGTTTCGCTTATTTAATTTTTACCGGGTAATTGCCAGTGTCCATACCGGATGGATTTATTCGCACATGACTCCGTCATGTTTTGTCATTAAACATATGCATTCCTATGCATTATTTGGGAATTGCTATTATTCTAAGGCCTCAATTAAATAGTCAACACATAATTGTATTTAATTACGTTATTTACGTTAATTAATTAGTACGGAATTACCTTATTTTTGCCGGTTGTTACATAACGAATCCAAAATTAAAGCATAGACTTCTGACAAACCACTACTGAGAAGTGAGATCAGTGAGATCAGTACGCCACCACAACCACAGATCGACCAGCTTCCATAGTTTCAATATCGTATACCACCGTTGGACGTTCGAAACCATCAAAACTCGGTTGAACCAACATCTTGGAGGATTTAGCTGACAGATCTTCAGTTGGAAAAGGGTTTGCTTCATAGAGATTATTATCATGACGGTTGTGATGATTGTAGTGATGCTGGAAACGTGAAGAAGCAACGATGGTGATGATGATGCCATTAATCTTGATTTCGATCTGTGTGTGTGTTCAGAGTGTGTGTGATTAATAATAATCTGTTGTGTATATATCAACAGCCGGCAACAAGCAATGGGATCAAATACTAGGTCTTGATAATGAAGAGATTTGCAGAGAATGTTTTGGAAATTAAAAGGAGATTGTGAAGTGGAGAAGAAGAAGAAGGTAATTTGTTGATGAAGAATGTTCTGGAAATTAGAAGGAGATTGTGAAGTGGAGAAGAAGGAGGTAATTTGTTGATGAAGAGGGGTTTTTTTGTTAATTTAATTGGATATTTACAATAATGCCCCCTGTTCACATTGGTTCCTTGGTTTTCTCCCTAAAGTTGGTTCTCGTATGATCCCTACCCTATATATATATATATATATATATACATATATATATATTAAAACTAGGTTATATCATGAGATTTTTTTAGGATAGACAAATATAATGCTAAGATAAAATATCTATATTACATTATAAAGAGTGAGCAATGGGTAAAATTGTCCAAAATGTCAAAGTTAAGGTGGCAACTTAAAAGTCACAAGTGTAATTCTCTAAACTTGACCACTTTTCTTCCTTTTATGCCCTTGTCAATGCATTAAGATGTTTGTACCATGTGATGCATTAAGATACTTGTACCATGTGATGCATAACTCTACCCCATATGTTTCCTTTGAAATTCCACAGCCATGAATCGACCATATTATCCTGCAATTAAACCTAATTATTATGCATCAGGTAAGAAGCCAAGAAGTCACCACCTTCATTTGTTTATACTGAAATTTGTTTCTTTAAACCATTTTATATCAGAGTATATTTTTTTTACCCATGTCTAACTAGCATTGTTGCTATCTTATAATCAGGTCCTATCATTCAATTAAGGGGCTCCAGAATTGCAGAACATGAACATGTGAAGGTCTGTTACTTCTCTTCTTTTTTTAGTTTTTAATTATTATTATATTAATTAACTAGCTTTTATCCCGGGAATGTCCCGGGGTTGAAAAATATAACCATTCTAATAATACTAATAGTAATAATTATTACTCTTATAATTAAATAAATAAAAAAAATAACCTTGCTATAAGGTGACACCATGTGTTGCAGTGTTGCGCGATTCTTTCTCATAGCTTCTCTTGATGAAGTATACCTATCCATCTTTAGAAGAGTAAAATTCCAATGATAGCATGGCGATTGGGCTAAATTTCAACATTGTATATAAGAACCTAGTTTAAAAGAAAAAACATGATTAATGAATAACCTGAACACTTTGTGTTTTTTTTCCTGTATGAACGAAACCCCATAAAAAATAGTCGTTTTTTTCTCCGTTTTTTATATAGCACTATAGTACTCGTTGGAAAGATAATAAAACGCTCGTTAATTTGGTGTAATTTTTTTCTTTAAAAAATCTCGTATATAAAAGTATTAACGTTTAAAAATGATGGGAGGAAACATTAGAGAGAAAATTTTAAATTTGTTTTTAAATTTTAAAGAGATTAGGGTTAGATAAGTGTAGGAGAATGAACAAAATAAAAAAACAAATTAAAAACTATCCCCTCAACGTGCCACGTGGCACATTCAAAGGAGGGTTGAGGCCTCCATTGAATGCCACCTCATCTGTGACACCCCGCACAATTACATAAACCGGATACCCAAACCGTTGGTGATTCAATTAAACAGAAATGGATAATTTCGTGAAACTGTGATTACGTGCTATGTGATTTATGTGATTTACTTGTCTAATTTATGTGGATATTTAGCAAGCCCAAAGTATGACCCTTTTGAGCCTAAACGAACTTTAATGCCGGTTAAAAACAAACCCAATAGCCCAAGACGCACCAGCCCAATGTGCCGGTCCATTTTGGATATTTGCGGTATGCGTGTGGGGAGGAACAAGTCATGCGGCACGCTAAGTATTTAGCGGTACGCGGACCCTATGGGCTGAGCATTCGCGGTACGCGAAAATAGGTTTGACGGTTCTTTTGCCTTTTTCTTGAAAATTAAGTTTGTTTAGCCTATTTAAACACACTTACATCAACCCTAATCACCCACTACAATCCCTATCCAACCCTAGCACTCTCCCAAACTATTCTCACATCAAAACCATCAAATCTAGCCTAGGAGATTCAAGGTTATGAGATTGATTTGCAAGAAGGTTAGTTTTCAATGTTCTTGATACTTATTCTTATGTATTGCACACCAATCCTCTTTGTTAATGATTAATTATGATGAATTTATCTGAGATTATATAAAAGTAATCAATATAAACATGTTTGATGAATGATTGAATGAGTTATGATTAGGTTACATGTTAGAATCACTCATTATTGTGGTTGATGCTTTCTTGATTGTTAAAGGTTGAATCTTGATGATGATTTTGGAATAATTGAATGTTAAACATCTGTAATTAACTTGTGGATATGATTTTTCAATGATTCATGTATGATATTTGATATTAGGGTTTATAGATTGTTGGTTTAAACACGTTTTGGAAACTGCAGATTCGTAACAGAAACTTTGTGACTTGATATCTCGAAATTTGTTTGTTAAAATCATGTGATTTCTGGATTGGCGCCTAGTTTTATGTGTTAGCTTTTCAAAGAGTGCTTATTTGCGTGATTTGGAGTCCGTTTGGTATTTCTTTTCAATTTTACGCCACTGAAGGTCTGATCAGAGTTTTCTGACAGAATCAGTGTGTCGACTTTCACGAGCCATATCTCGAGTTCTATAAGGTATCTAAGTGTGAAACTTGGTCAGTAAATAGATATGGGTGTTTGTGAACTTTTCCCACTGGATTCACCTAAATCGGACGTGGGTACGATTTATGGTGAATTTTCTTGTAAACTGACGCTGATGAGATTTATCATCAGAATGGATTGAACAAAACGATTTTTCATGATTAATTGGTATGGTTTTTTGGGCAAACTAAAAGTATCCCTGAAATCCTTAAACATGAGGCTAGCAATTGTAATTTTAATAAAATGTAAAGTTGAGGGTTGCTATTTAAAAAAAAATGGTTTCTGTGCTCTAAAAACCGACACTGAAAACATAGATCCTGGCAGGTAGTGTTTCTACATTTTTGGATGGTTATGTGATGATTTGGCATACGTGGTTTACTGTAACTGCTTGTAATCTGATGTCTTGTGACTTAGCATCTGACTTATGAAGTTTCGTGTTCAACTGTTAACCGTTCACTATGTGCAAATTTATACGAAACACCAATGGGGATGGTCGGGTTGGTTAACACAAACGAACAAACATGAGGATTGGTGTGGCACGTGTGCGAACACACTCTCACTTGCACGTCTTTGTACTAGGGAGTCTGTAGAGGTCCCTATATGTTTCAAGTCACGGTCCTTGGATTTTATTTGTTGTGCAACCTAAGGTGAGTTTCACTACTCTTTTCTCAAAAGCATGCGTCTCGGGTTGAGACAACGTAATTAACTTTTTCTAGTCCGGGTTGGGACTACTACTTTCTAGTCCGGTTTGGGACTACTTACACATCCCGGGTTGGGATGCTATGGATCCATGTGTGGGTCGGTTTTTGCTAGTTCGCAAACTGTGTCCTTGATGAACTAAACCAACTCTATCATCTGTAAGTCCTTCACATACCGAATGAATTGCCGGGTTATGGCAAGCGGGTTATTAGTTGATAGCGCTATTAGGTCTGACAAACCTCACACCGGCTCGGGGGAGTGCGGGAGTGAACTATAACTTAACAGATTTTATCATTGTTGATAGGCAATGATGTAAGGCATGCGGCTCACATTTGTGGCTACACGTACATCAGCAGTTCGGTATATCGGTGTTAGTTATCATGAATGGGTTAGCTACCCTTGACATGCGATGAACTAGTGTTTACACGGTTCTTGGAACCAACTTAATTACTTGTTTACATGGTTTTGGAAACTAGCGCAGTTACATACTCATTTACTTTACTTAGTGAACTCACCAACATTGTTTGTTGACCCACGATTTACATGCTTTTGCAGGTAGTTAGCTTCCGGTGCCAGGATTAGAAAGCACTGCACACTTCACTGCATTTGGGGTCTTGGGCATACACCTAAATTACATATTATGCTTTTACATTTTCTTTCATATGATTTTAATTTGGGCGCGTTGTTTTGCGCATGGTTCTAAAAGGTTTAAATTTGGTTTACGCTTCCGCAGCTTAACTAAACTTGATTTTTGAAAACGAACTAAATGGTTTGGGCATTTAGAGTTCGTTCATATGACTTATGGCTATGGGATCCTGGTATATCATGCGCCTCGCGGTACGAACCCCGCAGTGGAAATTTGAGGGTGTGACAGATTGGTATCAGAGCCATTGGTTATAGTGAACTAGTATTTGCATTCTAGTCTATAATCATCATAGCATAAGTACTACATTAGTTACACTCACAGCTTAAGTGCACAACTAGCTTTTGGCTACATATATCTACAACATATGATTTCGGGAGATATGTTATCTTCTAGTTCTAGACCTAATTCTGAACATGTCAATGGTGGGAACCCAGGGTTACACCAGGTGGCGCATTACTGGGAGTAGTATCCTAATAAACGTCGTAGATGAGGAAACAACAATTGTACAGGGGAGAAAGCCCTTGCGAGCGTTGTAGCGCATGTACACAGGAAAGCTGCACGATGCGCATGACGTGATACCATTAAACCGAATCAAATTCAAATACTGAGACTTATCCTTTTTCACTGAGCAAGGAAACAATTAGTTTCTGTTCCTTGTTATTCGACCTTTATTACTCTCATTTGGAACTCAGGCGGGACTGGGTTACACATATAGAACTTATTTCTTACTTTAGTACCTTACGCCTAGTATGAGCGGGCGGACGTATGACTGCATATCCCTGTTTCTCATAAGAATATAGTAGATTCATGGGGACACATCAGATCGGTTCTTGTTACACACACTCTTGGGGAGTTATGTAAGGCCTGCGATGCAGTGCAGTATCTCAGAGGAAGAGGAAACCTACCAGTGACTGACTGTCACGATTGGATGAACGAGTGGTACAGCTTACCACTAAACTGGTTTACATAGGACTGGAGAAGGAGACTTTATGTGATGAGATCCATATAACACTGACACTGCGAAAGAGGAGGAAGAAGGGATGGAAGGAGAACCTGAGCAGGACGAGCACATAGAAAGTGAGGATGAAGGCTCTACTATGTAGACGGAGCGTGGCGACGATTGGCTTCTATTTTTTTTCTTTCTTTCTGTCTTCTCTTTCCTTTTTCCATTGTTAACTTAGATAAGACTGAGTTCTTATGATCATCGATAGGGTGGTTGAGGCCCTCGCATCTTTCCAAGCTAGTAAAGATCCATCTTGCTAAATCATTCGTTTCCACTGACTTCCACATTTGAACTTTCTTATTCCTTGAACGCACATGCCACAACAACAACTTGCCATCATATTTTCAAGCCTTTTATTGGTTGTAAACCTCGATAACTCTAATGGAACTGAAGGAGACCGTCTGATTGCTTCGATAGTATAAGTCATTTCCATGTGCATTTGCCTCAGGCAGGATGGGGTAATGTATGCTACATGCACACTCGATGAGTTACAGATATTTGGATGGAGAACATAACACCCTGTGATGGAATCAAGAAATTTGACGGATGGGTATGAGATCGACGTCTACACTACCAAGCTACAAGAGTTAGATACTTTGTGCTCAAATCTAATTAACCAACTTTACCAGCGGATCGAATTTCATACCAAAGGGGTGGGTCCCTCATATTCATGGCTTGGCCACTGCAGCTCACCTACCCAGAATCTAGCAAATCTTTCACCTGGCTCGCAAACTCATTGATGAAGCTGTCGAGCATGGTACTTTTCCGAAGCATGGTGCTTCATCTTCTACTTTTGGTGATAGCAAGAGAACGTGAGATAATGTGAGGTACAAGTCCTTCAACAACAATAACCATAACGGTAACAACAACAACAATGGGGAGCATTCATGATTGGCTCTGGGGAAGCTAGAAATGATAACAATGTCGTGATGGGTGCGTGCTCCTTGAACGACACTCTTGCTTCTATTTTATGCTGGTGTGGACTATAGTTTTATGTCATCGAAACTTAGAAAACAATTAGGGATGGTTCCCACTCTTCTCGATACCTCGTACTCTATAGAGTTAGCTGATGGAAAGCCTGTTGAGGTAACCCATATTCATCGCGACAGTAAGCTCGAGTTGGATGGGCAATCATTTGCCATCAACATTCTACCTATCACCCTTGGAAGCTTTGATCTCGTGGTTGGCACGGACTGGTTGTCCAAGCAACACGCTGAAATTCTCTGTCAGGAGAAGATTGTTCGTATCCCCTTCCAGGTGGAGAACTTTTATCTATACAGGGTAATCATGGTGGTGCCATGGTGGGCATCATCTCTTCTTGAAAGCCCAGAAGTGTATTCATAAGGGCTATCCAGCCATTTTGGCTAACATAACTGACACTCGAGCTGAAACTGAAACTGAAACTAAGATTGAGGACATCCCAGTAGTCTGAGATTTCCCAGATGTCTTTCCAGAGGAACTACCTAGACTTCCACCTGTTCGTCAAGTGGAGTTTCAAATTGACCTTGTACGTGGAGCAGCTCCAGTTACACGCGCACCATACCGCCTAGCACTAGGCGAACTTCAAGAACTGTCTACCCAACTCCAAGAACTATTGGATAGGGGCTTTATTAGACCTAGTTCTTCGCCATGAGGAGCTCCAGTTCTATTTAATAAGAAGAAGGGTGGGAGTTTCCGCATGTGTATCGGAAGTTGAACAAAGTAACGGTTGAGAACCGCTACCCTTTGCCTCGTATTGATGACTTCTTCGACCAGCTTCAAGAGTCGAGTTTCTATTCTAAGATTGACTTGAGGTCAGGATACCATCAACTGAGAGTCCGAGAGAAGGATGTGGCGAAGACAGCCTTTCGAACTCGTTATGGACATTATGAGTTTTTGGTGATGCCATATGGGCTAACCAATGCACCGGCTGTGTTCATGGATCTAATGAACCGCGTGTGCAAGCCTTATTTGGACAAATTCGTCATAGTGTTCATAGATGACATATTGATTTATTCCAAGAGCAGGGAAGAGCACGAGCAACGCCTGCAGCTGATCTTGGAACTCTTGAGAAATGAGCAGTTCTATGCAAAATTCTCTAAATGTGACCTTTGGATTCGAGAAGTCCAATTTCTTGGACATGTGGTTAACAAGGCAGGAATACATGTCGATCCCGCCAAACAGAGGTGCGCCAGTTTCTAGGTCTTGCGGGATATTATCGCAGATTCATTGAGGGATTCTCTAAGATCGCTCAACCCCTCACTACTCTGACACAGAAGGGTATTACCTACAAGTACGAAGATGCCCAAGAATCTGTTTTTCAATTATTAAAGTCGAAACTTTGCAGTGCACCTATACTATCATTACCTGAGGGTACAGAGGATTTCGTGGTGTACTGTGATGCGTCTATCCAAGGGTTAGGGTGTGTACTGATGCAGCGTGATAAGGTGATCGCGTATGCCTCACGACAATTAGAGGTTCGTGAGAAGAATTACACCATCCATGACTTAGAACTGGGAGCCGTGGTTTGCTCTAAAGATCTGGAGGCATTATCTCTATGGGACGAAGTGTACGATCTTCACTGTCCACAAGAGCCTCCAACACATATTCGATCAAAAGGAGCTGAACATGCGACAGCGTCGATGGGTCGAGCTTCTGAATGATTATGACTGTGCCATCAATATCATCCAGGGAAAGCTAACGTAGTAGCTGATGCACTCAGTCGTAAGGAAATGAAACCCAAACGAGTGCGAGCTTTACAAATTACCGTACATTCTAATCTTCCTGATAAGATACGTGAAGCCCAGAGCGAGGCTTTGAAGGAAGAAAACATCGGGCTTGAAACTTTACATGGTGAGGATAAGCACTTGGAACTGAAGACGGATGGTCTTCAATACTTTAAGAATCGAGTCTCGATACCACGTTTTGGGGATCTCAGACAACTGGTGCTCGATGAAGCTCACACCTCTCGATATTCGGTACATCCTGTTTCGGACAAGAGGTACCAAGATCCTAAAACTCTCTACTGGTGGCCAAACATGAAAGCTGAAAAGCCACTTATGTTAGTAAGTGCTTGACTTGTGCGAAGGTTAAGATTGAATATCAGAAACCTTCAGGCCTACTCCGGCAACTAGAAATCCCTACGTGGAAATGGGGCGGAATTTCTATGGATTTTATCACAAAGCTTCCTAAAACGCCAACGGGCCATAACATGATTTGGGTTATCGTGGATCGTTTAACCAAATCGGCACACTTTCTGGCAATAAAGGAAACGGACTCGCTGGAGAAACCAGCAAATCTCTACGTCAAGGAGGTAGTCTCTAGGCATGGGGGTGCCTACTTCTATTATATCTGATCGCGATGCGCGATTCACTTCTCATTTTTGGACTACTCTCCAAAACGCTTTGGGAACTCGCTTAGATATGAGCACAGCCTATTACCCACAGACGGATGGACAGAGTGAACGAACCATCCAAACATTGGAAGATCTGCTACGAGCGTGCGTGGCGGGTTTTGGCAACAGTTGGGATAAGCACTTGCCTTTGATTGAATTATCGTATAACAACAGTTACCCCACTTCAATACAGTGTGCGCCTTTAGAGGCACTTTATGGACGCAAGTGTAGGTCTCCCATCTGCTGGACTGAAGTTGGGGATAGCCAGCTAACAGGTCCTGAACTTGTGCACGAAACTTCTGAGGAGATAGTGCAAATCAGAAATCGGATGGCTGCTGCTCGTGATCGACAGCAAAGTTACGCTGATAAGCGTAGGAAACCTTTGGAGTTCCAGGTTGGGGACAAGGTACTACTAAAAGTGTCACCTTGGAAGGGTGTGATACGCTTTGGGAAACGGGAAAAGTTGAACCTGTGATACGTTGGACCATTCGAGATCGTCGAAAGGATTGGTCCAGTAGCTTACAGGTTAAACCTGCCTGATGAACTCAGTGGAGTGCACAATGTATTCCACGTATCGAATTTAAAGAAATGTCTATCTGATACAACACTCGTAGTGCCACTGAGGAGATCCAGGTGGACGACCAGCCATGGTTCGTGGAAGAACCGGTGGAGATTCTTGAGCAGGGCATCAAGAAACTCAGACAGAGCAGATACCTATTGGGAAAGTGCGCTGGAATTCTCGTCGGGGACCAGAATTCGCGTGGGAACACAATGACCGGATGAAACTTAAACACCCACATCTCTTCCCCAAACCTGAACCTGTAATTGAAACAGAACCTGCAGTGGTGCCTCTAGGGGTCGACGCTAACTGAATCTCGGGTCGAGATTCTTTTCAACTTGGGGATGATGTGATACCCCACACATTCAGGTTACTACTCTTGATGGATACGCACATTTCATTTTACATACGTGCATACTTACTTACATCACGTGGACTGGCTAGAGTCACGTGACACATTACACTCGAGCCACATGGACACGCACAACAATCCTCACACAAACTTGGTGCATGGTTGGCACACTCACACATAAGTGGTGCATGTTGGCACGCACTGACTACTTGCTGAATTTCGGGACGAAATTCTTTTCAACTTGGGGATGATGTGACACCCCGCACAATTACATAAACCGGATACCCAAACCGTTGGTGATTCAATTAAACAGAAATGGATAATTTCGTGAAACTGTGATTACGTGCTATGTGATTTATGTGATTTACTTGTCTAATTTATGTGGATATTTAGCAAGCCCAAAGTATGACCCTTTTGAGCCTAAACGAACTTTAATGCCGGTTAAAAACAAACCCAATAGCCCAAGACGCACCAGCCCAATGTGCCGGTCCATTTTGGATATTTGCGGTATGCGTGTGGGGAGGAACAAGTCATGCGGCACGCTAAGTATTTAGCGGTACGCGGACCCTATGGGCTGAGCATTCGCGGTACGCGAAAATAGGTTTGACGGTTCTTTTGCCTTTTTCTTGGAAATTAAGTTTGTTTAGCCTATTTAAACACACTTACATCAACCCTAATCACCCACTACAATCCCTAGCCAACCCTAGCACTCTCCCAAACTATTCTCACATCAAAACCATCAAATCTAGCCTAGGAGATTCAAGGTTATGAGATTGATTTGCAAGAAGGTTAGTTTTCAATGTTCTTGATACTTATTCTTATGTATTGCACACCAATCCTCTTTGTTAATGATTAATTATGATGAATTTATCTGAGATTATATAAAAGTAATCAATATAAACATGTTTGATGAATGATTGAATGAGTTATGATTAGGTTACATGTTAGAATCACTCATTATTGTGGTTGATGCTTTCTTGATTGTTAAAGGTTGAATCTTGATGATGATTTTGGAATAATTGAATGTTAAACATCTGTAATTAACTTGTGGATATGATTTTTCAATGATTCATGTATGATATTTGATATTAGGGTTTATAGATTGTTGGTTTAAACACGTTTTGGAAACTGCAGATTCGTAACAGAAACTTTGTGACTTGATATCTCGAAATTTGTTGGTTAAAATCATGTGATTTCTTGATTGGCGCCTAGGTTTATGTGTTAGCTTTTCAAAGAGTGCTTATTTGCGTGATTTGGAGTCCGTTTGGTATTTCTTTTCAATTTTACGCCACTGAAGGTCTGATCAGAGTTTTCTGACAGAATCAGTGTGTCGACTTTCACGAGCCATATCTCGAGTTCTATAAGGTATCTAAGTGTGAAACTTGGTCAGTAAATAGATATGGGTGTTTGTGAACTTTTCCCACTGGATTCACCTAAATCAGACGTGGGTACGATTTATGGTGAATTTTCTTGTAAACTGACGCTGATGAGATTTATCATCAGAATGGATTGAACAAAATGATTTTTCATGATTAATTGGTATGGTTTTTTGGGCAAACTAAAAGTATCCCTGAAATCCTTAAACATGAGGCTAGCTATTGTAATTTTAATAAAATGTAAAGTTGAGGGTTGCTATTTAAAAAAAAATGGTTTCTGTGCTCTAAAAACCGACACTGAAAACATAGATCCTGGCAGGTAGTGTTTCTACATTTTTGGATGGTTATGTGATGATTTGGCATACGTGGTTTACTGTAACTGCTTGTAATCTGATGTCTTGTGACTTAGCATCTGACTTATGAAGTTTCGTGTTCAACTGTTAACCGTTCACTATGTGCAAATTTATACGAAACACCAATGGGGATGGTCGGGTTGGTTAACACAAACGAACAAACATGAGGATTGGTGTGGCACGTGTGCGAACACACTCTCACTTGCACGTCTTTGTACTAGGGAGTCTGTAGAGGTCCCTATATGTTTCAAGTCACGGTCCTTGGATTTTATTTGCTGTGCAACCTAAGGTGAGTTTCACTACTCTTTTCTCAAAAGCATGCGTCTCGGGTTGAGACAACGTAATTAACTTTTTCTAGTCCGGGTTGGGACTACTACTTTCTAGTCCGGTTTGGGACTACTTACACATCCCGGGTTGGGATGCTATGGATCCTTGTGTGGGTCGGTTTTTGCTAGTTCGCAAACTGTGTCCTTGATGAACTAAACCAACTCTATCATCTGTAAGTCCTTCACATACCGAATGAATTGCCGGGTTATGGCAAGCGGGTTATTAGTTGATAGCGCTATTAGGTCTGACAAACCTCACACCGGCTCGGGGGAGTGCGGGAGTGAACTATAACTTAACAGATTTTATCATTGTTGATAGGCAATGATGTAAGGCATGCGGCTCACATTTGTGGCTACACGTACATCAGCAGTTCGGTATATCGGTGTTAGTTATCATGAATGGGTTAGCTACCCTTGACATGCGATGAACTAGTGTTTACACGGTTCTTGGAACCAACTTAATTACTTGTTTACATGGTTTTGGAAACTAGCGCAGTTACATACTCATTTACTTTACTTAGTGAACTCACCAACATTGTTTGTTGACCCACGATTTACATGCTTTTGCAGGTAGTTAGCTTCCGGTGCCAGGATTAGAAAGCACTGCACACTTCACTGCATTTGGGGTCTTGGGCATACACCTAAATTACATATTATGCTTTTACATTTTCTTTCATATGATTTTAATTTGGGCGCGTTGTTTTGCGCATGGTTCTAAAAGGTTTAAATTTGGTTTACGCTTCCGCAGCTTAACTAAACTTGATTTTTGAAAACGAACTAAATGGTTTGGGCATTTAGAGTTCGTTCATATGACTTATGGCTATGGGATCCTGGTATATCATGCGCCTCGCGGTACGAACCCCGCAGTGGAAATTTGAGGGTGTGACATCATCTATATTCAATTCTTTTATTATAAGTTATAGATTGATAAGTTATTTGTGGGAAAGCAATACCAATATGTAAAGTGGGAAAGCAATACCATGAACTTTACACCACTTTGTCGTGAAGGTCTGTTATTCTTTTCTGTTTTTAGTTTTTAATTAATTATTAATTAATGGATAAATTATTTGTGGGAAAGCAATATCATGAACTCAATATGTAAAGTTGCAGATCCATCGGTTAGCGGCGGTGATGGTGGTGCTTTGTTGGTGCTTTGTTTCTCCTTAACAACACACTCCCGACGAGGGTCCGGTAAGGTCCGAGTACCCTTAATTTATTTATCTGACAAATCCAACAAAAATAAAAAATCAACGAAATCCAACAAAAATCAACCAAATCCCGATGACTGTCCGGTAACAAAAAAACTTACTTGATTTTTAAGGGATGTTGGATTTGGTTGATTTTTGTTATAGGTCAACTAAGTCAAATAAGTCAACTAAAGATCAATGGGTTTCTTACTAGACGTTAGCGAATTGGAACGTTATGGGGCTTCATCTTTTCATCCTTCGGTCACTTCCATCGGCATTAGTGGGTCGTCACTTCACTTCGTACTTGTCAGTTTTTTCTCCGATCAATCCGCCGGTCACCGCAGAAAGTACACCAGGAATTCTGAGAACAAAATGATACCCGATCATGATCAGGTGAAGTGTTGGTTCATTTTAGTTTTATACATAACTTCACACACTCACACAAATTGGGGGGAGCTGATGAAACGGCATAACTTATTTCTCATAATTTTCAATTTTAAGACTTTGATTACCAAGTGGTAGTTTGACTCTTTATTTCTTTTACGGTCTTTATATGTAAATATATAGAATCAGGTTACTTGCATGAGTTATTTTTAAAATAGGTTCATGTAGAATAATTTTTGGTTTACTTTCATGCCCACAAGTTGTTTGTTGTTTTGCTTAACCCACACTTTTTACAAAACTGGTGATTGTTGTGATGATAAAGTTTCGGATTTCGATTGATCCAAGTTGCTGATTATCTTCTTTTTTTTGTTTTTAATTGTACCCAGATGTTGATCAGGTCTATAAGCTTTGTGATCTAGGTACATTATCTATATATTAAAATGGTGTGTCGGTGGGTAAAAACCACCACCACCCCTAAAGTTTTTGATAATTTCAAATCCAACCCTCAAGTTTAACATTTGTCAATTTTGACCCCTTTAGTTAAAAAAATATTTTTTTCATAATCAACCTCCTAACTTTGCCGTTTGTCATTTGTAGCCCAATTACTTTGAAAAAACTATTTAAACTTTTTTTTCTTTCGTTTTCGTATTTATTTTATGAGCGCTTCCAATTGGTTTACGTTTCGACGTACATTTTGTTCTGAACCGAGTTAAAGCATTGTGTTCTACACTTTTTAGTGTCTTACGCATTGTGTTTTACACTTCGTATGTTACTGCACGGTTCAACCCGCCGCACGCCGCCGCAACGCGCGGCGGGAAAATACTGGTATGCTATGATGTAGCATATAAATTGATGTACAATAATATAAGAAAGCAACAATTTTAATGATGTGAATAAGAATGAAAATGCATATTAAAGAGAGAATGTATGTTTGGATGAGGTGCAAAGACATAAAAAGTCATTGCCAAGCATGATTGAGACAGTGATCTTAAAGGTGTAATTTTTTATTATATAAAATATTAAATGGTTTTTATAAATGGAATTATAAAAAGAATTACTTACAAAAATAAATATTAAATAAATAAGAGATATAAGTGAAATTATGATTTAATAATATTATTTCATAGTGGAGACTTCAAATGAGATGAAAATGTTTTGTAAGAAGAAAAAGAACAAATTCTAACCAATAGAAAGCTTTCATTTAATAATTGTATTGAATGTTAAATTGATTATCTTTTTGTTGTAACCCCCTCTAAACTAGTTAAATAAATGAAACTCATAATTAATTTTAAAATATATTTTTCTAAATAAAATCTAATTTAGAGTTTAGGATAATTTAGATATGTGTAGGATGAATTTTTATATGTGTAGGATAAACGTATGATAATGTTGACAGATGTAGGATAAACATATGATAATTTTGATATATGTAGGATGAATTTTTATATGTGTAGGATAAAATTTGATAACGTGTAGGATAAAGTGTTATAATGACTAATTAATTAGATAAATGATAATTAATGTAAGAAGGGTTAGACTATTTAATGTGTAACCATTATGTAGAGTTCTCATATGAAGTTTGTTCTCATTTGATCCTCCCCCTTATTTCATATATAAGAGACAAATAAGATAATCATAAGATTTTTATTTATTATATAGTAACATAATAATAAAGATAAAGATAAAGATAAAAAAAATACAAATTAATAAATATTAGGTTAGTTGGGCTATTTATAGCCTCAAAATTTAAGGGTGGGGATGGCGTTACCAAATGCCATGTGTCCCCACCCCAATCGTTATATTATACATATAAATAACCAGTTTATTCCTCGGGAACTTTGCGGGATAGACATATCTAATATGAAGTGACAAAAACACTCTTTTTCTGGTGGCAGCCCCCCCCCCCACACACACAAAAACACCATTTTCTCTCTCTAAACCACCACCACCACCCTTCACCGGCCACCACCCTTCACCGTCTACCATCTAAATGAAAATCAAACAAACAACTTCAATCACCTAATTCATAACCTAAACCACCTTAAACAACGTCAACTCATCAAACACACATTAGTTCCTAAATAAAACATACTAATAGATCTAAACCAAAAAACAGAGAGCATGATCAACAAAAACAAAACAAAAAACTTTATACAAATATACCTTCGATTCACAAACATTAATCTGGTCACTTCCCGCCATCAACACTTACTCTGAACAGTTACAAATAGTTACGTGGTGGTGGTTGTAGGTCGATTGAATGGTGGTTCTAGGTTAATTAGTGGTGGTATCTGGTTTTAATAGGAATTACGTGGTGGTGGTTGCAGGTCGATTGAATGGTGGTTGCATGTCGATTGGTGGTGGTAGTTGGTTTTAATAGGAGTTACGTGGTGGTGGTTACAGGTTGATTGAATGGTGGTTGCAGGTCAATTGGTGGTGGTAGTTGGGTTTAATAGGAGTTACGTGGTGGTGGTTGCAGGTCGATTAAATGGTGATGGAGATGGATGTCTGTCACAGAAGAGAGAGACAGAATAATAATAATAATAATAATAATAATAATAAAATGTTTCAAAAATGCCCCTTAAGTTTTGGTTTTTACATTTTGGCCACATAGAAGTTTTGGTTTTTACATTTTGGCCACAAAGACTAACCAGGCTAGATTTCCATTAGTTTTGGGGTGATGAAAGAAAATAAGTTGAAAGTTGGGAGTCCTATTGGCCAAAATGAAAGTTCGGAGTGATATCCGCCAACAGGCGATAGTTGGGAATATTAAAATCCATTTCCCCGAATTAAAAAGGTTGCTTAAGAATAATTATGGCAAATAATAATGATAAAAGAGAGAGGAACCATAATATAAGGAAAACATTAAAAAACTTTCTAGAAATTTAGCATAAAATGACATTGATACCCTCATTTAAAACACATATTCACAATCTTACGATAAATTTCTATAATATATTGATTAAATTTTAAGCACATTCAAACTTTTAATCTCCACCATCCATCTTTAAATTCAATGGTTGAAAACACTTCCTACACTTTTACACAAAACCATTTTCCTACAGGAACCCCACCCTATATATATATATATATATATATATATATATATATATATATATATATATATAGGGTAGGGATCCTAAGAGAACCAACCCCTATTTGAGAACTGAGAGAACCATTCTGGGCCACACATTTCATATAAAGGCAAAAAAAAAAAAAAAATTTTTTTTTTTTTTGCTTTAATCGCACATTTTTATGCAAGGAAAATTTTTTTTTTTATTTTTTTTGAATTTTTTTTTCATTTATACATATGTGTATATAGCATTTTTCAGCTATACATGTGTATATTTCAGTTATACATATGTGTATATTGCATTATACATATGTGTATACTGAAAAAAAAAATACAAAAAAAATAAAAATTTTTTTTTTCTTACATATAAAGCAGCGATTTTTGCAAAAAAAAAAAAAAAAAAAAAAAAAAAATTGCCTTAGAGAAATGTGTGGCCCAGAATGGTTCTCTCAGTTCTCAATTTGGGGAAAGGTTCTTATTTGAACCAAATCCTATATATATATATATATATATAACTATTTTCACGTTGGATATTTTCCCTAAAACAAAAAAATAAATGGTGTATACAGAACATCATAGACAACAAGAATGATTCAAACAACCAATAGAAAAAGTATAAAGAAAATATTAGTATAATTAATTAAGTTACATTTGTGTTTCTATTTGTCTTGAATTAGTAAAAATTAGGAGAAAAGTATGTATTACTTAATAAAAAACATTTTATAATGATAATAGGTTTAATAACACAAAAAATCACTCATGTAATAAAAAAAATAAGTTATGACAGTCCCAAAAAATATGAAAACCATATAAATAAATACATGTACTAATATAGATGTTAGATCTCTACTGACATAACAAAAAATATTTAACCTTGTTTTCAGCAAAAAAACCTAAACCCCCAACCCTACCTCCATTAAAAAACCCAATTCTACCCAACCCACCCCCAAAAAATTAAAAACCCTCACCAAAAAACTAAACCACCCATCCACCCCACTCAAAAACCAAAACCCAATTCACTCACTACCCACCAAAAAAAACCTAACCGCCACCCCCACACACCCACCCACACACACACACCCAAAACCTAAAAAGTACCCCCCTCCCTAAAAAACCTAAACCCACACTACCCACCCCTACCGAACCCCCAAAACCTAAATCTTAAAAGCTAAACTCAGAAAACCTAACCCTAAAAGCTAAAGTTAACCCCGAAAACTAAACCCTAAACCGGAGACTTTTGAAAGGCGATGGGGGAAATTACTTGAGAAATATGGACTAACGGACAACGACTGGCTTACGGATATGTTTAACATGAGGGAGCTATGGGTGCCTGCATATTTCCGGAATCCCCATGTCCTGCCTGATGAAGACCACATCTCGATGTGAAAGCTTTAACGCCACCTTCAAAGTCAATTCCAGTTGGGCCAACACGCCTGTGCAACTTTTGTTGTGCTTCGACACTACGATGGACACTCAAAGATACAACCAAAGGGTTGCCGAGCACCAAACTGAGACCAGGGTCCCGGAACTTAAAACTGGTCTGCCAATCGAAAAGCAATGTGTGTTGGTGTATTCTCAAACATTGTTCTATGAGGTGCGAAAGCAAATCCAAAAAGGGTTGTTGTTGTGTTTCATTTCAAACCAAGAAGAGGTTGATGGCGTCAAGGTGTACAATGTAACACACCTTGATAAGCGATCAGACGTGGTCGGTGAATACACGGTATTGTTATTTTTTAAAAGCATTTACATCGATGTAATTTTCTATATATATATATATATATATATATATATATATATATATATATATATAGGCTAAAGGTAGGGAGAAAACCCAAAAATTTGAGAAAACCCTAGCAAACCCAACTAGTGGCTCACATTGCTCCACATGACCCATTAGTAGAAATATTATTTTATGGCTGGAAGGGTATATTAGTCATTTTCCTTTTCCCCCCATTTAATATTTTGAATCTCTCTTCTCCCTCCTATATAAACAAGCCACACACTCTCTCTCTCTCCATATTTATTTCACCCCTCTTCAAGATTATCATCACCACCACCATACCTGACCACCACCACCACCACACCTGACCACCACCACCACCATTCCTTACCTCCGTCACTCGCCGTAAAGAGAAAAGAGAGAGAGAGGAGAGGGAAAGAGAAAAGCCCTAAATCAACAATACTCTACATCATCTTCTTCAAGAAAAAGCCCTAAATCAACCAGGTAACCCTTTAAATAATTGTTTTCAAAGGCATTTACAAATTTGTGGTGTAAACCCAAAAAAAAAGGAAAGGCAAATCGAAGGATCTGTAAAAAACAACAGGGGTGTAGTAAAATATCTAATTTTCCTTGGATATTGTGATTGGGATTTATCTTAGGGAAATCGATCAGAATATCAATTCAGTTTTCATCGTCTCTTTACTTCAGTCACCATCCCAATGTATCAATTCATTTCATAATCCACTCTTAGATTTTTTTCTTCTTTTTAAATAATAAAAAAATATGCTAGCTGTTCTTGGAATAATGTTCTAAAACATCCATTATGACTCTTCTCTTTTGTTTTTTACTGTTTTTTCATGTTTTTTTTTCTGTATATTGATATGTCCATTTTTGTGAGGAATTATGTACTTTACGACCTTTAGTTATTGGAATTATGGTTAAACACAAAATCAATTTTAAGTTACCATAAAACGTATAAACATTTGTACGTTTTGTTTTAGGCTTTTAGCTATGACACATAAAATGGTTACGTATCATACTTCTCATGCTCTTTTAGCTATGACACATTTAATGGTTAGAGTTTGTTTGAATTTGAGCTAATTAGTGTTTGATAATAAGAAGTTGTTTGTGATGGTTTGCATATTATAAAGGAAGAATTGGGGAAAAAACTCTTGAATGGAATGTCATTGATCATGGGATTAAATCTATGTTTGCGTCTGTTTTCGTATGTAACAGCACCACTATGTGTATGTTTGTATGAGTATTGTTGTTTGATAATAAGAAGTTGTTTGTGATGGTTTTGAAAATTTGAGCTATTAATTAACCTTTTTTATATGTTATTATTATTAATATGTTTTTTTAATCAAAATTGTTGAATTTTAATGTCTCTTAACATATGCAACAATATGTCTGATTTTGTTTTTTACCAGCATGTGTATGTTTGTATGAGTATTATAATGTGTGGAATGTGTGTTTGCATCTGTTTCCTATATTGCGTCTGTTTCGTATGTAACAACAGAACTAAGTTGGTATAAATTAGTTACCGATTTTTTTTTCCAGATACATGTTTGATTTTTTGCATATTATAGAGGAAGAATTGGGATGAAATCTATGTTTGCGTCTGTTTCGTATGTAACAGCAGCACTAAGTTGGTATAAATTAGTGTTTGATAAAAACAAGTTGTTTGTGATGGTTTTGAAAATTTGAGCTATTAATTAACCTTTTTTATATGTTATTATTATTAATATGTTTTTTAATCCAAATGGGTGAATTTTAATGTCTCTTAACATATGCAACAATATGTCTGATTTGTTTTTTACCAGCATGTGTATGTTTGTATGAGTATTATAATGTGTGGAATGTATGTTTGCATCTGTTTCCTATATTGCGTCTGTTTCGTATGTAACAACAGAACTAAGTTGGTATAAATTAGTTACCGGTTTTTTTACCAGATACATGTTTGATTTTTTGCATATTATAGAGGAAGGATTGGGATGAAATCTATTTTTGCATCTGTTTCGTATGTAACAGCACCACTAAGTTGGTATAAATTAGTTTCTGTTTTTTTTACCAGATACAAAGTTTTGATTTTTTAAGTTTGATAATCTTGATAACTAAATGTATAAAACAATGTTTTTTTGTATCAGTTTCGTATGTTTTTTTGTAATCCATTTGGTTAACATACGTTAAGCGGGGGGGGGGGGGGGGGGGTCTTTACAAGTAAATTGATGATTTTTGTTTTATTTTTGCAGGTGAGCATATTTTTTGCATTAAGGATGAAGATGATTATCAAGAATGAAGTGTAGACAATATTTTTTATTTATGATAGTTTTTTTTAGCATTTGTCGATTTGTAATGACCGTTTTGTTTATTTTTATCACTTTGTAAGAAACAATTATTGTGTACATTTGAATGTTTTTTGATCTATAAAGTTTTTAATTTATTATATACAATCTATGTGTTTTAACGTATGCAACAAAAAATCACATATGAGACCAGAGTCTGTGCAATTTTAACGTACACAACACTGCATATGTTACATATGTAACATGACGTGCTGACAGATTTAGGACCATGGTCACAAAAGTATGAGAGAGATGATGTGACATGTGTGGGGTCCACTTCTCATATGTGCTTTTTCAGAAAAATGTTATTTGACCCTTTTGCCCTTTTTTTGTCATCTACTCAATTAAATGTAATAAAATAATGGAGAATCAATCTAGGCCATTGATCACTTTAGATCAATGGCTCAAATAGAGTTTACAAGGTTTTCTCAACTTTTTGTGGTTTCCATTTTAACCATCCCCTATATATATATATATATATATATATATATATATATATAGTCCACCCTGTTTAAAATAATGTGTTTTTTCACCTGTTTTTTTAACATACAGGTTAAGGTTGATGCTGCCGCGGGTGACACCACATGTTCGTGTAACCTTTGGACCCGAATTGGATACTTATGCCGACATATTTTCTGTGTCTTCAGATATACAAAAGTCGATGCAATACCGGAGAAGTATATTATGGCTCGTTGGAGGCGCGATTTGCTCCCCAGATCTGTGTTTAGCATAGATGCTCGTTACGGGATAGATCACAGTGCAACGGCTGTTATGCGAAATGGTTTGCTTGAAATGTTTAATCAATGTGTGGATCGGCTAAGTGGATCACCCGAGATGTTATGTGCGTTTTCAGAGCAATTCCAGGGCATGAAGGATGAAGTTATGGGAAAGGAGGTTGGTGATGCTAAACATGATGGGGTGAATGAACACGTAATTGCAAACCTGTTACGTGTACCCGAGGAAATGGAAGGTTCATGTAGTAACCCACAAGGCATCAGGAACAAGGGTTGTGGAACAAATCGGCGACTAGTGGGCCCTGGCGAAAAGGCTGCAAATAGGAAGAAGAAGACGACGCGCTAATGCAAGACGTGCTTTGAATTTGTGTCTGATCATGACTCCAGGAACTACCCGTCGAATAACAAAGATCCAGCCCGTTAGACTGATGCACCAGGCCCCACAGCAGATTCCCCGCTCGCCCTTTTTTTGGTTTAGTATGTTTTATTTCTACTATGTGTTATTATATAATCTGTGTGGTGTAGTAAACGTTTATTTGACTCATCTCCACTAAATGGTGACATGGTGTAAATGTCCGTTCCGCATCTTCGACTATAGTTTTTGCGGAACGGGTATTTTTTTGGCCATGTATAGCGTGAGGATTGATCAGCTTTAGTGGCATGAAGGTTCGTGCTTTTTTGTATGGTCAGGGATTATGTAAAAAAAACTTTCTGCTGTGCGGATATATATATATTATCATGATTCCCTGTAATTTCTTTGTGTGTTTTTTTTCCTGGAAAAAAATGTGGTAGATATTGCATGTTCTAAAACCATTAGAAAGACTGGAATATTAATTTGGCCGTACGTCGACGGTTACAAAGCGATAAGAACAACCATACATTGGGAGGGGGGGGTCTTTTACACCGGTGTAACAGAACCCAAACTAGACACAGAACTGATAATATTAAACATAACCCAACAAACAGACCACAGTTACATTTTATTTAGACACAGTGACCCGAATCTTCACTCCCAAGGCCCAAATATAGCTTTTTCACCAACGCCCCTTGGGTGACATCACCGCATCTGAATCTGTCTCGTCCTCGGACGGCCAGTCAAAACCCACCCAGCTGTCATCAAGGTCTTCATTTGCCACCTTCTGCGAGGCGCACTCCTCGGCTACCGGCTTTTTGGATGAAGTCATCTCAGGGGCTGCTTTAGCTGCTTTTCGCATCTCGCGACCTTTTTTGACTGACCCTCCACTAGTATCCGGCTTTTTGGATGAACTCACCTTCTGTGAGGCGCACTCGTCGGCATCCGTCCCCAATGGTTTACCGTATCAAGGGTCAAGCAACTTAACCTCCGTCCCTCTCCTACTACCTCCGTAGCTTGGGTACACCGGTAGAGGCCCATAGTTCGGGGGGGGGGGGGGGGGGAGGGGTACCCCGGTAGCGGGCCATAGTTCGGGCGGGGGTGTACACACCTTGATGTAAGGTTGATTTTCCTTTGTCATAACCTTGACGCACTGGTGTAAACGCAGACATCGCTGGGCGGGTGTACGCACCATCGACTGGTGCAGCAGTAGGAGGCGTCAGATTTGGGGGGGGGGGGTGACGTTGTTTGCGTATATCCCCATCTGTGAACGATCCCACACCTGTACCAATTTTCCTTTGCGGTCGTTACACGGGAATTTAAAAGGTCGTTCTTCGCCGCCACGCATTCTGTTAACAGGAGGGTTAGAAACTATTGAAGGAAAAAAATAAAAAAAAAATTATACTTTCTTTGGTTTTACACCAGTGTTTTTTTACACAAGTGTGTTTTTTATAACAGAAGATTAGGAACTATGAAACGAAAACACATAAACTTTCTTTTTTTAAACCACTGGTTTTTTTTACACCAGTGTTTTTTTTACACATGTGTGTTTTGCAGAACCAATGTTTATTTACACCAGTGTTTTTTTTTACACATGTGTTTTTTGTAGAACAAATCTTTTCAGGCCCCAACCCCAATTTTTTTTACACCAGTGTTTTTTTCTTTGTTATTACAAGGACATTAAGAAAAATATATAAAAAACAGGGGGGGAGTCAAAAACGAAAGTAATATCACACACCCCCTAGTGTTTTTAACACCAGTGTTTTTTTAGCCAAGAGTGTTATTCGTTTATTTGCACTTTTGGTTTTTACACCATTGTTTTTTCAACCAAAAAAGCAGCCATACCTTTTTGTTTTGTTTTTGGAATGGTGTGTTTGAATTGTATGAAAATGATGGAGCCACCCCACTCATTAACCTATAAATAGGCAAACACACTTTACTTATTCTATGGGAACAATTGTATTAGCAGTTGGAAAAAAAAAGAAACAACCCACGTGACTGATCTTGATTGCAGGATTTACCCTTATATTCCTTTTTTTGGGTACTAGTGTATACCTACTTTTTTGTGGTTAAGAAACGCACAAACCCTATTTGCAACTTTTTTACACTGTCACGTGGGGATGGAATAAAGTGGGCCACTTAAAAGATGACATTTTCTGTCATTTTTTACATTCGTGTAAAACTTTGTGGTTAGGGATTTAATTAGGTTTTACAAAAGGCCAGACATTTTTCATTGTTAATCAACTGAATCAATAATTACATTTTGGAGTCATTTTTTCCACTTCATGAAAATCTGTTTTAACGATTTTTTTGCACATGTTACACTAGTGTACAATGGGGCACACAGTCTTACCAACATGCAATTAAATTTAATTTTACACCGATGTAAAGCTTAACATAACCATTTTATATAATAAAGATGACAATCAAACTACCTACCTACCAAAATATCCAAACACACAGAAAACAACCAACCAGTTTTATGTTTTTGTTTTACATACCACCATACCAACCCAAAATATCAGTTTTCATAATAACAAACTACCGACCACGCCAAACACGCTCGCTGTAGATGTTCGTGGACGACAAAAGGATACTCGATGCATACCGCTTCCTTAATGTGTCCAGGTGGGCCTGCTTTAGCGCTTCCCATTCAGGCTAAACCCGCACTTGAAAGGAACTGAAATCCAGCAGTAGTTTTCCATATGGCGGATAACGACGACGCCACAATCGTCCGTGTTCTTCGTGGTAGCCCATGGCAAAGGTACCGGCCTTATACTGCATTCGTTCAGTGCTGCTGCCTTCGGGTGATTCACAAGGGCAAGGTAGTCATTAAATATATGTTTCTGGACAAACGTCAAAATTACAAGGGTCTTTAGTACGGATATATAAAACTTAATAAAATGGGGGGGGTTACTAAAAATGACGGCAGGTTTTTTTTCTTACCACTTTGAACGGCGTGCTTTTAAAAAAGTACAAATTGCTGTCCGATAACATCATGGGCGACTTCTTCGGCATAATGTTATCAATCACGCATACGTCTACATGCTTCAGATCAAAATCCACCACATAATAATGTTCACGTTCTAGTACGGGCACAAAAACCATGTCCACCCCCTGCAAATCAAGTGCTCCTGCATCCCCACAAAGAGCGCCAGACAGACCATTCTTTAGACAAGCCACACGGCTACCTCCTGGGTCATCATCCAACTTTAACATCCAGTCAACCTGCACATTTGTTTTTAAAGCCACAGAAAAAATGTCACGTTCATTTTTTCCTGTATATAAAAATAACCGAAACAAACAAAGTAGTTGATTTTACTCACAATGGTAGTAGTAGCAACAAACAAACGATGAACACCCCCGAGTCCCCGGTACATCAGGTCATGATTGAGGACATTAACCCAGGCATCAACAACTGATCCTTACAACCTCCTGCCCACTACCAAAGACTGCAACAGTGGAGCTTCAGAACGCATTCCATAACGGTTCTCATACAGTACGTAACTGCCATTTTCACAACAATATACAGTGTCAGCGGGCGCGGGAAAATTATACGACACACACATATTTTAAATAGTAAAAAAAACTCACGGGCAATACTCAGTGGGGTCAATGTCCGCTAAATCTACAGACCCTCCAACAGCCTTTTGCCTAGAAAAACGACAAACAAAATGTAAAACACATGTGCGTATGTACGTCCTAATAACTAAAAAATCCAAACATCTATATAATCAGATTCTTTAACTTACTGCCATTTAGCCTCATCGGTCGCTAGTTCCATGAGCACCGTCTTGTCAGCAGTTCTAAACAGGAAATCCCATACCATCAGCTCTTTCTGTGTAGCCTTCGCCGGTAGTTCATCACCACTATTCAACACAACAGGCAACCTGGCCACCATACTCCTTGTTGGGCCATGTGATATGGCTGCGTTCAACACAACACCACAATTGGGCCGCACTAGCAGCCGGTACATCACCACCACAACACGGTTTTCCTTCACCTATAGTTACGACCAATAAATACAAAGACAAAACTAAATTACACCGGTGTAAAAATAAAATAAAATTAAAATAAAACAAGCTTTTTGTACCCTGAGTTTTTATAGGCTCAACCGGCGTTGGTTCTGAACCACTTGTTCCCTTCACAATTTTGCTCCCCACAACAGCCTCACCGCCCCGGTTCAAAACTTCCGCATTCGCATCCCCTATCTCCTTTGGCTCTTAACTCACCCCCAAGTTAAATGACGGTTGTGTAAAATCAGTATCAACCCCCGCTTTTCCGCTGACAAATCGGCCGAGATATCTTGTGTTAGGCCAAGGCTAAAACTTGGCTGGCTTGACTTTGTTGCTCCTAGTGCGGGTCCGGGCAGCAGAGACACTACGTTCTTCTCTTTACAGGGACGCACCGGTAGGGTAAACTATGTCAATCCCAAGCTAAAGCTTGGCTGACTTAAGGAACCGGTCAGCAGCCCCGGCGAGCCTGGTACAGTTCGGCCATAACAAAATAAAGAAACAAATTTTTTGGGTGGGGCATACATGTGCAATTTATTTTAAAAATAACAACTGCTTTCTTGCAAACGTTTTAGACACATACCATTTACACCCGTGCATATTGTTGGGAGCCCAAACCTCATCCTGTGCATATCCATTTCTGCCGCTAATTTCCTTCCTCCGCTGCCACTAACTCCAACGTCAACAACCATTTCATTTGCACCTTCAACACGTGCCCCTTCACCCCCGCTCCCCAACGCACCGATATCAGGCTCGAATAAACGACTCCATTTGCTGTCAACAACTGCGATGGCTTCCTGTACATCTTTTCTTTGTGGTGTAGCTTTACTGCTCTCAGCTTCGCGTTTTGTAAATAATCAGCGGCCATCATCGTGCGACTCTGACGACTCTGATCCGGTAGCGACATATGGCGCACCGCAGCCCTCTGCTCCCCCTGGAAAATGAAAAAAGCAGACCCACAAGGTGTTAAAAGAAAAGATGTATGAAACCACAAGCATAACATGTGTTTTTTTATTTTTCATGTACCTTCAAAACTATGCGGTTCACCGACAGGCGAGTCAGTATTGTACTCGTTAGCTAAGTCTGAGACAACATCCTTTATCGTTTTTGTTTGCGTCTCAATCGCTTTCCCCTTATCAGTAGGTGTTTCACGGCCCGAACACAATTCACGATGGTACTCAGCTTCCAGACGAAACACGCTGATACTGTTCGGATATCTTGAAGTTAACGATTTCAAAATTGCACCAACCTGCATTTTTAATGTCTTCAAATCTGATAACTTTTCCCGCGCCGCACGCAACTCCACCTGATTACATTCATGGAGGTTATAAAGGACAAAAAATATATTACCAAACACAAGGTCATATGTGTAACACCCTAAATCCGTAATACAGAAAATACGCAGCGGAAATACGTACTAGAAAATTTCGTGCTTTATAAATAAAACATTCTAATTTATATTTCAGGCGTTACGACATTCATTCATCCTATTGCGTTCACACAAAACCTTCTTAGTCTTGATCATGTGAAAGCGCCCACGTACAATCCATGCCCTGGCTCGACCTTAACCATTATGCACCCAAATGGATGACTCGTATAACCTGCAGTCACCATACACCCAAACCATTAGAAAGGTAAGTGACTTTTATAATACGCAAACAACATAAAATAACTTCCACAAAACCAAAAGACCACGGCAAACTCCCTTTTTGCGAGTATGGATCCATCTGGTTACAAACTTGGATCCGTTCTCAGAATCGTAACTTCCAACTTTTAAAGATTGATCTTAACATACCTGCACCTTCCTTATCAGTTATATAACAAGACAGTTAACAACGTTATGATACATATGCTTGCATAATCTCTATGATCGTATCATCATGTCTCACCATTTATTTCTACCTACTAGGAACCCATCAAGAAGTTTAGGAATCCAATTAACAAATTTCTAAATAACATCTAAAATTACATGGTTGTGTGTTTATATATATAAGCATACATACACACACATATCAATCATATATAACTACCATCAAAGAGCTAGACCTCCACTAGGATCCTTGCAAGACATGAAAACACATAATTGCAACACTTTAAAACCTCTATGGTTTGTTACATACTTGATAATATGCGTTCACAACATTCTCATACGCATTCACAACATTCTCTTACTAGCCAAAACATATTCTTAAGTTTCGGTTTTAACCTACATAAGTCCAACATACAACTACCCTTCATTTTGGCTATACCTCGCATTCACGAAGTCAAACAATGCTTACCGATGCGTTAGACGCGAATACGGATTGCGCATATAAGCAAAACATCTAAATATGCGAAAAACGGACAAAAACCCAGTGGGGAGCGCATGCTGGTGCACACCAGCGCAAGGTGCGCTGGCCACCTTGCGCTCCCTGTTTAACCACATCAAAAGGTCAGCGCAAGCTGACAAGGCACCAACGCAAGGTGCTCTGACCTTGCGCCCCTGACCGGTTTTGCTACTAACTTTGGAGACTTCGCACAAAATCAAAGATATTAATACCCCAAGCAATATACACTTAAACTTAGACTTTTTAAAGCCTCAAAGGACAAATTTTTATCGTCCCATTTGGTTTTCTAACATTCATACGAATCATTTTACTAAGTTATATATCTATCCATAACTCGAGTGTTCTCAAGTATAGATAAACTACCTTTAACCGTTGCTACATTCTCTACCTTGGCATAATTATTAACATTCCATCATTGCATGATTCGCATTCTACTTACACACACATATACATGTTTAAATTCATTATCCTAAACGGAATAAGAATCACTTACCTCAAGTCCTCCAAGTTCATGCTTGTTTACTTGCCTCATCTTGACCCATTAGCTTCACATGCTTGAGTCCATCATTCCTATCCTTTCATATCATCATGTTCACATCATTGTTAACATACATGTTCATTCATAAACCAAATCATATCCAACTCATATATCACATTGACTTGCATAGGTCAATTTCTAACATGCATACATCATAGCTTCCCACTCTTTTTGATTCATCATTCAAGCAATTAAACTCAACATCGTATGTGTCACATAACCAAGCTAACGTGTCCCACAAGAAATCCTCAATCTCACAATCATGCTAGAAAACATACCACATTATTTCTATGTCAGTTGACTTTCCAGAAAGTCAACTTTCAACCATACAAACTTTCCTTTTTACAAACATATGTCTATATTAGTATACTAGGTTTTATGAAATTCACCCTAAGCGTCATGTTCCTATCTCATTAACATACGAGATCACTCGCCATACCAATTAACAAACAATGGCGTGCATCATAGTATTTAAGCATAGTGTACATACTACTAATGCATACTCCTTACCACATCATATAATCAACTAAATCCCCACATGATTACTCTCTAAGACGCAATCCTCATGTTAACCTACTATCAATTGCATCAATTATCATACTACTTTCATACTTGTCCAATCTTGCCTACAATTTCACAAGTTAGACTAATCTAGACATTTCATCAAACACATGGTGTGCGTAGAACATTCTAAGCTCAATGTACAAGCTCCTAATACACGCATTCCATCAAAACGCATAATCACCTTCAATCATCATCAAATTTTCCACATGCATATCATCAACTACAAATCATTCCTACCATTACATGTATTTACAACTAATTTAACAATATCAAGGCTCAAAATGAAAACCCAATATCATCATCCTTTGCAAACAAACAACCTATAGTGAATAGCTCCTCTCTAACTATTAGAGATGATCAATATCACATAAAATCAAGCAATAATATGAATTTAACATGTTTTGCTCAAAACCCACATATGGGGTTCGAATCCTACACGAAATTTGGGGTTAGGGTTCATACCAAAGCTTAATTCTTGAAGATTAACCCTCTAGAACAAACCATTCATCTCTTACATCAACCTCTTTCATCAATTCTTCATCTTTATGGGCTTAGGGTTTGGTTTGAGCTCAAGAATGCCCTCAAAGAAGGCTGAATTCGTTTACCCCCAAATGGGGTGTGTTTGGATCATTTGTTTGTGCCATATTTACACCACAAGTCCCTCAAGTTTACCCCCAAGGCTTTTGTTATCAAAACCTTAACTATGCAAGTTTCTTTCTAGTGTTATTTCCCCATTATAAAGATAATAACCTCCACTAGAAATTTTCATAATAGAACATAACCCACACTCGTATCATCCCATTTTACTACCCAGAAAAGGCCCAGTCAACTATTTAATTCATCTTGTCATTTCTTATTCACACCTAATAGCGTGATTAAGCGAAGCGGATTTTTCCGGATGTTACAAGTCTACCCCCCTTAAAGAGGGTTTCGTCCCCGAAACCTCCTTAATCACTACTGTACTAGGTATTCTCTACTTACTTATTTACTCTGTCACTTCATTCTAAGTTTCATGCCATCTCGCAAGCCCACATTAAAGACTATACTACGACTTTAATCGTGACTAAACATAGTTATATGTCCACACTTTCTACTATTAACTCGAGCTTTCATGCAATTATCAAGCATACCACACTATCATAACCTAACTACTGTCCACACTTTCTACTATTCCCCCTGCACCAAGTGTCAAATCTGGCACATGCGGTCGTTTAGAACTTCTAGTACCAGCCACCATTTTGATCTGAATAACACAAAAAATACATTTTTTTATGTAAGACTTGATTTTTTTTTTAAACATATGGATAATTTATAAATACCCATTACATACATACATACCATAAGTCTTGACCACGACATGCCATCAGCCTTGGCGACATTAGTTAGTTTACAAAAGACAATACCCTGTTGGCTACCATGTGAATCTTTGACCCATATTCAAACCATGTACAAAACTTCAACAACTTGTTTATATGATTCAAAAGATCCTAAATACTACCATGGTACCCAACCCAAAAGAACTTGAGCGTGCATGATCCGACCTTCATGAGACTTGATCTTCACTCGTGAGCTTTACCTATTAATAATTCAAACAAGCAAAACATTTAGCACGTTAAGACAATATCATCATCTTGTCCAAGGAAACCAAGTGCTCCATGGAACCATGATAAAATCCTTACTTCTACCATTTGACCCGTTAAGGGTAATCCTACCGTTTTGACCCACTAAGGGTACTTCTACCATATTGACCCATAAGGGCACTTCTACCGTTTTGACCCGTTAAGGGTACTTCTACCGTTTTGACCCGTTAAGGGTACTTCTACCATATTGACCCATTAAGGGTGCTTCTACCATTTTAAACCACTCTAATAAATTGCACCCTTGTGTAACCACAAGACTTCATACTACTTTCATTCCACCAAATTCATCCACAACAAATATATATATACATAACAAATATGATCAATATATCCATTAGACTAAATAGTTGGTAGTAACCAACTTACCTTTGTCGTGTGCACCTTGCTCATTGTGACCACTTGAACCTTCAACCTTCACACCTACATAGTGAAGTAATTCCATACTTTAGTTTTCATACTTTATTCATTATCATTCTTGGTTCAAGGTGAGTAAACTAACAAACCTCATGGTTACAACTTCTACCATCATATTTATCATGCATTTCTCACAATTTCACCTATTCTAAAGTGCTAGGCATTTTATCATACAATTGGTGTGCATTTTCATACATTCAAGTGATCATACCATTTTATGATGCAACATCTCCCATTCTACACTAACATTTACAATCTACCTTTCTAATTAACAACAATACATAATCAATAGAGTTTTCTTGGTGTTGAGGTCCTGTTTGACTTTTAAAAGTCAACAGAAAACCTTCATTCCAACACCCACTTAACACATTCTCAATTCAGCCCTAATACAAACAATTAACATACAATCTCTTCAATTTACACTACTACACATAGCTAGCATGCTTTCCTAACCACAATAAGTAATTTTTACAACATAATCATGAAATCCACCATACTACTTTCAAACCTCACCAAAACTTATTCTACAACTTACCAATGAGATTAATACCACAAGAGGGTTAGTAATTCAAGGACATGCAAGGAATTAGAGGTGGTTCTTCCTTCCAATTTAGCAAAGGAATGGATGAGGTGAAGACCCCAAATGTCGCCACCCACCTCCTCCTTCCTGATAATTTTCTTTTGCTTCTAGAATTCCCCCATTTCCTTGTTTAGTCCCTTATTTACTTTGTTATACCATCCACCCCATATTAACCCTTCAAGGTAAGTGTTATCTCATGTTTGGCCCCTCTATTTTATCAACTAAATTCCCACTATTTTACCCAAGTAATTAGCTTGGTAAATATTCATGTTTATTAAATGTACAACTATCAATGCACCACTTACAACTAGAGGTACACACATATATATACGCATACATACATACGCATACACATTTACACACAGATATATATATATATATATATATATATATATATATACAATTTCCACCATACTATTATTACTTAACATTTTTGGGGTGTTACATTTTACAATCTGCATAATATAGTGAAAATATTTTTTTCTCAAACGCGTAACATGTTTTACCCCCAAAGTAAAACCAAACCTCTAACCTAACATTTTTTAACGTTTACACCAATGTAAACACAGAACAAAAAAAAGACACCCATTATGATCAAAGTTGGTAAACACGAAAAAAATAAATAAAAAAAACACCCATTCTGATCAGACGTTACCCTAAACTAAACTAAAATCAAAACCCATCATTTTAACACCAATGCCAAAAAGGAAAAAAAACAATAACTACCCTATGAAACACGAACCAAAAAAAAAATCAAAACCCATCATTTCAACACCAATGCCCAAAAAAAAAACATACAAATCAAACAAACTAACGTAAATTACCAAACCCCTACTATCATAGTGGTGAATAGCACAATAAAAACACGAAAAAGCTATAAAAAAACTATTAAACCCTATGTTTTCTTTGGGGCATTTTTCTACCGAACCAAAAACAGGACAAAAAAATCACCAACATACCTTTTTTTGTAGAGCCTTGACTATGGATGATTATTTTGCAAAAGTAAGTCTGATGATCGGTTTCCCCTTTTCGAACGGTTTGTATCGTTGATAATCGGAGAGAGAGAGAGAATGTGAGAGGTTTTAAAATTTGAAAAATAAAAAAAGCTGATCTGATGTTTTTATGACAGTGGGAGGGAAACGAGATGACAGGTTTAATTTTTCTTTCATACCGAAAATGTCCCTTAAAGTTGTTTTTTATTATAAATTAATCAACAACACTTATAAACCCACTAAAAAAAACACAAACATTGGTTTTCAACCATTGGATTATTAAGATCTAAGGTCCATAATGGTTCTCTAGTTCTCACAACTCATTAAGGTTCTCACATGATCCTAACCCTATATATATATATATATATATATATATATATATATATATATATATATATAGCTCCTCGTGTTGTAGGATAGGAGGCGTAAAACCATGTTATTACATGCACTTCGTCGCAGGTATGATGCGTATAGACCACATATCGACTTTTACATTAATATTAACCTTGAGAAATAAAGGATTTCAATCTCTAGTCTTCGCAATTCACATGACAAATATTGTATCACAGGAGATGTTGGTGTATGTATGCAACATGTTCCTTGTACAAATTTCATTAAACATGACAATAGATACCAACATCTTTGAATAGTTATTACTGAAATACAATTTTTAGGCATTTAGAAATATGCAAAATAGGATTTTAAGATTTAAAATCCACCACTAGTTTCAATAGTTATACATTGATAGAATTCATATTGATTGTTCCCAAAGGCAATCTGCAACATAAAAAGGGGTCTGCAACTCCAAAAACGATTTTGAATGCCCATCCACTTGATCAGTGTGTACCGACCTCCTGTGTATCCAACCCAAATCATCTACGCTTCCAAGAAAAATGCCACAAAGTTCCTTAAAAATTGTAACCTGAATGGGTTAACATCCAGATTCTCTTGTCCAAAAGACTAACTATCAAAACAGTTAGAACTGAGCTAGTTCCACCGACAACGATGCCAAAAACATGACGTGTGCAAATAGCAACAATAAAATAAGTATGATATCACAAATTAGTTTTAATAGTCATAAGGCTTAAACTCAAAACACTTGTAATAAGACATGTATCATATCATTGCTATAGTATAGCTAAGGTAAGATTACCGAATATCAATCCATGGACATGGTAGCTTTTAATACTTTAACCTAAGTTAATATCTAGTTGATGTATTTCAGTGCTTTCGAAACACTTGCTAATAATAAAATGATACGCAAAGTAAATAGTCTGAAATCAGATATGTGATAGATAACCGGTCAGGATCAGAATGATTCTAGTAGTTTGAAAAGTTTAGATATTGTAATTATAAAAGCTCATTTTTCAATGAATCAAAATGAGATGTGAAGTGCTAAAAGACCAATACCCTACCAGTTTGACCACATAATCTTGAACATTCAAGCTATAGGCATAATGGCTAGCTAGTTGTGCACCTGAGGGGCGACTGGCATTGCCAGTCGTGTGTTTTGAAATCCAGTCGTGTGTTTTGATGTCAGTAGTGTGTTTTGGAACCTAGTAGCGTATTTGAAACCCCGTAACGTGTTTGGAAACCCCGTATCGTGTTTTGTGACTCATATGTGTATTACATGATCTATGTGCTGAATTTTTGTGACCTATTAGTATGTGTGGTACGTATCTACATGTTATTGCTTATGAACTTACACTAACCAAATACACGGATATATCGGGTCACCAACAAGATGTCGGGTCTTGTGTGGTCGTGTCAAACATCAAACACAGTCATGGTTTGGACAACCAAGGGTTAATTTACCAACGTGTTACCGCTCAACACACTTATAAGCGTCTTATGATAGGTCATCGGTAATTAGGACTATCAACACATAGTCATTTATTTTATACTAGAAGACGCACCCTAAGGTGAGTTTCACAGCCCCTTTTTACTGTTTTTTTTTGGGGAGAAACATGCTGCGCAAACACAAACAATTAGATCACATATATTACATTATATCACATGTGTATGAAGCGACTCATCCAAAGTCCTTCTAACAGTTTAAAACCATAAATATGTGGAACATAGCAAGGAAAGTGTGAATAGATCTATTGGGTCTAACAAGCCCCACCCGTGTTGATTGGAGGTCGCACGGTTGCATATTTGTCCTATTTAACATTACGTCACCGGGTGATGACCAGTGACGGGGAAACGAGGCAACTTATTATTGTCAGTCAGCAATGGTTCATAATGCTTGAGTAACTCGTAACGATGTCTAGCTAGCATAAGATATATGCAGATTATTATATGGATCTGGTTTTCAAACAATAACGTATTATGCAAACATAAAACCTTTGAACTCACCAGTATGATTTAATGTCTAACATAACATGTTTTCTCAGGTCGCTAAGGTACTGTAAACTATATTTATGCTTCTACTAAACCCTAAATTGCATGGTTGGTTATTATGTTGCGTTTACTTCATATAGTTGTCGTTTATTGTGACCGTTGACTTGGATATGTCACGTGCCTCGCAGTAGATTCCCTCAAGTGGAATTTGATGGTGTGACATGTTTCCTCTTGTTGCTCTTTTAACAACAACTAACTACTTGCTTGTTTTCACATTTATTCATGACCCATTATGGTACAATGGTTAGATACTTCAATTCTACAGATGATTGATATTGGTGATGCAAATGAGCTTACACTTTCAAAAGACATGGCCACTATGATTAAGATAACGGACTTATACCAGTTATGCAGTGGGTTTCCAATTTGCATGTATAAGATGGATACTTTCATGGTTCAACACCTTGATGGAACTAAATTTGCGTGGAGGTGCTGCTAGCAAACACTTGTTGTGCATTCCGTCTTGGTGGTGTCTCCTGCAGGTTGCACAAATGGAGCTCGTGTTCTCACAATTTCCCTTAACAAGCATGTTGCTGACTTGACTATTACCATGAACTTAGTTATGCCGGGATCTACCTGCAACGCCATTAATGGTGACTCACATGCTGGAAAAACGCTTGTCTTACAGATATTTATGATTCTCCTTATTGGTATTTCACACTTTGATATGTTGGACTTGTTTGCGCAACCAATCGTCACCATTGCTAACTTAACACTGCCTATTTCCATTACACTTGAAGCTCTCTTATGCAAACACTTTTTTCATTGCATCTGGTTAGCCCAAAACCCCTTTATTATTGGCTCCTCACGCATTCCAGTTCTGGTCTCCATCCGACCGTTTCATGGCCACCTTTCAAACACCATGTAATTGTGCCACTAGATCCTGTAATCACATCCTTACTCTTTATGACTGTAAACCACCAAATATCCCTCTTTACATAATATGCACCTACTTACCCAAGGTAACATACCAGAACCTGGCACAACTTACTTTGGCCCTCATTGCTTTACACGTTGATGACAAAGTGTGTTTGGAATGGAGGTAGGGGTAATCTTGTGAATATCATGGTCTTAATTATAAGGGATGTATTGTCCACACTACTACAACAAAAATTAAGCAGCCCATTCATGAATTAACTAAGGTCCAACAAATTAAAGGATTTATGTAAGAACCATTGTTGTGTTATAAGCTACACAGGTAGAAGGTGATGTAGGTAGTTTTTATGGAGGTTGTGATTATGATTGTTCTCTTCCCATCTAGCACTGAATTCTTTCTTCCCATCTAATCTGTATTGATCCTAAGTTTTTTTAAGTTGTAATCCTCTAGTACTTCAACAAGGGATACAATTATTAGTCTTAAATCTTAAGTCACAAACTTCCGTTGTTTTCATTGTAGGTCGCCAAACAATTTCTAGCTTCCAATGAAGCATAGTTCGGCTTGTTGGGATACTATGAGCACCTGACGTGTTTATTTATGGACACATTTAGGGACATGGAAATATTAAAAGAAATGCTATCCAATGATCCCTGTCACTAAACTTTCCTTAGGGGGAATGTATACTTGTATAATTGATAATATTCTAATTACGGCTTAATGTGTACGAAGAAGAACAGGTGTACGAAACTTATGTTACAATCAAACTATCAACAATGTATGATTGCCATTTGGCAAATAGATTTAAATATTTTGTTGTCTCGATTCAATGTCTCCTTACATATAACATAACTAGCTTTTATCCCGGGAGTGTCCCGGGGTTGAAATATCTAATATAACATAATAAAATATCTAATATAACAACATAATTAAAAAATTTGTCAATATATGATTAATGAATAATAATAATATTATTATTTATTTTAAACAAATTTCTGCCATAAGTTATCATATTCAAATATAAAAAAAAAAGAATCTCTGCCTATGAAGTTATGTTTATCGTTTGTGATTTATTAGTAGAGTAAATATATTTGAAAACAAAACCCCATAAAAATAGTTTTTTTTTCTCCATTTTTTATATAGCACTATGGTACTCGTTGGAAAGATAATAAAACGCTCGTTAATTTGGTATAATTTTTTTCTTTAAAAAATCTCGTATACAAAAGATATTAACGTTTAAAAGTTATGAGAGGAAACATTAGTGAGAAAAATTAATTAAGTTTGTTAAAACTCTTATCTTTTCCTAAAATAATTATAATATATATAGATTTATTAAAAAAACTCAAAAATTAAAAATCTTACATGATGCCACATGGCACATTCAAGGAGGGGTTGAGGCCTCCATTGAATACCACATCATCAAAGTTCAATTCTTTTATTATAAGTTATAGATTATAGATTTTTATTATTAAAAAAAACTGTTAACATCATTAAAAACTGAAATACTTTTGTAACATAAGGAAAAGAAATCAGATGATCTAATTTCGTAAAAATATGTAAACATAATTGCTGAGTTTCTAAGGTGTTCGAAACAAAATGTGTTTAAAAACCCAGTTTTTTAACATAAAATATATCTTCGAGCCGCCCCAACAAAAACACAAGGGCAACCCAGTACAACACTAAACCACTACTTACATCAAAACGAAATTTCACCAATTTGGACATGAGAGCGATTGAAATTTAGACCTGTTGACACAATAGGAATCCGAGAGACTTGTCATCCTTATTAATCTTTTTAGTGTTGTTTTTAAAATTTCTTTTTGTTCCTAACTCTCCATATCATTTATATCATGTAACAGGAAATAATCACAATCCCTTTGACCACATTCTTCTCTCTCTCAATTTGGAATATGAGTGTATCTCCGGACATTTACATTTAGAGAGAATTACACAGATTGTCCTTTAGTTTTACCCAAAATTGCATGTTATGTCCTTTTATTTTATTTTTAACTCCCTGTGTCCTTTATTTTATACATTTGTTACACCCTCTGTCCTTTAGGGTAACTTCTGTTAAAAAACTCCGTTAACTCAGTCATGTGCCCCTCACGTGAGGGGCAAACATGTCATTTCACTCATTATCATCTTCCTTCCCATTTGTGTGCAGCCACCAGTCCACCACCACTCAAAATCCTTCAAAACACACCACCACCAAAATATCGTCTCTAATCATCATCACCATACCTCCTCCATACAACCAGAGGTGGAGAACCATTGCACAATCAATCAACAACCACCATGGTCTCAGCTCCTTCTCTATCAATGTTATCTTCTTCACCCTCTTCTTCTTCCTTCGACACTCCAATCTTTAACCACTTCAGACACAAACACCCTAAACTTTCACCCACCCATCTCTCTAAACATAATAACCCAATCTTCTTTATCCATCGAACAAGACGCTGGACCCCTGACCGCTTCCTTGAAAACAACTCTGCCACCTTACTATATTATAGAGAGAGAGAGAGAGAAAGAGAGAGAGAAAGAGAGAACTCGGTGGCCCTCTGCCACCGTCCCCGGCGGCACACCCGACACCAACCACCCCCACCTCTTAAACCATCACACAATCCCACTCTCTTCTTACCAATGACACCCGATTAACCTCATTAATCTAGAGAGAGATAGAAGGGAACCGGAGATGAAGAGAGAGAGAGAGAGAAGAAGATACGGTGGCTCGTGGTGGTGGTTCGACGGCAACAGATCTGAAAGGGGGTTAGGGTTCTAATATTTTTTATTATTACTACATCAGCAGGTTTGTTATTTGTTCAGTGTTTTTCCCCTCTTTTATTTTCGGAGCCCTAAATTCCAAGGATCTTCAGCTTTTGGGCTTCCATGGGTAAGTTCTAGTTGGCAAACTTAATTACATCAGCAGGTTGCCGTCGTGGTTTCTTGCCAGTCGACCATCTAGACACAGAGATAGAGGAGGCGACGATGACCGGTGACGGGGGACCGGCTGCAGTTAGGATGTGAGGGTGGAACCGGGTCTCGGTGATAGAGAATTAGGGGTGGAGATTCATGGTGGTGTTGGGACTGTTTGGATATGAACAGAGGTTTAATTGATGTTGTTGTTGTGGAGATACATTTGGTTTATTTTTAAGAACTATGAACCCTAATTTAAGTCTGACATTACAGAATGATCAGGGGAGAAGACAATGAGGTGAAAAGACAAATTTGCCCCTCACGTGAGGGGCACATGTCTAAGAAACCGTTTGTTTTTAACGGACGTTAGCCTAAAGGACATAGGGTGTAACAAGTGCACAAAACAAAGGACACAGGGAGTTAAAAATAAAATAAAAGGACATAACATGCAATTTTGGGTAAAACTAAAGGATAATCTGTGTAATTCTCTCTTTTTTTTTTATTTGTTCTATTCAGTTGAATGTTTAACCGGCCGGACAATTATTAAACAACTCTTGAACCATCACAAATCGAATTAAGAAAGTTCAATTTATACCTTAGTTGTCTAACGGGATTGGTCGAAGACCACCGAGTAGAGCTTTTGGAAGATTGACCTGAACCGAGTTAACGTGGCGACAACGGTTACGCTGCAGCGACGGAAGTAAAACAGGGCGGCGAGTAGTCATGGTGGTATTGACGGTTGTGATGGCGAAAACGAAAAGTGGTGAGAGGCGGAGGTTGTTACGGTTGTAGAGTGGTGATTACGGTGGCGACTGTCGAGTAGTTTCGGTAACATAAGGACACTTCTTTATGATAAATATGGGGACTTGATCTCATGGTGATCAATGGTTAGATAAAACGACAGGCGAGAAGATTCCTATATTTGAAATAGAAGACTAAATATTTATAGCCAAAATGTAGCATAATTATTACTAATTAATTGTTACTAAATAAAAACCCGTTTCGTTTGCTGAAAGATGTTGAAACCGATTTGTGGAGTAAAAGGAAAATAATACTTATTGTTGGCATGTTGGCTTTCCTTTTTTTTTTCAACCGTTGGGTATTAAAAAATATAAAAACATTAAAATTTTTAATAGTCCAATGGAAATAACAAACAAAAACATGACATTCCTACTCTAACCGTCATAAAACCGATAACTGTTCCATATTCATTATTCAGTTTGAGAGGTAAAACAGGGTGACCGCCTGGAACCACCCACCTCTTACCCCCTTCTTTCACCACCGTTCCTCCATCGGACACCTTCCCTCGCATAACGGTCAATTTTCAAACCGAAACCCAATCGCCCCCCTGCTACCAAACCTACTCGGTCTATTTCCTTCCTCCCTCCTCCAACCCACCCGGCCTATTCCGTTTCTACTTCCTAACCACTCGCCCAAATCTTGTCGCCGTCTTCCCTTTTCCAAACGTCAACGACTTTAATAATTATCCAATACCCAACGGCTTTAATTTCAAACCTACCTTCCCTTTACATTCGCCCTTTCTAGACCATTCGACCGTTTTTGAGTCTTCGTTCGACCTGGTTGATATTTCCATTCGACCTTTTTTGCTCCCATATTTTTTCATTCGACCCAAGTCCTCCTCTCTTTTAATTGGTCCTTTAAATTAGCTTTATTTATAACACCTTTTGAATTGTATAATGGCCTGAGGGTATCGTGGCATATATTTAAATTATGGATTCCAAGTTTTAATTGTGTTCTTTGTTTTAATAATAATAATAATAATAATAATAATAATAATAATAATAATAATAATAATAATAATAATAATAATGGAGTAAGGAGTTTTGTGGGGTTCCGCTTAGAGGGTAGGCAACCTGTGGTTGCTAGCCTCATCGTCTAGTAAAGGGTTTTTGCTCGCTGGTTTCTTTGCCCTCAACTCATCTCGAGTTCAGCGGTTAGCATTCGCACATGGCTCCTGTCAGGAAGGCCCGGAATCTCCAGTTAGGAGGTTCTGCGCGGGGCTCTGTTAGTGGTTTAAGGGCATGCCCTTTTAAACATTTTCACGATTGTAAAAATGGTAAACCGGGGTTTGGCGGATTTTTCCGCCTTCTTGAACACATGCAAAGCACTCACCTTAAGACAGAAAACCGAAGGCTATCTATGAAGGAGGCTATCTCGAAGGATATGGACCTTTTTTTGAATGTTGGAGAAGTTCTTAAGGCAGGAGATAAATGGTTATGTGGGAGGTGCATGGTGATGCATGCCCTTAGTAGGGGATGCAAGCATGACGATGAGGTTGTATCGTTCGCCATGGTCTCGGGAGATGTCGAAGATTTCATTGTTGGGATACGGAAACCACGTCAAGCGGTAGACGACGCAAACCCATGTCACCCAACCAGGATGGTTGGGGATGTTGCCCTCCTCGAGCGTGTTTTTTCCCTCCCTATTCAAACTGTTAAAAGCATTCCCCCCAGTTGTCGTCTGATGTTTGCTCAAGTGTTAACAGGTGCCTTACGCAAAGTGGTGGCGTCGCCAGGCTCGGTTGACAATTGGGTCCAATTGTTATTGCTTCCGCGGTTAACCCTGAGGGTGGTTAGACCGTCCTCAAGGCAAGAGCGAAGATCAGGGAACAGGAAATCTCTGCAGTGTAGTAGCATCATGCAAGCGCTTGCAGTATGGAAAGATGGGGCTGGGCTTGCGATCTTGGTCTCTTCCCTCTTGGATAGCGTGGGGGAGGTTGTGGTACCTAGGGGAGAAGTTAGAAGGGAAGAGGACAATGAAAGGGAACCTAATATAAAGCAATGTCTTCGAAAAGTCAGGGATGGGCATTTCACGGCGGCGGTTAAGGTTTTGTGCTCTAGTGGGGTTGCCCCTCTATGTGAATCGACCATGAAAGCCCTCATTGATAAACACCCAGTGGTGCCGCCCCCATCCTTTCCTTCTAACCCTATCGCCCAACCCGCTTTATCTGTAGATGGGGATTGTGTGCTCAGATGTATCCGATCTTTCCCTAAAGGGACGTCTTGCGGAAGGGATGGGATACGGGCCCAACACCTGTTGGATGCTATTGGTGGCGAAGGCTCGGTGACTTCCTCGGGTTTGCTCGCGGCCATTACTGAAGTTGTCAACTTATGGCTTGGGGGGGCCTGCCCTAAGACCCTTGCCGAGTTTGTTGCCTCGGCCCCCCTCACCCCCTTACTGAAGCCCGATAATGGAATTCGGCCTATTGCTGTGGGGGGCATTTGGCGAAGGTTGGTTTCTAAGGTGGCAATGAAGAAGGTTGGGAAAGACATTGCCCAGTACCTGGGGGACTTTCAATTTGGAGTAGGGGTACCAAATGGGGCAGAGGCGGTGCTTCACAGTGCCAACAGGTTCCTCAACTCCTTTCATGCGGATGGGTCCTTGGCTCTGCTTACAGTAGACTTCTCCAATGCCTTCAACATGGTCGACCGCACAGCCTTTCTCCAAGAAGTCCACCAGCGGTGTCCGTCTATCTATCCGTGGGTCCAGTTCCTTTACGCCCAGCCTGCTAGGCTGTATGTAGGTAATGATTGTATTGGGGCTACCACCGGGGTGCAGCAAGGAGATCCTTTGGGGCCCCTTCTCTTCGCTCTTGCCTTACACCCCCTTATCATGCGGGTTCAGGAACACTGTAACCTCCCGTTTCATGCTTGGTATTTGGATGATGGGACGATTATAGGCAACGCAGCTGAGGTTGCTAAGGCTTTAGACATTATCAACGTGTATGGGCCATCTCTGGGGCTTCATCTCAATATTAAGAAAACAGAGGTCTTTTGGCCGACGTGTGACGGGCTGAAAGTTCAGGACGGGCTTTTCCCGAGAGGGATTGGTAGACCAGAGAGGGGGGTTAAGCTCCTTGGTGGGGCTGTTAGCCGAGATCCTGTCTTTATTGGGGAGTTGGCAGGGCGACGGGCTACGGTTGCGGTTGACCTTATGAAACTCCTGCCCTGCCTTAGGGATCCCCAAAGTGAACTCCTGCTGCTCAGGTCATGCATGGGGGTCGCTAAGTTACTTTTTGGGTTGCGAACTTGTCAACCCCACTTGATGGTGGATGCGGTAACGCTTTTCGATGAGGGCCTCCGGGAGGCTATTGAAGATATAGTTGTGTGTGGTGGCCCCTTCTTCAGGGACCTCCAGTGGCGCTTGGCATCCTTGCCGATGCGTCTAGGGGGTTTGGGCCTCCTTTCAGCTCGAGATGTTGGGGTTTATGCCTTTGTGGCGTCTAGAGCTCAGTCTTGGAAACTTCAAGATCATATCCTTCGAAACAGCGGGGTCATCGGGCTAGACCCGGACTATCAACAGGCGCTTGAACGCTTAAATGTCTATCTCCCGGACTTTGATATTGGCGGTTTTTCTAATAAGGACACCGCCCCCTCAAAGCCACAAAAAACTTTGGCGAATGCTCTGTTTAGCAAAACTGCTCAGAGTCTGGGAGAAGTTTTTGAGTTGTCCTCTCGCCAGAAGGCGGTGATTGAATGCTTAAAGGGTCCTCATGCTCAGGATTTTTTGACCGTTATCCCGATTGAGGGTTTGGGTCAATGCATGTCTGCAGTGGAGTACAGGGCTATACTCAAGTACCGGTTGATGATCCCTATGTTTCCGGAAGATGAAACATGCCCCATCTGCCGTAAAGCTTGCATGGATAAACATGGGGAGCATGCAATTCATTGCAAAGAGCTCCCTGGGTTCAAATACCGGCACGACTGGGTGAGGGACGTTTTGTGGGACATCCTGAGAAGAGCCGGGATTTCTGCCAAAAAGGAGGCCCCTGTAAATTTTCTCACAGACCCTGCGGAAGGAAGATCCACCCTGCGACCAGCAGACCTGCTTGTCTTTGGTTGGGAGAGGGGGAAACATGCTTGCGTGGACCTCACGGGGGTATCTCCTTTGGTTGGGTTAAGGGAAACAGGGTTTGTAGCTGGGCAAGCATCTAGAAAGGCGGAATCAAAGAAAGTAGATAAGCATGCTAAAGCTTGTGCAGAGAACCAACATGTCTTTATCCCTTTGGCCTTTGATACCTTTGGCTCCCTAGCGCCAGAAGCTATTCGTTTCTTGACCAGGGTCCAACGGGTCGTCCACAGCAATAGTTCATCTCCAGGGGGACAAGGATTTGTCTTTGGTAGACTAGGGTTTGCAATTCAAAAAGGGTTGGCGGCGCAGCTTGTTGCCCGTCTACCTTCTATTGTGATGTAACTTTCGTATTTTATTTGAATTTACTCAAGTATTTAATTAAAAAAAAAAAAAAAAAAAGTTTTAAATTGTTTTGTGTTATACGTTTTTAGTTATGTAAATAAATTTTCATTTTCTTTAAACACTTACTACTTTTGAAACTTAAAAAAAACGATTTAACTATTATTCATGTAAATAAAAGTTGGGTATTACAATACTCTCAAACGTTATTTTAAATTTTGGTTTGAGCGAATTTTCAATTTTTTTTTTCAGTTCAAAACGATTAGAGTACAAGAGTATAAATACAAATATAATAATAAAGTTTATAAAGATGCAAATGTTACAGGTATTATGTCCCCTTGTGACGATTTTAGTAGTATTCCTAACCATGTGCCTCTCACATTTGAAGCACCATCAGTGTATAAAGTCTATTTTTCCAAATTTTCATTTAATTGTTGTATTTCAGACTATACTTCACTTAGGATGTCACTACTGAAATTAGCCACAAAATCAGCTAGAGCCTGTGATTTGATTGCATTTCTAGGTTCATATACCAAGTCAAAGGCACTTAATTTTACTAACCATTTTGCCATTCTACCTAACGTTTCTGGTTTTCTAAGCACATTTTTAATAGGGTAATTAGTTTGAACATGTATCCTATATGTTTCAAAATAATGCCTTAAGTTGGTAGATGCCATTCTTAAAGCTAAAATAAGTTTCTCAAGATGTGAATACCTGGTTTCAGCATCCAATAAAGTTTTACTTACATAGTAGACAGGATGCTGTTGTCCTTCAAAGTCTTTTACCAAGACTGCACTGATTGCATTACCTGAAACAGCAAGGTATAAGGATAGAGGTTCACCATCCCCCGGTTTCATCAGAAGTGGAGCTGCTACAAGATATTCCTTTAGCTTTTGCAATGCTTCCTCAAGCTTTTGTCCCCGGTCAAATTTCTTGTTCTTCTTCAGGATGTCATAGAACTCTTTACATTTCTCTGAAAATTTCGAGCCTGTTTAAGGCTGCTATCCTGCCAGTCAGCCTTTGCACATCCTTAAGATTTACTGTAGATTTCAAATCCAGGATGGCTTTTATTTGCTCGGCACTAGCCTCTATGCCTCTCTTGGTTACTAGGTATCCAAGAAATTTACCAGCACCAACTCCAAAGGGACATTTAGCTGGATTTAGCTTCATATTGTAAGCATCCAGGATGTCAAATGCTTCTTTGAGATCCTAAAGATGGTTCTCTGCCTTTTTGGACTTGACCACCATATCGTTGATGTAGACTTCCATTGTGTCCCCAATTTTGTCTTTGAACATCATGTTTACCAGCCTTTGATATGTTGCACCTGCATTTTTTAGTCCAAAAGGCATAGCAATATAACAATAAATATCTGATGGGGTCATGAATGCAGTATCCTCTTGGTCGTCTGGTTCCATCTGGATTTGTTGAAATCCTGAGGATGCATCCACAAAGGTTAACATCTCATGGCCTGCTGTGGCATCCACCATTGAGTCGATGTGTGGAAGTGGAAATGGGTCTTTAGGACAAGCCTTATTGAGATCTGTGTAGTCTACACACACTCCCACTTCCCATTTCTCTTTTGTACACTACCAGGTTTGCAAGCCATCTTGGGAATTTGTACACTACCAGGTTTGACCTCCCTTATCATCTTGGACTTCAATAGTCTATCCACATCTTTTTGTATGATGGCATTCCTCTCAGGTGCAAATTTTCTTCGTTTTTGTTGGATGGGCTTGAAACTTTTGTCGATTCCAAGCTTGTGAGTAATGACATCCTTGGAGATGCCTGTCATATCCTCATGTTTCCATGCGAATATCGACATCCTGCGTTTTAAAAACGAAATTAAAGATTGTTCAATATCATTAGGAATGTTCTTACCGATTTGCACAATGATATCCTTGTTGTTTTCATCGAGGCAAACTGCTCTTACATCCTGGTCAGGATGTGCTTTGTCATCCTTGAGGATATCACGTGCATACTGTTTTAATTGCTATGCTTGCTTTGACGAAGCCTTCATCGATGTTGTGTAGCAATCCTTAGATTCCTGCTGGTCACTGTTTACTTTGACGACTCCCCATGGAGTTGGTAGCTTTACACATTGGTAATATGTTGATGGCACTGCTTTCATATCGTGTATCCAAGGTCTACCTAGGATAACATTGTAACAGGAAAAAGAGTCTATCACACAAAATCTTTGGATAAAATTTACCCCCTCAACATATACAGGCAGTTTGATACCACCAACTGTGCTCTTGGTTTCTCCACTGAAACCAACCAAGACTGATGACCTAGAAACTATCTCAGTTTCTGGGATGTTCATCCATTTGAGAGCTTCCAATTGAGTTATGTTGACTGAGCTCCCTCCGTCAACTAGTATCCTGCGAACAAAATGGTTAGCAATATATAAAGTTATCACCAAACCATCATGGTGAGGTCAAGGATATTTTCTCGATCATCTTCTTCGAAGCTGATCACTTTCGAACTTGTCAAGATGGTGGTCTTTGTGGGTCTTTCTCCTTTCTCTGATTTAGTTTCCCTTGCATGCCTTTTGGCTGCTGAGTAGGATGTACCACAAATATCTGAACCATCTGAATTGAAATTAATGACACCAGCATCTCTAGGTGGGGATGCTGCTCTTTCTGGGATGCCAGTGCTATCCTGAATCTTCGGCTTATTTTTACCCAGGAGATCCTTAAGATGACCCTTACATAGAAGATATGCTATTTCCTTTCTCAAGGCAATGCAATCCTCAGTAATGTGACCAAAATCTTCATGGAAGGCATACCACTTGGATTTGTCCTTCCATCCTGATTTGCTATCCTTCCTTGGCCATCTTGCTTTATCTCCAAAATCCTTCATAGCATACATCAATCCTGTTACAACCACAGAAAAACAATAATCTAAAATTTTAGGACAATCCACATCATCGTCATCCTCAACCACATTGACCTTTTTTTTATCAGGTTTAGCATATGGTTTATGCTTATAAGGCTCATATGTGGGAGTGGGTTTTCGATTGGGATTGTTGTATCTTGAGGATGTATCTATCCTCTCCTGGATTTTCTTATCATCCTCAAGACGAATGAACCTTAGAGCCCTGTTTCTGACTTCATCCAAGTTTCTACAAGGATTCATCACCAATTCATGCTAGAAAGGTGAATCTCTTTGTAATCTCATCTTGAATACTTACACTGCTGTTGTGACATCCAAGTTTGGGATGTCAAGTGCTTCTTTCCTAAACCTGGTTATATACTCCCTTAGTGATTCTCCCTGTGGCTGAGTCACCCTGTACAAGTCACTTGTCAAACGTTCAAATGTTCGACTACAAGAAAATTGATTATTAAACATATTAATCAAATGAGTAAAGGAAGTAATGGAATAGGGTGGAACACTTGGGAGCCATTTTAAGGTTGGACCAGTGAGGGTGGAACCAAATCCTTTACATAAGCATGCTTCCTTGAGGCCAGCAGGAATTAGATTTATTTCCATCATTTCCCTGTATTGTGCTACATGCTCTTCAGGATCTGTGGATCCATCATAATGCTTCATGCTTGGAGTCTGGAATCTTTTTGGAATCTCTGCGTCACATATTGGAGGTGCAAAACGAGACACCCTGTGACATGCTGAGGATACTTCATGGATTGGTTGTGCTATCCCAGGTACACTAGAAACCATATCCTTGATCTTCTGAAGCTCCCTTGCCAATTGTAGGCTTATACCTGTATCCTGCAAAGAAGAAACATCGTTAGTAGCAAAAGTACTAGAACTTAAAGTGTTACCATTGTGGTTGTATCCTTGGGATGGTTCAGGTGTATATCCTGGATCCCTTGTTGTGGTCATCTTGGGTGCTATAGTAGTTTCAGGAACAGTGTATCCTGTGTTCATGGAAATGAATTCAACCTCATGATTGCCCCCAGAGATGGTAGAGTTGAAATCCAAGACCCTGGGCTGTATTGGTGTTATTACATCCTCAGCTGGTCTCTTCGAAGATGTCTTGAGAGATTGAATTTCTCTCATCAACATTTGATTCGTTTCCTGTTGCCTCTTCATTTGATCTTTCATTAGTGTAAATATCGAGAGAATCTCATCATTTGATACCAAGACAGGAGGAGTTAATCCAGATGTACCCAATCCAGATCTAGGAGGAGTTTAAGAAGTAGAAATTTTTGAGAATGCAGGTGGGGGTGGCAATGTCACATTCTTAGCAGCAGTTGAAGATGGCATGGATGAGGAAACAGATTTCTGGTTGGAAGCCATAGTTGTCAAGATTTTTGAAATGAGTTGATTAATGAAGAATTTTAACAAAGTATTTGTTAAAAATAGCACCACTTGGGCCAAATTGTTTTGGTCAAAAATTACTTGATAAATTAACTTTGTTTTCCAAATTATAAAATGTGAGGTAGAGTGCTAAAAGTGTAAAATATGTTAAAAGCTTAGTTATATCTTCAAAATGGCATGTTAGAATAACAAAGAAATGATGTTTGACAACTATGTTCAGGATAACAAAGAAAACTGTTTAGGATGGACAATTATATCCTAAAGATGTACTGTCTGATACAAAGGTGTAATAAGTAAATGTAAGTGAAATGAAACAAGAGAACAACACTCGATGTACGAGGAAAGCCCTTGATCACTTGATGATCGCCGACACAAATCCTCGGGAGGAGTCTAGGCCCCTGCCTTGTTTGTTATTATTAAAAATGGTAAAAATGATTACAACTTTGGATGGGTGATGAACGAGCAACTATGATTACAATGATTGTGTTGTGTGTGTGAGTAGAGAGTATCAGGTGTTCTATAATAAGCAAGCTAGTAAAAAAGTGAATAATGAAAATCCCACGATATTCGTCTACTTTAATGAGCTTCTGAACTGTTTCAGGTGTATGTTGAAGCAGCTTTAACCAACATAGACGTTGGTATAACAGTTTCCATGATTTTCGCCTAGTATTAATGCTCGTTGGTTACACCTTTGACCTAGTCTTTAGCCATGGACTTGCTTCACACGTATAGCTCTTCAATGATCAGCTTCTTTGACTTGAGTGAGATAATATATCCGTTAGGGAACATTTACGAACCTTAATATTGATTAAGTGTACCTGCAATAATACCATAATAAGATAATTCGTTAGTCTATCCTCAGGATGCACATAAGGTAAAACACAGTTACATCCTGAACCCTGCTTGGTCCTTCAGTATCCTGAGGATGTCACACTGAATATATGAGGTAAAATCATCTTGAGGATTTCACCACCAACACCCATGTTATGCATTAATAATCATTCCAAATGACATTCATACAAACAAGATAATTCAAAATAATCATACATCATCAACGACCAATACACAAAATAAAAGATAACATTCAAACCCAATTAGAAGATAATAACCGCCAACCATGGTTATATGTCATCATAGTATCTAAATACATTTCCGGGTAACTTGTTCATTTGTTTACAAAAGATCTTACGACCAAACTACATAATGTTTCGGGAAATCACATTAAACAAAAAGTGGTGCATCACATGCCACCATGACAAGTTTATCCACAGAAACTACAAAAATACAGGGCCTAACATGCCCTAAAATCTAATACCACAACCACAAGAATCACGGGGCCTTGCCCCTACATAGGGCAGAAGCCGTGAACAACAACACTACCATCGCCAATGCCATAGCAGCACTGTATCCCTCCTCAACAGCCATCAAACGCTGCTCCAATCCAACCATGATAGCTTCGGTCTCTTCCACCTTGGTTTCTCTCTCAGCAAGCTTCTTCTTCGCATCCTTCAAAACCCCCGTGCAACAAGAAAACCTAACTCCAACCTCTCAATCCGTGCCAACTGGTGGTCTCTAGCCTGACTATCAGTAATAGAATACTCCTCCACAGATGTCATCCTATCATCCATACCTTTGACCCTACTATCCATAGCCCTAACCCGACCATCCAAAGACATACCTTGCTCATGACACGAATCCAATCTAACACCCATACCATCCATCCTATGCTCCGCACTATCTATTCTATGTTGAAGAGTGTCTGCCCTCCTATCCAATGATGCATGCCTACTCTGGAGTGTAGAAATCCTATGCTCGGTACGGGCTCCTGATGTGTTGCTAAATGCATCACATTTATTTGTCAGTTTTGTATATTTTTAAGTCGATTAGATAGTATTTTTATTAATTTTAGGCTTGTACTTTTTTATTTTAGTATTGTATATATTTTATTATTTTTTTAGTTGTTTTTACTATTTGTTTATTTATTTTAGATTTTATAGGTGTTCGTGGAAAAGAAACTCAAAACGAAAGAATTTTAATCAAGACACGAACACTTGACAGTAGATGAAAATGGACGTTGGAGTGAGGCAAGATATGTAGTTGAAAGGAGCTAATTGATTTGCAAGCATTTAAGAAGAATATTGACAATTAATTAATTGGTGACATGAATGAGTTGAGAAAGAACCTACGAAGTAAACTAGAAGAATGAGAAGGATGGATTAGAAGATATAATCAAGTTGGACTAATATTTGAAGTTGGGCTGGAATTATTATTAAATGGTTTGAAATTGCACTTAACTAAATGACATTGTTGGCATGATGGGCCTAAAAACATACGGCCACATTAGTTTTGAGGAGGAAATTAAAAAGGAAACGGACGACGACTTTTAAGGGGATTAATTTATTTCTTCGAGAGGTTGGAGGGCAGATTTCTTATGGGAGACGGCAGCTTGGGGGGAAAGAACGAACATTAGTTTTGAGGAATGCACACGAACTAAAACCATGAGCGGCTAGTCACCTTTGGAATCACCCGGTGTAAACTTGTAATCTAGGGTTCTTAAACATTTTAGGTATTTTCGTATTTATTTGTAATTGTGATTTGAACAAACTTGTTAATTGCGTTAATCTTGTTTTGAATTCTCTTTGATAATTGTTTCTTGCGCCAATTACTAGGGAAATGAATTCGGTTAATTATGCTTTAACTTGTTATTAGGGTTTATATGTTCTAGAGTAATGAAGTGCAGTTTAGTCCATCTTTGATGTTGATGAAACTTGACACCTAAGCCTATTTAAACAATTAACCCGTTAACCTTCATTGCAATTGTTTGATTAATCCCAACTTGTGATAGAACTCTAGGTTGTTTGTTGAACCCGGTGTGATCTCCATCTTTATTAATGTTATTGTTACAATCAATCATTTTCAATCAAGTCTTTTTCATTAATCAAATCATTGTTTTTCACATTCTTATTCATACTCTTGAATCACTTGTTGGTTCATAAAACTTTCAAACTAAATTCTTAAGTAATCAAAAGCTATAAACTTCATAATTGTTTTGCATACTTATGTTGTAAATAGCTTAGACAAACAAACAACTTGTGCGCCGCTAACCACATGCTCCTTGGATTCGATACCCTACTTACCCTAGCTACCTAGGTTATTTAGGTTTTGTATGAACCGTGACGACCGGCTCATCAGCTCCACGAGCCGCCAAAGTAGCTACAGTGCGCGCCACTGGCTCACCTGTCAACACAGGAATACCGACAACAGATGAGGACTCACCCTACTCATATGTACGGGGTATACCCTCAATCTCTGCCCAACCACTCAGCTTCTTGGGCAACCACTTCCAACATTCTAACTCAACCTCCCTGATCTTGCTACTAGTAGAGGACAATCCCTCGATGTCCATTAGTCGCTTGCGTATGGGTAACACATCAACAGCTGGGGTACTGACATCGGGAACTCTAGGCTGGGGTCTGTCAGACCTAAACATAGCAAATAGTCCATCATTCATGGGCTCAGATGGTAATATATAAGCAAGTATAGGCTCTCCGGTATATGGTGCCACCATAACAGGCTCAGGGTCTACTACAGGTGCCACTACCACCTCGGGCTCAACTACATCTGGTGCTACAACAACCTCGGGTTCTACAACAGCCGGTGCTACTAACATAGGGATATACGGGTCCTGCAGAGGCTCACCAGAGTCAGTAGATACATATGGCTCTGGTGGGGTCTCTGGCTCACTCTTTATGCTGGAAAGGCTGATATGTGATGAAACCATGATCTGTGACAAGCAGTATCCGTACTAAATAAGTATATAGTTTTTATAATGTAATTAAATCACTTTAACACAATTGATAACACATCATAAGAACATAACTATTCCTAATGCTTATTTTTCTAAGGTACTTTATATGATGCATACTAAGACTTAATATTATTCACTAAGTATTCGACAACTTTCATGGTTATAGTATAGATCAATAGTTCTTAATTATCTATAGCCATTGCTCTGATACCAACTTCTGTCACACCCCGACAGTGCACCGCGGAAAGCAAGTCATGAGGTAACGGAAGTTGTTACCACAAAGTTTAGCAATTAAAATATATTTACGTATGGACATCTTGCTAAAACCCTCTAGTTAAACATATTTTATTTTAGTGGTCAGCAAAAGTTGAGTAAAACAAGAAAACATGTTCCACCAAGATTAGGCGAAAAATTTATAAGTTAACAGTGTTTTACAAAACAAAGAAAAACATGGTTTTTAGAAATTAAACGGTCCCAACATCATGTCCACAGTAGTGTCCTGCTAAACCCACACTCTAAACACCTAAGCATTAGTACCTGAAAAACATGCTTAAAAACATCAACATCATGTTGGTGAGTTCACAGGTTTAAAAGTAATCAACAAACTTTCAAGTTTAACGAAAACGTATGATCAAGTATTACTAAATGAGAACCAAATCAAACCATAACTTTCTTCCCGGGGTGACCTCTCCAAGAGGAACGTTTTGAAGATTATGTTCTACCCAATGAGACCTTGTCTATAAGTAGGGAAGGGGGCGTCAACCCAATAGATCTACAAACATAACTACGGATCTAACTAAGAGCTAATGATTAAAAAGTGCAGGGAAAGCGTCCTCCCGAAGGGACAGGTGTCACGTCTAACATACCCACCAGGCACCGACCTAAGGCCATCAAGTGTTCTACAATTCTATTCTAACTCATCATAAAATCATGTTAATCCCCCGATTGTAGAAACGTTCAAAATCATCTAAAAGAAAAAGGGTCGTGAAACTCACCTAAGTGAAGGACTGAGTTTTGCAAAACGTCATTTTGACCCTCCCTCGAGTTTTACGTGCCTATTTTTATGTACGTGAGCCAAATATAATACGTTTACGTGCTTATTTATATATGCGTTTTTAATTGGTCTACATTTTGTTTAGAAACGAGTGGGGTCAAATACAATACGTTTTCACCAGGCGGTATCAATTCTAGTTACTTTATGTTTGGACTTCGCTACAACATGTGGTACCATTCTTTAACGCATAAAATCACTACTTTCTTACGTGCTTATTTTTTTTTGTCATGAAGCTAAGTCGGTTTACGTTTCTAAGTAAGTTTCCTCATTAATGAATCACTTGAAATATAATACATTTCCATACTTATTTTCATGTGCGTTTTCAGTTGGTCTACGTTTTGACAAAACAAATTGTTAAAAATCGGGCAAGGTCAATATTTGACAGTATAATTCAAGTTACTTTAAGTTTTGACACTGCCGCTGCAATGCATGGCGAGTTACAAAATACTAGTTATACGACTTAAATAAATCGTTACGAAACTCATTATTTGCATTAACCCGACTCTTGAAGCATGGACTCCATGTTGAAAAACGTAAGATGATAAGTTATAAACTAGTTACATTTTGAAATTAAAGCCACTTTTAAAATAAAAATATAAATAAAAAATTTCTGGAATGATCGGGTATATATTTATGGTGAATGAGTAAGAGAATTCGGGTGGGTCGATTATCACCTAAGCCTATAGACAGCTCAAACCCGTGAAAATTTTTAAAACTAATCTCATACCCATCGAATTTTGGATATACCCAGTCCATATGTTTTGGGTGTGAGATATACCACTTAGGGAGGACGAGGCATGTAACTTTTGTGCAGGTAAATTATATCCATCAACCTATTGAAATGCGATCATGAACCATAGTAACGGATTACGATTGCAACCCTAAATCACAACATGAAATAATTAAAACTATATTAACTGCATGATATTACTGCAATTAGGTTACAGATTAAAAATATGAAAATGCTGAATTTATGAACAAAAATTCAATTAATAACTCATGGTCCAACTGTGGAAAAATGGTTGATTCATAGGAAATACGTAATGGGTCCAATTTCGTCTGAATAGTTTTGGGTAAAAGCATGTAACTTTGTACAGGTGGGGTAACGGTTCCAAAGTTTTTGGGTCAAAGCATGTAACATTTGGGAAGGCGGCTTAAAAATGTTACGTTCTTTTACATTATTATAAAACGAGGTTATATGATATTATCTAATCAGTTTCACCAAAATATACCGCAATGTTGCCTTAGCCATGTTAGCCATTCTAATCGGTTTATATGAACCCGTGTCTATTACGCAATCATATCATTTTTAAAAAAATATTAATGGAATATGCAATTTATAGGTAAATAAGATGTTCACCCATTACAAAAACAAAGAAGTTATGAATCCACCACCATTGGTCCATTAAAACACAAATTTATAAAGCTAGTTCAAAAGGAAAACAGGTGTGGCTTTAGTAGAACAATATGGTTACAACCCAATGAATTCTTAGTTTGCTTGTGCAATTTGTGTGATTCGATATAATAGCATTTGGGTTGTTTTATCAATGAGTGCAAATTACTAAGGAGAGAGTAATAGCCGAATCATCTAGAAAATCATCTAGAAAACGAAACTTGATAAAGTAAACAAGGCTTCGTTAGAATTCATCATTAGTAATTCATATAACACATGGTTTACCAACAACAACATGTTCCTTGTTGACAAAAGGGTTGAGGGTTGGGAAAACAATATCCGTAACAATCTTCATTAATTGCACATGACGGAGGAGGACATATTGTTGTCTCAGCATTAGGAGATCCGATTAGACATGATTTCTTAACACAATCTCCCACATTGGCAACCCTTAAATCTCCCACATTGGCACCCAAAGGGTTGCTAACTCCAACCACTACAATAAGATTTTATACCATAAGTTCTCATATAAGTAATAATTGATGGTGGGTTATGTTTCTTAAACTAAAAGAATATGGAAATGAATAGAAGTTGCATGAAATGGATATGATATACCTGTGTTGACTAGTAGTGTGGTGATGATAACAAACGTGAATGCAATTGCCTTCTCCATGTGTCGATTATATATTTCTGAAACTAAAACAACTCTTTACACTTTGTACTTTTTGGTGTTTCGAAATCATTGTCATGTGTTCTTTTAATAAGTACTCGTAATTGATTATCATTTAAAGCTATTTATGTAATAAGTGAAAACACCACAAAATAATAAATGACCTTATTTTTTTTTGTTTTGAACCACAAATTTCTTTCAAACAACTCGACACGCCAAGGAAAAACAACCAATATTACAATGGGCATCTACACCAACCTATCCACGTAATATTTTTAAAACAAGACTTAATGACTAGTTCTAAATCTAGAGATACTCTAATGCTTTAATATCCTCAAACAATGGGCTACGACCAACTTTGGATTCTAAACTAGTTTCAAAATCAGTTTGGTACACGCTCAAAACTGGGTTTGGTTCATCTCGGTTTTCTTATGCACCTTTACCTACGGGTTCTTAAAATCGCATTTACAAACTTGTCGCAACCGAGAAGCATATGCAATCACTTTCTCGCGTTGCATCAACACGCAACCGAGACCATGAATAGAAGCATCACAGTAAACAACGAAATCATCAGTGCCTTCAGGCAAGGACAAAATAGGAGCAGAACAAAGTTTAGTCTTCAGTTTTTGGAATGCTGACTCTTGTGGTTCACCCCAGTCGAATTTCCTATCCTTCTGAGTAAGAGTGGTGAGGGGTTGAGCGATCTTCGAGAACCCCTTAATGAAACGACGATAATATCCCGCAAGGCCTAGGAATTGCCGCACCTCAGTTGGCGTCTTTGGTGCTTCCCAGTCCTTGATCGCTTCGATCTTAGCTGGATCGACATGAATTCCTAGTTCATTAACCACATGTCCTAGGAACTGAACTTCGCGTAACCAAAAGTCACACTTTGAGAACTTAGCATAAAGTTGTTCCCGTCGCAAAAGTTCCAAAACCAAACGCAGGTGTTCCTCGTGTTCGGTCTTGTTCTTGGAGTAAATCAGGATGTCATCAATAAACACGATGACGAACTTGTCAAGATATGGTTTGCAAACGCGGTTCATCAAATCCATGAAAACCGCAGGTGCGTTTGTGAGACCGAAAGGCATGACCAAGAACTCAAAATGGCCATAGCGTGTACGAAAGGCAGTCTTTGCAACGTCAGCTTCCCTTACGCGCAACTGATGATATTCGGACCTCAAATCAATCTTAGAGTAGTAGCTAGAACCCTGGAGTTGATCAAATAGATCATCAATACGTGGAAGAGGATAACGGTTCTTGATGGTCACTTTGTTCAACTCTCTGTAATCCACACACAATCGAAAACTTCCATCCTTCTTCTTAACGAACAGAATCGGGGCTCCCCAAGGGGAAGAACTTGGTCTGATGAAACCCTTGTCCAAGAGTTCCTGTAACTGACTGGACAATTCCTGCATCTCGGGAGGTGCAAGACGGTAGGGGGCCCGAGCAATAGGAGCAGCCCCCGGTACAAGATCAATACTGAACTCAACCTGACGATGGGGCGGAAGACCAGATAAATCATCGGGAAAAACATCAGGAAACTCGCGTACCACAGGAATATCGTCGATCTTCTTCTCATCGGTAGAGGAAACAGATAAAAGTGCCAAAACGGCCGAATAACCCTTTCGAAGATACTTAAGGGCTTTCATGCTGGAGATGAGATTTAGCGGAGCACCACCCTTGATACCGTACACAGAAAGGAATTCTCCATCAGGGAGAGGAATCCGAATAATCTTGTCATAACAAACGATCTCAGCGCGATACAAAGACAACCAATCCATGCCTACAACAACGTCAAAACTACCCAAAGGTACCGGCATAAGGTCGATGGGGAAAGACAAACCCGACAACTCTAGTTGACACTCCCGAAGGATACAAGTAGCTTCAGTCTTTTTACCGTCAGCCAACTCAATTACATACTTAGCCTCTAATGGTACGGATACTACATCTAGCAGTCGACTAACTTCCAGAGATATGAAACTCTTATCGGCACCAGAATCAAATAAAACACTAACAGAGCGATTATTAAGAAGGAACGTACCGGTAACTGTGTCAGGATCCTGTCTTGCTTCTGCGGTTCCAATGACGAAGGCGCGTGCATTCCTGCCACCGCCCCCGTTGTTCCCATTACCATTTCCATTACCATTCCCATTCCCATTCCCGCCCTGTTTCAGCTTCGGACACTCCTTCTTGTAATGCCCAGTCTCCCCACAGTGATAGCAACCCTGCTTTCCCGAAGTCCCTTGAACGGCAGGAGTCGGAGTAGTAGTCGGGGCCTGGGTCGATGGAAGTGTCGCCCGACAGTCTTTAGCAAAATGTCCCAATCTCTGGCAGCGATGGCAACGATTACGGTCACAGTCCCCTTGATGATGACGCCCACACTTGTTGCACTTAGGTAACTTCCCCGCATAACCACCACCCGGTTTAGAACCCGACGAAGATGAACCCCCACTGTCAAACCTTTTACCCTGCTGAGTTGGTGCTGGCACAGATCCTTTCCCCTCATTATCCCATTTACGCTTGTTACTCTCCGGGGCCTTGACAGTCGAACCCTTAGCAGGCAAGATACCCTCATTCACCTTCAAGTTTGTCATCCTGTGAGCCGATCGGACCACCTCTGAGTAGGTAGGAAGATTCCCCGCAGCCACCAACCCTGCGATCTCTGGTACTAGCCCCGAGATATAGTGTTCAATCCTCCTGTATTCTGGCACATGCAGATCAGGGCACAGCACTGCCAACTCATTACGCCTTACTGTATACTTCTCAATCTCTGACCCAGTCATCTTGAGGTTCCACACCTCATGCTCTAGTTTCTGTATCTCCTCTCTTGGACAGTACTCTCGCTTCAGTAGTTGAACAAAATTTTCCCAAGGCATAGCATAAGCCTCCCCTATACCCATATTCTGGGTGATATTGTTCCACCAGGTCAACGCAATATCCTGGAATAACGCAGCAGAATACTTGACTCGATCCTCTGGGAGACAGTTGCACATCAGAAACACTGACTCCGCCTTTTCCAACCACCTAAGCAAGCTCACCGCACCCTCAGTGCCAGAGAATTCCTGGGGCTTACAGTCCCGAAACATCTTGTAGGTACACATAGGTGGGGGTGGGTTAATAGGACCACCTGAAATGAAACACATGAGAAACCACGAAGGATGTAAACAAAGTTCACCAATGAGGCAAAAGTTGATGAGTCAACTTACCACCACCATTGTGCCCTAACTGAAAGGCAGCTTGCAGCAAGTTGTTCAGATCTTCTTGTGTTAGGTTTACACCTCCACGACCACCACCACCACGCCCACCAGCGCGGCCACCTCCACGTCCTCCTCGTACTCCAGACATGATTCTGACAAAAAGGACGAGAAAATTTAGTTTCACAGCTAATGATAACCACTAGCGTTCACAAGATCAAAGCTAGATCCAACCCAGGACTATCCATTCAAACCCAGAGCTCACTAGGGCTTTCATGCATTTCGGTTTATGATTTTTTGTGCACCCAAAATGATAAACCGCTCTACATGGTCCTCCAAGTGTTCTCCTAGTTCAAAGTTCAAATCACCGGACATAGACTCTTAGCTATACACCGTAATGCTACGGTAGTTTATGGCAATTGTTTCTATTGGAGTATGAAAGGGAGATGTCCGAGCCTTGGACAAATCTCAAGAGTACACGATTTACCCCAATATACCACACTGCCTAGAAAGCAAGTAACCCGACATAAGAGAGAACGGATGATGTAACACAGGAAGGTCAGATGATTTAGAGACACCCCGACAAGCCCATTCGTAACCCACCATAACGTTTAGTACTATGTGATCGTCTAGTGTGTGCGACTCGGCTATAGACTAGACTCTACATGCAGTCCTAGTTCACTATAACCATTGGCTCTGATACCAATCTGTCACACCCTCAAAATCCACTTGCGGAGTTTTACTGCGAGGCGCATGACAAACCAGGATCCAAGTCAACGATCACAATAAACAAATCTAAATGAACATATGCAATTTCAAAAACATAATTTAAAATCCCCAAATACAGCGGAAGCTTATTCTCAAAACATAATCCAAAAGTAAACCAAATTATTCAATGTTCGAAAACCATGCAACCCTAACTAGACGCCGTGCAGACGCGTGCGCCCTAGTTCCATTGTGCTACCTTAGCGACCTGAGAAAACATGTAAGAGTTACGCCAGCACAAAAATGCTGGTGAGTTCACAGGTTTGTAATCAAAGTACCAAGTTCAACATGTCCATACTATAAACAATTGTAAACCAAAGTACGCTAGCTAGGCGTATGTTTTGTTACTACTACGATTGGAAAACCATTACTAACTCGCAAACCAGATGTTGTGCCCGAATAGTAAACCTGTTCCTGTTTGAGACAATATGCACCCGCCCGGCCCTCCAAGCCGACGAGTGGGGTTGGTCACTCCCAATAGCGCTATTCACATTTCCCCGTTGTGCAAACCCGCACATTCATGGTTCCCTCCGGGACTTCCAAAGATCGTATATTAAACCATAGAAAACCCATAGTATGACAGTTGTTACCAAAACATTAGTTTAACACATGTTTTCTCCCCCAAAAGTGAAACCAGTTAAAAGTGGGGCCGTGAACTCACCTTAGGTTGCGTTACTTCGTAATACGAATAAGATCAGCAAGCTATGCTAGCCCCGTAAAGCGGCGACCTAACATATGACAGTTACAAGTACTTAGACTAATAACCCGTAGGTTAGTTAGTCCCTAGATGTCCAGACCATAACCAAGTTCGTTTGAAAACACTGTGACTGTTAAACTAACCCAATGTACAAGACTCGACATCCCATTGGTGACCCGAGACTCCCCGTGTTATACTTGCACTCTCAAACATACAATCATGCAATCACACTTAACATACGTTAAAGTCCAACAAGTTATAGCACATAGTTCAAGTATCACATAAATAAGTCCGAGCACATGTTACCAAGTAATTAGATATGTTACGGGGTTCCTAGCATGTTCCTAGGTGTTAAATCGGGTCCCGGAATGCTAAATTACACTTACAGCAGCAGTACAGGCGATTAGGAAAAGTCAACTAGCAATTACGTTGGTCAATAGGCAATTAGGAATGCTAATCGCCTATACTATAGGCAATTAGGGTCATGTGGTATGCAAATCATGAGTTTATAGGCTATTAGGGTCATAAGACATGCATTTATAGGCGATTAGGGTCATAAGACATGCATTTCAGGACTTAGCTAGCAATTAGGATCACAATTGCATGCAACGAAGGCAATTAGCCCCCAATCACCTATGCTATTAGGCGATTAGGGTGTCATAGCAGGCGATTAGCCTCCTAATCGCCTATAGCATAGGCGATTAGGGTTGCTAATCGCCATCAACCCAGCTGTTCCGGTTTTTTGCGCGTTTAACACTCCAAATCAAACCCAGAACGTGTGTAAACATCAAATATCAATCAAACAACCATATCAAACATATTTCAATCAAAATCCTTCGTTTAACCTCGTTCTATCAGCCCTGAATGCAACCATGTATCCCAAAAACAATACACATAGCATGAAACATCACATTAACATGCATAACCGAAACCCTAATGAACAATTACTCAGATCTCATCAACATGCTATCATCATCAATCTGTAACTACCTTAATATCATGTTAACAATCCTTCTTGAATCACAAAAACCCTATCTTTTAATTATAAACACACACACAACATGCATAATAGCTAGAATCCAATTAACAACGATTTTTAACGAATTTCAAAAGACACATACGTTTATAAACAGGTCTGGACCATTAGGGATTGAGTAAAAACATTATTAAAGGTTGCATGAATGAAAACCACACCTTAGGTTTATGATAGATTGATGTAATAGGCTTGAAATCGTGTGTTTTGATCCAAAATCGTGTTCCAGAGGTTGTGTGTGTGTTGGGGCGAGTTGTGGGACGACTAGGGTTGTTATAATGAAGTTTAGGAGGTCAAGTATTGTATTTATAGTCGTTTTTAGTCACCAGGTACGTTGCAGGCGATTATGCAGCTTTTGCAGACGATTAGGGCTGCTAATCGCCATCCCTATAGGCGATTAGCCTGCTAATCGCCTAACACATTGCCCCAGTCGCCTACCATGCTCAGCTAATTGCCACCCTATAGGCGATTAGCCCTCCCTAATCGCCTATAGGGGTTGGTTCTGCGTATCTTGCGCGTTAAACCCCGTTTTAACGTATGTTAACACATATTCACATACCGACAAGTCACATAATGATTGTAAACACATAATACTTGCAAACAAACACATTCACACTCGTTCACCAATTCCCGGGACTCGAGACTTGTATGTTCCCTATGCTTTGACGATTCTACGAATCGTCACCCCTTGTACACTTGGTTAAGGACTGACATCCTATGATTCTCTAGACTGACATCTAACGATCCTCTAGACTAAATTAACAGTTCCCGAACCATAACACGACTCAACTAACCCCGTTAAGTATGATATACGCGTGACTCGCTCAGGTAGACTTTAATCTAGACAACGTTGTTAACCTGAATTTGCCGGGTGTCACATCATCCTCACGTTAAAAGAATTTTCGTCCCGAAAATTGCACAAGTACCAAAAGGAATAACAAAAGAACAGACAAAAGATAGAAACCAAGAGAGAGATTTACCCGAGTTGTCACATCATCCCCACATTAAAAAGGAATCTCGCCCCGAGATTCATTCAGCTGCAGTGGAAACATATCTCGATTCGAACGCTTCCTTAGGAAAGAGATGAGGATACTTAGACTTCATCTGATCCTCCCGTTCCCAAGTGTACTCTGGTCCCCGGTTCGAGTTCCAGCGAACCTTAACAATGCGAATCTTGCTATGACGTAGGCTACGAATCTTGTAATCAAGAATCTCAACAGGTTCCTCCACAATCCGAAGACGATCATCAACCTTGATCTCTTCCAGTGGAACAATAAGAGACTCGTCAGCCAGACACTTCTTTAAGTTGGACACATGGAAGACGTTATGTACGTTGCCGAGTTCCGTCGGTAAATCAAGACGATATGCCACCGGCCCAATCCGTTCCAGGATCGTAAATGGTCCGACATACCGAGGGTTGAGTTTTCCACGCTTCCCAAAGCGTATGACGCCCTTCCACGGTGAAACTTTCAGAAGTACTTTGTCATCAACTTGGAATTCCAATGGCTTGCGACGATGATCAGCATAACTCTTTTGCCGATCCCGTGCCGCTGCCAACCGGTTACGAATCTGTACGATCTTTTCCGAAGTTTCGTACACTAGCTCAGGCCCAGTGAGTTGACTCTCACCCACCTCAGCCCAACAAAGAGGAGACCGGCATTTCCGCCCGTACAGTGCCTCGAACGGAGCTGCCTTGATGCTCGTGTGGTAACTGTTGTTGTAAGAGAATTCTACTAACGGTAGATGAGCTTCCCAACCCTTGCCAAAATCGATCACACATGCCCGAAGCATGTCTTCTAAGGTTTGAATCGTGCGTTCACTCTGACCGTCAGTCTGTGGGTGATAAGCCGTACTCATGTCTAGCTGTGTACCCAAAGCCTTGTGTAAAGACTTCCAGAAGTGAGAAGTAAAGTGGGAGTCATGATCTGAGATAATAGAAACCGGCACCCCGTGCTTAGATACAACTTCCTTCAGATAAAGACGAGCCAAACGGTCCATGGTGTCGGTCTCCTTAATAGCGAGAAAATGGGCTGATTTCGTCAACCGATCAACAATCACCCATATCTTATCATTCCCGCTCGGTGACTTAGGTAGTTGTGTGACAAAGTCCATCGTAATCCGTTCCCATTTCCACTCTGGAATTTCAGGTTGTTGCAAGAGACCCGACGGTTTCTGGTATTCCACCTTGACCTTAGCACAGGTCAAGCATTTGCTCACGTATGAGGCTATATCCGACCTCATGTTTGGCCACCAGTAGAGCACCTTTAGATCTTGGTACATCTTATCCGAACCAGGATGAATAGAATAACGGGACTTGTGAGCCTCATCTAAGACAAGTTCCCGAAGTCCCCCGAATAAAGGAACCCATATGCGTTCTGCGAAGTAGTGCAGGCCATCAGGCCTTCGCTCGAGGTGTTTGTCGGCACCGTGCATAGTCTCAGCTTTAAGGTTTTCCTCCTTCAAAGCTTCTAACTGAGTAGAACGGAGTTGGTCAGGTAGAGAGGAATGAATGGTGAGCTGCAATGCCCGAACGCGACGAGGATTAATTGATTCCTTCCTGCTCAAGGCGTCTGCTACAACATTCGCCTTGCCAGGATGGTACTTAATGGCGCAATCATAGTCGTTCAGGAGTTCAACCCAACGACGCTGTCGTATGTTCAAATGTTGTTGGTCGAAAATATGTTGAAGACTCTTGTGATCGGTGTAGATGGTGCATTTGGTACCGTACAAGTAATGTCTCCAAATTTTCAACGCGAATACCACTGCACCCAACTCCAAGTCATGGGTGGTGTAGTTCCTCTCGTGCACCTTGAGTTGACGAGAAGCATATGCAATCACTTTCTCGCGTTGCATCAACACGCAACCGAGACCATGAATAGAAGCATCACAGTAAACAACGAAATCATCAGTGCCTTCAGGCAAGGACAAAATAGGAGCAGAACAAAGTTTAGTCTTCAGTTTTTGGAATGCTGACTCTTGTGGTTCACCCCAGTCGAATTTCCTATCCTTCTGAGTAAGAGTGGTGAGGGGTTGAGCGATCTTCGAGAACCACTTAATGAAACGACGATAATAGCCCGCAAGGCCTAGGAATTGCCGCACCTCAGTTGGCGTCTTTGGTGCTTCCCAGTCCTTGATCGCTTCGATCTTAGCTGGATCGACATGAATTCCTAGTTCATTAACCACATGTCCTAGGAACTGAACTTCGCGTAACCAAAAGTCACACTTTGAGAACTTAGCATAAAGTTGTTCCCGTCGCAAAAGTTCCAAAACCAAACGCAGGTGTTCCTCGTGTTCGGTCTTGTTCTTGGAGTAAATCAGGATGTCATCAATAAACACGATGACGAACTTGCCAAGATATGGTTTGCAAACGCGGTTCATCAAATCCATGAAAACCGCCGGTGCGTTTGTGAGACCGAAAGGCATGACCAAGAACTCAAAATGGCCATAGCGTGTACGAAAGGCAGTCTTTGCAACGTCAGCTTCCCTTACGCGCAACTGATGATAACCGGACCTCAAATCAATCTTAGAGTAGTAGCTAGAACCCTGGAGTTGATCAAATAGATCATCAATACGTGGAAGAGGATAACGGTTCTTGATGGTCACTTTGTTCAACTCTCTGTAATCCACACACAATCGAAAACTTCCATCCTTCTTCTTAACGAACAGAATCGGGGCTCCCCAAGGGGAAGAACTTGGTCTGATGAAACCCTTGTCCAAGAGTTCCTGTAACTGACTGGACAATTCCTGCATCTCGGGAGGTGCAAGACGGTAGGGGCCCGAGCAATAGGAGCAGCCCCCGGTACAAGATCAATACTGTACTCAACCTGACGATGGGGCGGAAGACCAGATAAATCATCGGGAAAAACATCAGGAAACTCGCGTACCACAGGAATATCGTCGATCTTCTTCTCATCGGTAGAGGAAACAGATAAAAGTGCCAAAACGGCCGAATAACCCTTTCGAAGATACTTAAGGGCTTTCATGCTGGAGATGAGATTTAGCGGAGCACCGCCCTTGATACCGTACACAGAAAGGAATTCTCCATCAGGGAGAGGAATCCGAATAATCTTGTCATAACAAACGATCCCAGTGCGATACAAAGACAACCAATCCATGCCTACAACAACGTCAAAACTACCCAAAGGTACTGGCATAAGGTCGATGGGGAAAGACAAACCCGACAACTCTAGTTGACACTCCCGAAGGATACAAGTAGCTTCAATCTTTTTACCGTCAGCCAACTCAATTACATACTTAGCCTCTAATGGTACGGATGCTACATCTAGCAGTCGACTAACTTCCAGAGATATGAAACTCTTATCGGCACCAGAATCAAATAAAACACTAACAGAGCGATTATTGAGAAGGAACGTACCGGTAACTGTGTCAGGATCCTGTCTTGCTTCTGCGGTTCCAATGACGAAGGCGCGTGCAGCAAGTTGTTCAGATCTTCTTGTGTTAGGTTTACACCTCCACGACCACCACCACCACGCCCACCAGCGCGGCCACCTCCACGTCCTCCTCATACTCCAGACATGATTCTGACAAAAAGGACGAGAAAATTTAGTTTCACAACTAATGATAACCACTAGCGTTCACAAGATCAAAGCTAGATCCAACCCAGGACTATCCATTCAAACCCAGAGCTCACTAGGGCTTTCATGCATTTCGGTTTATGATTTTGTGTGCACCCAAAATGATAAACCGCTCTACATGGTCCTCCAAGTGTTCTCCTAGTTCAAAGTTCAAATCACCGGACATAGACTCTTAGCTATACACCGTAATGCTACGGTAGTTTATGGCAATTGTTTCTATTGGAGTATGAAAGGGAGATGTCCGAGCCTTGGACAAATCTCAAGAGTACACGATTTACCCCAATATACCACACTGCCTAGAAAGCAAGTAACCCGACATAAGAGAGAACGGATGATGTAACACAGGAAGGTCAGATGATTTAGAGACACCCCGACAAGCCCATTCGTAACCCACCATAACGTTTAGTACTATGTGATCGTCTAGTGTGTGCGACTCGGCTATAGACTAGACTCTACATGCAGTCCTAGTTCACTATAACCATTGGCTCTGATACCAATCTGTCACACCCTCAAAATCCACTTGCGGAGTTTTACCGCGAGGCGCATGACAAACCAGGATCCAAGTCAACGATCATAATAAACAAATCTAAATGAACATATGCAATTTCAAAAACATAATTTAAAATCCCCAAATACAGCGGAAGCTTATTCTCAAAACATAATCCAAAAGTAAACCAAATTATTCAATGTTCGAAAACCATGCAACCCTAACTAGACGCCGTGATCATAAGTTTATAAGCCATATGATATGGTGATATTCTTACATATAGGCTTATTATTGATTCGTTGCTTGTCCGCTTGGCAGTTGTTGAAGTAAGCTCTAAAGGAATGGTCTCAACCAGAAAAGTTAATCGACGACATCTACTAAAGTAAGTGGTGAGTATGCAAATAATATAAATGCTAATGATTGAATCATTGTCGCATTTGTTTGCAACTTTGCTTAATGTAGTATTTAGTCATTATCAATGAACCTCTTGATTAGATGAGGAATGAAATAACCAGAAATTTAACAATCATATATCGTAATCCTTATCATTGTAGACTTCTTTTACAAACCTCTACTTTGATATTTTTAACTCTTTTAATTATATATAAAAAAATTCTTTACTCTGATTAGGATTTATACGATTCGACAGGGTTTGTGAACCAGATTTACAGAGAACCCCAACTGCGACCTTTATGACTCCATCAACACAACTTTAAACAGCACCAACAACCACATCAAAAACCGAACAACCGCTCTTTCAAACATCAAATTAAGTAACACTTCATCCTTGACAATGGTGCAACTACAGCTACACGAAGAGAAGACTGGCGTAATAAAAAAACTACTTTTTGGGCATAGTTATTTCTTTTGTAACTAATTGCAGGCGTAAAACAAGTCTCCTTTGTAACTAAACACGTAGGCATATATAACTTATTATTATTTACTGTATCATTCGACTTTTAGCATGTGTTGATACTCTACCAATATTGTGAAGAACCGAACAGATTTAACCAAATCCCCGCCGCAACGCGCGGGAGGAATACAACTAGTAGTATTTAAGACACACTTCGAATTTTTTATTGTTTTTCTTTCTTAAATTTACAATATTATCATTCATGTTTATTTTTCTTTTAATCTTTTTTTTATATTCTACACTTCAACTTTTAACATTGTCACTTACATCCCACTAGTTTTTTTTTTTTTTTTTTTTTTTTTTTTTTTTTTGTAAAACGTCATTTTGACCCTCCCTTGATTTTTACGTGCCTATTTTTATGTGCGTGAGCCAAATATAATACGTTTGCGTGCTTATTTATATATGCGTTTTTAATTGGTCTACATTTTGTTTAGAAACGAGTGGGGTCAAATATAATATGTTTTCACTATGCGGTATATATTCTAGTTACTTTATGTTGGGACTTTGCTGCAACATGTGGTACCATTCTTTAACGCATAAAATCACTACTTTCTTACGCGCTTATTTTTGTCATAAAGCTAAGTCGGTTTACGTTTCAAAGTAAGTTTTCTCAATAATGAGTCAGTTGAAATATAATACATTTCCGTAGTTATTTTCATGTGCGTTTTGAGTTGGTCTACGTTTTGACGAAAAAAAATGTTAAAAATCGGGCGAGGTCAAATATTTGACAGTATAATTCAAGTTACTTTAAGTTTCGACACCGCCGCTGCAATGCATGGCGAGTTAAAATACTAGTTATACAACTTAAATAAACCGTTACGAAACTCATTATTTGCATTAACCCGACTCTTGAAGCATGAACTCCATGTTGAAAAATGTAAGATGACAAGTTATAAACTAGTTACATTGTGAAATTAAAGCCACTTTCAAAATAAATAAAAAAATTCCTGGAATGATCGGGTATATATTTATGGTGAACAAGTAAGAGAATTCGGGTGGGTCGATTATCACCTAAGCCTATAGACGACTTAAACCCGTGAAAAAGTTTAAAACTAATCTCATACCCATCGAATTTTGGATATACCCAGTCCATATGTTTTGGGTATGAGGTATACCACTTAGGGAGGACGAGGCGTGTAACTTTTGTGCAGGTGAAATTGTATGCATCAACCTATTGAAATGCGATCATGAACCATACTAATGGATTACGATTGCAACCCTAAATCACAACATGAAAGAATTAAAACTATATTAACTGTTACACATTAAACATATGAAAATGCTGACTTTATGAACAAAAAGTCAACTAATCACTCACGGTCCAACTGTGGAAAAATGGTTGATTCGTATGGGTTAGGTAATGGGTCCAATTCCGTCCGAATAGTTTTGGGTAAAAGCATGTAACTTTGTACACGTGGGGTAACGGTTCCAAAAGGTTTTGGGTCAAAGCATGTAACATTTGGGAAGGCGGCTTAAAAGTGTTACGTTCTATTACGTTATTATAAAACGAGGTTATATGATATTATCTAATCAATTTCACCAAAATAAACCGCAATGTTGCCTTAGCCATGTTACCCATTTTAATCGGTTTATATTAACCCGTGCCTAGTACGCAGTCATATCATTTTTAAAAATTTATTAATGGAATATGCAATTTATAGGTATATAAGATGTTCACCCATTACAAAAACAAAGAAGTTATGAATCCACCACCATGGGTCCATTAAAACACAAATTTATAAAGCTAGGTCTAAAGGAAAACAGGTGTGGCTTTAGTAGAACAATATGGTTACAACCCAATGAATTCTTAGTTTGCTTGTGGAATTTGTGTGATTCGATATAATAGCATTTGGGTTGTTTCATCAATGAGTGCAAATTACTAAGGAGAGAGTAATAACCGAATCATCTAGAAAACAAAACTTGATAAAGTAAACAAGGCTTCGTTGGAATTCATCATTAGTAATTCATATAACACATGGTTTACCAACAACAACATGTTCCTTGTTGACAAAAGGTTTGAGGGTTGGGAAAACAATATTCGTAACAATGTTCATTAATTGCACATGACGGAGGAGGACATATTGTTGTCTCAGCATTAGGAGATCCGATTAGACATGATTTCTTAACACAATTTCCCACATTGGCACCCAAAGGGTTGCTAACTCCAACCACTACAATAAGATTTTATATCATAAGTTCCCATATAAGTAATAATTGATGGTGGGTTATGTTTCTTAAACTAAAAGAATATGAAAATGAATAGAAGTTGCATGAAATGGATATGATATACCTGTGTTGACTAGTAGTGTGGTGATGATAACAAACGTGAATGCAATTGCCTTCTCCATGTATCGATTATATATTTCTCAAACTATAACAACTCTTTACACTTTGTACTTTTAGGTGTTTCGAAATCCTTGTCATGTCTTCTTTTTATATGTACTCGTAATTGATTATCATTTAAAGCTATTTATGTAATAAGTGAAAACACCACAAAATAATAAATGACATTTGATAGTTTAGTAACATTTAAAGGAAAGATATAACTTATATTGGAAACAAATTATAAAAATTTAAGGTTTAAGTTTTGAACCTTCCAACAAAATGCTTGAAATGACAAGTCAAGTTTTGAACACCGGGATAAGAAATTTAAATGAACCCATTTGCATCCGACCACCAAGTGACTAGTTGTGGTTTGCTTTGTTCTCATGGACATGTAGGTCGCGGTTTGAATCATGCCTCAGGCTGGTCCTTTTGAATTTAAATAAAGAACCCAACTTTATTAAATGATGTATATTTTTCTACTCAATTTGTTGTTGTTGTTGTTATTATATTTATTAAAATGTTCCAAATACCATTAATTTGTAAATATGGTTTAAGGATTTTCGTTAATTTATATAACAGGAAAAATAAGATTTATCTATGAAGTTTCTTACAATACCTTTTACAAACTTGTCTTTATTATTTTGATTTTGTGTGTTTAGTTTCTTAAAAATCACATTATTTGCATCCTTTTCTTTTTTCAAAACGGCTTATACGTACGTAAGTCTTATAAGTAAATTGAATTATTACATACCAAAATGAAAGAATTACTTTACATCCATAGTGAAATGCAACACAAACTAAAAAGGGCTATGAACCTCTTGATTAGATGAGGAATGAAATAACCAGAAATTTAACAATCATATATCGTAATCCTTATCATTGTAGACTTCTTTTACAAACCTCTACTTTGATATTTTTAACTCTTTTAATTATATATAAAAAAATTCTTTACTCTGATTAGGATTTATACGAATCGACAGGGTTTGTGAACCAGATTTACAGAGAACCCCAACTGCGACCTTTATGACTCCATCAACACAACTTTAAACAGCACCAACAACCACATCAAAAACCGAACAACCGCTCTTTCAAACATCAAATTAAGTAACACTTCATCCTTGACAATGGTGCAACTACAGCTACACGAAGAGAAGACTGGCGTAATAAAAAAAACTACTTTTTGGGCATAGTTATTTCTTTTGTAACTAATTGCAGGCGTAAAACAAGTCTCCTTTGTAACTAAACACGTAGGCATATATAACTTATTATTATTTACTGTATCATTCGACTTTTAGCATGTGTTGATACTCTACCAATATTGTGAAGAACCGAACAGATTTAACCAAATCCCCGCCGCAACGCGCGGGAGGAATACAACTAGTAGTATTTAAGACACACTTCGAATTTTTTATTGTTTTTCTTTCTTAAATTTACAATATTATCATTCATGGTTTATTTTTCTTTTTATCTTTTTTTATATTCTACACTTCAACTTTTAACATTGTCACTTACATCCCACTAGTTTTTTTTTTTTTTTTTTTTGTAAAACGTCATTTTGACCCTCCCTTGATTTTTACGTGCCTATTTTTATGTGCGTGAGCCAAATATAATACGTTTGCGTGCTTATTTATATATGCGTTTTTAATTGGTCTACATTTTGTTTAGAAACGAGTGGGGTCAAATATAATATGTTTTCACTATGCGGTATATATTCTAGTTACTTTATGTTGGGACTTTGCTGCAACATGTGGTACCATTCTTTAACGCATAAAATCACTACTTTCTTACGCGCTTATTTTTTGTCATAAAGCTAAGTCGGTTTACGTTTCAAAGTAAGTTTTCTCCATAATGAGTCAGTTGAAATATAATACATTTCCGTAGTTATTTTCATGTGCGTTTTGAGTTGGTCTATGTTTTGACGAAAAAAAAATGTTAAAAATCGGGCGAGGTCAAATATTTGACAGTATAATTCAAGTTACTTTAAGTTTCGACACCGCCGCTGCAATGCATGGCGAGTTAAAATACTAGTTATACAACTTAAATAAACCGTTACGAAACTCATTATTTGCATTAACCCGACTCTTGAAGCATGAACTCCATGTTGAAAAATGTAAGATGACAAGTTATAAACTAGTTACATTGTGAAATTAAAGCCACTTTCAAAATAAATAAAAAAATTCCTGGAATGATCGGGTATATATTTATGGTGAACAAGTAAGAGAATTCGGGTGGGTCGATTATCACCTAAGCCTATAGACGACTTAAACCCGTGAAAAAGTTTAAAACTAATCTCATACCCATCGAATTTTGGATATACCCAGTCCATATGTTTTGGGTATGAGGTATACCACTTAGGGAGGACGAGGCGTGTAACTTTTGTGCAGGTGAAATTGTATGCATCAACCTATTGAAATGCGATCATGAACCATACTAACGGATTACGATTGCAACCCTAAATCACAACATGAAAGAATTAAAACTATATTAACTGTTACACATTAAACATATGAAAATGCTGACTTTATGAACAAAAAGTCAACTAATCACTCACGGTCCAACTGTGGAAAAATGGTTGATTCGTATGGGTTAGGTAATGGGTCCAATTCCGTCCGAATAGTTTTGGGTAAAAGCATGTAACTTTGTACACGTGGGGTAACGGTTCCAAAAGGTTTTGGGTCAAAGCATGTAACATTTGGGAAGGCGGCTTAAAAGTGTTACGTTCTATTACGTTATTATAAAACGAGGTTATATGATATTATCTAATCAATTTCACCAAAATAAACCGCAATGTTGCCTTAGCCATGTTACCCATTTTAATCGGTTTATATTAACCCGTGCCTAGTACGCAGTCATATCATTTTTAAAAATTTATTAATGGAATATGCAATTTATAGGTAAATAAGATGTTCACCCATTACAAAAACAAAGAAGTTATGAATCCACCACCATGGGTCCATTAAAACACAAATTTATAAAGCTAGGTCTAAAGGAAAACAGGTGTGGCTTTAGTAGAACAATATGGTTACAACCCAATGAATTCTTAGTTTGCTTGTGGAATTTGTGTGATTCGATATAATAGCATTTGGGTTGTTTCATCAATGAGTGCAAATTACTAAGGAGAGAGTAATAACCGAATCATCTAGAAAACAAAACTTGATAAAGTAAACAAGGCTTCGTTGGAATTCATCATTAGTAATTCATATAACACATGGTTTACCAACAACAACATGTTCCTTGTTGACAAAAGGTTTGAGGGTTGGGAAAACAATATTCGTAACAATGTTCATTAATTGCACATGACGGAGGAGGACATATTGTTGTCTCAGCATTAGGAGATCCGATTAGACATGATTTCTTAACACAATTTCCCACATTGGCACCCAAAGGGTTGCTAACTCCAACCACTACAATAAGATTTTATGTCATAAGTTCTCATAGAAGTAATAATTGATGGTGGGTTATGTTTCTTAAACTAAAAGAATATGAAAATGAATAGAAGTTGCATGAAATGGATATGATATACCTGTGTTGACTAGTAGTGTGGTGATGATAACAAACGTGAATGCAATTGCCTTCTCCATGTGTCGATTATATATTTCTCAAACTATAACAACTCTTTACACTTTGTACTTTTAGGTGTTTCGAAATCCTTGTCATGTCTTCTTTTTATATGTACTCGTAATTGATTATCATTTAAAGCTATTTATGTAATAAGTGAAAACACCACAAAATAATAAATGACATTTGATAGTTTAGTAACATTTAAAGGAAAGATATAACTTATATTGGAAACAAATTATAAAAATTTAAGGTTTAAGTTTTGAACCTTCCAACAAAATGCTTGAAATGACAAGTCAAGTTTTGAACACCGGGATAAGAAATTTAAATGAACCCATTTGCATCCGACCACCAAGTGACTAGTTGTGGTTTGCTTTGTTCTCATGGACATGTAGGTCGCGGTTTGAATCATGCCTCAGGCTTGTCCTTTTGAATTTAAATAAAGAACCCAACTTTATTAAATGATGTATATTTTTCTACTCAATTTGTTGTTGTTGTTGTTATTATATTTATTAAAATGTTCCAAATACCATTAATTTGTAAATATGGTTTAAGGATTTTCGTTAATTTATATAACAGGAAAAATAAGATTTATCTATGAAGTTTCTTACAATACCTTTTACAAACTTGTCTTTATTATTTTGATTTTGTGTGTTTAGTTTCTTAAAAATCACATTATTTGCATCCTTTTCTTTTTTCAAAACGGCTTATACGTACGTAAGTCTTATAAGTAAATTGAATTATTACATACCAAAATGAAAGAATTACTTTACATCCATAGTGAAATGCAACACAAACTAAAAAGGGCTATGAACCTCTTGATTAGATGAGGAATGAAATAACCAGAAATTTAACAATCATATATCGTAATCCTTATCATTGTAGACTTCTTTTACAAACCTCTACTTTAATAATTTTAACTCTTTTAATTATATATAAAAAAATTCTTTACTCTGATTAGGATTTATACGATTCGACAGGGTTTGTGAACCAGATTTACAGAGAACCCCAACTGCGACCTTTATGACTCCATCAACACAACTTTAAACAGCACCAACAACCACATCAAAAACCGAACAACCGCTCTTTCAAACATCAAATTAAGTAACACTTCATCCTTGACAATGGTGCAACTACAGCTACACGAAGAGAAGACTGGCGTAATAAAAAAAACTACTTTTTGGGCATAGTTATTTCTTTTGTAACTAATTGCAGGCGTAAAACAAGTCTCCTTTGTAACTAAACACGTAGGCATATATAACTTATTATTATTTACTGTATCATTCGACTTTTAGCATGTGTTGATACTATACCAATATTGTGAAGAACCGAACAGATTTAACCAAATCCCCGCCGCAACGCGCGGGAGGAATACAACTAGTAGTATTTAAGACACACTTCGAATTTTTTATTGTTTTTCTTTCTTAAATTTACAATATTATCATTCATGGTTTATTTTTCTTTTAATCTTTTTTTATATTCTACACTTCAACTTTTAACATTGTCACTTACATCCCACTAGTTTTTTTTTTTTTTTTTTTTTTTTTTTTTGTAAAACGTCATTTTGACCCTCCCTTGATTTTTACGTGCCTATTTTTATGTGCGTGAGCCAAATATAATACGTTTGCGTGCTTATTTATATATGCGTTTTTAATTGGTCTACATTTTGTTTAGAAACGAGTGGGGTCAAATATAATATGTTTTCACTATGCGGTATATATTCTAGTTACTTTATGTTGGGACTTTGCTGCAACATGTGGTACCATTCTTTAACGCATAAAATCACTACTTTCTTACGCGCTTATTTTTTGTCATAAAGCTAAGTCGGTTTACGTTTCAAAGTAAGTTTTCTCAATAATGAGTCAGTTGAAATATAATACATTTCCGTAGTTATTTTCATGTGCGTTTTGAGTTGGTCTACGTTTTGACGAAAAAAAATGTTAAAAATCGGGCGAGGTCAAATATTTGACAGTATAATTCAAGTTACTTTAAGTTTCGACACCGCCGCTGCAATGCATGGCGAGTTAAAATACTAGTTATACAACTTAAATAAACCGTTACGAAACTCATTATTTGCATTAACCCGACTCTTGAAGCATGAACTCCATGTTGAAAAATGTAAGATGACAAGTTATAAACTAGTTACATTGTGAAATTAAAGCCACTTTCAAAATAAATAAAAAAATTCCTGGAATGATCGGGTATATATTTATGGTGAACAAGTAAGAGAATTCGGGTGGGTCGATTATCACCTAAGCCTATAGACGACTTAAACCCGTGAAAAAGTTTAAAACTAATCTCATACCCATCGAATTTTGGATATACCCAGTCCATATGTTTTGGGTATGAGGTATACCACTTAGGGAGGACGAGGCGTGTAACTTTTGTGCAGGTGAAATTGTATGCATCAACCTATCGAAATGCGATCATGAACCATACTAACGGATTACGATTGCAACCCTAAATCAAAACATGAAAGAATTAAAACTATATTAACTGTTACACATTAAACATATGAAAATGCTGACTTTATGAACAAAAATTCAACTAATCACTAACGGTCCAACTGTGGAAAAATGGTTGATTCGTATGGGTTAGGTAATGGGTCCAATTCCGTCCGAATAGTTTTGGGTAAAAGCATGTAACTTTGTACACGTGGGGTAACGGTTCCAAAAGGTTTTGGGTCAAAGCATGTAACATTTGGGAAGGCGGCTTAAAAGTGTTACGTTCTATTACATTATTATAAAACGAGGTTATATGATATTATCTAATCAATTTCACCAAAATAAACCGCAATGTTGCCTTAGCCATGTTACCCATTTTAATCGGTTTATATTAACCCGTGCCTAGTACGCAGTCATATCATTTTTAAAAATTTATTAATGGAATATGCAATTTATAGGTAAATAAGATGTTCACCCATTACAAAAACAAAGAAGTTATGAATCCACCACCATGGGTCCATTAAAACACAAATTTATAAAGCTAGGTCTAAAGGAAAACAGGTGTGGCTTTAGTAGAACAATATGGTTACAACCCAATGAATTCTTAGTTTGCTTGTGGAATTTGTGTGATTCGATATAATAGCATTTGGGTTGTTTCATCAATGAGTGCAAATTACTAAGGAGAGAGTAATAACCGAATCATCTAGAAAACAAAACTTGATAAAGTAAACAAGGCTTCGTTGGAATTCATCATTAGTAATTCATATAACACATGGTTTACCAACAACAACATGTTCCTTGTTGACAAAAGGTTTGAGGGTTGGGAAAACAATATTCGTAACAATGTTCTTTAATTGCACATGACGGAGGAGGACATATTGTTGTCTCAGCATTAGGAGATCCGATTAGACATGATTTCTTAACACAATTTCCCACATTGGCACCCAAAGGGTTGCTAACTCCAACCACTACAATAAGATTTTATATCATAAGTTCTCATATAAGTAATAATTGATGGTGGGTTATGTTTCTTAAACTAAAAGAATATGAAAATGAATAGAAGTTGCATGAAATGGATATGATATACCTGTGTTGACTAGTAGTGTGGTGATGATAAAAAACGTGAATGCAATTGCCTTCTCCATGTGTCGATTATATATTTCTCAAACTATAACAACTCTTTACACTTTGTACTTTTAGGTGTTTCGAAATCCTTGTCATGTCTTCTTTTTATATGTACTCGTAATTGATTATCATTTAAAGCTATTTATGTAATAAGTGAAAACACCACAAAAATAATAAATGACATTTGATAGTTTAGTAACATTTAAAGGAAAGATATAACTTATATTGGAAACAAATTATAAAAATTTAAGGTTTAAGTTTTGAACCTTCCAACAAAATGCTTGAAATGACAAGTCAAGTTTTGAACACCGGGATAAGAAATTTAAATGAACCCATTTGCATCCGACCACCAAGTGACTAGTTGTGGTTTGCTTTGTTCTCATGGACATGTAGGTCGCGGTTTGAATCATGCCTCAGGCTGGTCCTTTTGAATTTAAATAAAGAACCCAACTTTATTAAATGATGTATATTTTTCTACTCAATTTGTTGTTGTTGTTGTTGTTGTTGTTGTTATATTTATTAAAATGTTCCAAATACCATTAATTTGTAAATATGGTTTAAGGATTTTCGTTAATTTATATAACAGGAAAAATAAGATTTATCTATGAAGTTTCTTACAATACCTTTTACAAACTTGTCTTTATTATTTTGATTTTGTGTGTTTAGTTTCTTAAAAATCACATTATTTGCATCCTTTTCTTTTTTCAAAACGGCTTATACGTACGTAAGTCTTATAAGTAAATTGAATTATTACATACCAAAATGAAAGAATTACTTTACATCCATAGTGAAATGCAACACAAACTAAAAAGGGCTATCAACCTCTTGATTAGATGAGGAATGAAATAACCAGAAATTTAACAATCATATATCGTAATCCTTATCATTGTAGACTTCTTTTACAAACCTCTACTTTAATAATTTTAACTCTTTTAATTATATATAAAAAAATTCTTTACTCTGATTAGGATTTATACGATTCGACAGGGTTTGTGAACCAGATTTACAGAGAACCCCAACTGCGACCTTTATGACTCCATCAACACAACTTTAAACAGCACCAACAACCACATCAAAAACCGAACAACCGCTCTTTCAAACATCAAATTAAGTAACACTTCATCCTTGACAATGGTGCAACTACAGCTACACGAAGAGAAGACTGGCGTAATAAAAAAAACTACTTTTTGGGCATAGTTATTTCTTTTGTAACTAATTGCAGGCGTAAAACAAGTCTCCTTTGTAACTAAACACGTAGGCATATATAACTTATTATTATTTACTGTATCATTCGACTTTTAGCATGTGTTGATACTCTACCAATATTGTGAAGAACCGAACAGATTTAACCAAATCCCCGCCGCAACGCGCGGGAGGAATACAACTAGTAGTATTTAAGACACACTTCGAATTTTTTATTGTTTTTCTTTCTTAAATTTACAATATTATCATTCATGGTTTATTTTTCTTTTAATCTTTTTTTATATTCTACACTTCAACTTTTAACATTGTCACTTACATCCCACTAGTTTTTTTTTTTTTTTTTTTTTTTTGTAAAACGTCATTTTGACCCTCCCTTGATTTTTACGTGCCTATTTTTATGTGCGTGAGCCAAATATAATACGTTTGCGTGCTTATTTATATATGCGTTTTTAATTGGTCTACATTTTGTTTGGAAACGAGTGGGGTCAAATATAATATGTTTTCACTATGCGGTATATATTCTAGTTACTTTATGTTGGGACTTTGCTGCAACATGTGGTACCATTCTTTAACGCATAAAATCACTACTTTCTTACGCGCTTATTTTTTGTCATAAAGCTAAGTCGGTTTACGTTTCAAAGTAAGTTTTCTCAATAATGAGTCAGTTGAAATATAATACATTTTCGTAGTTATTTTCATGTGCGTTTTGAGTTGGTCTACGTTTTGACGAAAAAAAATGTTAAAAATCGGGCGAGGTCAAATATTTGACAGTATAATTCAAGTTACATTAAGTTTCGACACCGCCGCTGCAATGCATGGCGAGTTAAAATACTAGTTATACAACTTAAATAAACCGTTACGAAACTCATTATTTGCATTAACCCGACTCTTGAAGCATGAACTCCATGTTGAAAAATGTAAGATGACAAGTTATAAACTAGTAACATTGTGAAATTAAAGCCACTTTCAAAATAAATAAAAAAATTCCTGGAATGATCGGGTATATATTTATGGTGAACAAGTAAGAGAATTCGGGTGGGTCGATTATCACCTAAGCCTATAGACGACTTAAACCCGTGAAAAAGTTTAAAACTAATCTCATACCCATCGAATTTTGGATATACCCAGTCCATATGTTTTGGGTATGAGGTATACCACTTAGGGAGGACGAGGCGTGTAACTTTTGTGCAGGTGAAATTGTATGCATCAACCTATTGAAATGCGATCATGAACCATACTAACGGATTACGATTGCAACCCTAAATCACAACATGAAAGAATTAAAACTATATTAACTGTTACACATTAAACATATGAAAATGCTGACTTTATGAACAAAAAGTCAACTAATCACTCACGGTCCAACTGTGGAAAAATGATTGATTCGTATGGGTTAGGTAATGGGTCCAATTCGGTCCGAATAGTTTTGGGTAAAAGCATGTAACTTTGTACACGTGGGGTAACGGTTCCAAAAGGTTTTGGGTCAAAGCATGTAACATTTGGGAAGGCGGCTTAAAAGTGTTACGTTCTATTACATTATTATAAAACGAGGTTATATGATATTATCTAATCAATTTCACCAAAATAAACCGCAATGTTGCCTTAGCCATGTTACCCATTTTAATCGGTTTATATTAACCCGTGCCTAGTACGCAGTCATATCATTTTTAAAAATTTATTAATGGAATATGCAATTTATAGGTAAATAAGATGTTCACCCATTACAAAAAGAAAGAAGTTATGAATCCACCACCATGGGTCCATTAAAACACAAATTTATAAAGCTAGGTCTAAAGGAAAACAGGTGTGGCTATAGTAGAACAATATGGTTACAACCCAATGAATTCTTAGTTTGCTTGTGGAATTTGTGTGATTCGATATAATAGCATTTGGGTTGTTTCATCAATGAGTGCAAATTACTAAGGAGAGAGTAATAACCGAATCATCTAGAAAACAAAACTTGATAAAGTAAACAAGGCTTCGTTGGAATTCATCATTAGTAATTCATATAACACATGGTTTACCAACAACAACATGTTCCTTGTTGACAAAAGGTTTGAGGGTTGGGAAAACAATATTCGTAACAATGTTCTTTAATTGCACATGACGGAGGAGGACATATTGTTGTCTCAGCATTAGGAGATCCGATTAGACATGATTTCTTAACACAATTTCCCACATTGGCACCCAAAGGGTTGCTAACTCCAACCACTACAATAAGATTTTATATCATAAGTTCTCATATAAGTAATAATTGATGGTGGGTTATGTTTCTTAAACTAAAAGAATATGAAAATGAATAGAAGTTGCATGAAATGGATATGATATACCTGTGTTGACTAGTAGTGTGGTGATGATAAAAAACGTGAATGCAATTGCCTTCTCCATGTGTCGATTATATATTTCTCAAACTATAACAACTCTTTACACTTTGTACTTTTAGGTGTTTCGAAATCCTTGTCATGTCTTCTTTTTATATGTACTCGTAATTGATTATCATTTAAAGCTATTTATGTAATAAGTGAAAACACCACAAAATAATAAATGACATTTGATAGTTTAGTAACATTTAAAGGAAAGATATAACTTATATTGGAAACAAATTATAAAAATTTAAGGTTTAAGTTTTGAACCTTCCAACAAAATGCTTGAAATGACAAGTCAAGTTTTGAACACCGGGATAAGAAATTTAAATGAACCCATTTGCATCCGACCACCAAGTGACTAGTTGTGGTTTGCTTTGTTCTCATGGACATGTAGGTCGCGGTTTGAATCATGCCTCAGGCTGGTCCTTTTGAATTTAAATAAAGAACCCAACTTTATTAAATGATGTATATTTTTCTACTCAATTTGTTGTTATTGTTGTTGTTATTATATTTATTAAAATGTTCCAAATACCATTAATTTGTAAATATGGTTTAAGGATTTTCGTTAATTTATATAACAGGAAAAATAAGATTTATCTATGAAGTTTCTTACAATACCTTTTACAAACTTGTCTTTATTATTTTGATTTTGTGTGTTTAGTTTCTTAAAAATCACATTATTTGCATCCTTTTCTTTTTTCAAAACGGCTTATACGTACGTAAGTCTTATAAGTAAATTGAATTATTACATACCAAAATGAAAGAATTACTTTACATCCATAGTGAAATGCAACACAAACTAAAAAGGGCTATCAACCTCTTGATTAGATGAGGAATGAAATAACCAGAAATTTAACAATCATATATCGTAATCCTTATCATTGTAGACTTCTTTTACAAACCTCTACTTTAATAATTTTAACTCTTTTAATTATATATAAAAAAATTCTTTACTCTGATTAGGATTTATACGATTCGACAGGGTTTGTGAACCAGATTTACAGAGAACCCCAACTGCGACCTTTATGACTCCATCAACACAACTTTAAACAGCACCAACAACCACATCAAAAACCGAACAACCGCTCTTTCAAACATCAAATTAAGTAACACTTCATCCTTGACAATGGTGCAACTACAGCTACACGAAGAGAAGACTGGCGTAATAAAAAAAACTACTTTTTGGGCATAGTTATTTCTTTTGTAACTAATTGCAGGCGTAAAACAAGTCTCCTTTGTAACTAAACACGTAGGCATATATAACTTATTATTATTTACTGTATCATTCGACTTTTAGCATGTGTTGATACTCTACCAATATTGTGAAGAACCGAACAGATTTAACCAAATCCCCGCCGCAACGCGCGGGAGGAATACAACTAGTAGTATTTAAGACACACTTCGAATTTTTTATTGTTTTTCTTTCTTAAATTTACAATATTATCATTCATGGTTTATTTTTCTTTTAATCTTTTTTTATATTCTACACTTCAACTTTTAACATTGTCACTTACATCCCACTAGTTTTTTTTTTTTTTTTTTTTTTTTTGTAAAATGTCATTTTGACCCTCCCTTGATTTTTACGTGCCTATTTTTATGTGCGTGAGCCAAATATAATACGTTTGCGTGCTTATTTATATATGCGTTTTTAATTGGTCTACATTTTGTTTGGAAACGAGTGGGGTCAAATATAATATGTTTTCACTATGCGGTATATATTCTAGTTACTTTATGTTGGGACTTTGCTGCAACATGTGGTACCATTCTTTAACGCATAAAATCACTACTTTCTTACGCGCTTATTTTTTGTCATAAAGCTAAGTCGGTTTACGTTTCAAAGTAAGTTTTCTCAATAATGAGTCAGTTGAAATATAATACATTTTCGTAGTTATTTTCATGTGCGTTTTGAGTTGGTCTACGTTTTGACGAAAAAAAATGTTAAAAATCGGGCGAGGTCAAATATTTGACAGTATAATTCAAGTTACATTAAGTTTCGACACCGCCGCTGCAATGCATGGCGAGTTAAAATACTAGTTATACAACTTAAATAAACCGTTACGAAACTCATTATTTGCATTAACCCGACTCTTGAAGCATGAACTCCATGTTGAAAAATGTAAGATGACAAGTTATAAACTAGTAACATTGTGAAATTAAAGCCACTTTCAAAATAAATAAAAAAATTCCTGGAATGATCGGGTATATATTTATGGTGAACAAGTAAGAGAATTCGGGTGGGTCGATTATCACCTAAGCCTATAGACGACTTAAACCCGTGAAAAAGTTTAAAACTAATCTCATACCCATCGAATTTTGGATATACCCAGTCCATATGTTTTGGGTATGAGGTATACCACTTAGGGAGGACGAGGCGTGTAACTTTTGTGCAGGTGAAATTGTATGCATCAACCTATTGAAATGCGATCATGAACCATACTAACGGATTACGATTGCAACCCTAAATCACAACATGAAAGAATTAAAACTATATTAACTGTTACACATTAAACATATGAAAATGCTGACTTTATGAACAAAAAGTCAACTAATCACTCACGGTCCAACTGTGGAAAAATGATTGATTCGTATGGGTTAGGTAATGGGTCCAATTCGGTCCGAATAGTTTTGGGTAAAAGCATGTAACTTTGTACACGTGGGGTAACGGTTCCAAAAGGTTTTGGGTCAAAGCATGTAACATTTGGGAAGGCGGCTTAAAAGTGTTACGTTCTATTACATTATTATAAAACGAGGTTATATGATATTATCTAATCAATTTCACCAAAATAAACCGCAATGTTGCCTTAGCCATGTTACCCATTTTAATCGGTTTATATTAACCCGTGCCTAGTACGCAGTCATATCATTTTTAAAAATTTATTAATGGAATATGCAATTTATAGGTAAATAAGATGTTCACCCATTACAAAAAGAAAGAAGTTATGAATCCACCACCATGGGTCCATTAAAACACAAATTTATAAAGCTAGGTCTAAAGGAAAACAGGTGTGGCTATAGTAGAACAATATGGTTACAACCCAATGAATTCTTAGTTTGCTTGTGGAATTTGTGTGATTCGATATAATAGCATTTGGGTTGTTTCATCAATGAGTGCAAATTACTAAGGAGAGAGTAATAACCGAATCATCTAGAAAACAAAACTTGATAAAGTAAACAAGGCTTCGTTGGAATTCATCATTAGTAATTCATATAACACATGGTTTACCAACAACAACATGTTCCTTGTTGACAAAAGGTTTGAGGGTTAGGAAAACAATATTCGTAACAATGTTCTTTAATTGCACATGACGGAGGAGGACATATTGTTGTCTCAGCATTAGGAGATCCGATTAGACATGATTTCTTAACACAATTTCCCACATTGGCACCCAAAGGGTTGCTAACTCCAACCACTACAATAAGATTTTATATCATAAGTTCTCATATAAGTAATAATTGATGGTGGGTTATGTTTCTTAAACTAAAAGAATATGAAAATGAATAGAAGTTGCATGAAATGGATATGATATACCTGTGTTGACTAGTAGTGTGGTGATGATAAAAAACGTGAATGCAATTGCCTTCTCCATGTGTCGATTATATATTTCTCAAACTATAACAACTCTTTACACTTTGTACTTTTAGGTGTTTCGAAATCCTTGTCATGTCTTCTTTTTATATGTACTCGTAATTGATTATCATTTAAAGCTATTTATGTAATAAGTGAAAACACCACAAAATAATAAATGACATTTGATAGTTTAGTAACATTTAAAGGAAAGATATAACTTATATTGGAAACAAATTATAAAAATTTAAGGTTTAAGTTTTGAACCTTCCAACAAAATGCTTGAAATGACAAGTCAAGTTTTGAACACCGGGATAAGAAATTTAAATGAACCCATTTGCATCCGACCACCAAGTGACTAGTTGTGGTTTGCTTTGTTCTCATGGACATGTAGGTCGCGGTTTGAATCATGCCTCAGGCTGGTCCTTTTGAATTTAAATAAAGAACCCAACTTTATTAAATGATGTATATTTTTCTACTCAATTTGTTGTTATTGTTGTTGTTATTATATTTATTAAAATGTTCCAAATACCATTAATTTGTAAATATGGTTTAAGGATTTTCGTTAATTTATATAACAGGAAAAATAAGATTTATCTATGAAGTTTCTTACAATACCTTTTACAAACTTGTCTTTATTATTTTGATTTTGTGTGTTTAGTTTCTTAAAAATCACATTATTTGCATCCTTTTCTTTTTTCAAAACGGCTTATACGTACGTAAGTCTTATAAGTAAATTGAATTATTACATACCAAAATGAAAGAATTACTTTACATCCATAGTGAAATGCAACACAAACTAAAAAGGGCTATCAACCTCTTGATTAGATGAGGAATGAAATAACCAGAAATTTAACAATCATATATCGTAATCCTTATCATTGTAGACTTCTTTTACAAACCTCTACTTTAATAATTTTAACTCTTTTAATTATATATAAAAAAATTCTTTACTCTGATTAGGATTTATACGATTCGACAGGGTTTGTGAACCAGATTTACAGAGAACCCCAACTGCGACCTTTATGACTCCATCAACACAACTTTAAACAGCACCAACAACCACATCAAAAACCGAACAACCGCTCTTTCAAACATCAAATTAAGTAACACTTCATCCTTGACAATGGTGCAACTACAGCTACACGAAGAGAAGACTGGCGTAATAAAAAAAACTACTTTTTGGGCATAGTTATTTCTTTTGTAACTAATTGCAGGCGTAAAACAAGTCTCCTTTGTAACTAAACACGTAGGCATATATAACTTATTATTATTTACTGTATCATTCGACTTTTAGCATGTGTTGATACTCTACCAATATTGTGAAGAACCGAACAGATTTAACAAAATCCCCGCCGCAACACGCGGGAGGAATACAACTAGTAGTATTTAAGACACACTTCGAATTTTTTATTGTTTTTCTTTCTTAAATTTACAATATTATCATTCATGGTTTATTTTTCTTTTAATCTTTTTTTATATTCTACACTTCAACTTTTAACATTGTCACTTACATCCCACTAGTTTTTTTTTTTTTTTTTTGTAAAACGTCACTTTGACCCTCCCTTGATTTTTACGTGCCTATTTTTATGTGCGTGAGCCAAATATAATACGTTTGCGTGCTTATTTATATATGCGTTTTTAATTGGTCTACATTTTGTTTAGAAACGAGTGGGGTCAAATATAATATGTTTTCGCTATGCGGTATATATTCTAGTTACTTTATGTTGGGACTTTGCTGCAACATGTGGTACCATTCTTTAACGCATAAAATCACTACTTTCTTACGCGCTTATTTTTTGTCATAAAGCTAAGTCGGTTTACGTTTCAAAGTAAGTTTTCTCAATAATGAGTCAGTTGAAATATAATACATTTCCGTAGTTATTTTCATGTGCGTTTTGAGTTGGTCTACGTTTTGACGAAAAAAAATGTTAAAAATCGGGCGAGGTCAAATATTTGACAGTATAATTCAAGTTACTTTAAGTTTCGACTCCGCCGCTGCAATGCATGGCGAGTTAAAATACTAGTTATACAACTTAAATAAACCGTTACGAAACTCATTATTTGCATTAACCCGACTCTTGAAGCATGAACTCCATGTTGAAAAATGTAAGATGACAAGTTATAAACTAGTTACATTGTGAAATTAAAGCCACTTTCAAAATAAATAAAAAAATTCCTGGAATGATCGGGTATATATTTATGGTGAACAAGTAAGAGAATTCGGGTGGGTCGATTATCACCTAAGCCTATAGACGACTTAAACCGTGAAAAAGTTTAAAACTAATCTCATACCCATCGAATTTTGGATATACCCAGTCCATATGTTTTGGGTATGAGGTATACCACTTAGGGAGGACGAGGCGTGTAACTTTTGTGCAGGTGAAATTGTATGCATCAACCTATTGAAATGCGATCATGAACCATACTAACGGATTACGATTGCAACCCTAAATCACAACATGAAAGAATTAAAACTATATTAACTGTTACACATTAAACATATGAAAATGCTGACTTTATGAACAAAAAGTCAACTAATCACTCACGGTCCAACTGTGGAAAAATGGTTGATTCGTATGGGTTAGGTAATGGGTCCAATTCCGTCCGAATAGTTTTGGGTAAAAGCATGTAACTTTGTACACGTGGGGTAACGGTTCCAAAAGGTTTTGGGTCAAAGCATGTAACATTTGGGAAGGCGGCTTAAAAGTGTTACGTTCTATTACATTATTATAAAACGAGGTTATATGATATTATCTAATCAATTTCACCAAAATAAACCGCAATGTTGCCTTAGCCATGTTACCCATTTTAATCGGTTTATATTAACCCGTGTCTAGTACGCAGTCATATCATTTTTAAAAATTTATTAATGGAATATGCAATTTATAGGTAAATAAGATGTTCACCCATTACAAAAACAAAGAAGTTATGAATCCACCACCATGGGTCCATTAAAACACAAATTTATAAAGCTAGGTCTAAAGGAAAACAGGTGTGGCTTTAGTAGAACAATATGGTTACAACCCAATGAATTCTTAGTTTGCTTGTGGAATTTGTGTGATTCGATATAATAGCATTTGGGTTGTTTCATCAATGAGTGCAAATTACTAAGGAGAGAGTAATAACCGAATCATCTAGAAAACAAAGCTTGATAAAGTAAACAAGGCTTCGTTGGAATTCATCATTAGTAATTCATATAACACATGGTTTACCAACAACAACATGTTCCTTGTTGACAAAAGGTTTGAGGGTTGGGAAAACAATATTCGTAACAATGTTCTTTAATTGCACATGACGGAGGAGGACATATTGTTGTCTCAGCATTAGGAGATCCGATTAGACATGATTTCTTAACACAATTTCCCACATTGGCACCCAAAGGGTTGCTAACTCCAACCACTACAATAAGATTTTATATCATAAGTTCTCATATAAGTAATAATTGATGGTGGGTTATGTTTCTTAAACTAAAAGAATATGAAAATGAATAGAAGTTGCATGAAATGGATATGATATACCTGTGTTGACTAGTAGTGTGGTGATGATAACAAACGTGAATGCAATTGCCTTCTCCATGTGTCGATTATATATTTCTCAAACTATAACAACTCTTTACACTTTGTACTTTTAGGTGTTTCGAAATCCTTGTCATGTCTTCTTTTTATATGTACTCGTAATTGATTATCATTTAAAGCTATTTATGTAATAAGTGAAAACACCACAAAATAATAAATGACATTTGATAGTTTAGTAACATTTAAAGGAAAGATATAACTTATATTGGAAACAAATTATAAAAATTTAAGGTTTAAGTTTTGAACCTTCCAACAAAATGCTTGAAATGACAAGTCAAGTTTTGAACACCGGGATAAGAAATTTAAATGAACCCATTTGCATCCGACCACCAAGTGACTAGTTGTGGTTTGCTTTGTTCTCATGGACATGTAGGTCGCGGTTTGAATCATGCCTCAGGCTGGTCCTTTTGAATTTAAATAAAGAACCCAACTTTATTAAATGATGTATATTTTTCTACTCAATTTGTTGTTGTTGTTGTTATTATATTTATTAAAATGTTCCAAATACCATTAATTTGTAAATATGGTTTAAGGATTTTCGTTAATTTATATAACAGGAAAAATAAGATTTATCTATGAAGTTTCTTACAATACCTTTTACAAACTTGTCTTTATTATTTTGATTTTGTGTGTTTAGTTTCTTAAAAATCACATTATTTGCATCCTTTTCTTTTTTCAAAACGGCTTATACGTACGTAAGTCTTATAAGTAAATTGAATTATTACATACCAAAATGAAAGAATTACTTTACATCCATAGTGAAATGCAACACAAACTAAAAAGGGCTATCAACCTCTTGATTAGATGAGGAATGAAATAACCAGAAATTTAACAATCATATATCGTAATCCTTATCATTGTAGACTTCTTTTACAAACCTCTACTTTAATAATTTTAACTCTTTTAATTATATATAAAAAAATTCTTTACTCTGATTAGGATTTATACGATTCGACAGGGTTTGTGAACCAGATTTACAGAGAACCCCAACTGCGACCTTTATGACTCCATCAACACAACTTTAAACAACACCAACAACCACATCAAAAACCGAACAACCGCTCTTTCAAACATCAAATTAAGTAACACTTCATCCTTGACAATGGTGCAACTACAGCTACACGAAGAGAAGACTGGCGTAATAAAAAAAACTACTTTTTGGGCATAGTTATTTCTTTTGTAACTAATTGCAGGCGTAAAACAAGTCTCCTTTGTAACTAAACACGTAGGCATATATAACTTATTATTATTTACTGTATCATTCGACTTTTAGCATGTGTTGATACTCTACCAATATTGTGAAGAACCGAACAGATTTAACAAAATCCCCGCCGCAACACGCGGGAGGAATACAACTAGTAGTATTTAAGACACACTTCGAATTTTTTATTGTTTTTCTTTCTTAAATTTACAATATTATCATTCATGGTTTATTTTTCTTTTAATCTTTCTTTATATTCTACACTTCAACTTTTAACATTGTCACTTACATCCCACTAGTTTTTTTTTTTTTTTTTGTAAAACGTCATTTTGACCCTCCCTTGATTTTTACGTGCCTATTTTTATGTGCGTGAGCCAAATATAATACGTTTGCGTGCTTATTTATATATGCGTTTTTAATTGGTCTACATTTTGTTTAGAAACGAGTGGGGTCAAATATAATATGTTTTCGCTATGCGGTATATATTCTAGTTACTTTATGTTGGGACTTTGCTGCAACATGTGGTACCATTCTTTAACGCATAAAATCACTACTTTCTTACGCGCTTATTTTTTGTCATAAAGCTAAGTCGGTTTACGTTTCAAAGTAAGTTTTCTCAATAATGAGTCAGTTGAAATATAATACATTTCCGTAGTTATTTTCATGTGCGTTTTGAGTTGGTCTACGTTTTGACGAAAAAAAATGTTAAAAATCGGGCGAGGTCAAATATTTGACAGTATAATTCAAGTTACTTTAAGTTTCGACACCGCCGCTGCAATGCATGGCGAGTTAAAATACTAGTTATACAACTTAAATAAACCGTTACGAAACTCATTATTTGCATTAACCCGACTCTTGAAGCATGAACTCCATGTTGAAAAATGTAAGATGACAAGTTATAAACTAGTTACATTGTGAAATTAAAGCCACTTTCAAAATAAATAAAAAAATTCCTGGAATGATCGGGTATATATTTATGGTGAACAAGTAAGAGAATTCGGGTGGGTCGATTATCACCTAAGCCTATAGACGACTTAAACCCGTGAAAAAGTTTAAAACTAATCTCATACCCATCGAATTTTGGATATACCCAGTCCATATGTTTTGGGTATGAGGTATACCACTTAGGGAGGACGAGGCGTGTAATTTTTGTGCAGGTGAAATTGTATGCATCAACCTATTGAAATGCGATCATGAACCATACTAACGGATTACGATTGCAACCCTAAATCACAACATGAAAGAATTAAAACTATATTAACTGTTACACATTAAACATATGAAAATGCTGACTTTATGAACAAAAAGTCAACTAATCACTCACGGTCCAACTGTGGAAAAATGGTTGATTCGTATGGGTTAGGTAATGGGTCCAATTCCGTCCGAATAGTTTTGGGTAAAAGCATGTAACTTTGTACACGTGGGGTAACGGTTCCAAAAGGTTTTGGGTCAAAGCATGTAACATTTGGGAAGGCGGCTTAAAAGTGTTACGTTCTATTACATTATTATAAAACGAGGTTATATGATATTATCTAATCAATTTCACCAAAATAAACCGCAATGTTGCCTTAGCCATGTTACCCATTTTAATCGGTTTATATTAACCCGTGTCTAGTACGCAGTCATATCATTTTTAAAAATTTATTAATGGAATATGCAATTTATAGGTAAATAAGATGTTCACCCATTACAAAAACAAAGAAGTTATGAATCCACCACCATGGGTCCATTAAAACACAAATTTATAAAGCTAGGTCTAAAGGAAAACAGGTGTGGCTTTAGTAGAACAATATGGTTACAACCCAATGAATTCTTAGTTTGCTTGTGGAATTTGTGTGATTCGATATAATAGCATTTGGGTTGTTTCATCAATGAGTGCAAATTACTAAGGAGAGAGTAATAACCGAATCATCTAGAAAACAAAGCTTGATAAAGTAAACAAGGCTTCGTTGGAATTCATCATTAGTAATTCATATAACACATGGTTTACCAACAACAACATGTTCCTTGTTGACAAAAGGTTTGAGGGTTGGGAAAACAATATTCGTAACAATGTTCTTTAATTGCACATGACGGAGGAGGACATATTGTTGTCTCAGCATTAGGAGATCCGATTAGACATGATTTCTTAACACAATTTCCCACATTGGCACCCAAAGGGTTGCTAACTCCAACCACTACAATAAGATTTTATATCATAAGTTCTCATATAAGTAATAATTGATGGTGGGTTATGTTTCTTAAACTAAAAGAATATGAAAATGAATAGAAGTTGCATGAAATGGATATGATATACCTGTGTTGACTAGTAGTGTGGTGATGATAACAAACGTGAATGCAATTGCCTTCTCCATGTGTCGATTATATATTTCTCAAACTATAACAACTCTTTACACTTTGTACTTTTAGGTGTTTCGAAATCCTTGTCATGTCTTCTTTTTATATGTACTCGTAATTGATTATCATTTAAAGCTATTTATGTAATAAGTGAAAACACCACAAAATAATAAATGACATTTGATAGTTTAGTAACATTTAAAGGAAAGATATAACTTATATTGGAAACAAATTATAAAAATTTAAGGTTTAAGTTTTGAACCTTCCAACAAAATGCTTGAAATGACAAGTCAAGTTTTGAACACCGGGATAAGAAATTTAAATGAACCCATTTGCATCCGACCACCAAGTGACTAGTTGTGGTTTGCTTTGTTCTCATGGACATGTAGGTCGCGGTTTGAATCATGCCTCAGGCTGGTCCTTTTGAATTTAAATAAAGAACCCAACTTTATTAAATGATGTATATTTTTCTACTCAATTTGTTGTTGTTGTTGTTATTATATTTATTAAAATGTTCCAAATACCATTAATTTGTAAATATGGTTTAAGGATTTTCGTTAATTTATATAACAGGAAAAATAAGATTTATCTATGAAGTTTCTTACAATACCTTTTACAAACTTGTCTTTATTATTTTGATTTTGTGTGTTTAGTTTCTTAAAAATCACATTATTTGCATCCTTTTCTTTTTTCAAAACGGCTTATACGTACGTAAGTCTTATAAGTAAATTGAATTATTACATACCAAAATGAAAGAATTACTTTACATCCATAGTGAAATGCAACACAAACTAAAAAGGGCTATCAACCTCTTGATTAGATGAGGAATGAAATAACCAGAAATTTAACAATCATATATCGTAATCCTTATCATTGTAGACTTCTTTTACAAACCTCTACTTTAATAATTTTAACTCTTTTAATTATATATAAAAAAATTCTTTACTCTGATTAGGATTTATACGATTCGACAGGGTTTGTGAACCAGATTTACAGAGAACCCCAACTGCGACCTTTATGACTCCATCAACACAACTTTAAACAGCACCAACAACCACATCAAAAACCGAACAACCGCTCTTTCAAACATCAAATTAAGTAACACTTCATCCTTGACAATGGTGCAACTACAGCTACACGAAGAGAAGACTGGCGTAATAAAAAAAACTACTTTTTGGGCATAGTTATTTCTTTTGTAACTAATTGCAGGCGTAAAACAAGTCTCCTTTGTAACTAAACACGTAGGCATATATAACTTATTATTATTTACTGTATCATTCGACTTTTAGCATGTGTTGATACTCTACCAATATTGTGAAGAACCGAACAGATTTAACAAAATCCCCGCCGCAACACGCGGGAGGAATACAACTAGTAGTATTTAAGACACACTTCGAATTTTTTATTGTTTTTCTTTCTTAAATTTACAATATTATCATTCATGGTTTATTTTTCTTTTAATCTTTCTTTATATTCTACACTTCAACTTTTAACATTGTCACTTACATCCCACTAGTTTTTTTTTTTTTTTTGTAAAACGTCATTTTGACCCTCCCTTGATTTTTACGTGCCTATTTTTATGTGCGTGAGCCAAATATAATACGTTTGCGTGCTTATTTATATATGCGTTTTTAATTGGTCTACATTTTGTTTAGAAACGAGTGGGGTCAAATATAATATGTTTTCGCTATGCGGTATATATTCTAGTTACTTTATGTTGGGACTTTGCTGCAACATGTGGTACCATTCTTTAACGCATAAAATCACTACTTTCTTACGCGCTTATTTTTTGTCATAAAGCTAAGTCGGTTTACGTTTCAAAGTAAGTTTTCTCAATAATGAGTCAGTTGAAATATAATACATTTCCGTAGTTATTTTCATGTGCGTTTTGAGTTGGTCTACGTTTTGACGAAAAAAAATGTTAAAAATCGGGCGAGGTCAAATATTTGACAGTATAATTCAAGTTACTTTAAGTTTCGACACCGCCGCTGCAATGCATGGCGAGTTAAAATACTAGTTATACAACTTAAATAAACCGTTACGAAACTCATTATTTGCATTAACCCGACTCTTGAAGCATGAACTCCATGTTGAAAAATGTAAGATGACAAGTTATAAACTAGTTACATTGTGAAATTAAAGCCACTTTCAAAATAAATAAAAAAATTCCTGGAATGATCGGGTATATATTTATGGTGAACAAGTAAGAGAATTCGGGTGGGTCGATTATCACCTAAGCCTATAGACGACTTAAACCGTGAAAAAGTTTAAAACTAATCTCATACCCATCGAATTTTGGATATACCCAGTCCATATGTTTTGGGTATGAGGTATACCACTTAGGGAGGACGAGGCGTGTAACTTTTGTGCAGGTGAAATTGTATGCATCAACCTATTGAAATGCGATCATGAACCATACTAACGGATTACGATTGCAACCCTAAATCACAACATGAAAGAATTAAAACTATATTAACTGTTACACATTAAACATATGAAAATGCTGACTTTATGAACAAAAAGTCAACTAATCACTCACGGTCCAACTGTGGAAAAATGGTTGATTCGTATGGGTTAGGTAATGGGTCCAATTCCGTCCGAATAGTTTTGGGTAAAAGTATGTAACTTTGTACACGTGGGGTAACGGTTCCAAAAGGTTTTGGGTCAAAGCATGTAACATTTGGGAAGGCGGCTTAAAAGTGTTACGTTCTATTACATTATTATAAAACGAGGTTATATGATATTATCTAATCAATTTCACCAAAATAAACCGCAATGTTGCCTTAGCCATGTTACCCATTTTAATCGGTTTATATTAACCCGTGTCTAGTACGCAGTCATATCATTTTTAAAAATTTATTAATGGAATATGCAATTTATAGGTAAATAAGATGTTCACCCATTACAAAAACAAAGAAGTTATGAATCCACCACCATGGGTCCATTAAAACACAAATTTATAAAGCTAGGTCTAAAGGAAAACAGGTGTGGCTTTAGTAGAACAATATGGTTACAACCCAATGAATTCTTAGTTTGCTTGTGGAATTTGTGTGATTCGATATAATAGCATTTGGGTTGTTTCATCAATGAGTGCAAATTACTAAGGAGAGAGTAATAACCGAATCATCTAGAAAACAAAACTTGATAAAGTAAACAAGGCTTCGTTGGAATTCATCATTAGTAATTCATATAACACATGGTTTACCAACAACAACATGTTCCTTGTTGACAAAAGGTTTGAGGGTTGGGAAAACAATATTCGTAACAATGTTCTTTAATTGCACATGACGGAGGAGGACATATTGTTGTCTCAGCATTAGGAGATCCGATTAGACATGATTTCTTAACACAATTTCCCACATTGGCACCCAAAGGGTTGCTAACTCCAACCACTACAATAAGATTTTATATCATAAGTTCTCATATAAGTAATAATTGATGGTGGGTTATGTTTCTTAAACTAAAAGAATATGAAAATGAATAGAAGTTGCATGAAATGGATATGATATACCTGTGTTGACTAGTAGTGTGGTGATGATAACAAACGTGAATGCAATTGCCTTCTCCATGTGTCGATTATATATTTCTCAAACTATAACAACTCTTTACACTTTGTACTTTTAGGTGTTTCGAAATCCTTGTCATGTCTTCTTTTTATATGTACTCGTAATTGATTATCATTTAAAGCTATTTATGTAATAAGTGAAAACACCACAAAATAATAAATGACATTTGATAGTTTAGTAACATTTAAAGGAAAGATATAACTTATATTGGAAACAAATTATAAAAATTTAAGGTTTAAGTTTTGAACCTTCCAACAAAATGCTTGAAATGACAAGTCAAGTTTTGAACACCGGGATAAGAAATTTAAATGAACCCATTTGCATCCGACCACCAAGTGACTAGTTGTGGTTTGCTTTGTTCTCATGGACATGTAGGTCGCGGTTTGAATCATGCCTCAGGCTGGTCCTTTTGAATTTAAATAAAGAACCCAACTTTATTAAATGATGTATATTTTTCTACTCAATTTGTTGTTGTTGTTGTTGTTATTATATTTATTAAAATGTTCCAAATACCATTAATTTGTAAATATGGTTTAAGGATTTTCGTTAATTTATATAACAGGAAAAATAAGATTTATCTATGAAGTTTCTTACAATACCTTTTACAAACTTGTCTTTATTATTTTGATTTTGTGTGTTTAGTTTCTTAAAAATCACATTATTTGCATCCTTTTCTTTTTTCAAAACGGCTTATACGTACGTAAGTCTTATAAGTAAATTGAATTATTACATACCAAAATGAAAGAATTACTTTACATCCATAGTGAAATGCAACACAAACTAAAAAGGGCTATCAACCTCTTGATTAGATGAGGAATGAAATAACCAGAAATTTAACAATCATATATCGTAATCCTTATCATTGTAGACTTCTTTTACAAACCTCTACTTTAATAATTTTAACTCTTTTAATTATATATAAAAAAATTCTTTACTCTGATTAGGATTTATACGATTCGACAGGGTTTGTGAACCAGATTTACAGAGAACCCCAACTGCGACCTTTATGACTCCATCAACACAACTTTAAACAGCACCAACAACCACATCAAAAACCGAACAACCGCTCTTTCAAACATCAAATTAAGTAACACTTCATCCTTGACAATGGTGCAACTACAGCTACACGAAGAGAAGACTGGCGTAATAAAAAAAACTACTTTTTGGGCATAGTTATTTCTTTTGTAACTAATTGCAGGCGTAAAACAAGTCTCCTTTGTAACTAAACACGTAGGCATATATAACTTATTATTATTTACTGTATCATTCGACTTTTAGCATGTGTTGATACTCTACCAATATTGTGAAGAACCGAACAGATTTAACCAAATCCCCGCCGCAACGCGCGGGAGGAATACAACTAGTAGTATTTAAGACACACTTCGAATTTTTTATTGTTTTTCTTTCTTAAATTTACAATATTATCATTCATGGTTTATTTTTCTTTTAATCTTTTTTTATATTCTACACTTCAACTTTTAACATTGTCACTTACATCCCACTAGTTTTTTTTTTTTTTTTTTTTTTTTGTAAAACGTCATTTTGACCCTCCCTTGATTTTTACGTGCCTATTTTTATGTGCGTGAGCCAAATATAATACGTTTGCGTGCTTATTTATATATGCGTTTTTAATTGGTCTACATTTTGTTTAGAAACGAGTGGGGTCAAATATAATATGTTTTCACTATGCGGTATATATTCTAGTTACTTTATGTTGGGACTTTGCTGCAACATGTGGTACCATTCTTTAACGCATAAAATCACTACTTTCTTACGCGCTTATTTTTTGTCATAAAGCTAAGTCGGTTTACGTTTCAAAGTAAGTTTTCTCAATAATGAGTCAGTTGAAATATAATACATTTCCGTAGTTATTTTCATGTGCGTTTTGAGTTGGTCTACGTTTTGACGAAAAAAAATGTTAAAAATCGGGCGAGGTCAAATATTTGACAGTATAATTCAAGTTACTTTAAGTTTCGACACCGCCGCTGCAATGCATGGCGAGTTAAAATACTAGTTATACAACTTAAATAAACCGTTACGAAACTCATTATTTGCATTAACCCGACTCTTGAAGCATGAACTCCATGTTGAAAAATGTAAGATGACAAGTTATAAACTAGTTACATTGTGAAATTAAAGCCACTTTCAAAATAAATAAAAAAATTCCTGGAATGATCGGGTATATATTTATGGTGAACAAGTAAGAGAATTCGGGTGGGTCGATTATCACCTAAGCCTATAGACGACTTAAACCCGTGAAAAAGTTTAAAACTAATCTCATACCCATCGAATTTTGGATATACCCAGTCCATATGTTTTGGGTATGAGGTATACCACTTAGGGAGGACGAGGTGTGTAACTTTTGTGCAGGTGAAATTGTATGCATCAACCTATTGAAATGCGATCATGAACCATACTAACGGATTACGATTGCAACCCTAAATCACAACATGAAAGAATTAAAACTATATTAACTGTTACACATTAAACATATGAAAATGCTGACTTTATGAACAAAAAGTCAACTAATCACTCACGGTCCAACTGTGGAAAAATGGTTGATTCGTATGGGTTAGGTAATGGGTCCAATTCCGTCCGAATAGTTTTGGGTAAAAGCATGTAACTTTGTACACGTGGGGTAACGGTTCCAAAAGGTTTTGGGTCAAAGCATGTAACATTTGGGAAGTCGGCTTAAAAGTGTTACGTTCTATTACATTATTATAAAACGAGGTTATATGATATTATCTAATCAATTTCACCAAAATAAACCGCAATGTTGCCTTAGCCATGTTACCCATTTTAATCGGTTTATATTAACCCGTGCCTAGTACGCAGTCATATCATTTTTAAAAATTTATTAATGGAATATGCAATTTATAGGTAAATAAGATGTTCACCCATTACAAAAACAAAGAAGTTATGAATCCACCACCATGGGTCCATTAAAACACAAATTTATAAAGCTAGGTCTAAAGGAAAACAGGTGTGGCTTTAGTAGAACAATATGGTTACAACCCAATGAATTCTTAGTTTGCTTGTGGAATTTGTGTGATTCGATATAATAGCATTTGGGTTGTTTCATCAATGAGTGCAAATTACTAAGGAGAGAGTAATAACCGAATCATCTAGAAAACAAAACTTGATAAAGTAAACAAGGCTTCGTTGGAATTCATCATTAGTAATTCATATAACACATGGTTTACCAACAACAACATGTTCCTTGTTGACAAAAGGTTTGAGGGTTGGGAAAACAATATTCGTAACAATGTTCATTAATTGCACATGACGGAGGAGGACATATTGTTGTCTCAGCATTAGGAGATCCGATTAGACATGATTTCTTAACACAATTTCCCACATTGGCACCCAAAGGGTTGCTAACTCCAACCACTACAATAAGATTTTATATCATAAGTTCTCATATAAGTAATAATTGATGGTGGGTTATGTTTCTTAAACTAAAAGAATATGAAAATGAATAGAAGTTGCATGAAATGGATATGATATACCTGTGTTGACTAGTAGTGTGGTGATGATAACAAACGTGAATGCAATTGCCTTCTCCATGTGTCGATTATATATTTCTCAAACTATAACAACTCTTTACACTTTGTACTTTTAGGTGTTTCGAAATCCTTGTCATGTCTTCTTTTTATATGTACTCGTAATTGATTATCATTTAAAGCTATTTATGTAATAAGTGAAAACACCACAAAATAATAAATGACATTTGATAGTTTAGTAACATTTAAAGGAAAGATATAACTTATATTGGAAACAAATTATAAAAATTTAAGGTTTAAGTTTTGAACCTTCCAACAAAATGCTTGAAATGACAAGTCAAGTTTTGAACACCGGGATAAGAAATTTAAATGAACCCATTTGCATCCGACCACCAAGTGACTAGTTGTGGTTTGCTTTGTTCTCATGGACATGTAGGTCGCGGTTTGAATCATGCCTCAGGCTGGTCCTTTTGAATTTAAATAAAGAACCCAACTTTATTAAATGATGTATATTTTTCTACTCAATTTGTTGTTGTTGTTGTTGTTATTATATTTATTAAAATGTTCCAAATACCATTAATTTGTAAATATGGTTTAAGGATTTTCGTTAATTTATATAACAGGAAAAATAAGATTTATCTATGAAGTTTCTTACAATACCTTTTACAAACTTGTCTTTATTATTTTGATTTTGTGTGTTTAGTTTCTTAAAAATCACATTATTTGCATCCTTTTCTTTTTTCAAAACGGCTTATATGTACGTAAGTCTTATAAGTAAATTGAATTATTACATACCAAAATGAAAGAATTACTTTACATCCATAGTGAAATGCAACACAAACTAAAAAGGGCTATGACCTTATTTTTTTTTTGTTTTGAACCACAAATTTCTTTCAAACAACTCGACACGACAGGGAAAAAAAACCAATATTACAATGGGCATCTACACCAACCTATCCACGTAATATTTTTAAGATAAGACTTAATGACTAATTCTAAATCTAGAGATACTCTAATGCTTTAATATCCTCAAATAAAGGGCTAGGACGAACTTTGGATTCTAAACTAGTTTCAAAATCAGTTTGGTACGCGCTCAAAACTGGGTTTGGCTCATCCCGGTTTTCTTATGCACCTTTACCTACGGGTTCATAAAAACGCATTTACAAACTTGCGTTTTTCTTGCGTTTTTCACTAGGCGGTATATATTCTAGTTACTTTATGTTTTGGACTTTGCTGCAACATGTGGTACCATTTTTTAACGCATAAAATCACTACTTTCTTACATGCTTATTTTTTTGTCATGAAGCTAAGTCGGTTTACGTTTCTAAGTATGTTTTCTCATTAAAGAGTCACTTGAAATATAACAAATTTCCGTACTTATTTTCATGTGCGTTTTGAGTTGGTCTATGTTTTGACAAAAAAAAAGTTGTTAAAAATCGGGCACGGTCAAATATTTGACAGTATAATTGAAGTTACCTTAAGTTTCGACACCGCCGCTGCAATGCATGGCGAGTTAAAATACTAGTTATTCAACTTAAATAAACCGTTACGAAACTCATTATTTGCATTAACCCGACTCTTGAAGCATCAACTCCATGTTGAAAAATGTAAGATGACAAGTTATAAACTAGTTACATTTTGAAATTAAAGCCACTTTTAAAATAAATAAAAAAAATTCCATGAATGATCGGGTATATATTTATGGTGAACGAGTAAGAGAATTCGGTTGGGTCGATTATCACCTAAGCCTATAGACGACTCAAACCCGTGAAAATTTTTAAAACTAATCTCATACCCATCGAATTTGGGATATACCCAGTACATATGTTTTGGGTGTGAGGTATACCACTTAGGGAGGACGAGGCGTGTAAATTTTGTGCAGGTGAAATTGTATGCATCAACCTACTGAAATGCGATCATGAACCATACTAACAAATTATTATTGCAACCCTAAATCACAACATGAAAGAATTAAAACTATATTAACTGCATGATATTACTGCAATTAGGTTACAGATTAAACATATGAAAATGCTGAATTTATGAACAAAAAGTCAACTAATCACTCATGGTCCAACTATGGAAGAATGGTTGATTCGTATGGGTTAGGTAATGGGTCCAATTCCGTCCGAATAGTTTTGGGTAAAAGCATGTAACTTTGCACAGGTGGGTTAACGGTTCCAAAAGGTTTTGGGTCAAAGCATGTAACATTTGATGTTTATTGCTTGTTCGTTTGAGCTCTCGATGGATCGAAGGAGTCATTCGACCTTGTAAAAGGTCAAAGGACTGCCTCTATATATATGTGTAATGTGTTTTAAAAGTTAGTTGGTTGGTCATTTTCAAGTGTGTGTTTTGTGTGTGTGTTAGGAAGGTTCTAGAAATCGTCTGTTTTCTATAATATTCATATTGTAACGTTTATCTTTGATAATATTAATGGAAAACAAGTTGAAAATGAATCTTAGTGTGTTCTGATTACGATTCGTATAATTTTGCATGTGAATTAGGGTTTCCGCACCTAATTTACTAATACTCCTGTGATATAAATGTTTCTTTGTGATAACACGATCCTACAAATTGGTATCAAAGCCATTGCTCAATAACACGACTCCCACCTACGGCTTTGATTGTTATTACTTTTGCAGGAGCTATGACGTCATTCCTTGCGGTAACCACTGGAATATTATAGAACGATCTAAAGAGGGTCATAGCTTATTCAACTTGCAGTCAATTAGGCTATATGATCTTTGCTTGCGGCATCTCTAACTATTCGGTTAGCGTCTTTCACTTAATGAATCACGCCTTTTTCAAAGCATTACTATTCCTGAGTGCAGGTTCGGTGATTCATGCCATGTCAGAGCGTATGCACCTTAAAAAAAGGGAAGATCGTATGATTGCACGAGATCGCTGTGGACTTCTTTTCGAATTGATTCTCTAAAGGTGCTAGCAACCCTTCTAGTTCTTTACTTGATGCTATTCTATGAAGGTAAACCACAATGAGAAACATACTTGCCCCATTAGCATGCATATAACGGAGCAACCAGCCCCCTTCAACATCTCTCATAATATGTTCTACGCTGTTGAAAGCTAGATCCACATGAGGTGTGTAATGCATAACTAAAAAAACGCCAGTCACTATCTGAATGACTAAACAAATACCACACCCGTTCGCCACTTTGTTCTCAACTCTTCTCACCTCCTGGGCGAGACAAGCTACCTTTAGCTAGGAGCCTCTTTTCCTTCTGCCCAGCTCCCCGAAAACAACGTTCGACTTGCATTTGATGCATATAGATACAAATGGTCCACTGGGAGCAATAATTCCCAGGAACATTTGGAACATTTCGTTTCTGAGCAGAAGAGCTGTTTTCAAGTAGTGTTCGATCGATTACGTATTAATCCATATTCGATTGATTGGTCTGAGGTTATCGACAAAAAAGATTTGTCTAAGCCACTTCGTTTCTTTTTGTCCAAGTTGCTTCTTTTTTTGTCTAACTCACTTCCTTTTTTGTTTGTCAGTTTCGGGAATATCCCCATTCATAGGTCCGAGATCGGGAGAATGAAGAGTAATGATTTCAGCAAGAGAATAGCGTGCTAATCCCTATGTTGTGCGGAGCTGAGCATCTTATATTCGCTGGGATAAAGCTTTTCCTCTGCAGGGGCCTTGTGCAGTAAACCCCCTACGGGCGGTCGTTCGTCGTCGTAAAGTAGTCCCCGCGAAGCTTTTGGGAAGAGGGGTAGTCTTGTGTGTAAGCATAGCATTTCTGGTCAAACCCGCCCAACCCAACTAAGAAGAACCGAACCTGACAAACACATATTTTTCCTTTAGGGAGGGTACTCTAAGTAGTGGGTACCTCGTAGGACCTCGACCCGCCTACTCGGGTCTTGTATGGATATGCAGGAAGGGGTGCTCCTAGGTGTGTGTAGGGGTTGTGTTTGTTCGCGAGAATGGATTCCTCGTCAAGTCAGTTTGGGGTTGTGGACACACTTGCGCGAATTCAGGTAACGGCTACAAGGGAGAAAGAAAAAGGAAACTGTACCCGACCAGGGATGGACGTAAACTCGTAAGCTACCGAGGGTAGGGATAATCGTCCAGGTCTTATTGTGAAATAAAAAAGCCGCCCCCACGAAAGCCCTCGCTTGCTACCGCTTTACCTTGTCTTCCAATCGTACTTCTAGCGAGGAAGGCCTTCTAACAAGGAAGTTGCAGCTTTCCGCTTGCCTTTCACGTCGTTCCGCGCTTACTAGCTTTAAGCTGAGCTTCTTCTGCAACTGGCTGATCGAATGGACTTTTGTTTAACTTACAGACTGACCAAAAGAGGCTTGCTCAGGATGGGAAAGGAATGCCTTAAAGAAAACTCCCTCTTAATGACCTGCATCGTCTATTCTCGCTCGACCACTTGTGTACGTAAAGTATACGTGTACGTGATTATGATCCCTATAGGGCTTATATCGAATCTATATCTCCGACTGACTTCAGTGGCTGAGGATGGCGCTAGTATTCGCTAAGGATGTCTTATGGTGCTATCTAATCGTCTCTAGTTTACGGCCCTATCATGCCATGATGGGATTGGTCTTTACACTTGCTATGGTATCAAGATAAGGTTATTCGTATGCCACCATGATTCCCTTTAAGAGTTTAGTATCGGATTCTAACCTAGCATTGGTACCCCTTGCCTATGTTGAGCTAGTAAGCCCAGAAGGAAGAAGGAAGATGTCGTTGCTGCTACCGCTACATGGGCTTCTTCTTAGTATGCTCCAAGGGATGGTCTGTAAGAGTAGATAGAATTGAGTATGACATTACCAGAAAGTTTGTGGTATAATTAGCCAATGCCTGTGATTCCTGATCAAAAGAATTCTACTTTAGTAGAGGATAGGATGCAGCAGAGGTTGTACTTTCTCTTCCCAGGTATGGGCGGGGGAAAAGCTATTCTAGCATCAGCTAAATAGGGGCGAGCCAAAGAGAGGTTGTAGCAACGAGCTACTAAGGAGTGACTGTGTTGAAGCTTCAAACGTAGAGCTCGCGGCGACTTCGGGCGAACTCCACGAGTGTGCCGAAAAGACTAAAAAGAATCTGTGATAAGTAAGCGCCTGCGTTCAGTAAATCGCAATTCTTTTTGTGTTGTCGGGCAGCGCGCGTTAAGATTTGCCGCTGCCCGGCGGGGTATAATAGAAATACAAAAAAGTGAGAGTTCCCCGCCATCACCTCGCCTAGATTTGGGGGCTTCATACCCTAAGCAGAGGGAAGTTCCAGCCGAGGTAGGAGATCATCACATCTATACGAACAAAACAGCCCAGGTAGCAGCGGTTGCCTGTACGTTTATAGGGGACTCTACTTTGCCCTTTTTCACTATCTCGCCCAGCATATCTGCCGGGAGCAAGAGCATATCCAAGTCCCCTATTCAGTTGAATCAGATCTAGTAGCGCTCACTACTGAGGCGAAAGAAAGGAGCAAGATACGGCCAAAAAGCCGGAAATTCTCGCGCAGGAACAAGCGTAGGCCTGTAGCGCGCCCTTCAACCAGGAAGAATTTGATTGGCGAAGCGAGGAAGCACAGTTGCGCACCTCTCCTAGCCCCTCTATACTCTAGAGGTATTAGTACCAAGCTGGGAGCTTGCTGTGTAATTTCATAAAGAAAGGTGTGTGAACCTCAGCGAGTACGGGTTTCATTTCAAACTAGCCTCCTTGAACCTACCTTCTTAATAGGTTATAACTATCAATAAAGTAGGAATGGCAGAGAAGGAGATGCACTTTCTTGAGTTACAGACAAGGAACTCCATTCTGTTGAGTCTACCAGATAGAATAGAACCCCTCTTTTTTCATAGTCTAGTCAAAAGAAGAGTTTGATCCTGGCTCAGAAGGAACGCTAGCTATATGCTTAACACATGCAAGTCGAACGTTGTTTTCTCGGAGATCTTTTAGATTCTAAAGTGACTCAGTCGAGTTCAATTCCCAACAACTCCCATGCCTTTCTTGGTCGGACCAAGCCAACTATTTCCGACAAGTCTTTCCTCATTTTTAGAGCAAGAAGCGGAACTACAAGAAAGCTTTCTTTTGATTATGTTAGACCACGTTCTTAGCCCACTTGAGCAATTTTCCATTCTCCCATTGATTCCTATGAAGATAGGAAACTTGTATTTCTCATTCACAAATTCATCTTTGTTTATGCTGCTAACTCTCGGTTTGGTCCTACTTCTGATTCATTTTGTTACCAAAAAAGGAGGAGGAAACTTAGTACCAAATGCTTGGCAATCCTTGGTAGAGCTTATTTATGATTTCGTGCTAAACCTGGTAAACGAACAAATAGGGGGTCTAGCCGACCATTAATGACTAGTTCGAAGACCAAGAGCGCAAAAAGAATATCATATTAAGTTAAGGGAGAGGTAATCCCAACTTCACGCGGAACAGTTCATCGGCGAAGTGTATATAAGAACTTTTATAAGTGATTTGCATACCAGAGTGACGCAAGGCTCTAAGCTCGTACCTTATAAGTAAGCTCTTTATGCTCTCTCCGCTCGGCGCTATCGGCCATGTTCACTGATAAGCTTTGTTTGCTTCCTTTTTCTGATACCGTGGAAGAAAGCTAAGTACCACAGTAAACGGTAGTTAGGGAATGAGAGTCAATACACCTATCCAGGTAGCCTCACCCGTGAACCACGAACTACACTTACAGACAACCTAAGAAGAAACGGAGTCTCACCCATCATAAGCATAAGAAGCAAAAACTAGAAGAATAAACAAGAGATAACGCGCATACAAAGAGGATTCTTAACAGTTCGCGAAGAGAATATAGTTGTTTTAGGCAAGGAAAAAAGCCAACCATAGCATAACGCAAGCAAAGCTTTCGTCCTTGGCCGCTCCTTCAACTGATTTCATTCATTCATAAACTCGCTAGAACGTGCCATCAAGAGCTCCAGCTGCAAGAGGATAGGATCTTTTTAGGCTGGGCACGAAAGCTGCATTGATTTGACTTCTTTGCTTCTGCTATTGAAGCAAAAAACCCCAGTGGGTAGGAAACCTTGCCCGCCAACTAAAAAGAGCGATTGAGAGTGGATTTCAGATTCGATAGTGTCGAGAAGGTATTAGCCACCGGTGACCGTACTTTGGTAAAAGCACAATTGGGCGGTGGTTCCTCTTCTCTTCTTCCTCTTGAACCTCGAACAAAAAAAAGATCTCGGCATCAGCTCGACTAAGAGTTCCGAATAAAAAAAGTAAACTGAACTTCACTTAAGACGAAGGAACCGAGTGCAAAAAACCAGTTTTGCTTCAAACTACTAGTAATTAAGACTAAAAGTAAGGAAGTCCTTTTCTTGACTTGGCCTGCGTTCATTATACCTACCCCCCCTTTTTAAAAAACTTGATTTCAATCTCAACAAAGAAATGAAAGCATAACTCTTTGCTTGTTGTCCTCTTACTTACTCAATTGTGGAGGTCTCTCGGGTGTCTGATCTGATCAGTCTCGTGATGAAGAGAATTCCGATCTTCCACTAAGAAAGGTCTCGTCACGACAACTCAATTTGTCCGTGTTTCTGTCGTCGTGGTCGACGGGGAAGAAAGAAATGAATGAATGTTTTTTTGGGAAAATGTACGAAACTGGCCTTAAATTGTATCGAGCTACAGGCCCTTCTCATAAGATGTTGTAAGCTACGGGCCTTATTCGACGAAGCTATGCGTGATGTGATGCAAGGTTTTCTTACTCTGCGTCTGCTACCATTGACTCTTTTTGAGTAAGATCAGTAGACGAGAAGCTCACATCCCGCTCCATAGAAGGAAAAGAGGCATCTTATGTGCCTAGCCCAGCCCTTCTTCTCTTCCCCTCCGTACTGTATGACTGTATGTAGGGAACACCGCCTCAGAAGGTACTTGATCTGTATTTCCATTTCCAATACATCTGAAGGAGTTTCCCTGAAAGCTATGCTATGCCTTTTTACCTCTCCCTGTCTTGTTGGTCTTGGCTTGGCACCGGCTGAAAGTCAATGAGATGATTCCGAAGGCTTTCTCCTTCTACTCAAAGGCTTAACTTACCCGATTAGAAAATAAATGGGAGACCTTTTTGATACGCCCTTCTTCTATAAGTTCCGCTCTTTCAATTCCTAAAGCTTCTGCTTCATCAAATAAAAGAAAGTTTTCGGGGACGGAGGTGAGAAATCATACATGAATGCTGCTTCCAACCAAGATGCTGTTCTCTCTCCTCGATGGGGTGCTTTTTGCTCCTGTTTCTTTCCGTGCCATTCAATGTTATAAGCTGATAGTCGAGTGGCTTTACGCTCATATCCCGAGGATAGAATGTTTCATTCAAACAGTCCCCGACCTTGCGCCATTATTATAGGGGTATGGGGTTCGAGACAAAGAAAGATCAAGGCAGCATATCAGCTTTTCCTTTATACTTTACTTGGATCTGTTTTTATGCTATTAGCTATTATGTTGGTTCTTTTCCAAACAGGAACCACCGATTTACAAATTTATTAACCACAGAATTTAGTGAGCGGCGCCAAATCTTTCTATGGATTACTTTTTTCGCCTCTTTCGCCGGAAGGCAGTTTAGTTTTCCGGACCGTATTGAAAGGTTCCTGAGACACAGCATGGAAGAGTCACAATATTCAGAATCAAAATCTAATGATGAAATTACGTAAAAGAAGAAAAAGTTAATCTATCAGTAGGCCAACCAATCAAGATAGTTTGCTTTTTATAAAGCGGAAGGCCAAAAGAGATCTCCAATAGTGCACCGAAATGGGGCCGGAGAGCCGGTAACCTCGTTCGCCTAAGATCGAAATCATCTGTGATTGAGACTACAAACTCTGTAAGGCTAGCTATATGCTTAACACATGCATTTCGAAAGGTCTGAGACCAGAGTCTATCTGGGTGATGACTTCGGAAGATTCACTTTTTTAAGGGAGAAATTGTCTGTTACCTTTCTGTATCTACTCAATTAGACTCAGACAGAATAAAGAGTCACTTCGTTAAGGGCCTATCTAAGCCCTATGGTTGTAAAGCTACAACTCGAAAGCCGGCCTTACCTTCTATGTTTTTAGTAAAGGGCCTTTTCAATAAGGCTCGCGCTAGGCGTTCACGTTTTTTGGCTTCCCTAAAATAGCATATTTTTCAGTTGGTAAAGACCCGCCCCTTGTTTCAGTCAGAATGAGTCCCCGGGACCCCGGGACATTGGCTTCCGCCAACAGTGATTGTTCAAATTTTTCATCAAATTATAATGACCGAATTTTTTTTTTTTTATAAAATACATACACATCTAAATACTTACATACCAACCATTAACATTTACAAACTAGTTCAAGATTCAAAAACACAGTTTGGGGAAGTTGTCATGGGGATCTATCCCAACATGTAACAAAACACCAACCAAAGACATTTTTAAGTTATTAAAACATTGTTAACAAAAGAGATCCCAAGAATTTAGCCATGACACGTAGACCCACCAAGGCCATTCTACACATCAAGGCCATTCTACACACTACATAGTCCAACTATTTTAAGTCATTTAACCAAGATACAATAATGTACACAAAAATGGCTAGTTACAAGTCAAAACCAACTTACCTTTGTCTTGCGAGTCGTGCCCTCCTTGTTTGCTTGATCCTTCCGTCTTAATACCTACACTTGATGAACTCATAGTTTAGAACTCATGAACTCATCTTCTCTTTTATACACACCTAGCCATATCATAATGATGACATTACATGTACACCATCATTTTACATTAATTCACACCACATTAGTCAAGATGCTTTTGCACTATTTCATTTAGACATTTCAACATACACTTGGTGTCCATTATCTTCAATTTAAGTTCATATACCTAATTATGGTCACATAACCTTTCCATCAACAATATACATCTCTACTTATATTACAACTAGCAAAATCACCACATAAATTTCATCTTTACTAAGCTATAATCTTGTTTGACCTGCAGAAAGTCAAACATGGACTCCCTTCCTAAAACCCACTTTCACATACCCACATTTTCATACAATTTACCACCAATTAACTGAAATTATACCTGCATCTTAATAGATTTTCGCAATTAAACATACTACTTTAAATCTCAAAGCTAGATTACCAAGAATCATACATTACTACCATTATCCAAGAATTTCATCAACATAAAACAACCATCAAATACATTCTACAACTCACCTTGTGTCTATAATGACCTAAGGACTCGAATTCACTTCACATGCAGGTTCAATAACTGATTATTGCTTGGATTTGGGGCTGATTTGTGGGTTTTTAGGTTGGGGTGATTTTTCTCCTCTCCAAAATCGTGTACTCCTTTCCAGGAGTTTGTTTTGTTTTAATCCTTCCCTATTCCAACCCATAGACATAATACTATTCCAATTCAGCCCCTCCCCTTTGGTTACTAGTCATTTTAGGTTATAACTTGAGTTACTAACTAATTAGCCCTTTATTTATTCAACATTAGTAATTTAGTCTATTTATTTATGTACATGTTTACCCACTATCCTTTACTAGTATTATTTTTAATTTTGGGGTGTTACACAAATTCATCAAAAATTTTGTTGTTTTGCATGAACTTTGAAAAGCAATGGGTTTTGATTGATTCAGACTAGTTTTTACGGATAAAATCAAAAATTCCTTCACAAAACTTGATCTACAATCAATCCGATTCATAACCTAACAATTTGCAATCAAATTCAACAACTTTTGTGAAAATCAGATCGAAAATGTTAATTTTTGAAGAAATTTTGATTTCCAGAATGGGTTGGGTCGAACCAACTTGGTTTTGAGGTCGAATCAGTGTGATCTAGGTCGAATAAGTTCTTTGTGTGTTCATTCTGGGTATTTTAGAGGTCGAATATATTAGTGTTTCATTAATTTGAGTGTTTCCATTCTCATTCGAATCTACGTTAGGTCGAACGAGTTACATAGAGGTCGCATCAGATAGTTACATATACATTCGTGTTGTTTACTCAGGTCGAACCAATTGTATCTTGTTCATTCGACTTCACGACCGGTCGAACCAAGTTGAGACAATTCAGAATTTTCTTAGTGTACAATCTTTACACATTATGGATAACATTTGGGATTACCGATGAACCCCAGACCTGTTATGACCCAACCACAACAAACACCGATGAATCCATGGGCTGTTGCAGCTGAAAGGAGTAATACACAACCACAACCGATTCAAAACTATTGGGTTGTGTCGGGACCATCTCAACCCGCTGTTAGACCTCCTTCACAACCAATTCCAAACTATTGGGGAGTAGCAGCAGCTGCAGTAGTGCATAGTCAAACCACAAATGCCATTACAACTTTGGTGAAAGATTTGTCTACGGGAAACGGGAATAGACCACCTAAGATGTTGGGTCACATTGAATACCATTCATGGCAAAAGCGGTTTAAGATTCATATTGAAGGTTTAGATGGTGATGAGGCGTGGCAAATGATTGTTAAGGGATATGTACCACTGATGATTTAGAATTCTAACACACCGATTGCACTTGATGATCTCAAAGACAATGAAAAGAAGAAGTATGAAACAGAGAAGAAAGCATACTCACAGCTATCTTAAGCTTTGACATTGGATTTACTTCATCAGTTTGGTCCTTGTTCTACATCGAAGCAACTTTGGGAAGCTTTGAAGAGTAGAAATGATGGAAATGAAAAGACAAGTAGACTTAGAGTTGAAGAGTTGAAGAAAGAATTTGAGAACTTCAGCTTTGATGGAACTGAGACTTTAAAAGAGCTTACACCTATATTTTTTCATTTGTTATCTAAATTATCTAACTATGATATTGCTTATCCTATGTTTGAGGTTGTAGAGAAGTTTGCAGATGCATTGCCGCCCTATTGGAGTCAACATGTTGAGGTATTAAGAGAGAAAGATTCTATTCCATACTGGTCAATTAGTGAGTTCATCCAGAAGCTGGAAAACAAGGAAATGGAATAACGAAGAAAGGCGAAGAGATCCCATATTCACAAAATCCGGATCTTTATTATGCTAGTTCATCATCTTCGTCTATTCCAAGAGGAGGTGTGAGTGTTGCACCACAAACTGCATTTGTGTCGAGTGTTGAACCAAACAGTGCAGCTAGTTACTATGGTGTATTATTTGGACCATCTTATACACCAACTCAACCTCCAATGCAAGCTTCAAGTTACTATGGTACTTCATCGATGAACATGACTAAACAGGCTACACCTGTTGTTAACCAAGCTTCATCAAGCTCAAGTCCAATTGTGTTAGAAACTACTAACATGAATAATGTGACTGTCGAAGTAGCCCAACAACACATTACCTTGGTTTCGGCTATAGTTGCTTCATACAACGAACTTGTAGCTAGTTAAATTGGAAACAACAATTTGACTAATGAGGATTATGCCCAAATCGACAAAGAAGAAATGGAGTTGATCGATATTCAATGAGCGTTTGCGAGTGTTATGGACCGAGTTCATAGAGAAGACGGGAAGAACCGATCTTGCAACTTCACCAAATACAACATATGGGTTTAACAAAGCAAAAGTAACTTGCCTTCATTGTGGAACCAAAGGTCACTTTGCTAGGGAATGCACCAAACCAAAGCAACAAGGAAACCGAAACCCTTTCAACACAAACTACCAAAACATAACCCAAAACAATTTCCAAAACCAAAATAACTTTCAAAACCAAAACCGAGCTTCACAAAATACCAACCAAAGACAAACATCAACACCCAACCAAACTCAAAACGCACCAAACCATGAAAGAAAAATTATTCCAATATCCACTGCAACTAATCAAAACCAAAGCCAAAACACAAATCAAGCCATGGTGATACAACAAGATGAGGGATTTAATTGGAATGACATGCAACTTGGTGTCGAAGAGATTTCTGGAGGAAATGTAGCATGCTTTGCACAAGAAGTGGTGAGTGAAGATGTGAAGAAAGTTGCTAACTTGGTTATTGAAGAGGTGGTTATTGAGATGGTGAATGAACCGGTTGTTGAAGAAACCATATCTGAAACGGTTATTGATTCTGATTTTGATTATGAGAGTGAGACTGATTATGATGCAAGTGTTATTCACTTGATCATGATGTTGAGCAACTTCTTGCAGAAGCCGACTTTCTGATCAACAAGAAGTCGTGCATGGTTCATGATTCTTCTACTAAAGTGGATTATTTAAAGTTCTTTTATGGAGATGAAGCTCATTTTGCTTTCATGGCCATGACAGATTCATCAAACCCGGTAAGTTCTAACTCATCTACTAAATATTATGGTACTTGTGATAGACTTGAGAGTGAGGTTTCAAAGCTAAAATATGATTTACAAAGTGCTAAAACCGCAAATGAAACATACCGTAAAAATGAGAAAACTTTAAACAAAACTTTAGACAACTATAAGAAAGATGTTTCAGAACTGACAAAAACACTTTCAAACAAACAAATTGCCATTATTAATTACATCAATAAGTCAGAAGAGACTAAACTTGAAATGGCAAAGATTAAATGTTTTTATGACAAAGTTAACAAGAAATTGGAGAGTTATCTCAATGTGGCCTACGTGTTAGATCACATTGTAGAGGATCCAAGTAAAGAAAACATTCACTCCAATGTCAGCTACAAATCGGTTCCATCTCCAGTGTTTTTTGAGAATCACAATCATGATGTTGTGACACCGGAAAGTTCTGTTAAATCTAATTCTGTATCAGACAACGAATCGAACACTTCAAGTGTGGGCGATCCTAATTCTGATGTAAGACCGATTTTGGGAGTGAATGATGAAGGAGTAGTTGAAGTAACTGATGATGAATCTGATTTTGAGGATGATGAACCTAGAAAGAGTGTTGATATTCCTTCGAAAAATCACATTCGAACCATTGAGGGTAATACAACACCTAAGGTTCAACATCCTCCTAAGGCTGTTAACAAGCCATATTCATCAGTTAAGCAATCTGTGAAAAATGATTCAAATGAGAAACCAGTCAAAGTATTTTATCAGATGGAAGGATCCGATCCAATATTTTCTGATGAGGATTATCCCATACAGTTTGCTAACTATTCAAAGATTTCTAAAATTTGGCAAGAAAGTACTATTTGGTTTCCTAAATCAGAAAGAACAAATAACATGCCACCTGAATTAATAAAGAAACTGTATGGTGATAATTCCAAACCACCAAAAGTTCATGTAACTGAATTCATCAGACCTGTTGATGGTGTAAATTGTTTTGTTGAAGCGGCTTACTCATTGGAGCCTGCTCCATAGAGTTTAAGATGATAGTGTAATGATGATTAATACCCAGTCAACACATTTGCAGTACATCATGAGAAGAATAAGTTCAAGGAGTACCGTGCCTGTTTTAAGTGTAGGGAGAGAGGGCATTTACTTGCTCACTGCCCATACGTAAGACAAAAAAGGCAAGAGGTTGAGAATAGGCAACACTATAAAAATCTGAATGTTGGTTAACCTCAAAGGCAATCTTATCCTCAAAGGCATATTTATAATCTAGAAAAATTTTATCAAAGATGAAACCAACCGATTGTCTATGTATATGACAATTGCAATCGGATTGCTATGGAAAAGAAGTTGAAGAGACCGATGGTGAACACAGTGAATGAGAAGCAAAAGGTTTACCTAAAACCGGCTGTTAACTCATCTGCTGGACCTTCGTCTGTTAAATCAGACAAGGTAACTAAAAATGTTCCACCAAAGAATGTTTCTAAGTAAACCGAGGAGGTTAAACAACCTCAAATTCGAATCTTGAAACATTCAGAACAGTCTTGGTCACCAAAGGGTTTTCCAGGTGCTTCACGCTCAAATTCTAAAGAACAGGTGAAAGAGGTTCCTAAAGCGAAAGTTTTAGAGAAATTGATTGTAGATAGAAAGGATTATTTGAATGTTCCAATTATTGACACTCAAAGACCAAGACCACAAAGGATTGGGTCCCTCGTAAAAACTAATCAATTTTTGATTGGTGCAGGGAGTTCCCGCTGGCCTTGTTAGCAGTCTTTGGATTATTGACAGTGGAGTTTTCAGGCACATGACTGGAGATATGTCGCTTCTGTTTGACATCAAGAATATAAATGGAGGATATGTCGCGTTTGCAGGAAATAAGGGTGGTTATATGACGATGGAAGGGAGTGTAAGTAATGGGATTGTGAGCTTTGAGAAGATTTCGTATGTAAAACAGATTGATTATAATTTGTTGAGTGTGAGTCAAATCTGTGATAAGAAGTTCTCCGTACATTTTGATCACAAATCGTGTTACATCATGAAACCAGGTTTTGAAATACCAAAGGAATGGATTATGTTAAAGGCTCGGAGAGTGAACAATTTGTACATTCTCGACATGAGCAAAGGTACAACAACTTAGGGCCAAGTGACTTGTTTTCTATCTAAAGCTACTGAATAGCTTAGTGAAAATGGGCTAGTGGAAGGCGTGAATGTTTAACATTTCCATTTGAATGATAAATGTGTGAGCTGTAAGAAAGGAAAACAACACAAAAATTCCCACCGACCCAAGAAAGTTAACTGATGTGTCGTAAAACACATCTATTCTCCTATGTATTTTGAGTTATAATTGAGTCTTTTATATATAGTTTTTAGTAGTTTTAGGCGTGTATTCGTTTGTTTGTCTATTTTTATCATTGTATAGTTTTTATTAGTTTTTAGTACTTATTTATTTATTTTATTATTTTATAGGTGTTCGTGAAAATGAGCTCAAAACGAAAGAATTTTAATTGAGACACGGACACTTGAGATCATGTGTTCATGGACGTCGGAGCGTAAACGAGAAAGTTTGGTCGAGCCAAGAACAACCTAGCCAGGAACATGGAGTTATAATAATAATAATAATAATAATAATATTAAAAAAAAGAACAAAGTGACTTGGGCTCGTGGCCCAAGCCTAAAACAACAACACAACAAAAGTCGGTTACGATAATAATTTACGGCATAATTAATTTGATATTGATTAGACTTCGAAAAACATTCAATCGAAGTCGACCGAAGAGCTGCTGTGACGAGTAAAAGAGTTGTGGAGAGGAAAAGGTCCCGAGCACGTTAAAGGTCAATATTCAAGGAGCCTCAGGTTTGGTTTAGTTTTTATTTATTTTTTTCTATAGACATGATTAAAACTGTTTTATTTATTTTGTGATGATGTTTTTGAATAATATGAGTGGCTAGACATTTTCATGGCTATTTAGGTTGATGATTTAGACATTAATATGATTGAATGACGTTTGATTTCCGTTTGGATGTGTAGAATTACATGATTTTAACTTTTATTTTTTGGATTTGATATATGTGTGTTGGTGTTAATTTTATTTGAAGTTTGTTTATTGGTTTTATGGAGCTAGGCATGTAGAGATACCCCCTAGGTCTAGAAATCAATCTAGTTCGTCAACTTAGGTTAGCGTGCTAGTATTTGGAGTTGGAGTACGACACAAGTATAACAAACTAATATAATAAATTAACTAAAACAAAACGTGTAGTCCATTCTTGAGGGTGAGAAATCTAACTCGAGATTGCTAGGTAACTAACTAGGCATTGTTCGGTAGTTGACAAGCGCTAGGGCGGGAGTCGTTACTTGTCCGTGTTTAGAGTTTTCCTATGTTCTTCAGTAGAGTTTATGTCTGCTTCATAGTTTGAGGGTTTTAATCCAGTAGAGGTTTTAATCTGATTTCTATGGGGTTTTGGTACGCTAGGGCGATCCAGATCCATCTTAGCATTTCTACACGTGTCCCGCCTTGTTTCTAGCTTGCTAGCCTTACCTGCACGAGGAGAGTAGTTGGATGAAATTAGGGTCTCCAAACGGGTTTCTTAGTCAGGATTGAGTATTATGTCTAAGGATTCTTACCTAGGTAGCCAGTCTTTCCCTTGATTGATTTTTCCATCACTTTAGTTCGGTTTTTATTCTAGTTTTAATTAGTTTTTAATTTAATTTAATTTAGGGTAATTTAGTTAATTAATAATTAATCAATTTTTATATTTTCAATTAACCCCCCCTTAGTTCTTAGTTTAAACAAGCAATTCAGTGACAGTTTAATTTTCTTTGTTCAATTGAGTCCTTTGGTTCGATACCTGGTCTTATTTGCTTGCTACAAACGAACAGTACACTTGCCGATTGTGCGTGGTTTAGTTGAGTCTAGGGTTTTAACTTGTGCACATTTATATATATATATATATATATATATATATATCAGCACGCATCATTAACTCTGTTAGTATTCCGCTTGAATGCTTACATATGGACCTCTTTGGACTTGTGAAGCGCAAAAGCATCAACGGAGATCTATACTGTCTTGTGGTGACCGATGATTATTATCATTTTTCGTGGGTGATGTTCATGCAACACAAGAGCGAAACGTTCAATAATCTAAAGATTCTGTTTACCCGTTTTGAGAACATTTATGGATTAAAGATCAAGCGAATCCGAAGTGACAATGGGACAGAGTTCAAGAATTCTATGATGGATGCATTATCTGAGGAAAAAGGAATTCATCATGAATACAATGCACCATATACTCCATAACATAATGGTGTTGCAGAAAGGAAAAACATGACTCTAATCGAAGCGGCTAGGACAATGCTTGCAGATTCTAATCCTCCGGTTATTTTCTGGAACGAAGCAATTCATGCAGCTTGTTATACTCTGAATCGTGTGTTGACTATGAAGAAGTTTGGAAAGACTTTTTATGAGCTACTCAACAGACGCAAGCTGAATTTGGAGTTTTTAGAACCATTCGGGGCGCCGTGTACTATGCTTAATCCGAAAGAGAAGTTTGGAGCGAAAACCAAAGAAGGTTATTTTGTTGGTTACGCGACACCAAATAAACGCGTATTCAATAAAAGAACTAAATGTGTTGAAGAGTAGGCAAACATAGATGTTCAGCATTATACTCAGAATGCTCTTGGCGTTGGACCTAACTGGATGTTTGACTACAAAGAACTCTTTGAGTCATTCAATCTAGAAAGCTTGGTTGAGGAAGTTGTTTTACGACTTTATTACGAGTGTGAGAATGCTTTTACTTCACCGTTACTGCATCCTATCACCGTAACTCCTCCTACAGCAGTTTCTAATGATACCAATACTCCTGTGCGAATTTTACAGAAGTGGAAGTTTTTAAAGATGTTTCTGATACGTTTGATTTTCTGAGTCAGAAGACGATGATGAAGTTACTGGTGAAGCAGTCGTGAATGAATCTATAGTATCACCTCCAGTGAACCTTATTTCACTTGTATCGATAGATATTCCTTCCACCTCAAATGCGGGTAACGATCTGGATATGGCAGAGAATTTGAATGTTCTACCAGTGATTCCTATTCCAGCAAATCCGAAATCTCGGATTCACAGGGTTTATCTGTTAGATCAAGTTCTTGGTGATCCTAGAAGCAGTGTGATGACACGAGGACAATTGAGGCGTGCATCATCAAATGGGAACATTGGAGCCCTTGCCCTATATTCTGCAATTCAAAAGTCAGGTGAACAAAATGATTGGTTGTTTGCTTGTTATGTTTCGCAGGTTGAACCTAGGATATACAAGGATGCATTGAACGAGGAATCATGGGTGGATGCGATGCAGCAAGAACTTCAACAGTTTGAGAAGCTCAGAGTGTGGAATTTGACTAATCTACCACCAAATAGAAAGAAGATTGGTACAAAGTAGGTGTTTAAGTGCAAGAAATATGATAGAGGCGTAATCGTAAGGAATAAAGCTCGATTGGTCGTTCAAGGTTTTCGTCAAACGGAAGGAATCGACTACAACAAAGTCTATGCACTAGTCGCACGTATAGAAGTAATCAGGATGTTTCTTGCGTACGCATCTTATATGAAGTTTATGGTGTATTAGATGGATGTTAATAGTGCAATGGTGTGGTCAAGGAAGATGTATATGTTGGGCAACCACCGGGTTTTGAGGACCCTATCCACCGGGAGAAGGTCTACAAACTGAACAAAGCGTTGTACGGTATGCACCAAGCCCCTCGGCAGTGGTACGAAGAGCTCAGCACGTACTTACTATCCAAAGGTTTCAAAAGAGGTTTAGTTGATTGTACCCCGTTCACGAAACGAACAGAGGGTGATTTGCTTCTAGTACAAATTTATGTTGATAATATTATATTTGGTTCAACTCACGAAAGTTTATTTAGGGAATTTGAAAAGGTCATGCGGGATAAATTTGAGATCAGCTCAATGGGAGAAATGCAGTTCTTTTTAGGATTGCAAGTGGACCAATCACCATCGGGAATCTTTATTCACCAGACGAAGTATGTTTCTAAGGTCTTGAGCCCATTCCAGATGGAGGATTCATCACCTATGGCCACTCCTATACAACCTAATCACGGGATTGGAGTTGATGCTAAGGGGGAGCTCGTTGACCCCTACATCTAAAGAGCTATTGTTGGATCTTTGATGTATTTGACTGCTTCCCGACCAGATATAATGTTCGCGACGTGTCTTTGTGTGAGATATCAATCGAAGTCGAAACAATCTCACCTTACTGCATTCAAATGTATCCTATGTTATCTGAAGGGATGTCAATCACTCGGGTTATGGTACCCTAGTGGTGATAACTTTGATCTTACTGTAGTTCATTATGTTTGTATCAATAAGGCACGCATTAATAAGTTTACAAAGAAATTGACGATTTGGGTTTCAATCCCTAAGTGGCTGGCTAATTGGACGATTTGGACTATTAGATAACATGTTTTGATGATTGACAAACCTTAATCGATAGTTTTAGGGGGAGATTAGATCTAAAACAAGGTTTAAACTTATCAAATCTATAAAGTCGATTATGAAACCCTAGGTTTGATAGAAAACAATCAATTAGGTTAAATTTGTTGAAATTAGCGGTTAATTAGGCCTAGTCAATCTTGTTAGATCACAAAACAATCAAAATCTAATGCATTGAAGGCATTACTAAAGAAGTTGAGAGAAGATGAAGATAAACGTCCAGTGCCAGGGATTCAAGGTGAATTTTATAAGTTCCATAAAAGAATGTTTAAAGGACGTGTGTTGGCCTGGAAATGGTTTCCACAGCTTCGATGTATCAGAATTAAATAGGAGAAAGGGATAATCTATTTTGTTCATTTCCATGATCTCAAGTCCTTAACTTATTGGGCTGTGCGATATGTTTGTAGACATCAGCTTGGTAATGTTGATAGCTCGAATGTACTTCACTATATGGCAGAGAAAATGACGAGAGAAAGCCATACGAAGTGGGATGTGTTTAGACCACATTATCCGAAGAGGATTGTTCATAAGAAGAAGATTGATCTGAAGAACAATCTACCGTATATCACTTTGAAGTACAGACAACCAACATGTCTGAAGAGAGTGCATTTGATGCCTATCCAACAACATTTCAATAAAGATTTTGCATTCTGTGTTACGATTGGAGGACTGCTGAAGCGGTGACTGTTTTACATGACAAGAATCCGAAATTGATGTGCAAAAAGATACACGTGTTCGATCCTATGTGGTTGATCAACTATACGAAAGAAGACATCGACACGTTGTACTATAATCAGATACATTTTGATGTTCCAGACTTAGATCAAGCATGGAGATTCCAGAGGGTTGTGATTTTCTGCTTTGCGTGGGGTGTGTATGCTGGGTGTGACTACAAGAAGTTATTGGGAAAAGTTATGAAGTTAAGGCCAAAACCGAAGAAACGTACATCTAACACAGAAGGTACAAGTGTGAAGAAGAAAGTGAAGGTTACTTTAAAGACGAAACAGACAAAAGAATATGAGCAACAGCCAAGGGGGAGTTTGTAGGTTCATATTGTGGCTGTCGCTTTTGGATTTCATAAATAAAGAATGAAAGATGTAAAGATTTTGGTTATTTACTAGTTCATTCGAACCAACGTGGGGTCGAAGGAAGATCTTATGGGTCGAATGGAGATTTTGAAGTTTATTGCTTATTTGTTCGAGTTCTCGATAGGTCGAAGGAGTCATTCGACCTTGTAAAAGGTCGAATGGACTCCCTAAATATGTGTAAAGGAAAACAAGTGTGGCTTTAGTAGAACAATATGGTTACAACCCAATGAATTCTTAGTTTGCTTGTGCAATTTGTGTTATTCGATATAATAGCATTTGGGTTGTTTTATCAATGAGTGCAAATTACTAAAGAGGGAGTAATAGCCGAGTCATCTAGAAAACCAAACTTGATAAAGTAAACAAGGCTTCATTAGAATTCATCATTAGTAATTCATATAACACATGGTTTACCAACAACAACATGTTCCTTGTTGACAAAAGGGTTGAGGGTTGGGAAAACAATATCCGTAACAATCTTCATTAACTGCACATGACGGAGGAGGACATATTGTTGTCTCAGCATTAGGAGATCCGATTAGACATGATTTCTTAACACAATCTCCCACATTGGCACCCAAAGGGTTGCTAACTCCAACCACTACAATAAGAATTTATATCATAAGTTCTCATATAAGTAATAATTGATGGTGGGTTATGTTTCATAAACTAAAAGAATATGGAAATGAATAGAAGTTGCATGAAATGGATATGATATACCTGTGTTGACTAGTAGTGTGGTGATGATAACAAACGTGAATGCAATTGCCTTCTCCATGTGTCGATTATATATTTCTGAAACTAAAACAACTCATTACACTTTGTACTTTTTGGTGTTTCGAAATCCTTGTCATGTGTTCTTTTTATAAGTACTCGTAATTGATTATCATTTAAAGCTATTTATGTAATAAGTGAAAACACCCCAAAATAATAAATGACATTTGATAATTTAGTAACATTTGAAGGAAAGATATAACTTAGATTGGAAATAAATTATAAAAATTAAAAGTTAAAGATATTTGAACCTTCCAATAAATTTTTGAAATGACAAGTCAAGTTTTGAACACTGGGTTAAGAAATTTAAATGAACCCGTTTGTATCCTACCACCAAGTGACTAGTTGTGGTTTGCTTTGTTCTCATGGACCTGTAGATCGCGGTTCGAACCATGCCTCAGGCTGGTCCTTTTGAATTTAAATAAAAAAACCCAAGTTTATTAAATGATATATATTTTTCTACTCAATTTGTTGTTGTTGTTTTTATTATATTTACTAAAATGTTCCAAATACCATTGATTTGTAAATATGGTTTAAGGATTCTCGATAATGTAAATAACAAGAAAAATAAGATTTATCTATGAAGTTTCTTACAGTACCTTTTACAAACTTGTCTTTATTATTTTGATTTTGGGTGTTTAGTTTCTTAAAAATCACATTATTTGTACCGTTTTCTTTTTTCAAAACGACTTATATGCACGTAAGTCTTACAAGTAAATTGAATTATTACATATCAAAATGAAAGAATTACTTTACATCCATAGTGAA